>CADEBD010000275.1:1421598-2843196 GCA_902825455.1 Arctia plantaginis | reverse complement strand
GATACGAGTATCTGTCGATCTTTAAATATGAAGAAATCTCTATTCTAACACATTGTATTTGTCTGTAAACAACAAAGTATGCAAAGACTACTCAGAGTGTGCAATAAATGTGCTAAGTTATTTGCGAATGGCGTATACTTGACGTTTGATGTTTTCATTTCCTTAGTGGGTAGGTATTCTTTTATTAACAATTCTTTAAGAAGGTATTTAAAAAGTTGTCTATTGATTTTGTGAAAAAAACAATTTTACACGAAGTTAATTACGAACTTCTTCTTAGTATGACTGAATATTTTGAACTGAATCTTGGGAGTGCAGTGCTTCCGCATACAGTACATACAGGATTGATGTCATGGCCTCACACAAAACCCGTGTTAAGCAATTTCCCCAAGTGAATGAGGCTACGCTCGAACCAAACCCACCCCCCAACTCCCTTAATTTGATTAAAACTGCCTGACAGAATCCCGGAATTAAGTAATTTTTGAAGTGAAAACTTCTTTGGGCATTTTTGAACAACAAACAAAAGAATGTATTTTTTGAGATTTGAAAAAACTATTGAACTCGCGACACTGTTACCGTTATCGAAACCTCTGTATACAAGTATCTAAATATATTGGCCGCGTATATACACGAGATATATATTACACGAGAGTTGAGTTTGTTTTGAAATACAGTGATAATATAACTATATATAATATAAACATATATTGTATCTATACATACAACATAGATATATATCCATATCGGCACTTATCGAATCGAAAAAACCAAAAAAGATTCCAGTTCTAATCAAAAACTTTTAAATTTTCAAGTTTTTACTCCCGGAGTGAAACTGTTTTTGTTTATTGCTTTTTACCGAGTAAGTGGGGTTACCGGATCCCAAAATCTTCCCGTTACTTCCCTTCTTCCAGTTACCTCTTCCTCCAAGTTTCGCTGGCAAGTTTATTGGGTTTCACAGGAATTGCTTTTCTATATATTTCCTTGAGTCCCGAAATTAAGGCTTTTTGACGGATAACTAAGGCCCGGGGTTGTATGAACGTTCATTCGTACCATAGCGACGGGCGTCGTGGCTTAAAATTGAGGGTTAATAAAGGAAAATGAATTGTTATTTATTTATATACGATATAATATACTATCTTGCTCGATGCATTAAACGACAAATTAAAGTCGGTCGGTGATTTTATGAAGATTGTTTTTGTTTTCTTGTTTTTGATAACACCAGAAGTTCGTCTTTCACTTCTCTTAACAATGTAAATAGATTTTCGTTCATTTTGCTCCGAGTACAAACACTATTGTTCAAGCAGTGCCATGACGCTAAGTACCGTACGCTTCGGCGGCGGACATCCGTCGGTCGTCGGTGGCATGCGACCGACGTTCAGAGAGCCCCGTGCCAAATTATTACAGCAGTTTCTTCATAAAAATTGGTGATAATTATTTGAAGTAATTTTGACAATTTATTAAATACTTCTAAACTTGCTTGCGTGCTTGTTTGCGTAAAAGATACCATATCATCATCACATCAACAGGCTTTAATAGTCCACAGCTGGACATGAGCCTCTCCTTAGAGCGGAGGTTTTGGCCTACTATACCATACGTAAAAGATATACTGTCATAAAATTCTAACAATGCTATCATAAATTATGGAACACCAATAAACATGCAATAGATTGTTCAATTCCTTGTAGTCCATAATCAGCTTATTTGAAAACAAGTTAAGGTTAGCCGCTTAAATACCATAATTATGGTTAATAGCAACAATAAGGTAAGGTATTGAATAGTTAGTTTCTCATGGTAACATTATCTTGATCAAAGATACAATGTGATACATTGTATTCATTGACGTCATTCTAGGTATCCTGCAATTCTCGTGATATTGGAGTAATTTCTTAAGTGCCGTAAAATGAACTTTGGCCTTCCGTTTCGTTGGTTAGCTAGTGTAGTTGAACGACTCAAACGATTTTTTGTGGCCCTGTTTTCAAATCGCAATTGTTAGAGTTGTGTACCTCAAAATGAAAACTATGACCTGTACATGAACATATTTATATTAACAACTAGCTGACCAGTGCAGTGTTTTTGCAACATTTTTTATTATTGTTTTTTTATTATTATTGTTATTTATTGATGCTCGTTTCCTATTGGCCGTGGCGTTTTATATAGCCTGTATATAGCCTTCCTCGGTAAACGGGCTATCCTACACTAACATATTTTTCGATTCGAACCAGTTCCTGAAATTAGCGCATTCAACCACAAAAAAATGAATAAACTCTTCAGATTTTTAAAATTAAGTAAGTATAGATGTCAGAAATTCGGAGAGGATTTACCTTTTGGCCGTTTTCATTTGATGCCATGGACAGATGGAGAAACGTAGTGGGTTAAAATATAGATTACTAGAAATTTGGATTTTATTCAATTTGCTGCATTTATTACTGCACTCCATTTATATCGTAGTAACCATGAAACGTCTGTACACGTTATCAGTAATGGTTTCCCATCATATCGATAACGGCTTCTATCACGCGAAACTTTTACTTATAAGCTAGTTCATTTGGTAATTTAAACGTGACGAGATTTTAAAAACATGTTAAAAAAGAGAAAATTGAAAGTTTTTTGACACAGATATTCTAAATTTTGTGAACATTAAAATAAGTGTTAACTATCGCCACCTATAATGCCCTATTCCATTGAATCTGCTGCAAATTCAGCTTCTTTGAGGCTGTCCGTTTTGTCCATGGGTGACGGTAGTCACATGCTATCAGGAGACCCGTCAACTCGCTTACCTCCTACACCATGAAATAAGTCTTTACCTACAAATACAATTACGTTTGGCGAGTATAGAGTGTAAATCATAGATCTAAGTTACTATAGTGCACTAAATAATATTAAAGTTGCCGCGTTAGCAAATGCAGAAACCACCAAATGCACCAACTGCACGGATGGCGTAGTGGTTAAAGCTCTCTTTCTACTCTTTCTACCACGCTGAGTGCTGTGGGTTCGATCACCACATGGGACAACGCTTTGTGTGATCCACAAATTGTCTTTCTGAATCTGGGTGTTCTTTGTGTCCGTTTTATGTATGTTTGTAAAGATCCCCGCGACACAGGATACATTCCTAGTGCGGGAGTTGTCTTAAAATGGCTGGAGTACCTATTCTAGAATTTGCATTAACGTTCAAAGTTCTTACTTAATTCGATATCTCATGAAGAAAAATACAGGTAAACAAGTAACAAACTTATAATCACTGCATGTGTACACTTATTGAGAAACAATTATTAGTAATCAAGATATTTCAATTTGAATATTCAATTGAAGGATATTATTAAAATGACTGCGTCTACGACGCGACGAGTAAGATTACTCAGATATCTAGATTTATAGATAAACAATTAACTAAGAAAGAATCCTACGCTTGTAAAACAACTTTGAACAATAAAACAAAACTTGAAGTAGGAAATCTCATCAAAGGCAACACTCAATAAAGGAATTGAAGCATATAAAACTAATATTATAAATACATTCATGTCATAAAATAATACCAGAAAAGAGATAACAAACTGAATTTTAAGCATCATCAGTACGTCACAAATGTCAAAACTTCAAATTTATTACTTCCACGTCAACAAAAATAATCGTTTTTACGAATTGCGATGTTTATTTTCCGATACTAACTATAAAATTTTCTCGTTTCTCGTAAAGTTATTTTAACGGAAATTATGCGTACAATATTAAGTAACTTCGAATATCCTGACGTTGCAAACAAATTTCGTTGTCTAACCTATTACTTAATTGTGTCGATTCCCGTTAACACAATTATATGTAGGTGTATAAGGACATACCCTGTTTGGATTAATGATCACATTATTTAAAGTTTACTTTAGAACCTTTCTTAACACCCTTCTAGTTACATGAATAGAACCTATTAATAAATGAGCGGCAGGTACTCCTTGAATCATTTATAACTTACAGTTCTGTTGATGACGTAGAGATCTGCTGCAGTAACTCGTGTTTACCAAACACTTATTCATCATACCGAGAGCGTTTAATGTTATGAAATCATCATCAACAAGCTTTAATAGACCTCTCCTTAGAAAGGAGGTTTTGGTCTATTATACCATACTACCATTTTTCCCTATATTTGCAGTGTTGTTGTCCTGCGTAGTTTTCTCCCTGAGTTGGCTCATACGACACCGACGGGATGAATAGGGATAGTGATACTCCGTATTCTTAATCCGTCACCACACGAATCAATGAAATACTCGTATACCTCACACATCTCACAAACGGCCGTCTGATCCCAAACTAGGCAGACCCTGTGCTATTGTAACCAGACTGCTGATAAACATACTTAAATATTTTTAAATACATACATATGCATACAAAGCGGCGGTAGCCTTGTGGTCAAGGCATTGGACTTGCGATCAAGACGTCGTGAGTTCGAATCCGGACCAATACACTACCGACGTGAACCCACTCCTAACACAATCAATTTAGCTTAAGGGTTAACGGGAATACTAGTAATTTGGGTTGCTAATAAGCCTTAAAAAAAAAAAAAAATATATATATATATATATATATATATATATTTATATATTAGCAGTCAGGGGCACTAACAACTAGACCAAGAGGCCCGTCGATAATAATAGGAATAAAATATACTGTATAACTGTATTGCTTAAATGAGCAGGGCTTGGAATGTTATTATATATTGAATTAGTTATGTAAGTAACAGTTATATATAAGTAACTATTAAATAAAATTTAACCATAAAATGATACGTGATATATTTAGTACGTGAAAACTGAAACAAGAAATTACTATAAAGAAGACTGGAATTAAAAACCGAAAGAAGAATTAATTGATTGGCACAGGGTCATGCAGACAAATAAAAGAAAAAAAATCTTGATATTATTTTCTTACGTAATAATTAGTTTGCTAACAAACAAATTCTCTATATATGTTTGATGCTCACCCAAAATTATTTATGTATTTTCATTACAGTAGATTTTTTTATTTTATTTCTTTTTTTCTGTTTATTAATTTCTAATTCTTTTTCTAATTAATGTTTTTGGTGCTTCCAGGTCTGTTAATTGGTGGAAATATGTGGAGTTACTTGGCAGACACGCGCGGGAGACGCTCCATGCTACTGATAGGCCTTATTGGGAGTGCAATATTTAATTTGATCGGTACCATCTCTTTCCACTGGGTCATGCTACTCGTCTTTCAATTCATTACAGCAATTTTGTAAGTAAACTTGAAACATTAAGTAATTAGTTAAGAAGTTAGTTATAGCTATTCACCGAGTGAGAGCCTATACTGCTCCTCCCTCTGACTCAATGTATCTGTGAGGTATCTCAGGGCATGAAAAGGGCCCTTTTTTTTTTTCTTTTTTTTTCCGTGCGGAAATCCCCTGGGATACCACCTATCGGTGGCATGTCGGACTCGAACCGACTAAAACCGCACGCCGTCTCGAGTACTAATAGCCGGGGAACCAGGTATACCCTAGAAAGTAAGTCCCTGGTGCCCCGACATACCTCGGGCCATCTACAATAAGTAGACGACCCCCCCCGTGTGGGAACCCCATGTTCCCTCTGCTCCCTGGAAGCGAGCGCGCTTCGCAACGCAACTTCTTAATTGACTTTTTTTTAACCGAATTCAAAAAGGAGGAGGTTATCAATTCGGATGTTTATATATATTTCTTATGTATGTTCGGGTATAACTCCGTCATATATGACCATTCAAAATGGTCCCATTTAAATTTCATATCGATCTGATGATGATGACGGAACTCTTCAAAAAATGACAACTAATCAACCGCGGTTGCTGTTAGGTTCTTAGTTTGTTAGTATTGTTATAATAACTTAATATTTACGATTACTGCAGATAAGTAATTAAAAAAATATTTACTAAGATATAATCTAACCTTACATACATAATCGTAATATATTCCAAACGTTACATTCCATTTATTTAAAAAGGCAGGCAAGGAATTCTCCTTTACGTTGTAATTCAACGTATTAGGTATTAATATTAGGTAAATGTATTTATGATATAATGTGTATTATGTAAAAATAATATAGGTAATATAATATAATATTGTCCCACATTTACATAACGCCATCTAGTCCCAAACTAAGCAGAGCTTGTACTATGGGTAGACAAGTGATATAAATACATATTTACTTTTTTTTTGTAAATACATACTTATTATACATAGAAACACCCAGACCAAATCAAACATTAAATGTTCATGCACACAAATGTTTAACTTGAGCGGGAATTGAACCCGTGACCTTTGTAATAGCGGTCCGTTACACAAACCACTACGCCATTTGGTCGTCAGATATATACACATACATAATAATAATAATATTTGTTTCGGAGTTTGTGTGTTTTCTATGTATACATAGAAAACACACAAACATATGTATTTACAAAAAAAAAGGTAAATAAGTATTCTATCAGTCAATCTAACTTTTATATCCGACGATAAGTTAGTTTAAAGTTCGACGCTGTGACAGCGATGTAGGCAAGGCTGTTTCCTTAGAGAATAGCACTGCAGATTCGATCGGAATGATACTTCACAGAATATCGATGTTAAGCAGTTTTTTTTGTTGCTCTTCATAAAGTGAGTAAGGTTACAGGAGTCCCTCCTAATGATCCTATGGTACGAGACTGAGGGCCCCCCCTCAGTCTCGTACCCTAGGATCAGGAGGAGGGACTCCTGTAACCTCGGTCGTCTACCTGTTGTTGTAGATGGCCCGAGGTATGTCGGGGCACCAGGGACTTCCTGTCTAAGGTATACCTGGTTCCCCGGCTATTAGTACCCGAGACGGCGTGCGGTTTTAGTCGGTTCGAGTCCGACATGCCACCGATAGGTGGTATCCGAGGGGATTACCGCAAGGAAAAAAAAAAGAAAGGGTACGTGACTGAAAGGACGGCAACGCGTCAGAAATGCGTTATGCGCCTTGAGATAATAATAATAATTTATTTCTTCCATATACATAGCAATATTGAATTAAATGAATTTGAATTCATTGGGAGCTGGTTGGAGGCAAAAGCCTATATTATGGGTAAAAAGGCTTCCATTCATTCATCATCATTCATTGTACTCGTAGGAGTAGGCAGAACAAGATAAGAAAAAAAAACAAAACAAAAGTATATCAATTGTGGTAGGAAATATGACTATCTGTACGTGTGCATGCACGCGGGTGTGTGTGTGTGTGTATGAGATACAGGTGTCCGTGAACAGCGGTAGTCACTTACCATCGGGTGTTCCGTCCGCTGGTTTGCCGAAGGGGTCCGTGTTTAAGGTTGGGGCAGACAACTGTCGGTCGGTGCAAAACGACGTAAGCAGTTGAAATGTGCAAGGGCCTGGCGCGACGACGGAGCTGTATCTCCCTCCGAGCCTTTTTCACAAACTAGGTTCTGTGTCGAGTTTGAAGTCTAGCTTAAGAGCTTCCACAACCCAAGTACTAGACGATACCTAACTTCTGTACAAAATGTCGAACTTTTTAGGCCTCCAACTGCCAATAACGAATGCCACAGGTGTTCGTATGGCAACCGGAACTGACCCAATGTGTTAAGAATAGTCACCCATCTAATGACTGACCTGGCTAGGATTGCTTAACTTTGCAATGTGCCTACTCGGTTACCACTTAGCCACGAGCCCCTATATATCTTCTATACTATTCTTTCATCCGTTGACCGTTGTTTGACTCAGCGCTTAGCTAATCCTCTACGATGAGTGTAGTTTACTACTAATAGCGTACTAACGAAGGCATTACGGGCTTCACGGATTTGATAAAGTACATATAAATCTGTTATTTCTACAATAGTACAAGTACATCATCATCATCATCATCGGCCTATCGCAGTCCACTGCTGGACATAGGCCTCTCCCATTGCACGCCACTTGGATCGATTTTGGGCTTCTCGCATCCAGCTCCTGCCAGCCATCTTGCACAAATCGTCACTCCACCTGGCCTGTGGGCGTCCTACACTACGTTTGCCGAGACGCGGTTTCCACTCAAGAACTCGTTTTCCCCAACGGTTATCGGTTCTGCGGCTAATATGGCCAGCCCACTGCCACTTCAGCTTGCTGATCCGGTACGCTACACTAGTACGCTACGCTAGTACAAGTACAATCAATAATAATCATACATTTTATGAGTAAAACGCAATAACATACATTTAACATAATAATTGACAATTGTTAGTGTCACGTTAACTACCTATACTAATAAAACAACATTTTAATGCATCAAGGTCAATTATGAATGTTATACATACATAAATAAGCAATCACAAGTCGAGTTGTAGAGTATTTAGAAACATTTATTTATATGAATATTATAAAGCTGTTTGTTTGGTTTAACAAGCGAATCTAAGGAACTACTGGTTCGAAAATTCTTTTAGTGTTGGATAGCCCATTTATTGACGAAGGCTATATAACAATCACGCTACGACTGACAATAGCAGAATCATCAATAAAACCGGGCAAATTAATTCCTTTGAAATCCAGAGTATTTCACAAATATTATTATTCCTCCGCGCTTTAAGTAATTATAATATAATAATAATATTTTTTCACACATCTCACACATGGCAGTCTGATCCCAAACTAGGCAGAGCCTGTACTATGGGAACCAGATAGCTGATAAACATACTTATATATTATGTATAAATTATAGATAATATACATATTATAGATAAATTACACTCAGACACAGAACAAATGACCGTGCTTATCACACAATAATTTTTCCTGGGTGGGAATCGACCGATCATCGTGAACTGTGATACTGTCTTACTTTTTAATATAAAATCTTTAATGCACAATATATTTCTGTTTGCTTTCCTACAATCTTCCTAAGTAACTTCGTGAAAAGGAACGGAAGCTCGTTACAGGAAGCCGGGGAAGCGTTCGATATTTGATTTGACCAATGAGCGCGCGCGGTGCTAAACTTGGCCGTCAAATGGCAGAAGAGATGTCACACATACATCATATGCGATTATTGTTAGACTCTATCGTTTTCTTTTTTTTTAAACAACATTAACAAAAAATTTATCGATATATTTAATGCTACAATGACCTTTAAAAAACCTTCAATTTCAAATTCAACCGAGAACATGGAAAATACCATATCGTAGTGTAAATCATAATCTTAGAATCTTTTTATATTAATATCTATGTGGTCGTTATATTTTTCTACATCGCTTTTTTTTCGTATAGGAACTAATAGTGATGCAAAAACTGCTGTTTTTGTGCGTCTACCACTGTACGTCAATCATACTATATGATAATGAATCGATATGAAATAATATAGATTAGACGATGTGATTTACAAAGTAGGAACAGACTTATAATACAAGCCATCAAAGAAATATTTACAACTGTAGGATTGTAAATTCTGAGTTTCTATTAGGTATAAGAAGTAATATATCCACTTCAATGAAATGGTGATAAGTTGTAATAAACTATGTGTAATAAGTCGAAAGTCACTTGAAATGTATTTAAATTTAACGCGTTTGAAGCTAGGCTATGTTTACCTTACTAACAACGTATGAATAAAGGATTACTAAATAATCGAATATTATAAATCGTGACAAGTCTTCAATACTCAATACATTTATTGCATTCCATTATGTGATACAGATGTCAAGCCAGATTTTCGACTTGTAAAAATATCTGAAAAGATTTACTTACAGAAATAAATATCATTTATCATTTATGTATGATTTTTCCATTCTACTCTGTCATGCGTCATCTCACTGTTTACTCCCTTCCTAGCCATCTCCTCCCTCACGCAGTCCATCCACCTTTTCTCTCATACCTTTTTTTTTTTTTTTTTTTTTTTTTTTTCCGTGCGGAAATCCCCTCGGATACCACCTGTCGGTGGCATGTCGGACTCGAACCGACTAAAACCGCACGCCTAAAACTTTCTTCGCCACATTATTGCACACATGTTATATGGTATTGTTGCACTATTGAGTTAGTTGTGGTAAGTCGTTATACCGTTCACATCTAAATTAATTTAATTATTTTTTGTATTAAATCTATTTAAATATTTCCATTTTAATTTAAAATAAATTTATTTTTATTATTTTTATACATTTTTTTTTAATCTCTTAACTTTCCGTGTTGAAAGGTTGAATATTTTATTTACATTTCAATAGGAGCAGCCTTGAGTAGAACTAATATGTGTCCGTTTCATGTCTGTCTATAAAGTCCCCCGCGGCGCAGGATATATTCCCATAGCCCGTAAAATATAGGTTGATATCGCTGACATCTAAAAGCAAATCGTTATAAAAAAAGGCACTTTCGTTTCACAACACGGACAATCTCGATTTTTCGAAGGCCAAATATATTTTATTAATAAACACTACCTGGTTCTTGCCTAAATAGAAACACACAACCTATTTTGGTACACATTAAATTTATTGATAAATTTACGATTACACGCCCACAAGATTATTTTGATAAAATAATCGATATCATTTTTTTCTGGGTTTGGTTGTTCTTTGCCATTGGATTAAATCTTATATTTATATTATAATAATAATCGTTTATCAGATGGCAACAAGGCACAATGTGTTAGTAACAATTAACTTAAGCCTAATATTAGTAAATACCACATTTTTTATTATCCTGGTCTTACTAGGACTCTTATTGCATGACGCAACCAGGGTGCATCATGTTTATTGCTTAACAAGATTAGGATACCATTAGATCGCATTCTTGTAAGCAGCGAGTTGGTTTTTGTGCGCTTCAAAAGCTTGGCTGTCCCAACAGCATCCTAAAGCAATTGTTGTAATGTACCTTAAGTGTCTCTAGCGGTCGCTTGGCATTTCTAGCCCACAGATGGTAACAGTATGCTTTAAAAAGTGCGAAAAAAGAGAGATTTTAACCTCTCGACTACACGAACTTGGGGGATCATCCGCTCGAAATGCGCCTCGAAGCTCCAGCAGCTGTCTAGGGTGAGGCCAAGTTATTTAATGTGTTGGCCAACCTCGACCTCTGTTCCCCCCACTCTAGTAAGTGACCGGGTTGAAACTGCACCTCTGCGATTCCTATGGAACCACAAGGCTACCGTCTTATGAGGTGCAACAGGTGAGGTTTTGGACGACACAAGCCACCCCTATCTCGGCGATAATCCATGCCCCCTTGCCAGTGCTAGAGTATCGTCTGCATAGCAGACGACGCTTAATTCGGGGAGAAGGCTGGTCCTCAGAACGGCATCATACGCGAGGTTCCACAGACAGGGTCCTATGACCGACCCTTGGGGAACCCCGCATGTGACTTCCCTTCAACATTCTTCGTCGTCCCGACCCATATACGATATGTATCTGTCGCGGGGATACACTACGCGCACCCTAAGATCCTTTATTTAACTCAGTGCCTCTAGTATGATTCTGTAGTATCAATATTTTTAAATTACAATTGATAATCATAGGCAAGTGATCAGACGCGGCAACACGATAATCTCTGTTCACGTTAATTACAGATTACCATGCTGCTTTAGTCACAATATAGTGGTCAAGCAGTCGTCTAATTCCAATAATATCACTTATATATGTATAATTTTCAAGGTTATTATTATTATTATTACACAATGTTGATCGTTGCAAGAATTACACAATTCTAGCCAAAACGATTGATTAGAATGTGAATTATAATCACCCAGCATGTAAATGGCTTCTACTTCATTGTCACCGATTGTAGCCCTCATTTCACATAAACAGTCCGTGAATTCCACTATATTTTTTAAGTTATCTGTGGGCATGTGTACACTGAACACTATAATAGATCTATCACACGTAGTCACTTTTTTAGCTGCAAGTCTCACACTTTTACATTTCACTACCGACATAGACTGAAAGGCGCCCTTTCGCCAAGGCCACTCCACCGCATGGACGCCATATGAGGATCTCCGCTGACGTGTCGACAGCAGACTTGCTCGTGAACTCGAAATTGTTGTACACAGTTCCCAATAGTAGTATATCTTGTGTCAATGACCACGTTTCTTGAAGCGCCACTATATCAGCGGTTTAACATATTCGTCTGACATTTTCTATGGAACGTTTAATTGATTTGCAATTAAAAGTTACCAAGGTGCACAAATTATATGTCGTTTTTTTTTTAAATCCATTAACTGTATTATTGTTTTAATTCATATTAATCTCATTCCTGTTCGGTCTTATCTAATCCCTAAAAACAACAAAACTTCTAAAACAAATTCCCTCTAGTCATAATTCGTCATTTAAGAACATAACGTAACTTAGTTCTGGGGACATAAAACTTGACGAAGCATAATGCTTTTCATTCTTCGCTCGTATTTTCGATAAACTGGTCCTTTCTCGAGTCCTTTTTCAGATATAATTCATAATATCTTTTTCTAATGTTCGTTAACATGCATACTGTTTTTTTTTTAGCTCGAAAGGTTGATCATTTCTATATCATTCATATGAGTCTTATCGATATCGTGGCACACAGGTAGATAAGACTACAATGACTCAGTGTTCGAAACCGCAGTGCACGCCTCCACACATTCAATTTCTATATTGATGTTGCACATCGGTGACGTTTTTTGTATAAAACCGCAGTGCCGGCCGCCACGCGCACATTATGTGAAGACAAAATAATGTTCTGTAATCTTATATATATAAAATTCTCGTGCCAAAATGTTCGTTCCCGTACTCCCCCGAAACGGCTTGACCGATTCTCATGAAATTTTGTGTGCACATCGGGTAGGTCTGAGAATCGGCCAACATCTATTTTTCATACCCTTAAATGGTAAGGGTGACCCATCCCTAAATTTTTTGTTTAGGCAAAGCAACGTTTGCCGAGTCAGCTAGTAGTCTGATAATTTTATTTATTTGAGTTTATACACTAAGACTTAAGTCCTATTTATACATAGTAAAAAAAAAATTAGTATGAAATTTGACACACGAAGTTTGTTGTTCGCTTGTGTCAATATTTTAAACGCGAGAACCAAAGTGGTGGACTGTTGTTCCCATGGTGTGTCTTCACACAGCCATATGCCAGCTATGATACACGCATCAATTACCCTTCCGGCACAGGGCGAGCTTTAGTGAACCACATCAGTGTAGAAAAATATATCGATGAGTCTTCAACGAACGAAATAAAATTATCCAAAATATAAATTTAAAAAAAAAAAACAAAAAGAAACATCATCAGTTACTGGTATTGATGATTTTAAGATGGCTGTAATACGAAATTACATTACAAGATATTAGAAATTACAAGAGTTCCCAACTTTAAATTAGTTAGTGGTGTCCCTCAAAGATGCAAATATATTAAAAATGTTGATTTGCTTTTTAAAGAGTGGCAAATAAACATAATAATGGAACGCACGTATAATATAGCTTCGGTTCAAAATGAATTTTTACATAAATTAAAAACTCCATTTAGGATAACTTTGTTTCTTTTTTATAAAAAAAATATGGCCAATGAATTACAAAGAAAATATCTGTTGTACGACTTAAGGAAAATAATTTTAAAATACCACATTTTTTGTAACATCTCTCAGCCGTTCCAAGCTAAATTTTACAAAGTATAGTGCGGTCCTTGAAAAAAAGTGTGTGTGCAGCTCCGACGCACGACTGGAGTTTACTCCTTAAGAACATATACCCTGTGTATGTCGGCTGCACACAAATTTAGTGATCAGCGCCATCTACGTAAATGTTAGTAAAATAATTAGAAGTCACGTTATCATTGCCATTTATTTTGGGGTTTATTCCGTTTGAAAACAATTTTAATTTTATAGTGGACTACTCTCTAAACTGAAACTAATGGCAATCATAGAAAACTATCACAAAGTATCAAATATCACGTAAAAGTAAAAAACGAAACGAGGCCATTCGGTCAATAAATTTCACTCATCATTAATTTTGCATACTATACATATGAACATCGATTCTTAAGGAGTAAACTCCAAAAAAATACATTTAATTTACTGTTCTAGAAAACCGGGTAAATCTAGTTTAGCGATTTAAGATCGTCATAAAAATTTCAAATATCCTAGTTCAGCAACAGCCTTTAATAGTCCATTGCTGGTTCGCTCGTTGCGGCGAGGATGTCAAAGTAACCCTTTTGAGGCGTTTTGTCAGTCTTTCTACGCGAGCGGCCTGTGGGTGTCATACACGCGACGCGCGTGCAATGTCTTGCGTGTTCAATATAATAATGCGTTCAGGATGCTGTTGGGGCTGCCGCAGCGCTGTAGCGCATCAGGTATGTTCGCGGAGGCTCGCGTAGATGATTTCTACGCAATTATGCAAAAGAAAGCGGCTTCCTTACTCCAGCGCCTACATGACAGTGACAACAGCATTCTGAAAATGATCGCTGCCAGACCGGATTGCCCAATCGAGAAACAATGGGTGGGGACAGTCGTAGGTCTATACAAATAGTTAATTTAAGTAAAAATGTAATTACTAATAATACTAACCTATCAACTTAAGCACTATGGTTACTAACACTAAAATACTAACATAAATATGGACCATAAGTCTGAAATAAACTTTTATTATTATTATTATTATTAAGGCGGTTTGGCCTACTATATCACGCTGGCCAGACAGGTTGGTATAGGGTTTATTTCAAGTTTTCCTTCTCTTTGTAGTGCTGTTTGCAGTTCAGCAATAACTCTTAAATAATTTCACAAGATTATTGTCGAGTATACAAAGTTACAAATCGGATAGCGTGCTTATAGAGAATAGACCAAAAAATATAGACTACGAGGGCTGCTATTTATGTATCCGAAACTGGCCAATTAAAAGACAACATTAAAAAAGTTATTATAACAATTAAAAATTTAACTCTTTGGCTGAAGGATACAATTTGTTTCTTGTAGCTGTCATTTGTTTATTGGTGGTGGGCTTGGTGAGCTTTCCCTGCGTAGTGGACTGGTTTGCGACACTGACACTGAGTGTCCGCTTCGCGAGACCAGTTCCGTCCTCATCATCGACTGCCGACTGCCGGCACGTGTCCCTCTCCGACCCTATCGAGGCGTAGCTATCGCTTTCTTCGCCTTGCTGACCTCCATCATCACTCACACCAAATATATTTTATCCACATAAGTTTCTCAAAACTTTCTGAGTGCCCCACTTATACTCACTGTCATAAGCAAAGATTATTCTTTGTACTGTTCTTTACAAATATGATATGCGGAACGAAGTTCCTTTCGCTTTTTGGTAGACGTTTGCTATATATATGAAATATGAAAAAGATGTGAGCGTCGACGCACCAACTGAAGTGTCGGGAAAAAGTCTTGTTACATATCTTTCGGTATCGCTCCCATTCGCCCAGAGCGTGTAACACTCGATAAGGAACTGCGTTGCAAAAAAATATGACATTATGACATCCTATTTAAAAAAAAAAATATATTTTTTTTTAAAGTTTCTTTCTTCCCTCTTTCCAAACGGAGTTCGAGTTTCTTAAAAATGTAAAAACTTAATTTTATAATGTTTCAGTGCATCAGGACTGTACACCATGTCGATGACGCTACTCAGTGAGTGTGTGCCGATAGCAAACAGGAATACTGCTGTGCTGATCGTCTTCTGCGTCATGTTCCTGGGACAAAGATTTATGGCAAGTAAGAACTATCTTAATAATTACTACATTGTTCTTTGTTTTTAGGATTATAACATAACATTACATTTATCTAGGAGTATAATAGATCTTAGAAATGAGGTTTTCCTTCTTTTTGCAGTGTTGTCCTGCTTACCTTCTTTCTAATGGCTGGGTTTTTAGCACATACTCGTTGAGTGCACTGATTCTGCAGCCAGATCTCGTACTAATACGTCATAACACAAAAGTATTTACAGTGACAGTTTAAGTTACAATGAAATATGACAAAACATCGACGTCCGTGTGGTGACGGATTAAGAATACAGAGTGTCACCACCCCTATTCATCCCGTGGGTGTCGTAAGAGACGACTAAGGGGGAAAACTACGCAGAACAACAGCACTGCAGAGAGAAGGAAAACTTGACACAAACCCTATACCAACCCGTCTGGCCAGCGTGGTATAGTAGGCCAAAACCTCCTTTCTAAGGAGAGGCTTATGTCCAGCTGTGGACTATTAAAGGCTGTTGATGATGACAAAACATTCAAAATGGTCGAGGTCGACTGTTAGACGATCTATCATACGACGATCTATGATATGCATGTATTTAAAAATAGTTAAGTATGTTTGTATATACATAAGTCCATATGGTGAGGGATTAAGAATAATAATAATCTATACTAATATTATAAAGCTGAAGAGTTTGTTTGTTTGTTTGTTTGTTTGTTTGTTTGAACGCGCTAATCTCAGGAACTACTGGTCCGATTTGAAAAATTCTTTCAGTGTTAGATAGCCCATTTATCGAGGAAGGCTATAGGCTATATATCATCACGCTAAGACCAAAAGGAGCGGAGCACCAATGATGAATGTTTCAAAAACGGAGAAATTTTATTACTATTGAGAGACGCAGACGAAGTTGCGCGGGTCAGCTAGTAAATAATAACCTCACACATCTCACACACGGCTGTCTGATCCCAAAATAGGCAAAGCCTGTACTATGGTATCCAGACTGCTGAACCTGCTTTGAGCTGATAAACATACTTATATATTTCTAAATACATACATATTATAGATAAATTACACCCAGACACAGAACAAATCACTGTGCTCATCACACAATTATTTGTCCTGGGTGGGAATTGAACCCACAACCTCTGGCTTAGCAGTCAGGGTCACTAACCGCTAGACCAACAGGCCCGTCAGAATACGGAGTGTCACTATCCTTATTCATCCCGTAGGCGTCGTAAGAGCTGATTAAGGACGCAGGACAACAGCACTGCAAAGAGAATAAAAACTCAAAATAAACCCTATACGAACCCGTCTGGCCAGCGTGTTATACTCGTTGTAGGCCAAAACCTCCTTTCTAAGACTCTCCTTGTCCAGCAGTAGCCTATTAAAAGTTCTTGATGAAGTATGTTTATGAGCAATTTGGTTACTATTATACATGCTCTGCCTAGTTTGGGATCAGAAAGCCGTGTTTGAGATGTATAAGGTTATTATTGTTATTACTATCTCTAGACTTTCATTTTGTGTGGGATGCCAAAGGGGGTTGGAGTCGTTTTAGTCAATGATCACAAAGTGTTCCGTAACTGGGATTTTCATACCGTTTGCTAAAATATTTTATCTAAAGAACTAATTGGTATACTGTGCAATAAAATAAAAGAATAACTAAAGGAACAACATTGTTTTAAAAAAAATCGTCTCCAACGTATTTCTTTTTAAATGTTCGAAGATTATAATAGCCTTAATTGAAGTAAATGATTGTAAAAACATTTGAGATAATACCATAAATACAATTTTATAATTGAAAATGTTTTTTTGTCTATATTATCAAAATCAATTAACTTTTTTTTTAAATTAACCGATCTCCAAAAACACTGTTATGAGTACTCGAAAAACAGGTTTTTAACCAAGCGTCTAATTACCATGTAATTTATTCATAATGCTGATAACTTAACTTAGTTTTAACTTCAAAATAATGCTACCTAATACCTATCGTGAAGGCATTAATTCCAGTAAACTTTTATACTTATAATATAATGTGAAAGTTAGTTTGTTACGCTTTCACGCCTAAACCACTAAACCGATTTAAAAAATTCTTACACCAATGGAAAGCTAAATTACATACAACTCATATACATGCAGGCAGGCAAAAGCTATGGAACGGAGATAGTTTAAAGGTTTAAGGTTTTTTTTGAGACAACATTAGTAATATATCCTTTATTATTATATTTTGACATAAAGAGAACTCAGAATTAGAACAACAATTTAGGGATTACACAAAGTGTCGGACCCTCAACACTCAGCGTTACGACCGCCTAAGATAAAGTTATATTTCCTTCGGTTTGATTCAATTTTTGTTACACCATTTTGCTAAAATTACATATGAATTTAGCTACTTTATTTCTTCTGTCTGGGTACTGTATTTATCATCGTTATGAATAAATTACATGGTACATTCACATGGTCTTTTAAATAAGATATTTAACAAAACCTGTTTCTAAAAGTACTCAAAACAGTGTTTTAGTAAGTAACTATCAAAAAAAAAAACAATTTGAAATTAGTGTGATCTTTGGGGATCGATTAATTAAAAAAAGTTGATTAATGTTAATAAAATAGACAAAAACCTATTTTCTGTTATAATTTTTTATTTATGGTATTACCTGTTTCTTAGGGCATACTGAAAGTTTCTGGATTCTGATAAATAAGACTAGATATTCTTATATCTAGACGAAACATTTATTGTTTTTTAAAGTATATTCCCTCACAATGAGGGTTTTCTGAAGTGTTTCACGTGACATGGCAGCACTGTAGCGTCAGGTCCAACCACCTGTCAAAAGACATACACGATTTGTATTTTTCGATCATTTTTTTGGTTTATTCATTCTTAAAAACGTTACCAAAGGAATACTGATTTCTAAAATTCCTCAGTGTTGTGCAGTATCTATCTGTGCAAATAAAACTTTTGAGCCTCTCTTTTTGAGGTCAATCTTCAGTTCGGCAACCTTTCTCTAGCCGTAATCTATAATAAACTCAATAACACTTCCAAATTCATAGAATTTCACTAAAATATTATACGTTCGGTAAGAATCTGTGCTATCTGACAGCTGTTTGGACCTGACGCATACGAAGCGCCGTCTGGTAGCAGAAAAAGTATCGAATACCCTCATTAATGCATTTTGCACTCGCTGAAACCACTGTACACAAAGGCTTCATGGAACGCATTCACCGCCGATTCAGGGCTCGTAAAACGTGTGCCTCTAAGTTTGTCTTTCATTTTTGGAACCAAAAAGAAAGGCCTCTGTTACCTTAGCTTAGTGTGAGGATGCGTTATCGTGGTAAAGGAGAACATTGTTTCAAGGACGCTTTTCCAAAACTTATTCTAAGACTCTGGGCAAGCAAGTGTTGACGTACCAATCTAAAGTCACTGTCCTTTGATCTTCAAAGAATATTGTAGTGTAATGTCCTGATTTGCCGAAAAAAGAAGCAACCATTTTTTTACCTTCGACTTTTCTTAACTTTCGTGGGCAAATCTTGAAATGGAAGACCCACTCTGCCGACTTGCTTTTTCTTTCGGGTTCAAAGTAGTACATCCAGGTTTTGTCACCCGTCACGATACAGCCAATGACTGTCCTCCGTTAAACTTTTTTATCATGTTACGGCACCACTGGACACGCTGTCGTTCTGGTCCTTCGTTAAGTCATGCGGTATCCATGTGGTTCAAAAGCTTCACAATCTTAAGATGCACATGTAAAATGTTTTTCACTTAGCTCATTCTTATGCCTATAAACAAAGCGTTAATTTGCTGGCAAGTAATTTTTTTTCAGTTTCTTTAAGTTGTCATACGGTGTCAATATTAGAGTCTGTACCGACCAACCTTTACGTACGTACGTTTATGGAGATGATCACGTCTACGTCTAAATTCTCCAAACTACGAATACACAGAGCTGCGACATGGTTCTTCATCACCAAATGCCAATTGAAGTTCTCTTGTTGACCTAACCACCAACGAAAATTATAAAAAATCAGTAAACAAAAATGTTCACGAGTTAATTTCATTTCGATAGCGTCACATAATTTTCGAAAGGACGTCATAATGAAAAAACAAATGACAGTCTCGCAAATTAAAAAGTTACATATTCCCAAAGAGTTCCATTTTCGAATTCCATAATTGTTTATCATTATTTTATTGTAAGTGGTCAGATGCAGAGACTTTCAGTATGTCCCACGTATTACAATTATTTACTTCAATAAAGGCTATTATAATTGGAATGTTTTAAAAAGAAATACGTTGAATTTTAATTCGATTATGGTGGGTGGGGTATTTTTTGCCTCCTTAGTTATTCTTTGTTTCTTTTTGCACAGAATGCCAAATAGTTCTTCAAGTAAAATATTTCAGCAAATGATTTCATAAAACCCGGTGACGTAACACTTTGTGATCACTGACTAGAAAGATTCCAATTTAATACATCACCTTGCCTTTTGGCATCCCACACAAAATGAAAATTCTAGAGATAATAATAATAATAATCACCTTTACACATCTCATAAACGGCTGTCTGATCTCAAACTAGGCAAGCCTGCACAATGGTAACCAAATTGCTGAAAAACACACTTCATCAACAGCCTTTAATAGTCTTGGACAAGGAGAGCCTTGGAAAGAGGTTTTGGTGTAGGGCTATTTCTAAATCTATATATATATATATATATATATATATATATATATAAGAGATTTCCACGTATAATAATATAATATATAATATAATATTCTACCACATACACACAACGCCATCTAGTCCCAAACTAAGCAGAGCTTGTACTATGGGTACTAGACAACTGATATAAATACATATATCCTTTTTTTTTTTATTACATACATATTATACATGGAAACAAACAGATAATAACACGATCATATGTTCTGCATCTGGGTTTGTATTTAGAAATATATTTAATATTAGATTTATTAAGCAATATTCGAACTAAGTATGTGTGTGTGTGTGTGCGTGCGTGTACTTGTGCGTGAGTGTATGTGTGTTTATGTATATGTGTAGGGTGGTGTGCATGTTTATTTATTTTATTGCATAAGAAAGGGTCAAGAAAATAAAATAAGATTTATAGAATCATTTCGGTCGAGTCAGTCGATATATTCGTAATGTCGAATCATGTTTTTTTAGTTAAACTATAATATGGCTAATTCAACTGAATATTACTATATTTACATAAATATGTGTGCATACAAAAACATAATTACGATTATTACTTTTTTTCAGTGTTGGCGCTGCCTATAATTCCTTTAGGGTTTTCATACCACATACCATGGCTTGGCATTCACTGGAACTCGTGGCGTACGCTTATGGCGGTATTTTCCCTCCCATGCACCACTTCTGCTGTCTTTCTCTATTTTATGCAGGAAAGTCCCAAATTTATCTTCACGAAAGGAAATGAAGGAAAAGCGTTGAAGGTACTGAAGACTATTTATAGGATCAATAATAGGAGATCTACAGAAGATTTACAGGTTTGTATTAGACCATTAAAATGTGTTATATACTGCACTCCTTTGAAATTGGAGGACAAATTTTGATAATTTATTTGTGTATATTTGAGTGCCTGCCTCGATAGTATAGATTTAAAATTGGTCTCACTCTACTTACTACACTAAGGCAGCGAATGTAGAATTCTTATTACCTTTTTTTCATAAAGAGTATTTGAGTTATCTCTGGACAGTTAAAGATTCACGATTATTGGACTATCGTTTATTGCTAGAATTAAGTTTCTTGTGATACATTACTTACTTTTATTTTCAAATTTATTTGAAAATGCGTTACCATTACTTTGTTGGGATTTATGTTTCTGAAACTAAGATAGAATTTCTGCAAAAGATTTTGTTCGATAGGAAAATATCTCAAATCAGTTATTGGGACACCACCAGAAAGGATTTATTTTTTTAAGAGCATCACTTCGTGGCCCAGTGATATTTATTTAAGATATTGTCGAAGTACAGTATGTCAGAGTAGTGTACTTGAAATTCGACTAGTCCGACACTGCCATTGTTGTCTAAAAACAATGTCGTCGGACTCTCATTGTTTCTTAGTTAACTCAAGTCGAAGAAACTCTTTGTCGGAGTATAGTAGTGTCGGACTTAAGACATTTCGAAATAAAGTATTGTCGAAATGAATATATAGCGGGATTCCATGTTGTTCAAGTAAAATCTAGTCATTGAAAGATTTGTCGAAATTTAGTTTGGGACTCATTTCACTTACCCACCCATACCTATATTTTGCCTAGATTTTGATTTTGCAAAGGGCCTACCTTTAGGTATTAAAGATGAGAAAGTTGAGAGTAGTTATATAAAAATGGAGAGGTAAAAAAAAGATATTGGAAGGAAAAGAATATTGCTTGTATATTTGGATTTGTAAATATATGATATGACATACGCCTCGATCTACCCTTTTGGGAATACAGACATGAGTGTATGTGTGTATGTATACACGACAAAAGAAATACCTTGTTAGGTTTACATGAGTGTGTTATTTCGATAAATAAATAATTATACGTTCACAGATGTGTAAATTGTAAATAACTGGTTTCTTCACGCATACATTAAAAATTATTATTGTTTTAAAATAATAATAATAATAATGGTACTAAGTAATAGTTTAATAGTACTTCCATTTCGTCCTACTGACTAGGTATTTAGTTTGCCGTGTAGCTACACACATTCTTACATTTCTGTTTACATATGTGTTTACCTTGCAGGTCAAGGGTCTGCTAAAGGATGAAGTTACAGCAACCATCGGGATCATCTCAGCTAAGGAACGAATAATTCCTCTATTTAAGGCTCCACTCCTCAAATATACGATTATCATGACAATTCTCAACTTGGCACAACAGTAAGTTTGTCAAAGTTTTAATTAGAAAACATAACTTTTATTTAATATAATTGCTATTATTGACACTCGGAGCTCACAGAGAAGAACTGGCTTCAGCGCGATGCTGTTGATTTAAGACAAGAGATACATATATATCTATCTATATATAAGAACAAGGAAGATTCAAGATTTAGATATAAGATCACACCGAAACGATTAGAACTTTGATCAATTTCATATATCATCATCATTATTAACAGCCTCTAATAGTTCACTGCTGGATGTAGGACTATCCTTAGAAAGGAGTATTTGGTCTACTATACCACGCTGGCTACCGGTTGGTATAGTGTTTGTTTCAAATTTTCCTTCTCTTTGCAGTGCTGTTGACCTGCAGAGTTTGCTCCCCGACCCCCACATTCTTAATATCCACCGTCTCCACACAAATATTTTCATATGTAGAACAATTAAATGTTATTAATTTGCACCGACTCCATTATGCCAACATAGTGATGAATTTTTATAAACTCATTTTGTCATCCTTTAATTTTCCACACTATACGTTTTTTATTTCGGAATTTAAATAAGACTTTCAGATAAAAAATCTAAATTTGCCACACTTGGTTTATTATCTCAGAACTTCGTCATAAATAACAAAATAAAAAATATTTAGAAATCTTCTTTGGAAACCTACATTACATTACCTAATAGAATTCTAAAGCTAATCTAACATATAAATATCTCGTGTCGCGGTGTTTGTGGTCGCACTTCTATGAAACGGCTTGACCGATTTTAATGGGTTTTTTTATATACTTACCTCCTACCCCTATTTTTTAATAAAAATTTACACGGCAGAATAATGTTTGCCGGGTCAGCTAGTGTTTTTATAGCTATATAGAAGGGCTGACATCAATGAAACCATCAACATTTGGCCGCCCTTTTCTGTATCACACTATTCTTAACATAGTGAACTAAACTTTTATATATATAAGTATATTATAATTCCGGAGTATGATTTACATCCTCATTGACGTGTGAAAAACACTTATTATTTAGTTCAAAGTCATGTTCAATTCAATTCAATTCAATTCGATTCAATTCATTTGCGATAATATGGGTTATACAAAAAGAAAAACAGGTGGAAAAGATACAGCTAGTTTCACCATATTAAGCCGAATGTCACAGCATGCAAAATTTAACAATAATTAAATAATAGCCATTAATTATAACAAAAGAATATCCAGTAGTGTCATTGTTCTAAATAATAATACAGTTCTAAAGTTAAATAGTCCAAATAAACAAATAATAATAAATACAAACTATAATATGTCAAATTAATACGTCAAAATTTCTGTACTGATGTATGTCAAAGGAAGATGTAAGTAGAGCATTATTTACATCATTCTACATATTATCTTCCATGTATTCTTTTACCGAATAATAAGTTTTACCAACTAAAATAGCATGTAACTTTTTCATAAATAAAATTAAGTTATTTTCATTTTTCAAATCTGATGGTATCTTATTATATATTTTTGGGCCCATGCAGAATATACTTTTATGAAGTAGTGCAGTTTTAGATGGTCTAATTCATAATTTGTTAATATGACGTTGCCTTGTACGGTGTTCAAATAAATGTAAATTACACTTAATAAATGTTGTGTTCATTAGTTAAATGACATTCCAGGCTTGCAGCTTTTTCCGTGTGGCTGCCAAAAATCACAGACCAGTTTGTGCGGAGCATTCAAACTGGCGAAGGCAGTGACTTAACCGTGTGCAATGTATTGAATATGCCACCAGTGCCGACTGACGTGAGTACAATTTAAATTTATATCAACAAAACAAGCACTGGTAAAGATAAATTTAATGACATCGACAATGCCAATGGTAAAACATTTTACATATTTCTAAATACACTCAAATTATAGATAAATGACTCTAAATAACATTTTCTAGAATAATTATATGGGTACAACGTAATGCTAAGAATTATGAAGCTAGTAGCTAAGTATAAGCAATGCAAACCAGTTATCCTTTCAATGGCATGCCGCGCCCTAGTTCGTTTATAGACATATTTGCATCATTCTGATTAATACAATAAGTTAACTTTATCTAAAATATTTTCTGGAACAGTCCTTAGACTCACAAATATTTTATGGGTAAGGCCCAATTGGTAGTCTCTATCCGTAAAACTGAGTTCTTTATTAATTTCAACTTAATTTATGAAATAATTGCCCCATAAAGTCTTGCCCAGTCCATTGATGAAACTTTGAATAATTACGAACTCTCTATAGATTTTACCATGAAGATCAAGATAAAACGTACTAAAACCTCAACAAACTCTCCAGAAATATGACTACCGCAATCAACAAACAAACAACAAACAACATAGGTACCAGAAACGGACACAAAGAACACCCAGACTCAGAACAAAAATTTGTGGATCACACACAGCATTGTCCCAACATTCCTGTCCCGTTTTAAGCCTACTTCTCCTTGTATTACAGATATATCCAACTGTAATTGCTACGCTAAGGCTCATTTGTAATTAAATTTGTCTTTTTTTTTCAGTCTAATGCAACGCCTTGTGCTCTGGACGAGACTTCCCTTTTAATAGTGCTTGGTATAGGAGTATTGCAGTCTATCTTCAACTTATGCATCAGTTTTGTAAGAAACATTTCTAATTACTTATTCAGCTTATTTAAGAGTTCTTCTTCTATTACTTCGGTAATATTTTCTTTATTTTACAGTTGATCAACTTAGTAGGCCGCAGGAATCTTACAATTTTTGTTATCTCATTCTCCGGTATCAGCGGGATCCTCGTCAACTTAGTACCCAACATGATTGGCAGTGCGGTGCTCTTCATCATGATGATAATGGGCTGTGTTGTGGTTGGCCTTTCCACTGCAATATGCGTTGCTTTGTTTCCTACTAATTTAAGGTAAGTTTTTTTTTTCTGCTAAACAATCATCTGGAAACAGTAGTAGCTCATGCATGGACATATTTAGTGTAATGAGTCCAGATGTCTAAGACTGTGCTCAGAAGAGAAGTAGAGGTGGCACTTCTTCGAAATACTGAACAATTCCTCGGACACGATGAGTGTTGTGCAAAAATTTTGAAGGTTAATATTTATTTCATTTACTTATTTAGAAAACATTAATTATTGTGTTGAAATTATACATATTAAAATCAATCTAAATATTTAAAAATAAAAAAATACGTCCCCAAATTATGTCAATGTTAGTGTCAATATTGTTCCTAGTATACAATAGTCACATCAGATTGTACAATCCAGCGACATATAGTACTTAATGAATTCTTCTGGTCCAGTAAACTTTGAAAAAACGAAAAAATTAAGGATGTTATATATTTTCGTATTGATATCTTTTATATGTTCGTAGTGTACAAAAAAACAAGATACGGATTGACGCAAGAGCCTTCTCTCTCTTTTTTTTAAGTGTTTTGCATGCTATAATTTATTAGTACAATTAATTTTTTTTCAGAGCGATAGCCGTTGAATTCACAATGTTTGCTCAATACATAGGAATAATAGCATCCATCCAGATCCTTAATCTATTATTGGAACACCACTGTAACGTCGGTTTCTTCTTATTTAGCTCTTTATTAACAGGTTAGTAATATATCACTAATAAATACATTCTTCGGTCTATTAGCTGACTGCCTCGGTGGCGTGGTGGTAGCGTATGCGACTGCTGTACTGAGGTCTCGGGTTCGATTCCCGGGTCGGACCAAGTGTTTGTATGATATGCAAATATTTGTTTCGGAGTTTTTGGGTATTTTCTATATATAATATGTATGTATTCACAAATAAAAAAGTATATAGGTATTCTATCTTTCGTAGTACAAGCTCTGCTTAGTTTGAAACTAGATGGCGTTGTGAGTTACGTGTCTGAAATATTATTATTAAGAGTCGTTAGGCATTCATGTACGACGTACCTAGTCTGCTTGACTGTACTGCGGTGATAGTCACTTACCATCAGGTGACCTGTCTGCTTATTTGCCTCTATATCATAAAATAACGTTCCTCGAGGCTTCTTAATAAAAAGAAAAACTAAAGGGCCTTGATCAGATCAGAACATTTTTACAATTATTTTGACTTTTCAAGGCAACAGAGTGTTGTAGTTTTTTGGTTCTTATTCGATTCTAATTCTGTCATCTTCTCTAAGACCTACAGGGCCCATTATCTATATGTGAACTTACCTGTCGGTTCCCTATCAGCTGTTGTACTAGTCAGAGTTTACAGTTAACGTTTTTATTGAAGTAAAACTTCTTTACGCACTCT
Organism: Arctia plantaginis; assembly: GCA_902825455.1. Classification (NCBI taxonomy): domain Eukaryota; kingdom Metazoa; phylum Arthropoda; class Insecta; order Lepidoptera; family Erebidae; genus Arctia; species Arctia plantaginis. The sequence continues at coordinate 2,816,446 of CADEBD010000275.1, read as the reverse complement.
TAACTTGGGGAGTAAGCTGGTGAATGCGTGACGAGAGCGTTACGAAAAGTGTGATCGGGCGAGGGCAACGAAAGTTTAGAGGGAGATATAAGTTAGTGCAAATAGAAAGGAAGAGAGTTCCGTTTCGTATATTACTGTAGGGGCAAGAGAGAGAGGTGCGAGCATACATTTTCTTTCTCTCCTTCTCTCATAACCAAGAAGTTTTACTTCAGTCTAAAGCACACTCGTTTTTTTTTTCGACTAGCTGACCCGCGCAACTTCGTTTGCTTCCCTCAAAAGAAGTAAATTTTCCCTGTTTTCTCAACATTTTTCATTGATACTCAGCTCTTTGTTCGTAGCATGATATTATACAACCTATATCGTTCCTTGATAAAAGAGCTATCTAATAATGAGATATATTTTCAATTCGAACCAGTAGTTCCTAAGATTACCCCGAACGTCCGAAGTCACAAATTTGACCTGTTTATTATAATATTGATATAGATAAGAATGCGGATAAAAACACTAGTGCTTTTGTTGTATCGTGTGTTGCTAGATTGTTTTTGATAGGTACATTATTATCCGTTCTGGTCGCTAAGGAGACGGCGGAGCGGGACCGGGAGAGGTTTAGAACTCTCCCGGCCCGCCAGGCCCGGGTACGGGCCAGGTACCGCAGGCGTCTCAGGCGCAGGAGGTCGCAGAACGACCTCCGTCCTCCATAAGCGCAGGCCTAGGGGTGACAGGTGAGGCCATCTGTCACCCTTGCAGAAGCAGGCCGGGGTGGCGGCGAGCGTATTGCGAAGCGCGCTCGCTTCCAGGGAGCAGAGGGAACATGGGGTTCCCACACGGGGGGGGGGGGTCGTCTACCTGTTGTTGTAGATGGCCCGAGGAATGTCGGGGCACCAGGGACTTTCTTTCTAGGGTATACCTGGATCCCCGGCTATTAGTACCCGAGACGGCGTGCGGTTTTAGTCGGTTCGAATCCGACATGCCACAAAAAAAAAAGGTACATTATTATATGATTATAAGTCTATCACGCTCAAAACACTCGTATGGAACATAAATTTCAAGACCAGTTGCTTTGCAACAATCCGTAGTCACACAAGGTCGTTAAGGTAAAACAATTGGTTATCTGGATGTCATATTTTAGTCGGGGTACGCCATATTTAAATAGTTTCCATACATGGGTATGTACACTCACCTAGATCCCTAGAAGGATAGGTAGAGGCATATTACATGCTCATATTTTGCCAATTTTAGTTACACTTCAGTAATAGGGGGTAAATCAATTAGATGTAATATTGAAAGTATTGTAAAAATAGGGATATTACTAGATTGTAAAATATAAGCAATATCTCGAGCAAGTTAAGGTCTAATACCTGTAAACCATTTTCCGTGTAGTGACGGATTGAGAACACAAAATGTTATCACCCCTATTCATCCCGTGGGTGTCGTAAGAGCCGACTGACGAAGCAAACTATGCATGAGAGCAACACTACAAAGAGAAGGAAAACTTGAAACAAGCTCTATACATACCCGTCTTTCCAGCGTAGTATAGAAGGCCCAAACCTTATTTCTAAGGAGAGGCCTGCTTTTAGCAGCCGACTAGTAAAGACTGTTGATGATGACCTATAAACCGAATTGACTACTACTCGACATCCATTCATTCTTCTGGATTATCGGTATCATCATTTCCACTTCTTTTTAAATTTTACATTATAAACCTTGTTTTTAACAGTTTTCTATGTGTTTTTCAGCGTCTGCGATAGTCGCTTGCTTCTTACCAAATGATCGGCAACCACAACCAGTAAAAGAAGCACCCAGCGAGGCGGCCACTTCTGCACAATAGTCAAATAAAAATTTAGAATCATAAGTTTAAGTTATAAATACATAGTAATTAATGTGATCATGCATTATTTATTTTTGGTCTCTTATCATTAAGAATCCATAGTGACTATCGGGGTTCAACGATATTTAATATCGTAGGAATACATTTCTTTTATTATTTGGATTATTGCAAATACTGAGACTTTAAAAAAAAACTTTTGTGCAAACAAACTTAACTTCTAATAATAATAAAAAACTGGGGTTATATATATTTAAAATAATATAAACTTTTGTTTTCATTTTTATTTTTATTAAATTAAAATAATAATACTTTTATTAAAATAATAAGGTACATGCATACTTTATCTTACACTACGATATGCTTGAAACTAAAATAAAACTTTTAGCCGAAGCAATTTAAGGTATACATAACTTAAAATTACTTTCATTGCACTGTTAAATGATATTATATTGTTATTATTAAAAATACTCTACTAAACCTAGCAACGATTTAAAAACTATGCAACACGAAATGCAAAGACAATTGGAAAGATTACTTCGTAAAATAGTATGGGCATCGATGGTGTCAAGTGCACTCTGAAAGCGCTTACTCACGTGAATATGAATTGCAAGTAACATCAAAGGTTCGTCAAGGAATTACACACTTTAGAATCTCAATTTCAGAAATCCAAAATAAATTAAATATAGTTTCTGCGTCTGTCGTTCAGTAAAATAAATTAAATATAAACTAATAAACTACATGTAAATAGAGGATCTTCTGCGCGGCCGTTCTACAAAATTTTCTGCGTCGCTGTCGACTAATTCTGATTGCACGCTTTGCGGTTGGCGGTCATTTGGCAGGAACGCTGTCACAATTGCTGCCACTGTAAGTAAATATTTGCAAATTTCAAAAAAGTGAAATACATCGTTTTTAAAATTTATAATATTATGTAGTTACTAAAATCGGTTTCCAATTATTATTATTATTTTTTTATGTTAGAAGGGGCAGACGAGCAGACGGAAGGAGGAGGACGAGGTTGCTTATTATTTATGTCGTGGCCAGACCATACAATTGGTCACTTCAGGATGTGGTCAACGGTTTCGTGAAATGTTCATATTTCATCAAGTGACTAGCTAAAACTGATACATATTCAATACTTTAACTTTATCGTTTAAACATCAAGGTTTAATGATACTTTGGCCAATACCATTATTGTACGATAGCCATGGAGTAAATGTTTTAATAAAAAATATAAAAGAAGAAACTTATATCCTATAAGTATCAATTATTGCCCAAAAATTCACCCTTAAAACTAAATAATTGTCTGCCAGCCAGATGAATCACAAAAACAAAGCGAACTCTAACACAAACAACTCTAACTAAGGGGTGATGTAGGTTTTTGCGACATGATCTAAAGATTGACGATATCATGAAAATATTCGTGCGTTTAACTGTTCATATTGTTAAACAAATCAATAAGTAACCAGTTCTATGATCTAGCCATGTGTACACAAATAAGTCAAATAGTGATAGTTGACCTCTTTTAGTATATTTAGTTAATATATTTCGTTAGTTAATATATTTTATATTTTTATATATATTTTACTACATTCACACAACGCCATCTAGTCCCAAACTAAGCAGAGCTTGTACTATGGGTACTAGACAACTGATATAAATACATATAAACTTTTTTTTTTTTGTAAATACATACATATTATACATAGAAACACCCAGACCAAATCAAACATTAAATGTTCATGCACACAAATGTTTGACTTGAGCGGGAATCGAACCCGCGACCTTTGGAATAGCAGTCCGTTACACAAACCATTATGCCATCCGGTTGTCAGTTAATAGTAAATAATTTTATGGCTCCATAAGAAAATTATACTTACAAGCAAATAAAGTGCTGAAGAGGTAGAATCCAGTATCACAGTGGTTCAAGAACAGTAGGTTGAGGACCTGGATGGATGCGACGATCGCAATGTACTGAGCCGTCATTGTTACTGCAATTGCCTGTGCCCTGAAAACCAAAAATAATCGGTATTTTGTTATGTTTTCACTATTTAACTTGGCAACTACGAATTAATATCAATTTATTACATTTGACTGGATGATCAGATAATGTCCTAATTTCCTCTCTAATCACAAGATAATAATTATATATTTTTGTTGGTAAAGAGGGGAAAACGAGCACGCGAGTCACCTGATGGGAAGTGACTACCGCCGTTCATGAACTCTTGCTATTCAAGCAAGCAAATTCTCTCTCCCGGAACCAGGGAGAATAGAGATTAGGGCTCCGGTAACTTCTCTCATTTAGTAAAAAGCCACGAAAACATTGATTAACTCCGGTTTTCTGTATGAACGTGGTATCACTCCAGTCGAGACAGGTCATTTGTGCCGAAGCATGGCTGTCCCACGAGTAAACGTTATATCTTAACATCGGCACTTGTGTTTCTATTAAGCAATGTATAAGAAATATTATTATACATATTATCCGTATTATTATATTCTTTATCCGTGTGGTGACGGATTAAGAATACGGAGGATCACCCATATTCATCCCATCGGTGTTGTAAGAGCCGACTAAGGGGAGTTTTAAAAAACTGCAAAGAGAAGGAAAACTTGCAACAAACACTATGCCATCCCTTCTCGCCAGCTTGGTATAGTAGGTTCACATCTCATTTCTAAAGAGAGGCCTATGGAGTCCATCCTGTGGACTATCAAAGGCTGTTGATGATGATAACTAATATTTCTAAACTCTTGTATATCAGTCTTCAAGCTTCTGCAGTTTTAGTCCTGATTCCCATCCGAGATTTGCTGTATCCCTTATTCTAGCTCCCTCCTAAGAATCTTATGATATCCTACTTGAAAACGATTTCCAAGCAGGATCGAAACGGCTATGTATAAAAGAAACCATCGCCGAATATTATTGTTACCTCAAATGTGTAGGGAACAAATCCACGCAGATAGTCGTGCACAGTCCCACAATCACGATGCCCATGAGCATTAGGATGAATAGTATAGCACTGCCGATGATATTAGGGACTAGGTTCACGAGGATACCGCTCCCACCGCACAACAAGTATATGGCCATCACCATATTACGACGGCCGACGAAGTTGATCATCTGGAAAACGATATGATATATAAAAACACATATAAAAATATATACATATTAAAATTACGTAAATTTCATTTATATGATTTTTTTCACACTTTTATGCTATTAAAATGCCAATTGTGAATTATATTTATATTTATCTTAAAATTTAAAATAAAATACTTGATATGTTGGATATCATCAGCATCAACAATCTTTACTGGTAAATTGATGGACATGAGACCTCTCCTCAGTTATGAGGTTTTGGCCTACTATACCACTCTGGCCAGACGTTAGTGCAGAGTTTGTTTAAAAACAAATTTGTTTTATAAATATGTTATCCAAAATGACTATGGTTTAGTTTGAGTTTGTATTTTGAAACGCAGACCTATAATCCTTTTGCCTTTGTCACATGTAAGTCTTAAGAATAATTATAATGGGCGAAAGTTATAAGATATTATATTCGGATACTTACAAAGCTCATGCATAAATTAAATATAGCTTGCATCACTCCAACGCCGAGTACAAATAGTAGAGATGTCGTATTTAGGGCACAGGGAGTCGCATTCGGCTGAAAAAGGTAAATCAAATGTAATTTTTATTGCAGTAGTTTAAAAAATACGATACTACCTCAATCGTAACACACATACGCATGCAGAAATACGTATAAATGCACTCACATACGAACACAACAAACTCTAGGAAACACATTAGTTGTCCAATACACTGGATTATATATATATTCTGTTCAGGAAAAAAATACTCCATGATGTTTTCTATACGCCTAGCAATTGTAGGCACGAAGGGAGGTCGTAGTATCTACCGTACTATCCCTAACTACAGTCATTACTGCCATGCTGGCAGATGAAGAGGGCTGCAAAGAAACCTCTGAACAGGCCCTGCTTAGATAGGAGCGGCGTCGATTCCCAAGGGGGATCTCCAAACCACATGATTCTTCCACATGAGTAGGGCATCTAAAGCCCGCCGTCGAGGTGGTTTTAGTGGTCACACCACATACACCTTACCCATTTTCCAACCCATCACCAAAAAAACTTTAGTAGTTGGTAATGTTTAACGGGTAAGCAGTTACGACATACCCATACCCATTATATTTAACCTGGGATACCACAATATGTACCACCCCATTTATAGCAAATATATAATTTGAATTTGAAACGTGAAATAAACTTTAACACATATCTTACCAGGAAGTTATGATTATATAGCTACTCAAAATGTTGACTATACTTACGTCAATGTGGGTAGATTCCATGTTCAATACTTGGCACATAGTGAGATCTGTTCTGTCACCAGTTTGTAAAATACGCACGAAGTGGTCTGCGATCTTGGGTAGCCACACCACAAAAGAAGGGAGCCTGAAATTGATTCTTAGTGTGATTTTGTGTGTGAGACAATTGCTTAAATGCAATGCTTATGCCTTTTGCCTATAGCCTATTTTACCATCTTGTTTCGTAGCTAAGTAAAAATCTGAGATGTCGTAGTCATCCAAAATAATGCTATTTGTCTGTCAGGGCCCAGTAAAATTTTGAGCTTATTGAAAGGAAAGGTAGATAAGAAGCGATTTTTTTAAAGACAACTCACGCACTGGGAATACATTCTGCGGCGCGGTGGGTAACTTTACAAACACTTTTGAAACGAACACAAAGTACACTTAGACTCAGAAAAAACAATTTATGGATCACACAAAGTGTTGTTCCACATGGGGATCAAACTCACAACACTCAGCGCAGTAAAAAACGCTATCGTGCAGTCAAATCAGTTTGACAAGTCGAAGGCTTTAAAGCTAAAATTAAAGCTTTTACAGATGAAGGGTAAGAGAAAGCAATGATATTGATGCATGTCTATTTTCGCAGTAATACTGTAAGTATATTAATCCGTGCGTGTGGTGACGGATTGAGAGAACGGAGTGTCACCATCCCTATTTATTTTTTATTTATTTTATTTTATTTTATTTATTTGGACAACCAACAAGAACACACAAATAAAAAGCAAGAGATACAATGGCAGTGATATACAAAAATTAGTGCTGCCTTAATTACAGGTTGCCACGGAAAGCTTAGTAATAAAAGAATAAAATATAAAAGAAAGAATTTATCAATCAATAACAGTCAATAACAGCATTGCGTAGAGATGAAGAATTTGAAACAAACCCTATACCAACACGTCAGGCCAGCGTGGTACGAGTATAGTAGGCTAAAACCTTCTTTCCAAGGAAAGGCCTAAATCCAGTAGTTGACTATTAAACGCTATTGATGATGATGTTAATCAGCAGTCTAGTTACTATAGCAAAGCCTTGCCTGATTTGGGATCTGACGGCAGTAAGTGACATGTGTGTGAGATTATCATTACCACATGCAACTTACAGAAAGCAGAAGATAATTCAGCGTAGAGACTTATTTTTGACGCTTAATATTTGTATGTCAATTCAATGCATTATTAAGATATACTCACTGTTGGGCAATATTGAGCGCGAGCATTATGATTGTGTACTTGAGAAGAGGCATCTTGAACAGCGATACTTTTCTGGCTGAAGTAGATTTATCGATAACAGTAACCTCATCTTTGAGAAGACATTTAACCTGTAAGATGAGGGTTAAATGAAAAATTAAATACAGATGCATTTTAAAAAATCCAATAAGCTTTATGGAAAGAAATTCTAGAAAAGTGCCAAGAAAATAGCATTTTTTAGCAAAAGAGATTTTTGTTTAAATTCTGTTTGATAAGCCATTATGGTTAATACTAGTAAGGTAGTAATACTTCAGTAAAATTTAAAAAATAATCTTTAAAATTTGCAAAATATTATTCAGCCAAACTTCAGCAAAGTTTCAGATAATTCACATACTTGCAGCTCTTCATTCTTATTCCTGTTATTGATGCGGTATATAGTTTGCAAGATTGCCAGGGCCTTGGCTTCATCTCCCTTTGTAAAGACAAATTTAGGGCTCTCCTGCATGAAGTAATAGCAAATGGCGGTGATAACTTGCGGTACGGAGAACATCAACATTAACAAACGCCACGAATTCCAATAGATGCCCAGACCCGGTAAATAGTATGAGAATCTTAGAGGAATAATGGGTATCGCCAGCACTGAAAACAAATATAATATATACGTAAGGATAATACTAGAAGAAAGGCCTACAAAGAAAATCAGTTTCTATATACAAGTCTTATTGGCTTGTGTAATAAATCAAAAAAAGGATACATTGTACATGTTTAATAATGTGACCTCCTCGTACCTCTTTGGGCGGGGACCGACTGCCACTACCCAGCATTTTGGTTAACATAGCACAGGCTCAGCCTAGTTTGGAATCAGACTGCCATTTATCAGATATATAGAGAGATTATTACTTACAGGCTAAAAGTCCTTGAGTGATAAGCATGACGCTGGATACTATAAGTACGGCGGAACTCCTGTTAGACTTTGGCACGCTTTCGCTAAGATAGGTCATCGACATTGAATACAATCCAGAAGCTCTGAAATGGTAAATTATAAAGTCAATTATGATTTCATTGACGACTTCGATGTCTGGCAATAATGCACTGGATTATCATATCAAATCATAAGTTCTTTTCAAACTTAGTGTTAGTATATACATATAATGTATTCATTTACAAGAAAAATATCTTCGTTTGTTTATCCGTAGTTTTTAATACATTGATACTGCTAATACTAATACTGATGAATAGCTACTTTTGGCCTAGAAATTGCTAATATATTTAAGGACTTCTAATATTATTATCTGGACGAGTGAATTGAATTTTGTGCGTGAAGTGAAATATTTGTTTTGGGTGGGAATCGAACCCACGACCTCCGGTTGAGCAGTCAGGGTAGTGAACCACTAGACCAACAGGCCCGTCCATTTTTAGTTAATTTTATTGATAATGTGATTTTAAATATCCTGCATCTGTAGTTTTGTATTACGTTTATTATTGACTACTACTACGTATTATTAGCTTATGTTTTACTTTTTTTGTTGATGGCAATACAAGGACCTTGCAAACCGAATCCATTTGAATTGGGCAAAGATTTTAGATTTTTATTTGTGGTTATTTGCGTTAGTCTCTGGAGTATGCAGTCGGATTTGAAAAATCTGCTTTGCTTTTACCTAACACTATTAGGTTTTAAGCAGATTAATATCAGTCCAATCTTTGGAGAATCCATTACGAAAATTCAGGTTAAACTGACCATGATGTGACGTAATTACTTACAGTAATGCTGATATAAACTGGCAGATCATCAGCATGATCCAGTTAACGGAAATGGTGCCAATAATATTGGAAACAGAGCTGAGCATAAGTGCAATGAGTATCATAGTTCGTCGTCCACGTTTATCGGCGAGGTAACTCCATACCATTGAACCAAGAAGTAGACCTGAAAAAGAAGAAGTCTTAAAGAGCTGCGACCATTGCCTGCCCGTTTTGTCTACATTTTCTTTCAATATACTTTAAATTTTACGAATCAATCAATTTTTCGAATTTCGAAAATAGTGTTGCGCCATAAGATTAAATGGTTCTAGTGTTAATTCGTTACTTCATGAACAATCGAGAGACAAACTGAGAGAAACCAAACTGTGTGCAGAAGCTAGAGTTTAATAACTAAAAATACCTCTCATAGAACTTTTTACTTTCTCTCTTTATGGTAAAGATTAAAACAAAACAATTTAAAGTAATATTTTACAAAGTTCTTACCAGCCATGGGCCCCGCCGCTAAGATTCCTTGTTGATGAGGGGTAGTGCCTAGCTCGCAGGCGCTGGTAGGCACTATGAAAGTACCACCATAGACCGTGCTGGAGTAAGCGATCATAGTTAATCCAGCGAGAGCCGTCGTCATAACTCCATAGAGTCCAAAACCTGGACAACATATTCGCATTTAAATCACTTATATGCCTATTTATTGTCAAGTGTCAATCCTATATAATAATGACAGGGGATTCCCTACTCACAGCAATTGCATAGCAAAGGCACTCTTCACAAGTTTTGTAATGATACGGTCGGTATTTGTGTTTAAATTTATGCGGTGCTACACAATTATCCAATCCTAAGTTCATAAGTAGTAATAATAAATTCAAACGTGAGGTTGTTGGTCGTCTTTTTGAATTTTCTGCATGAACCTAGTCATAATGTCATTTGTCATCAAGCAGACTATTTTCTGTACTCTTCTCAATTTATTTTGTAGAAACAACTTCTTATATCAATCAGTTCAATAATGAAGTTACAAAAAAGTTAAAACGACTAAATTAGGGACAGCCAATCCAATATATATACAAAATATATAGGCACAAGCTTGCTTCTTCTTTGCGCGTGAAAATCCCAACGGGTCATCATTTGACCCGGAATTATAATTAAGTACTCCTTTGGCTTTAATCCGTGTGGTGTGGTGACGGATTAAGAATACGGAATGTCACCACCCCTTTTTCTTTATTTTTTTTTTTTCCGTGCGGAAATCCCCTCGGATACCACCTGTCGGTGGCATGTCGGACTCGAACCGACTAAATCCGCACGCCGTCTCGGGTACTAATAGCCGGGGAACCAGGTATACCCTAGAAAGGAAGTCCCTGGTAAATGTCACCACCCCTATTCATCCCGTCAGTCTTGTAGTTTTGAAAGGGTTGTAGAGGAGAATAGTGGTTTTTAAGAAGTGAACTAGAGAATTCCTGCATAGTAATTATAGTCATAGATAATAATAGCTGCATAGTACATACGTCAACTCTTAATGACTACATTACTACACTAAAATTGTCATTGAGGCATAGTATTATTATAAGAATTTTTCCGTGTAGTGACGGATTAAGAATACCACCAAATGTCACCACCCCTATTCATCCCTTGGATGTCGTAAGAGCCGACTAAGGGAGCACACTACGCAGGACAACAGCACTGCAAAGAGAAGGAAAACTTGACACAAATCCTATACCAACCCGTCTGGCCAGCGTGGTATAGTACGCTAAAACCTCCTTTCTAAGGAGAGGCCTATGTCCAACAGTGGACTATTATAGGCTGTTGATGGGATGTGATGTAACTCCTTTGGCTTTAAACTATCTGAATTCATCATTCGTATGTTTATGAGTGAAGAAAAGTGTGTTTATATATTTTTTTAAATGTTTATGTAAAAGACGTTTGTATGTACTTTTTTCTTATTTTTATCTAACACATATTGCATAGCTTTGAGCTTAGATAACGATCCTTAATGGGTATATCCCAAGATTTACCATTGAATATAGCATCGTTTGTCGTAGTAAAATGTATTAAATTCTACAGAGCCACAACAGATCTTGCTTGCTTGATATAAATTTTCCCTATACGAGTATACGAATAACATATGTAGCTAGGAAGCGAGACAGTTAATGCTGAGTATGCACCAAGCTTTATACAGAAAAGTAAGTGATATACTACGCTAGATGCAATCAGTAAAGAAACACAAAAATAATAATAAAAAAATACATAAAAGAAAAATCCGACAAAAATATGATATTTTACATCTCTGTGCCGCTTACTTTTTCTAATTATATGTTTGTATTTTCCCTGTCGAGAATATTGTTACATCATAATTGAATTGACTAGTTCCATACGGTTTCCTAGGTCAGGTTTATTCATTGTATCGTTGTCTAAGTATAATAAGATAGATTGTCCATATAGCTAACGGACCAAGATCTTTCTCCTAAAACCCACGGGAGTCTTCAGTTATCTGTTACAGCTAAGTACATCAATAAATTGCCCAAGTTGTTAAATAGTTGTTTTTTAATACTCTCAGATTTATATACTTATAAAATAAATAAGAAAACGGTAAATCGCAGGTTATGAACACCAGTACAAATAACATTCGACGATTATTTATTAAATACATAGAACACACTTCACCGATTTAGAAGAGATATGGGTATCCAAAAATTCCTCCTAAACATTTTAAACCTTTCGAGAAAACTAGCAAAATTTGCCAATGAAATCCTGATCCTACGGTCCAGAATCCAAATCCTATTCTCCGAAACAAGGCCAACCTTCTGGGCAAATTTTAACTAATTTAAATTTAGTATAAGGTTAATTTAAGTACTTACCAGCTTTATTCATAGCTGCCTCAAAGGGTAGTTTTTCAGATGACATTTTGACACTATTTGCTATATTCATATTGAAGATCCCTTGTCAGATTTTAAAACTTTTAAAAAAAATTAGAATTTTGTTTTAAGTATTTCAGATTTTAAACATAAATTTAATAAATAATTTAATAACAAAATTCAGCTATAAGGTCCAACTGTTACACAATCACTGTATAAAAAACATAATTTTATCGGAGATCTTGTCCAAGTCTTGCAATGTTTCTTAAACGGGAACCAGAAGATGAATGCGATGCTCAAAACATGTCGCGCTCGTAATAAAGAGTTGAATTGTCTTGTTAAAAAACCCCATAGCTTACTTACATCACAGGAAAATAACATATTAAGGTCGTGACGTTACGGGTTAAGTCCTACGTATAACTTTCTTACGTAATTTCAAACCACAATTATTTATATTAAAAATATAAAATTTATAAATGTTAAACATAATTTCATCGTTAATAAAAAATATCGTCAACTTTAAGGAAAATAAGATGTCCTTTATTTAACAAATAGTCTGGTTGGTCATTGGAAATGTTATAATTAATTATTTATATAAATTAATAAATATAATATAAATTCATAAATAACAACTTTAAAAAAGTAAAACCGACTTCATCACAATGTAGGCACATTAAAGTCGGTCCTGTTCTTTAATTGTCACCTTTAGGAAATGTACTATTTCTTGAATTTTTTTTGTGGGACCAAAAGATATACTTTAAATTCCCTAAAATAAAAAAAAACATTAAAATTAAAAAAAAAAACAAGTTTTCACTTCTGTCGGCACTCCCGGAGTGACACTGTTTTTTTTTTGGTCGCTTTTCACCCAGTGAGTGAAGTTATTGGAGCCCAAACCCCTCCGCCCCCTAATTTTGAGGGGTGAACTACTGCTTGTAACTTGTTTCTGTAATTCTTTGCAGATATCCATGAGCGACGATAGTTACTTACCATCAGGTGATTGGTCTACTCGTTTGCCACTCTTTATCATAAAAAACTGACAGTGTGACACTCCTACTGTTTTGTTCACTGCTTCACAAAAGTAAAAACTTATATACATACTTATTAACAGAGGTGTCGGTAACGGTAATAGCGCCGCGAGTTTAATAGAGTTTTCTCATAAAACACATTCTTTTGTTTGTTGTTTAAAAATGCCCAACGCGCCTCAAAAGTTTTCACTTCAAAATGAAATGATATCATTATTATGATAGGACTATACTACAGCGCATTTTTATGTGCAATATTTATAGGCCTGCTCCGATGCTGCCGCTGCCACCCGTGACGAACGTACGGCCCGATGCGACGACGGCCGAATTGCCCCCGCATTTTAAATCTCTAATATCTTTTAAAATATTCTTTTTAATAATATCATGTAAAAGCATTTATAATCTATATTAAATATATAACGTATCTTACGTATGTAGTTGGATAAGGATCAATGATGTATTGTTTAAAATAGCTTCCTAAATAAACCATTATTTTTTGTAATATTTGAAAGATGAAAATGGTTACTGTGGGTTATACTTAGGAGATAGACATCTATCATTTTAACTTTTTTGTAGATCTTTTTTAAATATACAATCCAGTAGGACATTATTTTGGTATAGATAGTGATCTAAGCGTACAAATCAAAAGAGCGAGTTCAATTTATACTATGTAAAGATTACTTAGTTTATTCTTTGTTACATCGCATTACATCAAAATCCAGTTGTTGTAACGTTATCCAATCATAGGGTAGGTATATGGGTACTTGACACCGGCTTTCTTCTTCTTGACTTCTTCTTCTTCTTACAGTCTGTTGTCCAGAAATAATTACATTCTCAAGGAGTGTTAGCGTCAAGCAGGAAGGGGAACTATAAAAGAAATCAGTCCTGAAATGTGCAAAGGCTAATTTATTTTAAGCTGGAAAACCACGGGTAAATTATGACTCATTATAACATACTTATTAAGTTGTAACCGAGTAGGTTAACACATTGCAAAGTTAAGCAATCGTATCCAAGTCAGTCTATGGATGGGTGACCATACTTAATACATTGAGACCCCTCCGTGCTTCGGACAGCACGTTAAGCTATCGCGTCGGTTCCGGTTGCCATAGAAACATCTGTGGTATTCTGTATACTAAACTTTAAAATCGCCAAGTACTTGGGTTGTGGAGTCAAAAATCGAAGTTCAGCAGTATCGTAGTAGAATTAGAGCGGACCCCAACCTGGTCTGGACTCCGAGGAAGAGAAAAAGTAATATGGTTTTGTGTGTTACTATGATGGGTGTGGTAGCCTTATCGGTCGCTAGGACATAAAGAGGAAAACGGGTTGGCAACACAAAAGTTACCTAATAACCAATATTACTACTTAATAAGATGGGCTATGCTTGTTTTGTACTTCGTAATAAAAACAATCGCTATTAAAAGAGATTTGAAATCATTGTGACTGTCCGCGTGGTGACGGATTAAGAATACAGAGTGTCACCACCCCTATTCATAATAATAGCTGCATAGTACATACGTCAACTCTTAATGACTACATTACTACACTAAAATTGTCATTGAGGCATAGTATTATTATAAGAATTTTTCCGTGTAGTGACGGATTAAGAATACCACCAAATGTCACCACCCCTATTCATCGCGTGGGTGTCGTAAGAGCCGACTAAGGAAAAAAACTACGCACAACAACAGCACTGCAGAGAGAAGGAAAACTTGACACAAACCCTATACCAATCCGTCTAGCCAGCGTGGTATATTAGGCCAAAACCTCATTTCTAAGGAGAGGCTTATGTCCAGCAGTGGACTGTTAAAGGCTGTTGATGTGATGATGTGATGTGAAATCATCCGAAAACAGAATAAAAACTGCAACAGATTAATTAAAATAAATGTTTCACCAGTTTTGAGTTCTGCGTATTCAATTGCGAAGGAAACATTTCCAACGAAATAATCTTAATACGCACATTAGCATTAGTATTGTAACCGATTATAGTCAAATAAAGAGTCAGATTCATTTAAAATCAGCTCAATTGAAAGTTCCTTTGGGCCGTTCCAGATGACGAATGGTACGCGGATGAGCAGGTAGATGTCAATTATACTAGAGGCCAAATAAATTGTCCAGACAATGGCAGAAATAAGTAACGGGAAATTCCCGACTTAGTTTCTGTATGAAATATTTGTTTTATTGTATTCCTTCTGTAATT
The DNA here is from genome assembly GCA_902825455.1 of Arctia plantaginis. Lineage (NCBI taxonomy): Eukaryota > Metazoa > Arthropoda > Insecta > Lepidoptera > Erebidae > Arctia > Arctia plantaginis. The sequence continues at coordinate 2,801,244 of CADEBD010000275.1, read as the reverse complement.
TTTAACCAAACAACGCTAATGTAATTACTAGCAATAAGAATCAATTCTGTGCGGTAGGGGTTAGTCCCATAAAAAAAGGATTCACTCTTCAGACGATATGAATTGCATAGCGTAGTGGTTAAAGCGGTCACCTCGCCGCTTCCTACTGCGCTGAGTGTTGTGGCTTCGACCCCTACATGGGACAACACCCACAAATTGTTGTTTTGAGTCTGTAAAGTCCACCGTGACACAGGATACATATTCTCCTAGAGGAAGTTGTCTTTTTATAATAAATAAAAATAAATTTTAACATCTTAGAGATGAAAAATGAGTTTTAAAAACTACAAGTAGCACCTACTCCAATTTCCCCAATACAAAAGAAATTGAACAGTTTGCTAGCAGCAGAGGCTGCATCGAAATATTTATCCAAACAACTTTAAAAGTGGGCAATGACCAAGATTAATAATTAAAACAATTTTATTTGACGGACCTGTTGGTCTAGTGGTTAGTGACCCTGACTGCTAAGCCGGAGGTTCGATTCCCACCCAGGTCAAATAATAGTGTGATGAGCACGATGATTTGTTATGTATCTGGATGTAATCTTATATATAAAATTCTCGTGTCACAATGTTCGTTCCCGTACTCCTCCGAAACGGCTTGACCGATTCTCATGAAATTTTGTGTGCACATCGGGTAGGTCTGAGAATCGGCCAACATCTATTTTTCATACCCCTAAATGGTAAGGGTGACCCATCCCTATTTTTTTTTTGTTTTGCAATACAACGTTTGCCGGGTCAGCTAGTCATATATAAAATTCTCGTGTCACAATGTTAGTTATCATACTCCTCCGAAACGGCTGGACCGATTTTTATGAAATTTTGTGTGCACATCGGGTAGGTCTGAGAATCGGCCAACATCTGTTTTTTATACCCCTAAATGACAAGGGTGACCCACCCCTATTTTTTTTTTCAATATTTCCTAGAAATAATGTATATGGCAAAACAACGTTTGCCGGGTCAGCTAGCTTATCTATAATATGTATGTATTCAGAAATATATAAGAATGTTTATCAGCAGTCTGGTTACCATAGCACACATAGCACAGCATAGAATTTTCCACCTCGTCAACAAAAAAAAATGGAGGGGACTCAAAAAAGTGGCAATGCACTTGTGACTCTTGAGTAGCAGGTCTCCTTGGGCGGCGCTAGTCACTTACCATCAGGTGACCTGAATCATTATCCCTAGGTAGTAGTACTTTTTATCCTCGTCTAAGGGAATCCTACGTACTTTTTTATACCATGGAATAAAGACAATTATTCGTGAAATTTTGCATATTCGTCGTTGAAATGTTTTAATGAAACCTAATCTTAAAAGTGACAAGAATAATGTCGATATTATTAACACGCTTTTGTTAGGTTGTGTATGCATGTAACGGAATCTTCGAACGTGATTTTGACTCACTTCGAAACATCGAATGAAATGGAAACCCTGCACACTTATCAAAGACCGAATTAAGTTCTATAATTTAAATATGTTATCTCATTATCCTGATCAGGTATTTTTCTGTACCTAAAAATATGGTATGAAACGTACTGCTGCGTGTGCTGAAGCATATATAATAAACTTACTTGTTCTTTTTTTGTATTAATAAGATAATAATCGCCGTTAAAGACTAAAAAAGGAAAAATAAATTTTAGTTAAAAAAAAGTAGTAAATAGTAAATAACGTAAAAAGTAGAAAATAATTTGCTATGTTCAAAAAGAAAAACCATTTTATCGTAAAAAAGCGTGGGGTGCTTTACGATGTCTTTTATAATATAATAACTTCGACCGGATGGCGAAGTGGTTTGTGTAACGGACTGCTATTCCAAAGGTCTCGGGTTCGATTCCCGCTCAAGTCAAACATTTGTGTGCATGAATATTTAATGTTTGCTTTGGTCTGGATGTTTCTATGTACAATATGTATGTATTTACAAAAAAAAAGTAAATATGTATTTAAGCCAGTTGTCTAGTAGCCATAGTACAAGCTCTGCTTAGTTTCGGACTAGATGGCGTTTTGTGAATGTGGTAGAATATTATTATTATCTATTAATAACTTAACTTTTGAGATCAATCACCCCAATTTATAGATAATTATTTCCTACTTTTTAGTGCGGCTTGCTACAAAAACGTATATATTTTTTTGTTTTTTTTTTAAACTAATTTGTTTTGAATACAATTGTATTTAACTTTTACCGTCAATGAGGAGGAAAAGTGCGTCTTTCCTCCTCATTGACGGTAAGCTAAATTTTTTCGACAAAACAGACTTGGTGATTGTCACAAATCTCGTTAAATTTAAATAAATGACTCATGATGTCGTATGAGTCAGCTAGACATTACAATCAGTGCACAGTGAAGTCTCACAATACAATAATTGACTACTTAATTCAATAAAAGGATTTTGTTTGTTGATGATATAATTTACATAATTAAATAGGAAAAAATGTATTTGTGGCTTTCAGCTTATAAGGATACTTTTGAGTTTCAGCCCTACTGTGTTTAATGTGAATGATGAAGAGGTTATTTTAAGTTAGTTTAAGGAAAGAGTTTTTGTGTTACGTAGACCTAGTGTTAAGAAAAACATTTTTTAGCTCTATTCTGATAAATGACCACTATTGTGAAATATATGAAGGTACCCATATATGTATATAAAACTGCGAAATACAATTTGTATGAATTAAACCAGCTAATTCTTGGAAAAAAAAACAAATCCGACTGTCTGCAAATGTATGGGTACAAATTTACAAAGCGATACTCTAACAACTCTAACAATTAGGACGAATCTGACGATACCTCCCAAGCCAAAATCCATTAAGCCGTTTGCCCTAAGCGTGGCAAAGAAATGTACACATACACACACACACATACGCACACACACAAACATACACCAAACATAAACATACACAAACACACACATACACTAAACACAAACACACACAAAAAGATGATAGAGAAACACATAAGAGGGTAAACTTGGGGACTTAGTAAACCATGAAATAGTCGCAGTCATTAGTCTGCCTTGCAGGTGCCACATCGCTCCTAGAAACCTATTAACACTTTAGGAAGCTGCTGTGCTTCTGAACGGAGCGACACAGCTATTAAACTAGTTAAGGTTAAATAAAATATGTTACGATTAAATAAAATGGGTAGTCTATTTAAATAATTTATATTTTTTTCCAACTATAGTCCTTGAGCAACCTCAAAACCGTCCGTGTCATCCAGATTTCATCTATAGCAGATTGATATTGGTATTTTCTTGTGTCGTTTTGGAATAATGTCACCAAAGAACAAAAACATAAATAAGCCAAAGACATAACCATGCAAACCGAATAACAATTTATAGTTAGCACTGCATAGCACCGAACGTGTTAAATAGTTAACACGTGTAAGGCACGGCTGCTGATTCAGCATATGAGAATAATAGCTTATTCTAATGTAGAGAGTTGAAAAAAACAAGAAACTATTGGTAACATATTGTACTCGTACGCCCTGCAAAGAAATATAACTCCATCCAGCGTCCTAGAGATGTCATAATTATAGGCGTAATACAATTTTACAATTGAAAAATCTTCAATATTATAACTTTGTAGTTTCAAAACGCCTACTCGTTTAGGAGAGTGTTTTAAAACGGCAAAGTTAAGGTTGGATTTCGATTTCGATTTTTAGACGACGATGTTTGTTTACTTTCGAAACCCCCGAAGCATGAGACGTCTCTCGTTTGATCCCTAGAGCCTGTGCTGTGGTAACCAGATTGCTAATAAACATACTTATGTATTTCTAAATTATGTCATGTACATACAAACATATAATAAACAAATTAAACCTAGACACAGAACAAATAATCATGCTCATCACACAGTTATATGCCCTACGTGGGAATCAAACCCTCTGGCTCAGCAGTCAAGGTCATTAACCACTAGACCAACAGGTCAGTCATTGTATATCAAAGTATATTCAATGTATATGGGACGTGTATGGGATTTACAATGCAACAAATACCTATGTAAATGTTAAAACTAAGATTTACATAGGTATTTGTTGGTTATGTAAATGTTAAAACTAACATTTACATAGGTAGGTATTGATTACTAAACAGTAATCTTACCTGAGGTGGATTTTCCTGAACAATATATCCCAGTAAGTTCTACATTCGTTCTCAGAAATAAAAAGGTTTTATTTGCTTGTATAAAAATCTTTGTATCGAATCACCCGTTATCCTGTCTCTCACGATATAAATATAAATACTGTAATACTTTTGTACTTTTCCTTATCTATCCTTCCTATTGTATAGTAGCTAACTCTTACTGTTTAAGATGCCATGTAATTTATTTAGAAACAAAAAAGTAATAGTAATTAAGACGTTTCTCGGAGCTACATATTTTTCTATATGCTAACTCAATTGTGAGTGTGTGAGTCATGTGTTTGCACACAAATAAAATATGGTTTGGTAAAAGTTTTGTACGCACATTTACACTCTACGAGTACTAAAGCTGGAGAGATTTGTTTGATTGATCGTTTGTTTCAGCGCACTAATCGCGAAGTGCTATTAGGATTTGTAAAGTTATCTTTTATTAGAAAGACCATTTATTAAGAAAAGTAGTTAGTAGCTAGTAGTTCTTAATCGTAAATAGCATTAGAGATATTTTATCACTAATTTATTTAATTAGTAAGTATACTAACATATTGGCTACCATCAACATACTTCGAATTGATCTGTTTGTTTAATTGTTAATTAGTTATATCTATGATATATATGTATTAAAAATATATTTATATTATGTATGTTTATCAGCAGTTACTATGCTACAAACTCTACCTAGTATGGAAACAGACAACCATATGTAATATGTGTGAAAAAGTAAAGTTATTATTAACACTAATATAAAACAATCAAAGAACAGCAATACACGTTGCATGTTTCCCTGGGATAGGGCCTGATTAGGCTTGTTGTCAATCCGGGGAGGACCTAAAATAACATGGTCCGGGTCCTCCCAGAGTAGGACACCTGAGGCCGGCCGTCGGGGTGTTTTGTAGTGGAATCACTGCATACTCCTGGCTCCTGAGGCCCCGAGGAGCATCGAGGAGATCCGAATGGATTTTGACCGATTGGTTAAGAAAAAAAAATAGGTACCTCTCTCATCTAAAACTTACATTTATTATGTATTAAATATCTTTAAACATTTTGCATGCATGCATGCATGTGTAAATATGATGTGAGTGTGTATTATGCATAAGTATGTGTAAATATGTGTATGTGTGTTAGTATGTGTGTGTGTGTGTGTGTGTGTGTTGTGTGTATGTATGTTTTATTTTTTGTTTATTTATTTAACAATTATGTTGTACAAAGGCGGACTTAAAACCATGAGGCATTCTCTCCCAGTCAAACTCACGTGATGGTCAGTAGTTACGCCGGTCATAGCACATGTAACTTAATATTTAAGTATTATCTCCTCAAAATGATATAATTTCTGAGAAGGAAAATATCAACACAATTACATACTTCAACATTACATTTTTTTCTAAAATTATATTCAAGTTAAAAAGAAGTAAATTATTCGAAAATAGAGGTTCTTCTGCGTGGCCTTTCGATTAGATGATTTTCTTGTAAGTCGGACATTTTTGAATGCATACTGACGGGATTTCGGTCATTTGGCAGAAACGATGTCACGATTGCTGCCACTGTAATATTTAATACAGAAAAGTTAAACATAAATTATATCTATACTAATATTATAAAGCTAAAAAGTTTGTTTGTTTGGTTGAAAGCGCTAATCTCAGGAACTACTGATTCGAATTCAAAAATTATTTTAGTTTTGGTTAGCCCTTTTATTGAGGAAGGTTTTAGACTATATAACATAACGCTACGACTAATAGCAGCCGAACAATAATGAAAAATGATACAAAAACGAAGCAAATTTATCATCCATGCTTTTAATGGTAGCTAGCATGATAGCAGTAGGAAGCGTTGCAAATGTATTTAAATACTAGCTGAGACCCGCGGTGTTGCAACGCCGCGGGGCGAAGCTTGTCTAAAAAAAGTAGCCTAAGTTACTCCTTATTTCATCAGCTATCTGCCAGTGAAAGTCCCGTCAAAATCGGTCCAGCCGTTCCAGAGATTACCCGGAACAAACAGACAGACAGACAGACAGACAAAAATTGTAAAAAATGTTATTTTGGCATATGTGCCGTGTAAACATACAAATGCATTTAGTAAAAAGCGGTTATTTTAATATTACAAACAGGCACTCCAATTTTATTTATTTGTATAGATATGTATATAAGAAGAATGAGCTTATCTTATTTTTTTAAGCACTTGTTTTCGGTTTTAATTAAATTATCCTGCTTTCTATCCAGAATATTTTCTGAATAAATAATAAAAATATAATGCAATGTAATTTACTAAGATATCATATAAGCAATCAGATCATGAAAACGGGCTAATTAGAGCCGAACGGGCTAAGTAGAGTAAGAATGAAGGCACACTGGCTACAGAACGGTTTATGGTCTTGTAGATTGGTGCAATATTTTTTCAAAATCTTTCTAATACTCACAGGCAAAAAAACTGCTAAAGAAATAAAATCCAGCGTCACAGTGGTTCAGCAATAGTACGTTGAGTATCTGAATCGATGCGATCATGGCGATAGACTGAGCTGTCATCGTAACAGAGATGGCCAGTGCTCTGAAACAAAATTAGAGTAGCCATTTTATTACACGCTATATATAACTTATTTAACAAAAAAGAGGCCTATGTCCAGCAGTGGACTGCGATAGGCTGATGATGATATATAACTTTGAACTGACTGTAAACCAAAAAAAAAATACGGGCTAATCATTGTAGTACAGGTTGGTTGGATGTTTTATTTTTCAGATTCTTTATGTTCTGTAGATATCGTATGATACAGATAATAAAATACATATACGTTTTTCGTTTAAGACTCTTGAGAATAAGAGAGGAATGCTTCGATACAAATGGACCAACTCGACCATAGTGATTAAACGACCTTACAGCAAACCGCTGCTTCACAATTTTCTCTCTCCCTCTGTTGCTTTTTAAAGAGTAGTAAAGAGTTTCAGTCAAATTTCAATAAAATATTCTACTGCTAAGCGTGGAAAATCAAGTGATAAAGAATACAGGTTATATCAATTTATTTGTGGTTTGGTTCAGTAAAGTCAGTGAAAATTTTCTTAAAGGATATTATGTTAAACTTACCTCAAATTAGTAGGATATAAATCCACACAGATGGTCGTGCACAGTCCAACAATAACGACTCCCATAAGCATGAAGATGAATAGCATAGCACCTGCGATGATATTTGGGACCAGGTTCACGAGGATGCCGCTCCCTCCACACAATACGAATATGATCATGACCATATTGCGACGGCCGACGAAGTCGATCAGCTGGAATATGTTACGGATTTGTTAACACAGGAAATCGTCACATCATCACATCAATAGCCTTTAATAGTCCACTGCTGGACATAAGCCTCTCCATAGAAAGGAGGTTTTGGCCTACTATAACACTCTGGCCAGACGGGTTGGTATAGGGTTTGTGTCAAGTTTTCCTTCTCTCTGCAGTGCTGTTGTTCTGCGTGGTTTTTTCCCTTAGTCGATCATCTATACTATATCATCTATAGTGGGTTAAAACCTCCTTTCTATGAATAGGAATATGTCCAGCAGTGAACTGATGATGTGATGATTCAGGGTTCAGATATAATTATAACCTCACACACGGCCATCTGATCCCAAACTAAGCAGAGCCTGTACTATGGTAACCAGACTGCTAGTAAATATTATCTAATTATGTATTTCAAAATACGTTTGCATTAGAATAAATGATCGTGCTTAACACACAATTACTTGTCATGGGTGGGAATCGAACCCTAGACCTCTGGCTCAGCACCTCCACTAGACCAACAGAGTGGAGGTTACAGGACACTATATATTTATGAGGATAATTAAAAACTCACTCATAAATGTCAAACTACACAAAACGTTTTGTTATATGACTATTTTAGGGCATCCTTACATCTTTGAATTCAAATTTGAGCCATTAGGAGATACTCAAGTTACACTGATTCTGACTGCATTTGACTTGTAAATGTACAAGTACAAACGACTTTATTGATATGTTTTGGTTACTTAATTGACTCATATGCGAAGGTCAGTCTTAAAATCAAAATTGTTCAAATCTACATACAGTTTTTCGGCATGAACGGCATCACTGATGCGCCGGTCAGGAGTAATCCGCTTTACTAATGCACCGGTCAGAAGTAAACCGCCTCATTAATGCGCCAGTCAATAGTAAACCGCCTCAGTAATACGCCGGTCAGAAGTAAACCGCCTCATTATTGCGCCAGTTAATAGTAAACCGACTCAGTAATGCGCGGGTCAGAAATATAACGCTTAATTAATGTGTAGGTTAGAAGCCAACCAACACGTTATTAATATGTAAGTCCTAAGTAGGTATGTAATAAGTGAAAGTTCTCTGAAGAAAAGATTTGGTCACTTACAAAACCCATGCATATGTTAAAAGCAACTTGCAAGCCTCCATTTCCTAGTACTATCAGTAGAGCAGTCACGTCCAGAGCACAAGGTGTAGCATTAGGCTGAAAAATATGAATAAAACATAATTTTTCTTGTAGGACTTAACAGACACATACACACAATATAATAGACTACAAACCCCGTTTCATTAAACGCACAAATCTATGAAATACATAGCATGTGAAATTATGCTAGTAATTAGCATATTTTTTTGTAAGAAAAGTATACAAAGTTACATAAGGATCACTTAAGTAGGTAAGGCTTGAAAACAAAACAAACAAAAGGCTGGCAACGCGCTTGACTGAGTTGCAGGCGTTCATGGGCGGCGATTGTCGCTTTTCATCAAGTGACGCGTCTGCTCGTTTGCCCCCTATTCCATAAAAAACCCTTACATATTATTAATTATATATATATTATACAATACTATTTTGATTTTTAACACCAAATTTTCGCATTTATAGTATCAAAAATATAGTGTATAAAAAAGTATATAAAATAGATACGGAGTGTCGTCACCCCTATTCATCCCGTGGGTGCATAAGAACCGACTAAGGGAGCAAACTACGCTGGGCAACAGCACTTCTAAGAAATAGAAAACTTGAAACAAACTCTATACCAATCCGTCTGGCCAACGTGGTATAGTAGGCCTAAAGCTTCTTTATAAGAAGAGGCCTATGTCCACCAGTAGACTAGTAAAGGTTGTTGATAAGAAAGTTTGGATTACATTAATAAAAGTAAGTACCTAAGAGATTGACTAAACTTACATCAAGGTGAGTAGATTCCATATGCAATACTTGGCACATGGTGAGATCTGTTTTGTCACCAGTTTGTAAAATACGCACGAAGTGGTCTGCAATTTTGGGTAACCATATCACGAACGAAGAGATCCTGATAAAACCATATAAATATTAATATATTCTTATATCATTTATTGTATTTTATTCGTAATGGCATTATGGCTTTGCCATCATGTATTGATATAAATTGATAGTTTTTCTGGCATAAAATTCTAACGATTTTCGACTGAGAATGATAATCTGAAAGTTTGATTATGCTATTTCAGTATTTGTTACAACGTCCCTTACACCCTGTATAATGAATAGCGTTGTAAGCTCCGCATTTTAAGTAACTGACTTTTCAAATATTCGCTTGCTAAAGAGCCATTAATGTTCTTTATAATGCAAATGTTGAGACAAAAAAAAGTAAATTCATTTATTTCTTTTATTTAAAGTAAAGTATGGTGTTTTTTCTATGCACTAAGAATAATAATAATACAATAATAGATACTTATTAATATGTGCAGTCAGATTGATTTATTATATTATACACATACATGTTACAAATATTTAAAGGTGTAGGCTTTGTAGATACCTAAATGCTTGTATTTTATATTACTTTGTAGACATTTTGTATTTTGTATCATGTCCTTTTAAGAAATCTCTAATAATCACTAAGCATCTGATAGGAAAACGGTGCATGCAAATAATTTTAGAAAACTTTATTTAATATCTAGGTGTGATCTAATAAATATCTATGGTGTAAGTGATCAAATAAAAGAAAAGATTGTTTTATTAAGAGATACTCACTGTTGGGCAATATTGAGAGTGAGCATAATAATTGTGTACTTGAGGAGAGGCATCTTGAACAGCGATACTTTCTCTCCTGAAGTAGATTCGTCATTTACTGAAACCTCATCTCTTAGTAGACATTTAACCTGCGAAGTAAAGGTAGTTAGTAGAAAAGTTTTCATCAAAAACTATTACTTTTACTTTAACAAAATATTTTTTGTTCAGTTTTTTTAATGTTACAAATTAATTAATTTGTAACATTAAAAAAAACTGAAACCGGATATTTACAATTTTTATTTTCGGAAATTAGTTGCCGTTATTGCGGCAATGTTGCAAGCGCTATAATCACGGCTAAACTGAATTAATTGCCGAAAATAAAGATGCTAAATACGGGATGTTTGGCATCTTTATTTTTATAATAATTTTTCCAGTAACGAAATTGAATTTATTACAACAATAAAATATTTATTTGTCAGAATATGGGTATACAGAGTGGTTAGTAGTTACATTTTAGATGCTAACCACATTCTACCATTGCCAGGTGAAAAAAATGTTAGTAGAGTGAATTTATGTATTTATTTTTTTATCATGCATTGTCACAATTACTTATCGTCGAAAAAACATTTGTCGAAAAGCAACGTAAATAATTTTCTTTTACAAATATTAATAGTATCTTCCTTAAATCTATTTGGTAACTTGTTATAAATGTGTATAGCCGTACAGTATACATTCTTACTATACATATTTATTCTTTGTCTGGGTACTAAGAGTTTATGTGTATTTCTGCTTGACCTGGCGACGGCGTCGTTATGTTTATAAAATAGCCGTTGATGTTTGTGCACAAAAACACAGATTTCGTAAATATACAGACTAGGTAGTGGTAGTATGTTGTATTTCTTGAAATGCTCTTTGCAACTATTTGTTTGCTGTAAGCTGGATAGTGATCGCATTTTTTTTTTGTACAAGAAATGCCCTATTTGCCTCAACTGAATTGCCCCATATTATAATCGCATATCGTAATTTTGACGACACATAGCCGTAGTATGTACTTAAAGTAGTGCCCAGAGTCGATATTTATTTAAGGTAAATAATAGCGTAAACAAATTTATCCAAATTCATGCAAAGGTTCTTAATATGCTACTTCCAATTACATGCAAAAAATGACGTTGCATGCATTTGTTCAACTACCTTAACATTATATTTAATATCTAATTTAATTGGTTTACTATTGTATGCTTGAAATTGTATATTTTGCGTTTTATTTAGACTTATTTTAAGGTAATTACATTCTAACCAATAAATATTACCCAGTTCATGGTTTATATTATTCTCTATTCTAAAAATTTTTAACGCTATCTTCTATAATTAAGGTAATATCATCGGCGTATAGTACGCATTTATGCTCAGTCACATTCGGTAAATCGTTTATATATAAAATAAACAATAGAGGCCTAGAATACTCCCCTGAGGTACCCCAGAACTATTTAGTCGTATTAAATCGGATGTAGAGGATGTATTATATTTACCAGAAATCCTTGATTTCTCTACACATTGATATTTATTATCTAGGTAGCTTTAAAGCCAATCTAGTGCTTTTCCACGGATTCCATAATATCTCTTCAGCTTATGGAATTATAGTTTAGTCAAAGACTTACTAAAAGACAACCTATCTTAGGTTTTTCAAAGTGTAAGATCATGTACATTATGTGCCCGATTAGGCAACATGTTTATCACAGTAATATTTATAAACTAGTGATAAAAGTAGATATTTCACATACCTGCAGCTCTTCATTTGAATTCCTTTTATTAATACGATAAATAGCTTCCAAGATTTCCAGAGCTTTAGCTTCATCTCCATTTGTGAATACAAACTTAGGGCTCTCCTGCATGAAGTAGTAGCAAATAGCAGTGATAATTTGCGGTACGGAGAATGTCAACATTAGCAAACGCCATGAGTTCCAATAGATGCCAAGACCCGATAAATAGTATGAGAATCTTAAGGGAACAATGGGCATCGCCATTACTGAAATAAAATATTGTCGTAAATATAAGAACAAAAGAGATGTATAAACATACAACTACAGAATTGTTAAAATCATTGCTATACGAGACGTCAGATGTACGTGTAATTCTCGTAAAAGTAAGTAATTCAGGAAAAATTGTATTCAAAATACAGTGCAATAAAAAAATAAAATACAGGGTGTAAGGGGCGTCGTAACGAATACTGAAATAGTGTATTCAGACCATCATTCTGAGTCGAAATTCATTGGATTTTTTTGAAAATTAAACGTTTTATGCAATCAGCTGCCAAAGGTTAAGGTCATTCCCCGTAGATATCGCACAAAAGTAATAACTATATTTGTATTCCATGCAAACAGTTTTCGCACACTAGCACAAGATGGCGGCCGGAGGGGAAGCCCCGCGCGCTTCGGCTGTTAGATTAATTACATTGCAGTTATTGAACGTACACGGTATTCATTGAATTATTTTGGGTAAAAGTTTTACTCATTGTGATACCAATTTTCATCATTTTTTAAAATAAACATGGAAAGAAAAAGTGATGCTTTTGTCAGCATTTGCAAACAATTCAAATGATTTTCGACTCAGAACGATGGTCTGAATACACTTTTTCAGTATTCATTACGACGTTCCTTACGCTCTGTATAGTGTAAAACTCTCTCTTCCGTTTAAAGACATTTATTTTCTCAAAAAATATATTAAGAGACATAATGAGAAAATGTAATTATACAAAAATAAATTATGTATATCTGTGATCACAATACACTATGCAGCAATATAAAATTATAGATAATTTAATTGGTGCTAGTACTTTTTCTAATGTAAAGGACAATGGCAGGTCCCCATACATAATTTTATTTGAACTGAAATGTTAGCGTTTAAATATCAAAAAATCCTTAACACTTGAGAATTTATTCTTTATTTTATTTATTTATTTATTTATTTTTATTTATTTAATTGGCTCACCAACAATTGTATACACTGGTTATCATTTGAAAGACATATTACAATGAGTATGAAGTGGCATAGTGTTACAATTACTTATAGGTAAGCACCTCATGTGCTATAAACAATAATTATTTTATGCTTAAATATACTAAATTATACAACTAGGTTTTGGCAAAAACAGATAGAATTAAGTAAAGTACATTTAAAAAGCATTTTGTATAGCACTGCGGAATTTGGTAAGTGAATCAACATGTATATCAACCAGGGCACTGCAACTATTGAGCAGCTTGCAAAGTCGTGGGATGGTGGAGTTCGCACCGAGAATACTTCTGCGAATTGGAGGATGCAGGGGGTTGATAGGAAAACGAGGATATCTAGCTGGAGCTTGGAACTTTATTTTACCTAAGAGTTGCGGACAATCTAGCCTTTGTCTCAGAAGCTTGTATAAAAATAACAAGTCAATTATATTCCTTCGTTTTTCTAGTGTGTGTAACTTAAATTTTATCAATCTCGCTTCATAAGATTTTATCTTTTTAGCTACACCAGAGGCATATGCTAGGTGCCAAAGGAACCTCTTCTGTATACGCTCCAGTCTTAATTTATGAGTCGCATAATGTGGTCTCCATACAGGGCTACAGTACTCCAGAATGCCACGTACTAGGCAGTTATATAAAAGAATTTTAGTTTTATTACATCGAAACTTAACGGCATTTCTTAAGACGAAACCTAGCATTCTTGAAGCTTTTTTCACTGTAGTTTCTACGTGTGGTACAAATGTGAGCTTACTGTCAAAAGTAACACCCAAGTCCCTGATTTCGTTGACGCTTTGTAAAGCATTGTGGCCAATACGATAAACAGATTTTAGAGAGTTAATTTTTTTAGAAAATTTTATATGAAAACATTTATTGATATTCATGCTCATTTCATTAATGTTGCACCATTCTACCAATGCGTCAATATCTTTCTGAAGTAGATCTATGTCGTCGTTTGTTTTAACAACTCTACACAATTTAAGATCATCTGCGTACATGAAAATCTCAGAGTAATTAATACTGCAAGGGATATCGTTAACAAAGTAATTGAATAAAATGGGACCAATGTGAGAACCTTGCGGGACACCAGAAATAATTTTGTGTACGCTAGATTGAAAACCGTTTACCGCCACGAAGAAAGAGCGACTGTCAAGGTAAGATTTTATCCAATTCAGGAGGGTACCGGTGATTCCATATGCTAATAACTTTTCTAATAGGAAGGAGTGTGGAACTCGATCAAAGGCTTTAGCTTTCTTCTTGAACATTCTCATATCAAAATTACTTGCGAAAGAAGTCTAGGAAAAAAGATATTGGATTTTGAATGTTCCGAGGTTAGTACTTAATACTAACATATTGTAAGTAACATAACATAACATATTGTATTGTAGCCAAAAATATTATTTTCATTATTATTACTAAAAAAATAAAATAAAAGCATAGCATCTATTCGAGTTTAATACTAAATTGAACAAAAATAAAATAACAAACGTGGTGAGTCCGGAACTTGACAGGATCTAAACGACGACGTATCGACATTTTGAAAATATCGATGTATGTCTATTTATGTGCCGATTAAGTTTACTGTGACTCGATTTTTTAAACGCTTAAGTTTTAGGTAAATATGTTTCTGCCATTGTTCTTTGTAAACTCTTTTTAAATTTACACACGCTATCACTTTCATTAATATCATCAGGCATTTCATTATAAAGTTTACCTTTATATAATATATTTTTGTATTATAGTCGGTTCTAGGCTTTATTGTGGTGTGAGTAAGCATACTCACACAGCTTCATTTAAGTGATAAATTCTGCTTGTACGAGTATTGTAACATTTATTTGAATTTTCCATTACAGTAATTGAACCTGTATATTACGGCTGTTGTATAAAAGTCTTAATTCTGAGTCATTTAATTGGAAAAGATTTGACTACTTTCGCACTTATATTTATACAACTTAATGAATTTATAAGCAACATCAATAGAGGCGAATAAGGGAGGCAACCTATTAAGGAGTTCGAATAATCTAGCTATACATCGCAACATTATCATATAGTCATCATTATCATATAATCCAATACATATATAATGTATGGGATTTGACTAGTTAAGACCAAGCTTTCGAGGCTAATTATTACGTAGTTTTAAAAACCAATATACTTACAGGCCAAAATTCCTTGTGTTAAGAGCAAAACACTGGATACAATAAGTATGGCGGAGCGTCTTCTAGACATGGGGACGCTCTCGCTGAGATAGGTCATCGACATTGAATATAATCCTGAAGCTCTGAAACAGTAATTAATGAATTAAACCAAATTTTTCATCAACCAATTTAGCGGGTGAAATAACACGCGCGTACAAATAGGTAATTTTAGAAATTAACAGGTTTATTTGTATTGTTTTCGCAAATTCTCTACAATCGTGAAGGAAAGTTGGGGCCGTACTAAATGACATGACAGATCCAAAATATAATTAGAAAGAGATCAAAAAATGATGATAAATTACATTGGTGTGAGTTTTCTATAGGTATATAATATTCTAATAATAATAATATTCTACCACATACACACAACGCCATCTAGTCCCAAACTAAGCAGAGCTTGTACTATGGGTACTAGACAACTGATATAAATACATATATACTTTTTTTTTGTAAATACATACTTATTATACATAGAAACACCCAGACCAAATCAAACATCAAATGTTCATGCACACAAATGCTTGACTTGAGCGGGAATCGAACCCGCGACCTTTGGAATAGCAGTCCGTTACACAAACCACTATGCCATCCGGTCGTCGATATAGAAAACCCGTGTCCCGTATTTGTTTGATTTTACAAAATTATCAAGACTAAATTAAAATCTAACAATTGATAACTTCTTTGGGTCGCACTCTTTGATTCTTTATTAAATACCAGTTATAATATGTCACAGGATCACGGCCAAAATTGCGGTATAAGTAGGTATACTATGTTAGTAATATCAATGTCTAACTTACAGAAAAGCCGCTATAAACTGGCAGATCATCAGCATGATCCAGTTAACAGAAATGGTGCCGATGGTATTAAAAACTGCGCTGAGAATAAGTGCAATAAGTATCATGGAGCGTCGTCCACGTTTATCGGCGTAGTAACTCCATACCATTGAACCAAGAAGTAGACCTGAAATCCAAGAAAATTTAAGGGGCATTAAATCCAAAATCGTTGAATACAGAAAATAAAGGCAAGAAGTGCTGCTAATATCAGTTACACAACGTTTTTCTAGTAACTAATGTTCTCTGAGCCTTCAAAAGTCGTGGGTTCGTTTCCCACCCTTTTTAAATAATTGTGTGATGAGCACGATGATTTGTTCTGTATCTGGGTGTAATTTATCTAAAATATGTAATGTATGTATTTAGAAATATATAAGTATATATTTATCAGCAGTCTGGTTACCATAGTACAGGCTCTGCCTAGTTTGGAATCAGACAGTGTGACATGTGTGAAGTTATAAAAAAAAGAAATTATGAGATTCGAATTATCCTGGTTTAAGGTTATAGAATGAATATAATACAGCAGCTTTGGTCCCACATTTATCTATGGTATCTTATTTCTAAATTAAATAAACTTCTTACCAGCCATAGGTCCGGCAGCTAAAATTCCTTGTTGACTAGGGGTAGTGCCTAGCTCGCAGGCGCTCGTCGGCACTATGAAAGTACCGCCGTAGATGATGCTGGCATATGCGATCATAGTTAATCCTGAGACAACGGTCGTCATGACTCCGTAGAGCCCAAAACCTAGTCAACAATTTTATGTTAAAAAATATATTTATCACTCACATCTTCCTTGGTATTTATCAAAGTGTTACACCTATAAAATAGTAAAGGGGGATTCCCCATTGACACTCGAAGTATTTTTAATATAATAAAAAATCTTTACAGTTTTCGTAATGATAGGGGGGGGGGGGGTATCACATCACATCACATCAACAGCCTGTAATAGTCCAGGCTGGACGTAGGTAAGTGATGGTATGTGAGCCATTAATGAAAATCGACATAAAAATGAGTATATTGCTATATCAATTTCTGTACACTTTACAATCTAGCAGACAAAAATATAGCAGATGCCAGCATTTTCCTCTGCGTAAAATATCATCAATCTCTAGGTATATTAAGTAAGTAATTATGAAAAGCTTAAATCATTCTCTGTACTTAAATGAGTAAAAAGCAAAGCTTATCTTAGCATTTATAATCACAGTAAGGATGACAACATTATGCCAAGCCATAAAATTACTATACTCTTGTAATAGACTTAAATAGACGATCAAAGTACGCGACTGAGATACTTAGCCTTATTTCTTCTGCATAATAACTATGATTATCTTCTTGTTGAAATTAAAGAGTCAGAGTAAAATAAAACCAACCACAGATTTATATTATTCCGAATACTTACCAGCTTTGTTCATAGCTGCCTCGAATGGCAGTTTTTCAGATGACATGTTGACACTATTTCGTATTTTCATATTGAATATTTAGTTGTAAATCAATGTTAATTAAGAACCCCAACTCTTTTTCGTAAATGTTATTATAAGTTGGCCATAATATCTATTTTATAAAACAATTGCGTATTTAGAACGTAACCTTATCTGAGATCTTCGATATCGATACGAGGACCAGAAGATGACTGCGTTGTTTTACCTCCATCGCGCTCGTAATAAAGCGTTGAATTCAATAGTTGAAAAACCCCACCAGGAAAACAATGGAATAAATCCGCGACGTCACAGATTGAGTCCTCCGTTAAATTGTGCTACCACTATACTACACCAATGGTTTAACAGGGAATATTTTTAAGAAAATTATTTTATACTGCATTTAAGCACCATTCCTAACTGCCATTCTATGAACCTGACCGCCTCCGTTGTGTAGTTCTAAACGAGGGCAGCAAAGGAGTGAGACAGAAACGTCGTTTAAAACCAAAATCTAAATTCGACCAAACTGAGGCCAATGTACACGTATATTATTAACAGTAAAATTTTCAGCACCTACTTACTTACTTTTCTATAAACTAACTAGCATATTAAAATATCATATTAGAAATAAAAGACAGAGAAAATGTTTAGTTTACTACAGTTCAACAGGTGAAATTCTCATACAATCTGATTGTGTTTTGAGGTTTTAGACTAATTTACGACCTACTATGAAATAAGGTAATTTGCGACTCGGCCGGTTTGGCCCGGATGACCAAGAGTCATTGAAATAACTTGGCTATCCCCCGGCAACATAATTACATTAGCACCTGTAGATTGTGTGACACAATTAACAGGAGCTATATTTAATAGTCGTAACTGAACTTGCGCTACTGAACCTGTGTATTCTCCGTCACTGAAAATTCCGAACGTAACGAAGTTACAAGAGATTGTACTTTACCCCAGGGAGACTCCATCTTCGTAAAATTTTACAGACGTGTGCTACTTTCGTAATATTTTAAAATGATCATTTAAGTAGTTTATATACAGAACTGTTATGATGTCTTATAGGGCCTACAGTCATTTTCGGTTATGTATTTTAAACAAACATGAAAAATAAAACAAACAAGCCCTACACCAGCCCTACTCCGTAATATAGTACGCCTAACCTATGCCTAACATTATTATTATGTTTTCGATGTCAACGGAGAAGAAACAAGGCAGGGGTGTTTGGTGGACCAAATGAACAAACGCTTAATTTTTTTTTGAGAATATCATTTAACCATTCAAATGAGCACCTCAACTAGACACTAGACACCACAAATCATAATAGAAAAACCGACGTACTAAATTTATGGTAAGGAATCACTTTGTTGAATAAATAATTACGTAATGTAGTAAACAGGAAGAAAAAGAACTTGTGGCTTTCAAGAAACACAATAAAGTATTATTATAGTATGAGACTTACTATGTTTATTATTATAAACGTAAAGAGATTTAAGTTATTTAAAAAAAACAAGAACTTTTTGGTTTTTGTTAGTTAACTCCTGTGTTGACAAAAAGAAAAACAAAAGAGACGCGTATTCACACGCCAAAGCATGCAGTTGTCAGAGAAAGGTGTAAATGCCCAGAAGGTCAACTCTCGTAATAAAAGTTTAGTCACAATCAGTTCCTAGTTACTCTGGATCTCACAACTGTCATAAAACGTATTTTCGTAGTAAAGTTTGTTTCTATTGTAAATTGGTAATCTGCTAGTCTTACTAATACTTTACTATTTTACTACGAAAATATCTTTTGTGACAGTTACGAGATGGAACTGAATTTTGACCCAACTTTTATTACGAGATTTGGCTTTCAGTTCTGAATATTAATTTTATTAATTTATCTAAAAATATTTCATCCACATCTATCTAATTATTTCCATATTTTTGGTCGCGGCTTCGGTCACCTGAATGTAAAATTTGTCAATCAATTCGCTATACCATGGAGACACTCCTCCTTGACTTTTTCTGTATCCACGACTAAGAATAGAAGCAGCGTTATTAGTTATTAATTCCTTGAACTATAAGCCTATGTAATGGTATTGTTCAAAAAGTACGTTCTTCCTACTTAAGTTATAATTAAGTTAAATTATAGATGAGAACATTGTAAGTTTAGGGTAAGACGTGACTGGCTTGGTCACATGTGTGACTACTTTAAAGTTAAAGCTTATTAAACAAACAAGCTCAATTAATAATTATAATAATAGTAAAGATGTAAGCTAGCGCTGTACGGCACGGTGTAGGTGCTTCGTAATAGGCAGATACCGATGTGTACGTCTTTCATTGTGGTCATAGACGTAATAAAGCATTAAACTGACGCAATTTTTTACGTCAGTTTATGATCGATGATAAAATAAAATAACTTGAATTTTACAATCTTTTATTTAACTCGCAATGTTTTTATGTAAACATGTATGTGTGTACGTGTGTGTGTATGTGTGTATGTGTGTACGGCACTTCTCGACGTCCGATTGTACTCAAATTTGGTGTACATATTTATCTTTTGTTGACAATACAATAATATAGGACCATATAGCTGTTCTGTTGATAGAGGAGGAATACGGCTAAGAAACTTTTTAACTAAACAAGATAAAGCCATCGAGTTTGGGCTTTTTTGTTTTGTCTAGGTACTTTGATACGACATAATATTCAGGGTCTATAAAAGATTGTTTTAATTTAATATTTCTTACAATTAATTTTATAGTATTTGTTTTCAGATAACATGTGCTATTGACACTCACCACCCTTTCGATATCGGTTTTTTTTTTCGGTTGATTTTAAGATTAAAGATTAGCTACATCGATTGTCTTCCATACTGTTTAATAGTTTCTTATTTAGAGACATACAATTAAGCTATTAATACCGTTTTATTAAAAATAAAATCATTACATTGCTATATAAATATCTATTTACGACAGGTCATGCGAATACAGTAGGTATATTTAGGTACAATAATTTTCCTTGTATCTAATCCTATTCTACAATTACATTACATATTATTATCAGCTTCTGTCGTAACATTAAAAGTATAAGAATAGCTCTAAGAGTAATAAAAATATACACATATATTGCATAAATAATAACATCTTAATAAAAATACAAATATTTCATTTATATAATATAAACATGTCCCAAAAAATACACTTGTTTTGTTTAATATTATTTTAAAGTAAATACGATACGCACCACTTTACTTTCTTTTTTAATTCGGTGCATTAAAACTTAAGTGTAGTCGGTCGGAATACATAAGTATTAGAAACACACATCAAAAACAGCCATCTCGAACTGCAGAATCCTTTCCTTTCCTTCCTTCGAGCCTTTTTCCAAATGTTGGTTGGGGTCGGCTTTAAGTCTATTGTGATACGGCTGAATTTTAGATTTTCACAGAATGTCATTTTAAAAATTAAGTAATTTGAGTATAACTAAATTCACTAGGTACTAACCCTAGTCTCAGTGACTGTCTCACACCTTAATATGTACAATTCTCTGTATACCCGTAATTATAGGAACAAAATATCATAAAGAGGATCTATCAAGGAGGTTAAGATACAGATAAATTAATTCTCCTTTCTTGGTTCGTCCATTAAACTTTCTATGTCGACTAGTTCTAGCTGTATTGTTTGCTTCCTAACTTGGAGATCGTTTGGCAGGAACGACGTGACTACTGCAGCTACTAAAGAAAATAAAAAAAATATTGTCAGGCTAAAATTTCTTTCCTAAAAGAAAGAGAACTCCCGCACTAAGAATATATTCACAAACTTACACGAAATGGACACAAAAAACAGCCAGACTGAAAACAATAATTTGTGGATTACACAAAGTGTTGTCCCATGTGGGGATCGAACCCACAACACTATCCGTGCAGTCTCACGTGCAATTGATATAATATCAGTCCTTCTTGCAATTGATATATCAGAAAAGTAGTATTTATTTTTAATTGTTTGTTTAGTTCGTGGAGAAAAGCCATGCTTCGGATTAAAAAGGCTGAAGCGACCGGAGTTATGCCACGGCCTCACAGGAAAACTGGGTTAAGCAATTCCTTCGTTGCTTTGTACTGAGTAAGGAGTCCAAACCCATCTTCCTCCTAATTCTGGCCTTTCTAGGCTCCTTTCTAAGGAGAGGCCTATGTCCAGCAGTGGAGTGTTATAGGTTGTTAATAACATAGGCTAAACCACTCTGACCACACAGGTTGGTATAGGGTTTATTTCAAGTTTTCGTTCTCTTTTTGCAGTGCTGTTGTCCTGCGTAATTTTCTTCCTTAGTCGGCCCTTACAACACCCACGGGATGAATAGGGGTTTGGACACTCTGTATTCTTTAACCGTCACCACACGGAATGTTTTATTTATATGTGGTAAAGAAGATATAAATGGTAGTTGCAATACTTACATACAAGTATAGAGCCGAACAGGTAAAACGATGTGTCGCAATGATTCAGTAATGACAAATTAAAGATTTGAATAGATGCAACTGTGCCTACATAATGGGTTGTCATTGTCATGGCGATGACAAGGGTCCTGAAAAAAAAATACTGTTCCTTACTTAGATGTTTTGAGAAAATAATAAATGTATGTTTGGCTGGTTATAATGAAAATCTAAGATAGAAATTATTAAGAAAATGCACTTTGTATTACACGACTTTTCTTGCTTCTCAATTCATCAGTTTAACTAAAAGCTATACCACTTTCCTTCTGTTGCTTTCTATTGCTACCTTACGAATTTACATAAGTAACAAATGCCCGTTTCATGATAATAGCGTTGCCCCCATATTATGGAAGACAAATTGTACGCATAGTTTGCAAAACTGGGTGTTTAAAACGCCTTTACATGCCTCTTCGGATACACAGCCGTGGGTGTGTATGTGTATTGGGTATCGGTGTTTTGTATATTATTGACAGATCTGTTGGTCTAGTAGTTAGTGAACCAGTGTGCCAGAGGTCGTGGGTTCGAGTCCCATCTAGGAAAAATAATTGTGTGATACGCACGGTCAATCGTACTGTGCCTGGATGTAAATTTTATGTAATATGTATGTATTTAGAAATATATAAGTATGTTTACAAGCAGTCTGGTTAGTACAGGCTCTGCCTAGTTTAATTACTAATTTATTATATTTAGTCTGGTTAGTACAGGCTCTGCCTAGTTTCATTATTATGTATTAAATTTTTATTATGAAGTATATGTTTCCATAATTACCTTAAATTAGTAAGGAACAGGTCAACACAGATGGATGTGCACAAACCATATACAATGCCTCCCATTGACATAAATATAAAGAGCGCCGCGCTGCCGATGGTGTGTGGCACAAGATTTACTAGAATGCTGCTCACTCCGCTTGCCAGGAACATAACCATGGTCATGTTCCGACGGCCAACAAAGTTAATAATCTAGAACATGATGACAAATTTTGAAAATATAGGATATAATGTGAAGGGAAAGGGAGAATTTAATCTATATGTTAATAGAGGGAAACCTTTCATCCTTTTCTTTTGAAACACAATAAATATGGTTTACTTGTTTTATCACGTGAAGTCATTTTTTAATCAATTACAACATAATTGTTAAAGAGATTTGAATGAGCTTTGTCAGAAATATATTAGGTACTGAATCTGTTATCTCACTATTTGTCCATATTTATTGTGATTTATATATGATTATTGTACTAAATCCGTTAATTAAGAGGCTCGTGGCAAAATGGCAAATAAGTAGGAAAAAGTTTATATGCATTTAAGTATTTATATGCGACTGCACGGATGGCGTAGTGGTTTAAGCGGTCGCCACGCCGCTCACTACTATGCTGAGTGCTGTGGGTCCGATCCCCACATGGGTCGACACTTTGTATGATTCACAAATGGTTTTTCTGAGTCTGGGTGTTGTCTGTGTCCGTTTCATGTATGTTTCTAAACGGACACAGGATTTATTCCTAGTGCGGGAGTTGTCTTTAAAATAAATAAATGTATGTATCAATGTATAATGTGTATGGGTTCTAGTGTATGATAGGTTTATGTACGCGTATTTGATATTATAACTACAAACAAACTTTTACCAAATGGTTGACTTCTAGAAAATGCCTTAGGCATTAAGTCTGCCAATGCACCAAAAGTACATGATGTATAAATAAGTAAAATTACATAGTTAAGTATATAGTAGTTATCCTAGCTAGGTCAGTCTATGGATGGGACCATTCTTAACACATTGAGAACCCTCCGTGCCTCAGAGAGTTAAGCCATCAGGTTGTTGTTGATGCATTTGTTAGTTACAAGTTAAGTATACATTGTCATTGTTTATTGTATAATAATCTAATAATATCAATAGGTTATGAGGTAAATTAAACTATTATATCCTTAAGTACATTAATAATTATACCGTTATGTGTTTATTAAAGTTATGTTTGCGTAAACGTCACTTTAACATAGATTCAGTAAACCTGCCAGGACTACAAATAAAAGTTATAAAAAATATCTGACAGAGATATTTTTGCCTATTTAAGAAACGTTCAATTTATATCATCAACAGCCTTTAGCAGCCCACTGCGTGATATAGGCCTCTCAATATATAGGTTGGTATTAATTAAATGAGGAAGTAGGTAGAAATAGCGAGCTCTGTTTGCATGACCTTTAAAGAGAGAGAGTGGTAGAGAAGTACCTACTTCAGCACATCCGCAGTAACACCACGAAAACCGGTGTTTATCAGTTCTTTTGTTGCCACCCCTCTCTCTATTCCATTAAATAGAATCCCTGTCAGATGACAGGTTCACTGTACTTCTTTGTTTAACATCTTTAGGCGCTTTGGGCATTTTTGAACCACAAACAAAAGAATGTATTTCTTTGAGATAGGAAAAACCATTAACTCGCGACACTGTTACCATTACCGATACCTCTGTATATAAGTATATATATACATATATTGGTCCCGTTTACACGAGAGTTGAGTTCGGGTTGAAATACATTGATAATATAACTATATATAATATAAACATATATTGTGTATATACGTACAAGATAGATAAATATTCATGTCGTAACTTTTCGAATAAAAAAAACAAAAAAAACACAAGTTCAAGTTTTTACTTCTGTCGCCACTCTCAGAGTGCCACTTTTTTTTTATTGAAGAGGGGGCAAACGAGCAGACGTGTCATCTGATGGAAAACGACTGCAGCTCAGGAGTCACAAGCGCGTTGCCGACCTATTCTATGAAATCTTTAGTATCTACCTTAGCTTAGCAGAGACAAAAAGAAAATCATCAAGAGCCTTTACTAGTCCACTGCTGGACATAGGCCTCTCCTTAGAAAGGAGGTTTTGGCCTACTATACCACGCTGGCCAGACGGGTTGGTATAGGGTTAGTGCCAAGTTTTCCTTCTCTCAGCAGTTTTGTTGCCCTGCTTAATTTGGTCCCTTAGTCGCTTCTTACGACACCCACGGGATGAATAGGGGTGGTGACACTCTGTATTCTTAATCCGTCACCACACGGACAAAAAAAAAAAAAAGAAGTAAATGTATTTGTAATATTACTTACATAGCCGACGCAAAAGTTAAAGATAGCTTGCAACACTCCGATACTAAGTACTATCAAAAGCGACGTCTCATCAAGGGAACAGGGCGTTTCGTTAATCTGTAATACAAATACAAATTATATTAATCCTCCTATAATCCCACTTAAATAATACTCTTTCCTGGATGAAAGGTACTGTGGCGACTCCACCATACAAAGAATAGAAACATACTACAGCGCCATCTAACGAAGACACACCGAACTACGGAATAACTCCTGAATAAGAATCGCTAATCCTGTATCGCGGTATGAAAAATTCTCTCGCGGATTAGCATATATATAACTTCCCAACATCAACCGTTGGGCCGCGGCGCGCCAGGTATAATCACCTCGCCTGGTCGGAGGATCGTCCGTTTATGTTGGAGGGACAAGACATCCGTTCCTCCACAACACTCTTAATAATTTTTTGTACTTTTAGAATATCTTAAACTTTAAAATGGTCAATATATTGTCTTTAATATGGGGCAGAGCTATGCTACGACTTGATTAAAGTAATACCACGGCGTCATAGAAAACCGGTTTTATTAAATTCTTCGGTTGCTTTTCACTTAGTGAGTGAGGTTACTAGAGCCCTGTTTCCCCCACCCCTCCGATTTCTGAAAGAGGACTCAAAAAATATAACACTTTAGTTGCATTGGCGGCGGTATATGGCATATGGGTTATGAAATAGTGGAATGGTAAAAAACCACCGATGTTTTATTGTTTACCCATTTTTAGAGTTTACTCCTTAAGAATCGATTTTAATATAAGGCACCTGTATGAAAAAATATGTAGAGTTTAGTGAGAATTTAGTGATCGAATGACTTCGTTACGTTTTTTGTGCGCAACCTATCGTGCGCACCTTTCACATGTGTGTGTAAAACTTGTATACTTGCGTGCAGCAGAATCGTTCTTAAGGAGTAAACTACAGTCATGTGTCGGAGCTCACACACACTTTTTTATGATATAGGGGGCAAATGAACAGACGGTCGAACCATCATTTTCCCGGTTGCTTACAGAAGAGTAAAATTCAAATAACTTAAGAAATCTGTGCTTTACGAGATAAACGCTTAAGGTTAAGTTATCTTACATTAAACAATTTTAAAACATACATATTTCTTTCGAAAACAACGATGTTCAACCAAACTAACGAACTTTTAGTCTTCCTTTTTCCCAAACTAGGTTGGCGTTGGCTTTAAATCTGCTACGGTTTGGCTGAACTTGGATTTTTTAAGCGGAGCGACTGCTATCAAATCTTCGCAAAGCAAATTCTCGATGTCAAAGTTCTCTAGAAAGACTCTTGTCGGACTATTTAGGGCTCCAACTAACCGTAACGATTGTCACAGATGTGTGCTGCGTGCTCTCACTAACGAACTCTATGTTTTTTTATTTCATAGGAAAAAGTATTTTTAATTGGTCAAACGTGATATCTCATTAAATATACTTACATTAACAATACGAGGTTTCATGTTCAATACACGGCACATGGTGAGGTTTGCCTTGTCACCAGTTTGTATAATACGCACGAACTGGTCTGCAATTTTCGGCAACCACACAAAAAACGCACCAAACCTGGTATATATTTAAACAGCTTTTATTTTAGCTTATCACTAAAATATATTTTTACGAGAGTTAACGTGATCCATAGCAATGCAGTTTGGAACATTAACTAGTGCAACTCGGTCTAAAAGTCAGATAAATGAAAGCTATTGATCCAGAGAGAAATACCTATTGATCGAGTTTAGTCCCCTATAAATATTTATTTATTTCATAAGTCCTCAACAACTGATACACATATAAAACTTAATTCAATAGTGGCTATACATCTACGTATCTATTATATATCTATCAAAGAAACGTTTAAAACATATCCAAAATTTAAGGCAGGTCAAAATTTTCCGTAAATGTTAAATCATATACATATACAAAATAGTTATTAGTTAAATATATACATATAACAGATATCTAACTAAGGACTTATAATTGTTTAACTTTCCCAGTACTTAAAAGCTATTTTATCATCTAATTATACTTATTTTTATTATTAAATATACAGACAAAACAGTGCGGCATCTTCCTTTTCTCTGTTTTTCATGCACTTCTCCGTTTTCTGTTTAGTAGATATTAATTTTTAGTAGCATTGAAATCTTAATCCGTTTTATTTTACTTATTACCGATGTGCTTGTTTAAATTCAAATTAAAACTAAATTGATGAGTAGTTTTGCAAAAAAATAGTAGGTAATTTAGAAGATGCTCAGTGAAATGCAATTATGAACTAACTACATGAAATAAAAAAAAAGAAATTTGAATTTTGCAAACCACACAAAACAACAGCACTGCAAAGAGAAGAAAAACTTGACACAAACCCTTTTTTTTTTTTTTTTTTTTTTTTTAACGTGTGGAAATCCCCTCGGACCGTCACCCCTCCGGGGTTTGCGGCGGGGTGGTGTGTCGGACTCGGACCGACTAAAACCACACGGTGTGCCACTCTGCGCCTGTAACAGGAGGGATCCGGGAACAGCTGTTGTTAAGACATCCGGACCCCTCCTAGCGCCAGCCCGCTCCTGGTGCGGGCTCCGTCTCAATGTGGATGTTCCTCTCTTTAGGCGACGTCCGGCACACGCGGACGCCGCCCCCTCGCGGCTGGCCAACTAATGCGGGTGGAGGGGAAACCCACCCCGTCCACCCGCGGCCACACTCAGGGCGGCATGAGGCTGTGGTAGGCGGGCCTCCGCCGCCCGGTTCGCCGGCGGCGGATCGGGTCCGAGTGGAGGTCGTCCTCCCGGGCCCTCTCCGCCGCCTCCTTCCGCGAGATTACTACCTCGCAGAAGGTTGCGACCGCGGTAAAACAACTGTCGCTACCGGCCATGGAGCGTACTACGGCCGGTAGCGAGAGATCCACTCCGATGACTGCAGTGAGGGCCCGACGCTGCGCCGCCCATGCGGGGCAGACCGCCAGCGTGTGCTGGGCCGAGTCCTCACTGCAGTCGCAGTGGTGGCAGGCGGGACTCAGTTCCCTCCTAGCGACCGTGTGCAGGTACTTCCCGAAGCAACCGTGCCCGGAAAGCACCTGCGTCAGTCGGAAGGAAAGGGTCCCGTGCTGCCGCCCTGCCCACTCGGCGATGACCGGCTGGAGAGCCTCCACGGCGGCGAAGCCAGCGCGTGGAGTCTCCAGCCGGAACGACCAACGAGCCATCGTGGCTCGGCGAGCGGCTTCGCGCCACTCGCGCACATCCTCGGGCGGAGGGCGAAATCCGCTCTCCGCCCGGAAGTCAGCCACTCGCCGATAAACTTCGGCGAGCACTTCCGCCTCCAAATCCCACGGGGGAGTTCCGGCCAACGCGCACGCCACCTCCGTCGAAACGGTGCGGTAACCGCGTATGGCTCTGACCGCCATTACCCTCTGAGGGCGCCAGAGGCGTACCCTATTCTGGGCGGTCAGAGCCGCCGCCCACACCGGTGCACCGTACAGTGCCATTGACCGGACAACCCCCGTGTACAGCCGTCTTGTCGCGACGCTGGGTCCACCCATATTGGGCAAAAGTCGCCCTAGGGCAGCCGCAGCGCCGACCAGCTTTGGAGCAAGCTGTCGGAAGTGCTCGTCGAAGAGCCACCTCCCGTCGAGGATCAGGCCCAGATATTTCATCTGGGCCCGAACCGGTACGAGGACCGAGTTGACCACGATTGAGGCGCCAGGGGGTGGACCACGACGGGGCCCATGGAATAACAGGGCCTCCGTCTTATCTAGGGCCACCCGTAAGCCCAGCGCCTCAATGCGCCCGACCACCAGGGAGACTCCCCCTGTGGCCAGGCGCGCCGCCTCTTGGAAGTTTGCCCCCCGGGCTGTCACGAGGGTATCGTCTGCGTAACAGATTACACCCAGCCCGGGGGGGAAATCGGCGCGAAGGGCCCAGTCGTACCCTATGTTCCACAAGAGGGGTCCAAGAACAGACCCCTGTGGAACACCGCACGACATGGGCCGACACCTCAGATTACCTTCTCGGTCCTCGTACACGACGGTACGCTCCTCTAAATAGTCTGCCACTAGCCGCCTCAGGTACTTTGGCACCCCATGATAGTGGAGTGCTTCCCTGATGCAGCTGAATGGCAGACTATTGAATGCGTTGGCGATGTCCAGTGACACCGCCAACAGCACGCCGCCACAGCTCACGGCCTCTTCGGTCACGGCCCTCAGGCGCAACACGGCGTCGACTGTCGAACGCCCCGCCCGAAAACCAAACTGGGCGTCCGACAGATCGGGGCCCACCTCGCAGAGGTGCCGGACGATGCGGGCAGAAAGAACCCTCTCAAACAATTTGCCCGCCTCGTCCAGCAGCACGATGGGCCTATAGGCCGCGACCGAATCGGCTGGCCGTCCCGGCTTCCTCAATAGGACCAGCTTCCCGCTTTTCCAGCACTCAGGGAAGCGTCCCGACGCCAAGCTAGCGTCGAACACCTCCCCGAGGCGGTCTGCCATGTGGTTGAGGGCCAGGGCCAGCACTCGGGCCGGTACCCCGTCTGGCCCAGGGGCGGTGTTCTTGGAACGGATCCGTAGAACAGCCGCCCCTACCTCCGAATCCCGGACGGGCGGAACATTGTCCTCCGAGTGCTCCCCGTCGTCTCCGGCCAGGGAGGCCATCGACGGGGGAGTGTGTTCCGCTCGTTGTGGGAAAAGGCCCTCAACCACTTCTCGCAGGAAGCTGGGCTGGAGAGTCTCCGTAAGGGGGGGGGCCCGACGCGCGGAGCTTTTGTCGCACCGCGCGGTAAGGGCGACCCCAGGGGTCACGATTAAGACCCTCCAGCATCTCCTGTCTCTTTTCCTCTTTGGCGCGGCTAATGGCCAGCTTCAGAGTTTTCCGCGCCCGCCGGTACTCCTCATGAAGCCGGTCCTCCTCACCGTCTCCACGGTGACGCCGCCGACTGCGTGTGTAGGACCTCCGGGCACGTGTACAGGCCGCACGGAGGTCCGCCAGCTCCTGGGACCACCAGTAGACCTCCTTCCTTGGAGGCCGACGACCTCGAACGCGGGGCATGGCCGCATCGCATACATGCGTAATCGCATCGCGAAAGCGGCCCGCCCCCACGTCGACCTCCTCGGTCGGAGCCTGAGGAGACAGCCACGAGTGAATTATGGCTGCCTCCTCTAGTAGGTCCCGGTTCAGCCTGGCAACAGCCCACCGCGGAAAGCGGGATAAACGCCGCGCCACGTGACCCCTACTGGAGTCCTGGGTCCGGGAGAGCTCAAATCGGATATACAGGTGATCCGAGAGCGTCTCAACCTCTTCCAGGACACGCCAGTTCCTTACTCGTGCGGCGAGGGCAGGGGTAGCGAACGAGAGGTCCACTATCGACCCCCCCTGCTGTCGCACGCACGTGTTGGTGGAGCCTCTGTTTAGAAGACAGAGGCCCACCGAGGCCGCCCACTCCTCTACGGCCTCGCCCCTGGCGTCCGTCCTGGGGGAACCCCACGCAATGGACTTTGCGTTGAAGTCCCCCAGCACAAGGACGTGCCCAGACGCTAGTCGCCGTATCGAGGTCTCCAAGCTGATTAGGAAAACCTCGAAGTCGTTCAAACTCCGGCTGGGGGAGAAATAGACACCATATATGGTGATCCCCCCCCACTCGACGGCAACATATCCAGTGCCCTTGTCTCTTAGCGACAAGGGCGGGGAATGAGCCGTCGTGGAACCGACGACTGCCACGGAGCCGTCCCAGTCACCCATCCAGTTTGGACGGGGAGGGACAGAATAGGGCTCCGCGACTACGGCAACACCTATCGACCACTGTGCCATGGTTTGCAGGAAGAGATCCTGCGCCGCGGCACAGTGGTTCAGGTTCGTCTGGACCAGGAGGTTGGAGACTTGATCCATTACTGGATCGTCTCTACAACCTCCTCCATGGGCGACGACGTCGACGCACGAACTACATCGGAGGCAGCCTGGGTCGACTGGCTAACCCCCGACGTCTGCCGAGAACTGCGGGGAGGCTTGCAGCCTCTCTGCCCCATCTGGTGATTGGCGGGCTTATTGCCCGCCGCACACACTGGGCAGTGAGGGGCGGCAGAGCATTCTGCCGCCTTATGCCCCGGTTGACCGCAGCGGAAACACAGTCCGCCGCAGTCAAAACAACTGTCACACTTGACGCGCGTGTGTCCCGATGCCAGGCATTTGTAGCATCTCATCGGTCTCGCCGCCAGGACTGTGATCCTGGCGCTCACGAAACCGATGAGCAGCCTGCCGGCGTCGGCCAATACTTTGGCCGACGCTACGGGACAGCTGACCCACACGGCGCCAAGCCCTCCTGGACCGGGGCGGATGGTGCCGACCCTGACGTTGTCCGCGCTGCACCCCGTCTTCTCCCGGATTACAGCGCGGACATCTTCGGCCGTCACTGAGTCGTCCAGGCCCGAGATGCGCAGTTCCGCGCACTTGGTAGGCCTGGCGACCCTGACACCATCTGTGGCTGCAAATATTCCCCGCAGCTTCTCAGCGAAGGAGTCCGCCGTCTTTGCGCCTTCAGCCCCAGGGAACTCGAGAACTCGAGCTCCC
Organism: Arctia plantaginis; assembly: GCA_902825455.1. Lineage (NCBI taxonomy): Eukaryota > Metazoa > Arthropoda > Insecta > Lepidoptera > Erebidae > Arctia > Arctia plantaginis. The sequence continues at coordinate 2,769,559 of CADEBD010000275.1, read as the reverse complement.
GTCTGGGCGAGGCGCATCCTGACCCCCACCGTTCCGAAGTCGTTGGCGAGGCTGTCCCGGGCCTTTTTGAAGACGGCCGCGTAGGACAGCCCGCCGTCCGCCGCCTCCGGGGACACGGTCACCACTACAGCCGCGGTTTTGGGCGGCTGCAGCTTCCGCGGCCTCTTTGTGGAGGCCGTAGCCACCGGTGGCGAAGGCTGGGCCTGGGCTGCTTTTTTGGCAGCCTTTTTGGCCCGCCTTCGGGACTTCTTGGAGCCCCTCGCCTCCTGCCAACCCTCGTTGGAGGGGGCAGGTGCGGAGGGGCCCGGCAGGGGTGTCGGAGTGGGGAGCGGAGGGAATGCCACTCCGCTCCTCGGCGCCGTTTTGGGCCCCGTCTTGGCCGGCGCCTGGGGATGTGCCTTGGCCGGCGCCTTAGCCGGTGCCTTGGCCGGCGCCTGGGCCGGTGCCTTGGCCCCCCTCCTCGGCTTTTGGGGAGCCGATGGAGTCGGGGCAGACGCCGCCGCCGCGTAGGAGACGCGGCCTCCCACTACGGGCAGCGCGGTCGGAGCGGCGGCCTTAGGCCGCTGTGCCGACGCGAGCGGGGGGCGCATACTCGGCGCAGGGGGCAGTCTCGCCTCCAGGCCAGCCAGGCGTCCGTCCAGCATATTCCCAACTGCGATGAGGATTTCTCGCAGTTGGGAGTCAAATGCCCCTGAGTTGGTGGTAGGGGCAGGCTGGGACGCGGACGGGGCTTCCCGCTCGGGGAGGTTCGCCTGGAAGCGGGCGAACTGAGCACTCAGCTCGTTCACCCGCTCCGTCAGCCTCTCGTTGGCCACCTGCAGGCGAGAGACGTCGCCCGCTAGGCCCTCCACGACCTCCGACAAAGCGGAGGAGGAGTCCTTAAGGGCCCTCACAAACGAGCCCTTAAGGTTCACGGATTTGGTGGCCACCTTGTTGATGACGGCCACCGCCGCTTTCGCCCTCTCCTGCACGGACACGGGAGCCTGGGGGGCATTTCCCCCCACCGGCTCCCGAACCTTGAGCAGGAGATCCGCGATCTCCTCCTCCGCTACGGCCTCGCCGTCCACCCGTACGCTCCTGTACGACTCCGCGTTGGAGAACGCGGAGCCTGACGGGATCGCGACCGAGGCCGGTTTGCGCGCCCTCCCTCGGCGGCTGCTTGCCACCTTTGGTGGCATCATTTCGCCGGACGTGTCGGATTCCACGTCCCCTGAGCGTCCGCGTTTCCGGCTGTCGCTCCGCTCCGCTTCCATGGCCTCCGCGCCATCCGATGAAGCGGCGGATCCGGAACGCAGCCGATCCGATGCTCTTCGGCTCCCAGAGATCAGAGTCAGACTGACTTCTGGGAGCCCCATCGAGATGGGCGTTCCCGACGCCACCTCACCCTCAGTGGACGACCCATCGACTCCACTGTTCCTCTTCTCCCTTGCACCTTTTGTTTCAGTGTCCGTTTTGTTTGCCTGGTTTTGTTTGTTTTCTGTTTGTGTCCGTTTCTTTGTATTTTTATTTGTATTCAAATTCATAATAAATCCCACGAGTGGGGGAGAACTAAAAGGTCCACCCGGGCAGAGATCCCCCATTACCCGGGCAAGCGTAAGTTTTTAACCCAACCGAGGGGTCCGCAGGTACCTCGGCTTGGAGTGCGCTCGCGACTGAACTTCCCATCAGCCATGCATCCCCTGGCCACGCACCAGAACACGGGATTCGGGGAATTTTTTAGAGAGGTTATCTTCCTCGCGGTCCGGGCGGTTAAGCCAAGACCCTCGCCCCCGATCAGAGCCGCGAGACTTAACCACAGCGCTCTTCTCGGGATTACGATATGCCGACGGTTGACAGGGAGACTGCGCCCCCTGCCTGCTCGGTGGTAGTGTGAGTACACGCCGAGCCCGTCCTCCTTTCTCCACCGCTGTCAGCGGAGAAACTGTGGCCCCTACAGGGCCCCGCCATCAGGTTTTTTACCGAGGTTTCCTCCTCCATGCTCCGAAGAGCGAAGAGCCAGCAGGGCAACCGGCAGACACGCCCACCCTGCTGGACCAGGCCTTGCCCGAGAGCCGATGAACGGCTGCCTCTTCTGCTAGAATATTGGCCGCTGGCGATAATCCTCTCCTCCAAGAGGACAAGGAGGGAACAGTACCATCGCCAGCGTTTCCAGGGTGCACCACGAGGAGGTTTTCTAGCCCAGCACCCCAAACCCTGTACCAACCCGTCTGGCCAGCATGGTATTACCAAAACAAAACATGGTATAGGGCCAAAACCTCCTTTCTAAGTAGTGAATTATTAAAGGCTGTTGATGATGATGATGATGAATTTTACTGTACACAAATGTAATACAATACACTCACTGTTGAACTGTGTAGAGAAACAGCATAATTATAATGTTCTTGAGTAGAGGCATCCTGAACAAGGACATGTGATCCTTTTCCATTGATTTTGATGTAGAATCTATAATTACTGAAACTTCATCTTTAAGTAGACATTTAACCTGTAAAATAAAGCAATTTTAAGGTATTGGAATGATTTAGACATTGATTTGCCAACACTCCAGAAAGGGAATTTGTCAGAAAAGATAGATGCATTTTATATACCTAACACAAAAGAGGAGGTTCTCAATTCGAATGGTTTTCTTCTGGTTTCAACGGATTCAGTGAATCCATTTTAAAATCTACAGAAGCTCATAATATACATTATCTTTAGCCATTAAAAACTGTTTTTACTGTATTTAAAATAAAAACAAATAAGTTTCATCTTTAAACTTAAAAACAAGGACGGTCATTTACGCCCGTCCGACAAATTAACAATACGGAGCGTCACCACCCCTATTCATCTATCGACTAAGAGCAAAAAACTATGCTGGACAGTAGTACTGCAAAGAGAAGGAAAGCTTGAAACAAACCCTATGCCAACCCGTCTGGGCAGCGTGGTATATAGTATAGTCCGAAATCTGTTTTCTGACGAGAGGCCCATGTCCAACAGTGGATTTTTAAAGGCTGTTGATGATGATGACGATGGTCATGTACGAGGCAGTTTGCAAATAATTACGTTCCTTGCTGCTGCTTTAAAAACTATATGAGATAAGGAAGGGTATATCAAATTTTAATAATAACATAACAAGTGAGGCACTTACTTGTAATTCTTGGTCTACTGTCCAGTTATTGATGTAATGAATGGCTTGCAATATTTCCAACGCTTTGTTTTCATCTCCTTTTGTAAAAACAAATTTTGGGCTCTCCTGCATAAACACGAGACAAATAGCAGAGAAAATGTGAGGTATGGAGAATATCAATAAGAGCATACGCCAAGAGTTCCAATAAATTCCCAAGCCTGGCAGATAATAAGAAAATCTTAGGGGAATTATAGGTATCGCCAATACTGAAAACAAATATTAAACGTTTGGAAGAAAAAAAAGATTCATTAAACAAATATCATGAACTATTTGTGTTTCTAGCCTATTTCAGTAAGTACATGAAAGTGAAACAAATTAATGAATAATTAAAAAAGAAAACTTTTATAAATAATGTTGTGCATTTTCATTAGTGCTACAAGACATATTTACTTACGAGCCATAAATCCTTGAGCAACAAGCGTGACGCTGGAAACGATGATGACGACGATACTTCTATTCGCCATGGGTACACTCTCACTGAGTAAGGACATTGACATTAAATACAATCCAGATGAGCTGCAGTGGAAGGAAATACATATAATATATTTTAAATGATACACGGGGTTAAGCTGGTCAATTTCACCTTTACGATTCTTTGTAATTTATTACATCCAAGCTAACATATTTTAATACCATTATTAGACACACTACTTACCAGAATGACCCAAGAAACTGAAAAATCAGCAACATAATCCAGTTGACAGATATGGTACCAATGGTGTTGAAGACAGCGCCGAAGATGAGCGACATTATTAATGGGGTTCGACGGCCACGAGTATCCGCGAGATAGCTCCATATCATCCCACCAAGCAAAAGACCTGCAAAATAATTGAGAGATATTAGGTATTAGGTAGGTACAAAACTTACTTAGACACAGATCAATAGTTATTTGTTACTTAAAGAGACAGAGTATTTATAAGAAATAGTGCCAGCAAAGAGTGTCTTGACAAATGCATAATTTATTTAACAAAGTTATTTTATTTTCAAATATAGAAAAATACGAAGAAGACAGACAAATAACATATAAAGCAACTTACTCGTCAATCCTTATACTTGGTCTTTTCGTAACTCGAAAGTGGAAAAGGAGAATGAATGTTCTTCGAGCGAATAAATGTCCAATTCTTGAAAATGCTTGAAGAGACAGTTGGTGTTGGAGGTGATAATTAATTATTCTTAATACATTTTAACTCATCCGGTTATTTTCTTACATTCAATACATTTCTGTTGTTACGTAGATATGAATTCTTACCAGCGATAGGCCCAGCAGCCAGTATTCCTTGTTGACTAGGGGTGGTGGCCAGCTCGCACGCGCTAGTTGGTACTATGAACATAGTACTGTAGGCGATGCAAGAAAACCCAAGCAAAATCATGGCAGTGAGAGCCGTCAGTAAAACTCCATAGAGCCCGAAACCTTAAAACAAGTAATTCGTAAATATGTTACAGACAGAACTTTTTACCGGTCAATAGTGTTTTGACCGGCATTAGGCAATAGTACTTTTGACTGCTGTGTCAGATATCATCTATTCTTATTGAATCATTTGGATTAGGTTAGATTAGAACAGTAGCGAGTAAGCGTGCCGCGGCAGCAGGTTCCCTCTATTATTGTTGAATCGATTGGCATTTCTGTCTTATCCAAAGACAACTCAGAACATTCATCTATGAATAACATAATTATAATTATTATCTTATGTCTTTTACTCACATACTCGTAAGCTAATTTTTATTTATTGTTTCGTTATTGCTGTTTTGCTATACTTTTATTCTTTAGTTTAATAAAATTAGTTTCTTTTTTTAAACAAATTTTCTTTTTTTTTTCTATGTGTGATGTCCATTATTGTTCATGTCTATATTACTTCAAAATATAGCACAACTATTTATAATTCTTTTAGTAATAAGGTCATTTCCAACGTGAAGACATTTTTAAACAAATAAACAAACACTTAACATTTATGTTTTAGACTTGACTTTTTTGAGTTTCTTCTTTTTAAGTTAAAAAACTCATAAAAAAAAGAAATTCATAAAAATCACATCTTAATCATTTTAATTTCTTGTTTAAAAATACTGTTTCCCAATCCGAATCCAATAATATAAGATGAAAAAAAACTTGTCACATCTCACAAACCTGTGCTATGTTAACCACACATGCTGCTGAAAGGCTGATATGCTGTGCTGATATAGTATTACATAGTATTTTATGCTATACCTATTTTATGTCAATTGTTAATATTTTGGTACAAGACATATTAAGAAACTAGCTGACCCGCGCAACTTCGTCTGCGTCTCTCAATAGTAATAAATTTTCTCCGTTTTTGAAACATTCTTCATTGGTGCTCCGCTCCTATTGGTCTTAGCATGATGATATATAGCCTATAGCCTTCCTCGATAAATGGGCTATCTAACACAGAAAGATTTTTTTAAATCGGACCAGTAGTTCCTGAGATTAGCGCGTTCAAACAAACAAACAAACTCTTCAGCTTTATAATATTAGTATAAATTAATTACACATCACTACAGGTTGACAGTGACAGTGGTATATAATATAGGGCTGAAAGTCTTCCTCCGAGCATTTTTCTCAAACTGGGTTGTTTACACGTATCGACTGCCAACAGCCCTCGACAACCCTAGTACTAGGGGATATCGAAGTTCATCATCAGCCTTTCGCAGTCCACTGTTGAACTCGATCGGTCGATTTTGGGCTTCTCGCATCTAGCTCCTGCCAGCCATCTTGCGCTAATCGTCACTTCACCTGGCCTGTGGGTGTCCTACACTACGAAGATAACAAAAAAACTAAAACTGAAAAAGAAATAAACTACTTTCGAAGTTCGTAAAAAGACTATTGTCGAACTTTTTAGAGCCCCAAATACCCGTAACCATTGCCAAAGATAATCGTATGGCAACCGGGATCGACTGCTTAACGTGCCCTCCGAGGAGCGTAGGGATCTCAATGTTTTAAGAAAGGTCACCCATCCATAGACTGACCTGGCTAATATTGTTTAACTTTGCATGTGTTAACCTACTGGGTTACCACTTAGCCACGAGGTGGTTTCTGAGAATACATTAACAGAACTTTTTAAATTAGTTACAATAATGTATTTATTGCATTGGGCATTTATTGTAAGATACAACTTGCATTAAAAAACTACAAGTTTTTGGGTGTGTAGCCTTTGTTATATTGTTTAAGACCCACGGTTACTTACAACGAGTTGGCAGATTTGAAATTATAGACTATTTTGGAATTTAAAGTCCTATGTCTAAAATTAAAAAAAAATGGAACTCGGGTTTAAAAAATCTGGTTAGTTTTAAGACGTATTGTTTTCTTAGCCTGCTGAATGTCGAATTTTAGTGTGAAAATGTTATTTGATTCACATGTGATTAGTCTGATTAGACAATTATAATATTTATTCAAAGAAAACTTATTTCTAAAGAAGTATATAAAATTCAGAGAGGCGCCACTGACTCTTTTTTTTATGAACCTTATAACATATAATGTAAATTTAACTAGTAGGTTTTATTCACAGACATTCTAGTTCATTTTATAACTAATTGCAAGTTTATTACAGTGGATGTTGATGAGCCAGTATTATCCGCTCATTGTTTAATTGTCTTACCTATTTTGATCTGTGGTTGAACCTCGGGATTATCCAGGCATTCATATACACATATTATAATAATTATATTAATATATTCATAATAGCTTTGTTTATGTAACTAATTACGTAAAATAGGAAAGTTTTTACATCAGCACTATTTAAGTAGCATCAAAGTCATAGTTGTAAAAATACGTTCGAGGTTAAATCCGTTTATTTTTATATTTTGCTGAATAAGTAAAATGCACTCAGAAAACAAATAGATGTCGTATCTGCTGAGTTAGCTACATGCGTAAAATACGTAACGTAAGGTCACTTGGTATATACGAGTATTCGACATGAGTAAAATAGATATTTGTTGATTAAGTATATTCCTTGACATAAATAAGTAGGTCTTCTCATCACGAGTAGTGTCGATCAGTTGCTTAGCTGGTTGTTAAAACATAGCTCGAGCACTCCAACCCCATGACAGAGAATTTGCATTGCGGAGGAACTTTTTGATGCTTGTATGTAAAAAAATAAGTGTGGTAAATATTTTAATTGCATTATAAGGTTTATATGTATAGTACACGCATATCACATTAGAGAAAATCCGAGAATTTCAAAGATTTGTAACGTGTAGTCGAAAAAAAACTGTTTTTAGTGCTGTTTTCATTACAAACAAAACTGACTAAACCTTATATGAAGTAGATCAAAATATTGTACTACAGAATCTTATATTTTAAAAAGATCTATTAAAATGTCAGTAATAATATATATCTATCTCCTTAAGATAACCCACAGTAACCATTTTTATCTTTGGCTAAAAGCAGCCTTCGGCCTGTACGTCCATTCCGGGTGGCAGCGGCCGGCAAATGCGGGGCGTGCCTATTAATCTAATTAAATATATATATATATATATATATATATGTTAACTTAGGTTGAGTTAGTTTATATATGTTAAATTTTGTATGCTTCAAAACCTCAAAAATGTACCAACACTGATTAAGCTCAAACTTTGACATAATATACAACCCTCATCAGAGATGGTTTTTATATATTTTTTGTAATCACAATGTGCCAAAGCGAAGCATGGTGGGGTAAGGCTAGTTTAAAAGATAGTTGAATAGAAATTAACACGCCAAATCAAGATTTTATATATAAAATTCTCGTGTCACAATGTTAGTTACCATACTCCTTCGAAACGGCTGGACCGATTTTTATGAAATTTTGTTTGCACATCGGGTAGGTCTGAGGATAGGCCAACATCTATTTTTTATACCCCTAAATGACAAGGGGACCCACCCCTAAATTTTTTTTTACAGTTTTTCCTAGAAATAATGTATATGGCAAAACAGCGTTTGCTGGGTCAGCTAGTTTATTTATATTCTTACTTTATAAGTTTTGTGGTGAATCACGTATTATAAAATATCATGCTCGTATAATTAATGACAACATCGTCTGTGATGTTATGCGCTACGTCAACAATTTCTCAGACTATATGAAAACAAACGAATCTAGGTTTTGCCTACAAAGCGAGTAATTTTAAATCGTAAAGAACTGAAATTATAATACATTTGTTAAAGTGTAGGTCATGAAAGTATTAGAAAAAGAATCATCGCATCAGTATGTAGTGAATTCCGTTTCATATTCCTGTGAAGTGACGTGAATAATCTAAAAGACTTAATACGAATACGAAAGATGAACGGACGGATACAAGGATTAGAGGCGTCCATTTAAAATGTATGTATAGATAATATTACGTATTAACGTTTTATTGAATAGCGTTAATCTGACGACATGGTTGCTTTGCTGGCAAAAATTAAAGCTAGTGTTGCGGTTTTAAGATACGGAATTGAATTATCGTGTTGTGCAAAATCATTTACGCATTTTTTCTATTTCCATTACCAGTGGTAACAATTTCACTATTGGAAATATTAAGCTTATCTTTCGTTTTCATCTTAAAATCAAGATGGTGCATTGTGAATGAAATTGAAATGAGATAATCTATTATTGGTAAGAAGGCTTTGCACCGTCAATTAATAGCCGATTCATTCTAATGCTTTAAATTGTCCGTTCCATACATATAAATCTCTTTCTTTCTATTGGAAAAGTAGATACGAAGTTATCTACTTTTCTTTTCAATAAATAAAGCACCTGGGTCAATTTTCGTTCTTTTAAATTCTTTATTTTTCTACGAACTTCTTCTGCATAAATATACAAAGACAAGAATTTAAATAAATTCAGTTTATTTTTAAAGATTAGTTTATGTTTTGTAAAGATTATCATGTTACGGACAATGACGCAGAAGTAAAAAGAACGAAGAACTACCCACCTACACCCTAAAAAGCCCTGTTGACGGTAATACGCTACGCTTGAAGTCTGCATTTTTGTGACCCCCAATAGACCATAAACGTAATAGTGTCGGTCATCAGCCCTTATGTAATCTATCAAATTTAAAGAAAGAAAAATACGTACCGACTTTATCCATGGCTGCTTCGAAGGGCAATTTTTCCGATGGCATATCAAAACTTTTTTCCATTTTCATAATCAATAAATAATTTATTTAAAATTATAATTTTAACGACTTTTGCCGATTTCTTGTACGCTTAGTGCAATTGTCTTATACGACAATCAGTAGCTGAATGCAGTATGCTACTGATGTTATGGTCAGTTCCATGGTTCTTCCCAAATATACCCATTTACAACAAAAACAAAAATAAAATCCCATCACTGGAATATAACCTTGACCAACTTTAAACATTGCAAAAAAAAATTAAACGACATTCAGCTGAGAGGAAATAATTAATAAGTGAAAGAGATAGAATGATAATATCTATAGTACCTTCTTATTGTATTACGTATTTACTTCTACGTGCAAGCATGTATTGTAACGGAAATGACTCTCTAATAAATAGAGTTGTTGTTTGTTGTTAGAGTTGACACGTCTTTAGTAAATGTGTGTTATTGTAGTCATTTTAATACTTAGTACGTAATAGTACGTCATCTATTGCAAAATTATTGAGATACGATTTAGAACAGCAAATTTGGTGAATTATTTGGGATCTAATGAAAATTAAAAGAAACAATATTTTGCAATCAATCAATTTCATTTGTACAAACCTCAAAAGCAACAAGAAACTAAGTCTCGAGACAGCAGTTCTTGCTCAGTTGTTGTCAGCGTTTAAGATTCTACCTAATACAGAAGCTGATTTATTTCTAGCACTAACCGAAACATTGCCAGAACTTTGGTATAAATTGAGTTACGCTTAGCTTTGTTAAATTTAGTTTGTTTAAATTTGAGTAGATAGACACAAAGAATCGATTCATTCGAGAGCGATTACATGATTCATCAAAAATGGCCAGCTCAACCGGAGTGAAAACTCGTTCGTTCCCTCTTTTTATTGCACCGAGTGAGTGAGGTTACCCAAACCCAAACTAGGGAAGTTACACTCTCTTCCTCTTTAAAAAATAATAATTTCCACATTAGAAATATATATATCCTGTGTCGCGGAGGATTTTACAAACATACATGAAACTGACACCCAGACTCAGATCAACAATTTGTGGATCACACAAAGTGGTGTCCCATGTGGGGATCGGATCCACAACACCCAGCGCAGTAGAAAGCGGCGAGGTGACCGCTTAAACCACTACGCCATCCGTGCAGTCAAAACAATTATGCTTGTTCAAAATAAAGTGCCATAAAGCCATGCTTGAATAGACCGGAGACCGAACACTCAGCGTAGTAGTGAGCTGCGTGGCGACCGCTTAAACCAGTAGGACGGAACGCTCACCGACAGGCACTGGTACAGAGGCGCGTGCGGCTGGGACAGCTGCGGAATGCACCCAGCACACGCTGGAAGACTGTTCCGCGTGGGCGTCTGAACGCGAAATCCTGGTCGGCCAAATTGGACGAGACCTGTACCCGCCAGCAATTATTGCTGCTATGCTGACGGGTGAGAAGGGATGGGGCTCAGTGGTCTCTCTCTGTGAATCTGTAATGCTTCAGAAAGAGACCGCTGAACGGGAGAGAACCGATCCCGAACGCAAAGAACGTCGGCGACGATAACAGCCTCAGAGTTGGGACCTCTGGTGGCAGATTGATTGCTGCGGTAGGGGATGGAATGGCCGGCCTGATTGCATTAAGATGCGATCAGGCCGCCATGCCGCGATTGAGAGGGAAAGTGTTCTCCCCTAGGATAGGGCCTGATTAGGCATGGTGTCAATTCGGGGAGGACCTGAAATAACATGGTCCGGGTCCTCCCCAGTAATAAATACTCAGGAACACTTGTAACACACGACAATCTGATAACGAACTAGCTAGGGCCATAATGACACACTGCTACATAACTGCTATTGCTACATTCATGAACTTTCATACCTATATATTTCTGAATATATAATAGACAACTAAAATTAAAAAAGGAAACAAAAAATAATTTAAAGTAGTTGCTAAAAACTTAACGATCAAAGTTGTCTATAAAGTAATTACAGTTATCACAATGGCCTCAGAAGTGGTAATAATTAATTTACTTGCAAGTGCCTGACAACATACTCTGAGCAAAGTTATAGAAGGAGGATTATAGTTTTGTTTTAGTAGTTTTAAAAACAATGTATGAGAAATTCGTCAGATCCATTGCCTATTTACCCTGAAGTACATCAGATATTAACTTTTTTATTATAAATTTTCTCAGCTTTGAAACCAAACAGTTGCCACGCTTTATCGATAATCATTAAGAGAACAAAATAACTTATGAAGTCATGGTTTCGGTATTAATTTCATCTTTATCATGTTTTTTTTTTTTTTTTCTTTTAAAAAAGACAACTCCCGCACTAGGAATAAATCCTGTGTCGCGGGGGGCTGTCGGGGGGGGGGGGGGGCATGTTTACCTTTATGCTCTCTTCTCATATTATTATTATTATTCATCACTTTTTTTTAATATGACTAGTTTAACACAATATGAAAAGTAAAAGCTTGCGTTGTATTGGTATTAATACTCAGCAACATCTGTCACTCATGTAGCTTTTTAAGTCAACACATAGACTTTAATTATTTCAGAAATTGATTTCGTCACTCGTTGTCTATCACTCTATGTATATTTATTGTTTTTTTTTTTTTAAGACGACTCCCGCACTAGGAATAAATCCCGTGTCGCGGGGGACTTTACAAACATACATGAAACGGACACAAAGTACACCCAGACTCAGAACAACAATTTGTGGATCACACAAATTATTGTCCCATGTGGGGTTTGAACCCACAACACTCGGCGCAATAGGAAGCGGCGTGGCGACCGCTTAAACCACTACGCCATCCGTGCAGTCAATTTTGTTTTAAATGACTGTTTGTGCCAAAAAATGGAAAACAAAATTTGAAACCAATATGTTACATAGCAGAATTCATCTGGGTTCTCCTATAACCCTCTAGCTGACCCCAAGTCTCCTTGAAAATGTAACCCTAAGGGTGGACAAAGGGCAAGGAAGTTGAGGTAAGGCATACCGCAACTTAGATATTGGGGCATAAAACGGGTGACGTCAAGAGTGACTATTGCCGCACGGCCCTGCGATGGACACCTGTAATGAATAGTCCCAAGTGCGTCCCCAGAATTAGGGCTAGGGAAGTTCGGGGCTCTGGTAACCTCCACCTTTTCGTATTCAGTTAACCGTGGTATCACTCAGGACGAGCCGGCTTATCCCAGTTCGTTTCGGCAAAAACTAATAGAGAGTGCGTGGTGAAAAAGATGTAAAGAATTGACGAAAAATAAAAAGCAATGACCACGTATAATATTCTTATTTTAGTTTTTATATCAATAATTTATTTATTGGAGTAACTGAGACTCATATAGATATTGAAAAGACATTTTTGTTTTTGTTTTTTATTAAATATTTTATAAATAATATATTTTAGTCTTAACTTACTCCCTAAATTCTTAATTATTGCTCACATATTACAGTGCAAAAAAACTGTAAATGTTATGATCATCATCATCATCATGATCATCACTTTTTTATACCAACAGACGGGTTGGTATAAAAAAGGCCAGCGTGGTAAAGTCAGCCTAAACCTCTTTTCTAAGGAGAGGCCTATGTCCAGCAGTGGACTAGTAAAGGCTGCTGATGATGATGGTGATTATTTTTTATTTCTTACAAAATCTTTGGCTGAATCACCACCTCCTTTAGTTTACGGATGTATGTTTATCACTGTCCTACTGAATTTCAGACACCAGGATGTTTCAATTTGTTGATTTCATGTTGATGCCATTAGAATCATCAATATTGCAAAATATGAACTAAAATCAATTTTCTAATTATCCCATATTTTCAATGCCTCACTTTCTAATGCACAAAAATTTGTACACTAAACATTAAAAACCTGATGATCACAATATTTGTTTGACTACCGTCAACGTGTCAAGAATACTTTTAAATCAACAAGTTTACATTATACAAGTTCTGAATCAATAGGTTTGATATCCTACTATAATCTAGTATCTGGTTTTCCATCTAGACTCTGAGGATCGTCGGCTGCTGGAACAGGAGCCTGGAGTTTGCGGTCATCTGGCAGGAAGAATGCAGCTATTGCTGATGCTAAAGTGGAAGGTAAAAGATTTATTAGTACTATTATATTAAATCGATACTAGAATTGTTAAACACCAAAGCTATATAGATGTATAATTATATGTATATAGATGAGATTTAAGTGTGATAAAAGAACGAGACTTGAGGGATGTGGAAGGGCTTAATACAGAAACTTTTCACCGAGTGAGTAAGGTTAGCGGAGCCCAAGGTGTCCATGGGCTCAAATATAGCTCACTGAGTACCCATAACATTTTGTGGCCGTGGTGCTTCTCTGTTTAAAAGGGGTGTATGCCTATTTTACTTCATTTCGTCTCCCGCTTTGCTAAAGAGGAAATTGAATTTATTGTATTTCCAACTCCTCCAATTTTCTTCTGTTTAATTTCGTTGCGGGTTTCATGACAGTTTAATTTGTTCCTGGGACTTCCCGAGTGTCATAACTCGGTGTGTACGTAGGTCACTGCTGTTGATCCTGGCGTACGTTACGGTGGTGGGCGTGTGAGAGGGATTAGTCCCATTTAAAAAGGTGTCCATGGGCTGCGATAGTCACTTACCATCAGGTGTCCTGTTTGCTCATTGGTCCCCTATATTATAGAAGACAACCTTCCCTTGGTTCTGAGGGTGGATGGCTCCAAAGGCGGCGACGCACCTTTGACTCTGAAGTTACAGGTGTCCATGGGCGGCGGTAATCACTTGCCGTCTGTTAGTTTGCCCCGTATGTCATACAAAGAGATAAAACTATATCCGCGGATGACAGTCAGAATGACAAACATGGCGAAACTATAAGAATTCCTTGCTAGGAATACGGAAACCTTAAAACACACAAAGACATAATACTTACCTAATAATATTGAAGAGAACAAGTAGAAACCGGCATCACAACTGGTAAACAGCATTAAGTTGACGATTTGAACAGACGCAATAGTGCCTATTCGTGAACTGGTAAGTGATAGTGCAATAGCCATCCCTCTGCAAGAGAAAACAGTCAATGTCTGACATTTATTATTTTACAAAGTACTACAAAACCTATAACTAAAAGAAGCAAAATACCTAAAACAAATTAAGGCGCCTTAAATTTACCATTTTGACCGCGACAGAGCATTCCATACACAAACCACTGGCACAGAGAAGAATTTTGCAACTAACTTGGTAAATTAACTTGTCATTTTTCATTTTACGTTCTCTGACAGTCTCAATATCATGTTATTGTTGCGCCATAGGATTAAATGGTTCGATTGTATGGAATGTGAAGGACAGCACCATCTAGTATCGACCAAGTACATCTATTAAGATTGTGGTTAATACGAGTAGTTCTGATCCTTACAGCGCTAGATGGCGCTGCAAGTAACGCGTGACTGGTTCTAGAAAATTCGTGTTTGTTTGGCACATTCTGTCGAACACTAGGAACTTTCTAGTAAAATTCAAAAGCACAATTAAAGCGGAGCGTGTTCGCCGTTCGAGACAGTTTCGTTTTACGAAACAGTGACTTTTTAGTGCGACTAACAAGATATATAGTGATTCCTAGTAGTTAGTGTTTGTAAATACAGTGAAATAAAGTAATTAACCTACAACTTTTATTTATCATATACCAAGCTCGTAACATTATGTTCAAAAATTGTCTACTTATTAACACACTCCATTATCATTATCACCCCATGATGGCCAGTGGCCAGTGGTAGGCCAAGAAAAGCTTGATCTTCCTTATGTCAATTGCGTCCCAAGAATGATTGTTTTGTATATTATACTCATCAACACATTATATTAATGACTATCTATGACAAATGTCTACGTGTGAAAACTTAATTTGAAATTTAAAAATCTAATATCTTGACTTCACCATGTTTATGTTGTCAAGAGCAAAGGATTTGGAACTATTGAGGCGACTATCGAGGAATAGTAAGCATGTATGTTCCTACCTGAGATGAGTAGGGAACAAGGCAATAGTGATCGCAGTGTAGAGCCCGATCACAACGATAGCCATAGTCATTATCGCGAGGAATACGGCGCTGCCGTAGACGTTTGGTACCAAGTTCACCAGGATACCACTTACTCCGCATAGTATTATGACAGCTATAGATATGTTCCGACGACCTACGAAGCGAAGCAACTGTAATTGAAAGGTAAAAAGTCATATATCGCTAAATTTTTTTAAATTAGATAGAATTAGGTTTATCAGAAACTATAAATATTATTTGGCCGTAGAAGGCCGTAGAAGTAGGAGACCATTCGTAGGAAAATATGATCATCAACACCATTTTCTCTTCCTTATTCATTCATTTACTCTTTTCTCAACTAATTTTAGGAAAGCGTTTATTTTATGACCGTGGGAGAGCCATGCTTCGGCTCCAATGGGCCGGCTCGACCGGAGTGATACCTCGGCCTCACAGAAAATCGGTGTTAAGCAATTCTTTCGTTGCCTTTCACTGATTGAGTGAGGTTACCGGAGCCCAAATCCCTCCAATGGCAGCAACGCACTTGTGACTTTTTTTTTTTTTTAAAAAGACAACTCCCGCATTAGGAATAAATCCTGTGTCGCGGGGGACTTTACAAACATACATGAAACGGGCACAAAGAACACCCAGACTCAGAACAACAATTTGTGGATCACACAAAGTGTCGTCCCATGTGGGGTTTGAACCCACAACACTCGGCGTAGTAGGAAGCGAGCGGAGTTTTGAGTTGCAGGTGTCCATGGGCGGCCGTAGTTGCTTGCCATCAGGTGAACCGTCTGCTCGTTTGCCCCCTTTTACCATAAAAAAAACCTAACATTTCTAAAGGGTTTCAGTTGATATCTTTTAGGGCCGCCTTATTTAGATCTAATCGAACCTTAAACTTTTAACAGTGTGTACACTATACTACTAAAAACGACAGAAATAAATGATTATGGATGTTACTTACAATACTAATAAATATGTTGACGACGGAGTGCAATGCACCTACACCAAGTACTATCAATAGGGAGGTCTCGTTCAGGGCGCAAGGTACTGCGTCAAGCTACAACAAAAAATATTGTTAGGTTCCTTTATTCTGTAACTATCTGTCAACTGTTAGTCCATTGAAAATTTACATTTGGGGTTGCATTTGTCAGAGGAAGCAATTTTATTTTTTAGAAGTTAAGGAGGGGTTAGTGTAAAATTAAATCCAAATTTAAATTTGTGGGGTTGCAACCCTTGTCCCACGGCCACAATCTTAGAAAAAGGGTTATCATGGTTTATCTGACAAATTTAGCTTCCAAAAATTATTAAAGCATTTTTTGTTGCAAATAAAATTATCCACAAATTTTGGTCAAGTAACTTTTAGTCGTAAAATCAAAATAACGAAGTTATAAGCGAAAATCGATGAAAAATAATTCTATTGGTCGTTATAACTTTTTTCGGGTTATTTTACAAAACAAACAATTATGGCCGACCACGATTGTTCATAGATGAAATAAGGTTGAGAATAACTTAAAATATGGTTTAAAGTTTAAGAGTACTTACATCTGGGACAACTTCCTTCCTTAAAACGTCACATATAGTTAAATTAGTGGTCTCTTCTGTCTGTGTTATGCGTATGAACTGGTTAGCGATAGTCGGCAGCCACACAACGAATGCAGACATCCTAAAATTAATTACCAATGGTTTATATCTTATAAGTTTATTTATAACGTAGCATTGGTCAAATAGTCGTGCAATGTCAACACCTGGTCTCCTTTATGTTTTAACCAAGTTAAGTTATTGATTGAGGTTGATAAGATTAATATGTTTTTGCTTAAAGAATAACTCTCACACTAGAAATATATCCTGTGTCGCGGGAGACTTTACTAAGACACATGAAACGGACACAAAGAACACCCAGACTCAGAACAACAATTTGTAGATCACACAAAGCGTTCTCCCGTGTGGGGATCGGACCCACAACACTCAGCGCAGTAGAAAGCGGAGAGGCGACCGCTTTAAGCACTACGACATCCGTGCAGTCAAATAAATGATTCTTGGCCAAAATAAAGTGCCATAAAGCCATCACAAATGTGCCGGCTAGATCGGGGTGATTCCACGGCCTTACAGAAAACCGGTCTTATCCTTGCTTTTCACCGAGTGATTGAGGTTACCGAAGCCCAAACTCCCCTTTCCCTGCTTCTGGGGAGAGGGACTCAAAGGGTGGCAACGGACTTATGATTTTTGCGTTGCAGACGTCCATTGGCGACGGTAATCACTTACCATTAGGTGATCCGTCTGCTCGATTGCTGTGGATGTGGTTTTTTTTTATAGGGATAGTAAAAAAAAAAACTACTACACACGTTAAAAGTTTTTTTTTAAATTGATATAAGGAGGGAAAGGCTAAGATTCATCAGAATTTTTTATTCGGTTGTTTTTTTTATTTGTGTTGTTTTGTCTGGCTAGCGTGGTATAGTAGGCAAAAACCTCGTTTCTAAGAAGAGGCCTATGTTCATTAGGGGACTGTTAAAGGCTGTTGATGATGATGATGATTTTTGTTACCTGACAACTTTGTCATCAATGAACCGATTTGGATAATTTTTTACTTGGAAGTGTTAAGAGTAAAGGTTACTTCTTGTTTGGTCCCGTTTAAATTTGAAGTAAAAATACCATCCCGGAAGTTGGAAATTTAAGAAATTAAGAATACAGTTATAAAATCGTAGTTCTAAAAGGTAAAATTATTGTGGATTGTGATTATTTCTGAAAATATCATGACTTGAAAATAAAGACTGATAGTAGTAATTTTGAGGAAGGTTATAGGCGATTAACATCTAACTACAAGCTTTAGAATGGATGGTTATAAAGTCGGGTAAAACTCATAACTTACTGTTGTGCTACGTAAAGGATGCAAATAATGATGGTGTACTTGAGGAGTGGCGCCCTAAACAGTGGTACTATCTGGTCCTTAGCTGGAATTGGACCCGCGGCTGCTGCATTTTCATCTTTTAGTAGACCCTTAACCTGAAAATTCCGAAGTTGAATTGTAAATGTTGAACTTTAAGACACAAACACAATAAACTTGCATAGTAATATAATATTCTACCCCATTCACACACTGCCATCTAGTCCCAAACTAGGCAGAGCTTGTACTATGGGTAATAGAAAACTGATATAAATACATTGATATATTTTTTTATATACATACATATTATACATAGAAACAACCCAGACCAAATCAAACATTAAATGTTCATGCACACAAATGTTTGACTTGAGCGGGAATTGAACCCGCGACCTTTGGATTAGCAGTCCGTTACACAGACCACGATGCATATTTCGAAGGACATCGAGTTAAGTTTCTGAATGTTTTGTTTAAGTACTTAGTTAAAATAAACAAGTTAATAAAAGAACCGAAAAGACAACAGTAAAGTGTTGAACATATAATTGTCCAGAAGGATCCTATGAATTTAGAATACAAAATATAGTGGACTGTACATAGGTAGATTTCTGCCTCTATGTATTACAAATTATAAGGTGGGTGTCGCTGTCGAAAGTTTTGCACGGAATGGGGTATCGCACCGATAGGACCGTTCCTCAGTGCTCGAGCGCCAACGTAACAGAAGATAGATATATTATAATAGAAGATAGATTCTCACGATGATGTTTCTCGTGTCATTACACATATTTATCTAAGCCTCAACAACAATCTTTACTTCTGCCAGGTTTAAAACTTTTCTAACGACTATTTTACTATTCAATATTCAATCATGATTGAATACTACACATTCTGTATAGTTTTGTAGAAGATTGTCGCCAATTCTGTTGTTCGAAAACTCTCTAAACTAAACTAAAAACCACTTAAAATTAGCTTAGTCCTGTCAAACAACGTTGCCTATTCTGAAAACGTAGTATATGACAGGACTAAATATATTTTTAGTGATTTTTAGTTTAGTTTAGAGAGTTTACGAACAACAGAATTAGCACCATTATGTGTTTAAGAAAATAGATCAAATTTTAACTCAGAAGTATTTTTCATCATCGTAATAAACTGTACGAGGAGTGGGGTATTTACTAATAAAAAGTCAGGGAAAGTTTACATACCCCCAATTCTTCCTTGGGCTTTGACTTGCCAAATCGATGTATTTTTCTTAATATGTCTAGCGCTCGGGCTTCATTTCCTTTGGCAAATAGGAACTTCGGACTTTCATACATAAAGAACAGGCAAAAGGCGGTGCTCAGTGCAGGCAGTGATAATATCAGTAATAAGGTACGCCAAGAGTTCCAGTAGATCCCTAAGGCCGGTAGATAATAGGAAAACTTCAAGGGAATTATAGGCAGCGCCAATACTGGAATGTCAAATCATATTTGTTAAAAACATTATTATTTTTTATTAAAGACAAAACTGGTAAATCATTTTATACGCTATACCACTTCAAAGACAACAGAAATCTTAATTTTACTTTTTTGATTTTCACGACTCAGTTCTTCTATAGGAAAAATTTGCTTAAGGGGCATCTTTTAACTATTACGATTAAGATTATGGCCCATATTTTAAAAGACGTCTCAAGTGTCGGTTGAACTCTGATTGCCTGAAACTAGTTTTAAGTGCAGATCAAATCTTAAGTATCGATCTTATTATAGAACGCGTTTTAAGTTTTACTCAGTTGAAACTAGTTTCAAGTATTGATTTGAACTTACAGTCTGTTCTCAATTACGTTTCCGCATGATTGACACTATTATTCCGCATTTAAAAAATAATTTTCTTTTACAAAAATAATTTCTGTGAATTTGTATATAATATACTATTGCCTAGTGTAGCTATGTTAACATATTAACAAGCTTGTTGTTCGTTCAAAATTAAGTATAATAAATATTAAAATAAAAATGACTAGCTGTATGAATAGCCTATAACGGAACGTTCAAGTTATTTATCAACACTTGTCATGTTGAAATGTCAAACGATGTTTTTATTTGATATTTCTAAAATTTGAATTACTATACTTTTAACATAAACCAAAAGGTTGTAGTAATTTAAACAGGCATTGTGTGTGTAAAATGTGAATTTTGGTGAATTTCATATCAATTAAGGTAAATGAAAGTGAAATTGATGATAGTATGCCAAGTAATTCTTTCGTAAATAAAGTAAAGTAAATCTTTCGTAATTATCCAAAAATAAATCATCGTAAAACACATTCATTTCCCCTAAATGCCCTAGAAATCACCGCTTGAGACTAGTTTCAGCTTGTCTCACGTAAACAAAGATCACAGCTGTCAAAATCTATACCTGAGCAATGATTTCGACATAAACATCGTTCTAAAATAAGCTATCACTCACTTGAGTATGGAGTGTCGAATCTCGTTTTAAATGACGTTCAATAATAAAATCTCTACTTAAAATTAGTTTTAAGACTAGATTCACGACTGAGACACTTTTTAAAATACGGGCCTATGTGTTTGAGAAAATAGATCAAATTTTAGCTCAGTAATATTTATCATAGTCCGTGTGGTGACGGATTAAGAATTCGGAGTCTCACCACCCCTATTCATCCCCTGGGTGTCGTAAAAGCCGACTAAGTGGACAAACTACGCAGGACAACAGCGGCAAAGAGAAGGAAAACTTGACACAAACCCTATACCAACCCGTCTGGCCAGTGTGGTATAGTAGGCCAAAACCTCCTTTTTCAGGAGAGGCATAAAGCCAGCAGTGGATTATTAAAGGTTGTTGATGTGATGATGATGATGATGATGAATATTTATCATCATCGTAATAAACTGTACGAGGAGTGGGGTATTTACTAATAAAAAGTCAGGGAAAGTTTACATACCCCCAATTCTTCCTTGGGCTTTGACTTGCCAAATCGATGTATTTTTCTTAATATGTCTAGCGCTCGGGCTTCATTTCCTTTGGCAAATAGGAACTTCGGACTTTCATACATAAAGAACAGGCAAAAGGCGGTGCTCAGTGCAGGCAGTGATAATATCAGTAATAAGGTACGCCAAGAGTTCCAGTAGATCCCTAAGGCCGGTAGATAATAGGAAAACTTCAAGGGAATTATAGGCAGCGCCAATACTGGAATGTCAAATCATATTTGTTAAAAACATTATTATTTTTTATTAAAGACAAAACTGGTAAATCATTTTATACGCTATACCACTTCAAAGACAACAGAAATCTTAATTTTACTTTTTTGATTTTCACGACTCAGTTCTTCTATAGGAAAAATTTGCTTAAGGGGCATCTTTTAACTATTACGATTAAGATTTAACCAAAAATAAACAGATCGTTATTAAGGTTTTATAAATTAACAAGTCAATTTACCCAAAACAAGAGAAATTTGAGTTATGATTGAGAAAATTTGAAATTTAAAATGCATGATTTTTTTCACACTTACCGGCCATGATTCCCTGACTCAAGAGAAAAATACTGGATACCAATAACACTACATAATTTCTTTTAGCCATAGGCACGCTTTCGCTCAGCAAGGACATCAACATCAAGTATATGCCTGATGCACTGAAACATTTAATTAATCAATTGTGTAACTTATCAGCTGTTATATTTTATCCCACTAACGTCAAGGCTTTTTCTTTTGCTTATTTGTTTTTTGTTTTGTTGAGTGAATATATATTTATTTGACATGCTCTGTAGCCTAAAGGGCTTGATGGATTTCGGCATTTAAGGTGTATTTGAATTCTACTTAATTGTGAGAGTGAAAGTCGGTTTGTAAATTAGTGCACATTTCTACGAAATCGGAGTTTTGTTTCTTTTTTCAATAATTAGCTTGTGTGCTTTTCTCTTTTGTTCTTTTACTACCCGTATATGGGCAATATGCCATCT
This sequence comes from Arctia plantaginis, assembly GCA_902825455.1. Classification (NCBI taxonomy): domain Eukaryota; kingdom Metazoa; phylum Arthropoda; class Insecta; order Lepidoptera; family Erebidae; genus Arctia; species Arctia plantaginis. Next base: position 2,747,497 of record CADEBD010000275.1, on the reverse strand, counting down.
AAAGGGGAATTTTACATCTCAATAGTTTAACATGTTTTTTTTTTGTTTGCTTAGACTTATGTATGTTACGAAACCAACTAACGAAAAAAGGCAAAGACACTGTTCCCTGAAATACAGTTTATATTAGTTCATGGGTCAGAGAGTTCTCAATTATGTAAAAATGCTATGTCAATAAATGATATTTATGTTTTTTTTTAAATCTTTAAATAAGTAATTGACTCAAAACAATTTTTATTTTATCACAGGACTAGTCCCTACAATTAGACAACAAGACAATATTAACAATGTTTCGCATAGTTCAGCATCATTATCGGTTACTTATATGCTACGCTAAAACCTTAACAAGTGATTCAAATATTATTACAGTTCATATTTACTTACAAGATTGCTGAAAAAAATTGAAATATCATCAACATGACCCAGTTGACAGAAATTGTAGCGATGAGATTAAAGAAAGCAGCCCCAGATAGAGAAACCAGCAGCATCGACCGCCGTCCTCGAGTGTCAGCCAAGTATCCCCATGCTAATCCTCCAATTAGAAGCCCTGAAAGAAACTAATCTTTTTCAATGGATTTATAAAAGAGATGGGCTAAACTGTTCTGTGGTCTTTTTTCCTCAAACTTAAAACTTAATAATATTGTCTTCTAGTGCGTTATTGTTAACATGTATCAAGCATGCTTTTAATTTTTTTCATCACTTTTATGCTCTATCGCCAATGTCTATCGCCAATGCGATGTGTAACATTCTAAAGGAAGCCGGAAACCCCGGCGTGATTTCTATAGAGGGTTTACAGGATAAAACAAGGTCTTGCAGTAGGGATATAAATGAATTTATTTGACTCTTTTAACCTTTTACTTAGCTCATCAGGGTTATCACATCTTACCTCTGTTCTTCTAGTCTCTAGTTTATCATTAATTTTATTTTGTATCTTATTGACGCTTGAGAGTGCACTGTAATAAGGCTTACTCAATAAAGATTATTTGAGTTTGAATAAAATATAATATGATGAATAAAATTAGGGTCATCATCGCCACCATTGTTGTTTTATATTAAAAATTAAAAAAAATTACCGGCAATAGGTCCTGCAGCCAACAGTCCTTGCTGACCACTTGTTGTTTGAAGTTCACAGGCGCTAGTGGGTACGATGAACATGCTCCCGAAAGCGATGCATGCGAAGGAGATAATACCGTAGCCGGTCAAAACCGTTAATAAATAGCCGTAAAGACCAAAACCTGGATAAGGGTTAACGTGTTATTAGTACGTGCATAGTCTTCTTTAAAGGTAACTGATCTGTTTTTGTGTGATGACACTAACCTACCCAAAACGCTTACTGAAACCATAAGTAAAGAAAATGTTTTCATTTATTTTTGGGTAAGGTTTTGCCGTAAATGCCATTCATTTTTGTTTTTTTTTTTTATAAATCAATTGTAACATTACATTAAACGTTCTTTTTCATTTAATTGAGAATAATAAAACTGCAACAGCTTCATAAAACGCTTAAATTTTTTATGTACAAAATGTGTGATAGTGTATTTTTTTTTATTAAAAATAAATGCCCACGTTTCTTAGTACATATCTAATATTTCTTAAAAGCCTTATGTAAATTACTTTTTCTACCATTCAGTTAAACCTTATAGAACTTTTTTTTTTTCTCAAATGCCATTAAACATAATACAATTAAACATCCCTGTCACTTGCTGAGAGTAGAGGACTAATTCCTTAACTTTGTTGTAACAAATGTCTTTCGAATAGAAACACACAACGTACAAGCCACACTTACCCACTTTATCTAAAGCTGCCTCCATAGGCAACCTTTCAAAGTTCATAACACTTTTATCAGCAATCATTTTGTAAAAAAACTGGTTAATTAAATAATAAAAAGCGTTTTAAAAACTAAAGACCCGCACCATTTAAAGTCGAACGGGCATAATGATTATATGTTTGATGTGAAATTATTTTATCATATAGATATCGATAACGATTATCACCTTTTAATTTGCAAATCACGTCATATTTTCGGATATAGCACTAACATTTCCGTATGTTTATTTAAACAAATGACGTAACTCGGTAACTTTAAATAAAGTAAGTGGATGGGAATAGTCCCGCACTTATTTTGTAAGAACGCAACAAGGCTAAAAGTTTCCCAACAATGATCGGCAACAAACAAACAGTGGAACCGGTACAACACGCAACGTAAAACAATAATTAACTACATCCATACGTTCTTACACCTCATTAAATAGTATAGAAAAAATATTGAATGGTAGGGTTACCATTTTCTTCGCAAATTTACCGCAAACGGAAATTCCTTTGGGTATAAATAAATGTAGACTGGTTCCGTATATTCAATAGCCGCTTTTCTGCAATTTAAAAAATTTAAAATATCTCAGTGGACGACCGCCATTACTAGATCAAGACTAATAAGGCTTTTTTATTGGGTGTCGCTGTCCCGAGGATAAGACCAATACGATCCGCAAGGAGCCAACGCCTGAGTGCCACCACTGCGATGGTCGGACCGTGGACACGGCCCTTCACACGTTGGCAGAATGCCCGGCGTGGGTTTAGCAGAGGCGTGACCTCGTGATGGCCATCGGGGTGGGAGTCCTCTCGCTCGGTAATATGATTGCCGCCATGGTACGGAGCGAGAGTGCGTGGAACTCCGCCCTCTCCTTCTGCGAGCAAGTTATGCTTGCGAAGGATATGGTGCATCGGGACCGGGAGAAGTTTAGAACTCTCCTGGCCCGCCAGGCCTGGGAACGGACCAGGTACCGCAGACGAGTCGGGCGCCTTCATAAGCGCAGGCCTGGGGATGACAACGTGAGGCCATTTGTCACCCTAGTAGAAGCAGGCCGGAGTGGCAGTGAGACGCGCTGCCTAGCGCGCGCGGCCTTTAGGGAGCACAAAGGGAACATGGGGGTTCCCACACAGGAGGGGGCCATCTACACTGAATGGCCGAGATACGTCGGGGTACCAGGGATTTCCTTTCTAGGGTACTCCCTGGTTCCCCGGCCACTGGTACCCGAGACGGCGTGCGGTTTTTGGTGGGTTCGAGTCCGACATAACCACCCCGAGTGATATCCGAGCGGATATCCGCTGAGAAAAAAAATAATAGGGTAATTCCTATACGTATGTACGTAAAAAACTGACGCCTTTCGGCAGTATCACGGATTAAATACATACTTCAGTGTGTTGAAAGGAATGCAAATAACACAAGTTTTACTACGGCGACACAAACTGGTTAAACAGGTGCAACAGCTCTCATAGAGTAGAACAGAATATGTTCTAGTATTTAAGAGATATTTCACATGCTATTAAACCTAACTGTTAATTTTAAAAAAGGAACTACAATCTCTCCTTCTTCGTATTCCAAATGCAATAATTAAATGATATAAACATTGACTTGACGACCGGATGGCGTAAAGGTTTGTGTAACGGACTGCTATTACAAAGGTCGCTGGTTCGATTCCCGCTCAAGTCAAACATTTGTGTGCGTTAACATTTAATGTTTGATTTGGTCTGAGTGTTTCTATGTATAATATGTATGTATTTACAAAAAAAAAGTATATATGTATTTATATTAGTTGTTTAGTACAAGCTCTGCTTAGCTTGGGACTAGATGGCGTTGTGTGAATGTGGTAGAATATTAAGTAGTATTATCATTATCATTTAATTCACTATTTATATATCCAAAAGCCGAAAAAAGAATTATCCTGATCTGTTGGGATACTAACTAACATCAGATCCAAAACTAACCCTCTTTCATCCTACTAATCATTGTCATTTCACCCATAGGATGAACACTGCTGAACACTCCCCTCAATGACGTTTAGGTCGACCGGTCGGAAGTTAGTTAATTTGTTGTTCCCATTGGCTCTATTGGCAACAACATGACAGTGCAACAGAATATATTGCGCTGCAAACTTCTGCGTAAAACTTTATTTCATACTATCGTAAACTATCCCATATCTATGAAAACACTACTATCTTCACCCTTCTAAAGCTTCTAAATATATACAACAGTAAATCATTTTAGATAAGATATTCCGAAACATTTTATCAAGTCATTACCTTCGTAAATTATCATTGTCATGGCAGTTTCTTATCATTTTCTAGCTTACGACGCTTGTGCAATAATTCCATAATTCAAAGTTCAAGGTTTACTAACATTAAAGGAATCGTTAAAAGGTCTGGGAAGTGTGCGGGGGATGGGACAGCCCTAATGGTCCAAAATTCATAAAAACTAAGGTCATCGTTTAATTTAAATGATTCAATTGCAATCTGTACTTATTTATAGCATTAGTGGGTAAAATAAACTAGAATAGAAACCACCAAAGTAAAACCTTAATACGTTTTCTTTATAATTAAATTTTATTTTGTGATTTTGAATTATTTAATTACCTGGTTATAGGCAAATTATTTATTAAATCCTTCAGGAAGAGTGCTATCTTTATTCTCTCCCACATCCCTGGAAGCGCGAAGAAAAATGTTCGTCTTCTGAAAAGGCATGTACCGATAACATATGGCAAATTGGTTACTGTAAATGCAGAAAAGAATAGAATCAAAAATAATAAGAAGAAAAGAACTGAAAGCTGAAGAAGAATAGGTTCGTATTAAAACAAAACAACTGATTTATCATAAACAAATTTATATTCATTTAAAATCCTATTGACAAAAACATAGTAATTTACAAATTAACTTAAAAACACTATGAATACTATTCACAACAGATCATACACAGCATTAAAGAAACAGTATACAAAAATAAACAACAAGCAACTACACCTATACTGAGACACGAATTATAAAGTATTAGCAGTTGCAGAGATCCTTACTTACTCATTTAAAGTATTACAACTTATGATTAATAAGAGAAATATATTATAATAACTTATAAAATAAATAAAACACTTAAAGAAGTAACAATAGGAACAGAAATTATTTTATTTAAGTAAGTCCCTTTAAACAACAGCACTGCAAAGAGAAGGAAAACTTGACACAAACCCTATACCAAACGGTCTAGCCAGCGTGGTATAGTTGGCCAAAACCTCCTTTCTAAGGAGAGGCTTATGTCCAGCAGTGGACTGTTAAAGGCTGTTAATGTGAAGTCCCTCCAAGGCAACAACTAGTTAGAGTTACAGGTAAACGATAATAGGCTTCTCGGGCATAGGCCTCTCCTTAGAAAGGAGGTATAGGCATACTATGTTACCCTGGCCAGATGGGTTGATATATGGTTTGTATTTTTTACTTTTTTTTGCCTTCGCTAAACTCGCAATTCTCCCGTCTGAAATTCTCAATGGACTTATACATAATACATATATGGTTACCCCTTCGGGGCGTGAGTGTGAATACGTTTTTCTTGATTTATATATTTTTCAATTTCTTGTCAAGAGTAGTTTTCGATTCAATGTCAACATCACTGACTATAGTAACATATAATATGTTTGTAATTAAACTCAAATCCACAGAACACATCACGACTAACATTGACAGTTTTAAATGCATGCATGGATCGGCACAATCGGATATTATTTAAGAATACAATAGATTTTTTATACAGTTAGAAATTTTAAAAAAATATTTGGAAGGGATCCTTTCATTCATACACTGCTGCTTTTGTTCATAGCTAATCCTGACCAAAATGTTTTTGCATCTGTTTTAATTTTGTGCGTTTTGAATTATTTGTTTTGTTCTAATAAACTGTTCTTAAATTACAACTCTCGAATAATATATTAATACCTAAATTATCAGTCAGTAAACTATTCGAGAAATCATCTCACAATATTTAAAATACACAGAAGTTCAGTTTAGTACCTAATCTAATGCTTATGACGTTAATGCTTATAAAATACAAATTACCGCATCAGTACCATAGACTCATCACTATTTTAAGAGACTGCAGAATAGGCCTTACTATTCCAAGAATATTAACTGTAAGATAATCAGTCTTCTGTTGATCCAATGCTCGAACGCTGAGCTTCTCGGTAGTTACCTTTCAGTTCTTGGGCTCCTTGTCTCGAGGTAAGAACCAAGCTACTCCTATAGCAGCTGTTGGAAGAAATTTATAACAGTTATATTTATGAAACACAATCAAACATATACATAATTAAAATAAAAGGAAATCTGTCAAAATATTATTAACACGCTTTTATTAGCTCGGTATGTATGTATGTATGTATCTATGTAACGGAATCTTCGATCGTGATTTTGACCCACTTCAAACGTCGAATTAAATTGAAATTTTGAACACTTATCAAGAACCGATGACAATACAATAATCTAATTAATGTGGCCGATTATTCTGATCAGGATCTTCAGGATTAACGGCTTTGTCCATACCTAAAAATACGGTAGCGTCTTTTGCAACGTACTAAGAGGCTGTGCTGAAGCATATGTGACTACTTACTTATTACTTTTTTAGTCTTAATGAGACAATAATCATTAATGACTAAAAAATAAAAAAATAAATTTTAGTTTAAAAAATTAAAAAACACGCTTTTTTAACTAGACAAATAAAAGAAAAAAATAGTTTTCGTCGTTAATTGTAAAAATGCTTGGGGTGCTAGATCTTAATTGTTTTAAAAATATTTTACAATGGTTTCTAATTACATTGTATGATGAAGATATTTAAAAAAAAACTACTTAAGAAAGAGCTAATTTAACAGCAATAATTTAATATTCCATTGGAGTTTCTTCATTGTAATTGAAACTAGTCTTAAGACGTGAACTAGTTAAAACAAGTTTTCGTTTTGGAATCCTTTAATAGCACAGTAAAGGTAGTTAATACTTATGGACACAAATAACTTTATAGTGTACTATAAATACGCACGAAAGAGGTAGTAAACACGTATTACGTAAATCGATAGCATTCATAAATAAATAACAGATAGTACAAAGAATTCTGAGCTTCGTTGCGGGCAATTTGGTTAAGATTAGGTATCTTTATTTGTATATCTTTATCATAAATAATAAAATAAGACTATTTTCATAATAATAAAAATCACTAGAGCAACACTTACTAAGTAACAAGAAAGACCAGACGTAAAAGGTAGCCTCACAATTGGTGGAAATGAAGGCTCCAATCACATTTACACCACCAAATGCGAATAAGCGCCCCAACATAATGGATAGACAGGACACCATTCCCCTGTAACAAAATTTTGGTCATCATTCATCACTTGAAGTCGTAGAAAATCTGGAGAAGAAACAATTACAGAACCCTCATGGTTCTTTAATTGAGTCCATAGTAAAAAGCATATTATAATTAGATTGGATTGCTTGAACATTTATATATTTATAAACAATCCAATCTAATTATATATGTGAACAATCCAGTGAGTAGAAATTTAGCTTATTAAAAATTTAACTGTTTAAGCACAAAATCTGGGAGACGGTCGTATTAAATTTGAAGAAGCATTAGGCACGGCTTTTGGGAACAATAAGATATTTATTGTCGTGATCATTGCTAAAGTCATGCAGAAGACTAAATAGCAATGTAATGATATCTGTTACAAATTTTAGATAGCCCACAAAAACAATGTTTAAAAAAGCGTATTATTAACAATAAACATCGTTTTTTTTAGACAGATTAAAAATTAAAAAGTTACTTTACTACAATATTAGTCTAGAAAACGCGATTTTTCGACTGACTCACCTCAACGAAGTTGGATACAATTCTATGAAGAAAACACTCAGGATTCCCATTGACAGTGCACACATCAAAAAGAAGAAAAAGAATATTCCACCAGCAAGAGGCACGGGCACTACATTCATGAGTATTCCAGCGATAGCTGATATGGCCAGAATACACATCATAGCCTGTCTCTTTCGAGTTCCACAAGTTAAGGAAAGGACTAAATTGGAGCAACAAGCTAGGGCCCCATACGTCATAGCTGAGAATAGAGTAGTTTCTTGGATTGTATCATCGCAGATTTTAATATTCTGGAAAAAATATGCCAATAAGTACAAAATTTTACTTCGTCTGGATTCTGAAGTCTAAAGGACCAGTTCTAGCAAACAAAATAAATCAAAGTTTGACTTACAGTATCATTTTTAACAGAAAGGGTGTCTTGCACTTGGTATCTGATAACGGTACATAAATTCATGCCATCACCACCGCCATTCTCAAGCACAGAGAAGAGATTGTTCATGATATATGGAAGCCAGAGGATGAAGCCACTGCCACTACAACAAAAGTTATATTTAATTAATCATGACAAACCGTGTGGTGACGGTTTAAGAATACGGAGTCACCACCCCTATTCATCCCGTGGGTGTCGTAAGAACCGACTAAGAAAGCAGGAGAGGGGAAGGAAAACTTGAAACAAACCCTATACCAACCCGTCTCCCAGCGTGGTATAGTAGACCAAAACCTCCTTTCTAAGGAGATGCCTATGTCCAGTAGTGGACAAACAGAGGCTGTTGATGATGATGTATCATGACTAAACTCAATGTAAAATAACAACAGCAGTATTATTGAATCAAAGAATGTATTAGAACCATGTTTGCAAACAAGAAAAAAAGCAAATATTTTAGGTGAAAAGTAACAAACATTTGAAAAATAAATTAGTGAGTAATTAAGTGAAAGGAAATTTGTAAATGTACTTACGTCATATAAATGATAGCTACGAGGTAGAAGAGTTGAAGAGTTTTCTTTAAGTGAGCTTGCCTGAACAAGGGAACGGTCTGGTACCAAATTGAAGTAAAGAATGAAGTTTGATAATTTGTACTCTGGTTATCTGAGTCATCTACCAATTTATTACACTGCAAAAAAACATATATTTTTTATAAGATTTAGTTAATATTGACACAGTTGCAAGATTCAGTGATTTAACAAATTAAATACTGTCAGTGGTGGAATATCGAAAGATAATCATAAAAACTAAAGGACAGCAAAGTAACAATATTTATAACTTAAAAATAATCTAGTGTGTGTGTATAATTTTGCCATAAAACCTTTGACAATGATATTAACCTATACCATTGGTCATTGTGATGTTAAATATCTACATAAACCAACTTTCACATTATTATATAAATACTCGAATGTAATATCCGTTTGGTGACGGATTAAGAATACAGAGTGTCACCACCCCTATTCATCCCGTGGGTGTCGTAAGAGCCGACTAAGGGAGAAAACTACGCAGAACAACAGCACTGCAGAGAGAAGGAAAACTTGAGACAAACCCTATACCAACCCGTCTGGGCAGCGTGGTGTAGTAGGCCAAAACCTCCTTTCTAAGGAAAGGCTTATGTCCAGCAGTGGAATATTAAAGGCTGTTGATGATGATGATGAAGGTACAAGTAGATCCTTGTAAGCACGCTTAAATATACAACTTTATACTTACTGGAAAACTTTCCGCACTGTGACCAGTATTGCACACGTAAATTTTCTTAAGTATATTTAAAGCTTCCTCACATCTGCCATTAGAAGCAAGAAACTTAGGACTCTCGTGGAAGAACTGGAGCAAACAAGCAGTAGCAGCACAGGGAAGCGCCATAACGAAGGCAAGCAACCGCCAGGGCCGATACGTAATGTTCAAAAATTCGATACGATAAGAGAAGTCCAAAGGAAGGATTGGGTAGGCATAAGCTGTAAGAAAAGTCAGTTAATTTTAATAAACCGATGAAATTCTTTCATAATCTAGATAGCAATGTGCAACTTGTCTTAATTATTGCACAATATTTAATTTTTAATTTAAAAATATGTATAATCTTGGCGATAATGAACATTTATACATTTTAGAAATATTTATAATCAAAACAAATCTTAAGAACTTTTAAAGCAAAGATGTGATAGGATAACAGCAATGACCCATGAACACACCGAATTATAATACACATAGGAAAAGTTATACGTAAACTGTTCTGGAACCGGCAACGAAATTAATCAGAAATAAATTCTAGAAGTTGATCAGAGAAGTTCTGAAATAATTCGTACCTGCTACAGTAGCTTGCGAGCACATTAATGCACACGTGCATAGCAGCAAGGCTTTGCCACGCGCTTGCGCCGAACAACTCTCACCAAGCAGTGTGTAGGCTCCCGAGTTGCTTGCTGAGGTACTACGGGTCAATAAATATGTAACATTAGGTTAAGTTAAAGATAGATGCTTGCTTACAAATTTCCATTGCACTGTAATTATCTTGTTCTGTATTTTGAAATCATCTATACTAATGAGCAGGATAATTGGAAACAGTTTCAAAGTATAATCTTAATAGTTACATCCTATTTGCTATTGGTTACAGTTCATTGCATAATGAAACTTGAATTCCCATATCGATCAGAATTAGAAAAGCCGCTTATCTAGATGATGTAATCATAAACTTCCAAATTTGCTTATCTATTTGTAAGTCTATTATGCATTTATCATACAACATATTAGTGATGATAAAACGAGTATATACACAGTACGTGATAATTAAATACATGGCCGTTATCTAACTCAGTCAGCAAATAACATCAGAAGTGATATTGTTTACGGGTTTTCTTCTATTGACATTCTTATTTTAGCTAAAAGATTTATTCAGCTGTTATCTCACCTTTGTCTTGACTAGGGGGTTTTTAAAACAAACATTTGAACTAAATATATAATACAAGATAACGTTATCACTAGCGGTCACACACTCCGTGACGTAGTATGCCGCAATAGCTTTGACGTATTACGTCGTTATACATATATTATGTACTTAGTACATGTGATTATTACGGAAAAGTTCTGTTTTCAGCGCTAGGTTGTTTGGGATAGAACTAAGGCGATGTAAAATCGATTTTAGGAAGAGACTCTGGCCATGGAGTTACCACGAGTATTTAATATTCGATTTAGAGTATTATCAAGTTTGCTAGGCCTATGTAATCATTTATCTAATACACCTGTAGCCAAATGGCTACAAGTGTATCAGATTTATAATCATGATTCTTATTGAAATCGATGACCTAACAATGTTAATGTATTCTTATAGTATTCCGTTTATTGACAATTGTTTAAAGAAGTTGTAGTTTAAAAATCAAATTTGCTATAAATTGCTATTTTGTTAAAACGTTCTTAATGTTTTATCTGATTATGGAGATACAGAAACTTTAAAATTAAGATAACATGTCTTGTTTTCATAAAATGGTTTATTATGTGTTTGTCCAGAAATTCCCACATTGACTTAATGCGCACATTAAACAATTTTTATTTGACATTCTACATGGCAATATAAATATAGCAGTCAAGGTAAACAGTCTTTTATAATACTTGACTCTATTTTTGCACTCCTTAATATCAAACATAGTTGTTCTATTCATAACATGGCATGATATTTGTATATATAACAATTGAGGTAACAAACAAATGTAACAAAATTTTGAATAATATTTTCGGTTATGAATTCTAGTTAGACATAAACGAAATTCGTTGGCCTGGTTTAATTTTAGAAGAGTTTAGCAAACATTTGTCAAGTAATAGTTAACATGTTCTATCTCATTTCCAAAGTTGTTATAATAAAGTATTCAGATTATACCATCATAAAATAAATCTGAAGTTAAGGTCTGATGCTGGTTTTTGTTTTAGTTGTACTTACCAAAATCTTAAATCAATAGAAAAATTTTGATTTTGTTTTTTTTTTTAATCTAACCCACATTTAAGAAAGGTGATGTGCTACCGTTAATAACTATCATATCGCGGTTCTGGCTGTACCATCCAAGGCTCGGCTTTAGAAAGGTTGTTTCTTTGATGGTTTCCGGCAAACTTAATCTTCAAAATGCTGCTCAGAATCACTTCGATAAACTATGTAATTGGCTTGTTTTTCTCCTTTCTCTTAAATACCTCATAACTAAGCTCATTTAATTTTCTCTTAATACAACTTTACTACCTACGACACCAATAACCTTATTAGCTCATACACGACATACCAATAGTCAGGAAAGTATAACTATGCGAAAACCTCCTAAATTAGCACAGCAAGCCGAGACTGCGTGCGACCTTTTTAACATCTTGCTTTTAAGCTCTACGCAATTAAAGTCCTTACCATGAACCCAACATTTCCAATTTCGACTGAGCAAACAGCATTCATTCAACTTTACGAGAACATAATAATTCATCATAATATGTAAAAACAGATTATTCAATACCTATCTATTAAAGATTGTGACAATCACACCTTTAACATACATATAAACAGGTCGAAAGATAAAGATATCTCTGATTATAATTGAGCACCGGTAATCTTAGTTAACAAAAATATATGCAGCATTTCGAATGTCAATTTGAACTTGGCTTTGGAAGTAAAAGAAACCTACTTATTTGATGTTTGCTTGGCGCTTATAATGCGCTTGTAAAGATTCGCGTCCATTAGGAGCCCTAGAAGGGATTTCAGGATTTACTCGAGCGTATCAGATTAAGATAGGAGGAATACCTTAACCCCAGTTGAGTACCTCCACCATACAGAGCCCTACACATAGGGGGGAGCGTCTAGGGCAGCCCATCAGATTAATTTAAAAAAATCGATAGCCAGAAATACTCGAGCGAGCAAGAATAAGATTAAGGTTAGTTGATTCAAATACATACACATTAGTGTGTATTTAAAAAAAAACTGACGATTTGATGACATAAAACAGTGGGAGAGTCACAAAGTTCCAAAAATTACCCATTACCTTGTCATTTTTTTAAAGTAAACCGTGCAAGGAATCTTCTTTTAATGTCTACATAATTTTTCGTTTCTTTATTTGTGACATTTTATAAAAACCCAAAAATTAAAAATACTTCTCATCGTCACATTTAAAATACCCTGCAAAATTATCGTCAGATTTTGGCTAGTATGAGAGGAACATCAAGCTGAACCATCTGTGTAAAATATAACACACTCGGGTATTTCGAAATAGCGATTTATCGAATTTGCAGTTTGCATTTTCGAAATCGTCAGGCCTTTCAATGGCAGCATTTTTGTCCAAATAACATATCCCCAAAATACCTGATGCGCCCGAATATGTTTTTCGATTTCCTCCCCTTACACTTTTGAAAACCTGTAGAAGCTTTTCCCACTGCTAAAAGTGGATACATTATATGACTTTTATTCATTCTGTTACCTAATCTTTCAAATCCAATAGGTTCCCATGATGCTCCTGTAAATCCACATTCAGCATCATGGGCTCCCCTACTATAGGATAACTGTGGGAGTAAATCGATAATTATCTACTTAATAGATTCATTGAACAACAGTATACATACAAAGTGGACGAGATGAGTTTTAGCACTGCCATGATCTGCCAGTTGGGTGCAAGGCTACTGAGGGCTGCGAATACAAAGCCTACGGACATAGACAACATCAAAGTCAGTTTACGACCTTTCGTGTCTGACACGTATCCCCACAGTTGAGCACCTGCTACCACACCTGGGGAGAAATCAAATAAAATTAAAATTAGCTGAACGTATTTCTTAGTAAGTTTTGATAAAAATGTTTTTATCACAATGTTTTTTAAAAAGCTGTGAAATAGGAAACCTCTTTAAGCAATAGATAAATTAATTCATAACGTAATTATGAAATATTTAATAAATAGGTAAATGTAGTTGGTACAATAATAACAAGGAGAGTACTCGTAGTATTGTGGCCAACTCTTAAAATTGAGCTCTGCATAACGTGTTCGATCACGTCATAAAATGATTGTATTTTTCAATATAACCAATTTTAGGGGCTGTATCGTTTTAACTTAAATTATTGATGACAGACCAATCAATGTCTCCATATGATATAAGGTGTTATGAAAATTCTAAATAAAGTAATAAATATCATTATTGTAATAATTATTATTATTTATTAAATAAAGTAATAATTTTAAAGAAGACACTTATATTTTTAAACGGCTTTTTCCATACCTAAAAATAGGTTACGTACCCGTTGAACCTCCACCTTTCAACCTCATCTACAAATATGACCCTTTGGACCTCTGTGTACCGTTTGGATCTTAAAACTTTCATGCCCATGCTTTAGTACCCCTTAGACCGACTCTATCAAGTAACGTGTTTCATTGGAGCTCATTAATTATACATACATGTTCATTTAAAAAATTAAAATACAATGGTGTATAAAAGTGAGACACTATAACAAAGATTAAAATATCTACAGGCAAAGTGTCGAATATCAAAAAATTCAAAGATCGTAGCTTAAAACGTCTAAGGTTGAATTGCCGGGTAATTAAAATATCAAATGTTTAAAATTTGAGTTAGTTTAGAACAGTGAACACTAAAGATCTAGATCCCCTCTATTTAGGTCCTTTGACGTTACTTTTGTAGATAATTTAAACAAAACATTTTATTTTCCAAACATTTTAGAAATATTGGACGTTGGCATTGGTTATTTAAACTTTTGTTATTTTGATTTTCTACTTTATGGTCGTTTAATATTATAATTTATGATGTTTTAAACATTTACATTTTACCCGTAGGTATTTTAATCTTCAGTATTATGATTTTTACCCACGTAATTCCTACACAATAGAGACTTTTCAAGTTATGCTGATTAGTCGGTCGCTAGTGCGCTTTGTTTTTCTTTTTTTCCTGTGTCTACTTATCACCTACTGTTTCTGACTAAAGTAACATTGAACAAATACCAAATAAATACAAATTTTATTGCAGGTCTAAAGGGTACTAAAAAAAGAGATTCAATGGGCAAATTTATTTTATTTTGAAGAGGGTCTAAAAGGACCTAAGAAGAAGGTCGAATGAGTACTTTTGTGATAGGGTCTAAACTTGGAGGTCCAACGGGTACGTAGCCTAAAAATACGGTAGGGTCTAAGAGGTGTGTGCTGAAGCATATGTAACTTACTTACTTGTTACTTTTTTAGTCTTGATGAGAAAATACTCATCATTAATGACTAAAAGAGCAAAAATAAATTTTAACAAAAAATATTAAAAACCACGCTTTTGTACCTACCCAAACTAAAAAGCAGAAAATGATTTTATAAAAGTTCAAAAAGCAAAATCATTTCATCTTAAAAGAGCGAGGGGTGCTTTTCAAGATATTTTCTAATTTAATCATTTTACTTTTACCAATATCAAGTAATAAAATATTTTTATAACAATTAAGATCTAGCACCCCACGCATTTTTTAATTCTGAGACCTAGTCACTACTATAAGTGATAATGAAAACCAACTAAAGTAGATTCTAGTAAAAGCAGTTCATTTGAGCGATGATAATTCTGTGAAACCTACCCAATAAAGGCATGGCAGTAAGTAAAGCTCGCTGCTGCATAGTCAGTTCCAGGTCACATACCGCCGCGGCCACCACAAAACTGGTGCCGAACATGTCCATACCCATGGCCTGCAGGATCCAACTGCATACCAATAATAGACCAAAGTTGTACTTGCCGAAACCTGCAGTCATAAAAGCCATAATATAATAGTAGTTTGGTAAGCATAAGAAGTCATAAATAAAGAAAGTAAACATTTGTAAAAAGAATAAAAAAAGAATGAAGTTAAAGTGACCAGCCATTAAAATTTCATTCATTCTTAATTTCCATTTCTTTCATGTGTAAACTAATATTCGTTCAGAAGTAAGTTCAATCACAATTAATGAAATTATTTTTAACAAGATACGCGTCGAAGGAAAATAATCATTTTTATTAATTTATATATGATACAATTCATATCATGGTAAGGTCTTTGTGATCGATTGACTTGTTTTCTTTTTTTATTAAAAATGTAGTAATTTTTTTGAAGTCAGTCAGTCATATTTTTTTGCGAAGTTTTGGGATTTTTTAATTTATTTTTAATTAACATATTATTTATTTATACAATATAAGCTTACAGTAAAAAATAAAAAAAAACATAATGCAAATAAAATATTTACAACATTATACATAATATAATATATTTAGATATTTATTCTGCCGTAATTTGTCTGACAATAATTAGATAATTTAAATATTGGCTGCTATTAAACTACTGACCAGTCATAACAAGTGCTTCTTCTACTGTAGTCCCATAGGATTTCTTCTTCTCTTTCTCCACTATCTCACAGTCTCTTGAATTAGTCTTTTCCATTTTAGTGTCTATAACAAAAAATCGTATAGAGAACAATAACTCTAAAGAAACCCTTATAATTTATTTAAAGTATTTAAAATTAAGTTGTACTAAAGACTGAAAAAATACATTTCACATCACTACTAAAAATTATGATATTATAATCGTTTTACAAAATAAAATCAGTAGGTACCGATTTTACAGTAACAAGGCATGACTTCAAAGGCTGCTTATAAATTGGGTTAAATGTAGCCCTTTGGGTTTTTTAAATAAAACTGTAGGATACCTTTCCTACGAGTAATAGGCGATGGACTAAGCTCGATGCTAAATTAAACACCTCGATAACTCTATCACTGTTTATTATTACGAGTATAAAACGTATAACTGTACTAAGCTATGCTAATAGTTACGAATGCACCCGGTTTAGTGTCCGAATATGCACTGATCTCGCCGCGCACATAGGGTGACCGTGTCAGGTTGCTAGATCACAAGGTTCGTTCGTAATTATTGCATCGCACATGCTCCCGAGAGGAGAAGATAAGATGAGATAAGCTACAAATTATAAGATAAAGATTTACGAGAAGGTGAGTTTTGATAATAAATGTTAGTTACCTGTACTCAAACGGTTGAGTCAGCATGTAAGAATACAGGTTGTCTTTTCCCGATAGGGGACACACGTGGACTTATCTCGCTTTATCAGATGTAAACTAGACCGACTTTTTGAAAAACTATGTTCACGCGCACTATTAGGTTTACGCGCACTATTACACACATAAAACTCTTTGTCGGATGGGGCTGGATCTCCTGCACTGACACTAGAACTTTGGTCAGTTTGGTTTACAAACACACTCACGCTGGTAGGCACGCTCTCGACGTGTGCTCGATGTTACCCGTCGCTGTTGCGCCTCCTCCACAGGAACTACAGGACTACTCCTAATAGCCCATACGACACAGTGTAATCATGTATCACATGTCATGGTCGTCAGGCCATCTTTCTGCTGTTCTGATTTTTTCAACAATCTTGATGGTTCAGAGAATCGTTGATACGTGAGTCCTCACTTTCTAATGTTTCTATATTTTGGATAGCTAGCGTAAGGTTATGGATTAAACGGTTAAAGGTCGTAAACTTAGAATCGAGTAAGTAACTTAAGATTGACCGGATTCTCTGGTTGCTGATAAGCGTACAGCGTTATGTCATGACCTTTAACAATGCACTGTCTCGTAAGCTGAATAAGCCCGGACTTGCTGTCTTGGCGCGTTTGTATTTCGTTGTCGCATATGATCTTTATAGAGTATGAGTTACAACAGAAGTAAAATTAGGTAGAAAGGTCGTGTATACGAATTCATTGATTTTTACAGCTTGACTTTATCATGTTACAAGTAGATGAGAGTGTCTTTTCACAAATTTTTTCTTCTGAATTCAAGCTTATGAAGTGCCCATGCATATGGCAATCTTCTGGATATTCAAAGCTTTGTAGATCATTACGAGTATAGTTTGCTTATTCAGATAATAGCTTTATAGTAATTATCACCCCATTATCCAACTAATAAGAGGTAAGCTAATTTCAAATATAAAGTATTTTCAAAACATTTATACAAACAATCGACAGTATTAATCTGTAATGTATCCAGATTAATATTGTCGATTGTTCGTATAAAAGCTTTAAAATTGACTGACTGCTTGTGAAGCATATTGTCCAGCTTACTTGAAGAACTCCTCGATATAGTAGTTGGATATACTACTATTGCTTTATGTTTAGACTGACACATCAAAGCGCCAGTCATAGCTTTCTGCTCTTGAGGCGAGGGCTGATCTCGTAGGCTCAACTCTTCTTGACGTTTATTCATCAGAGTTTGGATTGTCAATTAAAGTTCTCTCGTTTTCTCATACTCCGAATTGACTAAATACACATGATTAGTTTTTTCAAACGCAACTAATTTTTCATGATTTTTTTCATACTCTCGCCTTAAGTAACTCGAGTTTACGCCTACAATAATCAAAAGTATTACGCTCAATTTTATCTTTTTAAAAATGAATGAGCATATTGTTCATGCTCTCTGCAATCTTGGATTGAGAGAGATATAGACTAACCATCTTGAGTCTGTTGCTCGAAAAACGGTAAGAGTAATAGAAAGATCTTACTTTGTGCTGTCGGACCGACTAGATATGCTTTCGACGTCAATATTGCTGTTGAGCCTTCTCTTCAGGATTAATGTTGATGAATGAGTACCGCTGGAACTGTTGTGAGGTGTATTGAGTGTCCTCTGTACTTGCTGCTGTTAACACTTTACGAACGCTTTTAGATATTCGCAATATAGATCGCTGTACAGATGTCACGAACTTCACTAGTCGATTGTTTCGAAGGAACTAATGTAGGATACGTTTCCTACATGCGATGGGCTGCTGCTAAGTTCGATGCTAAATTAAACACTTCGATAACTCTATCACTGTTTATTATTATAAAGGTATAACTGCGACCGCGTTAGGTTGCTGGATCAGCAATTACTGCATCAAACGAAAACGAAAGTAATATGACATGATAGTTAACTACCGTATTACTTATACAACAAATAGATGAAATAATTAAAAAAATCTTATTTACAATTGCTAATATTGCTACTAGATATACTAAACTGAATTTCTAAAACGATAAGATTAATTTTAAAGTTTAAGGTTTCAAACCTCTGTTTAAGATTTAATACGTTTAAATAGTTTAGTTTTTAAATAGGAAAATTAAGATTTTCAAAATCTATTCATTCCTATTGATTGCAACATAATTATTTTTTACCTAATCCTATTATCATTTGCTAACTCTATTTTCATAAATTTCAATACGTATA
The DNA here is from genome assembly GCA_902825455.1 of Arctia plantaginis. NCBI lineage: Eukaryota > Metazoa > Arthropoda > Insecta > Lepidoptera > Erebidae > Arctia > Arctia plantaginis. The sequence continues at coordinate 2,728,657 of CADEBD010000275.1, read as the reverse complement.
AAAAAAAAACAATTTACAGATGTAATCAAATTGATAGGCTAAACATTGATAATACCACCGATATGTAGATTATACCGATAGTTGGTATGTCTAAATATAGGATTCATTATGTTTTAAATTTTGCAGAATCGATCTCATTTCTAATGAACTTTTTGTTAATTTCCAATCAATCAGAATTTTCAACTGTTACTTCATTTTGAACCAGACCACTATTGCGCTATTCGGGGCTGCCCACTCTTACTCTAGTTTTATTTTTCTAAATAAGTACAGGAAACTAAATTATATAATGAATTCAAAGGAAAATTTAATTTCAAAACAAATATTAGTATTCCATTAATAAAAAAAATCTTATGTATTATATGTGTGTATGATGGGAGATTACACTTCTATAAGTGTTTTTTAAGTATTTCTTCCAATTTCTTTTTCAGTTGAGTGCATTATTGTTGTTAAATTTAAAAAACTTAAATTTACAGTAAACTTCTAATAGCGCGTGCATGTTTCTTTTTCTAACTTTTATGCAACATTTTTATGTTATACGTGCTTTAATACGACCAGTCAGAAAGATGAGAACTAGTATTTTAATAGTGTTTTTTTACTATGAAACTGACATAGCGTAAATCTACAAGGTCATTCAATTGATATTTTATTCGTGACCTGCACAATGATCCATGTGATTTGTTGACACTTGCAACTGAGACATAATAAATAATTAAAGTGTTGAAAAATTGTTACCAAAATAGTTCTATCTTCATTTGAAACACTTACAAATTATGCTCAGTTTTTGATCAGTTATTTATCTTCGGTAAATAGACATTTGTGACTTAAGAACTGTTAAAACTTCACTTGTTTTAAATGATATAGCAATTATTTACAGACATTGTGTGACGGCTTATACTCGTGTCTAGTCAAATGCGAAAAGTTTCTTAATTAAAAACAAAGATTATGGTGGTATTCCAAGAAACTAAAATGAAGGCTTGATTAATATTTTATTCTAATAATTCCGTTTAAACTGTTCACCTTACCTATTAAATCCGAAATTCAATAAATATGAAACAAATGTAAAAAGGCTGTGGTATGTTACTACTCGTCCACAGTCTAATTACCACCTTCGAGTACAAAATGTTCTGTTTTGATAATTTCATCTCCACTCCTCCTATATATTGTGAGAAGAAAATACGTCAGATCTTATCACGATGAGTTGCCATCGTGACCGCCGTAAGCCGTTGCGGAACGTACTAGATGTGTACTGATTTTTTTGGGTACTGTCTTTCTATACGTCACTAGGTATTAAAATATTTCAAAGGTTTACAATAAATGTTATTAATTAACGTTCCGTGACGTTAGAATTAAAAACAATAGTGAATGGTTTTTGAAGGGAAAACTTCTTAAGGTGCGTTGGAAATATTTGAACAACAAACAAAAAATGATTTTTTTGAGGTGGGAAAAAAAGCAGCAGCAGTGTACATCGGTAGATTTTTTTCCATAAACAGCTGTCGCCTTTACAATTGTGTCAACACGGTCATTTGCATTAATGTACTGTTCATTATAAAATGCAAAGTATCCTTAGAACGCTGGCATCAAACTTTGGATTATGAGGCAACCTAAAACCTGCTTAAAACTTAATTGTCCTTATGCATATGCACCTATACTTTATAATGCATACTGCACATATATAAACATCTAACTATATAACCTGTATATATACATGTATATAAGTGTCTACATGTGTTGGCCCCGTTGACACAAGAGTTGAGTTTGAGTTAAAATATATTGATAATATAACTAGATAAATATAATAAAAACATAAAATGTGTGTATACGTTTAACAGAGATATATACATATTCATGTCGGAACTTTTCGAATCGAAAGAAACAAACAATTAAATTTTCTTTTTTCACTTTGTTGGCACTCCCGGAGTGCCAGTTTTTTTTTCATCTCTGAAGCGAATTGAAGCAACAACCCTCGCACCACGTCACATATATGATAATATTATTACTGACGTGATGATTTGATAAAGTAAAATAGCAATTTACCTAAACTAGGTTTAATTTCTGAACAGATTTTTCCAAAAGATGTGAAATAAACTCACACTAACAAATTTACCGTGGGAGAGACATGCTTCGGCATAAAATGGACTGGTTCCACCATAGTGATACACGGCCTCACAAAAAACCAGTCTTAAGAAATTACTTGGTTGCTTTTCGAATTAGTGAGGTTACGTTAGCCAAACCCCCTGATTTTCGGGTGGTCTTAAAGGGTGACAACGCACTTGAAACTCTGGTTTTGCAGTGACCTGTCTGCTCGTTTGTCCCCTATACACAAAAAAGTCCAACCCTGTGCTATAGTCATGTTTCAGTGTTTAGTTTTTGTAAGTATGTCTATTTTTTTCTTACAATCTATTTTCGTTTATAAAAACGTACAATTTCCATTACGTGAGTAAAAGGGTATTATTTAGTCATTATTATTCTTATTATAATGTAATGCATTTATTTCTTATTATAATGTTGCATTAAATTAAATATTTGTTTATTGTGTAACATGTGTGATGAATGTTGATTATTTGTGTTTAGTTGAGAAGTATATGCATAATAAATAGTGGCGAAGCCTGTGTATGTAATTTTAATCTTCGTATTATTTTGTAAAGTTCTTGTTTGTAGCTGTATGTTTTATGAACATACTAGCCAGCATCCCCGATTTCAGTATCAAAGTAAGGTAAAGGTGTCCCTAGCTGGGGAATAAAAAGAATTATAAAATGAAATGAAACGATGATAAAGTACGAGTAGTATGAAAGTTTGGTTATCACAGATTACCAAAGTATGTCCGTGTGGTGACGGATTAAGAATACAAATTGTCACCATCCCAATTCATCCCGTGGGTGTCGTAAGAGCCGACTAAGGCAGCAAACTAAGCAGGACAACAGCACTGCAAAGAGAAGGAAAACTTGAAACAAATCCTATACCAACCCGTCTGGCCAGCGTGGTATAGTAGGCCAAAACCTCCTTTCTAAGGAGAGGCCTATGTCCAGCAGTGGACTAGTATAGGCTGTTGATGATGATGATTGATGACCAAAGTATTGTTGTCGTCTTCGAACTTTACTCGAAGTTGTCCTGTATAATTTTTTGTTCGTTCTGATTTCCAAACAACATCTGGGACTTAGCACTGGTAATTATGATAAATACATTATTTTATATACTTGAAAATTCAAACGGATCGCCAAACCTCTGTAAAATAAGTACAGTTAATCTTCTGTTGATTGTAGCAATTATCGAAATCTTCCTCCGAGCCTTTCTCCCAAACTAGGTTGGGATCGGCTTGAAGTCTACGATACGGCTGAACTTCGATTTTTTACGAGGAGTGAATGCCATCAGACTTTTAGTAAGACTGTTGTCGGACTCCTTAGGTCCGTTCTGCCAACTGTTTCCAACTACCGGTAACGATTACTACAGATGTTCGCATGGCAACAGGGACCGACAGCAGCTTACAATGTTCAACGCGACAAAATTTCCATCCCATCACTTTATTAATTTGCACCAAAATGTCCCTTTCACCTGTTTAACAATTTCTCGCCAATGCTGAATACTTCCGGCGAGAAATTGTTTCAAAGGTGCTGAGCGATACCTTAAAACCTCCAAAAACAGTTTTCAAACTTCAAAGGCCCGCAACACATTTTTCAATCTTGAGATGGAGGTATCGTCAGGTGACTCTCCTGTTCGACTCCCCCCATGTCATGAAGTATAGGGTACGATAAAAATAGTTAAGACTATGGAAAATATAGTCCATTATTTTTAAGCAAATTTATTGTCACTATATTTACTATCAAATTTATTAAACTATTTCTGTCAGTGCATATAATCAACATACCGACCAGTGGAAAATTTGTTTCCAAGATTGTCTCACATCTTTATAACTAATTCAAATAGAAACTTAATTACAAATAGTAGCTCATACGTGTCCATTAATTACACATATAGATAAGGCGAGATGTGTACTCAGTTTCATACTGTTTACTATGTCAATTTGACATAAATTATGTCAATAATGTCACTCATGTCCGGGGGGTCTGGGTTTAATTTAATACCTTGGTAAACAGTACAGCTGCTGCGAATTGTTTAGATCGTTCAGAAACATCTATGTCACTGAACTTTGAAACGAGTGACAGCTACGCAGTTGAGCTAAGATAAAGAGTTATTGTTGTCGTCCTTAAATACTGGTGACGGTTCGTGCGATTTTACAATTCTTAAATCTTAAATGAAATCCTAAAATTAAAAATTTAAAAAGATACCATACCATCAAATTTACAGTTTAATCACTACGTTAAAAACATCCAACTATCTTAAGCGCAAATGTAACTGCACTATGGAACCGACTAAAACCACCGATGTTTCGTCTCGGGTGTTCGACACAGGAACTCATTGGACCTTCTACATAATTGAATTCTTGTCCACATGTCATAGTCTGGCAGTCTTAAATGAGATCTATGTCCCGTTCAGTTTAGAAAGGCTAGCGTGGAACATTTCGTATCACCCTCTCGAGCCTTTTTACTTCGGTCTTAATACTAAGTTATTCTGCCGGTAGAGGCACCTGTAGCTCAAACTTCATGTAGGCTGTAGGTCGTTTGGTGGACAGAAGAGTGTTAGTCCTGTCTCACCTCATCTTCACAAATGTGAAAGATGTCTTTAGCGAAAGACTTTCAACAGGTTTCGGTCGATGCAACACATATACTTTTTGAAGCAGATGTTTGAAACAGTTCGCCTTGCTTTTTTAAGAAATTAATAACTTTTTTGTTAATGATTGATTATATTTTGGTTAATGTAACGTTCACGTTACGTTTTCGTTTTCTTTTTTACAAATTGACTTACAATATTCAATAACTTAGAGAGTTAATGCCGTCATTATTATATTACTAAATGATTTTTCATAATAATAAGAAGTGTTTTCTTTATAATTGTTAACATTATTCATTGTTGTATTCTCGGTACTAGTTTCAGTCCGGTAGTGGGACTCTTATATCTCTCCCCAGTACTAGTATTTCAATCCCTAGTTGCGTCCCAGCTGTTTAGCAAAGATCTGCATCATAATTATTGGTTTACATGGATGTTTCTCTTTACATGTCTCTTTCTCTTTTACCCTGACATATTACGAGAACTGCAGCCAAATGATGGAGTGTTGGGGAACATTGATCAGCATATTATCTATCTATACTTAATTTTCTATTAAGAATAACTTATTTGTACTAAAAACGGTCATTTTTTTTTTAATTTGAAGGTACAAGAAAATCTGAAAAAAAAATAATTTGCCGATTTCAAGATATCATAAAAATGTGACACGAAATTTTCATTTGCGAAAATACGGTAGGGGCTTGTGTCACTCAAATCAAATGGTGAATGGTGCTCCTATTTTTTCCTCTAATTATTGGAAGCACCCGAGTATTTTCTTATTTTCTCCCCTTCCGTAATTCCACCCCACCTTGCAAAGTTGCAAATTAGCATAGCTTTATAATTAGAGGCACGTTAGCGTACCAAACCAACAATATCTGCTACCCTCGATTATTTCCATTCCACTTTTTTTTGTACGTTTTTGAAAGTTGTAGTCGCTTACCCACCGCTGAAGTGGAAACATTGTGCAACTGTTTTTAATGCGATATGTCCCCATGACGCCCAGGTTAATCCCGATTTAGCATCATGGGCTCCTTTGCTCCTCTGCCATAAGTTATATTGTCACTTTTCAGTTATTTACTTGTCATAAAACCGACGCCATAACCAACGCCATCTACTGACGTCAAAGTAATACCATCTACATAGTACAAGGAACACACATAAAACGGATATTGGTTTCGTTTCTGCTGCAGTTGTTACCTTTAACTTCGAACTGATAATAAGCCAGCACTTTTTATAGTTTAAATTTAACATAACAGTTTACATTTCACGAGTATTTATGTTACTTTGAAGATTAAAAGCGCCTACAAGTTTTACCACTTCGCCAATATACGAATTGTTAATATGAAACAATACAGGCGTCATACACACATTGATAACATTCATTTTTCTTAATCGAATGTTTTATGTTGTCTGTTTTATAAAAAAAAAAATCGTCCCTATATAGTATTTCTTTACAGATTATGCTGCTACTTTAAAGCTTTGTAAGTTTGCGAACATGCCATTATTTATTAGAGTAAAGTAAAACTTGGCCCAAAGATGGCGGTCTCATGAAATTCTGATATCCGCTTATTCGCACTTGTCTTGTCATTCATTCGTTTTAAAGTTTCAACTAAATCTGACAAGCATTTTTGTCAAAGATAAAAATAAAAGGATAAACATGAAATAATCATTCTTTATTCATTGTGGTGTTATACATTTCTTTGTTTTAGATCAATTAACTATTCTGCGATTTTGAAAAGATTTTATTTTTCTTGAGTAATTTATATAATGCAAAACAAACAACAACAAAAAATAGATTTATGTCACTCCCTGGGTAGATGACCAGCTGGGTGCCAAAAGCTGTGCTAACCCTACCTCTAGCTGCCTGGAAGAAAAATATAATCGTCTTCCACCCGTTTCTTTTTTTTTTTTTTCCGTGCGGAAATCCCCTCGGATACCACCTATCGGTGGCATGTCGGACCCGAACCGACTAAAACCGCACGCCATCTCGGGTACTAATAGCCGGGGAACCAGGTATACCCTAGAAAGGAAGTCCCTGGTGCCATCGTCTTCCACCCTGAGAATACAATTCGCTTATAAAAATGAGTTGGCATTAGGAGGACTGCAGAGTTTGGGTGTGGTTTGTTTGGCTATCCACTGAATTGTCCGTGATTGACACTTTCATAGTTTTTTCAGATTTGTTGTTTTCAAATTTGTTTCTGAGCAGCGCTCATTTTTAATCAAGAAGTTGAGAGAAGCTGTAGATTGATATTTCTTTAGCCTATGAGACTCACAGGAACAGTGATATTCGAGAAACGATAAACCCGGTGTGTATGATAATAATAATAAAAATTCGTGTGGTAACAGATTAACAATACAGAGTATCACCACCCCTATACATACCGTGGATGTCGTAAGAGCTGACTAAGGGAGTAAACTGTGCAGGACAACAGCACTGCTAAGAGAAGGAAAACTTGAAAGCCTATACCAACCCGCCGGCCTAAATCTCATTTCTAAGGCCTCCCCCATGGATTTCCAACAGTTGACTAGTAAAAGCTGTTAATGATGATAGATAAAAATCGTATATACGTAGATCTAAACAAAAAAAAATGAAAATCGGACTTTACCATGATTTCGATGTGGGTACGATAAATTCAATCAGAAGTATCCAAAGTTTACTGCTTAAAGGTTCTTCAACAGCCTTTAATAGTCCACTGCTGGACATAAGCCTCTCCTTAGAAAGGAGGTTTTGGCCTACTATACCACGCTGGCCAGACGGGTTGGTATAGGGTTTGTGTCAAGTTTTCCTTCTCTCTGCAGTGCTGTTGTTCTGCGTAGTTTTTTTCCCTTAGTCGGCTCTTACGACACCCACGGGATGAATAGGGGTGGTGACACTCTGTATTCTTAATCCGTCACCACACGGACAGCTTAAAGGTTGCTTATAATGATTTTCCTAGTCTCTTTAAACTCTTATTTCAATGTATTGATTGCTTACTTGTAAGTATGACGTATGATGTATTATGGTCATTGTATTCTGAATGTTCTGCGTAAACCAGTTCATTGTAAAACAACTCAATAGATTTATTTAACCAATTAGTAGCAAATACTAAAAAGGTAAATAAGTATTACTACAACAGTTTATTTCTGATTACGAGAAATCACACCATACCTCGTGCTAAGTACTGTATACACAATACAATGTGACAAACAGTTGACATTTGAGTACGTGTTACGCGTCGCTGGGAATTCTCGGCGCGACACACTAAGTCTGCAATATTTACTAACTTATAAATAGAACATGCTATAAGTTGTGATGCGGAAGTTCACTACATGGACAATATTTTTTCCGTTAGGTACTTTCCTACTGACGGTTATAATTATGATCATCAAAATAAACTGTAGAGGAGTAGTAACAGGCTCGCTTTCGTGTGCCGACACGGAATTCTATTTACTGGGGCATCCCTATAAACCATTATATGATTGTATGCCTGTTGAAAAATATGCGCTCATGTGTAGGGCTCCGCTTAACGCTCCTTGCGTCGCCGTTGTTTTAATTTAGTCAGGCGCATAAACCCGCTTTCGTGGACAAGCGTGATTACTGAAATAAGCACACTGGTACACTGAAAACAGATTATGTACCTGTTTTTTGAAGTAAAGTAATAGTTATATTTAACAAAAACAAACAAATCGTTACTAGATTCGGTATCATATAGGAAAAACAAAACACAATTCTCTGTGATAGTTAGTATTTAATGTATAGTTGTAAGTGTAGTTTCGATATCCGTTTTTCTTTCACTTTTTTTACTTTTCATTATGTCATAATAATGACATCGATTGAGCATCTATGAAAATAAATGTAAACGTTTATAAGCTGCGAATTATTTTATAAAACTTATGTTTAAATCCCTCGAGAGACGCCTGTCTCTCGAGTGATGCAGGATTAACAAATACCTATGCCCTATCTACCGGGCAATAGTTTTGCGTTTGGGAAATCGTGGGGCGGCTTAATCCTGGCATGCCATTATGAAGAATTGGATGCGTTATGGAGGATTGGCTCGAGAGGAAACACAGGACCCTCACAGGAAACAAAGGATGCTTTGGAGATCACCTGTGCCACGACTGCGATAGCCTGAACGTGGACAGGACGCTTCACACTCTGGCAAGAATGGCTGGCGTGTGTGGAGCAGAGGCATGACCTCGTGACTGATTGCGGCCACTGTAAGGAGCGAGAGTGCATGGAGAGTGCGAAATGGGACCGGGAGACGTTTAGAACCTTCAAAGCCCGTAGATAACTCGGGGTCCGTCGGGGTATTAGGGATTACCTTTCTAGGTTACATCTGGTACCCGAGACTGGTCGTCCGGTGTGGGTATCCGAAGAGAGATTTCCGCACGGGAAAAAGGGCATCGTAACGGCATTGCACTTGGGCGCTCAAACATAAGCCTACTGTCCCATATTTAGGCCGGTAGAAATAAAAAAAATGTAGTGACAAGCTATTGAAATAAAAATTAAAAAGGTGCAGTTGCAGGCGGTGCAGTATCAGTTATTATCCATTTTAGAAATTTTAAAAGTATATCTAAAAGTACATTGCAGACATATGGGACAGTAGGCTTATCTGGGTAATTTTTTTCCTAAATAGGTGTTGTACTATATAAACATAAATACCTTACTAATATATAATATGCAAAAAAAAGTAAAAAATAATACGACATACGTAAGGCCTTGAGGCCTTGGGGCCTTAAGGCCTTCGTGCACAAAACAAAACATATAACAGAGGGATTTTTCTAATGTAAACATTGCGTTGCACACGAACGTTCACAAAGTTGAGAAATTACAACTGAGAGATAACATAAATTATGATTGCGATTTAGGAATGGGTAGTTGATAGGAATTTAAACTTTATTTGTTATACCGATAATAGAACTACTTAAGCCGCTAAGATGGTGGGATTCATTGAAAGAAATACAAAACAGTTTAAGAAAGTAACAACCAGTCTACTTTTATACAAAAGTCTCGTAAGAAGTGTATTAGAATTTTCTAGTGTCACTTGAAATCCTCACTACTCGAATCATTCGTAACCATTAGAATCCATTCAGAGACATCTATCCAGCATGGCTTTGGGCGAAGAGCTCCGATTAAAACATTATAAGTAACACCTGCTTGGCGTACCGCACGACGTAAATATCTGATTTAAATTTTCTTGGAATAAATTCACCAATTGTAAGAATGTGCAATACATCCGATTATTTAAACGCGAAGAATTATGCAGTCTGGATATATGGGGTCTACCAATAAGAACGTCCTGGTTTAAAAATTGAATAAAACACACAATTTTTTATGAAAAATGCATCTGATTGATTTATTTGATAGATAATTTTATGCAATTTATGTTTTAAATAATATATTGGCCAAATGACCGCCGCGGCTCTTTTTGCAGACGGTCACACGCTCACGCCACTTGTCGATGACGCGGTGCACCATTTCGGCCGGTATGTCGGCTATGGCTTGGCGAATGTTGGTTTTTAGGTCACGAATTGTAGCTTGATTATTGCTATACACTTTAGATTTAACGTAACCCCAAAGAAAATAGTCTAAAGGTGTTAAATCACACGATCTTGGTGGCCAACTGATCGGTCCATTTCTTGAAATTAACGACTCACCAGACTTTCCAGGCAATAATTCCATGTTCACTCGAGTAATGTGAGGTGGTGCACCGTCTTGTTGAAAATAAAGGTCGTCTGCATCAACATCATCAAATTCCGGAAAGAAATATTCGGTTTACATCGAGTTATAGCGCTCGCGCTCTTACTGTAGCGGTAGGAGAACGCGAATTTGCGTAATTATTTTGGACAATTTCCAAGCGTTGGTTTAAAGTGAAACGTGAAATGATAAAATGGCAAACCTTACTGAACACAAATGTCAAGAGACGTCAAAGATCCATCATATATATATATATATAAAATGCGCTTAAAGAATTTGGTTTAGAAAGTGTTTGTGGTGTGGTAAAGTTAAAAAAAATACAAAAATCATATAATAGGGGGATTTTTCTAAGGTAAAAATTTTCACATTTTCTAAATTTACGTATGGTTTTACCTACGACAATGATGATTTTACTAATTCTGTTATTCGGAAACTCTCTAAACTATACTAAAAGTGATTAAAATTTAGTTTAGTCGCCATTTGACAAAACCGTATTTACTTTGACCCAACTAAAATGAGGTAAGTTTCTAAAATTAGTCGAAAATTGCTCGTTAGCCATTCAGTTGTACGTAATAAACTGAGAGATTGACTGAGAAAGACTCATTGGTTTTATTCTTTCACAAGACATTTCCAGAATATGTTGATAATTATATAATTATGTATATAATACACCACAGAACATGTTCGGCTGGTACTTAAAAGAGGAGCGAGTTACACCTGAACTCGGTGAAAAAATCGACTATCAAATTCAAAAACATTACTGGAGTTTAAAAACTGTTGACTAATTATAACTCTTAAGTGTTTTTTGTGGACTTTTTTATTCTAATTATAAGTGACTAACCGATATATGCTGCAAGAATATAGATATTGTAAAGAAAATGCAAAATGGAGAACGTTTTGATATTCAAAAATGTTGTTGTCGTAATAGTGAATCATAGTAATAATAAATTCTATATGACAAGTTCTTCGTATGGCTCATCCATCTGGTACACTATAGTTTTTCAATTTACCAGCACTATAATTTACTAACAACAACCTCAAAACATTAAAGTCATTGGAATTTTCATAAAACATAAGATATACAATTTAATAGGAAGAAATTAAAAATCGTGTTGACTAGCGCCACCTATTGGATAATTATAGAAATAAAAGATCGGTTACTAACATAATTAATATTTGATTTGGCAGTAGAGCACGCTGATAGTAAAAAGTTAGCCCATAAACAAAAAGATGGCGCCAAAGTATTCTGAGTGTGCAGGAGGTAAACAAAAAGTGATAAATACAGACAATCTTACTTGCACACAATGGTAATGTATAAATGACCTGAAATGTGCTAACATGTCTAAGGGAAGTTTTAACAATATGAAGCCTTTTGAGCTCAAGAACTGGAGGTGCCAAGCTTGTCTCTGTAAGCTACTAAAAACTAACAATACAGAAACACCTGTGCGGCAGAGTAACAAAGATATAGCCACAACATCGGTAGATTCCTGTAACATAACCATTAGGAGAACACAAACCAACACTAAAAATGTCACGGTAGAATCTGATGATCTGAACTTAACAGTGAGCGACTTCTGAACGAAAAACTACACACAGAATTAGACCTTTAAAATTTAAGTGAAATCATCACATTACGTTTAAAGAAACACAACGTATCCATTATCTCATAAATACAGCGTACAACACAATCAGAAATTGCCAAAGCTATCACAACAGTAGTGGAAGATATTAAACAGGAAGTAAACGAATTAACGAAGCAAAATGAAGAAAGAAAAACTGATCTAGAACAAATTACTAAGAAGATAAAAGACTTAGAAAAAGATAACGAAAACTTTAGACAAGAAATACAAAATTTTAAAAAAAATCTAAGCACTCAGAACTCCTTAGGAATGACAACAGTAAAAAATCGTTTTCTATGGCTTAACAGAATTTCACAAAGAGTTAGAGATTTTAATATAAATACTTTAGGAAATACAACAAATATATTTTTTTTTTTAAAGACAACTTCCGCATTAGGAAAATATCTTTACAAACAAACATGAAACGGACACAAAGAACACCCAAACTCAGAACAACAATTTGTTGATCACACAAAGTGTCGTCTGTGATCGGACCCACAACACTCAGCCTAGTAGTAAACGGCGTAGCGACCGCTTAAACCACTACGCCATCCGTGCAGTGCAATTTAATGTTAGAACACTAATTTAGGCAATATATAAAACAAACAACCCTCACAACGCTGACTAAATCCACATGCTTGGACTTAATTTTCGCAATTTTTAATATCCACACTTTTTACACGTCAGTTGAAGAATTTGGCTTCTCAGACCATAACGGTGCTATTATCCATATAAAAACACCCCAACAAAAAACGCACACCACTTGGTACATAAAGAAAAGGTTATTTAATAATTTAACATAGAACACTTTAAAAATAAATTACACAATATGAAGTTGTCAAACATACTAACAGTAGATAAAATATAAACGAAAATTACAGCGTTTTTAACACAATTATAACAAAAAACACTTAATAAATACATACCAATGAAAAAGTGAAAATTACATACACTTGCAATAAACACTGGTTAACCACGAGCATTAAAAATTCATGTAAAAATAAAAGATTGCTAAAGATACTAACAATACAAATAAATAACCCTGTTCTGCCAGAATACTATGAAAATACGAAAAACTATTAAAAAAGGCTGTAATAACATCAAAAACTACATTATATAAATAAAATAAGATATCAAGCTTCAAAGTGAAAACCATGTGGAATATAATCAACAAGCGTACAAATAAAAAAGAAACGAAAAACGCAACATAAGACAGAAACATGACAATTTGGAAATATCTGAGCCAAAACAAATTGCGAATACTTTTAATAGTTTCTTTGCGTCAGTCGGTATGAGTAACTATCATTCAGGAAGTAACAACCCTATAGTCCATCAACGTCGTGCGCGACCGTCCTGCGGGGTGACAGACGGTGGCGGGGACGAGGCACTCAAGATGTCAGCGGGTAGCGGGTGGTGTAGCGTTGAAGGGAAACGCGTGTAGCCGTGTGCTAGAATGACGCGCTACCTCGCCCCCGCCACTGTCTGTCACCCCGCGGGAATATAGTAGTAGGGAGATTGCCGGGTTATAGTAGTACACGATTTTGACGAAATTTCACGAGTTAAAATTAGGTATCGGTTCATCTCATCGCGTTCGTTGTGTTTATTATTTACTAACATAGTTAAAGTCAAATTGTTACTAACACTATGAGTTTTATTACTCGATTGGCTATTGATAAATTAAAAATTAGGAACCTACTCATCAACATCAGCATCGCAAGTTTTATCTGCATTTGAATTTTTGGCTTAAAAGCAAGGTGGTGTACGGCCAGACAGTTTTATTTTTAAAAAATACGTTTTTGACGTGACAACGTCTTATAATTCGATGGAGCCGGCTGCACGCACGAAAAAACATGACTCATGCGGCGTTACCTCGCTCTGAGGCGTTCCATTTAAGGCGTGAAGTGCAAGCGAGAGCGCAGAACGAGTGACAAAGAGGCACAATCGGCCTCCGCGTTCGGCAGCGTTCGACATTTGTCTCTCTCCTACTTGAGTGAGCGATGCGTCCGCGTGGACAGCTGCTACTCGGATACAATAATACATTTTTGAAAAATGCAATCATTCCATCAGTATTTTCTTATGACGTTGTCACGTTCAACTATCGTCAGTAAACCGACTTTACAGACAACCGATTTTTTTATTAATTTAATTGCTTTTGCTCTAGCTTATGTATTTATTTTCATTTAGATTAATGTTATTGTTTCTTGATTAGTTTTTTATTAAATGGATATGTCACGGCATATGTACTTGTATACGAAAACAATTAAGACGAGATAAATCCTGTGTTGCGTACTGAGGGCGTTACTGTCGCTTAGGGTACTTCACAAACATGCATTAAACGGCCACAAAGAACACCCAGACTCAGAACAACAATTCGTGGATCACATAAAGTGTTGTCCCCTAGTAAAGACCGAACCTAAACACTCAGCGCAGTAGGAAGCAGCGTGGTGACTGCTTAAATCACTACGCCATCCGTGCAGTCATAGTTGAGTACAAAAAAGGTTTACAGATAGATATGTGAACTATGTAAAACTATATTTACTTAGCTATGACGCTTAGCTAAAAATTACGACATTTTGTTGAATTAACTATATGCATTAATAATAATTTGTTCTAAAAACCTAAAAACTACATTTTATTAATTCACTCTATGTCAATTATTCTTAATTTTTCAACAACGGTAACAATTGCCTATAACTTTTAATGATGTTAGATTAAAATGTAATGCTGTCACAATGAACACTAAATTTAGTCCCATTTGACAACATCAACATCACAGTAACACAACAAGGAAGAACCATGTTTTAATTTATTCTACTAATAGATATTGCTTTATTATAATGTTAGTAGTTAGTTACATTTATGAAATCAATTTAAGTTTGAAATGAAGAGTTACACTAGTCTATAAACACTGACAACTGCTTGCCATCAGTTGTATCTTCTTAAGATTGCTAATTTCCTTATTATAAAGAAAGAAACTTTAAAAGTAATTTGTGAAGTCATGAAAAATAGCAATAACTGTTCCATCCTGTTGAGTATTGGTTTATTAATGTAATGTTGCTAACACATGCCCAAACACCTCGAGTTTGATTTGAGCATTTGTTAGCACCTTTTCAAGAATGTCTTATATCTGCCAGAACTAGTAGTCATGCTATGCTCTGACGTGCCATTGACAGCTGCCTGCTCGACAAATTTATTGATATTCTTTGATGAAAATAACAGTTTTGGAAACTATTCTTAATGAAGCTGATGCCTGCGACTTCGCCTGAGTAGAATAAGCACTTTGAGTAATTTAGTTTTAGTGTCCAACATTTTATCAATCTCTATTTTGATTGAGTAATTGTAAAAGCATGTCAAAAGCGCTTATATTTGTGTTCAAAGCATAAGTTACGGTGGATTAATACTCTAGACCTGTACACCTACAAAATTCCTACAGAGCATGATGTACTTCAACACATGATATTCCAGCAGGGAGTCCTGCTTGCCGTCCCTATAAACTGAAACAGGCTTGGTCGCCCGTTAAACAATAGGCTCTAACAGTAGAGGACGTCGGCGACAATACCAGCCGTCGCCGCGGCCGCGGGCCGCCAGAGAGTGGGGTCCTCAGGTGGCAGATTGTTTTTTTTTTAATAAAAGACAACAAAGACTACAAACATACATAAAACGGACACAAAGAACACCCAGACTTAGAACAACAATTTGTGGATCCCACAGTGTCGTCCCATCTGGGGATCGGACCCACAACACTCAGTGTATGATGCGGTAGGGGATAGGATGGCGGCCTGATTGCAATAAGACGCAATTGGGCCGCCACGTCACGATTGATTGGGGGGAAGTGGTGGAGTGGGAAGGGAAGTTTTGCATTTGCCAGCACTTGGTGCTTTTTTTGCGAAACAGGAGAGTGCTCATTCTCTTCTGGGCCTTTTCCACGGATTCTTTGGCCAAGATTTGCTCCATGCAAAAGGGGGATCCCAGAGACTACTATCCTAGATATCCATTACGTGGTCAAAGCGCTACGCCCATGCTGAACCCTCCAATAAGTGTGCACCTCCTAAGCAAAATCTGGATAAGATCGTTTTTACATCTCCACAATGAATTATTGGTCCCCCATTTTAAATATGTTTTTGCTTTATTTTCGCCATTTAAAGTAACCAATTTTACCTAGTCCTAAATAGTCCTAATAAAATGAACTTATCAACATTTCATTCGACTCTATTCAGTAGTATTGTTAAGTAGGTAATTCTTTCATCGGACCATACCATACCATTTTGATAATAATTGTAAATAAACGTTGATAGTTTCTAATTAAATGTCTTTAAAAAAACACCAAAAGAAAGAAATGCATTAATAAAATCGTGATAACGTTAGAGCTTTTAACTTAAAAAACACTTTAATCCTAGCAAACATAAAAGAGGCGCCAAAATAAATAAATTTACACTGCTAGGAATAATAAAATGAGCATCATCAAAAATACTGCAATAAGCACTGGTAGGTTTGAAAACTCTCAGCTCCATTTTTCGCCCCAAATTTAGACGGACTAACAATACTGTGGTACCAGACTGGGTCGACCATGACCAAGCCTGGTACCAGGGCAATAATTGTAGTCGTAGCCGGCAGTCTACTATTTATGAGAGCGGATTGCATTTAGTCAATGTGGAGCATACCTTTTCTCTTAACTGTCTTACTTTAAATCCCACCTTATTGTATGTATGTACAGTACATATTTGTAAAACAATTAAGACGAGAAAAATAATCTATAGTCTGTTTTTTAATCTCGTAGACTAAACTGACATTACGAGTGTTGTCAGTTTATTGCAATTCTTAAATAGTGATGTGGCACAACCGAAACTTAGCGTTAATAAAATCAAGTATCGTTTTTTTACTATAAGTTATCCTGAAATAATGTGTAGGTACTTATTTAAAACGTAATAATACAACATTATAAAGTAAAACATATATTTTTAATTACATAACTTAATTACAGGTATTCGCGTTAATCTGATTCAGATAATGACTCCATGTCTGAGGAATATTCTGAATCATCAGAATCGCCACCTACTTCTATGATAAACCTATCAGTAATGTCGTCGGTTATATGGCCCAGATGACACATTTGATCTTCAATTTTAATTGCATGGACTACACAATCTTTCCACCGCTGCGGGGTCACTTGACGAAGCCCTTCTTCAAAAAGGCTTCGTACTTCATTCATTTTGAATGTTTTATTATTTTTAGCGACATGCCCCTTTACTTGAGCCCAGACCAACTCAATCGGGTTTAGCTCGCAGTGGTAAGGGGGCAGTAGCAAAATAGTGACACCCCGTTCAGCAGCCATCTCATCGACGACATACCTTTCATGGGCTTTTTTGTGCTTTCGGGCAATTTCATTTAATTCGGGCTTTAACATTGTCTCGTCATATGAAATATTTTTTGATTTTAGCCAATCTTGGATTTGCCCTTTTCGCCAACTAGAAGTAGGTAACGATTCCAGTTTCCTGGTGTGATATGGAGCATTATCTATTACAAGTACTGCGTTTCCTTTTAATTTCGGCAAAATATTTTTTAACCAGTTTTCGTATATATCAGAAGTCATCTCCTTGTGGTAATCATCTAGCCCCTTTTTCGCTTCGAATATTAATAGACCATCATCCACGAAACCCTCTTCGCTTCCAACATGGGACACTACAAGTCGTCTCCCCTTGCCTGAAGGCCCTTTTAACCCAGTGGTTAACCCTTCTAAGAAAGCCTGACGTGATGATTTCACACTGGTGTCCACCCAGTGCTTATTCTCAGTATGACCTAAAATGAATTAGTATGTGTGTGAACAAAATAATAAAAAAACATAAATACCTACTAATATAATAAAAACGACAGTCTCGAGAAACAAGTAAAATTAAATGCTTATGTTAGTACCAACCTTCATTAATCCACGTTTCATCTTGATAATATATAGAACGACTTTCCCTACGATACTGTTTTATTTTTTGCAAATAACGATGCCGCCATAAAGTTATGTCATCTCGGTCAATTAATACACTGCGGCGTTTTCTGGTCATGAACTTAAATCGAAGGTGTTTTAAAATTTTATGTAACGTACTTCTTGAAAATGACTGAAGTTCTGGGTCATCATTTACGACTTGAAGAACCTAAAAATTAAATAATTGTGTAGGTAAGTACGAACTTAAAAACTACAGTTTGCAAGCATCATTACAATACCTGCCAAAATTAAAAATATTAAATAAACAGAATTAGCATTACCTTGTTCAAGGATGGTGATTCGTTTCTATAAAAGAATTGGTGGACCTTTCGACATATAGCCGAAAGAGTGAAATCGTCCAATTTGTTTTTGAAATCTATTTTAGGGCCAGGTATTTTCGGAGAGTTAAAATTTTCATTTTCTTTGTGCTCCTTCAGCACGTTGTAGATTGAAGCTCTGGATATGTTTAATATTTCGGCAGTTTTTAAAACACATTCGTTTTTTTTCGGCGTCTCGGTTGGAGATTCGGTTTTCTTTTCAGAATATACATATTTGTAAGCGTTCATGATCATTTCTTTTTCGGTTTGGCTAAATGATTTGAGCTTTCGTTTTTTTCTTGGCGATAGAGTTTCTTCATTACGCCTACGCGACGAATTTGAAGGCTGAGCGTCCATCATAAATGATTCAGCGAAAACAAACGTAACGTAACAAACGTTTGGTAAGGTAACAAAACAACAAAACTTAACAAAAAACAAACAAACAGAAACAAACTCAACGAAAATATAACAAATAGCACTTGAAACTGTATCAAGACACAACGGACGCATTCGAACACTTCAGAGGTTGAAGGACGAATAAAGTAAACAAAATGGCGTCCAGCGTTGTTCCTGTGAAAGGGGAATGCCCATATGTATCGCTTGATGATTATTATTTAAACTGTGACACAAGTTCGTGACAGTGATAATTTTTGTTTATATTTATGATGATTTTATAACCTAATGTGGCGTCTCACATTTGCCGGATAAATGAACATGAAATATTAGTTGTTTTATTTATATATTCATTATTATTTATCAGTCGTTCAATTTTCCGTTAGGGATTTTTTGTAGTGGTAACATCATTTCACAAATAATTACATTATATCGATATTTTTTTATAAAATAACCAGTTGTTTAAACATGAATCAATCGTAATTATTTAATAATAGCATGATAATACTTTAGTGCTAATTAAAAAAACATAATTTATGAAAATAAACTTTTTTTGTCATTGACTTGAAACTACAAATTAAATATTAGCTTTTAAACTAGGTGTCATCATCATCAACAGCCTTTAATAGTCCACTGCTGGACATAGGCCTCTCCTTAGAAAGGAGATATTATCACAGACCTATAAACTTGTAGCCGTTTCAACAAGGCATTGTGTTTTTTCTAACTGTGGCAATATGGAACGTTTGTTAATACCTAGAGCATTGAAAGAAGAAGTCTTAAGTCGCTATCGAATTAAATTCCTCAAAGTGCTCGGATCTGTAACTTTCATTTACACAATGATTGCTGGGATGAATTACAAGTAAATTATTCTGATTTTACTGGTGCTCAAATAGATAACCTACTGGCTATGTTGGAAAGACTGTCAACAAAGCAAATTAATTTTAGTAATGTCCACATGATTCAACCTAACTTATGTTATTACTGAATAGGTCTGAATGCTATTCAATTTTATGAATTACTGAACAATATACCACAATTACATGACAAAGTGCCAGATGCTAGTGTAGCAATGTGCATTTATTTAACCAAATTAAGAAGTGGAGACAGTTATGAGAGGTTGTGTGGTCTTTTTAATATGCCACGAAGTACACTTGAACGTCAGATGAATAAAGTGCGAGATGTTATGACATTACATTTAGTTCCTCACTATTTGGGTGTCAGTCACATGACTGTTCAAGAAGTAGCAAGAACCAGTATGGTGATTCCTGAAGGTTTTTATGGAAACCCAATGTCGAGACCAAACCAGCAATCACCATATGTGATGCTACATATGTTTATGTGCAGAGTAGTAGCAATTATTTATTCCAAAAGCAAACTTACAGTTTGCATAAATATACTAACCTGGTGAAACCATTTATGATTGTGTGCTGTAACGGTCATATTTTAGATTGCTTGGGGCCATATAAAGCAACCACCAATGATGCTACAATTATGAGCACAGAATTTAAAAGGTCTTATGGGCCTATGCGACAATATTTTCGAGAAGGAGACATCTTTATTCTTGACAGAGGCTTTAGAGATGCGGTGGCTCAATTACAAGAGTATGGTTATCTAACTCATCTACCTGAATCCTTATTAGAAGGCCACCGTCGGCTTACCACCGAGCAAGCTAACAAATCACGTTGTGTCACAATGTGTAGATGGGTGGTTGTGGTAGTAAACGGCAGATTGAAACAGGATTTCAAATTATTTAGACAGGATTTTTTTAATAGAGCTGCAAAACATCTTATGGAGGATTTCAGAATAGGTTGTGCTCTTGTTAACAAGTTTCGCACTGCCCTTGAGGACAAACCTGTGCACAGAGAATATTTGCATAGTAGGGAGGCATCGACTATTCAAAGGGCAGCCTCTTTGAATAGTTGATCTTTCCACATAGGATCAGGGGGTTTGGGCTCCGGTTACCTCACTCACTTGGTAAAGAGCAACGACAAACATTTAGTTTTCTGTGAGGCAGTGGTATCACTCCGATCGTGCTGGCCATGTCTGTTCTTTTTTTTGTGTTCCTTATTCTTTCTCTAAATAAAGCTTCTGTTTTGATCAACCATTCACAATCATTTGATTGAGTAGTTATTTAACTGTGCCTAATTATATGCAACTGTAGTCTGTAGGTTTCCTCTCTACAGTTAACATAGCAAAATATTAGGTAGGTATTTAATTCACTCCTAATGGAGTAGATACTTGTTACTTTTAGTAACTTAGCATTTAAATTGTATTGTGCACATCTTTTGTATTCTAATTAGATCTTAATCTTCGTATAAATTGCATGCTAAATAATAAGTTTCATATTTTAACTTACAACGGGGGACTATGTAAATCCCCCCTCTATTTCTCAGAAACCCGGCACATTACGCATATGTCATTTATTTTTTCTTGAACTACATACTCATACGAATCTTAGACAATAGTTTTCATCTTGTCACAGTAATATTTATACCGATACTATTTTCCTTAGTTGTTTGGTCATTCCCCTTTAGGGTTGCTGTATTCAAAATCTAACATTTTTAAAACTACCATATTATCATAATTATTTTAAAAATTGCAGTTGTTCGTATGGTGTCAAGTTCCATAATTGCCGTATTTTTTAAGTTCTGCCGCTTCGTAAGAGAAAAGGGTTAAGATTGCCGTTTTAACGCGTACGAGACCAACACTGGTGGCGTCTATAATTCGTTTTTTTGTTTTATTTAAAGGCATCGAAACATGGTCGGATTACGCATAGCGTTGCGTGGTCAGATTTCCCTGGCAGTTTGTAGCACGTCGTGCAGCCGTGTGTACGTACGTGAATTTTAAATATAAAACTTTGAATGAAAATTAAATTCGTCTATTATAAATAAAAAGTTACGATTCAACAAACCGGTATCGTAGGTCCAACACTGCACAAAAGTGCTGGCAACATTATTTGTAAATTTGACATTTGCATGTGTCAATTTAGTCTACGAGATTAAAAAACAGGCTATAGTTACAATTAGTTAATATCAGTCTTTGTGTACAAACTGTCTGGTAACATTAAATAGTTATCTGTTAATAATTTTATACAAAACAACGTGTTCTAGACGTAAATAAGCATAAATAGTTATATAGATTATCACGCCTATAGCCCTGAAGAGGTAGGCAGAAGCTTATTAAACGCAAATATTTTGACAACAATAATTTTAATCCATCTCACGTAATAATGACCAAACCTATTCCCGTTCACCGGGTACTTCAGGAATCAAGGGGGAACAATTGAGACTTCAATATAAAAGGAAAAATGTTTAATATGCGAAGGCAATCCGAAAACAGGGAATTTTTGTTTTACCTTTATATTGTATTATTACTTTACGTAAATTTATTTGATCAAAAAAAATATAATAATATTTCAAAATTCTGACACACAACGCCATCTAGTTTCAAACTAAGCAGAGCTTATACAATCAAAGCTAGATTGACTGATAGAACACCTAAATACTTTTATTTGTCAATACATACATATTGTACATGTAAAACACCCAAACTCCGAAACAAATATTTGCAAATAATACAAACATTTGGTCTGACCCGGGAATCGAACCCTAGACCTCAGCACGGCAGTCGCATACACTACTACTGCGCCACCAAGGCAGTCTCTTAAGCACTGTTATAAATTACATAACACAATTTTGTATGCATCCATTCCTTCACTTCGTTGTTGACGTAACGGTTATTGTTGCAGTAACCTCACTGACTTTCTGGGTGTTCTGCGACTCGGCCAATATGTACATAAGCATTATGGCTCCCTTACGCCAAATACTTGACTGAAAATTAAATTAACGACAAGCCAGTTCAAATACACGCTGAATATTTGATTTAACTGGTACAAATTTAGTGAAAGATGCCTATATGACTGGTGCTACGTCCGCTCTACCGCACTGTTAACACGTAGACAGTTTGGCAGTTATCACGATAATTGGCGCACGAATCCTTTCAAAATAAGTTTTTTTGAACTTTGTTTTGAGAACACATTCAGAGCAACTTAATTCTACTGTGATTATTTAATCATCATCATCAATCAGCCTATAGCCATCCAGTGCTGAACGTAGGCTTCCCCTCAAGGAGTGCCAACTATCTTGGTCTTGAGCAGTCCGCCGGACTGAATTCGAATATTGCTTTTTACACTACCTCCGATTTCTACGCCGTGATTACGGATTTGGAAGGCTGACTGACTGACTGATATTGTATTTGTTCACTATTGCGGTCTCTGATGCTAATCCAAGCAATTCAGGGGTCACATTTTGATCAGCGTCACCGTCTGGCAATGCTTTTGTACGTACGAACGACACAGATAAAGTAAATAATTCTGCGTGTGTTCATACAAATAATAGTATGGCTATTTTAGTCCGTGAATAATCTAGTCCGGGATGGAGATTTACGGATAACGGACAGAAATCGGATGACGGAAGTTGGATCTAGTGAGTAACCTACCACAAAAATATTTCTACGACTACTTCGGACCGTATTTTCATGGAATCGGATCGGACTCTGATCGGACGAAACCGCTCTTCGAAATCGAAATCGGCATATTGATTGGGTCGCGACATCTCGACTTCAGCGACCCAATGAATCTGCCTGGAGACTGGAATGATTATCCAAAAGACAAAGTAACTCCTTTGTCAGGATCTATTATTAGTTCTTTTAATGTACGTGGTGCATTAAACTAAAATTTGATGTGCTTATCTACTTCTTAACGGTGAAATCGAATATCAAAAGTCACAGTTGGAGAATTTCTTCAATTGTTACTCAAGTGGAAAATACCGTAAAGAATAATATAACCATCACTCGCTTTATCAAAAATGATATCTAAAATTTTTAAGTTGTTGGAATGACTAACTTGCTAACTACTGAGTCACACAGTTTAAGAGTATTTGTAAATAATTATTTATAGTTTTATGCATAAGAAAATATAGACTCAATAAGATTATTTTTCCATTATCTTATGTGTTGACTTAGGATGGAGGGATGGCGGGTTGCAGTATTGTTCTAGATAACTATTGATCACTCAGATGTCCAACTAGTGTGGGCAAATACCTAATGAACACTTTGTAGACACAACACTCGACATATCGCCTTACCCTGTAACCCGTATGAGGTGACAATCCATGGGGAAAAGCACACACCCAATAAAAGTTCAGTTCCTCTTTACTAAACGTCATTTTTTTTTATGAATTTTTACGTAACCTACAAAGTTTTTCAGTTTCATGTATTATTTAATTTCATGAAAACTTTATTTTAATTATTAGCAACTATAATATTACACCGGTATAAACTCTTCCTCACTTTTTCATTGATAGCAGAAAATCTTATAATAATCTTCAAATGATTAGCCTTTAACAGTCTACTGCTGTATTCCTTTAGAAAGGAGGTTTTGGCCTACTATACCACGGAGGTCAGACGGGTTTGGTATAGGGATTGTGTCAAATTTTTCTTCTCTTTGCAGTGTTGTTGTCCTGCGTAGTGCGCTCCCTAGTCGGCTCTTACGACATCCAATGGATAAATAGGGGTGGTGACATTTGGTGGTATTCTTAATCCGTCACTACACGGAAAAATTCTTATAATAATACTATGCCTCAATGACAATTTTAGTGTAGTAATGTAGTAATTAAGAGTTGACGTATGTACTATGCAGCTATTATTATCTATGACTATAATTACTATGCAGGAATTCTCTAGTTCACTTCTTTAAAACCACTATTCTCCTCTACAACCCTTTCAAAACTACAAGACTTAAAACAGTAGCTTTGAGAGAGTGGCACTTACAACAACAACTTAACTGGCAAATAACTAACCTAATTAATTAATTAATAGCAGAGATTGGATATATTTTTTACCAAGAGTGTCAAATTATTATCAGCAATCAACCATTACCTCATACTAGCCTCAACCTAACAAACATTTTAAAGATGTTTTCTTCTGTACATCACAACAAGACCCCATTTTGATCGTTACTCATCTATTTTATAAGCTGGAGCAAAAGAAAAGTTTATTAAGGTAATATCCAAAACCCACAAGTCAGACCAGTGTTGGTTATATGAAAAAAAAAGGTCGGAAATTCGGATCCCTCTCATAGAGAGTATGAGAGGGATCCCCATCAACGTCAAAGAAAAGAATTGGTGCGTAATGAGAACTGTTTTTTACCATACTGGATGAAATCAACTCATATGTCTTTATTATGGCTGATCTTAGATACATGTGAGATTGTGACCCGTACAGACAGCCTATGACCACGACACGCGCAACCTGGTTGAATTCAGGCAGTTCAAAGGTATGTACTTAATACCTATCGTGAGCGCGTGAATTCCCATAAACATATTTATGCTGGATGACTTAAAGCCTATCTTCGTATTTCTACAACAAATATGGGCCAGGACTGTTCCTTTATGAGTCTTTACATGTAATATGCAGGCACTTTTGTCTAGTACTCATGTGTGTATGTGTGTACCTACTATTTAAATATGGCTGTAACTATGATTCAGATGCTCTAGATTCAACGGATGTTTATACAATTTGTTAAGGGATTTAAGTATTCTACTTTCTTGAAATGAGTGTCAGATGTTGATTCTCTGATCCTTTTATTATATTGACTGTATTGTTATAAGATCCTACAAGATTCTTACTAGTGACTAATGATTTCATGAGGGCATAACTAGATTGGTCTAGAAATTTAACTTCGTTTAATGAAAACTTTACTTTTAAACATTTTAAAATACCTATATACAAGTAACTAGTATCATTAGTTGTTTACCTGTACATAATTTACCCTTGTGTAGTTATAGTTCTATAAATTAATAATTGTGGGTTAATCAAATAAATGAATAAAATTTCCCGTCAATGATGATGCGGAATTTTATTTTTTTAATTCATGAGCCATGACCAGCCTGTTATCGTCCACTACTAAACATATGCGTCTCCTAATGAACGCCACTGAGCTTGATCATCAGTTTTCTTCATCCAGTTTTTCTCTGTCGTTTTGTGCATGTCGTCACGGTCCTGAGCCGCTACACTACATTTCCTTAGACGATGTCAGCTCTTCTTCCCCACGGTTTATGAGTTTCGGGATTCAATTATTTGAGGTACTTCGGTTTATTTGGTTTTGTATCGGACCACTTTGTTACAAATATTGTCTCGCATAGACAGACTAAGCATAGCTCTCTCTATAGCTCACTGAGTGACTTTAAGCTTGAATGTCCACTGTAATTTTACCGCGTAAGTCCCTCTTAGTAATAAAATTGAAAATAAATGTGTGTGTATGTGTGTGTGTCTTTCAGTGACGCTGTTTTAAAAGAGATGTTCGGTAGTAGGGGATTGCCACCCACTAAAAGCACCATCTTCCACCAGTTTCTATTTTGCCCTGTGTGTGTTTATGGGTGTGTGTATTGTAGAAAAAGTTTTTTTTAATTATTATATAAAGAAGCAAAAAAGCAGACAGGTCACCTGATTTTAAGCAACTACCGCCGCCCATGGACACCTGCAACTCGAAAGTCACATGTGCGTTGCTGCCCTTGGAGTCCCTCACCCCCGAGTCAATAGGAGGATTTGGGCTCCGGTAACCTCACTCACTCAGTGAAAGGCAACGAAAGAATTGCTTAACACCGGTTTTCTGTGAGGCCGTGGTATCACTACGGTCGAGCCGGCCCATTCGTGCCGAAGCATGGCTCTCCCACGGTAAATCTACAAATTTATAAAAGATACAAAAGGTAAAAAACCTTAAGCCATAGGCATTTTCTGCCAGTCTACCTTAAGGTGGTTTAGAGATCAGTGATTAGGTGCACTGAACCTGAATAAATTCTTTCAATAACAAAACTTTCTAACATACATACATACATATACCTGCATCCACAAACATAAAACATATACAGAATTCATTTAAAATGAAAGCTATTATCCGATGATGACTTAGCTTCTTAGTGTGTGAGGTGAGCTCTTACTTTTGCCTTGAACAAATGATGACTGGGTGCAACTCTAATTTCCTGGGAAAGAGCGTTCCAAGAAGGACAGATTGAATGAGGAAGTAAGAATGAACACACGCGGCAGTATGAGGGGGGCCTAACAGAAGAAGATTATTTGTGAAGCAAAGGGTTCTGTCATGTCATGTCATGAACGCAGAAGTTGGAAGGACGATGTCCAGTAAGTGGGTGAAGTAGGTGAGTTGAGAATAGTATAAACAATGGTGACAGCGCTATTAAATCGGGAGCCAATTTAAGTTAAGACGGAAGGAGGAAACACAGACAAATTTACGGAGATTAAAAATAAATCGAATGCAGTTATTCAGAAGTCGATCATATTTGTTGAGGAGGTCTGCATTCAGGTCGTAATAGCACACATCACCATAATCGATAATGGGGATTATTAAGGTCTATTCCAATATGTC
Organism: Arctia plantaginis; assembly: GCA_902825455.1. Taxonomy (NCBI): domain Eukaryota; kingdom Metazoa; phylum Arthropoda; class Insecta; order Lepidoptera; family Erebidae; genus Arctia; species Arctia plantaginis. The sequence continues at coordinate 2,701,578 of CADEBD010000275.1, read as the reverse complement.
TTTTGTCTCAGAGGGAAGAAAGTTTTTGAGCCTGTATAAGGCCCGAAGGCTTCCTGTTATTTTCTGGCTGACACTAGCAACCGGGGTTTACCAGCTGAAGTTGCTATCAACGAAGAAGCCTTGATCCTTAACAGAAGACCTTCGGGGAATAACGAATCAATCGTTAAAAATTATAGGTGGTAGTTTATCCAGATCTTGCCTTCTGGTCAAGCGTTGACTGCTGAAGTTAATAGACTGGCATTTTGCAGTGTTCACAGACATACCAAACCTGTCAAACCAAATCATAGAAAAAGCCTCTGTTATTTTCTCTAATTCATCGCCATAAAGTTGGTATATGCACTGAAGATTTTGAGTGATGAGATTACTAAATGGAGGATAGAGAATGCCGCATTGGAAGGCACCAGAGTCAAGTCAAGATCACGCCATCTAGAGGTGGATTCATCGACACGAACAGACTGCTGGTGCACTCGAAGATATTATGAGAACCATGCCAGTGCTACCACATTGCCATACAGCAGAAAACTACGCAGAACAACAGCACTGTAGAGAAAAGGAAAACTTGACACAAACCCTATACCAACCCGTCTGGCCAGCGTGGTATAGTAGGCCAAAACCTCCTTTCTAATTAGAGGCTTATGTCCAGCAGTGGACTATTAAAGGCTGTTGATGATCCAGTGCATCAACCATCCAGTGGTGGTATCATATGATAGGAAAGATGAACATAAGGATATCGTGACTGACGGTATTAAATGCATTCGAGAAATCAACTAAAACCAACATAGTAACTTTAGAGTCCACAACTCCTGCTCGGATCTTACCAGTCACTTTTAGGAGAGTGGAGTGGAGTTTTCTGTCCACCACCAGTCCTGAAGCCTGACTGAAAAAGACTTAGTAAATGGTACCGTTTTACAAACTGTAATAGCTGTTAATACTGGGTAGGATTAGGATCCCTTGAAAGGAATATAACAAACGCGTTGCGCTACAATGAAGGAAATATTCCTGAATAAAGCAAGAAATGCACTATATGCGTAAGTGCCTCACTATGAACAGTCTGCTCATCATATCCTCTGGGAATGTAGTCTTTGGTATAATGAACGTAATATAATGCTGAATAGCTTGCAGGTGACATCTGGGGCGGTATACTATGGGGATCTTGTGTCAACTAGGGTGAATTTCCGTGCGTTTAGGCGATTCTGCCATAAATATTATAGAAATCAAATATAGCTCACGTAGGACCCGTAATATTTTGTGGCCGTGGTGTTTCCCTGTTTAAAAGGGTATATGCCCATTTTACTTCGTTTTGTCTCCCGATTTGCTAAGGAGGGAAGTGGATTTACTGTATTGCCAACTCCTCCAATTTTCTTCTGATTAACTTCGTTGCGGGTTCCAAGACAGTTTAATTTCTTCCTGGGACTTCCCGAGTGTCATACCTCGGTGTGTTCGATGGTCACTGCTGTGGATCCTGGTGTACAGGAGTTACAGTGGTGGGCGTGTGGGTGGGATTAGTCCCAATATATGCATAAGTGCGGGAAGAGGTGTCCGAGGATGAGTGTGACCATGCGAGAATTACTGTTATCAGTTGCCATGGATACATATTTTTCTACAAAAAAAAATAGTTTATAAGGTTGGTATCCTCGGGAATGTTTCAAAATAACAACGACTGTTTGATTGAATTTAATCTTGATAAGACTTTATGGCAATTAGAGTCGTTCTTATATGACCTTATATGAAATCGATTGCACTGATAAGATATAACACCATTATAAGTTGTTTACCTGCGGTATCGCTATGCATGACCAATTCCTATCAAAAAGTACTCCACACCACAGTTTCAAGTCTTTCGCTAATCAAATGTTTATGTCACATTTAAGAAACTTTCCATTTAAATTTTAGGTACCTAAATCAATACTGATAGTGTAAATATGTATAAAAATATTGTAGGGTTCCGTTCCTCAAACGAAATAAAGGAACTCTAATAGGATTAATTTGCTTTCCTTCTTTATGTCTATCTGACTGTTTGTTTGTGTGTTTTAGCTGTTGCGTATATCATTAAAATCAAGATGATGATCTCAATGTACAAATATTTTAATACGTTATGTCTACTTACAAACATAGTTACACTCGGACAACAATGCACGATTTGTAAAAATGTCTGAACAAGATTTACTTACAGAAATAAATATTAATATATTTTCTATTCATTTCATTTCAACACACAACAGGTGTCAAGGACGAAAGGAAAAAGTATTCTTGGAACGACATCAAGTTTTGTAATTAGTTAAGTGGCATGTATACATGGCTAGTATACAACACATCAAATCTGACATCCTTGTTTAAGTCGAAAATTTATTACACTCCTGTAGTGTATAAAAATATTAGATGTACTTCTCAATTTCTCTCTTGTATCTCTTTCTCTGTCTCTCTCTCTCTCTCTCTCCCTCTCTATCTCTCTCTCAGCAGCCTTTAATAGTCCACTACTGGACATATGCCTCTCCTTAAAAAGGTGGTTTTGGCCTACTATACCATGCTAGCCAGACGGGTTGGTATAGGGTATGTTTTAAGTTTTGCCCTATCCTTGCAGTACTCTTGTCCTGCGTAATTTCTTCGATTTGTCGGCTTTTAAAATTAGAAATATTTACCAAAAAGATATTTTATTGTTAGTGAAGATTACATGTATATTGAATTGTTTGGTTTTCTTTTGCCCCACCTGTTACAAAAGATACAACCTTAGTAAATGAAATGTAAATAGATTCTTCCGTCTGAAGACCAGTGAAATCTAAACCTTGTTTTTTGTTTGCACTGATAATAGTACCGAATATAAAGAAACAAGCGTTACTTTCTGACCTAGGTAAATGAATACCTACTTAATTTAATGTACTATATTATCGTTAATGTTAAGTCTGTGATAGATAACATTATTAGGTCATCATAACAAATGAACGAAAAAACAAAAATTAAACTTTTCTGCCGTAATATTAATTCTCAGCTGTCCGTAGGGTTAAAATTTTAACAGACTAACAATATATATGCAATAATAAGTTTTATTACTATAAATACAGAATAATATATAAATAAAGAAGCAGTAAAGAGGCGTCACAGACAGAATTGCATACTTCTCTTGTGCAAGTGCAAAGACCTGATAATACAGGTCTATTACTATTTTCGTCGTGAGTAATTGTCAATAACCGACGCAGTAAGAGTAAACTCAGTATCTATATATATATATATAAATGTTAGGTTGGTTTGTGTACCCTTCAAAAACTCAAGAAGCACTGCACCGAATGAGATCAAATTTTGACACGGCATAAAACCCCTTTCAAAGATTGTTTATATCGATTTTTTGCATCGGTTTTGTTCCTCGTGGCTCATCAATGCAACCTCAATGTACCACAGCAAATCATAGCAGGGTACAGTTAGTTTTATTATATGTTTACACTTACTCGTAGGTACACATCTTTTGTCTCAGTTTTAAACGTGTTTTTATCTTTTCTGTTGTGAGATTAGATTATAGAATAAACTAACAGAGATGAGTCCTTATTTGGTCAATCTCTGTCTGTATTTGTATATCTGAAGTACATATAATGGTTACCATGATTCATAAGATACTGTAGTGTCAATTTGTATCTAAGAATGCGACGTCGCGTTTAAACAAGAGTTGTTAAAATCTCCTGTGACATTATTTCATGAATCAAGTTTGACGAAGTGTTAATAGTTATGCTTTTTGTTTAGTTATCGAAATCGGACAATAACCATACCGGTAAACTAATTTTATGTTTAATTATTATTTCGTGTGTACTGTTTCACTGTGTGTGTGTGTGTGTGTAACGCATAATTTAATGCAATAAGAATTACGAAAAGTGTGTGTTATAAATTTTGGACTGAGTCGAATGCAGACAGTGTCTCGCGTAAAATAAAGAAAATCTGGTCATCAGCAATCAACAGCTTTAACAGTCCACTGCTGAACATAGGCCTCTCTTTAGGAAGGAGGTTTAGGCCTACTATACCACACTGGCAGGACGGTTTGGTATTGGGTTTGTGTCAAGTTTTCCGTCTCTTTGCAGTGTTAATGTTAGTAGTTGGCTAACTAAGTCAGCTCTTACAACACCCACGGTATGAATAGGGGTGGTGACAGTCCGTATTCTTAATCTATCACCACACGGATAAGTTTATTCTAAGACCAAATCGTAGCGGGTGCACAGTTAACTTCAATGCAGCTGAGTCCGAGAGTTATATCCGTTCCTATTTACAATTTTCTTTCCTTGCTTTTGAGTGAAGCCTATCTCTCCCTTTTCCTAATTTTGCGGCGGGAGGAACTTAAAAGGCGGAATTACATTTGTATCTCTTTAGTTGCATGTATCCGTGGACGGTGGTAGTCAATTACCACCAGTTAACCCGTCTGCTAGTTTGCACCAAAACCCAAAAAAATCACAAATCAAAAAGTAACTCATTATGTACTATACACCATGTGACGTGCCCGGCAGCCACTTGGTAAGTAGGCGGTTACCCTAAGGTGCTCGTCAAAAGTAAACTATACTTAATCACATTGGCAGCTCAATGAAGTGTAAAGTACTTGAATTAACTAAATTAACCACATACTGATATTCAAACTCTACCTAGGTACTATTGCGAGTTGTAGATTTTATTTTTACTTTAAGTGAAAAGGCAATACGTGGTAAAAATTTAGTATAAATCTAGTTTTTTAGTAATATTATTATGATGGGGTAAAGAATGTCTGTGATTTATATCAATGCCAGAAGGTTAAAAATAAAGTATGTAAGTGTAGTTGACTCATCGTGCAAGTAATATTGATAATTTAAGAAATAAACACAATACATGCAGTGTTAATACCATAAGTATGGACCACCACCTAGTACGTGACGTAAGCAACATACACGCTTACCTACTATATACCACGCTTATAACAACTTTACATTAAATCGACAAGCTAAAAAGACATGTAAACACTCTGCACTGACATTACAATATCAATTTATGTTTACATATCTAAGGTGGGCAAACGATGAAAAATGCAACGACAGTTCTGTATTATTTTGATGAGTAACATTATAACCAGAACTTAAATATTACAAATATAACATTCATTAAAATCATCTGAGAGGCCTTCATTTACTCATGGCCATAGGCTTCCTTGAATAACATCCAGAAAAATTGGCTGTAATCAACCGTGGAGACAGGCCTGCAAACTATCTGGAATTTTTATAAGTCAATCTGTTCACCACGTTGGTGGTATGTTATGCTGCAATTTGTGGAGAAATGTCGGCTATTAGAAATCTGCTCTACGTGCCCTTGCGCTATATAAGAAATGGTATAAGTGAAAGAAAGAAATAATGTTTATTTTGGCAATAACAACACTTTTGACAATTTTGCAGCTTGAGTTACCAACGATGCCAAAAACAGACCCAATTCGGCCTTGTGTATTCGACCTTTGCGACCTACCGTAAAAGAAGGCGTTTTCACGTCTGTTCTTCTCTATCTCCTGGTTAATTATGTTTTGGTTTCGTACAGACAATGGCAAAATATGTCATTGCCTATGCGTTGAGCACTGAAAGAACTGTGAGTAGTTGTTGTACCGCATGTTTCATCGTCTCCGGATAGAACGCGTCGCTACTGTTTTATAGAGAATATCCACGAAACTGTACCAACGTTGTCGATAATATAGTTTGATCAGGGCCCTTTTATCTTTGAAGTAGCACGTATCTTTCAATATCGATTTTAAGCTGTCAAAGAAGTTCAAGAAAAACCTTTAAATAGCCTTGAATAAAAAAAACCCTCAACGTCGTCGTCAAAATATGTATTCTTAGTTCGGTATTGGATATTTGGTGTGAATTATTGGCTGTATTATTATTTGTAACTAGAAGTTATCTTTTGTGAATAAGTGAATAAACAATATGAAATAAAAAGGATAACAAATTTGAAAACGTAAACGATCTACTGTTTCTAGACCTTGTAGTTTGGACTTTATGACGCCGCAAATTAAGAGTATTTTTTTTAACCTGGCAGATGTTTAGCTACAAATTAACCAAAAAATTCTCAGTTTGTTTCTGAATATATTCACCATTAATACTTGTGGTGAAATTGGTGAAAGGTTGAATATGTTAGGAACCATTGTTCTTGATCAAAATCATTCATTTTCACATCATTGTCCAAAATCAATCTACAATTTTATGAAATTATTAATGTGATTTATATTATATTTGCTACTATGCCAATTTCGAGAGTTTTTCCAGGTCTTCCTTCTTAGATTTTTACTAATTCTCGTGAAGTTCAATGTCGAGATACCACTTCCCCACTGTCTAGTAGCACTGCACTGGTGAGATCATTAGTCAAGGTAAATTAAAAAAAGTTAAAGCAAAACTTTTATAAAATGTGAGACGTGGATATGTTTTAATGTTGATAAACAACACCGTGGTTACTGTCATATCATGAAATTTATTAGTTTCTAACTACATTGCTGTCTAACAAATTAAAAACAAATGTTCGTTTAGAGACAAAAACTTAAGACAAATACGAAATTCAGCAAAATGCAGCATACAATTATACTGTAATGAAACAATTGCATTTCAATTTATATAAAACTATTTCACACAAAATAAAATAGGTATATCTCTGTTACAAGAAGGGTTAACAACAATTGATTGCAATAAAAACAATAATGATAACAGAACACATATAATAAATGGTGGAAGATTTCTTGTTGTGTTCAAGTGTAATAGTGATATTTCTAGTTGTACAATAAGGACCTCTGCTTTGTTGATACTTATAAATAAAAGCTCTAACGTAGACGCGGGAAATATATAAACGCAAACTACACCAGTGTTATTTTTTTTGTTATTTAATATATTTTCTTACTAATAACGTGTTGATTTGGACAAAAAAAATTAGTTTCATTCAAGTTCTGTTTGTTGCATTTATCATGTGTTACAGAAGAAAACGAATTGGTTATCTAGCTGCAAATTTGACAAAGAGGTTTGTATTCTAATTATTTTCTTGCTCAATGCACTTTTTATCGTTATTTTCACATGGCATCTTTAAAATAATTAGTGAAGAAATTTATTTATACCACATTTTAAACAAATATAGGCACGGAAGCAAATTATAAATCCATACAATCACTCATCCATACAAAAGTGAGTCTGTCTGTCTGTCTGTCTATGTGTTATCTTTTCATGCTTAATCGCTTTAGATGAAATATTATATAGAGAAAGTTTGAGTCCCGGGAAAGGACATAGGATAGTTTTTATCCAAGAAATCATCCTTTAAGGGGGTGAAAATGGGGTTGGAAGTTTGAATGGGGAATCAATAACCGCTAAACCAATTCAGATAAAATTTTGTATGGAGATAGTTTAATTCTTGAGAAAGGACATAGGCTACTTTTTTATGCGATAACCGACATACACGCTGGCAGAGCCGCGTCCAAAAACTAGTTTACAATGAATGTCAAAAAGTTTTTTATTTTTTATTATTTATATTTTTTTTTATCTATAAATTTAAAAATTATGTAAAAACAGCTACATAAAATAAACATATATACATAAGTTTATACTATCTCAGTTCAAGTTATACTGTTCCATCTGGAAATCCAACAATAATACTCTAGTACAGCCTTTCCCAAAATGGGCGATAACGCCCTCTTTGGGCGCTGCAGGCCTAAAGGAGGGCGGTGCGAGACCCAGAAAAAATGGGGGCATTGTGTAGAGGCTTGGGGGGCGATTTGTAATTTCATCTAGCCAGGAGGACTCTTAGACACCTACTAAGCTCTCGACTCTCGACTATAACTTGTGAACATCAACTAATATTAATTAAGAGATTGATCAAACTCGGTTCGATATTTCTCTCCGCTTAGTTCATATATATGAATAAATAAAATAAAAATCATGTCAATCAGGCGCTCCGTTTTGAAATGAAAGTAGACACAAACAAACGAATAACTGTTTATATCAACGAGGCTATTTCTATATTTTATAAAAGAATCAATGAAATCGTACAACTGCATTTACCAACGCGTAAAACTAAAAACTTTAGAAAGAAAAAGCATCCGCAATGATTTAGTCAATCACTTATTAAATTGATTCAGGCAAAAGAAAAGATCAGAACTAGGTATCGTAAATACAGGAATCCTCGAGATGAAATTGAATTCTCTATTCTTCTTCAACGTTGTCATAGGTTGAATGTTAAATGTCATAATGATTACATAGAAAATATTGAGAATAACATAGCTTCCTATACCAGCAAATTTTTATAACTATATTAAATCAAAAAATCAGAACAAAAGTAGATTGATGTTATGAATTAAGGCAATGTATCAGGTACAAGCGGTCAAGAAATAAGCAATTTACTTGCGAATCATTTTTCATCAGTTTTTAACGGTTCCGAAGGAGATGTTAGCGCAGACATGGGACGTAACTTTGACAGAGCTTCAATTCTGTTTCCATTAAGCAATATAATCCTTGAGGAGGAAAAGTACTGGATAAAATAAGCATCTTGATTCTTCAAAAGGTCCCGGGCCAGATGGGATCCCAACTATCTTCGTTAAAACCTGCGCCAGTGAACTGTCTGCACCACCTACTATCCTCTTTAATTTGTCCTTGAGTAGTGGCACTTTTCCTGACGAGTGGAAAAAAGCTAAGATAGTCCCGGTGTATAAAAAGGCGATAAGTCTAATATTGAACAATAGACCGGTTTCGACATTGTCTTGTTTCGCAAAGATTTTTGAATCTTTAATATGCACTGTTTTGAGTAGTCATATAGACCAACATATTACAGCAAAACAACATGGGTTTAGGGGTAGGTCAGTTACCACTAATTTAGTCTCTTTTTTAGATTATGTCTATAAAAGGGTAGATAAAGGATCTCAGGTTGATGTTATGTATACCGATTTCTCAACCGCCTTTGATAAAGTCGATCATTGCATTCTGCTTCAGAAATTGTATCTGCATGGTGTAGAGGGTTTATTGCACAGGTGGTTTGACTCGTATATTACGGGTAGATCTCAAACTGTAGTGGTAAATGGATTTACGTCTAATACCTATTATTCTCTCTTCGGTGTACCTCAGGGATCGATATTAGGTCCCAAGCTCTTTCTTGTATTTATCAACGACATTGTCAATTTTATACGTTACAGTCACTGTCTTATTTATGCCGATGATTTAAAGTTGCTTGAAGAGGTTACGATATTATGGATAAAAAACTTACAAGATGATCTCAATGCAATATCAGTATGGTGTCGAAATAACAACATGTGTCTTAATCCATCTAAATGCTTTCATATTAAGTTTACCCGTAAAAAACATTTCTTTTGGCTCAGCTTACGCAAATAATAAACATAAAATTAGTAAGTATCAACGATTCGTGATTTGGGAATAGTGCTTGATGGTAATTCAAAATTTCAAATCTCATATTGATAATATAACTCCTAAAGCCGCGCCTACATAAGAGTGTGGGGTTCATAAACAAAAATACAAAACAGTTTAAGAAAATAACAACCAGTCTCCTTTTGTACAAAAGTCACGTAAGAAGTGTATTGGTATTTTCTAGGGTCACTTGGAATCCTTACTGCTCGAATCATTCGCAACGTATAGAATCCATTCAGAGATCTTTTACTCGACATCTATCCTGGAAGCATTTGTTTGGGCGAAGAGCTCCTTATATGGTCAGATTAAAACATTAAGAATTATTTCTTATAATAAATAAGTAGATGGTATAACACCATTGCATTGGGCTAAACCTGTAATAATAGTTGTTTTTAAAGGAAATAAATAAATAAATTAAAAAAATATTAGTTGACACACTTAGCAACCGACGTAAAAGGGCAGATTTAAATTTTTCTACGTGGAATAATAAATGGTAAAGTAACTGACTCCGAATTGTTGGGAAAAATGAAATTAAAGGTTCCATTTCGACCTCCCATAACCAATATGTTTGTTTTTGCCTAGATTTCGTACTAATCTTGGAACAAATTCGCCAATTGTAAGAATCTGCAATATGTACAATTATTTAAACGCGAAGAATTTTGGCAAATTGGATATATTTCATGAGAAACAAGCATATTGTAAGAGTTTCATAAATAAATGTATGGTACAATTTTTTGGAAATAAATATATATTAGCTTGCATTACAGCTTACATGCACTTACAGGATTTAGTTAAAATGTAAATTTGTAAAGGTGTTAACAGTTATCAATCGTGGAAATAATGTAAATTGTTTTATTTCTCAAGGTAGTTAACATAAAATGGTAGAAGCTGTGGACACATATTATTTTTGTATGTACTAGATCATAACATTATGCATGTTAGTTCTTATGACGTTATTTGTACGATACATTGTTTGTGTTCCTTAAATAAAAATAAAAAAAGACATCAGACACACTTGCGCATTTTAACAGTTATTAGTATTCCTAGATAGGTAATTTTCGTAGACCGCGGGCAATCATGTTTTAAGAGTTTTTTTATAAATAACCCGATTTGTGCATTCCTGTATCAATCGGCTGGTTCATAGACTACCTGTCCTTTCTTGTTGAGTACGATCGAGCGTCGAATGAGATAAACGAGTTTATGCATGTTTATCTTATTCCTGTTGGTGCGTGCTGCTTATGCAATCCTATATAAACTATAAAATATTTAGTATTTTATTATCGTTTGCGGTTTCGAGCGTAATAGATAAGCAGTACTTAAGTTCAACACTTATTTCTAAAAACAAAACAATCTCAGAAGTAAAAAAGTAGATACCGTGCGGAATATATTAAATCGGATTCATTGAAAATCCCATAAAGCCATCGTCGCCTTTGTGCTTTCTATGTCTAAAAACATTTTCGAATGAAGCAAAGAGGCCTTCGAGACTGTAAGATCATTTGAATAAAATGCATCCAGATAAGAAAGACAAGACTGTAGCATATGTTCAAGACCTAGAAAAGAAGCATAATACTCAGCCAAGTGTAGGAAAACTATTTTCGGCGGCTGCTAAACAAGATAACGACGGACTTCCAGCTTTGTACAATATCTCTTTGTTAATTGCTCAAAAAAGCAAACCACACAACATCGGAGAAGAGTTAATTTTGCCAGCAATAAAGGAAGTAATAACTACTGTCATTCAAAAACCGGCTGCAGATATTATCCGAAAAAATCCTTTGAGTAATAATTCTGTGCGAATTGATGAAATGACTGAAAACATTGAAGGATCATTGTGCAAACATCTGAGGACTAGTCAATTCTCAATTCAGCTCGATGTTCACTTTACCAACTAATAAACATTGTTGCTGTTTTACGTGAGGTTTATTAAAGATGATAAAATATCTGAAGAACTATTGTTTGTTAGAAATTTAGAAACCAACACAAAAGGCAAAACTATATTCAATACATTGGAAAAGTTTTGTGATGAGAAGGAGATTCCCTTGAAAAATATTATATCAGTTGCTACGAATGGCGCTCCGGCTATGACAGGGTGTCATGAAGGCTTCATAGCATACTTTAAAAATATTAATTAATACCAGATGTCCTTGCTGTACATTGCGTTATTCATAGACACCATTTGGTTGCTAGAAACTTAGTGAACGACCATTTCAATCGCTGCAATATGTCATCAAAGCAGTCTATAAAATCCGTAACAGCTCTTTGAATTATAGATTATTTCATCAGCTTTGTGTGACTAATGATGAAGATTTTAACCGTTTGTTGTTTCATACTGAAGTTCGTTGGCTATCAAGAGGCAATTGTCTGACTCTAGTTTACAACCTGTTTGACTCTGTGATAGAGTTCTTGGAAAGTAAAGATACAGAATTGCGCAACAAGCTCATTACATCAAAGAATGATATACCTAGCTTACTTGACAGACCTGTATAAATTGTTCAACGACATGAATCTCCAACTGCAAGGCGATGAACTAAATTTAATTAAAACAACAAATGTCGTTGCTGCTTCTACACAAAAAGGATATGGGCAGACGTGAGTTTCACAATTTTACAAATTTATCAGTATCCTGCAGTAACGACGACTTGTTTGCCTACTGGCAATATTTGGAAAACCTCCACATTGACTTCACCGAACGATACCAGGACATTTTAAACTTGTAAATACCAGACTGGGTGTTGGATCCGTTTCAAATGTCAACACACCAATGTCACCTCAGCTGGAAGAAGAACTTACAGAATTGACAACAAACGAGGAAATAAAAATCAAGTTCAAAAATGGGTACCAAGAATTATGGTTACAAAAACCGATCCCGCAATTTTACCCTGGATTGTGGTCAATCGTTCAACGATTCTTGATAGAATTCCCATCGTCATATTTGTGTGAATGTGGATTGTGCTGTGGCAACGCTGTTTACTAAAAAGAGAAATCGTCTGCATGTTACCGAACTGTCCTTGTCCGACTGTCCTTGAGTAAATTGCAAGCTAATATCAACAAACTTATTAAACAGCATCAGATTCATCCTTCACATTAGTTTTAGTTTTAGAATCGATTATGTTTGTTTTATTTTTATAAAAGATACTCTGTCATTCAGACAGACACTATAAAGTTGCGTTTCAATAATCATTCTCATTGGCAGGTGTAGCCCGTAAGAGAACCTACTGCGTTCCGGTCTCAAGTTAACTCTTGCGGGTTATAGTAAAAGTCTCGTTTAGAATGAATGTTTAATCTCCGCGAATATAGCTCACAATAATTAATTAAGTTAATTTGAAGTTATAGTGGTTTTTAAGTAGGTGAAAAAATGGGAGCGCTAAAAAATAATTTATTCTCAAAGAGGGCAGTGGACAAAATAAGTTTGGGAACCCCTGCTCTAGTATAATGAAATTTATTTTCACGTATGCCGTTTACGTCAACACCTAACGCAACAGATTGGGATGCAGTTTTCACTTTCACTTAGAGAATTGATTTTGAATATTTTAATAGTGGATTTATTGGGTTTATGTATTTGTACTTAAACCACTGTTTTTTGTTGCACTAAATTTATTTTTTAAGAAATGTAGTATGGATTCCACACTTCCACTCACTGCTGCATATAAGAAACTGTCCTAATAGACCGGAAGCCTATTAATTGTTCCTTTTTGTTTTTAAATCTACTCTAATTATTTTTTTACGTAATAACCTATGTGAGACCATCTTTTACCAACAGGTTATATCAAAGAATTTATCTCTAAATCACCCATCAATTACACTTTGTAGTTTAAAATTGTTAGTTTCTCAGTAACGATGTAAAACCAAGTCTTCTTATGTAGTTTACAGGTGAAGCATGCTTCTAAAAACATGCGCCTAATATCGTTTTACAAGCATTATACTAAAAATTGTGTATTTCGAAAGAAAACACATTTAAGTCACTTCCTTGTTTTTTTAAGTTTTAATTCTTTCGTCAGTCAGTCATTAATAAATATATATATATATATATATATATATATATATATATATATATATATATATATATATATATATAAATATATATATTTATTACAATACTACACTACGATAACACAAGGCCTTTCAAACGGACAATCTAAATGTATCAATCTTAAAATTACATTTAAATAAAAGTGTTACACAGTATCGGTCTATAAACTGTCTGAAAAAAATAAATATATCTGTTATCTGCTTAGCATTTATCGTTATGAGTGATTGGTTTCTGCCTACCTACTTGATTTAGGCATATGATTATTTTAAGTAATTTCGTCTGGACTTTTAATGTATTTTTATAAGCGAAATTTGAATAGAAATCGTAAGATATTTAAAGTATTAAACAGTAGAGAAGAATCCATATCTGAGTAATAAAATTGAAACTATCATTAACCATGCTTCATGTCTATGGGTTCATTTTTCATGCATATTATAAAGGAGAACGTTAACCTTAGTTTCAGATTTAGGTATGTTACAATAATCGTAGACAGTCTACATTTTTTAATATATAGAACTCTAGCAATAACTGTACGCCCTACTGACGAATGGTGTATAACAAGTAACATGTAAATTAAAAGCCAAAAACTACTCGAAGGATATATTTATATATAACTATACAAAAATATATTACTATAATGCATTTAGAAAAAAGTTAAACTACCTATGGTTTTTAAGAGACGGCAAAAAAATAGTTTTATATCGGATCTGCATAGTAATAACATTCATATTTAAGTGCGCAAATTAACCAAAATAATGTTGCATACAAATAGGCTCATAATAACTCACATCATATACAACCAAATAACCAATACCCTAGTTAAAAGCGGTACCTAGGTGTCCAACACACAAGCAAGTATGACGATAGACCAATTTTTTTCATTAAATACTACCATTAACATAACATTAACATTTGTGTTCATGAACATTTAATGTTTGATTTGGTCTACTTGTTTCTATGTATTTACAAAAAAAAAGTATTTTTGTATATAAGTCAGTTGTCTAATACCCATAGTACAAGCTCTGTTTAGTTTGGAACTTGATGGCGTTGTGTGAATATGCTAAAATATTAATATTATATTATCTACCTACCGTTTGACCGACCGTTTATTTTTTTTTATATCACTCGTGAACAGTATTTTGTTTCTCGATGCAAGGTTCTTTATGACATATTTTCTATACCCCTGAAAAAAATCTTATTTTTAGACGGCATTTAGTTTTGGCGAGGATGTTCCGTTAGATTTTCTAATAGATTTGATTTCTCTCTAATGCTAGACAACCATCAGATTGATACAGAGATGAACAAGTTTAACTCGACTGATTTGATAAGACATCTGAAAGCAGCAACTCCACAAAGGATAGGATGCTAAACTATCCTGATACGGGCAATAAACGAGCTTTTCTGATCGCTTTTTTGGAGCACTTGGCAGCAACATTATATAAATCTTTCTTGGCTAGCTCGATCCACGGCTATGCTTTTACAAGTGTCCGCATGGTTTATCATATTTCGTTTGTAAAAGGTCATCTATCATTACCTTGGCGTTTTATCTTCGATTGAGTAATATCGGCCTAGTTACCTATATTTTGGATTATTTACCTTGTAACTTTGTTTCATTTTATAATACATACTTATAACTGTTTTCACAGTAATTGGTAGTATAATCTAGTCAATAGTCACACGATAACATGTTTTATGTTTTATTTTCAAATTTCTTCAAGTAATAATAATATGTTAATGAAAAATTATTATGCAAACGGCAACAGTCGATAACGTTCAGTGAAATCTTTATATACAGCAGTTTAAAAAAACTTGAGTGAGTACAGCCAAAATTTTCTAAAATGATTAAATTATTTATTCAAATATTACATTTGAAATGATAAGTAGAATGCAAACTCTTGTAAACTTCACATGGTAGTCATGGTTTGCGCTATAATAGAAACGAGGGAATGCCCCTATACTTAGTTTGTTCCTCCTCTTTTTTTAACTCTCGCCACAATATGGATACCTAGGCATTAAAAATTTAACGGAACGTATTTGTGTACCTATTCATGGCTCAGCTCCTAAACGTATGGACTGAAATATTCAATTTTTATTGTTAGAAAGGTGTCTTTATAAATAGGTAGTATTATTGGTTAAAATTCAAGAAAATCTATTCATCTATTGGAAGATTATCAGTAGGTATTTTATTCTATTGGTCGTTAGTATTTTTAATTTACACTTAAATAATACTTAGCATTGTAAATAAATTAGTATACCAATTTCCAAATAACATAACTATTTTTCAGACTTGGTTTTCTTTAACTTTCTTACAAGTTTATACCTGAGTCCTTTACAGTCAACCCGTGTGCGTTTAAGAATAAGTCACTTCACCAAAAATATACAATTTCAAGTCAATCACTAGATTAACTAAAAAACTGGTAATAAATTTATCTTTTTAATTAAATGTATTTATTATTTGGTATCTTTAAATTAAGGACAGACAACGTCTGAGTCAGGAGGGCGACGCAACGTCAGCGGCTGAAATATTAGCACCGACGCGACGGCACTTTATCACATTTTTATATTTACTTGTATATTACAACCTGTTCAAACCGTATAAACGTTCTGTGAATTTTCTTTATGCGTGTGGGCTCCTTCGGCTTGTCGTCCTACCGGGATTTTCCATGGAGCCAACAATCGAACTGACTAAAACAACAAGGTGTACTGCACCGTGCCTAAAATAGAAGGAATACGAGAACAACTGTTATTATGACATCCAATGCCCCTGTTATTTGCCCCAAGCATTACAGTAAATACCTCCAAGTGTTTTTGAAAAAGTTAGTTAACCCGTCACATATTACATATACATAAACTAATAGTAATTTATTTTATGTTGTTTCAGAAGACTAAACATGCCTCATATCGTTATTTCAAATGGTGACAGAGTACATCCAACGGTTACGGAGGCGGATCTTGAGGATGCATTGCAGTTTGCTGGTAAATACATTCAATTGTAATTTATATATATTTATATAAGAGATTTCCACGTATGTAGTCACTCATCACGATATCTCTAGAACCATTAGAGCTAAAGACTTGAAATTTGGTAGGAATATTCTTTTCACCGAGTAGAGGTCAGCTAAGAACGGATTTTACGAAATTCAAAAAAAAAAATATTTCAATAATGTAAGTAGCAAAACAACGTTTGCAGGATCAGCTAGTGTTATTATATTACTGTGTCACCGAGAGCATTACATGCGATCAAATGAGACTTGCACTGAAGATCGTGGAACAATGGTGCGCAGCACACAACCTGACAGTGAACCCATCCAAAACAGAGATGATCATGTTCACAAACAAACGCAGCCTAGGAAATCTCAGACTTCCCAAGCTATTTGGAACACAACTTACTCTTACCAAAGAGGTCAAATACCTAGGAGTAATACTGGACAGTAAACTCCTGTGGAATAAGCACCTCGATGAAAAACTGAATAAAGCCTGCATTATTTTCTGCCAATGCAAGCGGCTACTCGGCAAAAGCTGGGGACTATCACCCAAAATTACTTTATGGCTATACAGGACAGTCATAAGACCAATAATCACTTACGGTGCTGTTATCTGGTGGCAGAAAACAGAGCTAAGCACCGTCATAAACAAACTGCAGCAATTCCAGCGACTCCCATGCTCCGCGGTCACTGGCTGTATGCGCACAACGCCTACTGCCGCACTGGAGGTGGCTCTTGGTCTGCCACCCCTGGATCTATTCATACAGCAGGAGGCCGCCATGGCGATCATTAGACTCAAACACCTGAGTCTATGGCACAAAAGGGAGGGATCGCACTCTAAATTATGGGATCAATTGGTGGAATACGAACCACTGATAGCAGCTCCATGCGATAGAATCCCAAAACACCATATCTTCACAAGAAGATACTACATCCAGATACATGGAAATGACCGAGATCAATCCGGCATTAACGAAGTCCGAATTTACACGGACGGTTCCAAGACTAGGTCAGGAACTGGAGCCGGAGTTTTCTCGCAAGACCTAAATATAAACATATCACTAGCGTTAGGCCAACACAGCTCCATATTTCAATGTGAATGTGTGGCAATAACTTACGCCGCCACAACGGCCATGTCAAGGGGTATCAAGGACTACAACATCCGAATAATATCCGACAGCATGGCCATCTTAAAGGCATTGGAGGGCAACACAATGACCTCTGGTGTTGTCTTCGAATGCCACCAAGCACTGGAACAGCTCGCTATATTCAATGGGGTACTCCTCCAATGGATTAAAGGGCACAGTAACTCACACGGGAACGATGCCGCAGATGAGTTGGCAAGGAGGGGCTCGGCAACCCCAACCTCTGGCCCAACCCCACTCCTGCCCATATCGTTTAACCAAATACGATGCTGGGTCAGGCAACGGACCTGTGGAGCCTGTGCCGCCGTGGAGGCTCTCCAGCCGGTCATCGCCGAGTGGGCAGGGCGGCAGCACGGGACCCTTTCCTTCCGACTGACGCAGGTGCTTTCCGGGCACGGTTGCTTCGGAAAGTACCTGCACACGGTCGCTAGGAGGGAACTGAGTCCCGCCTGCCACCACTGCGACTGCAGTGAGGACTCGGCCCAGCACACGCTGGCGGTCTGCCCCGCATGGGCGGCGCAGCGCCGGGCCCTCACTGCAGTCATCGGGGTGGATCTCTCGCTACCGGCCGTAGTACGCTCCATGGCCGGTAGCGACAGTTGTTTTACCGCGGTCGCAACCTTCTGCGAGGTAGTAATCTCGCGGAAGGAGGCGGCGGAGAGGGCCCGGGAGGATGACCTCCACTCGGACCCGATCCGCCGCCGGCGAACCGGGCGGCGGAGGCCCGCCTACCACAGCCTCATGCCGCCCTGAGTGTGGCCGCGGGTGGACGGGGTGGGTTTCCCCTCCACCCGCATTAGTTGGCCAGCCGCGAGGGGGCGGCGTCCGCGTGTGCCGGACGTCGCCTAAAGAGAGGAACATCTACATTGAGACGGAGCCCGCACCAGGAGCGGGCTGGCGCTAGGAGGGGTCCGGATGTCTTAACAACAGCTGTTCCCGGATCCCTCCTGTTACAGGCGCAGAGTGGCACACCGTGTGGTTTTAGTCGGTCCGAGTCCGACACACCACCCCGCCGCAAACCTCGGAGGGGTGACGGTCCGAGGGGATTTCCACACGTTAAAAAAAAAAAAAAAAGGCAACGGACCTGTGAAGCACACAACCGGAGGTGGAAAAACTCACCCGGCTGCAGACAGTCCAAACTGGTGCTGAATCAAGTCACGCCACGACTCACCTACAGACTGATCAGTCTTAGCAGACCGGAAATCAGAATGGTTGTCGGAACTATTACAGGACATCTAGCCCTGAACCGACAACTATTCATAGTCAATGCGACGGACAGCCCCCTGTGCAGGGGATGTCTGGAAGCTGAAGAAACGGCCGCCCACCGTAGTCCTGGAATGCGAGGGAGTGGCCACACAACGGGCAAATATCATTCCTGATATAAAGTCGCTCCTAGAAGCCTGTGAACGCCCCAGGAGGCTTCTGCGCTTCTGGAAGGAGCTTGGCTGGCTCACCTAGTCAACCAATCCCCGACGCATAAAGGACCACTCTGAGTCTAAATGCGGAAACCGAGGCCCACAACCAATACCAATACCAATACTGTGTCACCGGATCGACCGACCGACCAGGGGAGGGGGGGAGGGGTGGAGGAATTTTAATTACTCCATATAACATCAGCTTTTTCGCAGTGAAAGCCTTTTCAACGATGTTTTACTTTTATGTAAGAACCGTGAAAATATTAAGACACATTTAGTACAATACTGTAATAATGACATAAGTTTAAACTAGTTTTATAGTGATGATTGTTACATAATCACACTCAAACCGCAGAACGGATGTAGACACAGACAGATTGTTTCTTTGATTAGATAGATAGATAACACTTTATTTACTCACTATTGTTACAATGGAGGTGTTATACATATATTAACGGCGTTTTTATAACTCTGACGGTATTTGAACAAAATTTTAATTACAATAACAAAATAGCCTAAGCTCTTTGGAGGTACCATAGTCCATCTAATCTAAGAAGTCCCGTTTGACGTTTCTTACTTTTCAAAACGAAACAACTTTGTATTGGCGTAACTCACACAATTGTAATAAATTTTGCCGTAAAACCATGGAATTATGAAGCTATTGCTATTTTATCATAAGATGTACAATTCGTAATGACTAAATTTAAACTGAAATCTTTTAAGCAAAGCAAAAGAAGCAATATCCACAATAGATATAATTTTTTTAGACTTCATTTCAAAGTCACGTAGTTAGGTCCTTTGCCGTAGTGCTGCGACTCTTCAAATTCACTTTGTGTACGAATAATCGTTTAAATTCATCAGTTCGATTCATCAGTTTGATTATTCATAATAATCGAACTGATTAATAACCTGCCATTTTCAATCCAGACGACTTGTAGTATCCGCAATACGCACCATGCAAGTCTTACTACTAAAGTGGCAAACAAGTAACATATCACGCTTTTTATTAATTTCTAAAATTTATATAATAAGCTTTGTGTCCGTCTTCGTTTTAGGGCAGAAATTGTACAGTCGTGTTGAAATTTTCTCCAAGTAGTTTTCCTTAATATCAACACATACAGATAACAAAATACAATTATCGCCATTAAATATATCTCAATAAAAACGTGACGTCCATGAATGACGCTGATCACAAATATTAAAAAGAAATACTGGATTATACATTCATAAAGTCGACAATTGCTGGCACCCATTTCTTTTAATTTAATTGTGATGAGTATTAAAAAATGTATTTCTAAACTATAAGCCATTTCTAACCTAATTAACCTCTTCAATATCAATGTCTTCAATGTATAATTTCTTTTAATAACACGTCTTTTAGAAATGTAATTTAGGATGAAAATTGGTTGCAACTATTTTATGCATGTGTTGACTACCATAAAATTAGGTGCGAGGTGTATTTCAAACCTTTTTTAAGAGTCACAGTTTTACAGATGTTCATTTGTATTCATTAAATTACTTATTTAGATTTAAAACCTAAAATATAATAATATACGGGCTATTACAGTAACATACCTAAATCTGTAAACCTGTAATCGACTTGTATATAAAAAAAATAATGATATCGATATCTCTTAAGAATCGTATATTGTAGTAATCGATTTCTTTGACCCCCTCCCTATTCTTCAATCTGTCAGAACTGTCAAACGGTAGCTCTTAGATTAGGACTATAGTCCTAATCAACATTGAACTTTCCTTTAACATCACTATTTTAAGCAAAAGTAAGTGCAAAAAAGTGGTAGATACTTTCCCCAATTCATAACGCACACATTATTGGTAATTATTATCAATAATATAAAACGGTTGCATATGCTGTCGTAGATATTTTTACAACTGGTAGATATAGAGACGCAATTCAACAAACTGTCATCATCATTACTTTCAACAATCCATAGGCCACTGCTGGACATAGGGCTCTCCTTAGAAAGGCGGTTTTGACCAAATTAAATTAAATTCAAATAGTTTATTTCAGACATAGTCCATAGGGTTAGTACAAACTAAGTAACTTAAGGACTAATATTAGTAATACACAATCAATTATTATGGTGACTGGTGTTGATCTTTGACCAGTGGCGCGGCAGAGGGGAGTCCCACCGACCTGTAAACACCATCAGGACACTGCTAGTAGCGGTGCGCACCTCTTTCTTTAAATTGCGTAAAAGTCGCCTGTGTGTGCCTCCGCAAACATACCGGACGCACTACAACGCCACGACAGCCCGTTTATATTGGACTCGCAGGTCGCTGTATGTCCCTTGCGTAAAACTGGTCCAAAGACTGCACGTGTAAAAGGACTGGCAGAATGCTTTAAAAACTGTAACCTTTGCTTGATTTGTACAGTTTATATAGGTACCTGTCTGCAATATACCACGTTGGCCAGTCGGGTTGCTCTAAGGATTGAGTCAAGTTTTTTTTCTGTTCCAACTGCCTTTTGTCCTATGTAGTTTGCTCTCTGCGACACCCACTGGATGAATGGGGGTGGTAACAGTCCGTAATCCAAACTAGTCAACACACGGATACCGTCTGTTACCTTCTGATACACAAACCGTTCCCTTCATAAAATCGTGTCAATTTCGTCCACGAGATTCGATATATTAGTGTTCTCTGGATGGATGTAACACTAATAGGTCCTTGCATTGTTCTTGCAAAAGACGCTTGCAAAATTTTGGATGAACGATGCGGCAACGCATAAAATTCGCACATACATAATACATACATATACAACACATACATACATAATATTTGTGATGTGTCATTCGAATGTATACACTTTATGCTGGGCGAAGCGACAAACTTACCTTAACAAGTTGAGGCCACCAGTTTTAATAAATTTGTAGGAAATAAACTGGAGCTCTACATGTATGTTCCAAAAACTGTAAATTTTGACCTGATTTTGTTCTATTGTTAAACAACTATACCTACTTGCATTATACGTACATTGATGATTTAGTCAGAGCATGTACTACTTTACTACAGTTGTGTTGATTCGTACATCCTTCGTTTTAGTATTTGGTTTATCAGTAACGATACTTAACAATTTATTCTACAAAAGGCATTATGTTTAGGTATTTTCACTTAATTTAATGTAATTTTCACGCATTGATGGACCTGTTGGCATATAGTAGGTTCGATTCCCACTCGGGACAAATACTACAAGATGAACACAATCAGTTATTGTGTCTCACATCAACAGCCTTTAATAGTCCACTGCTGGACATAGGCCTCTCCTCAGAAAGGAGGTTTTGGCCTACTATATCACGCTGGGCAGACGAGTTGGTATAGGGTTTGTATCAAGTTTTCCTTCTTTTTGCAGTGCCTCTTACGACACCCTCGGGATGAATTGGGGTAGTGAAATTCGTATTCTTAATCCGTCACTACACGTGTCTACTTATTGTGTCTGGGTGTGATTTAACTATAACATGTATTTTGGAAATATACATGTATTATAATTTCATTTCATTATAATCAGTCTGATTCCCATGGCACAGACTCTATCTGATTTGGGATCAGACGGCCGTGTGTGAGATGTGTCAAGACATTTGATTACTTATTATTGATTAAATATTGTAGACATATAGATATAGTAGGCCAAAACCTCCTTTCTAAGCAGAGGCTTACGTCCAGCAGTGGACTATTAAAGGCTGTTGATGTGATTGTAGACACACAATTCTTTACAATAAAATAAAAGTTTCTGGATTTTATTTTAGTGAAATACTTGTAATATTTTTAGAATAGGATTTACACTGTTTATACCTCTGAAAATTAAAACAGTTTCAAAACGTAGCAGACCCAAACTCTTAAAAACGTTTTTTTTTAATGTACGTAAATAAACTGCTAAAGTTTATCATTAGACACACAAAACTCGTACGGTGCAGGGTGATGATAAGTATATTATTGAATTTTTATTCTACTAGACTACATTTTTTCCTAGTTGGCCCTATAGTCATTTTCATTTACTGCACGGATGGCGTAGTGATTTAGGCGGTCGCCACTCCGTTGACTACCACGCTCAGTGCTGTGGGTCCGATCCCCACATGCGACGACACTTTGTGTGATCCACAAATTGTTGTTCTGAGTCTGGGTGTTCTTTGAGTCATACATGTTTGTATAGTCCCCGCGACACAGAATATATACCTAATGCGGGAGATGTCTTTTTAAAGGTATAAATTTACACACATTGTCCTAAAAATAACGACTGGACAAAAAAACAGCTAAATCAGTCGAGCCTCTGATCAGTGATACTTCGATATACAAGAGGAAAAGGCAATAGGATTATATACATATATAGGAGTACAACCACTTCCTCTAAATTATCCATTTTTTTAGCATCTTTGCATATTTGCTAAACGTGGTTTTGTCTCTAATTACAATACCTTACACTGAATCCAGTGATTTACGAGTGGTGTCAGGCTTACCCACACAGTACGTAGTGTACTCGCAGCCACTCTTGAACCTCTTCTCCTTATAAGCGTTAAGCTTAGCTAGAGTTAGCTAGCTTATTAATCAGTATTTCTAAAGAAATTTGATAATGCTCCCCTTTGTTTTATTTGCACTCCGTTCATGTCATAGCCGATATATTTTATCGGATTAAATAGTTTGTCGCTAAGTGTCCATATAACTTCTGATGCCCTTGTTGCCTTGGATAGTCTTCATGTAAAAATGGATTGTCTGTCTATATGTTCTTCGTTAGACCGATTATTATTGAGATAAAATACCTAATGAAATACAAATAGCCAAATGGCTCAAATCAAATAAGAAATATATTAAAATATATAAGAAATTATTTTTTATTAGAATACGAATAACATCCTATGAGCGACGCCTGACATTATTTTGATTAGACATTCACTCGTTATGAAAACAATTGCAGGCACTGGCAAGTACCAACTCTTCCACTGCTTAATCATGCTGTCAACTCTCGTAGGAGCCATCTTAGAAATGATCGGTATAGCCTTCATACTGCCTGCAGCGGCCTGTGACCTTAATGTACCAGATGGTCTCAGGGGGATTCTCACTTCTCTACCAAATATTGGTAAGTTGCTTGTTATTGCAATTCTTTTAAATATAGAATACATACTTTAAAACCAATTGAATATTACAGTATAAATATAATTTATAAAGTACCTATACAAAAAAAATATTGTAAGAAAGTAAATTTTTCTACGAGTAACTATGATTTCATAGTAAGAAAAAATTACTTATGAAGACTAATATGAAGATAGAGGCAGAATTAAATATTTTTGCAAATAACACAACTGAAACTTCAAATAAAACAAACAAATTAACGCACCACAAGACTGACTGTATAACTAAATAGTTTTTAAGTAACCGTTACTGTACTGCACTATGTAGGCACCTGTAGTGCCATTTTTAGCATGAATTTATACAAATTCCCACTGATATGTGCAATTGGAATTTTTACAAATGTTTTACGTGTTAATTTGGCTTACATCGAAATCAGAAATGTCTTTCCCGGCCAGACAAAAAGTTGTTAAATCTCATTTTCGTTTTCAGGAATTATTCTGACTGCTCCATGCTGGGGTAGGGCGGCAGATCACTTAGGCAGAAAACCTGTACTTCTGGGCTCGTTAGTTGTGGCCGGGACAATGGCGTTCATTGCCTCGTTTATGCCTAACCTCATTAGCTTCGCAATCTTCAAATTTGCTTGCTCTCTATTGTGAGTAGTCCCAAGTCATGATTGTTTTTATTATACTTTTTTGTTTTAAAGAAAAGAAACTAGATAAAACTTTCCCGAAAAGTGTCTATGCATATTAGGATATAAAGTATGGTATAAACATGAAAAATATTTGTCAACTCTATAACAAATCTCTTTCAGAAAACTTTTAATGGACATTTAAGAAGAAAGTTCTTTTTTCATGTCACACTTTAATATTTGTTTCACATTGCCAGTTTGAGTATATTCGAGGTTATGTTTCCTATCTATTTTGGACTCCAAAATATTATAGCCTTAAATATTATTTAATTTCATTTTTAATTATTTTTTACTAATTGTTTTCAGTCTATCTTGCCCCTCCTCTCTTGGCTACGCTTACGTTTCAGAGATGTTGCCACAAAAACGACGTGACATTGCCGTGCTCATCATCAACGGACTTGTCAACGTAATGACAGTCTTCAGTCCTGGTAAGTCTGCGTTCGGGTACGTTCAGTTGTAGAGGTTCAGCGTTAAGACTCATACTGGAACTCATCTGTAGGCTATATTCCGGTTAGCTGAAACAAAAACATTAACAACTACCCGCATTTGAATTATGTTTTTTATATTTTGTGCATTTGGTAGTTTAGAGTTATCGAGTTACCTCATAAAAGAGTAGTTTTTCCTCAACTCCATGTAATTACGTACAATATATGTATATAATATTATTTTGGTATCCAAAATGTAAACTCATGCCAGTACTTAACGTTTCCAGGTCTAGCATGGTTGTTGCTGTCTTACAACTGGCGCTACGCCTGGGGTCTCATAGACATGCGACCCTGGCGGCTCCTTACCGCCGTCTACTCACTTCCTCTTCTGATCTCTGCACTCCTCGTACTTTCTGTTGACGAAAGCCCCAAGTTTTTAATGACGAGGGGTAAAAAAACTGAAGCCTTGGAGGTTTTAAAGAAAATTTATAAAGTGAACACTGGAAAGTCTGAAAATACATTTTGTGTAAGTTATATACTAGGTTTTTTATTTATTTTTAAGGATACTTATAGGAATATATCCTGTGTCGCGGGGGACTTTACAAACATTCATGAAACGGACACAAAGAACACCCAGACTCAGAACAACAATTTGTGGATCACACAAAGTGTCGTCCCATGTGGGGTTTGAACCCACAGCGCTCGGCGTACTAGGAAGCGGCGTGGCTTAAACCACTAAGCCCTCCGTGCAGTCGAATCCGTTTTATGTTAGCTTTAGTAACAAACTTTATATAAGAATACTAATACTATAATGACAACCAGATTTTATTTATTTATTTTATTTATTTTACATCTTAATGCACTTATGTACATCGGCGGACTTAATGCCCTGGGCATTCTCTACCAGCCAACCTTTAGGTGGTGTAGAAATCTTGTAATCAATTAGATAGATTGTAATCAATGATTATAAATATATTTTTTTATCTAAAACTAAGCAAAATCTACAAATATAATAACATATAAGTTATAATGTAATACAAATATAATTACACATATATATAGAAATAAATATAGATATAAATACATATAAGTTTGTACACTGTAAATGCTTGAATTTAGGAGGTGTACTATTTGTTAAGTCACTTCCGCCATCTCCTTGAGAAGGTAATTATGTACATTCCTTTTAAATGCGAAACGGTTTGTGGACATCCTGAGATTTAAGTCATATATTTTATTTTTATTTTATTTATTTATTTTTATTTATTTAACTTAATGCACTAGTTGTACAAAGGCGGACTTAATGCCCAAGGCATTCTCTGCCAGTCGACCTTCGGGTGATGTAGAAAAATGAAGCTGTAGGTGCAAGAGAAAACAGAGAATTTGACTTGTTTATATTATTAATGTTGGATAAATCTAACTTACATATATACACTACCACTATAAATACTATAAATAAAATACTATATCCATAACTACATATATACATAGAGGTCTCAAGTATACACATACAATAGGTGAATATACACATTTATAAATACATAAATATAAAAACACATAGTCGGGTACTAGCGATGTGACCTTTCTGCCAACTTATTTTGTAGAAGTTCTTGTACTTTCTTCTTGAACGTAAACCGGTTAGTGGACATTCTAATTTCAACTGGGAGCGCATTCCAGAGAAGAACTGACTGTACATAGAAGGAAGAATTGATGAAGTTGGAAGTGTGAGGGGGGCAAAGAAGAAGCATATTATTTGTAGATCGAAGATTTCGGTCGTGACTGGAGCAAAGGAGGCGGAGATGGGGAACCAGGTACTCAGGTACCGATGGGGAATTAAGAAAAGAAAAAAGATATATTTTTTATTCGATGCAGTCTGACGTAAAATTATATGGCTCACCATTTATTATGAGTGCGTATATCTTACGATTAAGTTTATTATACGGTTTTACAATATATTAGTGTAATCTGTTCAATAAATGTAATCACACTGATACTCACCAAATTCCGGTAGGTAGAAACGTGTAGAGGACAGACCATCTTTGTATGTTGGGGGTTTACTTGAGCATGCAGCCCTTAAATATAGTATTTTTATTAATTTACTCAAATAATAAAGTGGTTCAAATCACGTAGTCTCAAGAAAATAGGTACATGTAAATAATATATTTGTACATGACCATTACCACATCTCTTTTTTTTAAAACACACCTCTCGAACTAGGCATATATACTATGTCGCAGTGAATTTTAGGGACATACATGAAACGGAAATAAAGAACACCCAGACTCAGAATAACAATTGGTGGACCACACAAAGTGCTGTCCCATGCTAGCAACGAACCCACAACACATGGGCACAATAGGATGCGACGAAGTGAACGCTTAAGGCACTATGTCATCCGTGCAGCCATATGTGATAAGCTTTCTCAAAATGCACAGTGATATTGTAAACATTAATTTAAAAATAGTAATGTTGTCTCTACGCGACTGCACCGCTCCGAGTGTTGGGAATTCAATGTTTTGTATCGACGACAAAAAATTGTGTGATTTTCAAAGGACTCCACAATAATAGTTTAAACTTGAAAATGAATTTATTTGTATATATGCTTATTTTGTTGTTACGTTTGAACAGCTTAACTACTAAAACGATTATCATGAAATCATATCAATAATTATATCATTATGTCAAATAGGACATAGGGTACCTTTCCTGGATACATAAATAAATTAATTACAGATAATTTGTCTGTTTCCAGGTAAAATCTTTAAAGTCACCAATCGAAAAGTCGAAACTGGAGCTCACTGGTTCAAGGTGCGCGCTCACGACGAAGGCGCCGAGCGTCTCGGCGATGGCGCTGCTGCGAGCGCCGCACTTGAAGTGGTTTGCGCTCACCGGCTTTCTAATGTTTGGATTATTTTCTTTGTAAGTAATTTTATAAACGTTCTCAAGTCAAATTTTCAGAGCGTACTCCTTCCTAAAAGTCCTGCAACGCGTTTGTGACTCCTGAAGGAAATTGTAGATGATTAAAAAGTTTAGAACAAGGTTTTTGGACCCGCAACCGTTTGACGCAAGCCCGAAGTCTTAGCTTTTTTATTTGGCCTCACTTGTTTACTCACTTACCTACTTAGTCCATTCTATGTCATGTAGTCTCTACACTGAGGTTCCTTCTAAGTTCAAGGCAAAAAAACGATCTTTATCCAAATCATAAATGACATTTTGTTGACGTCATATCGTCATCGATACTACTTCTTTGCTCTCGCCCATTCCCGTTACGCGGGGTCGGCTTTCTCTATCATGCGGCGCCATACATTTCGCTGGTAAGCATCGTCAGTGGACAGGCCTAACTCCCTCATGTCGCTTTGTACATTTGTCATTGCTTTGCAAAAAATCAAAATGAACTAGGAACATAACTTCGAGTATACTGCTCCTTTATGTTTTGATTTAAGAGATTGACTGTGAATCTCAAATCATTCACTTGCACGCCTACTTCATGATATGGTCAATCTGTATTTATTGATCTGTCTACACTATATGCTGTGACCGACTATTTCATGAAATGCGAACATTTCATAACATGGTCGACTACTTCATGATGTGGCTAGTTCCATAATTTGACATGAAATATCTTGACACGTCTACGACAATTATGTGGAGGAACAGTGTATCGACACAAAGGGAGGATCCTCCGACCAGGCGAGGTGATCATGCCTGGCTGAATTTGGAAAGTTGTAAATTTACTAATTGGCGATAGAATAGTTCATATCGCGATAGAGGATTAGCAGTTACTTAGTTCGGTGTGTCTTCGTTAGATGGTGCTGTAGTATGTTTCTTCATTTCATCGCATGTGGAAGTCGCCACATCACTCCCCTCCAAGACCGGAGGTCGATATATTAATGAGTCAGCTGTCTATGCTGTTTTTGGGCGTGCCAGTACCAGTAGTGAGTAGTTCCATTGAGTCGGAACTTAGTGCCGCTTGTTTCAGAGAGTCGGAACTGTATTCCGCTAGTCCCAGTAAGTCGGGATTGAAGTGCGCTAATTCCAGTGAGTAGGGATTGCATGCAGTGTGCGCTACTGTGTTGAAGTCTCCAGTGAGTCGGGCAGTTTCTGCGAAGTGGCTAGCTGCTGCGTAGACGGAAGAGAGATGCTCTTCTTACGTGGACCGTAGATACAGTGTGCTGTATCTAGACGCTGATGAGGCCGTAGGGTAAGCAGACTGGAGCGGTCGTTACCTGCAGATGGTATCCCTGTTGTAACCGAGGTTGCTGGTTTACCGCTCGTCGTTGTGGAAGTGTACATACTGGTGGCGATGATTCTGCTGCTGATCTGCTACTTGTATATATGCTAATCGGCGAGAGAATTGTTCATATCGCGATATTATATCGCAGTGTCTTCATTAAATGGTGCTGTAGATGTATGTTTCTTCGTTTCGCTGAAATTACATGTGTGATTTTACTGTTACCAATTAAGAAAATGTTTTTTCTTGGAGCTTACGAAAAAGAGGCTCTCTTTTTAAAATAGGACTAAACTAAAGTGTAACACAATATTTCTGAGTAATACACGGCTGTCTTCCCAAACATTTTCATTCAGGTAACCCTTTTACTTGCCCCCTATACCAAAAATAAGTGATAAATGCAAGTGATGAAGCGAAATAGTAATATAACAAATAATATGTAATAATAATATTATGCATGCTTTGTTTCAGTCTTAACGGTCTCTTCTTATTCGCTCCCGACACCATTAACAAAGTGATGAACAACCCGACTAGTTCCGGCACCGTGTGTCAACTCATGGTTGAGAATAGCAATTCTGTAAGTTCAGCCAAACATTTTATATCAAATTCAGTAATTTGCAGAATCTTAATTAGCAGCTATCTTACATAGATCGAGAGATAGATAACTCTTTATTTGCATATTATTGTTACAGTGAGAGTATCCTACATTTTTACCGTGAAGGTATCGTATCAATAGGTAATTTACATAGGGTGATCTTCGAAGGATGTTTCGGGGATCACCTGTGTCTGATCCGCAAGGAGCCAACGCCTGAGTGCCACCACTGCGATGGCCGGACCGTGGACACGGCTCTCCACACGCTGGCGGAGTGCCCGGCGTGGGTTGAGCACAGGCGAGACCTCGTAGCGGCCATCGGAGTGGAAGTTCTCTCGCTCGATAGCCTGATTGCGGCTATCGTGCGGAGCGAGAGTGCGTGGAACTCTGCCGTCTCCTTCTGCGAGCAAGTTATGCTCGCGAAGGAGACGGCGGAGCGGGACCAGGAAAGGTTTAGAACTCTCCCGGCTTGCCAGGCCCGGGAACGGGAGGACGGAGGTTGCAGAATGACCTCCGTCCTCCATAAGCGCAGGCCTGGGGGTGACAGGTGAGGCCATCTGTCACCCTAGCAGAGGGAACATGGGGTTCCCACCCGGGGGGGGTCGTCTACTCGTCTGTAGATGGCCCGAGGTATGTCGGGGCACCAGGGACTTCCTTTCTAGCGTATACCTGGTTCCCCGGCTATTAGTACCCGAGACGGCGTGCGGTTTTAGTCGGTTCGAGTCCGACATGCCACCGATAGGTGGTATCCGAGGGGATTTCCGCAAGGAAAAAAAAAAAAAGGGTGATCTTATTACAATAGGTAGTCTCTTCCATTCAATTAGATGGATCAATAAGATTAGGAGAGACAGGAGTGATGTATAAAAGAAGTTGACTCAAAAAAAACTACCTATCCATACCAATACGTAACAAGATACATACAAAAATAGGCATAGATAAGCTTATCTATATTAAATACAACAAAAAACTAAGGGACGATTATATATAGTGTAGCAACAATTGGCACTCCATGAAGGAGGCTTTCGTTCAGCAGTGGACAGCGATGGGCTGGTGATGATGATAATGATGAGAAGATAATGTTCAAAAACCATTTTCTTAAACGTGATGATTTATTGGATATGCCTATGATTGGATATTGCCTTATGTGGACTGGAAACGCATTCCATAATCGTACAACTTGAACAGTAAAAGAATAAACATACATTTTTGTGGAATGCTGTGGCATATCCAGGCTCAAATCCTCTGATGACCTTAGACATTTTTCATGTGTTTCATGAAGGAATGTAAACCGTTCTTTGAGTTAAAAAGGAGATGTAGGATTAAATAATATGTTGTAATTCCAAAAAAAGGATATGAGTAGTCCAGCAAAAACAGTTTGGAAGCCACTTAAGCTTTAGACGGAATTCAGAAACGTGATCAGCTTACACACATATTATTGTGTTTATTGTTACGAAATCAAAAAGAAATATTCGTTAAGTTACTAAATTATAATTAAAACGCTTAAAACAGGTGCATTCAATTATGTTCAACTTAGGAAAGTTACTGGTCAAAAAAGGTTTGGCACCTGATAATCAGTCAGTCAGTTTAACTTGGACTAAGTAATGTTAGTCAATGTTGTAGGTTGATATATTATTATGTTTTTGTTATAAATGTGTATGTTAGAAAACAAAACTACAATTAAAAAATATTTAAATGAAATCTCCAAATATAATGATATAATTTATTTCTAAAATAAAAACTTAAATTTGAGCTCAAAGCACGCATTTCATTCATAGAAAGAACCTGTTTACGATGAAAATATATCGATCACTAAATTTTTTCTTGAACATGGTCCGTATTTATTTACAATAGTAAGGAAACCGGTTAATTAAATAAAGATTATTTTGCAACAACTAAAGTGTCAGTAGGACAAAAAATAACTTTAAATGTTTAGCTCTGGCTTTTAAAGCTGATGAGACTACCTACATGCAAAATATATTAATTATATTTATACAGGTACACAAAACCTATAAATGTTTTTAGCTATACAGTTACGCAGTTTTTATAGGTATTTCTCAATGCTCAAGTTACATTTTAATTTGATTATCACTGATGTATTTACGAAACTGTATCAATATTTTGCGTGCGGTGTCGGGAAAACCGAGACTCCTCCAAGAGATATCTATGTACATTTTGTTTGATAAGATTCTTAATAATAGAATAATTAGAATTGTTATTGCCAGAAAAATTTATTATGTCCTTTTCGACACCAAACTAGTCCTTTCCTGGAAAATTGGTTTAAAAGTGTTTAGAATGTTATCACAAGTTTTTTCTCTTTCCAGACATCCACTCCACAATGCATGGATGAAATGTCTTACCAAACATTTTACATTATGGTGGTCACCACTCTGGTGTATGGTGTGTTGGTAACCCTCGCCAGCGTCAGTCCACTCTCGAAGAAGACATTATTGGTGTCTATGTTCATCCTTGTGGGTATTGGGTGTCTTATCGCAGGGCTATCAACCAACAGGTAAAACAGTTTGTGTTATGTGAAGTTTTTCTTTCCGTCATCTGTCTCAATTACGCTGAAAGGGAAAACTTAGTAGTAAGCGGTTATTTTTAAAAAAGTTACGAATTGAGGTACGGTATAAATTATGCGTTGTCATTCTTATACTTCCTTTTAAAGATCTGATGTTGGTTGGATATACTTCCCCAGTCTTGTAACTAAAGGACTAAGATCAACTGCTAATTCCATTTTATTTTACAGGATAATTGCTGGTATAGCACTATCTTCACTGCAGATTACAGCACTCGGAATCGGACCTCTTACTGCCTATGTTGTGCATCTCTTTCCCACCACACTGAGGTAAGAATAAACGAATAAAATACTCAATTTTAACAATTTACTTTAAACTTTCTAGTTTTTAGAGACGTCGGTATTAGAAATATTAGTATGTAGTAGGGTGCCTTTCTATGGCTATAGTAGCCAAATAGGGGAAAAGGAAGACCTCAGACCACCTGGCTGACGAATGTCCAGAGGGACATGAAGGAACTGGGTCTGTGGGAAGAGGACGCACAGCGACGGACCATGACTGGAAAAGCCGACCCCGTGTAGCTGGAGAAGGCGAGGCCAAAGAAGAAGTATGTAGTAGGGTATGTGCGGCCTTAGGGGGTGCTTCGCGCACTCGTGCAACAACTCAAATTGAAAAATATGTTTATTTGAATACTCGCGCTTTATCGTAGTTATCGTGGTATTTACGTTTCAGTTTGGGTATTACCCGTATTTCACCTGTCATTTTGACAGGCTTTCAGTGTCAGCTGTCGTCGGCTTATGTTGCATGTTCCAGCAGCAGTATTTGTTGCAATGCATTTCTGTTTCAAGTACTACTATTAAAGCTAATTTCACAAAAACAAATAATCGCAATGATCTACCCGCCCGGAGCCTTGCAATGATCTACCCGCCCGGGGCCTCGCAATGGCTAAGGCCGCCACTGCAGGGTAAGACAGTATTAAAAGACAATCTTACTCTTCTTAGGACTATGAAAAAGTCCTTGTCTTTTTACTTTTCTTAACATAATTTTTATTTTTAAAATCTGTGGTGACAAATAATAGCGATGAGAGATGTAATAAGATAATGACAGTTTTTTTTTAAATACTTTCACTGGCATTTGCCAAACATTAATAACGTAAGACAATCTCTTACGCTTTCAACACAAGGAAAGTACACTTTTGTAGGCATTTTCAGGAAATACAACATCAAAATAGCATAACGTGAACTTAATAAGAGCACTGATATGCACAAGTACAACGAGAATAATTATGTAAATATCTCCTATGGCTATAAAAGCCATGGGAGATATTTATCTTCCATACAATTTAGTTCGGTCCGACGGTTTCGACCGATGCTGATGGCCGGTGTACTCTGGAAAGGTCCCAAGCCATGTCACGCAAGCTTCTACCCGCTAATCGGACCAATTTGCAGCCTGATCGCGTCTCGATACAATTAGGCCGCCACCCTATTCTGCAGTCCCTAATCTGCCACTAAAGGTCCCCACTATCTGGCAGACTGGATCGGATCCCGTTCAGCGGTCTCTTTCTAGAGCAATATAGTTTCACAGAAAGAGACCACTGCACCCCAGCATCCCTCACTAGCCAACATGGCTGTAATGATTGCTTAACTCCCGCTTGAACACTAGCCAGCTTAAATGTTTAGTAATATACACAGTTGCTAACATACATTATGATCTGTGGATAAACTAGATCGCCTTCTCCATAACTGCATTCGATTCGTTTTCAATCAATCAATTCACGTGTCTGCTTTACGTTCCCAGCTGCAATGGCTGCCAATTCTTCAGCACCACAGTTAGCGAGCACTGACTTATCTCTTTTCTTTCCTCAACTCTCCATCGTTACCTGAATACCTCGTACCCCACTTCCGTTTTTTATGCTCCAGTCGCAACCGAAATCCTAGGTCAACCAACAATATGCTTCTTCTATGCCCTCCTCACACCTCCAACTTCTTCAACTACTCCTCCTACGTCCAGTTAGTTTTTCTCTGAAATGCCCTTCCTTCCGAAATCAAGATGTCCACAAACTGCCTTGCATTCAATCTTCGGAGTGAATTGGCAGAACAGTCACAACGCTAGTACCCAACTGAGTATTGATATATTTTATTAAATTTATGTAGGTTTGTGTATGTATGTGTGTTAATATATTGTGTATGTCTCTGGACTTCAATTATGTTAAATTAAATATTATATTTTGCACCTACCGCATCATATTTCTACCTCACCTTAAGGTTGACTGGGAGAGAATGCCTAATGGCATTAAGTCCGCCTTTGCACAACCTGTGCATTAAGTTTTAAATAAATAAATTATGATAGCATAGTGATAGTGCATAACCACAACTGAACCTAAGCGATGTGCAGTAAAACATTATAATGGAAAACTTTTTATCCCACAGAGATATGTAATAAATATAATTGAAACATGTTTATGCTTACAATCGTGGAGAACTATATCTTTATGATGTTTAACGATTATGTTGTTGTTAACAAATCATTTGCTTCGTGAAAAATATTTGCTTTTATATTATGTAGATAGATATAACAAAGAATTTATTTTTTAAATACAGTATTCTCTTTACAAAAAAAACTCTAGTCGTATCATGCACCCTTACAATTTGATGTTTTCTTTTTAGTTACATCCCCGTCCCTTGTTCAATAAACGAAAACCGACTTAAGAGCAATTATTAATTCTTTAGGTACCTATGCCTTCACTATATTTTTTTTTTTTGACAAAAGAAAATCATTTTTGTGCGAAAACCAGTACCCAAGGCCGCACGCTAGATCTGCAATCATATAAATTATATTTTATCAGCAGCTGATATTTACGTGGTACGAAAATGATAACACTCACAGTGGGGTCAACACACAGTACACATACAAGATATAATCCAAGTCGTACATACGATTGCATAGATACTTAATGTACTAGTAAATATTGTGAGAATAAACTGACTAAATTGTGTCAAGGGGTTAGTGTAGTCCGACAATGGAACAAACAACACGAACAAGGGAACATATACACGAATATATATGTATAAAATATACACGTCGTATTTATAAATAAATACATAGCGCTATTATAGCTGAAAGTTTGTACACTCTGTGAAAAAAGTACTTCGAGGAAAAATTGTGACATATGAAATTCGTCCAATAATGTTTGGATTAAAATCACTTTATCCGAATCGAATGAAAAAATCAAATTGATCGAAATCCTTACAGGATCAGTAAATAAACAAGGAGTCACCAAGTTTTGTCACGTATTACAAGTATTCCAGCTAATCTAACTGTGTCAATTATGGACTCGCGTCGCTAAAGTGCTGAGTGGGGTTCGCAACTCTAAAGCTCTCTAACCATTAAAATACCGTTAGTTATAAGTTAACAAACTATAAACAGCAGTTATTGCAATACAACACATTGCAAGGATTGAACTTAAAATATTTACTTTACTTTATAACTCTGTTCGAAACAAAATTGTTTTGATAAACCGTTTTAAAATTAACAGACAAAATCAAGTGCGAAAATGGGTGGGCGCGACAGAATTTGTAATGCCTCAATCCAGATCCCTAGGAATAAAAAAGTTTCAACATTTCGAAAAACGACGATATCGTGGAAAACGACATATGTACACGACTTGAATTATTATCTAAAATAAATAATGCAGTCACTATACTGCCACAATAATAGCATTACAACGTTTTTTATGCTTAATTCTTGTAACTTTCCATTTCATTCCTATCATTGTGATATTTTGTGGGGGTACGTGTAGCGAATTCCACAGGCAACGAAAAACCAAGTCATCTAACAAAGGTACAATTAGCTACTACTTGGTCTGGTGTCCGCCAGGCATTTTTACCTAGGCTGGTTGAAAAACCTCTCTTCATGCTGCAGGGGCATAACGCACTTCTAAGTTAATTAATATATTTGATTACTTAATTATTTGATTCACCAATTTTTTTTATATACAATAAT
Source organism: Arctia plantaginis (assembly GCA_902825455.1). Taxonomy (NCBI): domain Eukaryota; kingdom Metazoa; phylum Arthropoda; class Insecta; order Lepidoptera; family Erebidae; genus Arctia; species Arctia plantaginis. Next base: position 2,665,109 of record CADEBD010000275.1, on the reverse strand, counting down.
TCACTACAAAAGACACACAAATTATGTGCTTAAAACTAATTGCACTAACAGGTGAATACAGCATGCACAATAACATCTCCACTTGGAAAACATTTAACTAATCTCTAGTACGTTTCACTCGTTTAATGCTATAAAGTGCTCTATTATTATTTCTAGTTAATGTGTATAGAAGTATTGTATGATTGACACCTTGAATAACATTTGTATAACAACTCTTTTTTAAAATGTCTCATTCAAATAGTCGTGTATACTATTTTTAAAGACATTAAATACAAAACACGGGTCTTTGAAATTATTGATTAGTGTTTTTTTTAAATCTATTTTTACTTTAAAACATTGTTCTGTTGATTTTATCTTATTATAGTCACATTATAAACACTGATGTTGTTTTTTCATTTTAAAATTAAAAACAATTCTTTCTTTTCATTTTTTTTTTGCCACAAAACGACTTTCCCTTATTCGTATCAGCTTTAGGTACTGCAATATAATAATGCTTTAACTATTAAAATTTCACTCCCCAGGCAATTAGACATTTATCTTAACATTGAATTAATACAATATGTTTTATTTCAAAGTAACTTAGAAAGACGACATCCTTAGTTCTTACTTAATAAGGCATAGCCACTTCATTGAATTCTCTGTTTTTTTGTTCCAGGGGCACTGCAGTGGGAGCAGTCCTGATGTTCGGCCGTTTGGGGTCCGTGGTCGGAGCAAACGTCGCGGGGATGTCCCTTAGTTCCGCTTGCATGGCCACATTTTATGTCTTTGCCCTTCTAGTCTTTTGTAAGTATTTAAATTATTATACTCACTAGTATCTGCTTTACACGATACTAATCAGAATATTAATTTTATAATTTAACATGTTAATATACAGTTAATACAGTTAAAGTGCCGCAGCTCACCGATTTAATAAAACATAATTCAGTTGTCACAAATTTAGCTTTTTAACCCTGACTTCTTTCTTGTAGACTAAACGATGTTACTACCATTACTTTTGGATTAAGGGAGGAACCTTATTTTACATTAAAGTCTATTCTGGACTCATGATAAACTTAGATTAAATAACAATAATTAATTGAAAAAATGTAAAAAAAAAACATGCATCAAATAGTAGAAAGAAGCAAGGATAGTCCTTGCGCATAATAAATTCTAAATGGCGTGTCTAAATAATCTTGTAATTTCATATCACTATATTAACGTTTTTTTTAGAAAAATGTAAAATTTGTTTAATTATTTACTATCCAGTATCCGGCAATGACAGTGTAGTGTAACGTTAGACTCGGGTTTCTTTGAATATGGTACATACATTCATACGTTCTTAAATTATGTTCATAAGAAACATTTGTGCATACAATACTAATAATAAAAATACCCACCATAAATCTAACTATCTTAAGCGTTTTACACAAGTAACAGAATAGAATTTACAATCACCTACCGGTAATTACTGTAAAAATGTATAACCCGCTAGAGCAAAAACAAAGTAATGAGTAGCAAATCAGCAAATCGTTTTCTCCACTCTGGCGCTCCGATATCTAGTTAGTTTTTCGTACAAGATATTTAAACATAAAACCAATAATAAACAAGATAAACACAATTCATAACAGATATATTCATGAATAACGTCATAGAGGCAACAATCATCAAGGGAAAGTACAAAAGAGAGGGTTTCTTGATCCCGCGTATTCCAATGATTCAAACGGATTTACCTTTTGATTTTAAGCGTCTACAATTTAACGTGCGTTTGCTAAGCGATGAGCATAAATAAATAGCAAGGGCAGTCGTTGGAAGTTTGTGGATTCTACTTGGAGTTTCCTTGTTACTGTCATGGACAGTTATACGTAGCGTGTTCACATTATCACAACAACACAGCCTTAAATAGTCCACTGCTGTCCATAGGCCTCTCCTTAGAAAGGAGGCGTGTTCGCGCGTCGGCAAACCATCATCCTTATAAATTTTCTCACCACAAAAAGACAAAAAATATTGTTTATCTAAAATCTAAATTGATCAATTTAATTGTAACTGTGTTGTATTTAAACTTCACCTCCAATAGCAGAATTTTTTTTTTTGTTTTTTTTTTTATTAAAGACTACTCCCGCACTAGGAATAAATCCTGTGTCGAGGGGGACTTTACAAACATACATGAAACGGACACAAAGTACACCCAGACTCAGAACAACAATTTGTGGATCATAAATAACTAACTTATCCGAATTTGTTTTATTTATATAGATAAGTTCAGACAACTTTTATTGGCGGTACAACGTTCGCCGGCTAGTTTTTCAATAAATGCACATCGCTATCAAAACAAAATGTCTTGTAAGATGTAAACAAGTTGAAAAAGTTATTGAACTTTTCTAAATCGATTAATTGTTGTAGTTCAAAAACCGCAATTACCAAAACAAACATATTGACATAAATATTCATCTAGAACATGTCTGGGCATGTAGTAGATATACATTTATTGATTTATTTAATACTTCCTGCAAATACATTGCAAAAGGCGGACTGAAGGCATTTTCTTTTAGTCAACCTGTATCCTATATGTATACACAAATAATTACTATATGTTAATATCCATCGTAAGAGAGCCATGTTTCGGAAGAAAACCAGTGTTAAGCAGTTTCTTCGTTCCCTCTTAACGAGTGAGTGAGGTTACCAGGGCTCAAACCCCCTCTACCCCTGACTCTAGGGAGAGAAATTCGTAGGGTGACAGGTGAATCCATCTGTCACCTTAGCATAAGCAAGCCAGGGTGGCGGCGAGACGCGCTGCGGGAGCACAAATTGAACACTGGGTTATACACAGGAGGGGGTCGTCTACCCGCCGTAGATGGCCCGAGGTACGTCAGGGTACCAGGGATTTCCTTTCTAGGGTGCACCTGGTTCCCCGGCTATTGGTACCCGAGACGGCGTGCGGTTTTTGTTCAGTTCGAGTCCGACATATCCACCGGTGGGTGGTACGCGAGGAGATTTCCGCACAGAAAAAAAAAGAAAGAGAAACTCAAAGGGCGGCAACTCACTTGTGACTCTTGTAGGTGTTCATGACGGCGGTAGTTACTTACCATCAGGTGACCGGTCTACTTGTTTGCCCTGATTTTTACTTAAAAACAGCCATTCTTATGTACATGATTTAATTAATGTTTATAATAGTCAGTACTTAATACATCGTCACAATACAGTAGGTAATATTTCTAATGGTGGGCATTCACTAAGGAACAATATAATGTAGTTTCATTTCCTCGTCGTTATCCTTTCTAAAGATAAAAACTGTACAATTGTAGTAGAATTATAAATATCATTCGACTCGACTACTCGACTCATAATTACGAATAACTAATTGTGGTGTAAATAACTCCGTGTGGTGACGGATTAAGAATACAGAGTGTCACCACCCCTATTCATCCCGTGGGTGTCGTAAGATCCGACTACGGGAGCAAACAACGCAGTACAACAGCACTGGAAAGAGAAGGAAAATTTGAAACAAACCCTTTTTTTTTTTTTTTTTTTTAACGTGTGGAAATCCCCTCGGACCGTCATCCCTCCGGGGTTTGCGGCGGGGTGGTGTGTCGGACTCGGACCGACTAAAACCACACGGTGTGCCACTCTGCGCCTGTAACAGGAGGGATCCGGGAACAGCTGTTGTTAAGACATCCGGACCCCTCCTAGCGCCAGCCCGCTCCTGGTGCGGGCTCCGTCTCGATATTTTCCTCTCTTATTAGGCGACGTCCGGCACACGCGGACGCCGCCCCCTCGCGGCTGGCCAAACTAATGCGGGTGGAGGGGAAACCCACCCCGTCCACCCGCGGCCACACTCAGGGCGGCATGAGGCTGTGGTAGGCGGGCCTCCGCCGCCCGGTTCGCCGGCGGCGGATCGGGTCCGGGTGGAGGTCGTCCTCCCGGGCCCTCTCCGCCGCCTCCTTCCGCGAGATTACTACCTCGCAGAAGGTTGCGACCGCGGTAAAACAACTGTCGCTACCGGCCATGGAGCGTACTACGGCCGGTAGCGAGAGATCCACTCCGATGACTGCAGTGAGGGCCCGGCGCTGCGCCGCCCATGCGGGGCAGACCGCCAGCGTGTGCTGGGCCGAGTCCTCACTGCAGTCGCAGTGGTGGCAGGCGGGACTCAGTTCCCTCCTAGCGACCGTGTGCAGGTACTTTCCGAAGCAACCGTGCCCGGAAAGCACCTGCGTCAGTCGGAAGGAAAGGGTCCCGTGCTGCCGCCCTGCCCACTCGGCGATGACCGGCTGGAGAGCCTCCACGGCGGCGAAGCCAGCGCGTGGAGTCTCCAGCCGGAACGACCAACGAGCCATCGTGGCTCGGCGAGCGGCTTCGCGCCACTCGCGCACATCCTCGGGCGGAGGGCGAAATCCGCTCTCCGCCCGGGAGTCAGCCACTCGCCGATAAACTTCGGCGAGCACTTCCGCCTCCAAATCCCACGGGGGAGTTCCGGCCAACGCGCATGCCACCTCCGTAGAAACGGTGCGGTAACCGCGTATGGCTCTGACCGCCATTACCCTGTGAGGGCGCCAGAGGCGTACCCTATTCTGGGCGGTCAGAGCCGCCGCCCACACCGGTGCACCGTACAGCGCCATTGACCGGACAACCCCCGTGTACAGCCGTCTTGTCGCGACGCTGGGTCCACCCATATTGGGCAAAAGTCGCCCTAGGGCAGACGCAGCGCCGACCAGCTTTGGAGCAAGCTGTCGGAAGTGCTCGTCGAAGAGCCACCTCCCGTCGAGGATCAGGCCCAGATATTTCATCTGGGCCCGAACCGGTACGAGGACCGAGTTGACCACGATTGAGGCGCCAGGGGGTGGACCACGACGGGGCCCATGAAATAACAGGGCCTCCGTCTTATCTAGGGCCACCCGTAAGCCCAGCGCCTCAATGCGCCCGACCACCAGGGAGACTCCCCCTGTGGCCAGGCGCGCCGCCTCTTGGAAGTTTGCCCCCCGGGCTGACACGAGGGTATCGTCTGCGTAACAGATTACACCCAGCCCGGGGGGGAAATCGGCGCGAAGGGCCCAGTCGTACCCTATGTTCCACAAGAGGGGTCCAAGAACAGACCCCTGTGGAACACCGCACGACATGGGCCGACTCCTCAAATTACCTTCTCGGTCCTCGTACAAGACGGTACGCTCCTCTAAATAGTCTGCCACCAGCCGCCTCAGGTACTTTGGCACCCCATGATAGTGGAGTGCTTCCCTGATGCAGCTGAATGGCAGACTATTGAATGCGTTGGCGATGTCCAATGACACCGCCAACAGCACGCCGCCACAGCTCACGGCCTCTTCGGTCACGGCCCTCAGGCGCAACACGGCGTCGACTGTCGAACGCCCCGCCCGAAAACCAAATTGGGCGTCCGACAGATCGGGGCCCACCTCGCAGAGGTGCCGGACGATGCGGGCAGAAAGAACCCTCTCAAACAATTTGCCCGCCTCGTCCAGCAGCACGATGGGCCTATAGGCCGCGACCGAATCGGCAGGCCGTCCCGGCTTCCTCAATAGGACCAGCTTCCCGCTCTTCCAGCACTCAGGGAAGCGTCCCGACGCCAAGCTAGCGTCGAACACCTCCCCGAGGCGGTCTGCCAAGTGGTTGAGGGCCAGGGCCAGCACTCGGGCCGGTACCCCGTCTGGCCCAGGGGCGGTGTTCTTGGAACGGATCCGTAGAACAGCCGCCCCTACCTCCGAATCCCGGACGGGCGGAACATTTTCCTCCCCGTGCTCCCCGTCGTCTCCGGCCAAGGAGGCCATCGCCGGGGGAGTGTGTTCCGCTCGTTGCGGGAAAAGGCCCTCAACCACTTCTCGCAGGAAGCTGGGCTGGAGAGTCTCCGTAAGGGGGGGGGCCCGACGCGCGGAGCTTTTGTCGCACCGCGCGGTAAGGGCGACCCCAGGGGTCACGATTAAGACCCTCCAGCATCTCCTGTCTTTTTTCTTCTTTGGCGCGGCTAATGGCCAGCTTCAGAGAAACCCTACACCAACCCGTCTGGCCAGCGTGGTAAAGTAGGCCAAAACCTCCTCTCTAAGGAGAGGCCTATGTCCTGAAGTGGACTAGTAAATGCTGTGGATGGTGGGTGGAATTGTTTTATTGAAATAGTTTGTAAACAATATTAGGTATTTAATAATTGAACATAATATTATTTACAAACTAAGGTTGAGTAATATTCCAATTGCTAATCACTTATGGTTTTCTGATTTCATCGATGATTCGATAAATTTTTCATTTGCTTCAGTCGCTATAATAATGTTGTACCGATGAACATACAGTCCTAAAGGGTGTGAGTTAGATAGTGTTTGTAGTGAAGCTTACCATCCAGTATCCAACATAGTTTTACAGAATTAATATCTGCCCTTACAATATTTAATATTTATATTTTAATTTTTTTTCGACTTTTTCCCCGTAATGAACATATGACCGAACAAATAATACATACTACCTTTATCATTTGATTAGTATCTAAAATACTTTATTTACGGTTATGGACTTTATCAGTTAAAATGGAAATAGTGACCTAATTAATATTTAACTAATATCAAAACAACAATATGATAATTATATCTTGTTTCTATCAGCGGTCTAATATTGGTATTTTGTTTTTGTATTCTTCGTTTTTATTGCCAGAATTTATAAAATAAAATTGTACTACCGAAATCAAAGTCAAATTCTCTTGTATCTTATAACAGCATTCATCAGAAGTGGCGATAAATCTGATAGGTACTTGATTTTCATAAAACAACAACTGATTTTGGCAGTTCATTTATTTTATCTGGTTTACTTCATCTGGTTTGCAGAACTCTGAATGAAGTACTGTGCTTGGTATTGTTTAACAGTTACGGCTCAACAGATTTTGCATAACATGAAATCAGCAAAATTTGTTTTGTTTTAAATTGGATAGAGTAGCAACACTCATATTCTGGTTTAATTTTAATTTGATTTATTGTACTGTTAGATAGTGCCTCCCGTGGGTTTTGCTCATCATTTAACTATCTGTTACAACGTTAAATTAGATACACAACAATGTTGTAAAAGTTATCGTACGCACGTGTTTCTTAAGCATGTATACAATATTTTATGTACATTGTTTTATCGCGCCATATTGTGTAAATTAATAATGATAAGATGATTATTTTTGGGAAGTTTTATAAACTGTGTTAAAACTTAGAGGCAGCGTTAATTCTATCAATTTTTACGAATAAGATGCATTTTAAGATAAGTGTCATGTTACTATGTCACTTTATTTAATTATTGGTACAGACACTAGTTATCGCAGTGCCCCAATGTTACAAGCATGCAGTTAAAGGAGGACAAAGGTTTTGATAAAACAGTCATATATAAATAAGTAATATTGACATCATTTATAGACAATAAAACATATACCTACAAATGTAAATGATAAGTAGGAATGTAGAAAAAACACTTTATCTACAATCTATCTCGGTTTAATCTACAAACTTTGGACAAACCGTCCGTAAATGACACAATACGCTTAAGCGAAGCGGAAACGCCTATGGCTCGAAAGTGGCGTTGCACACCGGTGCGACTACAGAACGACTCGGGACTTTATGGGCTCGGTGCTGGCTGACGTCGCGGCACGGCACGACCCTGTAAAATAGTTAATTTCAGATCAAGTTCTTTTTAACCTTGATTCAATAAGTTTAGAATTCATTTATTTCGAATTTATTTATATCATGCCGCGGGAGGTTACGGCATGACTTTTCATGCCGTTTCATTCCACGGATTGCCGCGGTGTACCACCGCGTCCCACGAGCCACAGGTCACAGGATTATGAGAGCTAAACTAATTGAAATAAGATTTAAAACGGGTACGGTGGCTGAGTTGAGTGATTTGGCTTTCTGCGGGATGCCATGCTTCAACATGCCGCGTCATATCAAAGCGTCCTTTCGGCTGCCGAAGTAGCGTCGCTTTCTGCGGGATGCCATGACGTGACGCGGCATACCAAAACGTCCTTCGGGCCTGCCGTGCCATGCCATGCCACGACGTCAGTCAGCGCCGGCACTATGAAAACCTGAACGTTTGGTAATGTCACAGTACGAAATCGAATATAACATAGGATAGTCTCTTGTTTATCGACAAACTTTCTATACTATTTTAAATTGTAATCAGTTTGTAGAAATATATATTAAATGAATAAAACGCATTTGTGCATAATTCGCTTTTCAAATTTACGGGCTGCGTCCATGGCACGACTGACACTCGCGCTTCCCACATTGGTTGATACTAAATTCATTTGAATTTTCTTTGATCTTTACAGGTGTTATAATTAGTTTATTGATTGTTTTGATATTATGAGTAACGATAATGTGTTGTCATACATTCTAGTTAACACTAAGTGCCCATTGTATAAAATTATATCGAAACCTATGAATTCTGAGCATTTCAACAACTAAGTTTTAGAGTTAGAATTAAATTTATACCTAGAATTGTGTCATGGCAAACAAAACTATGAATGCTAAAAAACTTCTTCTGAATGCTAACTGTTACGTAAAAGTTTTTTAATGAAAATGTTTTTTTTACAGTATGCGCTGCTCTTAGTTTGCTGCTACCCCCGGACCACGCGACAAAGACAGATCCTTCCACAGCAGAGAGCTGATAACCATGACGTAAAATGTAATTTATGTATACAACTGTAAGATATTAATATAAATATTTTTTATTCAATTAAAAACGTTCATCAAAAGTATTCAATTTTATCTTTCTTGTGCCTTATTTAATCGTGCTTGCTGCGTTAGATTTGAAACTATCACCGACTGCCAGTAGATTGCACGGTCAGAATTACGCGATGTCATGGCCGTAACTCTACTAAACCAAACAGTTGATAATTCTAGCTGGTGGCAGGTGATTAGGGATTATTCTAACAAATTTTAATGTTTCTAAAATTTGTTCAAAAATTTATGTCTGCTCCTGGCCTACACTTGCGATTCTTTAGTTAAAAATCGGTATAGTGCGCGGTATAACAAACTTACCATTTTGGGCCTTATTTAGGAAAATAGAAATATAGTCTTTGGGAAGTTTAGTGACTAACGATATAAAAATAAAAATAAAACCGGTCAGGTACAAGTCGAACTTGTGCGCCTACCCAGATTTTACGTACATTTTCGCGAAAATTTGTAAGTACCAAAATTTATCTTTTTTTTTTATAATTTTGGTACTTAAAAGTTTTCGCGAATATCAAAATTTGCTTATATCTTTTTATCGTGTTGACTCAGAACCTTGATTTCTATACACCTAATAGGACCATAGAACTCAATATCTGGTATAAATTTCAACTTGCTAGGTCTACCCGTTCCTGAGAAAATCAGTGGTGACATACGGACAGACGGACAAAAAAAGTGATCTTATATTGTTCCTTTTTTACCTTTTTAGGTACGGAACCCTAAAAATGGAAGGAAATAGCCAAACAATTATTTTTAATAACGACTTTTCAAGTAGTTGAGTATCTTCGTGACACTACATTGGAAAATTGGTTTTACATAACCGAAATTTTTCTTTAAAGTAGAAATCTGTGGTTGAGAAGGAGAAATTGATTCTGCTAGTAAATGATCTCGTTGCCTCCTCGTTTATATTTGTTCCAAGTATTCATCATAACTACTGTCACTGCTTGAAGTAAGTACCATTTTTTTATAAAACTTTTATAAATTCTTTCTAACACCTTTAAACTTCAAAACATGATTTCGAGACAGAGATTAACGTTCCTGTCAGAATTGTAGGACAATTCTACAAATATGTCAACATGTCATGACAATTGTCTATTTAATAAAGCAGATTTGAGAATTTTTTCATGACCAATTGTCATCTGTCCTCAAAAAGTATTTAAACAAAAAAACGCGACATCGCGACATTTCTATATGTTCGTCAATTTTCCACCATGATAATTTTGTCGCCTGTAAGTTTTATTAAACAGAAAACTTGTTGAATTGTGACTTTTTGACATATGTCGGATTGTCAGCTGTATAAAACAGGGCCCAGCTTGCAGCAACGTCTCTAGCTCCGATTGCATTGGAAATAATCACGGACAAAACTTCAAAGTTATTGGCTATAAAAAAGTATATTCCCGACATCGTCCATTCTAACTTTTTAATGGGTCATTATGTAAACAATGGCCTTTACTTGCCGCCAGATTTCAGTAAATTCTACCAACCATCGAAATGAAAACCTTTGACACCCTGACTATATGTATGATCAATTATATTATCTGTTCCAATTGTAAAGATCATTTATAAGTGACTAGATTATTTTCATGCTATGGATTAAAGGCGAAAGCGCCTTTAGGAACCTTATGTTAGTTTATTGTAAATATTAGTGACCAGTAAAAATTTCAATTGCTGCTTCAAGTCTTTGTTTAAGCCGTGTAAAATCGACCTGTTTGATTATAACAAAGCTATTATAGTTATTTTTGTTAATCAGCTTTAAAAACTTTTGTGTTATCAGTCCTTAGTAGTTAAGCATCCGTTTTCGTCAATTATTTTTAACAATAATAATCTCCCTCATAAATTATCATTAATAAGGTATTATCCACAATATATTAAGCTTTCACTGGCTCATTAGATAAGCTGATGTTGTCACTGATAACACTTACTTGTTTGTAAATGACTGATCAAAAAAATCTGATTTCTGGCTAAGTTAGCATTAAATAGGTACCTCAATAAGTCTTGTGTAAAATTGGCTCTCGATTCGTCATTAAGTACGTCATGTTGCAGGTGTGCACAAAAATCGATAAAGATATCGATAAATATTATCTTATTTTCATTATTATAAAAGTAGCTTTGTAAGGTAAGTCAGAGGAACCTAGTGGCCTGAGGACGTGTGGGCTATGAGACAGTGCGTTTGGAGAGCCTAGATTAGATCTAATGGCAAAAGGCATTTGTGAGTAAATTTTCTGATAACTAGTTTTTTGGGACGAGTTACGGACTGGGGCCATCCAAACTTAACAATAAGTTATCGAAACTGTTCGTTAGCATAATGTGCCATAACATGTTATGTAATTTAATTAAACAATGAGAAGATATTTACATAATATTTCATTTGAGGCTGTGACTCCACTAAACGTTTAAGGCTTTTAACTGTTACGGCTTTTGCAGATTTATATAAAAAGTTAAGTCTGGTTAAGTTAGTTTAAGGTTATAACGGGTACGACCTAAATAGGCTAAACCTGGACTCCGGGAATCAGTCGGCACACAGTTATTTATTGCTAGACCAAAAACAAATATATTTTTAAAATTAAAATTTAAACATCATCATCTTCTTACCCTTTACCCAAGTTTATTTATTTAGTCGGTGCAATGAGATTTCTTCTTCCATTCTTCCTCTGTCACTCGACAGACCACTGTTTACTCCTTTTATATTCACATCCTCTTTCACACAGTCCTCCATTTCATCGTGAAATGGCTTTGGCTTTTTGGCTTTCTGGCGATTCACACACTGCCCCGTTTTACATTGCGGGGTGCGTGGCGACGGAGCTTCGCGCGTGTTTGCGGGAGTGCAGATTTTGCACGTTTGAGCAATTTCTGTGTGTTGCACTATGCGTGTTTTCAATGCAAAGAGAGATATTTTCAAGCAACATAAAAGAATTGCAGTGTGCGAATCGCATTACGGAGACGCCACGCGATGCGGTGCGGCCCCGTCGCGGTGCCTGAGCGGTGCCGCTGTGGCGTAATACATGCAAATGTGCCGCGCCGCACGCACGCACTCCGTTCCAAGACGAGCGGCACCGCTGCGACTCTGACACCGCAGACCGCATATGTTTTGAAATGTAGGAGCTTGCTCGCATCGTGTATTTTCCCATAATTTTATATCAATCGAGAGCTGTAAATTGAGTACTAACGAGGACGATAATATAGATATGGACTATCTGATACTCGTATCTCCCAAACAGCGGTTTATTGCGGTGCCGCAACACCCGTGTAGCACCCAATACTTCGAATTCATTACGGAGCGGCGCCATCAGCGCTTTCTTCGTCAATTAAGTCGTTTTTTCGTTTTATAAAGCGAAATGTTGTTAACCACGTGCTCAGGTCAAGTTTAAAGTAACACAAAACATACAAACACCAACCAAACATTGCTGTACCTACCCATTCTGCCCGATTTCTGTCGCAAACTGACAGCAACTAGCATACCGTAAAAGATACAGATGGGATTGGTCAGGTTTAAATTCACCTGTATACTATAAAATTGTTTGGTTTGTGGGAACCGAACACAAAGTTTTCCGGCAGTTACATTCAGCTGAAAACAACATTGTGTTAACTGTGAAAAGGCGATAAAATTACCATTTTTATTGGTGCTCATAAAATAAGATAGGGATATATCTATTTATGGAGTAGAATAAGCTCTTAAACGAAGATGTCAAAGTACATTCTCAGTGTTTTCGTAAACGCGCTCGGGTCAATGTCGTCAGAACTTGGGGGAAAAATAAGGTATGTTTCTTTAAAAATATTTTAACTATAACATTTAATGATCTATTCATTTGTGTACTAACTTGTTGAACTATGAATAAAGTCGGTTCGCTTTTCCTTTATCGTCTTTTATAAATTGAAGCTGTGAGCAGAAGTAATCAAAGGTCTTCTTTTTTTAAATTACTTTATTATTTTAAGGTCCATACTTGAAATAACGTCTCTTAACTAAAAAACTCAAAAAAGTGAATTTCTCGTACTGGTCAATTTACTGAAAGTCCACTTATTACATTGTAAAACAGGCAATAAAAAAAATATGAATGCTATCAAAAACAAAAGTAATTGTTACTTAATTTGTTAACTTACCTTAGTTGTAATTAATCACATTTTATAATGGCAGTGTCCATTTAAGACATAGATAGATTTTTATCATAAATAGAAAAGTTATCATAAAGAAATCATATGGCAACATAATCACATAAGAATATTTAGTAATTCAGAAAGGTAGGGTCAAATTTTTTGAAGCGATATTTTTTGCCGACTAGATAATTGTTAATTTAGCTTTTATTTTTGCCTTTATTCTTTTGTTTTTAACTTATCAGTGTTTCGACATTTTATTGTGTATTAGTATTTATGTATGTGTTGTATGTGCATATGTTTATGTACTCAAATGTGTGAGCATATATATATATATATATATATATATATGTGCGGATGTGCGGATACATCTATGTGTATATTATTTATGTCTTACGAGTATGTGTATCCCTACTTAGGCTTACACTTCTCTTCAATTTAAGTCAACAGTTTTCCTCAAAGTACCTATATGCAGAGACTTATAATTACCAATAAGACTATTTAATTGTAATTATACAACATTGTTATATGTGTCTTAGTCTCTCTAAGAATAATTAATTTAATAAATAAAATAGACGAAAGTATAATCTTTGGAAAATGCCTTCACTCGTATAAGTGAAATTTTTATTTTATTGTGATATACAGAGCAATATTATGGATTTTCAATTTTTTACGACCACGCCTTTCTGTAACATTGCGTATAAGCTACGACATTCATTTATTACCACACACAATATTTAATCACGATGATAAACAAGTTAAGTATTGAAAAACAAAACACCGACTGATTGACCGATTTTAATGTTAAAATTTTCGTATACAAAGTGTCTAACAATGAAGACGAACCTAACAACATTTCAAACTCCAAAACGCATCAAGTCATTTAGTCTATAAAACACATAACCCTCCTTCTGCAGTCAGGCAAAAGAAAGTCAATAATTAATCTAAGTGACTAATTCAATAGTACGAACTAAGTCCGATACGAACGTTGTCAAGAACACTCTTTATGATAAAACGTCACTTAATATATATATGTATAAAGCTAAATACCAGTTTTGCTTTATTCTAATCCGATATCAGAAAAGTTATCATGTCATTATAAAATATTTCTTGGTTAGAGTTACTTGGCTTAAATAATTAAAAGGTTAGTTAAGTTACTTTAGTTTAGTTGGAGTTTAGTTAACTATTTTAAAAGCATCTGTTTTTAAATCTTAAGACGCTGAAATAATTTCCAAATATTTGTGGCTTGCACCCGGGTCAATAAACAAACTTTTATCATACCATTTTAGTTTATAGTTAATTTATTCAGAAACAATAATATAATTGTGTTTGAATGTATAATAATTCGCAATAATACAAAACATTCAAAAATAAAACCAAAAATATAAATAACATAATAATGAAAAACAAATTTCTTAGATAGATTTTACAATATGTCGTGCAGAATACAAAAAAAAAACCACAAAAAACAAACGATAAATTATTAAGGCATGTCATGATTGAAAATAATGTTCACAATTTTTATTATTATGACATAACTTATTAACAATTTAATTGCAAATATTGTGATTAATAAATTCATTGACGGAATATAGTTATTTTCCAACTGCAGCTCTAAGTTTTCTTCCTGTAAATTACGCTTTTTATGCTTATTCGGGAAACAATTAAAAAGTTTAATAGATACTGAACAAAGAGCTATATTCAGTCTAGGGCTTATTATTTGATGAATGTTGCTTCCGCGTCTGAAATCTGAAACCATAAAAACCATCAATGTGGCATGACGAATTTCTTAAACGTTTTTTTAATGGTTTTAGTTGTTTATTGATTTTGAAAGTAGAAGTATATTCGCTTAAAAGTCACATAGTAAATTAATGGAATTAAGATTGAAATTAGCGATTTTACTGTGTATTCCAAGTCTAAAAGCTGTTGACCCTTTGAGCTGAACAGTAAAGTAATTTATTTTATTGTGATACAAATCTAATTAGAATCTGTAGATGGAAGTAAAACACATATTAGTTGAAATTATATCAAACATAAGAAAGATTGCTTATCATTATTCTGGCCCATTATAGTAGTAAGTCCGACCGATTATCTCGACCCCGAGAGGTCAGGCAAGCAGATAGTCTTTCTCGGCATTCTTTATCTCTGATAAATATAGCTAAATGTGTTTAGCTACATTTATACAAATAAAAGATCAGTTTTGTATCATATCAGTGCGTAATGTGAACGGAAGATAGAATTTTTATACAATTTTAAAAGTATAAACAAAGAGAGATACATTTTTTTTCTTTGTTTTAAAAGACAACTCCCGCATTAGGAATATATACTGTGTCGCGGGGGACTTTACAAACATATATGATACGGACACAATGAACACCAGACGCAGAACAACAATTTGTGAATCATACAAAGTGTCGTCCCATGTTGGATTTGAACCCACAACAATCGGCGTAGTAGGACGACGTGGAGACCACTTAAACTACTACGCCATGCGTGCAGTCGACATTGATGTCATATTCTATGCGTTATTCATTTTAATACATGGGAATCCAAAGGGCTCCTTTGCATTGCTAAAAGCAAATAAAATTCTATTGACTAAACTGGCTGCTCTCGGAACAAGTTTCTGTATTTAAAGCTGACACGCAGAAAGACTGGTTATTTATTTTAAGTGTTTTAGAGAACCCGTCTCGAGTATTAAAAACGTGTTATATGTAAAAATCTAAATGCGCTTACATTGTAAGACATAAAGCACCTGCTAGAAAAAAACTTAAATATAACGCAGAAGCACGTTGAGCTACATACCATTAGCCGGGATCCCGTAAAGTGTTTGTGTGAGTACAGCTATATCTTTGAAGTACCTAGTACATTTATATTGATATAAATTATTAAAAAGAAAATACACTGTACATATTTGTATTATAAGTAAACAATAATTTTTAATAAATAATAGAAAATTCGGCTGTCAGATAATTAACAAAGAAAATTAAACCTTAAATATGTGCATGACGTTATAAATTCACACGGTTCCGCCCCTTGCTATCTCTATCTGGTCGCGATACTCTCCAAATATAATGGATCGAGCCTATCAAAATTATTCAGTCGCATGCTAAGTCTCATAGTATGTACAGGCGTGCAAAGCTAATCTGTTACTGAAACGTGGATTTGTATATGTATAGGTGAGTGCCCAGTTCTTAAAGTAATCTTATGAAAAATGTTAAAAAAAAAAATACTATTTATTTTATAGAATACAGGATTAACATACTACGTTTTTGTGTTAGTGTTTTGTCTTAGAATTATTAAGCTTTCATGAACGTTGCCAGAAAAAATATTTTACTAGTCTTCTATTGACGCTGATGTCTATGATAACAAAAACTTTTTTTTTATCAAGATGATAAAAGACGTTATATATTACAATTGAGAAAAAGTACTAGAGAAAAGTAAAAAGCTTTGCAACCGACCGATCAAGTGCTCCCCTCATCACAGTGAATACATTTTCGGAATACGATTACTTCTTACGACAAAGCTCACCCAATCCTTTGAAGTAATTTTAAACTATATTATACATAGTAAATACTAACTTGGCTAATTCAAAGGCTATGGCTAGATAATGCTCAAATAAATAAATGTTTTATAGTTATGAATATGAGAATTAATGCGATAAATTACATACTTTGAGTCTGTAACCACGGGTGGTCATGCCTATTAAAAAATAAAGTATATTATAATAATACACAAATTGATTGCGTTAATTCTCATACTAATAATTTTATATGATGGTCATGTAAGGTCTCAACATAGATGTACACTTTTGTTCTTTTTGGTCTTCTAAAGGACCATTTATTATATAAACGTAATTTTAAACAAAAGTCTGTGTATTTTTATCTTGTAGACAATCTTTAAACTTCCTCATAACTATCAAATTATGTTTATTCTTTTACCTACCTATATACTACATGTATAAATACACACACACACACGCATGTAAACATGTGTGTGTGTGTGTGTACTCGTTTAGGCACGTCATGGGAAATTTATTAAACTTATTGTTTTCTTATTTACTACATTCTCGAGACTTGAATAAACCAATATGATCGTACATAATTGCACAGACAAGTAATTATGGCGACTTGCGTGATGTCACTATGAATTTTACAACGTTTCTCAGTTTGTTATTATTTCTACTTCAAGAATTATCCTTTGTCATTTTTACTTAACAATAAGAATAAAGATAAGGTTTATGTAAAATGTATGATACTTAAAACTAACTTCTTTCAATTTAAGAAAGACAATCTACCTAATGACGGCACGGATAACGAAGTGGTTTAAGCGGTCTCCGCGCCGTTTCCCACTGCGCTGAGTGTTGTGGGTTCGGTCTTCACATGGGAAAACACTTTGTATGATCCACAAGTCGTTGCTCTGAGTCAGGGTGTTCTTTGTGTACGTTAGAATTAATGTTTGTAAAGTCCCCCGCGACACAGGGTACATTATTCCAAGTGCGGGAGTTGGATTGACTTTCTTAAATTGAAATAAGTAAACTTATATTAAATAAAAAAATGAATAAATAATTTATTGAATAAATAAATAAAAAATAAACATGCCGGTCATCCTAAGATCATCATACAATTTTGAATACACTTTGTTAGGAATACAGAGATATCGTTAAAGTTGATTAAATTAATATATTATATATATAAAGTAAAGAAATTAATACATTATTTAGTAGTAAATTAAAAAAAAATTGTAGCCGCGATCCATCATCGATTTTGTAGTATAATGCTTTTCAAGTTATATGAACATAAAGCTGGCTCCTCAATCTAATCTAAATGTTTGGATTGAGAGGTCGCGTCAGAACTAGAAACATAATGGATGTATACTTATCATAATTTATTATGATTTTGTAGTATTTGAGATTAGTTAGTAGACAAAATCTGAGCTCGGTAATGTTAAAATTAAGAAAGTTACCATAAATTATATATGTGGCTCCTCAGACCACGACTGTCATTTTTCAAAGAAGCAGTCTTTCAATTGATGCGCAATTTCTTCATCATTAATTAGAAGTAAGTATGTTAAATTTATAGTGTAAAAGTCAGTAATTAAAATGAGTGAATTAGGAGATATGGCACATTTTAACTGGCTCCTCAGTTAAGATGAAGATTTGAATCTAATATACTTATAGGAGGATCTACTTGGGAGGAAATTTGGAACATAACACATCGACATTTTGTATAAATTTATACTAAATGTTCGTATAATCCTGTCATGAAAAAGTACAGTATCTACGAAGTTATTAGCTATTCTTTAATTTCCTGCCAATATTTTTTGAAAAAATACCTTTTATATAAGTTATTCATGGACACCCCCATGAATAACTTATATAAAAGGTATTTTTTCGTTTCGTAAAAACACAAATCTATTTTATTTTATTTTATTATTATATCTTCTTTTCTTCATTTTTCTAAAGACAACTCCCGCACTAGGAATAAATCCTGTATCGCGGGGGTCACTCTAAATTAATTTCGTTACCTCAATCATATTATTTTTTAGAAAATTGACCTACATTAACGGGAAATTCACTTGTTTGCACTTATTAGCTTGTTGACGTTTCGGACACAAAACATTTTTAGATACTTGTCCGAATCAACACTTTTTAATTTTAACAATTCGACAAACCCAAAAAAAACTATTTTGTACAGTCAGATAATAAACATGGTTTGCTATCTCTACATAGTATAAAATGAAGTCACTTTTTTCTTGTACGTTTAGATCTTTCAAACTACGCAACGGATTTTAATGCGGTTTTCACCTATAGAAAGAGTGACTCAAGAGGCGGGTTTAGATGCATATAACAGAAGAGGAAATACGAAAAATTCAAAGATTTGTAAAGTGAATTAGTAAAAAACATGTTTTGTGTGTGTTTTATACGAATTCACTTTACAAATGTGTTTACGTGTGATCTACAAAGGGCCAAGATGTTATATGTCTATCTCCTAAGAATAACCCACAGTAACCATTTTTATCTTTTACATATTACAAAAAACATTGGGTAATTTACTCATTAATTTTGAACAATAGAGTAATATACCTTATCTAAATAAATACGTTAGGTATGTTGTGTAATTAAATAAAAATAAAATTTATAAAAAAATGGCAATCTATGCAATTCCGTACCCGTCAGCAAAAGTTCTATTAAAGTGAGTTTGAAAAATCCATGTTGCTTTGATTCAGTCATGCATTTCTTAAGTATGGGATATATTCAAAGTAGAATTTTCAGTAAAAAGTGTACTAATAATTAATGTCAATTTAGCCCAATATCTAGACACATCGCATTTTTGCCTCTAAACCTGAATATAATTTCTGTTTTCGGAATCCAAAGTTTAGAAGATGCAATTTGTATTGCAGAAGAACAAAAATTTTGTACATTTTGTAACCTCCAAACAGTGTGCAAATATACGCTATCAAATACATATATATTTCATTTGAAATAAATCTTTGTACGAAGTTTCGAGTAAGTGAGATACCAGAATCTATAATGATTTCAGGTAGATCATACATATTAATAGGTGTTATAGAATATGTCCCTGCAATTAGCGACGCTGGCATGGGACACTATAAGTGTCACTTTCCAACAAAAGATGAGATGTTTTGCAATGACGACTATGATTCTAACTGTAAAATTCGTCAAAGCACGGAACAACCAATATTAATTCATTGTATCACTTATGTGCAACCTCTATAATTGTATTTCGATATTGTAGATTTGTTAAAAATTAAATTTTAAAAACTTTTCCTCCTGATTTGATTTGACATGGTCACCCTAAATAACGAATTCATAAAGGAATATTGAGAAGTAATTTATTTTTCAAGTACCGAATATAAACAATGTTGATCTGTACATATTTCTTTAGTAGACATTTATACTAAATGTTAGTGTCTCTGATTTTTGTTTCTATTGTGATCCCAGGTAGATACAGTCGATTTATTTATTATGCATAACGTCAAGATTGAGGAGCCAAATAAAAGGCATTTATTTACTAAATCCAATCAGTTTTACTACTTTCGCTTGATACTACAAATTCAAACACACTTGCTACTAAATGTTTTTGACGTGGAATATTAATTTTGACCTATTACTTTCGTGGCAATTCACGCTCTTAAATATAGATTGAGTAGCCACATTAAAGTATTGTATATTCTTGAATAGCAACAGTAATGAATTCAGATTTTTAGTTGGCACTATACACACTTGCTACTAAATGTTTTTGATGTGGAATATAAATTTTGACCTATTACTTTCATGGCAATTCACGCTCTTAAATATAGATAGAGGAGCCACATTAAAAGTATTGTGTTTTCTTGAATATCAACAGTAATGAATTCAGATTTTCAGTAGACACTAAACACACTTGCTACTCAATGTTTTTGAAATGGAATATAAGTTTTGACCTATTACTTTCATGGCAATTCACGCTCTTAAATTTAGATTGAAGAGCCACATTAAAAGTATTGTATATTCTTGAATATCAACAGTAATGAATTCAGATTTTTAGTAGGCACTAAACACACTTAATACTAAATGTTTTTGAAGTGGAATATAAATTTTGACCTATTACTTTCATGGCAATTCACGCTCTTAAATATAGATTGAGGAGCCACATTTAAAGTATTGTATATTCCTAAATATCAAAATTCGTTTAAAATCTGAAATGGCTCCTCAATCCCTACGGACATGCGTAATTTACATTAATCAACTCAGATATTCTGAAAACCTGTTACTTTTATTTTTCGCATTTAATTTTCTAAGATAAAAAACAACTTATAGTCTATACTTGTTGTTAGCCTCGCCATATTAGTTCTTACCTTTAGTTTGTAATTATCTTAGTGATTATTTACCTTGCAAATAAAATAACAATAAAAAGGTATATGAATTTATTATCATATGTAAATATGTTATTATGCAACAAGACCGGTATTTACTCGTAGTGGAAATCTTATACTGCTCAGCTTTATTTAATTTTAATAGTTTAAGAATATTTAAGGTAACTAGTTGTTGATATTGAGAGAGAAAATCAACTTGATTATTTGAAGTCCAAAAACGAAATAACCTGCAAAACCTAACAGGAAATCAGGCGAAAATAAGTACGTATACAATCAATTGTACAAAAAAAGGTGTGATAAAACAAGCAAACTATTTAAAAAAAAAACAAACAGCCCGACTGCGTGAAAATGTATTATCACATCACATCACATCAACAGCCTTTAATAATCCACTGCTGGACATAGGCCTCTCCTTAGAAAGGAGGTTTTGGCCTACTATACCACGCTGGCCAGACGGGTTGGTACAGGGTTTATATCAAGTTTTCCTGTATTATATGCACTACGAATTTACAAACCGGCGATTTTAAATTTTATTATTTTCACTCGCTTTTGTTAATGCGCCGCGTTAATGTCGGTTACCGCGGTAAAAAGTAGCCTATGTCTTTCCTTAAGAATTAAAGTATCTCCATACCAAATTACATCTAAATTTTGTTGATTCCCCATACAAACTTCCACCCCCTTTTCACCCCCCCTTAAAGGATGTATTCTGTGATATAAACTACCCTATGTCCTTCCCCTATCCCTTTACCAAATTTCATCTAAATCAGCTTAGCGTTTTAAGCGTGAAGGAATAACAGACAGACAAACACACTCTCGCTTTTTTAATATTGGTACGAATATATACTCAGTGTCTCTCTCACAATTAAGGCAAACGATACCGCCACTAGCCATCAAACCGTTTAGAGTACAGAGCGTGCCAAAGAAATATACGTACATACATACACACATGCATACACTCTAAAAACACAACCTTCCTTCTGGCGCAGTTGAGTAATTATTCGATTCTCTTAACAAAATTGGTTTGGAATTCACCAACTTACTTTTAAAATAAAAAAATAAAACTGATAAGTGCGGGTAGTTACAAAATATATAACTAGAAAATGTTGGTAAGTTCTCTTCAGTCCACCCGTGACCGCTATCGGTGCAATTCGATCGAAACACCCCTATACCGTACGTACCTTATACGTACCTGTTAAAACATAAAGGTATTTATGTATAGGTACATATACCGCGATTGAGTCATTGTTATTGGAAAGCGTTAAAAATCCAATATGACTTATCTAGACTCAACAGACCGTCTCGGAGCCCAAAGTACGAACTTATAAGCATGGCCAAATTGTGTGAACTCAGTAAGTGTACTCTTCTTTTTGTTCAGTTTTTTCTTATATTATAAGTATCATATAATAAAATAATTAAGTAATTATCTTCATAATAATTGCAAGTACATATTGCTTACACAATGACATTTAATTCACCTTAAACATCACTTATAGTGAAGTGCGTTAATATTATTAGTGTAAGCTTAGAATATTAACAGCCTATAAAGAAATTCTTAGCGACTCGGATTAAAGTGTTTAAAAAAGTATATATGCATTTTGACCATAAAGCCAATAAAATGCGTGTTTAATTAATCTGTTTTTAGTACGGACGTTCAAATAACCTCATCATTTCGATTAAAAAGTTCAAGTTTATTGACTCTCAAATTAAGACAATAACAAGAGAGATAATTCATTGCCATTCTAATAAAAAGAACGTAATAATAATTAGTTTCATACATAGGCCTTACAAGTGTATACATACATGTCAATAATACCTTTAACCTTGTTACGAACAGAGTAATGACTGAACTAGAGTCACGTTCCAATGATAAGTTATGTTTACCTGTTCGTATGAAAAGTGACGCAATTTTAATTTTATTGACTTCTTTAAACAATAATAATTGGCACCAAGGCATCCACTAGTACACTGTATATTTCGATATAATATAACTACAATGTTAGTATACTTGTCCTGGCCCCCTCCTGAGTCAGACATCACACACGGTTCAGTTATTAGACGCATATGCTAGACACAGCAGACGTAGCCACCAGCTTGGTGAGTGTAGCCTATAAATTATGCAATAAAATCGAACATAATATATGTATGCTATAAAATTTAACAAACAAAATCAACAACATATCATTAATTCACATCACATACTTAATTTCTGTTCTTAGGATTAAAGATAGATATCGTTAACTTTTTACAGGTTTTTTGTTACATAGTCAGACACGTATTAAACCAGGCAACTTTACTCAATATAACGAAGACTATTTTAAGTAGAAACATTGAAACATTGGCAAATTGCCCTTTATTTTAAAAATATCATTTCACATCCCTTAATAGTCCACTGCTGGATATAGACCTCTTCTTAAAAAGAAGGTTTCGGCCTACTTCGGAAAATATCATTACAGCATAAAAATACGAAATTTGTAACTGCAAGTTACTTGCCTATTTTGCTGAGAATTAAATGTCCGCATCCAGTATATAGCCAGTCTCATTTAAAAATGAATATCGCGAGACCATTTTCGAGCCTATAAGTATCGACTATTAAATTAACTCACACTCAGTAGCAACTTTTGTTCTATTGTCTCGGCGCAATTCCCACGTGTGACGAATTTTCAAATTATCATACGATCCAGAAACTAAACGCCTGTCAACATTTGTCGAAAAGATGTCGCAGAGAAGATGTTAATAGCCAGTATTTTCACAATTGATTCTGATTGATAAACAAACATTGCCAGAAGTATACGCCGCTGTTAGCAGCAGAGACAGAATACCGACTTTGTGCACAGCACACTGGTTAATACTTCTTGCAGCCCTGATTGCAGTGTGTGTGTTATTTTTATTAGAAAAAAATAAAATAATATAAAAAATCCACTTAAATTTTCTTCGTCGGAAGATGCGTCTGCGGGCCTGCTCAAGGCTCTGAAGGCGCTCTTCTTGAGAGGCATTGGTAAATGTGTGTTGCAAATGTGTTAAACTGGAGAGACGTGTTTTTTTTAAAGTATAGAATTATGGTCTATGTGTATAATAGATAATAGAATCTAAACATAACATGACTAGACATGAGGAATGACTATCAGTAATTTCGCAGCTCTGTTCTCACAATAATTACTGAATTAAACCTTTATCAAGTTATATCGTCTGGGTAGACAGTTTAGACGTACATAGAGATTGTATCACGTACTGACTGTAGTTATTTGAGGGCTTCGTTCCAGATCCATACATAAACAATATTATTGAGGTTAGACGCATTACTTACGGAATCTTTTTGTATTGTACGATTCTTTGATCTTTACCAGCCAGCGACAGATTTTGGTTAAATCAAATTATGTTTCCTTCAAACTGTATCTTTAATTAAAGTTGTTTACAATAATTTCATGTACATATGTCGATCATTTGGTTTGTCCAATTATCAAGCCAAAGACACCCTAGCCGGAAGCAACGAAAACCTACATATTGCACAAACTCAAAATCAATATTTAAATTATCCTCTGAACGTGCATTTATTTATTTCTACTTGAACCCATTTTGACGTAACTAGTAACGATATTGTGATGTTAAAAATTATTTTAATATACCCATGCCCTTAATACTCTTTATCGATTTGTCTAAAATCTATGGAATCGTGTAAGCGCCTTTTATCAGTCTTATAAATACTTATAATCCAACAATCGGTCGTTATTCCTCAACATTGTAGACTTAGTTATTTTATCAGTGTAATAAACATAGATATTATTTACTGCTCTTCAAAATGATTCAAATCATCAACTAACAATATGACATATTTTATTGATTAAACAATTGGTTTTGGTCGGCGTTTATTTCAGTAACTAACCATAGACACAACTCAGCCGTAGTGTAGCAGCACACTAAATTTGGTTTAACAAACCGAGCCCGCTGTGTACTTTCATACTTGGAGTGCAGAATGGAACGAGCCTGCCAAAGCTATGTAGGGTAGGCAAAACGCAGGATCCCACTTTGTGTACAACCAATTTAATAAGTAAAGTACATTTAAAGTTTTCAATTTAACCACCGGTAATAAATAGTAGTCAGCATTGCTTTAATCGTAGACCAGTCCAAAGATTCTACATTTTCTTGTAAATTTACACAATAGTTTTCATTTTTGATTAGTTATCATTTCCTTTAATGATAATATTGTGAATGTAGGTGAATAAAAAGTAATTAATCGTATGACCAAATTGTATAATTACTTTAATAGGACAATTTAGTTCTTGTGTGACTTTAATTCGTTACCATTTAGACAGTAAAGGCTTACTAGACTTATTTTCTCTAGAAACGGAAGCATGGGTCTTATTATTCGAACACAAGAAGTCAGTTGCGAATCAAATACTTAGTTTTTACAATATTTGATTTCATTATGAGATTTAAAGAGTCAAAAAAAATATTGAACCGACTGTACTGAAGGTATTCATGTTAGAAATTATACTACTATCTGTAACATGTATGAACCATTTGTCTCCTTTGCATTCCCAATTAAACTGGTTGCCTATTCGCTTGCGCCGCAAAACAGCGTGCATTTACCTCTCTATTTTCATTTCTCAACTCATCGTTCTCACCTACTTACCTTGCTCCCTACTTTCGTTACCTGTCTACTAATCACGACAGAAATCTTCTCTCAGATAACAATCTGCTTCTCTTATGTAACTCCCACAACTCCGACTTCGTGAACTCTTCGTTTTTTGTTCAAGTAGAATTACTCTGAAATGCGCTCCCGCTCGAAGTCAGGATGTCCACAAACCACTTTATATTCAAAAAGATAATACATACTCTCCTTCTTAATGAAATGGCTGAACGGTCTAATCCATAGTGAAGTATACCTCATATTCCGGTCTTCATAGTGTACGAATATAATATGTCTATTTATCTATATAAATATAATTGTATATCTATGAATGTGTATCTATGTGTGTGTGTATATATGTTTATATATTTTTATCGAACACTTGATATTATGACGTAACCTCTGTTAGGTTCACAGAGGTTACAAGTTTTTTCCCCACCCAAAGGTTGACTGGAAGAGAATGCCCTGGGCATTAAGTCCGCTGATGTACAAAAGTGCATGAACTTAAATAAATAAATAAATAAGTGAAGATATTTAGCTGAAATTGTTTTTTTACCGATGGTCAAGGTTCAACAACCGATTACTACATGTGATTAGTTCGTATATATTATGGTCTCCCAAGTTTTAATATGAAAATGATAGTAATACTATTCTACCCAATATGTAGCTGATAAATTATCACGACTATAAATAGCGGATTAAAAGTACTTTCTTGTCATTATTAGATATCGCTGTACATGCTTTATATGTATTAATAAATTGTGAATTCAGTGCTTACTTGAATTATAACTTACTAACTCCTGCCGAACAGGAAACAATAGCAATAGAATTTGGTGTATATATTAGTTTCACACGCGGTAATAGACATTTATTACTTTATCAATATTTGACTAATATTCAGAAAAAGGTCGTCAACTACTTAAGTTATAAATGAATGATTAGATAATTATTAAAATCAATAAATGTAATGGAAATTTTAGACTATTTTTAAATAATATTTTTCGGTTTAATTCTTATTCATTAACTTTCATCAAAACATGATAAACACATGCTACTTGCTTGATAAGATCTTCATTATTGTTTGTTACAGGAAGTACAGAGTCTACAGTCCCAAATTTTCCTTCACGTAATTTAAAACAAAGATCATAATAATAATCTGCAAACTATTCTCTTGCTTATTTTACCTACCCTTTATTTACCCTTTTTTTTTCTCCGTGCGGAAATCCCCTCGGATACCACCTATCGGTGGCATGTCGGACTCGAACCGACTAAAACCGCACGCCGTCCCAGGTACTTATAGCCGGGGAACCAGGTATACGTCCCTGGTGCAACCCTTTATTTACCCTATTGGTACTAAGTGCCCGATGTTATGCGCTATATATTATGTACAACTTTCTTATGATTATGTATCTATGAACGGAAAAACAAAAATCTTAAAGATCACTGTGCATTAGTTTGTCCGTCTGACAATTTGATTTAAATCGATTGGACCGATTCATTTAAAATTTGGTCGCACATCAATTCCAGTGACATAAACACATAAAAATTAATGAATTTGTTTTGATACGTCCAAACAAAATCATTTATCTATATGTCAAAACATATTCGTCTTTCAGAAAATTTATAAACCGTACAGTGTACACATTAAATGAAAGAAGTTTTTCTGAGGGTTTTAAGTATAGATTTGTACATGATTTAAAAATGCTAACACTAAAAATATTTACCATTTCCCTCCTCTCTCTTCGCTATTTATAAAACTATCTTAGGATCAATAGTTTGAAATGTGAGTTAAGTAAAAGAAAAAGACCAGATAAATCATGGGATACATAAATTTATGTCAGATTGTAAAAGCATAGCAAGTAGAAGCAATTTATTCATGGTCAGGAACCCTCTACGCGAGTTCAACTTGCCCTAGACCGGTTTCTGTTTATGGGGGAAATTATACTATACTAAAAATGATGTATCATACCTTATTATACCTTAATAATACTACCTTAAAAACGAAACAAAAACGAAAAATATTACAGTTTTAACATTTTTAGGTCGAGGTATCTGAGGGCCAGTAACGATGACGGAAAAAGAAAATTATGAATATAACGTTGTGCCCGATCGAGAGGTAAAATAGAGATGCCAAAAACATAAATGCAACTGCGATTATGGCTCTTATAATTGCACCAACACGGCTTTTAGCTACGGATTATTGTGCTTATAACTGTGGATTTTGTGTGCTGTGTCCCGTGATCGTTCATAAAGTTACCCAAAATGTATTCACGTACACAACATCAATACCCTGAAATTACTCATTAGCTTCCTTGATGCTAGGATTAAACATATATTTGTTCAAGGTCCTTACATTTTTTAGAAAAATATACATATATGTGCAACAATATTATGACATTGAACATGGTATTTTGACACATGGATCACAGTCGAAAAGCAGTTGCAAGATTTAATTTCAGGGTATGAGAAAATGTGCAAAACTTCCGTGTGTATTATCGCAAACAGGGTTAGAGACCTATTTGTACGCTTAAGCTAACCTGATTTATGTCAATGAAAGAATAAAGTAGATACTACGACACAAACTAAGTCATAAAACTAATGTAGCAACAATCTTATAATGTAATTTAAGATTATTAAGCTGAAAAATGTTTATTCACAGGTTCTCGAGTCGTGTATAACACTGAACTCCACAATGGATAAGGGGAGCGAAAAAATTGACAAGACAGTGGCGTCACTGGACGAGGCCATGTTGTTATCGGGTAAGTCAATGATCCACACACCAGTTATAACTTTCAAAAAACATGAATTTCTGTTGTTGCTTAACAACAAATAATAAAACTAAAATAAAATAAATGGGGTCTACAAGTCTACGTGTTTTCTTTTTGAATATAGAAACATACATGAAACGGACATAAAGAACACCTAGACTCAGAATAACAATTTGTGGATCACACTAAGTGTCGGACCCACAACACTCAGCGTAGTAGTAAGCGGCGTGGCGACCGCTTAAACAACTGCGCCATCCGTGCAGTCAACTGTGGCAGCAATCTGTGTCCGAACGCTATATCTCATGGATCGTTATAGATAGAGAGTTGAAATTTTCCTAAAGTGTGTATTTCTATTGCTGTTATAAAAACAAAAAAAAATATTCTAAAAATTAGAGATCACAATAATATAAATATATCTATATACATAAGTATCAGTTACTTAGCTACTAACTTTAAAATAGTCCAAACCGTTTACTAGTTTTAAAATAGCCATGAGGATGTGAATATGGCAATATCCGCCTAATTATACTATATTAGATAAATAATAACAACGAAACTGATTTGTCAAAAGCGTCCCTTGCTAGCAATAAGAAAACCGAAATTGTATCGTCTTTATTTGTTGGACACAAATCCGGTTAATTTTAACCTTTTAACAGAAGAGTCCTTAGATACAAAATCTATGCACTCTTTGGAAGTCCATAATGTCAATCAGTTAAGTTATGCAAAGACTTTATCTAATCTTGTATAATAATGTTAAACAAACTGCCACTCCACTAATGTTTACATAATCTGTAATCTGTTTTTTCAGTAATGACAAAAAGCCACTTTGTATACGAGTATAAATCAAGTGTACCACAAGGTACTGTAATAATCTCGTAATAGTCATCTAATTAGATGTAATAAATTATTGTAAAATAGAGCAGCACATGGACGAATCATGCTTAGTAGAACAAAGGTCAATCATAAATCTTTCATGTTATTAAACTTAGATTAAATTGCAGAATTGTATATCAATTTCGCATAGTACATTTGAATTCATTAAACTATAAATATTTTTAATGCCTCTATGCGCATAAGTAGTATTCTGTTGACACTAAGTATGCACATTAGGAGCATTACATGTACATTGGCCAGTTTTGGTAACTCGTCAATGTAAATGCAAAATTGTGCAAGCCTTTGCGTTTAAACTTACATATTGACAAAGTAGTTAATGAGTCAGAGTAACCCTTGTAACATTGGATAGCATCAATTATTGCGTTGATCCAACGCACTCATATATACGATATATTGTGTTGACACAGTACTGTTATTTATCTGTACTATAACAGGTCCAATTTAAGATTTTTTTTCAATATCAACTATAGAATATCCTCTAAAACAAATTCTGTCAAGCCAAAACTGTACTTTTTCAATTTTGTCTTGCGGTCTATTTGTATCTTTGCTGGGTGCAGAAGAAAGCAAAACAAATTCCGAGTAGTAGGCAGGGTCATAGCAAAGCGATGTTTCTATTAAATAACTAACCCTGAGAGGGTTATTTATTTATCAAATGGCTCTATTACTAAAATGACTGCCAAGTCTGTCAGATATGCCCTGTAAGTATGACTAAGTGATACTTGTAGGGCATACTAACACCAGATGGTTTTAGTTAGCTGGAGTTCAACATGCCACCTTAAAATTTCAATGGTGGTGATGACTTGTAGAGGCTTCAACATTTTAAAAACAAGATATAGGTTTAAGAAATAAATCTCATGGGCATCTAGACACTACATGTGGCGTGTTCAAGAATATCAAATCAACAAAGGATGAAAAATACAAAAATGCTTTAAATTATGTATGAAAATTGATAAATTTTAGGACAAAAACTAGACTATCTAAAGTACTTAATCTATACAGACAAAGTAATATAACTATAAGATGCCATTTAATAAAGAATATATATTATGTAGTATAAATGAAGTGCTAAATCCCCTAACAAAAAAATTATGATCGCAATATGCAAATTAAATAGCTATAATGAACTTAATATCTGATCAGGCTCAAATGACGTTAAACAAGTATTTTCTACACGTGTTACTAACAAGTTTTTTCTGCAACTTTATGTAGCTAATTTGATATATGAAGAATGTGTGGCTTTTTTTTTGTTTTCTTTTCATCTTGTAACAGTTTTTTGTTTTTGTCAGAAAGAATAACTGTTTAGGAAAATATTTTAAAAGCATATCTGGTATTATTGTAATTAGTTTTCTTCGCATTGCGCTAATTTCAAATAGAATTAGGAGAGGGGCAAAAATTTTGTACTATCGTATACTAGACTAGCAGAATACCGCTTCAACGTAGCGTAGAGTAGGATGTTTAATACTTTAGTATGAGAAAACCTTTTATGATATTCATGAGATCGAGAGTACATCGGAACAAAATTTTGAACTAATTTTCGTTACGAGAATTGAGTTTCGGTTTAACTAATATACTCGTATATGCGAAGTCTTAGAATTTAGTAGCTATAGCAGCTTCGATCTACGTTCGAATCATGCACGTAGGAGTTGGCTACGCTAAGCTAACAATGCGTAGCATGTTATGCAGTGTACACTGCTACTGCACTTTTCTGAGCAAAAGGAACCTGACATTTGGAACTATTATTAGTTATGTAAAACTGTGTACAGAAATTAGTCAATCATAGATATTATATACCTTTAAGTTACCCGACGTTTCAAACGTTGACAAGGTCGTGTTCTCATCTCTCAGATAATTCTAAAAGTCTAAGTTATCAAGCTGCATCCTGCTTTTTGCTACTAAATAATACTACTTCACTAATTTTTTTTACTACCATACTTGTATTACGAAACCTAAATTACTATGCCCGATAATTAACAGGTAAATATATGGCTATATAATAGAAGTGCGCATATACCGCTTAAACTGGTTTATAAATTCATAATCTCACAAAACGGTATTTGCAAGACCATATTTGCATAAAAAATCAATTCAGGTCCTTTTCCTAACTATTCTTATCCTGTAAAATAACATTACTTTTTAAAAGATAGCTGTGTTAGATAAGTTTTGGCAACAATTTGTTTAACAAAAGTTAAGACCAGTCATTTTGATTTCTAAATAGGTATATCATAACCTAATATTAGTTAAAGTAACATGTTATCAGATGATATTAAATTACAGGTGTTACGTGAAGTAAATTATGGTAGCAAATATTTTGCCAAACGTTATGCATATACGAGTAGGAGTATACATATTGAATGTCACAGAGAGATTTTCAAATGAAATGTTTTACAAAACCACTGATTATTTTACAAAAGAAATCAGTTATTCAAATTAAACAATTTTCATTTAACAATACAGTGGTTCAAAATATATGTTCCCATTTCTTTTGCTTGCGGCTCTCTTTCTCTCTCTCTGTCTCTCTGTGTGTATATGTGTGTGTGTGTGTGTGTGTGTGTGTGTGTGTGAAACACAAAATCTATAGGTTAGATTAACTTTATGCAATTAATAAGTCATAATTCTTAATAATTTACATTTTGTGTTGATGATAGGGTAAATCTTGAATCCTCATTTCTAGGGTGCTATAGCTCTAAAAATGTCTATCAAAAAATCCATCAGCGGCCAAACCGTAGCGTGGGACAGGTCTTACAAAAATATTTGGGGGAACCCTCTGTAAGCCGTAGATGACTCGGGGTTCGTCGGGGTACCGTATCAGGGATTTCCTTTCAAAGTTACATCTGTTTCTGCGGTATCTCAGATGGCATGCCGTTTTAGTCGGAATACGAGGGGATTCCAGATCCAAAAAAAATATTTAAAAGTTCATCAAGACTAAAACATCGTTCAGCTGGTTAACGTAACGATTTATTGAACTACGATCTGTTTTCTAAAACATATAGCGCTCTTATAAAACGCGGGTTCAACGATTCACCTGCGACATATACTGTATGTACATACAATGGGTTATTTGGGAAACCCCACCGCAGACGAGCATCTAGATAAAACTGAGGTTGTTTGAGCTGAGATTATTTTATGACGGGCAATAAAGATGTTAGATAATAATGAAGTAAATGATAAGAAAAAAAAACTGTAAGTCAATGTATTGTATAAGATATACGATATGTACCAGTTGAAAGTAGTGATGTAATGAACATAATTTATAGCATCGTCATACTCAAATAAACGTATAAGGTCTAAGGAATATTATGAAAAGATTCCCTCGGAATTATTATATCGGTATAGATTAATCGTAAATTAGGGTCTGCACCACTACACATACCTAGACACAGAACAACAGCGTTCAGAGGAGGATTCCGGTATAGTGCAACAAAGTGCTGGAATAATTTGCCACCGCCACTCCGTAACCTTGTGAGTTGTAAAACTTTTAAATCAAAAGTTAAGCTATTGCTCTTAACCGTACAAAAATCCAGCACCTTGTAGTTGTAGAATTAGTCCTCGCAATGTTGCTAACATTATTTAATAAAAATTTGTTCTCTGCTCTTATATCTATTTATTTCCGACTAACTAGTTATTTGATATCTTTATTATATTAACAGAATGTATGTTGTGTAATTAATGTATGTAATTATCACTTTTATTTGTATGTTTATTGTATTCACATATTGTTTATTGTAATTGAACTGTGCACACGTCCGTGAGGTACCTTTGGGCTTCAGCTGAAAATCAGCGCTGTGGTCACTTTTAGGGACTATAGCATAGGCTGAGTTGTGGCCCTTTAGTCACACACAGTGATCATTTTATTCTTTTGTACTTGTTTGTTTTTGTTATTGTTTGTGCTATTTTTCAGTTGTGCAAATTGTTTCTTTTCTTTTTCTCATCAATGTTATATCTGTAATCCCTTTTTTGGCTGTGTTTGTGTTGTGACTAATAAACGTATTTTCTTTCTTTCTTTCTTTCTTTCTTTCTTTCATTATTACAGCACATTACTTATTTTAGAGCATTCTAGCAAATATTTTTTGTTCAAATTCAATGTATTTTTTAAGATTACGAATTTAAAAGATTTATTTGAACTTCCCTTTCGATTTATATGAATTTCTGTACTTTTACTGAAATTAGATATTTTTCATAATATGTTATATGGTTTAATTTACAGGTTTTGGTATGTACAACGTCCTACACATGTTGATGTCAGGCGTAATCCTAATGGGCATGATCATGCAGAGTTTAGCGTTAGGTTACATCCTGCCGGCTGCGCAATGTGATCTAGACCTTACATTACAACAGAGGGGCTGGCTCTCTGCTATACCGTTCTTAGGTAAGTACTAATTAATCTTCTCTTTGCTCTGCTTAGAAATCCGGACTAGTGCGAGTCGGACTCGCCCACCGAGAGTTTCGAACACATTTGTAGTTACATATTATAAATAGTTCAGAAATCGAATCTTGCAGTTTTGGTCGAGCTTTGCCCTAAATTCAGTTTCCAAAACCTATAGTTACTTATATTCTTGAGTTTTATTAGAGAAATTGTACCTGGATGATTGATTACGTACTTTAAATAAAGATTTATTATTTATGATTTATTTTCAAATGTATAGCTTTTGAATTTTCCCTGTTCTTGTAGTAGAAGACGACGTTACTTGCCGAATTTCAGAGTTATAGGTCAACGGGAAGAGCCGTATGAATTTTGATTGCCTTGACAGTGTCGAAGTATGCGTTTTTGCGGCATAAACGGCCGTAACTTCTTTACGTTAACTTACAGAAAGACCAACAGAGTAAACTTGAGCTTAAGCAGAGTTTGATTATTTTACAGCTTCAAGGGACCATAGACCTGAGCATATTTAATTTCAACTCGATACCTCCACGCGTTTCCGAGATAAAGTGTCTTGACAGACAGACAGACGGACAACATAGTGATCCTATAAGGATTCCCTTTTTTTCCTTTTGAGGTACAGAACCCTAAAAATGGAATTAAGATAAAGACACTTTCCATCCTCACTACCATTCCATCCTCATGTAATTATTTCTCATTTCGTGTTTCTCACTTTGAATAACGGAACTTCGAACCGTTCATAGCTCGATTTTCCCCTTAGGGGTGCATTTTACAAAAATCCTTTCTTAGTGAGTGCGACATGAAAAGCATCAGCTGCCAAAATTACAATTTTGTAACCCAAGCGGTTTAGGTTCTGCGTTCATGAATTAGTGATTCAGTCAGGGCAAATAAAATTACTTGCCCTGACTGTCTCTCTATATACATATATGTATAGACTAGCTGGTGCCCGCGACTTCGTTTGCGTGGAATTTGAAAAGCGCTGCCATAGTGGGTTCGATTCCCGGACCTCGCAAAATTTTATAGCGTTTATCTGAGAGAAAAGATAGTCCTTAGTTACTCTTTATATAGACTGCTACCTGGCAGTAAAATATTATCAAAATCGGTAAAGTCGTTTTGAAGATTACCCGGAACAAAGAAATAGATAGATAGACAGACAAAAAATATTTAAACTAGTTTTTAGGCATAGAACCTCCTTTCTAAGGAGAGGCCTATGTCCAGCAGTGGACTGTTATAGGCTGTTGATGTGATGATGGTGTATTAGGCATAGGTATCGTGTAAATAACCGTGTGTGAAAAAAAACCTATTATTTTGACATTCCAAACAGACACTTCAATTTTATTTCTTTGTATAGATAGCCAGATTTTAATATATTTTATATTTATATTTAATAAATATTGCAAAAATATAAACAAAATATTTTTTTATGTTTCCAGCTATTATTCTGACCTCCTACATTTGGGGTTGGCTAGCGGACACTCAAGGCAGAAGACCAGTAATGTTGTTTACCATGCTCATCTCTGCTGTGTTTTCGGCGTTCGCGAGTTTCGCGCCCGAAGTTATCTCTTTTGGAGTCTTGATATTTCTTTCGGCTGTGTTGTAAGTAATTTTATGAAAATTTCTTTATGTGATAGTCAGTCAACTTTCTCTTTTTCGTGTAAAAATTACCACAGGTCATCACCTCACTAGAGTCAAAGGGTGAAGTAGTATCTTTAAATCAAATCGTCTAAGAAAACGTCTAATCTACGATTACAAGTGAATATTATAAGATGGAAACCTCCTAAACTGCGTCTTGATCAGTAAGCCATGGCGTACTGAGGGTGAAGATCGGTCTCCAGTCGGTGAAACCCACCACCCTCTAGCACCTGCTCTAAGTGAGATCAGATGGTAAGCATCTTGTCGTTGGAGGAACGTTATACCGAGGACACTGCTATGATACAGAACATTTGTGAAATTATTATGAGACATAAACTTTTATAGTGATAAACCGATAATAAACCTTTTGATCGCCACTATTTTGTTAATACTTTATTGAAACTGTATTCTACTTGCATAATTATTCTAAAAAATATGGAAAAGGGTTTAAACGAAAATACGGGTCAAATGATGGAAACCAGCTACCGCCGCCCATGCACGTCTGCAAATCAGGAGTCACAAGCGCGTTGCCGGCCACAAGGGATTAAAATTTTGCCGTGTGGAACGATGTTCGACCAATTCCTCGGAGCACTCTCCATAAGTTATACGATAGATAATTCAGAGTGAAGCTACAACTTAACGTCAAGGGAAGGAGTATAATGATTAGGAGAGACTATAATGATTTTCTATCAAATATAAATAATTTGAAATATAAATGTATGTATAATATGCTATGTATTCGTATTACAAACAATTTTTTAAAGGTTTTTGTTTTGGTTTTCAGTATGTCGGGTTCATCAGCCGTAGTATACACGTACTTGGGTGAATTCAATAATCTCCGACACAGAGATAAAATGGTGGCTTTTGGTTCTTCCTTCGTCGGAATAGGAACCGTAGTTTTGCCCTGTAAGTTATTTCACGAGTAATATGAAAACTTCTTTTTTGACATCTTGTGTGCGTTACATCTACAGAAAAAAGACCTTCTAAAGACATTATTATAATAGTTCTGTGAAAATGGCATCGATTAATAAGTTTTTGTTAGCTGCCAGGACCTATGTAGCTAAAATCAACTTTATTTTAAGTTAAGCTTTTGATCCCTTGAGAAACTACAGATATGAAAAAAAAAATTAGGGAAGGATGCTTTTGTTTTCAAATAAACATAAAGTCTAATCACAGTCTAAAAGCATTATAATTCATAAGTTCTTAAATAAAATTACGTTTTTACTACAGGTATATCTTGGCTAATACTCCCCTTGGAATTCGCCTACCCCATTCCATTCTTGGGCATCGAATACCGACCATGGCGGTTGCTGGTGGTAGCCTGTGCAATACCGTTTGCTCTTGGAACTGTTCTTTTAATGTTCGCCCCGGAAAGTCCCAAGTTTCTGTTTGCCACTGGTCATCACAATGAGGCCCTTGATATAGTTAAAAAAATATATGCTAGAAATTCAAGGCAACCAGTGGACAATTTTGAGGTAAGTTGAATATATATATTGTAGTAACACATCACAGTATAGCTAATTTAAAATTTTCTACAAGCACCATTAAAACACTATTACAGTGCATGGATGAAAGCCATTCATGCACTATAGAAAGTTTAATTATTTACCAAAAGGAGGGAGTTTAATATATAGCAATAAAGCAAAAATTACATCAAATTTATTTTATCCAGATCAAGTCCCTATTAGTTGAGAGCCAAACTACGAAGGTTACAACTAGCAGTGGAGTTGCTGCCGTGTGGGAATCTATGAAAGAACAAACTATCCCACTTTTCAAGTCTCCTCTACTACCTTGGACAGCTTTGACATGTTTCGTGCAGTTCGGTATTTTTGCCACGTAAGTTTTATTTGGTGTTTTATTGTGATTATACGTATTTCATATTATTCTAAATTCAGTTTTTCTCATACTTTAAATGTCTGAAGGCCTTTGCCATAAAGTTAAACCAAGCAGTAATAAAGAAAGTTGCTAATCATAATGTACACAGATCAAAGGCATAAAAGATCGTTTCAAATGTAATACTTAATAACACAATTATTCCAGGACTAACGGCTTTTACGTGTGGTTCCCATCAATCCTAAACTCACTGGCACAGAGCGATGGCGATGCAACCAGGATCTGTGATGTACTCGATGCGAATAGGGGCCTTACGAACAACGGCACAGTGGTAACGTTTATTTATTTTTAACTGTTTTTGTTAAAACTCTCATATTTGCTCGTTCTTTTAATGTACTGTTTTCACAGTAAATATAACATGTGTCATGCAATTCTTGGTCAACACGAGTTTCACAAAACTTTAGAACCTGAGGCTTTTACAGCTATGCCAGTTTAAAGTTCATATAGGAGAAACAAAAAAATTATGGACACGTTACTGTTAAAGTCAGTTTCCTCTATAATTAAATTTATACAAATAAAAACTATATTGTATAGATAGTATTCTACGATGAAGTTTTTTCTAAGCAGTTAATATTTATAAGCGTCTAATAATAAGCCGTAAAAAAAGTCGTACCTTCATCTATCTTCACACAATAGTTATTGAATCCAAAAGTCTAATAAAAATAATACTCATAACAAATGTTTTACTAGAATTATTTCTCTCAACAGATCTGCGATGATACAATTCATACGTCAACATTCGAGCGGTCTATATACATCGGCCTCGTGTTCTCCTCTATGTACATTATTGTAGGCTTCATCGTGGATTACATTGGCAAAAAGATAATAGTTTTGGTTATACTCTCCGTAACTGGTTGTTGCGGAATCGGTGCTCATCTGGCGTACAACCAGCAGTTGGCAGTTGTTTTCTTCGCGATTTTTCAAATGTGTGGAGCTTGTATTGGTTTAATGAACGCAGTGGCTGTGGAATTATTTCCTACTAAGTACAGGTATATTCTTATACTATTTCATTAGTTTTGTTTCTATTTTCAACACTGCACGGTTGGCGTAGTGGTTTAAGCGGTCGCCACGCCGCTTACTACTACGCTGAGTTGTGGGTCCGAGCCCCACATGGGACGACACTTTGTGTGATTCACAAATTGTTGTTCTTGGTCTGGGTGTTCTTTGTGTCCGTTTTATGTATGTTTGTAAAGTTCCCCGCGACACAGCATTATTTATTCCTAGTGCGGGAGTAGTCTTTTTAAAGAAAAAAAAAAGATTTTTTTATCGTAGAGCCTCATTCAAATCAATTATCAATATTACATCCAAAACTTATAAATTGCCATCAATGCCAATAACGATTTCCTTTAGCAAATAAAAATAACACAATATCCACGAAATATGAGTTTGTACAGGATTTATAATTATTTTTTTAAATATATTTAATTACTGTTTTTATTTGCAGAGCCATGGCGATCTGTCTGTCCATGATGATGGGACGTGTAGGCTCCATGGTGGGATCTAATCTAATTGGTCTATTCCTAGATATTAACTGTGGTGCTGGTTTCTACATGTTTGGATCTATCCTTATAAGTAAGTATATTCTGGCAATTTCAAAAACAATTATTTGACTTAACGAAGCATCTTTTCCAGCCTAACATTGGCCATAAACCCAATCTTCACGCTATCACAACTTGTACAAATGGAGATCTTGCTAAAACGACTAAGGACTAGAATAAAACGTGTCATTTCCAATTCAAATACAATAAAATTTCACAAGTTAACTTGAGTTATAAAAAAAAATAACTCTAGAAAGTTGATTATATAGACAGACAAACCCCTGAAAGCTTTTTTGATTATCGTACTTCTTGTGGCTGAATATCTGGTCAACTCCTAAAGAATCATTCTCTCTAACTTGGACACACACCGGAGGTAAATGCAACTAATATATATTTTATTAATTTCAGTTAATGCATTGTTCTGCATAACACTGCCAAACAAGAAGCAAAGGTCTCCAGAAAAGAAAGTGATCATAGAATCAACGCAAAATGAAACCCATGAACCTGTATGAAGTGTATGATACATCAGTTATTGAAACTGGACAAAACTAGGCCAAACTGTCAAACTATGAAAGTGGGAATGTTAAAAAATGTAACATTTCACTATTACATACATTCTCAATATTGTGTATATATAAACTGAAATTGTTTTTTTAAATTAGTTATGAGGGATTATCGAAAGGTTAACTTAGAAAGAGAACCTTTGTCATGAAGCAGTAGATAAATTATATAATATTATATAACTACCAAAGAGCTGTGACATATGTATACGATTTGTAAATAAGTATTATTTTAAAAATTATCATTATCAATTAGCAATTAGTTCAAAATATAACTGTCATGCCGAGCTATATTAAAATAGATAGTTAAAAATAATATATTATGTTAATATATTAAGATTAGGGAAAGTTGCATGGAGGAAAAAGATAATTTAAGAAATGTGATCAAGAGATGAAAAGTTGCAAGCCATGTAGCGTTGTATTGATTCTCAGTTAATTTCTGAGAACGAAGAAGTAAATATGCAAAACATAATTATTAAATTTTTGGTTAAGCTCTATTAAATGTTTAAAAAAAAGAGTGTTTTCACATACATTCCCAAGCGCGCAAACATTATTAAATGTTTCTACTCAAGTTATAAGTGCGTCCCCTAAAGTGGAAAACTAATTGCTAAAATAGCTTTTGGACTCCATTTCCATAGTCATAGGCGAATTAATGTGATCTCCTCATCCATACTGATTTTTTGGAATCAAAAATTCCAAGAACGTCACCGCCTACTCTGCGCAGAAGAGATGCGCAATAGCATAACTCAAATTGTGAACTTCGTATGCACCTAAGGAAAAGCAGTGCCTACCTACAGTAGGAGCTGCGTTTTCAGGAAACATTTCAGCACCTGAATAGTCTACCATATAAAGCGGAAGTCTAAGGTTTTTCGCTTCCGTGAAACCTGGATGAGGGCAGGGAAATTTCAGAATTGTGGGCGGCGGTACCAGGATAACATGAATTAAAAGAAGCGTCGCGGGGGAAACTTTTCGTCCACAAGTACGCATGCGCAAAACCAAGAGTTACGAATATTGATTTTTTCGCACCCACTGCACGCACACAGAGGTACAAATAATATATGTGGTATTTTGTACAATCCAATTCTTTAAAAATATTTTTGGAACTAAAAAAACTATATAAATATTGTTAACAAGCGCGCAATAAATTGGTAAATGTATATTCAATATCATGGAAAATCATTTTTTATGAGAGAACCTTTTGGCGCGCCGTGCATTATACAAAATTGATAGAATGCCTATTGATTTTACAATAGAAAAGTTTAATATACTTAAATAAATTATTGTGCAGTCCTCATGAAATTAAGAAGATATCGTGTGACCTAATGTTGTGAAATCTACATTCGTTACTACTTTCTTATTATTTTTAATTGTTATTTTAAATATTAAAAATAAAGGAATAGTATCCTTGTTAGGGTCAAGTGTGTGAGGGACACATTTGACCTTCCAAAATAAATAAAGTGTGGCTTAAAAAAGTTTGGAAAGAACAATGATTTTCATTCTAAATCTAAAACATTAAGTACAAAAATTGAAATTTAACTTTATAGAAATCACTGGTGGCATTTACTTCAACAATATTGTTTAAATATTTTCCAAGTAAAAGCCGTGTCGTTTTCCTAGTTCCATGTCGCAAACAGAGGAATGTCTCTAACTCTTTTGTTTCTTGGGCGCCTAGTATTTCAGATGTCGTGAAAACGTGAGTGAAAAGATGTCAAAATTTTCATTGCAGAAACCCATTTTAAAAACCGAATAGACCTAAATCAAAATGGAAAAATAATAAAATCTCCTGTTTAACCAGATGTGTGGATTTTATAAAGAAATACATAATAATGTATTTAACGTAATAACGTTAACTATGTTTTATCTACATTTTATGATAAATTAATTCTGCCTACAGCAAATAATAGACTAGATTGAAAAGCAAAGAAAAGTCAAAGCGTTTTCTTTCATGTTTGCAACCAAAACCAACCAAACCAAGTTCAATCCGTTGACCGATCCGCCATTTTCACTATATTTACCAGGAGAACAGATAACGTAAAGAGGTTATTGATTTTCTATGCATCGTTAGAAAGAGACCGGGAACGCCGCCTCTGCCTGTACACAAGAATAGGACAGAATATTTTTCGCACCCTAACTCTAATTCAAGACGTTATATTTATGGTATTAAATAGTATATTATTTGATGTGTAAATTGCGTTTAGTATTTTATTAGGACTTTGTCGTGGGGATTTTTAAAAATTAATCTTTCACCTTTCACCTTCGTGCGGTGTTACCTAGCAAACGTTTTATTCCCGTGGCCGTAGACATTGAAATCTATGATCATTTTGCATAGTTTATTTTCATTACAGTGCAGATTTCTTAAAAAAAACAAAAACTCTTCTGGTGGTTCAATTTTTTTGCAAAATTCTATGTCAGTAGGTACGTATATATCAAAGGAAAAGTCTTTCTAAAAGATCACAAATGTACAAAAATGTGGTTGTATTAATTCATAATTTAGTTATGATACTGTCGCCTTTGGGCGTAATCACGGTGAACTACAAAACATAGTCAGCTGATACTAAATTATTTACTCATATTCACTTATTTACTTTAAATCAGTGTCGGATTTACATTGTAAGGTAATTATTACTCATGTGTTAACAATTTATTAAAAATAATTTTGTTACTATAAAGATAAATGATACCTTTTACGAGTTAATTATTGAAAAAAAGAAAACGAAAACCCGACTCACGCAGTCGAGTTTTTGGAACGAAGTTCCTTATCCGTTACCGTTGTGAACGGGGACTAGACGGAAAAAATTCTCACGAAAAGTTGTAACTTTTTATGTCATTCAGCGCCATCTATCGAATAGATAGGAAATCATTACTTTTCATCTCAGTATTTATTTTGAATTGTCACTTGTCAGTCATTCAGCGCCATCTATCGAATAGATAGGAAATCATTTCTCAAGGACATTTTACCAATGTATAAATTGTTTTAATTAGAAACCAACTGAAAAATATGTAGGTAATAGCCGCTTTCATAGAAGGCTTTGTAATTAAAATCGTGTCGAATCAGTTTTACTCGATCGTCACAACTTCGTTCCTCTCGGGTGTCCAACGACAACACACTTTCTTTTTGTTTTCTTTCTTTTCCAAAAGTTTTTAAAATGTATACATACTATGTATATTTACAAGCCAGCGATTACCTATAATTTTTACGGAGTGTCACTGTTGCAATTAAGACGAATCCTCACGACACCTTCCAAACCAAAATGTATCCAGGCATTTAGACTATAAAGCGTACCAAAGAAATATACATGCATTCATCTTTTTGTAATATATTAATAACAGTATTGATATCAAAATACTTACAATCTGTTCACATGGTATAAATTTAATTAGACCAAAACATCATTTTTTAAGATGTTTACCATTTAAAGCCGCTACTGGAAAAGCTAGTACAAATCACTTAGCATGAGCAATCGAGGTATACAAATTGACTACGGCATATATTGATGTATACTAAAGGATTTTATGATTAGCAAAGTTAAGTTTGAACTCGGAAAAAATAGGTAAATATTATAGAGATAGCTGGATATTCGTTACATCTCCAAGTTTACATTTTACAGGCATGTTGTTTTATTGTACTCGTAATTCCACGTCAATATTGAAACCCAAAAGCATAATGACAGTGGGACTAACGACATGTGTATGTCCCTTGGTACTTGTATTAGAATTAGGGCACCACGCATTTGCTCACATTTTTTCGCAGTGTATGCTCTTTAAGGCAAGGTTGCAGCGATTTTGCACTTTTTTGAAGAGAAATAAATACCTTAATATGCATTTATTGTGCATGAAAATAAATATTTTTTAAAAATTAAACATATAATCTAGAGATCCGTAAAGATGGAAACATGATTTATGGAATTTGGCTCGATAAAAAAAAATCACAAACAAAGCACTAACTCACGATTTCAAATAGAAATTGTTGTAAAATGCCACCATGGATTCACGTAAAAATTATACCAAAAAATAGAGCTTATTCTTTTTAGGGATTTGTAAGGATACATTTTCACATAGTTGTACTTATAAAAAAAGGAACCAAAAAATATGTTTTTGCGCTTGCTTACGGCGGCGAAGTTCGCCTGTCAGAGCC
This sequence comes from Arctia plantaginis, assembly GCA_902825455.1. Classification (NCBI taxonomy): domain Eukaryota; kingdom Metazoa; phylum Arthropoda; class Insecta; order Lepidoptera; family Erebidae; genus Arctia; species Arctia plantaginis. The sequence continues at coordinate 2,622,045 of CADEBD010000275.1, read as the reverse complement.
ACAGAGTACATTGTCACGGTACTATTATAATACAGTATTGTAACTCGGCCGCATGATAGAAATAAATGCCTACAGCCGCGCGGTACGTAAACATGCGTTAGGGCTGCCCGTCTCCAGCATTTTAGTGATATTTGCCTACTTTCTGTTTCTATTTAGATTTGTGATTGTAAATATCCTTTTTATATAAATAAATGAAATACTTTGTATATTGAATAGGAATTGTTCAATAAAAATGCGTGTTGTTTTTTGATTGGTAGATTTAATTAAAAAACATTTTTTTGTTTGAAAAACCAATCGGGCTTATAAATTAGCGACCGAAAAAAATCCTTCTATAAAATAAAATAAATGTGCTTTCTCCATACGCGTTACAAAACTCCAATCCTTAGAAACTCCAACACCTACCACCTACTCAACTAGAATGCAAGAAACAGCTGACGAGTAAGTAACTTTTTATCTCAGCTAATTAACGTCTCTATAAATTACCTAACCTATAACCTACAACTCGCAACAACTCAAAACAAAAATTCTTTGGTCACCAATTAATTAATTATTAAAAAGCTGAACAGCTGACTACGAATGTTTTAAAATCACAACCCTCAAACATCTAAATATTATATATGAGTCTAGCTGTTGTTGTTAATACCGAGAAAATAAAACCAGTTTTTAGTGGTATATGTTGTTATAGTAGCAGCAGAAACACTTTGTGAAAATTTCGAAAACTGTCTAATGACACACAGACGGTAACAAATTTTTTTTAGTATTATTCATACACACAGATAATAAAGATATATTATTAATAATAAAATACCACGTCTTTAAGTAGAATTTTCTTTTTTTTGAATTATGCAAAGTAACAAAACAAACATGCACCGAAGTTTTAACACAAGCGTAAGTAGGTAGGTACCTACCGTATCATGATTCATTCAGAACCGCATGTAACTCCCTATTTCACTCGTCTCAATAACTTTCCGTTACTCTATTTGCTTTATTTATTCATCCAAACACCTTTTTTTTCGTGAGATAAAAGGAAATACTTATCCATTAAAAAGACACACATTATGTACCTACGTACTAGTAAGTAAAATTATTTTATAGTCTTACTTTTCAGAGTTTCCAGGTAATTTAAAAAAACTTATGTCTGGATGCGTTATTGACGAATTCATACAACCAAAAACAGCACAATATTTCCTACTCGTCATATTAACTGATTTTTAGAGAAAAAATCGCGCGGTTATTGTTAAAAAAACAACACGCAGTCCGTTCGACACTGCGGTACAGCCGTGACTGTCTGCGCCCCGAGCGCACCCCGAGATCGAGGCGCGTAGGTATAGCTCAGGTTTCGTCCGTTTGTATGAAGTTGCAGTACTGTATTATAATAGTACCGTGACATTGTAATATACTGAAATAGAGGTATATCTCAATCGCTTTTGGAGGAAATTACAAAACAACGCCATCTGTTAGGAGCGAGCAACAACTTTTCTCTTACTCAACATTTGAAAGGATATATTTATACCTACATATCTATAATATAGGTAATACTTATTGTATACAGCATTGTTTATATTATGTACAAATATACCTATGCAATTAGAACTTTGTAAAATAAAACAATGTATAAAAAAACCGTTTATTTTCTTCTTTTCAAGACAACAACGTTTAACAGACATTGCATCACAAAAATAAAGCGTTAAAAATAAGTGTCTCTACCTCAATACTACGCGAAAACAACACACAAGGATAACAAAGATCAGAAGAACCTAGGCTCAACTCACGCATTAATGAAGATATCAGAGAATAATTGTTATTAGTTCCAAGTAAGTAAACATTCAACCACCAAAAAAAACCGATATAATTGTCATGTTGACGGACAACATTAATAACGACAGCTGTTGCAAATGTTGCTGCATTAACGCTGATGAAAAGTACGAAAACAATGGCAATAATGAAATGATACAGGCACTAAGTTAGGATTTCTTAGAATCGTGTGTATTAAAGTGCTAAAAATTTTCAAAAATTTTAATATAAGTCTACATTTATCAATTTTATCATACAAAATAACTACCAACTCAATGTATAAAAAAAATAATGGCAACATTTTATTTCCAAAAGTCATTTTATAATGTTTCCAGAAAATAGTGATATACGTTCCGGGATAATTAAAACTAAAACAACTCACTTTTTGTTTTATGCGGATTATACCGAAAGTAATGACATCTATAAGTATCGACTGGCGAAGTACACACGTATGATACGCCTAAATGAAGTGTACGTATTGTGGTTACAATTTTGGAACAAATAAAAAACCATTGTGTTTGGTTTCATTATTTTCGTGACATTCCAAGGATTGTCGACTAAGATTGTACCTGGTCAGAGCTCGCTGAGCCTTGTTTGGGGTCGGATGTACGTCATTTTGCTCCGTGAAATTCCCCCGCGCAAATACGTAAAATTCGTTTTCACAGAGCTTCAACAGAATAATTATAAGTTAATTTTAATATAATTATTCCTTCTATTCTATTCAATGTTTATAAAACACAAAAATGGTAAAATTTTACAAACACATGAGTTTCACTGCGCCACAGTCTAAAAAAATCAGTATGCATGTGAGTACGGTAAATAAACAGTATTCATTGGTAGTATAGAAAGAAGGTAATCAGAAAATGTTATTAGAAATCTCTAATTTTGGCACAGTCAGGCACATTTAAATTATGTGGAATTCAACAGTAACATAAGTTTATTTATTGTTATTTTGCAGCATTTCGATGAGACAAAGCATATTCACAGGCGTGGTTGAGACCCTACAGAAATCAATTTCTATTGATCATTACTATTGACTACGTTAGTTTTTGTATTTATATAAATGGAATATCTGTTTTTTTTTAGTTTTGTCGTGTGAAAACTAAACAATGACACTATTCTCAGTGAACAAGAAAAGTTTCTTAGGCGCTGCTGCTATTATTGGCAGAAAAACAGGTGCGGTCTTGTACATGGGTGTAAAAAATAAATACTGTTTGGTTTGTAGCCGGGCTAGTAAAAATAACATAACGCCTCCAGACCATTAATGCTTCAAAAACTTTGATGGTCATCTACCTCTATGGAAGCAGATATAATTGCGGAGTGTTTTAAAACATCTGTTGCTATGTACGCAGTAATATACCAAAGACTTATAGCAGATGGTGAATCTTCCAAATATGTTAAAATTTTAAAGGTGAAACCCTACAAAACACAGAATTTGACTGTTGAAAAAATAGAATTTCCCAATCATATTTTACGAATTTTTTGTAAAAAGAAGCGGAACCTTGCCAAAGAGACAATTTTTTTCTAGTTGTATAGAAAAACTTTAACGAACCAATAAATAATAGCTCTGAGAAAATTAATTATTCGGTCGAAAAAATATCAACACCAGTCTGATGTTCCGAAAAACTGTGCCGTCTCGGTACTTCTTAAAGATATAACATATACAGTTGAATACGCTTACGGAGATCATAGAATGTGCCATGATTACAATTGTGAGCATGATGGAGTAAAGGTGACATTAGACAAAAACGGAATAGTACTTTTTTATTTATACTGAATGCCATTGTTGCAACTGTGGCTGGGAAATCAAGAAGTTTGATTGAAAATGTTGAAACCAACACGGTCAAAAGATTTAATAATGTTATAGCTAAATTTGTCGGTGGGAAAAGAATTAATTTTGCTCTCAGATGCGGGTACCAAGGAAGATGTGCAGCAGCAGTAGTATCTTTTATCAGGAATGCCGCCATTTCAGCTGAGCAAAAAAAAATGTTAAATAGAAGTCCTTCAAGAAGAGTTTTAAAGTACATCGAAAAAAAAGGGCCCATAAACGTAAACTGGATTTGGAACATCGAGTAAAAAAGATACGTAGATTTCAAGACGCTAATAACGACCTATAGCACGACTATGGTAAAGCTTGGTCGGCACCAGATATGTCAATGTTAGATTTGGAGCGAATGAAAGCTAGTTATTTAAACAAATCAAACAATCTTACAGCAGACAGAGATCATATTGAAAGATCGATCGTCCTACAAAGGGACTCGAGTGAGTGGCTTGAAATAAGAAAAAAAAATAACAGCTTCGAATTTAGAAAATATTTGCAAGAAGAAACCCTCTACGGATACATCTTCTTTGGTAAAGAATATTTTGTACAAAAAGAATTTGTCGCAAGTGACCTCGGTAGCCCATGGGATTGAAAATGAAAAGCAAGCCATACAGCAAATTCAGCAAGAAAACCAATTGAAAATTTAAGCATGTGGACTTTTTATTCATAAGCAATACCCATTTATTAGAGCTACACCTGATGGCTTGATTGGGAATGATATGTTGGTTGAAGTGAAATGCTCATTAGTTGCTGCCAAAGAAGGATTGCAGCAAGCCCTAGAAAATAATAAAATTCAGCTGATCCGCTACAAAAAAAAAAATTCGATAACTGGTTTCATTCAAGGTCAATTACATGTCACAGACCATTGAAAATGTCTTTTTGATTTGTGGGTATCATAATATGAACCAGTGTTTATACAATATATTGAAAAAGACGACGAATTCTGAAAAGAAAAAATGGAACCAAGGTTGGTTCAATTTTATTTGACCTGCTTACTGCCGGAATTGGTTGACCCAAGGCACACGCGTGGCACGCCATTCCGAAACATATTTTCAACCTCAGGAAAAGAAAATGAAGCATCATCAGGCTCTTTAACATACGCTTAAATTCCGAGTGTATCTGACACTAATATTATACAGTACACTAATTTTTGAAATTATCTTTGAAATAGAAAGCGAAATATTAATTATTATATATATGAAATTGATAGAACCAATTTAAGCATGTTGGTAAATAAGGTCTCTTCAGACAGCACTGTAACGAAACGCATTATTGTAGGCTAACTATGCTGTGCGAATAGGAAAGCCCGCTTGCCTATTGCGCTTTGACATGATTGATATAAAACTTAAGAAAGTTTAGAATAAAACCTCCGCCTCAATCATCATCTTTTATTAAAGTTATGTGAATTATTCAACTTATGTTGTGTGTATTATTAATTAAAGCCTGTATTATGGTACCCAATCTGCTGATAAACTCATGAAGTAAGAGAAATTTGTAGAATAAGGTATTAAAAAAAACGACGGGTTGCACTCCGGTAGTGCCGGTAGAAGTGAAAACTTTAATATTAACGTTGTGCATTTTTGACATTTTGGAATGGTTAGGGAATAATTTTGCATGAATTGCTTTTCTTTATTTATTTATTTATTTAACTTAATGCACTAGTTGTACAAAGGCGGACTTAATGCCCAAGGCATTCTCTGCCAGTCGACCTTCGGGTGATGTAGAAAAATGAAGCTGTAGGTGCAAGAGAAAACAGAGAATTTGACTTGTTTATATTAAACTTATTAATGTAGGATAAATCTAACTTACATATATACACTACTACTATAAATACTAATTAATTATCAGTATAAAAGTACTATCATTTATGTGGTAGAATACAATATTTATTTATTGCGCTATCGTACACAAACATGACAATTTATATTACATTAAAAAGTTTATCTCTCAGAAAAACGAACATTCGCGCAAGCGCCCTGCGCCGCCTAAACGAAACAGCAGGCGCAGGCATACAATTTCGCCGCGCCGTAGAAAGAGAGGGGGATACTTCCTCTCCTACGCTGCGCCGACTGTCTACTCTCCATCCGTCTTACGAATTTTCGATCAGGTCACGTGTCCTGACGCGAGTTTAACATTTATTACCCGTTACAAAAAAAGTGTACCATGCTGCTAAAGAAGTTTTTTCTTCAAAAACATCTATTTTTTATGAGATTTTGAGTAAACAAATTATATATGTAGGAAGTAATGACCTAATATCCTATAACTAATAATTAATAAAACCTTAGTTCGCCTGTTTAAACGGTAATTTAATTCCAATATTTTTTTTTATTTCGTGTATACCTATTTAAGTAGGAAGCTAACACACAGCTGAATAACAAAAGTTTAAAAGTGCTAAAGCCAATTAGAATTATATGCGTCAATCATTATATTATTTTCTAACTACTGCATTACGAGTACGCTACACTGTGGCACAATATCTGGACGTAACTTTGAGTGGCGCGCAGCCGACTCGCGCAGCTTTTTGACATGCTGCGTCTTTGCGTACGATACGTTAGCGGGGGGTGAGGTAATGTTTGCTCACCTACACACCGCGCTGCAAGAGCGCCTTAAAGTACCTAATACTGTGAACTTGCTGCTTTGCGCAGCACATATGCGCAGTAACATAACCTCAAAAGCTTTCTTTTCCATCAAGAGTTAAAACTGTCACAACATTTTCATGCATATTTGTTCAGGAACTGAAACCGTTCATACTCCGCCCTATACACAGCTTTTCCACTTCCGCTGAAACCTGGAGGAGGGCAGAAAATTTCAGATTTGTGGGCGGCTGTACCAAGAGTACAAAGGTTTGAAGAGGTAGAAATTTTTTTAGCGGGAACAGTCACAAAGCTCTTCTGAGCGCATGCGCGAATGTGTATCGCGGGTAAATGAAACAATTTACCGACGTGAGTGAAACAAGTTGCGTAGATATTGATTTTTCTAATGCAGCTCCCTAAGTGACCGTAGAGGTAGGCAAATAATTATTTGGACATGCTGTAAGTTAGTAATTTTTTATATAGCACCAAAGTAACAAAACAAGCATACCGGTCGACAGACCTGATTCTAGGCATTTACTTTAACGTGGCTGTTGCAATAAAACGTTTAAACGCAATGATATTTGTGTTAATTGCTTGGGTATCACAAGTATTTTTGCGTGTTTCTAAAGCTGAGTGTAGGCAAAAAGTTAAGCATATATTTATGAACCTGATAACGATAAGATGTAATTTTTAATACTTTAAGACATAATACACATAATATTTTAAGGTAAATAATGTAATAAAATGTTAGGCATATTTAAATAATCACGAGGAGAATTAGGAGCACTTTGTAGCGTTATGGTTATGTATAGATTATTTGCGGCTTTGTTTTGCTGCCTTATCTCCAAGTTCACAGAATTTGCGCTACAAAGGATCTAAAGTGGTCGTGGTAGTAGTTGTAGTAAGTGTAGATAAGATTAGGCAAATAAAACCAAGAAATTTTGTAGGTGTCAAAATGCTGCTACCAACGGTTTTGCAGGAACAACAGCGCTAGTTGTATAGGTGGGATTACTTAGTACATTTACATAGTAAAAAAAAAGGAGCGTAATTTGGCATTTTACTGCAAGAGTCAAGAAAAGGGGAAACTTTTCTTATTCAACAACTGTAAAAAATATGTTTTTACTAAGCAGTGACAGATTTCGTAACTCGAAGTACAGAGAGTGGAATTTATCTACCTCTTTGCGTTCTTGGACGCCTAGTATTTCAGATGTCGTAAAAACGTGAGTGAAAAGACGCCAACGGATTTGTCGAATGATTCAAGTTTCACTAAACGTGAACTCATAACATAATTGAGAAAACTTCTAAATTTCATTAAATATGCATTTGTAGTTTAAATACTATTTCGAGTTAAATTACTTAATATTGTGAGGGACTCCCTCACTCACCGATGACAAGATGTACTGTTATGACAGCTAGCTGTAAATACACTTATGTTTAGCTTACAAATCAATAAAAAACTTAAACATATTGATAATATTTTTGGTAATATTTCGTACATCTGACACACAACGCCATCTAGTTTCAAACTAAGCAGAGCTTGTACTATGAAAACTAGATTGACTGATAGAATACTTATATACTTTTTTATTTGTAAATACATACATATTGTATATAGAAAACACCCAAAATCCAAATCAAATATTTGTAGATCATACAAACATTTGGTTCGACCCGGAATTCGAACCCGAGATCCCAGCACAGCAGTCGCACATGCTACCACTTCAACACCGAGGCAGTTCGAGTTATATCGAGTATTATCCTAATTTCAGACGTGCTTTTTGTTCATATAAACGTTGCATTCGTATGTTGCAGTTTACAATTATATGACACTTACAAATGACAATTCTATAATATTATATGTATCATGAGGATAAAAAATGTAGAGGGATAAGTTTCACGATTAATTAAGTTAGCTCTGTCATACTGTTTTATATTTCAAATTGTTTATAAAATATAGAAATTTTTGAAAAAAAGTTACTTATATGAGATTGTTATTATTATTTTATAGGCAATGCCAATGAGCAGACGATGATTCTGAGGAATCAGGGGTTTGGACTTCGGTACTCACTCGGTGAAAGGGGTGTTACTTCGGTAAAACAGGCAGTAATAAATTAATGAAACCCTGCACTGTGCGTAGCCGACACACAATTGTTCTTTATCTTCAACATTAATAAATGGGAACTCAGTGTACCCTTTTTTTTTACGTGTGGAAACCCCCCCGTTACCCCACCGGGGTTTGCGGCGGGGTGGTGTGTCGGAATCGGACCGACTAAAACCACACGGTGTGCCACTCTGCGCCTATAATAGGAGAGATCCGAGAACCGCTATTATTAGGACATCCGGACCAACTTCGGGTACATTCTCCATTTAGGCGACATCCGGCACACGCGGACGTCGCCTCCTCGCGGCTGGCCGTTATGGCGGATGGAGGGGAAAACCCGTCCCGTCCACCCGCGGCTACACTCAAGGCGGTATGAGGCGATGGTAAGCGCGCGACGAATTGGGTCCGAGGAGAGGGTGTCCTCCCGGGCCCTCTCCGCCGGCTCCTTCCGCGAGATGACGTCTTCGCAGAAGGATGCGACCGCAGTAAAACATCTGTCACTACCGGCCATGGAGCGTATGACGGCCGGTAGCGAGAGATCTCCTCCGATGACTGCAATGAGGAGTCGGCGCTGCGGCGCCCAAGCCGGGCAAGTTGCCAGCGTGTGCTGAGACGAGTCCTCACTGCAATCGCAGTGGTGACAGGCGGGACTCAATTCCCTCCTAGCGACCGAGTGCAGGTACTTCCCGAAGCAGCTGTGCCCGGAAAGGACCTGCGTCAGCTGGAAGGAAAGGGTCCCGTGCTACCGCCCTGCCCACTCGACGATGACTGGCTGGACGCTGTGGCAAATCCAGCCGCTGGGCGCCTCCACGGTGGCAAAGCCAGCACATGGGGCCTTCAGCCGGGACGACCAACGAGCCAACGCCACTCGCGTATCTCTCCGGCCGGGGCTGAAAGCCGCTATCCGCCCGAAACTCAGCCGTCCTCCGATATACTTCGGCGAGCACTTCCGGCCAACGCGCACGCCGCCTCTGTCGATACGGTGCGGTAACCGCGTATGGCTCTAACCGCCAATATCCTCTGAGGGCGCCAGAGGCGTGCCCTATTCTGGGCAGTCAGAGCCGCCGCCCACACCGGTGCACCGTACAGTACCATTGACTGGACAACCCCTGTGTACAGCCGTCTTGTCGCGACGCTGGCTCCTCCGAAATTGGACAAAAGTCGCCCTAGGGCAGAAGTCGCCCTAGGGCAGAAGCAGCGCCAACCAGCTTTGGAGCAAGCTGTCGGAAGTGCTCGTCGAAAAGCCACCTCCCTTCAAGAATCAGGCCCAGATGAAGTATCTGAACCGGTACGAGGACCAAATCGACTGCGATGGAGGCGCCGGGGGACGGACGACGACACGGCCCATGGAACAATAGGGCCTCCGTCTTATCCAGGGAACTCAGTGTACCCTTGCACAAAGTCAGCCATGTGATTGAAGTCTTTAAATTAAAAAAAAATATTTTGGGAGAACCGACATCCGTTGGGGAAAACCAGTTCTTGAGTAAAGACCGCGTCTCGGCAAACGTAGTGTAGCACGCCCACAGGCCAGATGGAGTGACTTTTTGGCTAGCAGGAGCTGGATGCGAGATGCCGAAAATCGATTTTAGTGGCGTGTAATAGGAGAGGCCTATGTTCAACACTTCACTGCGATAGGCTGATGATGATGCTGATGATGATTTGAAAAATATTTTTGTGATGGGAACAATTATCTCTTGTTTCGACTGTTCGAGAAAATTGTTATAATCACAAAAGAAGTATTTACCTTCTTTATGTCAAAGACACAAAGAACTGAATACAAAACCTGCCTGCACCATACCTAATGTGCAAATATTATTTCGTACACTATACACACACATAGTTGTAAACAGACCTATGCATACAGCATGTTTGGCAACATGCTATATTACAAGAATACCTAAGATAATGTAGCTAAATTTTATGTTATGTTTTCGAGTGTTAAGGGTCTACCAATAGGGATGACCTGGTTTTGACAGCTCATAGCGGCCATGTTTGATGATGGATCTTTGACGTCTCTTGACATTTGTGTTCAGTAAGGTTTGCCATTTTATCATGTCACGTTTCACTTTTAACCAACGCTTGGAAATTGTCCAAAATTATTACGCAAATTCGCGTTCTCCTACCGCTACAGTAAGAGCGCTTCGCGCAAAAAAACGGTCGTCATAGTGCTCCTTCTGTGCGCGCTATAAATCGCATAATAACAAAATTTGAAAGTGAATTCACTCTCCACGATACTGCTGTGCCTGTGAGACAAAGAAATGCCCGTAGTGAAGAGAATATCGCAGCCGTTCAGGCCAGTGTTGATGCGAATTCAAATCGATCCGTTCACAAGAGTTGGGGCTCTCCCCAATGACCACCTGGCGTATTTTGCAGTTGGATTTGGGCCCATATAACCACCCATACAAAATTGTTTTGGCACAAGAATTGAAGCCATCCGACCATTGTATCCGTCGTGAATTTGCCGATTATGCACTGGAAATGATGTAAGCCGATGACGATTTTCATATATTTTTATAAACAAAATTGTCGCTATTGGAGTGAGTCAAATCTACGTGTAGTTCATGAATCACCATTGCATCCGCAAAAAATAACAGTTTGGTGCGGTTAATGGTACGGTGGGGTGGAATCATTGGTCCGTACTTCTTTGAAAGTAACGAAAGAAACCCTGTTACTGTGAATGGCGAGGGCTATAACTCGATATTAACCGAATACTTCTTTCCGGAATTTGATGATATTGATGCAGACGACCTTTATTTTCAACAAGACGGTTTACCACCTCACATTACTCGAGTGAACATGGAATTATTGCGTGGAAAGTTTGGTGAGTCGTTAATTTCGAGAAATGGACCAATCAGTTGGCCACCAAGATCGTGTGATTTAACACCTTTAGACTATTTTCTTTGGGGTTTCGTTAAATCTAAAGTGTACAGCAATAATCCAGCTACAATTCGTGACCTAAAAACCAACATTCGACGAGCCATAGCCGACATACCGGCCGAAATGGTGCACCGCGTCATCGAAAATTGGCGTGAGCGGGTGACCGTCTGCAAGCCGCGGCGGTCATTTGGCCGATATATTATTTAAAACGACGATTTTTATGTTTTGATTTTATGACTTTATGATTTTATGGTTTTATGATTGTATGATTTTATGATTTTATGATTTTATGATTTTATGATTTTATGATTTTATGATTTAATGATTTTATGATTTCATGATTTTATGATTTTATGATTTCATGTTTTTTTTTTTTTTTTTTTTTTTTTTGGATTTTATGATTTTTATGATTTTGTGTTTTTGCCTATGGGTTTATACCTGAAATAAATGATTATTATTATTATTATTATTAAAACATAAATTGCATAAAATTATCTATCAAATAAATCAATCGGACGCATTTTTCATAAAAAAATGTGTGTTTTATTCAATTTTTAAATCAGGACGTTCTTATTGGTAGACCCGATATGTATGTATATTTCTTTGGCACACTGTGTAGTCTAAACGACTTGTTAATTTTAGCTTAGGAATTCCTTAGATTCGTTTTAATTGTGAGAGTGACACTAAATATATATAAAAATTAAAATCGCCGATTTGTAAATTTTAAGTACCTATACGTCTTCAAGAAGTTGATTTTTTTTAAAATACTTATCTTCTTTTATTATAATTCTGAAACAGTAAAAGTTTCTGGATTAAAAACTTCCTTCTCTGTACTTATTCCTGGCGACGCGTTACGTATGCGAAAATCCATGAATTGTTTGATAGTTAGGAGGGAGTAAAAACGTTAGCATACACGTATCTATACATATATTAATTAGGATAATAATAGGTCTTTACCTATGAAATTGCCGTTTTGTATGCAATAAGTGAAAGTACTTATTTTTTCAAACTTTTTTATTTCTGTTATTCGAAGTAATCATCCATGCAATCGACGCATCTTTGCCAACGCATTGGCAGTTTATTGATGCCCTTCTTGTAAAAATCAGCTGGACGGGAGGCAACAAACTCTTCAAAGGCATTTTGTACTGCCTCTCGGGTATTGAATTTTTTACCCACTAAAAAGTTGTCTAAAGATGTGTACTGTCAAGAACTGGAGAGAATGATGGAGAAGCTTGCACATCTGCAACCAGCTTTGGTCAATCGGTCGTCTCCACTGCTCCTTCACGACAACGCGCGACGCAATACTGCGCAACAGACAGTCTCCAAGCTGCAAGAGCTGGGGTTGGAAGCTCTCCCTCATCCGCCATACTCACCAGACCTTGCACCTACCGACTATTACTTTTTCCAACATTTAGACAACTTTTTAGCGGGTAAAAATTCAATTCCCGAGAGGCAGTACAAAATGCCTTTGAAGAGTTTGTTGCCTCCCGTCCAGCTGATTTTTACAAGAAGGGCATCAATAAACTGCCAATGCACGATAGGAATTTTTAGATTGTGACCGTGTACCATCCAAAATCATAATTATCATTATCATTCTTATAAACGAAGGCAGTAACAGGTTCGATTAATTCATATGCAAATCTATAGCAAGCGTGTAGTCTGCTTTATTATTTATTAACAATAATATTGCACCTATTTAAATACATAACTGCGAGCATATTCATATTTCGTATTTTTTTACAAAACCTAGGCAGTATACCATTATAAAAAAAAAGTTGCCGACCGTCGTGCAAAGACCGAGAGGTTGTTGGTACGATTCCCACCCAGGACAAATATTGTATGATAAGCGTGATCATATATTCTGTATCTGGGTGTAGTTTATCTAAAATATGTATTTAGAAATATATAAGTATTTTTATCAGTAGTATGCCATAGTATAGGATCTGCCTAGTTTGTGATCAGACGGCCGTTTGTAAGATGTGTTAAGTTAAAATTACATTATTATTATTAAAATTTTTGGTCACAATATATCGTGCTTATTATACTATGTAACATCGAAATGCGTGTGCTTTAAGTAAAACGGCTAAATTCTATTTTCAAAAGTTTCTTAAAAATGGTGGACGCTACAGGAGATGCTGTGTCAAAGAAATACAGTTTTGAAACTGCTTTAGATTTGACAGGTGAGTGTCTACGTTTTTTTGCATTCATTTTGTAAAAACAAATTTAAAAAGGTTTACGCATAAAAGTCGAAGCCTTCCAAAGATGATTTACGCGAACGTATGAAAACAGTCATACTGAATTTCTGAATTTTTATAAAGAAAATTACAACCTACGACAGTCGGACTGATGCGGGGATTCTACCCATACATTCAAATGTATTCGGGATTTTAGAAAATCACATAGGTACATACAAACTTTACAATCACACTTTCTTACACACAAAAAAAATTGACTTCTTTTTCGGGCAGTCCTGTACAAAATATAACAAGACTACTACTAAATATTTTACATTATAAATATTACCACCGTTTAGTTCTGTTTTTATACAGTCGCAAAAAATATTATTAAAAATAATCATAAATGTACAAGAATACCTACTACATTATTATGCTTTTATTTAAAACATAAATTTAAAAACTCACCACTCTATTATATTCACTTAGATCTTATATCCGAAGCTTTATATTCTTTCTTGACAATAACTGGCCACGAACACTTTTTTAAATTAAATACAATTAACATATTTATATTATCACAAATAATAAATTTAATAAAAAAAGGAAGGAAATTTATACATCGATGAACTTTCTTGAGCAGAACGCAATGTTTAAAATTCGTACATCAAGAAAATAAAATGGACGGCATTCATTTGTTTTTTTTCTCTAAGAATTTTATTTTTAAATTGGGAACCAGCCACTTTTTTCATTTGGGATAAGGTTTTCCTTGAAAAAGTTTGTGTGTATAGTCTGAATTTAAAAACCGCGTCAGTTTGTAAAAAATAAATTAAATTGATTTATTTTAGTTTCAGATTTATTTTTAACCTTCTTTCTAAGGAGAGGCCTATGTCCAGCAGTGGACTATTAAAGTTTGTTGATGTGTGATGTGTGATTTTAGTTTATAGAGAATTTCTATCATTGAGATAAAAAAATTGTAATAAAAAAAGGAAGGAATTCATACATTGAAGAACTTTAATTGTGACTTTGATATCCGAAGTTTCCTATACTAGAGACGGTCTAATTATGGTTAATCAGAGTTAGAAGTATTATGACCGATCTTTATCTAATTAAGCCTTTTAGTAATTTAAAAAAGAAAGGAGGGTAGGTCTTCGCATAAACATAGATCTCCGAGTATATATTCCTGTTTTATTATTTCATAAAGTGATATTGCGGTTTTTTATGCGTTGTACATGGAAAACGAGGCAATGCAGGTGAATAAATGTTATCCCAAAGTTTTGTTTCGTTGCTGGCGAAATATCCGAAAACCCTTAAGGCGCCGAAGCTGCGTGTGTCGGCCGGGAGATCGGCAGCGTAATCAACAGTGGTGATCATCGGTGCTTCCACAGTAATTGAACGTTAAAGTGTGTGTGCGGAAAAGTTACGTTAAAATAAAATTGGTAACAGTGGGAAGAAAAATTCATATTTCAAACATTCCCTGACCTCGCCAACGCACGGTTGGCGCCATATCTGTTTGCGTTATCGGTTTGTGTTTGTCAATCGATTGTTGCTTTGTTGTGGTCCGGTATAATATTGCACTGCTGGTGCCACTTCGTCGAGTGTCTGGAAGAATTCTTGTACCGGCGGCTTTCCACAGAGAGCGACACTTGTAATTTGTATACTAGTAATTATGCTTACTATTCAATTCAATTTTATTTTTTTACTCCTACTATCCTTTTGTAGATAGTGAGAATCATAATTGTTACTGTAAATTATTATTAATTAATGCCATCCTAATTTTGTAGAAACTTGTTGTTGACATTGATTTATGTTACTCATTTAATTTAACAATAAGAATATATTATAGAATGTACTGCATAGTTTCATAACACATATTATTGGTTTAGAAACTTTACTTTCTATGCCATAACATGATTACCTCTGTATTTTGCCTTGTATAAATACGTTTATAAATTGACTACTTTAAAGCTGCTTTTTGGGATTTTTAAAAATGTTTTGACATTGTTAACCGACTTAAAAAGAAAAGGAGGAGGTTCACAATTCGACTGGGTTTTTGTTTTAATGTGTTTTTTTTTATATATACGTGTGTGTTTTGTCGGCATCATTAACATGAGCTCATTATTATTTATTTTATTTTATTTTATTTAATAACTTTATGCACATAAGTACAATGGCGGACTTAATGCCATAGGCATTCTCTACCAGTCTACCTTAGGGTGGTGTTAAAATGAGTGTGGAGGTGCACTACCCTTTGGTTGAGAATTATAAAGTGGACATAAAAGAAGTAATGTTAGCAATACTGTCTCGCACAAAAGGAGAAGAGAAAAAAAAATGAGAAAAAGCAATGAAATAAAATAAAAATAACAACGTATACATACAAGAATACATACATTCATATTCATATATATTGTGTTATATATATACACACACATATATACCATAATATATAAAGTATCATATTTGTGATGATTCCGCTACATTCCGGTCAAGGAGAGCCCGCACCTTCGCCCTAAACGAATTACGACTGGTCGCCATTCTGATATCCTGGGGAAGAGCATTCCATAGAAGTACAGATTGAGTGAGGAAGGAAGAAAGAACACACGCAGAAGTGTGGGCAGGGCATAAGAATAGAAGATTATTTGTAGAGCGAAGGGTTCTGTTATGATTGAAGCACAAGAACTGGAAGGAGGATGTCAAGTATGTAGGCGAGTTAGGAGAGTTGAGGATAGTGTAGAGAGTCGTTAGTGAACGCAGGTGACGACGCTGACGAATTGGGAGCCAATTTAAATTAAGACGAAAGGAGGAAATATGATCATATTTAAGAAGATTAAAACTGAATCGAATGCACTTATTAAGAAGACGGTCGTATTTGTTGAGGAGATCTGCATTCAGGTCGTAGTAGCACACATCACCATAATCTATAATGGGAAAAATTAAAGTTTGTACCAACATCGCTTTAATCTCGGAAGGTAAAAAATTCTTTAGTCGGTATAATACCCGCAGGGTTCCTGTAACTTTCTGGCTGACATTAGGAACCTGGGTTTGCCAATTGAGGTTGCAATCAATGAACAGTCCCAAATCCATCACTATGGATGGACATCACCATACTAGGGATGGTAGTTTTTCTTGATCTAGCCTTCTTGTCATACGTGGACTGCCCAAGATGGTAGCCTGGCACTTTGTGGGGTTCACAGTCAAACCGAACCTACAGGACCAACCGCTAATAGTCTCCAGGTCGCCGTTTAAAGTAAAGTTGCAAGTCATCAGTATAAAGATGGTACGCACATTGAAGATTCTGAGTGATGAGATTAATAAAAATAGAAAATTATAGTGGAGAGAGAATGCCGCCTTGGGAGACACCAGAGTCAAGATCACACCATATGGAGGTGGATTCGTCGACACGGACGGTTTGCTGGCGCCCTCGAAGATATGAAGAGAACCATTCCAGTACAGCAGATGACATCAGATGATAGGAAAGGATAGATAGAAGGACATCGTGACTAACATTGTTAAAAGCATTTGAGAAATCAATCAAAGCCAACACGGTAACTTTGGAGTCCTCAATTCCTGCCCGAATGTCGTCGGTCACTTTCAGGAGTGCAGAAGTTGTGCTATGGCCAGGCCTAAAGCCCGATTGAAAAGGGCTTAGTAAATTATTCCGATAGATAAATTGTGATAACTGTTGATGTACACACGTCTCGAGCACTTTGGATAAGAAGGGAAGTATGGAAATTGGGCGTAAGTGATTTATAAGGGTAGGGTTAGAGACCTTAGGGAGGGGTATTACAAAAGCACTGCACCACAGTGAAGGGAAAGTCCCTGAATCGAGTGAATAATTCACTATATGCGTAAGCGCTGGAAGGAGATGTTCGAGGATAGGTGTGATCATACGACGGTTTATGTTGTCACTTCCCATGACGTTGGACTTAATGGAGAGGATTATCTTTTATATCTCATCTGATGCAACTGGAGAAAGTTGAAAGGAATTAATATTTGGGCCAGGAAGGGCAGCCAGGTACTTTAAGGTGAGACACTTTGTTTGGTGATCAAATTGCGGAAGAGTGGTGAAATGTCGGTTAATGTCATCCAAATCAAAGGTCGTTGAAGAGATACTTTTCCCGGATTTACCGATGCCCAAGGTACCGAGGAATAGCCAGATTTGGGAAGGCGAGGAATAATTAAGGTTTTGAATAATATGGCAGCGTTTAGCATTGCACCACCTGATTACACCGATTTCTTGCAACTTTATAAAGAGTCCAATCGACATGCCCCCACTGCCAGGGTTCTGCGCGCATCTTCAGTTCACGCGGCCTCAAAATACATATTGCACGAATACATGGACACCAACCACGCACGAGCCCTACGGATGTGCAACAGGCCACGTCTTCTATTGATGTCGGCCAACGGCCGCGCCCTGGGGTGGTGCCCCAACATCGGTGCCCTCTGGAAAGGCTTGCCACTTGCAAAAGTAGCATACCGGTGATGCGGCACATTCCTAAGGCTGCACGTAACCTAGCCGCAGCCAAATTAAGCAGCATAATAGATGGATGCGTGGACGGTAATGGTGTAGAGGACTGGTTCGCGCTTCTTTCTTTTGCCTTTAGCGCATTGAGGGTGCCGTCTAAGTCTCTGCCTGGTAATATGACGTCTAAGGTAAAGGCGAATATCAACTCCGCGGGCTTTTACCAGTTTGAAGATGAGTGTGACGGCGCGAACAAAAAACTATTGAAAATAAGGTATTTGAGGGAGACCTAAGGGGAGCCGTCCGCCTGTTGATTTCGAACGACAAATTTGCTCAGGGGGGGTTCCGAGACCCTAGCTGCCTTGAAGCTTAAGCACGCCGGCACTGCCAGCGCCGGATGCGTCATGCGCATTCGTTACCGCTACACCAGAGGATGTAGCTGAAGGGCTAAACTATTTTTATAGTGGTTCTGCGGCGGGTTTAGACGGCATTCGTCGGGGCACCTGAAGGAACTCACCTCTGGGGCGGCGGGCGAAAACGGGCAACGTTTAATGGGTGGTCTGGCCAAGCTGTGTAACTTCTTACTTGGGGAGTCCGTTTCTACACAGTAAAGCAGTGATAGAGTAGAGCTGTTCTAAATCTATTCTCCACAGTGGTCCCAGTGTTCCTGTAGAGGTGAACACGCAGTCTTCTGTGGAGTTATGCAGCCCCCCAGCATGCCAATTTGGCGTTGCAGGACAGGCTCCCTTCGGCAGATCCAGATTGGATCTGCCAGCTCCCTTCGCCGCCAGTAGAAACTCGGCGGAAAACGAACGGCGAAAATTATCAGATAATGGGCTTCGCTTTGTGCCTTAAATAAGAAGGATGGAGGACTCAGGCCGATAGCTGTCGGCAAAGTTTTCCGCCGTTTGACTGCTAAGCTGGCCTGTTGTTCAGTTAGGGAGGAAATGGCCGAGTTTCTACAACCGCACCTTGAAAAATAATACTAAGCTTTATAAATTTTAAAAGTGGGTAAAGTTAGAGTTTTTAAATTTGTGGCTTGACCAATTACATTAAATATTCTTTTTTTGCATAAATATGGTGCAATCATATTAAAGATATAGCTATATTTAGACATGTCTGATACGCGGCGCTGGCAAAGACGGTATTGCAGGAATATAAATAAAATAGGATTGTAATCCATCCATAAGCAATCAATCATTTTTATATCCGCTTTGGGAAGATTGACTTTTTACCATAATGGCTTACAAAAATTCAGCTAGTGACTATAAATCCTAAAACGTTTTTTTTACACATGACATAAACTTAGCAGATATTGGTGCGTTTAAGTTGGATCTCCGGTCGAATACTGGTGGCCCGCCGACAGCAAAAATAATACTCTCGTACATTTGAAAAATATTGAATTCTATTCCAGAATAAAACCAAAAAAAAAAATATGTTCGAAAAGTAATTTGAATCTCAAACGCGCGCTCTTAAGTGCGCTTATCGCCGTAGCCGGTGCGCCGTGCATGCGTCGGTAACATCGGTCGGTAATGTTCGTGCTGGTAACTTTTATTGAACTGTTTTGAGTGATTTTGAATTAAAAATGTAAGTGATTGGTAATTTGTGCTTAGAATATTCAAGCTACATCATTAAAGACTTTTCTCAGAACAAAATTTCATTATATTTTCCGTCATTTTAGATGTGTGATGAAGACGAAGTATTTGAGTTTTTAGAAGATGATTTCAATAACGCTAAAAAGAAAGTAAGTGACAAAATTAATAGGAATGCCATCCGAAATTTGATCAAACCATTCGAATTGCAAGACGGAATGTTTATACAGCGATATAGGCTAACGAAAGAGTGTGTACTTGAGCTGTGTAATGAGATGAGACCGTTCATGACACAACCTACGAAGTCCACAGATTTAAGTCTAGAAGTCAAGGTTTGTAGTATATTATAAACATATTTATATCATGGAACTAAATATGAAGTATTAAAAGGACTTAAATTAACAATATAAGGGAAGCTTAATATTCTAAATGTATTAATTCAGGTTTTGATCGCGTTGTCATTTTATGCGACTGGATCGTACCAAAGACCAACTGGCGACATAGCTGCACATTCTGTTGCCCAACAAACAGTTTCAGCTGTAATAGCACAAGTAACCCAGTGCCTTAATCTTCCACATTTCCGACAGAAATATATAAAATTTCCTAATAGTGATAATGAACGTAGAGCTACTATAGTTGGGTGAGTACAATTTACTTCTGTAGGTTTGTTTATATAATAGTCTGGTATGACTTATCAACAATTTTATTTCAGATTTTATAAAAAAAATCATATGCCTGGAGTATTAGGATGCATTGATGGGACACATGTTGCAATAAAACGGCCAGTGGAACACGAAGAACGTTTTTACTGTAGAAAACAGTATCATTCTTTGAATGTACAATTGGTATGTGCCTTGCCTTGATTAATATGCTTGACTGCACAGATGGTGTAGTGGTTTAAGCGGTCAGCTCACCGCGTCCTACTGTGCTGAGTGTAATGGGTTCGATTCCCGCATGGGACAACACTGTGTAATCCACAAATTTTTGTTTCGAACACACATTCTTTGTGTCTGTTTCATGTATGTTTTTGAAGTCCCCAGTGATACAATGCGGGAAGGTGTCTTTTTAAATAAAACAAAAACAATAACAAAAGGAATATATAATCATTCAATTAATTGTGCATACAAATACACTAATCTATACAAATAAATAAAATTGGAGTGTCTGTTTGTAATATTAAAATAACCGCTTTTTACTAAATGCATATGTATGTTGACACGGTACATATGCCAAAATAACATTTTTTACAATTATTGTCTGTCTGTCTGTCTGTTTGTTCCGGGTAATCTCTGGAACGGCTGGACCGATTTTAATATAATCAGTGTACAAGTGATACTTCAATCAGCTTATTTCTCATCTTCAGCTTCATTCAGCTTAGTTTTCCTCTTTTATATTTATATTAGATTTCTTAGATTGTTGCAAGAAGTAATTTCTGAAACAAAAAAAATATTGCCTCTATAAGTTATCAAAAGACTGATTATTTTTAGGTATGCAACTCTGACATGGAAATAATTAGTGTGGATGCCAGCCATGGGGGAGCAACTCATGATGCCTTTATATGGGGTCACCATCCATTAAAAGCTATTATGGAACAGTTAAATAACACATGGTTTTTAGGTTTGTATTCTTTTTCATCACAAAATCTACCGTAAGTCAATGTAACTTTTTTTTTTTTTTTTTTATTTTTTTGAAAAAAGACAACTCCCGCATTAGGAATAAATCCTGTGTCGCGGGGGACTTTACAAACATACATGAAACGGACACAAAGAACACCCAGACTCAGAACAACAATTTGTGGATCACACAAAGTGTCGTCCCATGTGGGGTTTGAACCCACAACACTCGGCGCAGTAGGAAGCGGCGTGGCGACCGCTTAAACCACCACGCCATCCGTGCAGTCAGCTAATAACTATAAGTATAAGCATAATATATAGTATAATAACTATAAGCAGTCAACTAATAACTGATATATTGATGCTAGTATTTATTAAGATTCATCAGAAAACTTTTTTTTTTAGGTGATTCTGGCTACCCTTTAAGAAAAAGCATGATGACTCCAGTTGTTGATGCTGTTCCTGATACACCAGAGGCTTACTACACTGAACAGCATGTGAAAACTCGCAATGTGATAGAACGGACTATTGGGCTTCTTAAAGCACGCTTTAGATGTCTTCTTGTGCATAGAGTTCTACATTATGAACCTATTGTAGCAGGATCTATTGTAAATGCTTGTGTCATCTTACACAATATTTGTAATAGAGCTAGTATCCCTGTGCAAGACATGACATCTGAAGAACTGTTACAAGAAGCACAATTACAACCTACCCACCATGTAGACAGCATTTCAGAGCAGTCTTCTTCTAGAGTTCATAATTTCGATTTGCAGGAAGGCATAGCTGCTCGAAGACAGCTCATTGCTCATTTGTGGGCATGCCGGTTAAACTGAAAAATATATTAAATTGCATTAGATTAAATAAAAAATGGAACAATTTCTTTTTATATTCCATTATATAAGTATATATAAAACACCAGTATTTATTAACTTCGTAACTGATAGCTAATTACCTTTGGTGTATCCTGTCTAATGTATCTGCTATACGACGGAGATAAATTTCCAATGAGTTGGCCATATTGACTGTGGCCTCTGCTCGCATACGGCTTGACTCAGCAAGCGACCTTCTCGCTGCTTCCTGTGACATCGGCGTAGGCCTGCGCCGGTGTCTTCTCTGTACGGACGCTCTCCTCGGTTCAATTGGCTGAACAGGTTGGGTATCAGGCTGAGCGGGTTGGGTATCAGGCTGAGTGGGTTGGGTATCAGGCTGAGTGGGTTGGGTATCAGGCTGAGTGGGGGGTGGTTGATCCTGAATGGTGAATGGATGGATGGATGATGATGGGCCAGTGTTTGCATCTGAATCAATAGTTGCCATCGATGCAAAAACTGCAGTATCCCTAGTAGCTTCATTTGATGTTTCCTGCAAAACAAATTAGCTATTATTTCAATGCTTGCAGCTTTTGTGAATTACTGTTTAAGTTTCTGTAAATGTAAACTATGATATTACCATTGTGATCAGTAGATTGTCTTGTAAACTATAAGAATTAGATCTATTATTTAGAGGGCAACAGCCCTATAGGTACAGTAATAAAAGAACACTATTAAATAATTGAGAACTATAAACCTTTTTTTATTTAAAACATATTACTTACATGAGTAAGTTCTGTCTCCACTGATACTTGAATTCCTGGGAGACCTGAGCCGAGGTCTTCACCAAGAATTAACAGAAATTTTAATTCTATCTCTGTCAATTCCGGTACTGTGGAAGGTCCACCTCCAGTGCTTAGGTGAGATGCCCTAATACTGGCACACTTTCTTTTTATTCTGCCTTTGTAATCTACCCAATACTGAAATGAAGAGTTGATTGAAAAATTAACATATACATATTATTATAGTAATACGTAAATTCTATAGAAAATATAGCACCAACTCACATTAGACCAACTTTTCCAATCTTTGATAGCACCACCCACGATAGAGTTCAAACATTCAGATACTTCTGTCCACATTCGCCGACATGTTGCGCGAGCTTGAGCACTTTTATTAAAACCCACAGCAACATCTCTGTGAGTATTTAAGAACTCCCACATGACTTCTAGTTGCTCATATGAAACTCTTCTGGACGTCATGGTTAACGATGAATAGTTTTCAAAAAATATTTTTATTCAAGTAAGAATTTCAAATTCGCCTCGGAAACTTATTTCAAATTTTTTATGCTTTCAACATAACATAATATATGTCGTTCAAAAATAGGTGACATCTTGGTAGCGTTTATTTTAAACATTATTTATTATTATTTATTTAAGTGGCTAAAGCTCCAAATGTCTCAAAAGATGTTATTTATGTTTGTTTTTAACGAAAGAAACAAAGATACTTCAAAGTACTTGATACTGAGCTATGCTCGGTTAAATTCGTTTTCTTGAGGAAGCGCCGCGGCCGGCGGCGCGGCGACGACGGCAGCGCGGTGGCGGCTTATCCACGGGTTATATTGTTAGAGCAAGCGAGATAGCAATAGTCCCGAATTCCCGATTGCTCGCGTAGGTAGATACACGAAGCTTCCAGAGTCGGTTTCGAGATTTCTCCAGACAGTTTTCGACTCTATACGCGCGGTATAAAAGCCACGCTAACCGCAGCGACCGACAGTTCGGTTTAAATTTGAGTAAAGTGTCAATAGTTCTAGTGTAGATTTTAACTCGACTAGCCGGTGACATATATTTTGATCCACATTCAACGTAGATTTCCCGTCAAGTGCCGTGTATAAGTGTGTTGTGAAATCGTAAGTAAAACTCTGTTATTAATAAGTGTTTCCCTACCTATTTAATGAATTATTTTTGGTAATTTAAAAAAGGATGGTATGGTCGAATAACAAAGTCGTTTGTTTAATTTGCAAGAATTCTGTTGCGATTGCAAAGGAATATAATGTAAAAAGGCACTATGAAACGCAGCATCCTACTTTTACCAAGTTTACAGGCGAATTAAGAAAGCAAAAAATGTTGTCTTTAAAACGGGAGCTTATTGGTCAGCAAGCTATGTTTACAAAACCCATTCAAGATTCAGAAACAGCTACAGAAGTTAGTTATGAAATTTCTCGAATGATAGCAAAGCGAAGTCGCCCCTTTAATGATGGGGATTTTTTAAAAGAATGCATAGAAATTGCCGCTACGAAAATGTGCCCCGAAGCAGCAAAAAAGTTTGAGAAAATTCAACTGAATCGTATGACTATCCAAAGATGAATTGTCTTTGTCAGGTAATATTGCGGAACAATTAAATGAAAAAATTAAGATCATTGAATTTTTTTCATTAGCACTCGACGATTCCACTGATATTAGTTCCACAGCTCAACTTTTCATATTCATACGAGGTGTTACTCAAGATTTTGAAGTCTTAGAAGAGTTATTAGGAATATGTTCATTGAAAGGTCAAACCAGAGGAGTTGATATATTTATTTATTTATTTATCTTTATGCACTTTTGTACATCGGCGGACTTAATGCCCAGGGCATTCTCTTCCAGTCAACCTTTGGATACTCAATGTACTTTTGGACGAGTGTTCAAAAACTAATTTGAACTTATCAAAATTATCGGGAGTTGCGACTGACGGTGCTCCTTCGATGATTGGTGTCAATTCTGGGCTAGTTACTTTGCTGAAAAAGCATCTGCAAGAAAAAAACATTTTTTTTTTTTTTTTTTTTTAATCTTTATTTTTTTAATAAGGGGTTTTTATCCAAAAGGATACGCCAACCCCATCGTACCTTATCATATACAACACAACATATCTTAATATTTACTAAATGAAATAAAATAAAAGAAAGGGAATTATTGATGATTGTTGTGGGAAAAAAACATAAACGCTGAAGATCTCATGCAGTTTCACTGCATTATCCACCAAGAAGCCCTCTGTTCTAAAAAAATTGAATTTCAAAATGTCATGAAAGTGGTAGTTTCTACTGTAAATTTCATAAAATCACGAGGACTCAATCACAGGCAATTCAAATAATTCCTTGATGACATCGAAAGCGAATATGGAGATTTACTGTATTATACAGAAGTAAGGTGGCTAAGTCATGGATTGACACTGGAACGATTTCTAAATTTAATAGAAGAAATTGGAATATTTCTGGCGGAAAAGCAAAGGGATGTCCCGGAACTTAAAAATCCTGATTGGTTATGTGATTTGGCTTTTTTAGTTGACATTACAAATCATTTGAATGTCTTGAACACACGGCTTCAAGGCAAAAATCAACTGATATCCCAGCTCTACGCTCATGTATCATCCTTTCAATGAAAGCTGACACTTTTCAGATCGCAATTGAATTGTGGAAATTACAATAATTATAAGAAAATGGCTGAAAAATTCAACAAAACTGCGATTAATTTCAGTTATGTAGAAAAGCTAGATATTTTAAAAAAGTGAAACCTCTGTTTGACACATTCAGCAATCCTTTCACGATTTCAGTTGAAAATGCGCCAGAGTCAATGCAGTTAGAAATTATCGACATTCAAAACGACCAAGATTTACGCAACAAATTCAACGAAGGAGATTTGCTGAACTTTTACCGCTGCATTGATAAAAATACGTACAAAGAGTTGCGCATAAACGCTCTGAAATGTGCCAGCTTATTTGGTTCTACCTATATATGTGAACAAACCTTTTCAATACTAAATAATAATATAACAAAAAATCGAAACCGCCTTGCAAATGAAAGTTTGGAAGCAGTTTTACGTGTTGCTACAAGTAAATTTGAGCCAAATATAAAAAAGATTGTTAGCACTATGCAGTGCCACGCTTCAAATTATTAAATTCTGTTTCAATTTTAATACATATTTGTCAATTCATTATAGTCTTTAATTACCTATACTTCTGGCGGCCCGCCATCAGTTCATAATTTGCCCGAGTGGCCCCTAGTCTTAATAAGTCTGTGCATCCCTGCTGTATAGACTGTTCTTATGAATGCCCACGTGCGTTTACAACATGTTATAAATCACCATTCGGTGCACGAAGTATATAATGAAATAATGTGTTTATTAAACTCTCGAATAGAGTGAGAGATAAGTATTCAATATAACATGCACAATGGCGCATCAGGGCAAATAAATTAATATGTAAATAATTTTGTCGTCGAGTTCGTTGCATCGTAGTATTTTGAGTTTTTTTTTATGGAATAGGGGGCAAATGAGCAGACGGGTCACCTGATTTGAAGCGACTACCGCCGCCCATGAACGCCTGCAACTCAGTTATGATTATTTTTATAAATTTAGTTCATTGTCATTGTATAGGTTACTTTATTTAAGTTTAATATATTTTATTTTGGTTCGTTTTCAATTACGTTCAAATTTTTATAAATAAACCGTCCGATCTACGTAACAAAAATCTAACCACCCCTTTGCCCCTGTGTCCAAGCGTGGTATGTAGAAGATAATACTCCGACCCTCCGAATGAGTCACATAGCATTAACTTATCTTGAAACTAGTCCTAATTATTGTATGCGTACGCAGGCTTCGGTAAATATAACATAATCATGCTATCAACATGCTGCTTCACCATCCTGGCCATGTACATGGACATCTTCGGCTTCAGCATATTAATGCCACCCATAGCCTGCGATATTTCACTCGATAATGCGCAGCAAGGGCTACTCTCAGCTGTGCCTTTAATGGGTAAGTGATCACGAAATACTACATTTATTCCATAGTTAATACAAAAATGCAATGTATTGTCAAATCATAAGTGCTAATTTTAAATAATATCGTCCGATTATTTTATTTACTATCATATTATGATCTAACATAGTGAACTAACTAAGTGGTAACCGAGTAGCTGATAACATGCAATATTAAGTAATCCTATCCAGGTCAGTCTATGGATGGTGACAATTAGTAACACATTGAGACCCCTCATTAAGATAGTAGGAGTTCTTAGAGCCCATAAAAAGTCCGACAACAGTCTTTCTACAGAACTTCAATATCACCTAGTACTTGGGTTGTGGAGTTTTAACGGCAGTCGCTCTTCGTAAACAATCAAAGATCAGCCGTATCGTGGTAGACTAGTAATATCCCCCCCCCCCCTCCATATTAGGGAGAAGAGAGAGAGTTAGGCATAGGAGGGCAAAGGAATAGCCTTGTCATGAACACCTGCAACTTAAGAGTCACAAGTATGTTGCCGCTTTTTGAATCGTTTCCGATTCAAAGGGAGGTGGGACTTGGACTTTTTTTTTGGTGGGTGAAGAGTGACGAAGGAATTGCTTAGCATGGATTAGCCTAATAATCTTTTTTCAGGTGTAATGTTTTCGTCGTACGTCTGGGGATTAGCGGCCGACACAATAGGACGACGTAAAACCCTTCTGATAGCCATGCCAATTGGCTTTATGTTTAACATAGCTGCTAGCATGGCACCTGGGTACACGTCATTAGCGATACTCAAGTTCTTCTCAGCCACGTTGTAAGTTCTTTGAGTATTTTTCTAGCAAATTAAAAGACCAAAACAAGAACGAGATAATACACAAATACCTTCAATGCATCTAAGAGACTTATTATAAAGAAGAATTTAATCCTTTCGCTGAATCTAACACGTTTTAACAGTGATATTCCTCGATGTAATGAAGGTATGGGAATCTGTGAGATGGGTAAAGACAGAAGACAATACACAATTATTTATTAAGAATTGTGAGGTAAACAAACATATACTTATATGTTTGTTTACCTCACAATTAATTATAATATAATAATTAATTAAGTATTGAGAACCGCTTTCATACAATCGTTTTATTTCTAGTACATCATCAGCGAATGCGGCGGCATTCGTTCTGTTGGGGGAAAGCGTGTCCTCCAAGAACCGCAGTCGCTTTATGTTCATTATGGCTAGTGCCACCATGTCTTCGCAGTTGCTTATTTGCCGTAAGTAGTGCACAGAAAATTGCTATTTTAACCAATTCCAAAAAGTAAATGACTTTTGAAGAGACTTTGATAGAGATGATGATGATACAGCAATTGTGACATGGTTTAGTATTTTTTTTAATCGGTATGTTATAACTTTTTTATAAAAATTTAAAGAAATATTTTAATCCTGGAATAAAAAGTGGTAAAATAGCTAATTAATGTTTTGAGTGAAACAATCTAGACGCATAATAGAACAATTTAGACAATTCAAAAAAAAGAGTAAGACATTTGGTGGAATACCACCATGCTTTGACATTCGCGATATTATCCCAATATAAACTGAAAATTTATGGACTGATACATGTATAATTATGCATGCTGCTAATAGTTAGTTGGTTTTAAAACACCGCAGGTTTCCAGCTACAGATTCTGTAGCTGTACAAGGTGGTAGCCTAAGTGTGGTTATTTCAACACACTTCTAAAGTTACAACTTATTTCAAAACACCTACTAAAGAGCAAATTGATAAATATGATTCTGAAAAACGCAGAAAACAGTATTGTGCAGAATTCTTTGAAAAAAATATTTTATTTGTGAACATAGCAATTTTTGTCAACAGTTTTTGCTTTACCAGTTTACAAATTAACATTTCACTATGAGATATCCTGGTTGAACGTGGACTACAGACCCTGGAGATTACTGATGCAAATAATCAGTTTGCCTGCAGTCATTGGTATTCTAAATCTCTTGATCTTGAAAGAGAGTCCCAAATTCCTTCTAAGTAAAGGGAAAAACTACGAAGCGCTCGCAGTTTTGCAGACTATATTCAAATGGAACACGGGACTCGAAAAGAACGAATACCCTGTAAGTTGCATTCCTTGTGTGTAAAAATGTCTTTTACTTTGTGATAGGACATCCTACTGTAATACACCAACATAAATTGTGTAATTTACAAGTTGTGTTACTTATCCAAAATCTAAAAAAACTGCTGAATAATGTGTTAAAATAATGAGCCATACGTTTACATTTGAATTATTTCCTTTATTTACTTTGCAAAATTCACATCAATTTTATCAAAACAAACATTGAAATTTAAAATACAACAATTACTAATTTACTCTGAGTACATTGAACATGTAGTCTGAAGTTATGATGATACCTATAAGTATTACGAGTACTTTATAACAACACCGGTTTTAAGCTTTAGTTATGCTTCCTAATCGGATTACATTACGAGTACTCACGTTAGTCATTACTCAAGATAAAGAAAAAATATATTTGCAGAATCAGATGTTTTCTGTGTCTGCGTGATTAAGTTTACTTAAATATTCTCCTTCTCGAGTTTGACACTTTGTATACGATACTGCATATATGGGGTCTACCAATAAGAACGTCCTGGTTTAAAAATTGAATAAAACACACAATTTTGCATGAAAAATGCATCCGATTGATATTTTTGATAAATAATTTTATGCAATTTATGTTTTAAATAATATACCGGCCAAATGACCGCAGCGGCTCTTTTTGCAGACGGTCACTCGCTCACGCCAATTTTCGATGACGCTGTGCACCATTTCGGCCGGTATGTCGGCTATGGCTCGTCGAATGTTGGTTTTTAGGTCAAGAATTGTAGCTGGATTATTGCTGTATACTTTAGATTTAACGTAACCTCAAAGAAAATAGTCTAAAGGTGTTAAATCACACGATCTTGGTATCCAACTGATCGGTCCATTTCTCGAAATTAACGACTCACCAAACTTTCCACGCAATAATTCCATGTTCACTCGAGTAATGTGAGGTGGTACACCGTTTTGTTGAAAATAAAGGTCGTCTGCATCAATATCATCAAATTCCGGAAAGAAATATTCGGTTAACATCGAGTTATAGCGCTCGCCATTCACAGTAACAGGGTTTCCTTCGTCACTTTCAAAGAAGTTCAAAGCGTTGGTTTAAAGTGAAACGTGACATGATAAAATGGTGAACCTTACTGGACACAAATGTCAAGAGACGTCAAAGATCCATCATCAAACATGGCCGCTATGAGCTGTCAAAACCAGGTCATCCCTATTGGTAGACCCAGTATTTTCAAAACTTTTTTTATATTATATATAGATATGGCGCTAATTGGTTTATGTACGTAAGCGTTGTTTGGGGTTTGACACATACAATGTTGTTCCTTCTCTCTTCTAAGAACATAGGATTAAATGGTATTTTTAGTATTATGTGCAATATAAATAACTGTCGAACTGTTAATACTTTGCATTCCAGATAGAGTTGATGAGTAGGGAACCTAAATGGGCGACAGGTGGCTACATTTAGTATTGCTCTTTGAGCATGTTCAAGCGGGAGTAAAATGGTCTTACACAGCGCCACCTCGCGAAGTTATATACACGGTGATTGCGAAAGCGTTTTGGAAAAGAAAATTTTGAAATATTTGTCAATAACAGAAGCTATATATAACGTTAATTTAATAAAATATTATTTTTTTTTCATCAAAGTCGATATTCATATCGTTTACAGAGAAAAAGTGAGAACCAGTAGTAGGGCTATTCAATCACACGTAGGTAAATACTACAAATAGAAATACTATGCGTTTTAATATCGAGTCACATAAAATCGTATTCGCCAATAAAAACAAAGCTACCGAGTTGCGCCAGAGTCGTCCAACCAATGACGTATGCCCCGTAGGCGCATGCGCGGGACTCACCTGCAATCGTGAGGCGTCCTTCGCTTTCAGTCGGTCAGTAATACCATAACATCGTGACGGCACGCTACATTGATTAGCGCTAAAATGAGTCGACAGTATGAATTTTCAAACGTGGAGTACTTGGCAATGGTACAACTGTACGCTACTGCCAACTACAACTTGAAAGAGGCTCGGCGTTTGTATTCCCAGCCGGAGCATTTAAATGCACTGCGGCTACGTGGAATTGAAAGCCCTCAAATTCCCTCCACCATCTTGGCTGCAACCCAACGTCTTCTCGACCACGGACAATTTCGTGCGCCTACTCATGCGCAAGGTCAGGGACTTTTAAATTATTATTCGCCGGAGTGTAGTGCGTGCATACCTGAGTTTAGTGATCGGTGGATAGGTCGAGGAGGGCCTGTGCCTTGGCCACCTAGAAGCCCGGACTTAACGCCCCTGGATTTTTTCTTATGGTCGGCAATAACCCAAGTGGTTTGACACTTGGTTTGATAACGTCATCAAACCAAGTGTCAAACCTTGAGCTATATAGCTAGTCTAACCCACCCTGATATTAAATCCTTTGACTTTTCTCCGGTATCTTCTGAGGACATCAAAAAGATTATCCTATCCATTCGTTCCAATGCTGTGGGATGTGACGGTATCAGCCGTCGCATGATTGTTACCATCCTGGATCACGTTCTTCCAGCAATATCTCATATCATAAACTTTTCCCTTGACTCTGCAACCTTTCCCTCACTCTGGCGTAAGGCCTTCATCATTCCTTTACCCAAAAAAACTAACCCCTCTCTTCCCGAACACTTTCGACCAATTTCTATACTTCCCTTTCTTTCTAAAGTGCTAGAGGCCTGTGTACATAAGCAGCTCGCACAGTTTGTAAATCAGCAGAATCTTCTTAGTCCTTTACAATCTGGGTTCAGACCTGGTCACAGCACAACCACCGCTCTCCTCAAAGTGACAAGCGATATTAGGGAGGGTATGGAGGAGACTAAAGTCACAGTGCTGGCTTTGATTGATTTCTCGAATGCCTTTAATACCGTTAGTCATGACGTTCTACTGGCCATCCTTTCCTATCTTATGATCTCCTCAGAAGCTCTGGAATGGTTCTCCTCCTATCTTCAGGGACGACAACAGAGTGTTCATATTGATGACTTGTCGTCGAGTTGGTGTGATCTTCTCAAGGCGGTATATTATCTCCCTTATTATTCTCAATATTCATTAATCTCATAACCCAGCACCTTCAGTGTACGTATCACCTGTACGCTGATGACTTACAAGTGTACACACAGACAAGGGTTGAGGACATAACATACGCTATCGACAAAGTCAACAAGGACTTGGACTTTATAAAGAGCTGGTCAACGAGGTTTGGTTTGTCGGTAAATCCAACCAAATGTCAAGTGATCGTCGTGGGGAGCAAACAAATGATAAGTAGGTTGGATATGGCGGTCATCCCACCAGTTGTCTACAATAATGTGACTATACCTTATAGTGCAGTGGTAAAGAACCTGGGGTTATATATCGACTCGACACTGGACTGGCGGGCACAGGTTACACACGTCGGCCAGAAAGTCACCACATGTCTCCGTGCCTTATATCGATTGAAGAACTTCCTTCCCGCTAAAACTAAGGCTACGCTTATGCAATCCTTAATTATTCCCAAAATCGACTATGGTGATGTGTGTTATTTCGACCTGAATGCAGACCTTCTCAATAAACTAGATCGCCTTCTCAATAACTGCATTCGATTCGTTTTCAATCTTCGCAAGTATGACCACGTGTCTGCTTTACGTTCCCAGCTGCAATGGCTCCCAATTCGTCAGCGCCGCAGTTTACGAGCACTGACTTCTCTCTTTTCTTTCCTCAACTCTCCATCGTTACCTGAATACCTCGTACCCCACTTCCGTTTCCTATGCTCCAATCACGATCGAAATCTTCGATCAACCAACAATATGCTTCTTCTATGCCCCCCTCACACCTCTAACTTCATCAACTCCTCCTTCTACGTCCAGTCAGTCCTCCTCTGGAATGCCCTCCCTGCCGAAATCAGGATGTCAACAAATCGCCTCGCATTCAAGAGAAAAGTGCGCGATCTTCTTCGGGGTGAATTGGCGAAATAGTTACAGCTCTAGTTCCCGACTGAGTATTTATATATTTTATTAAATTTATGTAGGTTTATGTATGCATGTGTGTTTTTATATTGTGTATGTTTCTGGACCTAAATTTTGTTAATTTCATATTTTATTTTGCACCTACCGCATCATATTTCTACATCACCTGAAGGTTGACTGGGAGAGAATGCCTAATGGCATTAAGTCCGCCTTTGTACAATATGTGCATTAAGTTTAAAATAAATAAATAAATAAATAAAAAGACTTGTTTATACACGGGAATATGAAAGCCGTGATGATTAACGCATTGCGTTAGTGGACGCTTTTGATAAAGTGAAAAGTGATAGAGACACATTAAGAAAATTTAAAAAACAATTGCATTAAACGTGGACGTTTGTGTATTGAACGCAGCGGACTCCATTTTGAGCAGTTGCTTCGATACAGAGAAGTGTAAATAGTGTAAATAAACTGTGAATAGGTATGTAAGTGAATTATTCTGTAGATATCTCCGATTTTTTAAATACGCCTGAAATATTTATACCTACAGTCCGTTGATAAATTGATTTGTTGTGAAAAGAACAATCGTGGTTAATAATCGAAAAGAAGTTTAAATAAAATAGGTATTTCTGACGGTCCTAAGCCCGTGTAAATTATGAAGGACAAACTGGAGTCTATCTACGTAGGTACTCGCTAGCTCGCACCTATAGGTATACTTTTATCAGCTGCTGTTAGCGTCAGCGGTGCGCAGCGGCCGCCGAAACGCGCACGGACGTGTTTCATTCATAGAAGATAATGAATGAATGATCAGTCCATTACTACTTTCCAAGTTGATCGAGTAAAAAAATATTTATTTTAAAACTGAAACTTTTTTTAGTCAACATTAGAATTGACTTAACCATTTTTATTGGTACTATAGATGATTCCAAATTAAAATGTTTCGTTTCCAAAACGCCTATAAAATCACCGTGTATAACGTGTCATCACCGTGTGTGTAACGACTGACACAAAGCCAAATAGGTCTGTTTTATTACATAATAAAAATTAAGAAAAAATAAATTTAAATTTAATTTAATTTAATTAGTGAAAGACGCCCACAGGCCAGTTGAGTGACGATTTGATGGCTGTCAGAAGCTGGATGCGAGAAGCCGAAAATCAATCTAAATGGCGTGCAATGGGAGAGGCATGCATTATGTCCAGCAGGGGACTGCGATAGGCTGATGATGATGATACCCAAATTTTTCACATCATCAGTTTTATTTAAAACAGGGCAAGTGCATGCAATGTCAGCTGATTTACAGTTATGTGCATAAATATTTAGGTTAGGTAGGTATTACAATATTTGTGTTCCGCAATTTAAATGAAATGTATTTTGTTTTCTCACCGTTTAAGGTCAGTAGATTTTTACGAAGTCAATATGATACCTCATTAAAGCCATTCTGTGCATAGTATCGTCCGCGTATGACAGTATAACACTATTTTGTAGTTTCAGGCTACATAGGTCATTAGTATAAATGAGGAATAACGTTGGTCCTAATATGCTGCCTTGCGGTCAGACATAGCAGCTATTTTTTACCTCAAAACTCGCACACTGACCGATTTTGACAGATTGATAGCGGGCACTAAAATAATCAGTTATTAGCTGAAGTCGATTTTCCCTTATTCAAAGTTTTTCTAGCTTCTGCAATAGGATAGAACAGGAGATAGTATCGAAAGCTTTGGCAACATCTAAAAAGATCCCAATAGAGCACATGCCACATGTAACATGTAAATTGTAACATGTAAATTAATAGTTATATAATTTGTTAACTGATGAACTGCTTGGTTATACTTACCAAGCAGTTCATGAATTGACAAACTGTTAGGTCTAAAACCGTATTGATTTTGTGTAGCAAATCGTTATCTTCAAGGTATTTCATTAGTCTCCTATTTATAAATTTAAATTTTTAAATTTTTCTATGATTTTGTACAAACCTGTCAATATTGAGATGGGTCAATAATTAGTTATCATAAGTTTATCTCCAGATTTATATATGGGTATGACTACCGCTTTTTTAAGTAATTTAGAAAAAAAGCCTGTTTGTAAACACAGTTGAAAAATGTGTGTCAACGGGGGAGCTAGATCTTTGAAGCTCTTAATTACAGTATTAGAAATATTGTCTCATCCAACTGAGCAAACATCCTTCAACTCTGTTATAATGCTAATGCTTCATCCACATCGGTGTCTTACAAAACAAAGGAATTCAATGTTGTCGTAGACAATGTTGTAGGTTATGATCAGAGATAAAGCTATTTTAGTTAACAATCTTTTTTGTTAAATTTCTGCCAACATCAGCAAACGTATTGTTGATTTTATTTATTGCATCGATGGGGCTTATTTCTGTTGATAATAGATCTCGTGCTTTTTCGAGTGAGAGCTAACATTTTTAATATATTTCCAATTGAGTTTACTATTTTTACCTGCTTAATGTAATTCTGTTTTTCCGTAAAAAAAATTAAAAAAAAAAGGTAATTAGATTATTTATTTTATTTTTATTTATTTATTCATATCTCATCGAGTAACAAAACTCACAGTGTTAGTAACAATTTGACTTATAACTATGTTAGTAAATGAAAAATAAAAACACAACGAAATACAATGACATGAACCGGTAAAAGCTCTCGAGAGGTCGAGAAATCCAGCGTATACGGGCGTTTTCCGATCCGTATAGTACTTGGCAGTCTGCTTAAGAGACAAAATAGCGCTCTCCGTAGACAATCCGGGCCTAAACCCGAATTGGTTGTCATGTGGTTGTATATATTCATTTAGCTGTGTGTTAAGCAGACCGTCAAACACCTTCGATATAATTGTCGCCAACGATATAGGCCTATAGTTATTTTTATCGCTTAAATCGCCAGTTTTATTTTTAACTACAGGTACAACCAGCGTTCCCAACATCCCGACAGGTAGGTATGCATGACTCATGCACAACGCAAACAACAAGGACAGTGTCCTGGGTAGATGGGAACCCGCGTACCGCAGGTGCTCAATACTGAGGCCATCATGGCCGGGTGACTTCCCCCTAGACATCGATGATATTATTTTTTCAATATCCTTAGCACTGAACTTTATTTCCAGTTCCATTCCAGCCTCAACATGGAGCCCACACGATGACGGTCCCAACGGAGATTTTACACTAAAGTGATTCATAAAGATATTCGCAATATCTTTTGAATCACTTACTCCTTCGATGCACACAGGGAGCCCCGGCCTTCCATTCAAATTATTTGTGGCTTTCCAAAATGATTTAAAATCTTTTTTTGAGTAATGCGAAGCCAGGATATCCATTTTAATCTGGTTTTCATTTTTTTGACACCATTTCAATCGGGATTTAAATATTCTTCTGGAATCACACATTACCTCATATATTTTACCGGCAGTTGGCTTACCATACGACACCCACGTTAAAAATTTGTGTTTGGCCTCCCTGTATGCCTCGCTTACATGTTTATTCCAACCGATTACAGTACGCTTTTGTCTACACTTTTTGTTTTCTCGGCCGATAGCCGCTGATTCGCTCAAAGCTACAACAATGTCATGATACATTTTATCAATAATAGGCCTGTGCTCTAATATGCTACAACCTTTACCAGCACACTGTAGCAGCTCCCGCGGCAAATCGACTAGCTTTAACTTGTCGTGACAAACCTTCCCGGATTCATTGATCTGTTCGGGGCTTCTTTCACCCCACACTACTTTATTTTGTGAATAAACACAATCACTTGTTTTTTGTAGGATAATGTCCAAATTACACTCAACAAATACAGGAAAGTGGTCCGACCATAAAACATCATAATGCACATACACCCCCACTACTGAGCACAGTGCTGCTCTGGTCACAACACAATGATCTAGCCAGCGTTTAGAGCCGTGCGCCTCGCTTATAAAAGTGTATGTATTTGACACTACACCTAACCAGTCCGTATCAATACACGTCCATTGTTGCTCGTCACAAAAATGGCTGAGTTCATTATAAAATCCTTCCGTAGGATGCGCATTAAAGTCCCCCAGTATGTATACGCTTTCGATCCTACTGCTCTCTATAATGGCACTCACCGTACTTATATTGTCCGTGA
The DNA here is from genome assembly GCA_902825455.1 of Arctia plantaginis. Taxonomy (NCBI): domain Eukaryota; kingdom Metazoa; phylum Arthropoda; class Insecta; order Lepidoptera; family Erebidae; genus Arctia; species Arctia plantaginis. Next base: position 2,585,297 of record CADEBD010000275.1, on the reverse strand, counting down.
ACTCGGGCAAGTTTTTAGGTATGTCCGTCGGCATGTAAACACTTATCACTAAGATTGACTTTTTGTCCAGCACTATTTGAATTCCACATATACGCGAATTATCACACTTTATGACCGACACGTTTCGAAAAACACTACGCCGCCACAAAATGGCAACCCCTCCGTATGGCCTTCCCTGCAGCATACCTGAGGCAGTATCAACAGCCGACACGCCCGTACACTCGAAATCACTGTCCACTTCATTCAGTAATGACAACTCCTCCGGCAGTAGCCACGTCTCCTGAAGAGCTATTAAGTCAGCATTCCGACATAAACGTCGAATATCAGCAAGAGAACGCTTGATATTCTTACAGTTTCTGTATTTTTTGTCAGATACAGAAAGTACCATATTCCCTGGTTCAAGTTTACATTTGTGATGTAGGTTATTTCTATGCAGCGGACGAGACCAGGCGTAATCCATGGCTTAATAGCTTTATATTTCCTAGATATTTCTGCAGTAACAGTATTTTTCAAAATTGAATTTTGTAGTGAACTAATAAAATAACTTAAATAAATTTATAAAAATTAGATCAAAATTAATTTTACTTATATCGCTGCGAAGGCTGTCCATATTTATTTTAGTAAAGCTACCTGTGCAAGTTTTTTTATGTAAAGATTGTTGTATGGTTAGTAGAATGGCATGGTGATGTGTGAGTTGTAAAATGTGAGTTAACTTTTGTCACTGACTTAACATCAGTGACAAATGTTAACTATATCACGACTTAGATTTGGTCATAGTCAATTTTAGATTTAGACCTTAAGCGAGTCTGGCGCTGACGTAATAATAATAAGCCACAGTGATGTTTTAGATGAGGATGTGTTTCCAGGTGTGCTAAAATGCTTTTAAAGTCATATGATTTGTACCAGGTGATTGTGGTTTTATCTCATGCCTAATATGTATTATGAAAAATGGGACATAACAAGCAGACAGGTTACTGCCCATGGTCACTTCTCAACAGTAATAAGTGCCTTGCCGTATACGTAAGTATCCGGTGAAATGAGGTTTAAAATACCCCACATAATAGTTCATTTTAGAACCTTCTAGAAGAAACCAATAACAGACGTTCCTATGATCCAATTGCCGTAATTTCAGTAGCAACCTACAAACTTTTAAGAACTATCGTTTGATTTTCAGGTGACACATGTGTACCTAGACGATGAAATAGTGGTAAAAGAGGGTGGGACGTCTCTGTTGCTAAAAATATGGAACCAGACTGCGCCTCTATTCAAACCACCACTGCTAAAGAATTCCATCATACTTTATTATCTATTGCTATGCGCTTATATGACGTAAGAATAAAATGTATAATGTACTTGTAATAGTTAATAGTAGATAGAATACATGCAACGCTACTGGATGAAAGTTTTAGGAGCAATAGACTAACGGGGTGTGTTGGGGCTGTTAATAACGTATTAACAGCCCCAACACACCCCCAAAAACCCCAAAAACTTTTGTTTATAGTTGAAATAAGGTAAAAATACCACTGTTGTTGTTATGAGCGTTTATTAAACGCTAAAAATCAAGGTATAAAGTAAAACCTTATAAACTTGCTATCTCAGATAAGTACAAGTTCGTATAGGGTGACTGAGATAAGTAAACTAAGGGGTAAGCGATTACATTTTGCTTGCTTGCTTTGAAAATGTTAAATGTGTAAAAGTTGAGGGGTACAACTGTACAAGATTAACAGACACCCAAAGAAAAGAGATGGACTAAGTTTAAACGACAAGGTTAGAAAAGGACAAGTAGAATTACGAATAATAGAGTGGAAAAGGTGTAGGCAGATGACGATAGGGTTATATTAATAACTTTGTATAGTAAACATAATATCTAATTATGTTAACTGCCAAACATGCGGCAATTTAATGTTTTTATGTATAAAAAAAATCAAGTACAGACTATCAAAATTCACCGCTTATAAGGCATTCAAATTTTCTAAAACTTAAACCCACGTCATGAATTTCTGTGTATTATAAGAACGTAGAATAAAGAGAGAACAAAAATATTCTAAATTCAGTAACCTAAGCTTTGCAAAAATACAGTTTTGTTGGGTAGGTAACGACTCATTTCAACTTCTATGACATTCTTTCAGGTGTACTGGTTTTTCGATGTGGGTTCCAACGATGACAAATGAGTTCTTTATGGGTGAAGATACTTCAGGCCGCAGCTTCTGTGAAGTTTCCAGTCGCAGTGCAGTTAATCACCAAACGGTAATCCATTTTTGAATATTTTCCAACTGAAAAGGATATTTTTTTATTTACTTACAAATCTATATTTTATAAAAATGTTAAGTTGTTCTTCACCAATTGAGTTCAAATTTTGTCAAGATGTACATACCGCTTTTAGTAGTCCACTGCTGGACATAGGCTTCTCCTTAGAAAGGAGGTTCAAACCGCTTCCAAGATCGTTTTTATCTGTTTTTCACGTCAGTTTTGTTCTTTATTTCATAATTTCATCCATGCAACAACAATATGCTAAGCTAAGCTAAGCGTGGTAGGGTACAGTTAGTAGTACAGGGTGCATTACTATAAAGATAAACTCGATATTTTTAAATGCGCGTTACAGAACCAGGAGTTATTATCTAGTTTCACGTTGCCAGACTAGATGGCACTACTGGTTGGTTATTTTTTTGTGGTACTAGATGGTTACTTTTTTGTAAACGTGAATATCACATTCATTTCTGTAATAAAATTGAAACGTAATGTGTAGTTTTGGTATTGTTAGTATAAATCTTATATCATTGTTGCTATTTCATCTCTTTCAGGCTTCTAGAGACTGTGACCACATCATCCAGCCATTAACATTCTACGCAGTAATGTGTTACTCCGCAATGGCAACATGCCTTGGAATTGTTATATCTTTCATAGTTGGTCCTCTTGGCAAGAAGTTCACCACACTTATGGTGTTTGTCATAGCGATCGTGTGTGGTATCCTGCTGCTGTTTTCGAAAATACCTTTGTTAAGCATAGGGTTATTCTTTTTCTTCCTGTATGTTGCTCTGATTTTGGGGAATGTTAATACGTACTTGGTGGAATTGAATCCGACACATTTACGGTAAGAAATAAGAGATATTTCTAACTTTTTTCAATTCCTGGTGTAGTCAATTGGTAGAAATTGTGTTTTTCTCAAAAATGTTGGTAGATAGGTATGGAAGTAACTTGACTCTTAATATGTTCTATCCACCTATTATGGCTTAGCTCTTTCTACTGTGACGAAATAATAGTAAATTTCACAAGGCAGTCTGATCCCAAATTAGACAGAGACTGTACTATGGTGACCAGACCGCTAATAAACATACTGAAATATTTCTAAATACATACACATTTTAGGTAAATTACACCCAGACACAAAACAAATGCTCGTATTACATTATAAATTATATATTATATCAACTTTTATTATGAACTTCTTACAGAGGAATGGCAACATGTCTCTCAGTGGTGGTGGCCCGTGGGTTTGCGTTTATCAGCGTGCAGTTGATTGCAAATCTTCTAGCAAACCATTGTACGGCAATGATGAGTGGATTTATAGCTTTAAATATTTGTAAGCATAAAAAACAATTATCATTTTTTCATCTTTGAAGCGAAATACGCACTTTATATGTATCAAAATCATAAGTTACATTTCAGCATTCTCGATGTGCTTAATCCCAATTTTAAACCAAATCCAAGTAGATTACATACAGCAACTAACATTAAGAAATGAACAAGGAAGTTGAATTCGAACCAATGTGAATCAAAATGTAAACATTAGGTCTTTACCTATGAAATTGCCGTTTTGTATGCAATAAGTGAAAGTACTTATTTATTCAAACTTTTTTATTTCTGTTATTCGAAGTAATCACCCATGCAATCGACGCATCTTTGCCAACGCATTGGCAGTTTATTGGTTCCCTTCTTAAAAAAATCAGCTGGACGGGAGGCAACAAACTCTTCAAATGCATTTTGTACTGGTTTTTGTAACTGAATTTTTTACCCACTAAAAAGTTGTCTAAATTTTGGAAAAAGTACTAGTCGGTAGGTGCAAGGTCTGGTGAGTATCGCGGATGAGGGAGAGCTTCCAACCCCAACTCTTGCAGCTTGGAGACTGTCTGTTGCGCAGTATGGGGTCGCGCGTTGTCGTGAAGTGCACTGCTCAGTGGGGACGACCGATTGACAAAAGCTGGTTGCAGATGTGACCACCAGACATTGCACACAGAATTTAAAAAGTTTGAAAAAATAAGTACTTTCACTTATTGCATACAAAACGGCAATTTCATAGGTAAAGACCTATTATAATATGTAGAACTGTATATTGTTCCTAATTATTATTATTTTTAGCTGGACTGCTGGTAGCAGCCTTTTTGCCGCCTGATCCCAAAAGAAATAGAAGTCAGCATTAAACAAACCTTGAAGAAAACAGCGTTCCACTACCTCAAAGGCGCTTGTGACTCCTGAGTTGCAAGCATAGAGAGAACAAGAGCCCCAATCTTGCAATATAGGCAAACGAGATTGATGGATAATAGACAGGGACTACTATTTCTTCCTAGCCGAGCTCTGTGGTTAGATGGGGAATATGAGGGGTTAATAATTATCCAATCTCAGCTTAGCAAAACAGAGACAGAGGAAAATATCGGGCATCCATCTCTCTTGTTGCCTGTATGACTTCCACTTACAGGCAGCTGTACCCCGTGTTTTCTCTATGGTTGCAAGCATCCATGGACAGTGGTAGTTAGCCACTTTCCTACAAGTGAACCAGACGGTTCACTTGTAGGAAAGTGGCTAACTGGTGGCGTCTGCTCGTTTGCCCCCAAATAATAAAAAGCAAAAAAATTTAAACCTGTTTATTTAATAAAATACACAACTTAATGTAAGAAGCTTGACTATTTTATTTTCCTGTTACAGATAATATGTCAGCTAATCGTTAAAATGACTTAAGTTAATAAATAAGTAAATTAACTAAAGTTGTCTACTCATTTATCAAAGTAGCAACCTATCAGTAATGTTAGGGAAACACAAGCTACAGCTAAAACATCGTTATCTGATCTTATTTACATCGTACTTATTTTAATATTTTTTTCCTGCTGCTCTTAAAGTCGGTGTTTTACCAGCAAAGAGTTTTACATCTGTACCCTTCTAGGTAATTACTCGTACTTTTACGTTTGTTGAAAAACACCTCCCATGTATTTATGTTATATGTATGGCCCTACATCATCAGCTACCTACTTACTTTAGAATACTCTTCTTAATCAATCAAATTCAAAATTTTGATTTTATTAATAAAAAGACAAATCCGCAATGTGGTCAGATGGAACATTCAAACGTTTATTAGCAATTTTAAATTGCGTAGAATTTAGCATATCACGAGAGTTCGTGAAAACTCAAAATCTACTATTTTATATATATATATATATTTACAAAAATTTTATGGACCAACCAAACAATTTAGTTTAAAAACTATAATGCGATATTGGATGCATAAGTAATTTACCTTGAACTATGACAAAACATGACATAGGGTTGGTACTCTATGCGCTCTATCTCAACAACCATTAACTTGTATACAAATATCTTTAAGTCAGGGGGGTCCGTAGCTGTAGAGGGAAACGGTCTTGACAAGGAGCCGTCCTAAGTCCTTGTCACCTTGAAATTCAGCCGACTTGAATGAGTCTTAACTAGTATGATAATGATTACTAAACGACTTACTGAGATAACAATGCGCCTATAAACGGGATAATCCAATCCAATCTTTAAGTCAAAGTTTTTAAATAGTTTAATAAGCTAAAATTAAATAAAGGTAATTAAAATATTTGTACAAGAGCTGAAAAAAAAACATAGGTGACAGAAATAAGATACATTACTCGTATATTGACTTACGTTACCTATCTATCAAGTATTTAAATTAGAGATGCCACGAATAGTGATTTGGCCGTAGACCGAATAACGAATATTCGGGACGTCTCTTGGCCGACGCGCCGAATATTCGGTAACACTTATGTAGTACATTTCGCAGGTATAAACCTGAACCACTTAAACAGCCAGCAAAACGTAAAACAATATCCTAACGTAACAGAATTTCTCTAAGATTTATTTATTATCTACCTGTATCTACAGTGAGCGGCTATATAACCCATGTAACCCAGCGGTGTGGCGACCGCTTAAAATACTACGCCATCCGTGAGGTCAGAGTTATAAATAATTGTGTGAATAGACATCAGCAGTATTCATTTTACTCTGTGCATACCACGAAACTAACTAAATAGTCTATTTGGCTGTCACAATATCAGTCAGTTCGTGAATTTTCCTGAGTAGATGTGTTGCAAAATTGGAAATATTCGTGAATCTAACTAATTTATGAGATTCTCTTATTTTTATTTTAACATATAAGAAAAGGTTTATACTTCTCAATAATTTATTTAGAAATTGGCAAAATCATAATTATAAATTCAATCAATAATATGTCAATAACATTAATAGAAGTATTGTTCATCAACTTCATTTATTTTTATAGGAAAGTTTTATAGGAAACATTAGTCGTTAATACTACTAATGTTTCCTATAAATCTATTATATTATAACAATATATTATGAATATATTATGAATCTTTATAATAATAAACAAAACTATTACTACCAATTCTGTTGGTGTCATTAATATTGAAATTATATGTAACAGTTTGATCTGTGTCTATTTTTCTTTATGTTTACATTCAATATGTGATAAAATATTACTAGAATATTAAGTATCTAAGTAATATGTATTAAGATCTTATATATTATAGTCGTTGTATGTTGTTGGATTATATTCACGACACGTGACGTGTTGCCCGTGCAAACAATTGCTACTACTTAAGCAGGATAAAAATAGCTTGTGCTGGCAACATTTTTTATTTTTAAAGTTTCATCAGCTGTCAATTCAACTTCCTAACTGTCATTCATTTTTGCGAAATGTCTGATTTTGCCGGTGATAATTCAAAACCACGAGTTGTGGTTTTAGGAGGTAATTGATAATTGTAATCTTAATATACTGCTCTAAAAATCATTTAGAGTTCTCTAAAATTGATAACGTTATACTTGTACAACAGTGACGTGTATTTTTTTTTATTTCTCGTAACGGTCTCAAGAGTGTTAGTCATCCGGACTGAGAAGGTTCTTATACGAATGTACGTGTGTTTCTGATACAGGGTGCGGTTTCATTGGCCGGAACCTCGTGGAGTACTTGATATCAAACGACTTGGTGAGCGGGCTTCGTGTTGTAGACAAAACACCACCGCAGTTCTTCAACAGCTGAAAGCTGGCGAATGGCAACCACTCGCGTTCACTCACACGCCAAGACCTTTTGTGACCAAATCATTTAGGAAACAACTTTTAATCACACATATTTACACCACCCTAAGGTAGACTGGTAGAGAATGCCTATGGCATTAAATTCACCTTTGTACAATTTTGTGCATAAAATGTTAAATATATAAATAATTACATTAAAATAATTTTACGATACCAAAGTAAAAGATCCGTTAAGGATATGCGAAAAGGTAACTGATACGGATTTAGATCATCTTATACCCCCATATAGCTGGCACATCACTATTCTCAGCATAAACATGTTTCTTGTAAAAAGTGTCACAATAACATCCCGTCCCATCCATTGTGTGTCAAAAACTAACATATTGATTATATATGATATTGATTTCACTTTAATTCTAATATTGAAGGAGTCATTACGTATCCAAAATATAATATCAATATAGTTTGATGTATACCACAATCGTTCCACTCTCATACCGTTTGTCCGATAAAACAGATAACGTAGTATAGTACCTACATGTATTGCAATAGTTTCGATCTTAATAATTGGAAAACTTTAATATTCCCTCCTTGTTACACTTTACTGGATGTATACAATACTAGTATCATCATCATCATCAACAGCTATTAATAGTCCACTGCTGGACATAAGCCTCTCCTTGAAAGGAGGTTACTACTACTACTACTACTTAATACTAGTATCGAGTACAGTGTAAATGAATACAGTGTTGTTCCTTAGACCGACATCGCGTCGGTGGCGGAGGAAGCTAACGACAAGCACCTGACGGCGTGGGCCGACATCTGCCGCAAGTACTCGCTGGAGCACACCCCCCTGGAGCCGTCCGCGGGCGTGGAGCTGCTGCTCAACAAGCAACTGTGCCTCGACGGCTCCAAGCTGCGGGACGCCCTGGGCTCTTCGCTCGAAGTGCCTGCGCCTACTCCCGATAGGCTAAAAGAGGTAGGGTGTTGATCGAGCCCTTCTTATTCCACTCCATCGAGTCGACGTTTTCGTAGGTTTTGTCACTACCATTAGTCGCAAATTATTTTTTTAGCGAACGAAACCTCTGGCAAATACTGGTATTACATAAAATCTTGTATTCACCTGCAAGTAACTATTACTTTATAACATTACGGCATTTGAGTGTCCTGTTTTTTGTATATTATACAAGGGTACAAATAAGTTTCCGCCGTTTTTTAACACAAATTAAATATTTAATATAGAAGAACGGTAATATAAATTTATTTAAAATATTGCCCATCACTTGCAACCACTTTTTCCCATCTCTCAGGCAGCATTCGAATCCCACTTCTGAAGAACTCCTTGTCTTTTGAGGCTATCCACGTATCAACCCAATTTTTGGTATCCTCATAAGATGTGAACCGCTGCGCCGTCAGAGCCTGTGCCATGGACCGGAACAGGTGATAATCGGACGGTGCAATGTCTGGTGAATACGGCGGGTGGGGTATCACTTCCCAATCAAGTGTTTCCAAGTACTTTTTCACGGGAGCCGCAACATGTGGACGAGCATTGTCATGCAGAAGAATAATTTTTTCGTGTCTAGAATAGTATTGAGGGCGTTTTTCCTTCAGAGCTCGGCTCAATCTCATCAATTGTGTTCGATAGAGGGCTCCAGTAATTGTTTCGCTCGGATTAAGCAACTCATAATACACTACACCTAGCTGATCCCACCAAATACACAGTATAAGTTTTTTTCCGTGAATATTCGGTTTTGCTGTTGATGTTGACGCGTGGCCAGTTAATCCCCATGATTTTCTTCTTTTTGGATTGTCATAATGTATCCACTTCTCATCACCAGTTACGATACGATGTAAAAAACCCTTTTTTTTATGTTTATCTAGCAGCATTTCACTTAAGCATAATCGGCGTTCAATATCTCTCGGCTTTAATTCGTACGGAACCCAATTTCCTTGTTTATGAATCATTCCTAATGATTTTAAACGATGTGAGACTGCTTGCTGAGTGACTTCTAATGTTAGAGCAAGTTCTTTTTGTGTTTGAGATGAATCTTCCACCAATAATTCCTCCAATTCTGCATCCTCGTAAATTTTTGGCCTTCCACTGCGATCTTTGTCTTCTACGTCGAAATCACCGTTTTTAAACTTTTGAAACCACTCTCGACACGTTCTCTCACTCAAAGCACCCTCACCATTATGCTTCTACGAGCAATTGATGCGCCTCAGCAGCAGATTTCTTTAAATTAAAGAAGTAAACTAATATTTCCCGCAAATGACGCTTACTTGGCTCAAATTTTGACATTTTCAAGTAAAAAGCTAAGAAAGCTAACCGAAACTCCGTGGCACGCCACCTATAATAAAACGGCGGAAACTTATTTGTACTCCTAATATATAGACAAATAAATTCAGTTATTGTGTATACAATAAGTGGTACTAACAGAATTATTTTTCGGGGTTATAATTTCTCAGAGTTTGTCTTCAGTTTAGTTATATTGCGTTATGTTACTAAACTGAGAAATTGTAAACCTGAGTTTACGAAGTTACTCTAATTTGAAAAATTAATTACTATCTATTAAAATTTTATTACATTAATTTAGGGGAACAGAAGTGTAATCGTGGTACAATGAAAATGACGGGCTTGATTCCCGAACATAACAATATATTTCGGTTGAACTAAAAAAAATATGATTGACTTATTATTTTACTATTTGTGTGGGTACATGTGCAGAGTAGTCGAGTATTTAGGATATTTTTTATTTAATTATAATTCTATATTTATTTCTATTTTTATTTAATTATAACCAATAATATTATTATTTTATTAAGTTGATTCTTCAGTTACCACAATATTTAAACAATGGAGCAGTACGTAACGTTGATATGTTTTTGTTACAAATTTGTTTGTTATGGAGATTTGAGACTGATTTTCATTGTGAAAGATTATATTATTTTTAAGAAATATTGTTATTACTATCTTGCTTATTGTTTTTCAATTTGGTCTTAACGGTTCTTGACAACTTGTTTTCTTTCGTTGCTCGAAATATGGAAGGGCCCGATTAAATTTTGACAACATTACTCCGATTATTTAATTGATTTTTTAGAAATGTGTATGATTCTTAGTTATTTTTATGTTTTGAACAATAATTTGTAATTTAACGAGAAAACTGTAATTGAATTTAATTTGTAACTACTACTAAACCTACAATTGCCAGCTACAAAACCATTGCCAGCTTAAAAACTCAATTGTATATCAGTAAAGGATATCAGTGTGTACGAGTATAATATATACTCGTACATACTGATTCATACAATTGAGTTTTTTTTCATTATTTTGTAGCTGGATGGTCCCCCATAATAATTGCAATCAAGCCTTTAGGCGTAATGAGTAATTTAAATTTATTAGCTAAAAAATTATAATATACTTAAAGAGTGCGTCCATTGATACTTTTCTTATGGTTCCTACTCAAATGAAAATACACTTTGTACTTGTTCTTCAAGAGTAGCACTCAAGCGCTACGTCACACTAACTTAACTAAACAACTAAAAAGGCTTAGGGCTCTTTAGTCTTAATGATATATTCGTATCGTTGGAATATTCACTTATTCCCGTCGGGTAGGATGAGCCTAATTTACATTTCTGAGATATTGTGTTTTTATTTAGATTAATTATGCGTGTTCTGTTCAGTATGTACCCAGCTTAACAATATCAGTTTCGTCACATTCCTTCTCCATTTCGTTACTTATCAGTTTATTAACAAATGGCAAATGTACATTTTTCTGAGTATGACCCATATATGTATGAACCTGATAACGATAAGATGTAATTTGTAATACTTTAAGACATAATACACAATATTTTAAGGTAAATAATGTAATGAAATGTTAAGCATATTTAAAGAATCACGAGGAGAATTAGGAGCACTTTGTAGCGTTATGGTTATGTATTATATTTGTGGCTTTGTTTTGCTGCCTTATTTCCAAGTTCACTGTCTGTATAATTAAAGATGAAAAGCTAAATGTATCGCTAGGCGCAAACTCCATTTTTTTTATTATTCCCTTATGAAGAATGAAATTGTAATTTTTTATATAACTACCGCAGCCAAATACCTTTTGACAGTATGACATCCGTTAGCTCAGATAGTTAGACAGAATTTGCGCTACAAAGGATCTAAAATGGTTGTGGTAGTAGTTGTAGTAAGTGTAGATAAGACTAGGCAAATTAAACCAAGAATTTTTTGGGTGTCAAAATGCTGCTACCCACGGTTTGCAGGGACAACAGCGCTAGGTATAAAGGTGGGATTACTCCCATTGTAAAAAAAATAAGTATAGTAATTTGGCACGTTATTGCAAGAGTCAAGAAACAGGCGAAACTTTTTTTATTCAAGAACTGTAAAAAAAATGTTTTTACTAGGTAGTGACAGATTTCGTAACTCCGAAGTACGGAGAGTGGAATTTATCTACCTCTTTGCGTTCTTGGACACCTAGTATTTCAGATGTCGTAAAAACGTGAGTGAAAAGGTGCCAACGGATTTGTCGAATGATTCAAGTTTCACTAACCGAGAACTCATAACATAAATAAGAAAACTTCTAAATTTCATTAAATATGCATTTGTAGTTTAAATACTATTTCGAGTACTTAATATTGTGACGGACTCCCTCACTCACCGATGACAAGATGTACTGTTATGACAGCTAGCTGTGAATACACTAATGTTTAGCTTACAAATCAAGAAAAAACTAAAACATAGTACGAATATTATCCTAAATTCAGACCAGTTGTTTGTTCATATAAACTTTACATTTATATGTTGTTAGTTTACAATTATGTGACACTTACAAGTGACAATTCTATTATATGTATCATGACAATAAATAATTTAAGAGGGAAAAGTTTTACGATTAATTAAGTTAGCTCTGTCATACTGTTTTACATTACTGTTCTATTCCAAATTGTTTGTAAAAAATAAAAAATGCTGAAAAAAATTACTTAGATGAAATTGTTATTATTATTTAATAGGGGGCCAATGAGCAGACGATGATTCTGAGGAATCACGGGAGATTTGGACTTCGGTACTCACTCGGTGAAAAGGCAGTAATAAATTAATGCAACCCTGCACTGTGCATAGCCGACACGCAATTGTCATTTTTTTTCAACATTAATAAATGGGAATTCAGTGTACCCTTGCACAAAGTCAGCCATGTGATTGAAGTCTTTAAATTGAAAAAAATATTTTCGTAGAACCGACAACCGTTGGGGAAAACAAGGTCTTGAGTGGAGACCGCGTCTCGGCAAACGTAGTGTAGGACACCCACAGGCCAGGGCAGGATGCGAGAAGCCCAAAATCGATCTTAGTGGCGTGCAATGGGAGAGCCCTAAACTCAGCAGTGGACTGCGATAATGGGAACAAATATTTCTTGTCTCGACTGTTCGAGATAATGGTTATACTCACAAAAGAAGTATTTACCTTCTCTATGTCAGAGACACAAAGAAATGAATGCAACACCTGCCTACACCATACCGTGCAAATATTATTATGTACACTATACACACACATAGTTGTAAACAGACCCATGCATGTATGCAGCATTTAGCAGTTATCAGTTTGTCGCGTGTATGTATGTATATTTCTTTGGCACGCTCTGTAGTCTAAACGATTTGATGATTTTAGCTTGGGAATTGTCCTTAGATTCGTTTTAATTGTGAGAGTGACACCGGATATATAAATATTAAAATCGCGAATTTATAAATTTTAAGTACCTATACGCGTACGTTTTCAAGAAGTTGTTTTTTTTATGAATAATTATCTTCTTTTAATGTAATTCTGAGACAGTAAAAGTTTCTGGATGAAAAATTTCCTTCTCTGTACTTATTCCTGGCGACGCGTTACCTATGCGAAAAACCATGATGAATGGTTTGATATTAAGGAGGGAGTAAAAACGTTAGCATATACGTATCTATACATATATTATATAATATAAAGATAGATCACAAATTGAAACTTGTGATCCACCTTAACATCATCATGATGTGTTGATGTTAAGGTGGACGATGTAACAGCACAGGTGACTAGGTTCGTGGTTAAAGCGGTCACCTCGCCGCTTCCTACTGCGCTGAGTGCTGTGGGTCCGATCCCCACATGAGACAACACTGTAGTGTGCGGCTCGCCTTACCTTATAAGAACCGCGGTAGACGAACATTTTATGTGTGCCCAAAATAATAGGCGACATTTCACTAATAAACGAGGTTTTCGTGGCCGAGGTAATAATCACTTCTATAATAATTTTAATAGGAATAAAATAAATAGCAAAGAGTACAATGGCACGAGTAGCGGTCAAAGACCCTCGTTATTTATACATCGAGGTAATAGCAAAGACAACGACGACAATAACTTATAATTTTTTCGTCCCTAAGGAATGCACTCATTCCATTTTTAGTTTTAATAATTTTTGTATAGATACTGGTCAACTTAGAAATAGTACTCGTAATTTTGATTTATTAATAGATAGCGGAGCGAGTTTATGTGTGCTTAAGTATGAATGGTTGTCGCGACACGAGAGTTTGTTAGGTTTAATGCAGCAGGATAAGATAGCTATTAAGGGGATTAGTGGATATTTAGAATTTTAGAATCTCTTTGATATATTTACTTAGATATTATTATTAACGGCGTAGAGTTTAATCAAAAGTTCTATATTTTCGAGAACTTATCTTGTACCGCAGAAGGCATTCTCGGTCAGGATTTTTTATGAGGTATAACGGGATGATAAATTATAAAGATGGTACTTTAAGTTTAGTAAACCGAGACCAATCAGTTAATATTCCAGTTAATAGTAGTAGTAACAATATGTTTACAATTCCGCCTCGTTGCAAAGTAATAAAACATTTTCCGACGTCACAAGATAGTGATTGCGTAATTTTGTCTAAAGAAATTTATAAAGGTATTTACACAGTGGGTATTGTATCGAAACCACGCAATGGTTTCATTCCTGTGAGGATTTTAAATACCACTAATATTTCGGTAAATATAATTTTTTCGGATATAAGTACTAGTTGTTTAGAGCATTTTAACGTTTGTAGGTTTGACTATAATACCGGTACTACAGAGAGAGTCAAAACTTTGCTTAGTACTTTAGAATTAAATTTACATCTAAATAAGGAGGAACAACGAAGTATTGAAAGCATATGTGCGAAGTATACTGATGTTTTCCACCTACCGGGAGACACACTCACTACTACAAATGTATTAGAACATTCTATTAAATTAAAGGAAAATACATCTCCTGTGTACGTTAAGCCTTGTCGGTTGTCGAATGCACTGAAAGGCGAGGTACAAAGGCAAATAAGTGATATGTTAAAGAACGATATCATAGAAGAGACAGTTTCGGAATGGTCTAGTCCCGTCCTTTTGGTTCTTAAAAAGTCAGATAGGTCAGGAGAAAGGAAATGGAGACTTGTAGTGGACTATCGTCAACTTAATAATAAAATACAGGACGATAAATTTCCATTACCGAACATTACTGAGATATTAGATTCACTGTCGAATAATATCTACTTTTCGAAATTAGATCTTAGTCAAAGTTTTTATCAACTTTCTTTAGAGGAAAAATCGAGAAAATTCACTGCATTTACTACTGATAAACAGTATCAGATGAGACGATGCCCAATAGGTTTAAGGACGTCACCTAGAGCTTTCGCACGTCTCATGACTGTGGCAATGTCAGGATTAAATTATAAGGCATGTTTTTTGTACCAGGACGATTGTACAGTAGTAGGAAATTGTCTTGAGACCCATAACAAGAACCTTATAAAAGTTTTAGAATGTTTGCGGAAGGTTAATTTAAAATTAAACCCTTCTAAGTGCGAGTTCTTGGGTAAGGAAATAGTTTATTTAGGACACAAGATTACTTCTGAAGGTATATTCCCCGATCCATCAAAAATAGAGTGTCTTCACAACTATCCTAAGCCGCAGAATGTCGACGAAGTAAAAAGATTCGTGGCATTTGCTAACTATTGCAGGTGTTTTATTTCGAATTTCGCTGCAATAGCTTAGCCTTTGAATGCGTTATGTAAGAAGATGTAGCGTTTGTGTGGAGTGATGAATGTGAGCTAGCGTTCTTTAGGTTGAAAGAGATACTCGTGAGTCCGACTGTACTTTATTATCCGGACTTTACCTAGAGTAACAGTTTTACCACGGTACAATTATTATAATTGTACCGTGGTTTTACGCTACAGACTGACGCATCAAAACAAGGCTTACGTGCCGTACTGTCTAATAGCAATGGAAAGGTTGTCGCGTATGCCAGTCGTAACTGCCTAAAAAACTACTGAAACGCGATACCCAGTGATTAAGTTAGAACTACTTGCTATCGTAATGGCGGTACGACATTTTAGACCTTATTTATATGGCAAAAAGTTTTATATTACGACAGACCATACACCTTTAATTTATTTATTCAATATGACCAATCCTTGAAGCCGACTTACTAAAGAACAATGGCAGAAACATGTTTACCTAAAATTCAAGTGTTTAAAAAAATGACTCACAATAAACTTAATAAATATTTTTTCTATGATTTATCATTACACCACCATGTGTTGTAAGAGATCGGATATTTTTGAAGATTTTATTTGACTAAGTACGTAATGTCAGATTCGCCATCACGTATAACCGACTAGGGATGCGTGGTGGCAATATTATATTATGAAACGTTTTATCGATAATCGATTTTTATCTAATATAATATCTACCGAATCACCTTTTATGATAATGATTTTGCTTCTGCCCAACTGCACGGTAGAATGACTAAATCAACATAATTAGAAATAATTTAGAATATTTTAATATACTCTTTTTAAACGATTTTTGCTAGACTAAATTAATAGAATATAGTTACTTTATTTTAACAATGTTTGCAGTATAACAATGTACTGCACAGTGTGATGAGAAAAAAACATTGTCTTTGAAACAAGCTCATAAATAGACATACATCGATATTTTCAAAATGTCGATACGTCGCCATTTGGATCCTGTCGAGTGCCGCACTCACCAGTCTTGTCGTTTGACACTCACACGCATGACTTCATGACCAAGCAATGACACGGCAATTCTTTGCTTTTTTATTATTTTTCAATGTAGTGTTAAACTCGCATATACATATGTTATGTTTTTATATAGTCGATTCGTATAGTCTATTATGCATGCACGATGTGACGCCTTAAAATGTTGTGCATTAAACTCAATATAACGTATGCATGTTTTAGATTTTAGTAAATAATGTAACAACTACTAGCTGTCCAATAAATAAATAATTAAATTGGTTCTGTCTTGTGTAAATGTGTATTGAAGTACAAAAAAAAAAACGAATAATTATTTTGAATTTATTATTTATTTATTTATAGCTAGTATTACACCTTCTTGGTGAGCGAAGAGGTTTTTCTATTGTTTTACTATGTATTGGTAAAATAACCTGCACCCTTTTAGAGAGTCGGCTAACACTTTCAACAGCAAAATAGGGTTGTTTATGAGTAATAGTAATGAGAATAATATTTTCGATTTTATGAGACACAACGCCATCTAGTATCAAACAAAACACTGACAATATGTTAGTACTTAACCTCGAAACATTCCAAATACAATATCTTTTTTCCTAGACTTCTTTCGCTAGTAATTTTGTTATGAGAATGGTCAAGAATAAATTCTCAAGTGTTTTAGACATTTTTGATTAAATATTTCGCTACCATTTCAGTTCAAATAAAATTAGGTATGGGGACCTGCCATTGTTCTTTAGATTATATCTTGAAGAGTATGATTTTGAGATCAAGATTATAGGATAAATCATTTTTTCATAAAAAGGGGAGGTGTAGTGTGCGGCTCGCCTTAACTTATATGTAACTGCACATACTTATTAATAACATTATTAAACCGATTATGGAACCGAACAGTCGTCTATAATTTACCTACTACACTTTGTGTGATCCATAAATTGTTGTTCTGAGTCTGGGTGTTCTTTTTGTCCGTTTCATGTATGTTTGTAACACATGATACTGAATTGGTGCCTCAAACAGTGTGCTATACTCAACAAATTGTAATTCAAAAATTAAGTAGATAGTAAAAATAATGTAAAAGTACAAATTAATCGACAGCCTATAGAAATAATAAAGTGACAAGTAATTCCGAGTTAGAGTACGTCAGATTGTTGCTCTAAACAGGATCACGGTAAATATCTAAAGTGCTTTTTTTGGTAATTATGATTGCAAGGGCTTTCTAAAAAACACTATATGATTGATAATAATAATTTCACGCATCTCGTACACGGCATTACGATCTCAAACTAGGCAAAGCCTGTGCTATGGTAACCATGATAAACATACTCATATATTTCTATATCCATACATTTTATAAATAAATTACTCCCAAGCACAGAACCAATGATCGTGATCATCACACAATTATTTGACCTGGGTGAGAATCGAATTCACGACCTCCAGCTTGGCAGTCAAGGTCACTAGCTACTAAACAAACAAGCCCGTCAAAGCACCATAGGAATTGCTAGGTTGCAAGTTTAATAGACACCGGTAACCGTGTAACATCAAAACTTATAATTATCATTATTATGAACGAAGGCAGTAACAGGTTCGATTAATTAATATGCAAATCTATAGCAAGCGTGTAGTCTGCTTTATTATTCATTAACAATAATATTCCACCTATTTACATATATGACTGCGAGCATATTCATTTTTTTTACAAAACCGCTGTCTAAAAGTATTTTTATCAGTAGTCTGATTACCATAGTATAGGATCTGCCTAGTTTGTGATCAGACGGCCGTTTGTAAGATGTGTTAAGTTAAAATTACATTATAATTATTATTATAAGTTTTGTTTACAATATATCCTACTTATTATACTTCGTAACAACGAAATGCGTGTGCTTTAAGTAAAACTGCTAAATTCTATTTTCAAAAGTTTCTTAAAAATGGTGGTCGCCACAGGAGATGATGCGTCAAAGAAATACAGTTTTGAAACTGCTTTAGATTTGACAGGTGAGTATCTACGTTTTTTTCAATTTTTTGCTTTCATTTTGTAAAAACAAATTTTGAAAGGTTTAAACGTAAAAGAATTTCTGAATTTTTATAAAGAAAATTACAACCTACGACAGTCGAACTGATGCGGGGATTCTACCCATACATTCAAATGTATTCGGGATTTTAGAAAATCACATACATTCTAAAAATTAGACTCATTTTTCGGGCAGTCCTGTACAAAATATAACAAGACTACTACTAAATATTTTACATAATAAATATTACCACCGTTTAATTCTGTTTTTATACCATCGCAAAAATTATTATTAATAATAATCATAAATGGAGATGTAAAAGAATACCATATTATTATGCTTTAATTTAAAATATAAATTTAAAAACTCACCACGCTATTATATTCATTTAGATCTTCAATCCGAAGCTTTATATTCCTTCTTGACAATAACTGGCCACGAACACTTTTTGAAATTAAATACAAGTAACATATTTATATTATTACAAATAATAAATTTATTAAAAAAGGAAGGCATTTATACATTTAAGAATTTTCTCGAGCCGAACGCAATGTTTAAAATTCGTACATTAATAAATTAAATGGACGGCATTCATTTGTTTTTTTTTTCTCCAAGAATTTTATTTTTAAATTGGGAACCAGCCACTGTTTTCATTTGGGCTAAAGCTTGTCCTGCACTAAACAAAATAGAAAAAGTATGTATGTTTAAATTTAAAATAAATTAAACTGATTTATTTTAGTTTCAAGAGAATTTCTATCATTGAGATACTAATTTTGTAATCATATTTGATTTATGTCCAATGTAAGCGCGGACTATTTTTGAGCTTAGTGAAGAATTTGTGAAATTTTATGTTTTAAGATGCCAAAAAACTATTCAGCGATGTAAGAACAAAATGGGATATTTATATGTGGCCAGATAATAAACTACTAAAAACTATATATAAACTAAAAACTACTAAAAGTTTTTGTGTTTTATTGGTCCACAGGCTTGAAAAATAATACTAAGCTCAACAAATTTTATAAATGGGTAAAGTTAGAATTTTTAGTTTGTGGCTTGACCTTACATGACATGACACACACACATGACACATGACATTTAATATTCTTTTTTTACATAAATATGGTACAATCATAATAAAGATGTAGCTATATTTAGACATGTCTGATGTGGAGCGCTGGCAACCACGTTATTGCAGGAATATAAATAAAATAGCATTGTAATTCATCCATAAGCAATCTAAACTTATTATTTTTATATTCGCTTTAGGAAGATTGACTTTTTACCATAACGGCTTACAGAAATTCAGCCAGTGACTATAATTTCTAAAATGATTTTTTTACACATTGACATAAACTTGTTGAAAAACTTGTTCGATCTCTTTGTTCGAAAGGGTCTATTTTCTTATACTGTATACACTGTTCTTATGAATGCCCACGTGCGTTTACAACATGTTATAAAACACCATTCGGTGCACGAAGTATATTATGAAATAATGTGTGTTTGTTTATTAAACTCTCCAATAGCTGCTTTAGATAAGTATTCAATATAACATGCACACTGGCATAAGGCAAGTAAATGAATATGTAAGTAATTTCATCGTCGAGTTCGTTGCATCGTAGTATTTTCAGTTTTTTTTTGAAAGCGACTACTGCCGCCCATGAACGCCTGCAACTCAGTTATGATTAGTTCATTGTCATTGTATAGGTTACGTTCTTTGAGTTTAATATATTATATTATGGTTCTTTTTCAATTACGTTCCAATTTTTTTTTAAATAAACCGTCCTCCTCCTTTGGGTTATCGGTATTGTCCCTTTATTCCTTTGTTGTCCTAAATATGGTGCTGGCTTACCCTGGTTCCAAAGCGTAATTGGCCCTTAACAGATTGATTTGAGAAAAGGCTTGCTTAAATTCTATCCGATGAATATCAAGCCTTCAGACATTTGTAATGTGCTTTAAAAACCAAACAAGTCAGAGACGTCAGCGTCTTACCCATACTAACAGAGACCGTGGCAACCACATTAGATGACCAATGCTCTAAACTACAACTTTTTTTTGTGTTCGGTCTGCTACTTGGCGATCTGTGTTGACACAATAAGCCAATCATTTGCTATTTAATTTATTTTATTATTATTATATGTCATTATTAGCAGAGAGAATAGCTAGGAATCCTCTTCAAATTCTTCAATCAAATCTCGCGGTCAGCATAGGGACATCAACTAAACTACTATTGACAATTTAAAAAGAAATCATCTCTATGTTCAAAGTGACGATAGTCAAAAGTCTACCCGTTTTAGGTGAAGTAGACTGAATCCGATGTGGTCCACAAAAGACCATTACAGGATTTCATTTTTCTATACTTTACACCAATTTTTTAAAACCCAGAACAAACATTCGCAGTTCCACATAATTCTGTTTCCATTTTAAAACTATTTTTTGGACATGTATGGCGGCATGAAATATATATAAATATATACATCGTCAAGTAATCTTCATAACAAAAAAAAATATTTATCAAAACTTTTAGATTGACTGGAAAGATCATTCTAAGTCAGCTTTTCTTATGAATATTATAATAATTAGATTAGTATATTAGTATTATAGAGCAAGTTAGGGAAGGTACCTATACTACGCGACCCATTTTTTAGACTTTTAACCCTCCCCCCTCGGTGATAACCCATAAGTATGTGCCAAGACCACGCTCGGACTGATTTCCCGCTAAAAGTTAAAAAATAATTTGTGTTCATTAATTCAGCGTTTTTGCTATATATAATATTAACTACGTAACAAAAACCTGACTATCTAACCACCATTACGTTCCCCTGAATGAGTCACATAGTATTTGTACATTAACTTAGCTTGAAACTAGACCTAATTATTGTATCCGTACGCAGGCTTCGGTAAATATAACATAATCATGCTATCAACATGCTGCTTCACCATCCTGGCCATGTACATGGACATCTTCGGCTTCAGCATATTAATGCCACCTATAGCCTGCGACATTTCACTCGATAATGCGCAGCAAGGGCTACTCTCAGCTGTGCCTTTAATGGGTAAGTGATTACCAAATACTACATTTATTTCATAGTTAATACAAAAATGCAATGAATTGTCAAATCATCATCATCTGCCTACCCTTTTCCCAATTTTATTTGGGGTCGGCTCAGTATGTATGATTTTTCCATTCTACTCTGTCACGCGTCATCTCACTGTTTACTCCCTTCCTAGCCGTATCCTCCCTGACGCAGTCCATCCACCTCTTCTTCGGTCTGCCTCTTCTCTTGTACCCTTCAACTCTCATACCTAACACTTTCTCCGACACATTTTCCTCATCCCTCCGCATGACATGTCCATACCAAGATAACCTCAATGAATTGTCAAATCATAAATGCTAATTTTAAATAATGACGTCTGTTTTTTTATGGAAGTATCATATAATGAACTATCATCGGGGGCTCGTAGCTAAGAGCTAACCGAGTAGGTTAACACATTGCAATGTTAAGCAATCCTAGTTAGGTCAGTCTATCGATGGGTGATCATTAGTAACACATTGCCTCGGAGAGCATTTGAAGCCCCTAAAAAGTCCGACAACACTCTTTCTACAGAACTTCGATATCACCTAGTATTTGGGTTGTGGAGTTTTGATGGCAGTCGCCCCTCGTAAAAAATGGAAGATCAGCCGTATCATGATAGACTGAAAAATCATATGAACTATCATTAGAGAAAATAAACAAGAAATTATCTATTTTTAGCTACACCTTATCTGTGCTTGCTGAAACAACTTCAACAGAAACCGCTAAATTAGCCTACTTTGGTTAGGTGTGCCCTCTTCTAACGTATGGGGTGATATATTGGGGCAATTCAACTGAAATTCAGTCAACATTCATTTTACAAAAAAAATGTCTGCGCACTATTTATAACATGCATAGCACAGAATCTTTACGATCGGTTTTTTCTGAAAGGGGTTATCTGACACTTACTGGCATTTATATACTGGAATTGTGTATTTTTGTAAAATGTAACATGTCTTCTTTTGATTTTAAATGTATCTCCATCTTCCATTTTTATTTATACTGTACTTTAAAATTGCAATGCCCGATTGGGTAACTGTTGAAACTTTACCTACCACAAAACATCTATATATGTAACACAGTTTTTTTGCAATAAATGTCTTTGTCTTTGTCATTAAGAATAAGTAATATAGGTATTTAATAGTTGCAAAGATTGATTAAATAGAAAAATCTTTAATTTTACTTTAATCGTTTAAGTTGCCTAAATTGTTTATCATTTTACAGTATGATTAGTTTATTATATTTGAGCAGTCTTATTGTCTCAAGTGAAAACCCTGGTCTCGGCACCATAAGTGAGCACTGGCAGTGTGCACTGAAGGCCCAAGAATACCTTTTGGGACAGTTGCGAGATCGACTGTTGATCGGAACTGAATTGTGGCCGAATTTTTAATACGAGAAATTGTCTTCTGGTTGAATATTCTGGCTCTTTGTTCCTCAGAGATTTTCAACTTGAAAGCAAAGTCCAATTTCGAGTAGGCAGCCCATGTGAGCTTTAACCGTCCTCCGGACCGGACCTCGTGAGTTTGGTAATCTCCTGTCATAGTTAGGTTTGTGTCATAGTTTAGAGTTAGGCATAGGAGTACAAACGAGTGGCCTGAACACCTGCAACTCAAGAGTCACAAATATGTTGCTTTTTGAATCGTTCCAGATTCAAAGGGAGGAGTGACTTGGACTTTTTTTAGTGAGTAAAGAGTGACGAAGGAATTGCTTAGCATGGATTACCCTGATAATCTTTTTTCAGGTGTAATGTTTTCGTCGTACGTCTGGGGATTAGCGGCTGACACAATAGGACGACGTAAAACCCTTCTGATAGCCATGCCAATTGGCTTTTTGTTCAACATAGCTGCTAGCATGGCACCTGGGTACACGTCATTAGCGATACTTAAGTTCTTCTCAGCCACGTTGTAAGTTCTTTGAGTATATTTCTAGCAAATTAAAAGACCAAAGCAAGAACGAGATAATACACAAATACCTTCAATGCATCTAAAAGACTTATTATTAAGAAGAATTGCATCTATCACGTTTCAACAGTGATATTCCTCTATGTAATGAAGGTATGGCAATCTGTGAGATGAGTAAAGACAGAAGTCAATACCCAGTTATTTATTAAGAATTGTGAGGTAAACAAACATATACTTATATGTTTGTTTACCTCACAATTAATTATAATATAATAATAATAATTAATTAAGTATTAAGAACCGCTTTCATACAATCGTTTTATTTCTAGTACATCATCAGCGAATGCGGCGGCATTCGTTCTGTTGGGGGAAAGCGTGTCCTCCAAGAATCGCAGTCGGTTTATGTTCATTATGGCTAGTGCCACCCTGTCTACGCAGTTGCTATTATGCCGTAAGTAGTAAACAGAAAATTGCTATTTTAACCCATTCCAAACAGTAAAAACTTTTCCGTTCCCGTTAGACACTCGCGATATCCCCGTTTGGATATCGCGAGGGTCTGATTTTTCATTCGCGATATCCCAATATAAACTCAAAATTTATGGACTGATATGTATATGTATAATTATGCATGCTGCCAATAGTTAGCAGGTTTTAAAATACCTCAGGTCTTAAAGTCTAAGAAGGGTCCTAAGATATCGTAGTGTTTTTTGGATTATGGATTCGATCCCCACATGGGACTTTCAAAACATCTACTAAAGGTGAATTGATAAATATGATTCTGAAAACCGCAGAAAACGGTATTGTGCAAAATTCTTTAAAAATATTTATTTTATTTGTGAACATACATATGTACATAGCAATTTTTGTCAACAGTTTTTGCTATACCAGTCTACAAATTAACATTTCACTACGAGATATCCTGGTTGAACGTGGACTACAGGCCCTGGAGATTATTGATGCAAATAATCAGTTTGCCTGCAGTCATTGGTATTCTAAATCTCTTGATCTTGAAAGAGAGTCCTAAATTCCTTCTAAGTAAAGGTAAAAACTACGAAGCGCTCGCAGTTTTGCAGAATATATTCAAATGGAACACTGGACTTGAAAAGAACGAATACCCTGTAAGTTGCATTCCTTGTGTGTGAAAATGTATTTTACTTTGTGATAGGACATCCTACTGTAATACACTAAAATAACATAAAGGCAAATTGTGTAATTTACAAGTTATGTCATTTATCCAAAATTTAAGTGCTATTGGGACGTGCACAGCCTGTGCACGTGCTTTGTTTCTCTTATCTGGTTCTATAAAAAACTGCTGAATAATGTGTTAAAATAATGAGCCATACGTATATGTACATTTGAATTATATCCTTCATTTACTTTGCAAAATTCACATCAATTTTATCAAAACAAATATTGAAATTTTATATACAAACTTAGTAATTTACTCTGAGTACCTATACGTACTACTTTATAACAACACCGGTTTTAACCTTTAGTTATGCTTCCTAATCGTCATATAGTACGAGGTAAATAAAGATAAAGAAAAAATAATATTTGAGAATCAGAATAAAATCTTAGTTACATTTTGTATATGATTTTCATCTTATTGTCGTTAGATTCTTATATAAAGTTTGTTACCAAATAGTATATGACTATCCTACACTGTGCAAGATTTAATATAAAGAGGTAAAAACAAAATTTTAAAAATTATTTTGCAAACGGCCTGAGCTAGGTGTGAGTCCTGTGTTTCAGGCAGTCGCTTGACTATGTTAGTTACAGGACGTTCATATGTTAAAGTTCTAATAGATTGATAACCGCTAGTATGCCCATGTAGACTAGTGGTCTACAAAAACGAAATCCTAAAGTGCCCGTGTAGACTAGCAGTCTACAAAAATAAAAACGGAAAGTGCCCGTGTAGACTAGTAGTCTACAAAAATAAAACCGTAAAGTGCCCGTGTAGACCGGTAGTCTACATGGCTCCTGCCACAGATTAATTAGTATTTGACAGTAATTGTATTGACATAATGCTCTTTAGTAATATTTTTTCTATAGTCTGATATATTATCTATGGTATTAATCTCAGTCGAGCATGCAAACACTAGTAAAAAAAAGAATTATACGTCATAAAACTTCTGTCATTTCATCTTACATAAATTATGCCGCGTGGCGGCCGATAATGGTAAGGATTTAGAGGCCTGTAAATAAATAAATATGTATGGGAGAGTATATGGTTTTATTTCATAACATATTAACTACTATCTAAACAACATAATTAAACATTAAAAACCATAGGTCATCGCTTTCATTTTTGAACTATGAGCTTCGAAGTGCAACACGAGCTTAAAAAGACGTTAACTCAATTTCAACAGAGTGTAACTCAACACCAGAGCCGTAATCTGTAAATAGAAAGATAACATTGTTTAGCTAATTTCATAGGCAACTAAATAAATATAACACTTGACACCCTTTCAATACAAACTTTAGTCACAAGAACCGATTAAGTGGAACACGGCGCGCGCGTCGATAACGCAAAAAACAGTGGGGCACTTTACGGGTGGTCGGTATTTGTGCCGGGGCAATCTAGACGGTCTCGCTCGCGAGTCGCGGGCACTCTGGACGCCGCGGGCGCCATGACAGGGGCATACGAGCGGATAATGTAAATAACTTCAGACTGGTTTGTATACAAAAATATTACTTATTGTTTAATAACCTAATTATAGTTAAAATTATATCATTTTAAAAGTGCTAAGATGTCTTCTGTGCCTCTGCGTAATTAAGCTTGCCTAAATATTCTCCTTATAGAGTTTGACACTTTGTTTACGATAAGGCATATTTTTTTTAAACTTTGTTAATCCTATTATATAGATATGGTACTAAGAAGGGATAAAATTTGTAAATGTACGTATGCGTTGTTTGGGGTTTGACACATATGTACAATGTAGTTCTTTCTCTTGTCTGAGAACATATGCTATGTTCTCAGACAAGAGAAATGGTAGTTCAACGTGTTGTTTTAGTAAGATGTGCAATATAAATAACTGTCGAACTGTTAATACTTTGCATTCCAGATAGAGTTGATGAGTAGGGAACCTAAAAGGGCGACAGGTGAATACTTATGGTATTGCTCTTTGTGGGAGTAAAATGGTCTTAGCAGCGTTACCCCGCAAAATTAGGCAATGTCGTCGCTAAATTTAGTTTTATGATTTGGATACATTGCCAGAGAGCTTAAGTTACTTGGTCGGATAAACTAATGGGCACCCTTTTTGACCACGTCAGCAAAAGAACTTTTTGATGGACTGATTGAAGGTTTTAGTTTCTCTTCGACCAATTCTTTAAAATCTTGTAATGTGCTCGAGATGTTCTGTTGGGCTTGAAAGTTATGTGTGGTAGTCTGCGCTAGTATAGTCTTATGCTTCAAAGACTGATACATCACTATCATATTGGATGTTCCATGAGCAACTATTAGGCAAATATTTGTGACTCGTAGCTTCTGGTCAGAGTTCATTTTACCATCTCCGACGACGGTATAAAGTTCTTTTACTAAGGCCTCGATTAATGCCATCTATCCCTGGATTTCTTGCGTTCTTTACGACTTCGGTAAGCAGGTGATCATTGTCCTTAGGCGGTTGCAGAGGATCATCTATAGGTTGGACCTGTTGTAAGGTCGTTGGCGGAGGGCTTTTTCGCATTAATTGGCTACGGCCAAAAGGGCTAGCACCTGGATTAGACATACTGTCACCGTTTCACTATTTATTTATAAGATGTAACACACATCACATAACTGAGTTTATGAATAAAAAAGGTAAGCAGTAATTAATCGTGATACACTTCACGTAGATTGCTTACGACACAAATTACTATTATAATAAGTATTTACCTATGAAATTGCCGTTTTGTATGCAATAAGTGAAAGTACTTATTTTTTTCAAACTTTTTTATTTCTGTTATTCGAAGTAATCACCCATGCAATCGACGCATCTTTGCCAACGCATTGGCAGTTTATTGATGCCCTTCTTGTAAAAATCAGCTGGACGGGAGGCAACAAACTCTTCAAAGGCATTTTGTACTGCCTCTCGGGAATTGAATTTTTTAACCACTAAAAAGTTGTCTAAATTTTGGAAAAGTAATAGTCGGTAGGTGCAAGCGACTAAGATGTATGTGGTCTAAGAATCTGGTGTGGTCCAAGTCTAAGATGTATAGTTATTATAGTTAGCGCCCTTACCACTTATCGTACGCTAAATTATAATATGTATCAGACAAGGAAATTATTGCTACATATAAATCATATTCGTCGGATGAAATGATTGATTTTGGTATCTGTGATTACACCTGTGATATATCACAACTTACATTTGGTTATAGTCAATTTTAGATTTTGACCTTATGCGAGTCTGGCGCTAACGTAATAATAATAATAATTCACAGTGATGCTTTAGGTGAGTCACAGGTGTGTTGAAATAAATTTTAAATCATATGATTAGTATCATGTGATTGTGATTTTGTGATGCCTAATATGTATAATAAAAAAGGGGACATAACAAGCAGACAGGTTACTGCCCATGATCACTTCTCAAGAGTCATATGTGCCTTGCCGATTACGTATGTATGCGGTAAAATGAGGTTTAAAATGCCCTACATAATATTTAATTTTAGAATCTTCTAGAAGAAACCAAAAACAGTTGCTATGATCCAATTGCCGTAATTTCAGTAGCAACCTACAACATTTTAAGTACTATTGTTTGATTTTCAGGTGACACATGTGTACCTAGACGATGAAATAGTGGTAATAGAAGGTGGGACGTCTCTGTTGCTAAAAATATGGAACCAGACCGCGCCTCTATTCAAACCACCACTGCTAAAGAATTCCATCATACTTTATTATATATTGCTATGCGCTTATATGACGTAAGAATAAAATTCATAATGTACTTGTAATAGTTAAGTAGATAGAATACATGCAACGCTACTGGATGAAAGTTTTAGAAGCAACTAGCTGAGTCCCGCGGTGTTACCCGCGTTTGTTGTTATAACCGCGAGCAACGCCGCTGGGCGAAGCTAGTCTAAAAAAAGTAGCCTAAGTTACTCCTTATGTCATCAGCTATCTGCCAGTGAAAGTCCCGAAACAAACAGACAGACAGACAGACAGACAAAAATTGTAAAAAAT
The DNA here is from genome assembly GCA_902825455.1 of Arctia plantaginis. Lineage (NCBI taxonomy): Eukaryota > Metazoa > Arthropoda > Insecta > Lepidoptera > Erebidae > Arctia > Arctia plantaginis. The sequence continues at coordinate 2,556,808 of CADEBD010000275.1, read as the reverse complement.
GTTATTTTGGCATATGTACCGTGTAAACATACATATGCATTAAGTAAAAAGCGGTTATTTTAATAGTACAAACAGACACTCCAATTTTATTTATTTGTATAGATATAGATAGACTAACCGGGTGTGTTGGGGCTGTTAAAACGTTTTTCCCAAAAACCTTTGCTCATAGTTGAAGTTAGGTAAAAAATACCACTGTTGTTGTTATGAGCGTTTATTAAACGCTAAAAATCAAGGTATAAAGTAAAACCTTATAAACTTGCTAACTCAGATAAGTACGAGTGACTGAGATAGGTAGACTAAGGGGTAAGCGATTACATTTTGCTTGCTTGCTTGGAAAATGTTAAATGTGTAAAAGTTGAGGGGTACAACTGTTCAAGATTAACAGACACCCAAAGAAAAGAGATGGACTAAGTTTAAACGACAAGGTTAGAAAAGGACAAGTAGAATTACGAATAATAGAGTGGAAAAGGTGTAGGCAGATGACGATAGGGTTATATTAATAACTTTGTATAGTAAACATAATATCTAATTATGTTAACTGCCAAACATGAGCAATTTAATGTTTTAATGTAAAGACAAAAAATCAAGTACAGACTATCAAAATTCACCGCTTATAAGGCATTCACATTTTCTAAAACTTAAACCCACGTCATGAATTTCTGTGTATTATAAGAACGTAGAATAAAGAGAGAACAAAAATATTCTAAATTCAGTAACCTAAGCTTTGCAAAAATACAGTTTTGTTAGGTAGGTAACGACTCATTTCAACTTCTATGACATTCTTTCAGGTGTACTGGTTTTTCGATGTGGGTTCCAACGATGACAAATGAGTTCTTTATGGGTGAAGATACTTCAGGCCGCAGCTTCTGTGAAGTTTCCAGTCGCAGTGCGGTTAATCACCAAACGGTAATCCATTGTTGAACATTTTCCAACTGAAAAGGATATTTTTTTATTTACTTACAAATCTATATTTTATGAAAATGTTAAGTTGTTCTTCACCAATTGAGTTCAAATTTTGTCAAGATGTACATACCACTTTTAGTAGTCCACTGCTGGACATAGGTTTCTCCTTAGAAAGGGGGTTTAAACCGCTTCCAAGATCGTTTTTACCTGTTTTTCACGTCAGTTTTGTTCTTTATTTCATCATTTCATCAATGCAACAACAATAAGCTACAGCGAAGCGTGGCAGGGTACATTACTATAAAGATAAACTCGATATTTTTAAATGCGCGTTACAGAACCAGGAGTTTAATAACTCCTGGTTGATACGTGAAACTAGATAATTCTAGTTTCACGTTGCCAGACTAGATGGCACTACTGGTTGGTTACTTTTTTGTGGTACTAGATGGTTACTTTTTTGTGTACGTGAATATCACATTCATTTCTGTAATAAAATTAAAACGCAATGTGTAGTTTTGGTATTGTTAATATAAATCTTATATCATTGTTGCTATTTCATCTCTTTCAGGCTTCTAGAGACTGTGACCACATCATCCAGCCATTAACATTCTACGCAGTAATGTTTTACTCCGCAATGGCAACATGCCTGGGAATTGTTATATCTTTCATAGTTGGTCCTCTTGGCAAGAAGTTCACCACACTTATGGTGTTTGTCATAGCGATCGTGTGTGGTATCCTGCTGCTGTTTTCGAAAATACCTTTGTTAAGCATGGGGTTATTCTTTTTCTTCCTGTATGTTTCTCTGATTTTGGGGAATATTAATACGTACTTGGTGGAGTTGAATCCGACACATTTACGGTACGTATGAAATATTTCTAACTTTGTTCGATTCCTATTATAGTCAATTGGTAGAAATTGTGTTTTTCTTAAAAATATTGGTAGATAGGTATGAAAGTAACTTTACTCTTAATATGTTCTATCCGCCTACTATGGTAGAAAAATTGCAAGCAATAGTGAAGTTTAGCTCTTTTTACTGTGCCGAAATAATTTATAATAGTATAGTAGTAATAATTTACGAATAATAGTAATAATTTCACACATGTTACACACGGCAGTCTAATCCCAAATTAGGCAGAGCCTTATGGTGACCAGACCGCTGATAAACATACTGAAATATTTCTAAATACACACATTTTAGGTAAATTACACCCAAACACAAAACAAACGCTCGTATTACGTTATAAATTATTTGTCTTGGTTGGGAATCGAATGGCTTAGCAGTCAGGGTCACTAACCAGTAGACCCACTGGCTAAACCTAAGAACTGAACGGTTACATGGGACTACAAAATAACGTAGCACCTTTATATCAACGTTTTGTTATTAACTTATTGCAGAGGAATGGCGACATGTCTCTCAGTGGTGGTGGCCCGTGGGTTTGCGTTTATCAGCGTGCAATTGATTGGCAATCTTCTGGCAAACCATTGTACGGCAATGATGAGTGGATTTATAGCTTTAAATATATGTAAGCATAAAAAAAAAATTATCATTTTTTCATCTCTGAAGTGAAATACGCACTTTATAGGAGGGAGCGTTTTTATGTTCGCGGAATGCCCCCATTCCGCGAACATAAAAACAAAATAAGGGGTGGAAATAAAAAAATCTAATTATTTTTCCTTTTCAATATATTCACCTGCAAGACGGATACATTTTTCAGATCTTTCAATTAATTTGTTTATACCCATCATAAAAAAATGATTTCTCTTTGTCTTCAAAATACGCCGAAACTGCCTCCTTGACTTCATCATCGTTGGTAATTTATAATGATGAACCCAAGTTTCGTCTCCAGTAACAATTCTACTCAATACAGCATCCTTGTCTTCATTACAAAGGTCTAAAAATGCGCGTGAACACTCTACGCGCTGTTGTTTTTGCGTCGGCGTGAGCATTCTCGGCTTGCCTTTGACCTTTGGCCTTGACCTTTTTCATGCCAAAATGATCGTGCAGAATTCTAAAAATGGTTGTATCAGATACTCAGACCATTTCTGCGAGTTGTTTCTTCTTTAGTCGAGTATCGTCGAGTACTATTTTTTCGACTTTTTGGATAAGTTCTGGCGTGATCACCTCGATGCTCCTGCCCGGCCTCGGGTCGTCTTCAAGGGATTCCCTTCCTTGTTTAAATAAACTGTGCCATTTGTACACCATGGTTTTTCCTGGACAAGAGTCGCCGTAAACCAATGACATCTTATTCATTATGGTCGCAACTGATTTTCCTTGCTTGGTAAGGAACTTTATAACGGCACGATATTCGATTTTTTCCATGTTTCACTTTTCACTCCCGATTATGTTGCTTGGTTGACGATAACTCAAAGACTAATTGTCTAATAACAATGAAACCTGGTATTTATACTAATTATGAGTCACTGAACACGTGACGATTCTAATGAGCCTAATCACCCCCCTCCAACCCTCTCATTCCGCGAACTTAAAAACGCACCCTCGTATGTATCAAAATCATAAGTTACATATCAGCATTCTCGATGTGCTTAATCCAAATTTTAAACCAAATCCAAGTAGATTACATACAGCAACTAACATAAAGAAATGAACAAGGAAGTTGGATTCTAACCAATGTCAATCAAAATGTAAATATAATATGTAGAACTGTATATTGTTCCTAATTATTGTTTTTTTTTAGCTGGACTGCTGGTAGCAGCCTTTTTGCCGCCTGATCACAAAAAAAATAGAAGTCAGCATTAAACAAACCTTTAAGAAAACAGCGTTCTACTACCTCAAAGGCACGTGTGACTCCTGAGTTGCAAGCATAGAGAGAACAAGAGCCCCAATCTTGCAATATAGGCAAACGAGAGTGATGGATAATAGACAGGGACTAATATTTCTTCCTAGCCGAGCTCTGTGGTTAGATGGGGAATATGAGGAGTTAATAATTATCCAATCTCGCTTAGCAAAACAGAGACAGAGGAAAATATCGGGCATCCTTCTCTCTTGTTGCCTGTATGACTTCCACTTACAGGCAGCTGTACCCCGTGTTTTCTTTTCTACAAGTGAACCAGACGGTTCACTTGTAGGAAAGTGGCTAACTGGTGGCGTCTGCTCGTTTGCCTCCAAAATAATAAAAAGCAAAAAAATTTAAACCAGTTTATTTAATAGAATACACAACTTAATGTAAGAAGCTTGACTATTTATTTTCCTGTTACAGATAATATGTCAGCTAATCGTTAAATTGACTTAAGTTAATATATAAGTAAATTAACTAAAGTTGTCTACTCATTTATCAAACTAGCAACCTATCAGTAATGTTAGGGAAACACAAGCTACAACTAAAACATCGTTATCTGATCTTATTTACATCGTACTTATTTTAATATTTTTTTCCTGCTGCTCTTAAAGTCGGTGTTTTACCAGCAAAGAGTTTTACATCTGTACCCATCTAGGTAATTACTTTTTGATGTTTGTTGAAAAACACACTTTCCATGTATTTATGTTATATGTATGGCCCTACATCATCAGCAACCTACATTCTTTAGAATACTCTTCTTAATCAATCAAATTCAAAATTTTGATCTTATTAATAAAAAGACAAATCTTATGTTCCGCAATGTGCTGAGATGGAACATTCAAACCTTTGAATTTCAAAGGTTTGTTAGCAATTTTAAATTGCGTAGAATTTAGCGTATCACGAGAGTTAGTGAAAACTCAAAATCTACTATTTTATGGACCAACTAAACGATTTAGTATAAAAACTATAATGCGATATTGGATGCTTATGTAATTTACCTTGGACTATGACAAAACATGACATAGGGTTGGTACTCTATGCGCTCTATCTCAACAATCATTAACTTGTATGCAAATATCTTTAAGTTAAAGTTTTTAAATAGTTTAATAAGCTAAAATTAAATTAAAGTTATTAAAATATTTGTACAAAAGCTGATAATAAAACATAGGTGACAGAAAGGTGATGATGATGATTGATGATGATTGATGAATAGTGATTTGGCCGTAGACCGAATAACGAATATTCGGGGCGTCTCTTGGCCGAAGCGCCGAATATTCGGTAACACTTATGTTGTACATTTCGCAGGTATGAACCTGAACCAGTAAATCAGACAGCAAAACGTAAAACAATATCCTAACGTAACAGAATTTCTCTAAGATTTATTTATTATCTACCTGTATCTACAGTGAGCGGCTATATAACCCATGTAACCCAGCGGTGTGGGGACCGCTTAAACCACTACGCCATCCGTGAGGTCAAAGTTATAAATAATTGTACGAATAGAGCAGTGTTCATTTTACTCTGTGCATACCACGAAACTAACTAAACAGTCTATTTGGCTGTCACAATATCAGTCAGTTCGTGAGTTTTCCTGAGTAGATGTGTTGCAAAGTTTGAAATATTCGTAAATCTAACTAATTTATGAGCTTCTTAGCTCTTATTTTAACATATAAGAAAAGGTTTATACTTCTCAATAATTTATTTAGAAATTGGCAAAATCATAATTATAAATTCAATCAATAATATGTCAATAACATTAATAGAAGTATTGTTCGTCAAGATCATTTATTTTTATAGGAAAGTTTTATAGGAAACATTAGTCGTTAATACTACTAATGTTTCCTATAAAACTATCATATTATAACAATATATTATAATTAATATTATGAATCTTTATAATAATAAACAAAACTATTACTCGTACTACCAATTCTGTTGGTGTCATTAATATTGAAATTATATCTGATCTAACAGTTTGATCTGTGTCTATTTTTCTTTATGTTTACATTCAATATGTGATAAAATATTACTAAAATATTAAGTATCTAAGTAATATGTATTAAGATCTTATAGGTATATTATAGTGCAGTATGTTGTTGGATTATATTCACGACACGTGACGTGTTGCCCGTGCAAACAATTCCTACTACTTAAGCAGGATAAAAATAGCGTGTGCTGGCAACATTTTTTATTTTTAAAGTTTCATCAGCTGTCAATTCAACTTCCTAACTGTCATTCATTTTTGTGAGACGGCTAGCGAAATGTCTGATTTTGCCGGTGATAATTCAAAACCACGAGTTGTGGTTTTAGGAGGTAATTGATAATTGTAATCTTAATATACTGCTCTAAAAATCATGTAGAGTTCTCTAAAATTGATAACGTTATACTTGTACAACAGTGACGTGTAGTTTTTTTTTTATTTCTCGTAACGGTCTCAAGAGTGTTAGTCATCCGGACTGAGAAGGTTCTTATACGAATGTACGTGTGTTTCTGATACAGGGTGCGGTTTCATTGGCCGGAACCTCGTGGAGTACTTGATATCAAACGACTTGGTGAGCGGACTTCGTGTTGTAGACAAAACACCACCGCAGTTGGCTTTTCTCAATCCAACTCATACTAAAATTTTTGAAGACCCCCGTGTGGAATACAAGAGCGCGAACTTAATAAATGCTAGTAAGTACAATTCTTTGTATTGATAACAGTCAATAACACTAAAACAATTAATTTTTATTATTGCTTAAATCTTCTGGAGCCTCATTTTTTTGTTAATAAAGTTTAGATATAGATGTTATAGAAAGAAAATGCAATTTGAACAATAGTTTATTAATAAGGTCTTTCTTAAGTGTATGTGTGGTTGTATCCAATGATGTAACAAGTATGAAATTTTAACATCCTTAATATATGCTATAACAAGTTGGCTGTTTAGTAGGAATCTAAAGTAAACAAAGATAAGATATCACTTGAAAGTAAATACTGATATGAGAAATTTGATGGTGATGAGAAGAGAATTCATCAGGTTTAATTCAGTAACATTGACAGTTGTTTTGACAATATTACTTGTTTATAATAATATAATAATATCCGGGAACATACTATACACTTTACTAGACCCAAAATAAGCAACGCCTGTTAATCTGCTAAAAATACTGTTTTCAACTATTGGTCTGATGGTCTAGTAGTGACCCTGACTAGCAGTCAGGGTCACTACTAGACCTACTACCTGACTAGAGCCAGAAGTTGTGGGTTTGATTCCCTCCCAGGACAAATAATGTGTGATGAGTATGATCATTAAATAATCATACTCATCACACATTATCTGTCCTGGGAGGGAATCAAACCCACAACTTCTTTGTTCTATGTCTGGGTGTAATATATCTATAATTAATTAGCTGGTACCCGTGACAAAGGCTTTTAACTATACTGTGTCACAGTTACCATTTCATAATTTAAATATAAGAAATATTGTTAACAAAAAAAGAAAAATTAGAAATTTTTTTTTGGTAAAATTTTAAATAATAATTAATTTTAATTTTAATTTTTAATTAAAATTTCTCATATTTTTTTGAGGGAGGGAGAATTTGCTGTCCTATTTCCAGAATTAACACTGTTTTTGGGGTCACTGTCACAGTTGTTGGGCTCAAAATCGGTTTCCCGGGGGTCAACATAAATGAAAACTGATTTTAGGGGTAGACGAGATCTAAAAATTTACCCCTTTTAATTAACAGTTCTTATTTGAAACTTTTATAACTGTGTTAGTGGTGTTATGTATACCAACTTCTTATAAGAATAAGAATGACTAATAATTTAATACGCAGCATCATTGTTGTCATCATCATCAACAGCCTATAATAGTCCACTGCTTGACATAGGCCTCTCCTTAGTAGGGAGGTTTTGGCCTACTATACCACGCTGGCCAGAGGCGTTGGTATAGGGTTTGTTTCAAGTGACATTCCGTATTCTTAATCTGTCACCACACGGATGTTGTTGTACTTTTAAAAAACTCAACAGATCGATAAGATGATGATGATGTACATGTAGATGTAGTAATTTGGCAATGGGGGGCGAGGTATCAGTCTGTATTTAATCACTACTAGAAGTTGTTCTTGTGCTGACGGATTAAGAATACGGAGTGTCACCACCCCTATTCATCCCGTGGGTGGCAATGTATTAAGAGTCTTTCCTGCTGTTCTAGCAAAGGGTGCGAGGACTGGGATAATATAGTGTCCTTGATGTTAAACCATCCACAGGTATTGAAAACTGATGTAGACGGTGACCTTAGGTGACAGTTTGCACAGCCTCCGACACAACAACAGTAATATTTTATACATATAACTTTATCTTAATTAATTTATTATCCACGCTTGCTGCTGCTGTCAACTTCGCCGGTAGCTGTGATATGTTATCAGACTATGATTCATTTCCATTATTATGTTTGTTTTTTTCCCTCAATGCATAAAAGCAGTTTCTTGTGTGATCTAAACCAGGAGTTTAGTTGGCCATTTCCACTTTTATAATCTGTAAATGATATGTAACATTGCTGTGCATTTTGAGCTTTTTGGCGCCCTTTTCAAAACACGCCTATACCTATCCACATGTGTAGTTATAATAATTTCACACAACTCACACACGGCCGTCTGATTCCAAACTAGGCAGAACCTGTACCTACTATGGTAACTAGACTGCTTATAAATGACTAGCTGACCCGCGCAACTTCGTCTGCGTCTCTCAATAGTAATAAATTTTCTCCGTTTTTGAAACATTCTTCATTGGTGCTTCGCTCCTTTTGGTCTTAGCGTGATGATATATAGCCTATAGCCTTCCTCGATAAATGGGCTATCTAACACTGAAAGAATTTTTCAAATCGGACCAGTAGTTCCTGAGATTAGCGCGTTCAAACAAACAAACAAACAAACAAACAAACAAACTCTTCAGCTTTATAATATTAGTATAGATAAACATTCATAAATATTTCTTAATACATAACATATTATGGATAAATTACACCCAGAGACACAACAAATGATCGTATTCATCACACAATTATCACTGATTGAATGTATAATAACCATCATCATTTTCAGCCTATCGCAGTCCACTGCTGGACATAGGAATCCGTTTCTTCCCCTTTCCCAGGGTTTTCGGCTTCTCGCATTAAGATTTTTATCTACAAGTTTTGTTCAAGAACTTTATCAAAAATATACATCTCACCACTAGAAACTGCGGTAGGTACTGAATGAGGAACGAAATAAAAAAAAAATGTTCCTTATTGAGCACTGGTGCTATAAGTGGAATAGCTTAGGTGATGAATCAAAACTCCAAACATACATATACAATATCACATGTGGTAAAGAAAATATCTATTAACACGTTTCAATACTAGGATTCAAACATTGTATTATACTAATATCAGAGTGTTTAAATTAATACCGAATAAAACCAATAGTTAAGATTAACAGAAAAGTAGTCTTAAGGCCAGAGCTATACAAAAAATACAAAGGAAACTACGTGGATATTGTTGAACGCAACAGAAGTGTCTGTTCACTTCAAGGCCTTATACTTCGTACTTTCTTAAGTGTTACGATAACCTCGTAAACAGGCGATGAATCGTTTTTTTCTAATTTCTATTAGGAAGCCACAATAATACGCTTTATAACTTCAGTTAGTAAGGAAAAAAGGCTTTACGCTCCCGAAGCAGTGTCGTAAGATTCTCATTTTTGTTGCATCATTTCAAATGGCAGAGTAGAACTCCCAATATAAATTTTTAATTTAAAATATTACAAAATCAATAAGACGGTAGCTTTTTTTTTATTTTCGTACAAAATTGACATTTTTATTCAAAGTATAATATTTATTATTCGTTATTCCTGCATAATGCAGGAATTTGAAAACCTTTTATTTTATTTTTTTGTACAAAAACGACGTGATCCGATCTGATGTTTTAGTCTCAGAAGACCGGTTCTACACATTTATAATATAGCCCAAAACAACCCAAATAACATAATATTGAAAACAAGTCTCCGAACGAAAATGATTCATATACCTATATATAATAATAATACATATAACCTATCCCGGTTTTAGACTTTATCTAAAAAATCATGCCTAAAACCAAATATGTATTATCAAAAAATGTGTATTTTACCAGTATTAAGTAAACAATGCATTCGTTCACAAGACTCGTTTATTGCATAACGATTACCTTACTCCAACAGTAATTACAAATTATTCTGTCATGCATGATACTGTTGCATAAACGCATGCATGCATATTTAATCTACTTAGTTTTAGAGGCTTAAAACAACAAGACACTATTGAACCCCGCAATTCAATTGTAGTGAAAAACACAACTAAACTAAGAAAGATCTTTAACGCTTTCCACATTAATTTATTTCATTTTTTACGGTTATTTAAGAATGTTCAGAGTTTGTAAAAATAAACTTCAAAAGAAAAATATACTAATTACTATACCTTCTTATAGTATATTATTTATTACCTTTTTATCGATATTATGATACTGTGATTAATAAACGATTCGTAAATTGAATAAGAGTAGAGTAGTATATTTTTAATAAACGATTGTTTTAAATAAAGTTACGTTATATTGTGCGTCGCGATAAGAACAAATGTTTCTGCAGTTTTACGAATCGATAATAACTATTTCTGAATTTGCGCAACGAAGTTTTTGTCTATAATTATGAATTGTTGTATTTATTGAAAACAAAGAAACAAACTAGCAAATGATTTATGTCCTCAATCGCCACATTATAATACAATAAATTATATGGATAATGAATGTATGAAATGTGGGGAATATAACTTATTAAACGAAGGTTTAGTCGAACTTCTTTTTAAATAAATTCAAGTAACATTTGTCATCAAACAGGTTATTGTTTAGATCTTTACCAATCTACTACGAGCCGAATTGACAAAAAAACAATCAAAACATGCTAAAATTGTTTAATTCTTCGGTTATATTGCAAATGAATTTATTTGTCTTAGACTGCTTTTCGTCAAACATATCGGCATATTTTTTTAGAAGAAATCACCATTTTCTTAATAGTTAGAAATGTTTAGAAGTATTCTCCTGATATGTATAAATTCCTTACAATGTTTCAAAACATTTAAACATTCCTGGGGATTAAAGTTCGACATTTTAGTGGGTACTTGTGGGGTTTGTTTGTTGAGACTTCCAATGTGAACCCCCGGTCGGAACAAAATTCCTTTCGTTTTTTTTTTGGTAAATGTTTGGTATATATGAAATATGAAATAGATGTGAGCGTCGACGCGCCAACTGAAGTGTCGGATAAAAGTCTTGTTACACATTTTTCGGTCCCATCCGCTCAGATCGTGTAACGCGCGATATGGAACTTCGTTCCAAAATAGAAAACTAGTTTTAAAAATGAAACGGCCAGGTAGTGAACTATCGACTGAAAATTGTTTAAATAACCCTTACATTTTTTTAAACGAACAAATATATTGTAACCTAGAAAACATGAATCTCGTTATTGAAAATGTTAATTTGTAACATGTCAGTTTATGTATGTATCTGAGTTTGTACATGTTAGTTTATATATGTCTGTCTTTGTCAGTATGCGCGTAGTATTCTTTTCTAATTTAACTTATATCTAAACAAGAAAATCAAAACACTTATTTCGTTGTCAGTGCAATCTGAACTTTTTAATTAGCTAATTAAAGGCAGGTAATAAACTTTTTTGAATATCTGTTATGAATGACTTGAATATCTTGAATCTAAAACATAAGAATGCTCAATTTTTTTGCATTTGCAGAGGTAACAAATTAGACAAATAATAACTTTACTGCTTTTAAATTACTTTTGGCAAACAAATTGCTTATTAACACAAAATTTAACTCTATTTATACATATGTACGTATATGAACTACTTGCCTCTATTTATCCAGAGAACAATAACCCTGGTACATCTGAGGGAATATTGAACATTTTTTTCACGACTCCCGCACTAGGAATATATCTTGTGTCGCGAGGGACTTTACAAACATGCATGGAAACGAACAAAAAGAACCCAGACACAAAACAATTTGTGGATCACATAAAGTGTTGTCCCATGCGGGGATCCACCAGTACGCCATCAGTGATACGTGCTAAATATAGACTGCAAAAATCACAACGTAGACGGACGCCTGATTATTTTGCGAATTTAAACCGCTCTGCCTAATTTTGACCGAAGAAGAAACATTTGACCCTCTTCGAAAACTTAAAAAAATATACTATTGAGCAAGCCGTGGAGGAATTGAGCAGAACCTTTGCGTAAAGAGCAGCGGAGTTGTTTAAAAAGGTTGAATAAAACAAATACACAACCTGAACAAAATCTATAAACTTCAATACATTTTCTTACGTTCAAAGTTCACCGAGTGTCTCACGTACCTATTTGAACACACTCAAAACTAACGACAGTTCGAATGAAGCAATGGGTCTATTTATCACGGATGTATCTTTACAAAATAGCTACTTAATAATGTTCCAAACATGGACGATTTAAAATTACATGGCCCGTAAACTCTCAAAACTGACACACTTGACTATTCCACCTAGATAATTATGTTGTAAAATAACATTAAGTAGCCAGCTTCCACATGTAGTGCCATATAATCAACGTACCTTAACTTCTCTGAGGAGATACATACTTCATTTGACTCGAACATATCGTAACGAATTCAAAATTTATGAGCCCATTGTTCAAAATAATGTGCACTTTTAAAAAGTATTAACAAGTTCAATGGATTTTTCTACTGAAGTAAAAACAAGTTTATTAATCCGTTCACAAATGACGGAGTTTTGGAGTAACAGACAAACAAAATGCAACAAATGAAACAAAGAGTAAGTTCCTAAAAAATTTAAAGATGATTTACTCGATTAATATATTTATAAAACTTTTTACAGATTAAACATATATCTTAGAAAGACTAATGAGAGTTGTTTTTCATTTAATTAGCAGCAAAAGATGATTTAGAAATAGTATGCCACTAAGCCCATGTTCGCGGGAAAAAAAGCACAAAACTGACCACTTAAAATAGAGATGATAACAGTGATAAAAAAATTGGTGCTTTACTTGGACTTATAATATAAATCTACTTAAGAGGTTTAACACTGCAAATTATACAGCTACTTTTATCTTTATTTATGGTATTACATCCCCATTACTTCAGTAGGGCAGCTGTCTGAGAAACTCAGAAAGCGTGCAATAAACACTGCAGGTTCTGAAAGGATAACACGTAAACACTCTAGTATTAATAGAGCCCAACTTTACATGTTACTTACTTCTGTTGATGTAGAAGTCCTCCTTTTTTTTTTTTTTTTTTTCCCGTGCGTAAATCCCCTCGGATACCACCTGTCGGTGGCATGTCGGACTCGGTGAACCTCTGAATAAAACTGCAGCACAACTCTGTGCCGCTGTTTTATACGTGATAATTCAAACTGAAAATATCCTTAAAAATTCATACTAATATAATAAATGCAAAAGTATGTATGTCTGTCTGTTACCTCTTCACACTTAAGCCGCTAAACCGATTTAGATCAAATTTGTTATAGAGATAGTTTGAGTCCCGGGATAGGACATGAGATAGTTTTTAGCCCAGAATCATTTTTAAGGGGATGAAAACATGGGTGGAAGTTTGTATGGGGAATCAATAACAGCTGAACCGATTCAGATGAAATTTGGTACGGAGATAGTTTGATTCTTGAGAAAGGACATAGGCTACCGCGATAACCGACATTCACGCGGGCGGAGCCACGGGCAAAAGCTAGTGTAAATATTTAGTTCCTGCCATTTTTATATAGATGTTGCTTTTAAAGATGTACTTATGGGTGAGTGATTACATACTGTGAGCATTTTCCCAGAACAATTAGACAAGACAAGTAGCTTAGGATTTGTAAATTGATGATCATTAAGTATGAAATTAGTACTAATTAGGCTAACTTTTTCAAATTACGTTAACTATATTGTTTTTTTTTTAATTCTCATATGCATGTGTTGTATCATAATTATAGTTTTTAATTGATTATTTAAGTAAAAATGAGATTTTATATGCATTTTAATACCAATGGAACGTCGGTTTTTAGATGTTTAAGTAGTGTGTTAATAAAAACGATAATTTTAGGTTTTATGCAAGGTATCAGAACGGTGACAAATAGTTTTGACCTTTGTAATAACGTTGCATCCGTGTCTGTACACATTGTGCTTAAAGTAATAGATTTACAAGAAAGAGAGAAGAAAATTTTCCTAGATTCTTTGTTTCCAAATACGTTCTTAAATTCATTTCTGTAAATACCTACATGATTTGATTATGAATGCAAATATGATTATGATTTTGATTGACAGTCTGGTCTAGACTGTCAATCAGAATCATAATCACAAAAAAAATGTTGCCTAAACACTGAATATTTGTTGCACCCTTCACAATGGAATGCAATTATCGTCACGTAAACTGGTTTTACAAATAAAGTCTAAAGTGTAACGCATGTAAATATGTGCACTAGACCGCAAATTACGTCCGTCGACCATATTATAGCTGTATATTTTTGTCTAAAGACCTACATTTCACTTCGTTCTTTATTATTTAAGGCCGCCTTACCACTTTCGCTGCGTTCTTCAATATAATCCTTATCCGTGGGAGAGCCTTGCCGTGGCACATATGGGGCAGGCTTGATCGGCGTTACAGAAAACTGGTGCTAACAATTCTTTCGTTACCAGAACCCAAACCGGGTTTATTCTGGGAGGTGGCACTCAAATGATTATTTATTTGTTTATTGGTATACCAGTAATTATTACACTAAAACATTCGTAAAAAACAGAACATAGTATTAACCTTAATCTAATTGCACAACTTATGTAGGTAAACACCACAGGCATATAATCTAATATGGTTTAGAAATTGACCTATTGATAGAGATTTTCAAAAAAGCGATAAAACAAATGTTGCAAAACCTACAACTTAATATTAGAGATAGGTACTAAACCTATCTCTAAATAGAACAGCAATTAGTACATGGCTAATCGATTGTAAGATTATGCTCTTAAATCGTTGAAATGATGTGCTAAAAATATATTTCTTGTGATTGATTGTATTTCTTGCTTAGCCGTGAAACAGGCGAAATGGAACCTAAAAAGGAGGATGTAGGAGCATAATTGGTTTTCTGGAATATTTGTGAGGGTCATTGAATTTAAATTTTGAAAGTAGATCTGGGTGATCAATTTTGCTGTGTAGTAATTTAAATAAAAATAACAAATCAGATGAGTTTCTGCGTTTTTCTAATGAATCAATTTAGAAATATTTAAGTCGTTTCAAGTAGCTTGGTTGTTTTTTTGTAACACCCGTAGAATAGGCAAGATGGTTTAAGAACTGCTTTGGGATTCGTTAAATTCTTAGGCTAAGTATACCATAGTGAGGACGCCAAGCCACGACACAATACTCAAGTTTACGCTATAATACAGTACAATTTTAGTTTGAGGAGAGCTGAATGATTTGATATTTATAAGAAAACCCAGAATTTTTGACGCTTTCTTTACAACATTATCTATGTGTGGAACAAAAGTTAGATTGGAGTCAAGTATTAAATCTAAATCTCTGATAGTCTCTACGTGGCCAAGTGGTATGCCGTTTATATTATAACTATAGAACATTTTATTCAACTTACGGGTAAAAGTTATTTGAAAGCATTTTTAACATTTAGTTGCATATTATTATGATTACGATATTCTAAAAGTCTAACAATATCACTTTGAAGCAACAATGCATCAGTGTTTGAATCTATTATACGAGCTATTTTTAAGTCATCTAACTAGCTAACAAGTACGGAGTAGAATAGAGGAAGCAATTCGGTTCAGTTATTAATAAAAATATTAAATAGTATAGGTCCCTAATGCAATCCCTGTGGAACGCCTAAGGTAATTTTGAACATATTGGACTTATAACCATCAGCCACGACGGACAAAGTTCGATTTACTAGGTACTATGTAGTTAAGCCAATGAAGCAATGATCCAGCAAAACCATATAATGACAACTTTCGAATTAAAATATGGTGAGACACCTTGTCAAATTGCTTTACAAAAATCAGGGTACGCCGCGTCCAGTTGTTTATTAGCATCCACTGACCCTATAGTATTCTCAAACAAATTACTGCATGTGGATCTAGCGATAGTAAATCCGGGTTGTTGGCTTGACAAATTCTTTCTAAAATAATTTTAAATAACGGGACATGTCAGTGCTTCAAAGGTTTTCGCTAACGTTGGCAGAAACGATATTGGTCTATAAATGCTAACTTTACCAGCTCCAACATCAGATTCAAGAATAGGAACGAGTTTCGCAAGTTTCCATTGTTCAGGAAAGATGCCAGATCTTAGGGACTGATTAAAAATTAAGCTCATAATGATCGCTATAGCATCACTTAGCTCATCAGCACACTCCTTTAGGTATAAAGCTTGGCGGAATATTGTCAGATCCTGGCCTCTTTGATGCATCAAGATTTTAAGAAACTTGACTATTGCTTCTCTGTCAACACTTAAATTGGTAAATGAGTCAGAGTGATTTGATGACATATGCAAGCAAAAGGACAGTGAAGACAAGCCCTAAGATTGATGTAATAGGTTATAAACAGAAGTAAAGTAGCCACCAAACATGTTACATATATCATAGCCATTACTAGTCACATTATCACTATTTGATAAGGATGCAGAATAATTACTCTTATCATTTCGCTTTGATTTAATAAATGACCAAAAGAAGTTAGGGTTCATCTTAATTTTTCTTTCAATGTTGTTAATATAAGATGTTTTTGAGTTCGGCAAGTCTGTATCTTACTTACCATCAGGTGACCTTGGCCTCAATTCTGTTATTTTAATATTGTATCAATTGAGTGTCGATGGACTGTCGTCGGAATATTTTTGCTCTTTTCGTATTCAACCAACTATGTAAGATGCCTCCCGATGACTTGTCACTGAACAACACTGTTACAAATGTCGTCAATGTCTTTGTAATTATTTGGTAGACACGTTTTCAGATACGTTTTAAATTTATTAGGAAATGACATATTAATTTTCCAGATATAGTATTATTGTTAATTTCACCATTAATGAGCCATTGTCATCACATTAACGATCTATTGACATTGTAAATTTATGTTAGTAGAATACCGATAATTTGACGGATGTCAATGGCATCTCAATAGGAAATGACTGTGGCTTGTACGTTAACATAAAATGGCAGAACTAAGGCCCTGTCTGCTCGTTTACCCTATACAGCTCAAGCGTAGGCGCATTCATTGGATTAGGACAAAGAGAGACCGAAGCTATTCCTCAATGACACTGCAAATGTTCTGAAGGAAAAAATATCTTTGACGTATATCGCTACTAGAGTGGATCCATTTCTAGTCTAAAAAATAAAACATTTCACCTAATATTATTTAGTTATGTAAAATTATTTATCACTATACACACATACACTATATACAGTTGTCAGTTAACTCAATATTATAATGAGGTAGTGTCGAATTCATCGCGTTTAGAGTAACGTCAAAGTTATTTTTATATGTAGTAACGTTAATAACTATTAAACCAAACTATAACAACTGAGTACACACTATCAGATAGTAGCCCCTTCCCCTGAAGTAGGGGTAAACCCCCTCCCCCCTCCCTAATACAAGGAAGGACAGAACTGATCCTAACAGCAAATCTTAATAACAAAAAACGGTATAAAATTTTCCAACCTAGATGTTGCTAACATCTATATTTACATCTGAGTTTTATATTTTCTTCCTGTAACAGTGTATGTGATTACCTCAGTGTTATTAATAAGTCCAGGAAAAATAATATTATCCTTATAAGTAATATTGAACTATAACATCCGAGTGTAGTCTCGGATAGCTCATCTCAAACGTTTGTTAATTTTGAATATAAAAACAACTCATTGTTCTAATCTTTGTTGCCCGAGACAAAAACCGGCATGGTGCAAACTAATGCTATATCTCAAAAGGAACAAATTTTTACCGTTTTCGAAACATTTTTTACTGATACTCGGCTCCTATTGGTCTCGTAGCATGGTGTAGCAGACGATATCCTTCCTCGATAAAAGGGCTATCTAACATTAAAAGATTTTTTCAATTCTGACTAGTATAGTTCCAAAGATTAACATCCAAACTTTACCTCTTAATAAAATTAGCATAGACAAGGAGCAGACGGCTCCCCTGATGAAGAGTGACTGTTATCGCCTACAGACATCTGCAAGTCAGGAGTCATATATGCGTTGCCGGACTTTAGGAATGCTCCTTTCTTGAAGGCTTTGAGGTCATATCGGTATGGAAAAATACCGCAGGCGACGAATTTGTTTTATACGTTGGTTGTGCGAAGAAAAAGGTTCCTTGAAAAACGCCCAGTAGTGGAGTGTTAATCCAAGGAATGGATGTTGAATTTCGTCGTAAAATAATTAATAAAGAAGAAACATAATAAAGTATGATTGTCTACGTAAAGAAAGTGTTAAAAACTTGTACAATGACTTAGTCCTTAGGATATAAATAAAACGTTGAGTTTAATTAAGCTTTTGGCTTTTGCTATTACTACATGTTTGCCCAATCGAAGCTGTGTGATGGTGACATATTTTTTTAATTGATATAACGTTTATTTTTATAAAATCAATCACCCAATTTCACACAACAATACTTAACATGATGTCACGATATCAAATACGATCGTAAAGCTCGGTAAAATCCAGCTTTACGTCTTGTAATGTTAAACCAATCTTTATTGGAAGCCATCAAATCACTTGTTACACGATATACTCACTTAATCTGGTTAATTGATACAAGCTTAGTGTACAAACAAGTCTAACGTCTCAAGTTATAGGTAAACTATACTTAATTGAGACGTGTGCCTGTTGAATATTTAATAATATGTGCATGCCCAATTTGTGTAATATTGTCTTGTTAATCACTTTACCTATAAATGGGCAAACCATGGCAGTTTAAAAGGCTTATCCTGCACAATTTTATACCATATCCCTTTGTTAATTGAATTTTTTTTGAATTCATTTTCCCAATTATTATATATCAATAGTTTGTACTTTAACAAGATATCACTAAATTCCGAAAAAAACAAATGTATCTATACCATCTGATATAGCTTCTTTAGCCATCCTATCTACATTTTCATTGCCTTTTATACCAATGTGAGCTGGAATCCACTGCAGTCTCAAAGTTATACCTCTAGTTGTTAAATTTTGAACCTTTTTAAGAATAGCATAGGCTATCGAGGCACCTCTGCCGTCAGAGGCGCATCGAGCCAGATGCTGCAAAGCACTTTTACAGTCAGTTAATATCACTGTCTTTCTGAATCCCTTAGACTCTGCATATGAGATGGCCTTTGACACTGCAAATAATTCCACATACATTATGGACAGGTTATTATTATTGCCAGTCAACAGCTTATATTTTTCTTTTATATTATATCTTGGGTCATAAAAGGCTGCCCCAGTACCATGCTCTGACTTCGAACCATCCGTAAAGACAGTGTGCCATCCCTCATACTCACTGCTTAAGTAATTTAAAATATTAAATTTAAGGATGCTTGTGTCGTTATAATATTTTTTCTGCAGAGGCATGTCTACTATGTCAATTCTTATAACGTCTTTGTTAATATAAGACATCCACGTGTTAAAAGAATATATGAGCACATTTTTTTTTTGTATTGATTTTTGTCTCAATTTTAATGTCGCTATACGCTGATGCCAATAAAGGTTTTATTTGTTATTCCAATACCTAGTTTCACATTGCTGATCCAATATTTTAATTCCTTGAGTTACTGTATGATTAGTAGTGCCGATAACCTTTAAGCAATATTTTGTAGCTAAATATTTTCTTCTTAAGTGTAGGGGTGGAATAGCTAATTCAGCTTCCATAACGTGTATTGGCGTAGTTCTAATATACCCCCCAATAACCCGCAGTGCAATATTTTGTACTCTATCTAATTTTACTAAGTGGGATTTAGCTGCATTACTGTACAAATAGGAACCAAAATCTATTCTACTACGAACTAATGACAAGTACAGTCTTCTTACATGCTTGGGATGCACGCCCCATGATTTGCCTGACAAAATTTTAAGCAAGTTCACTAAATTCAGACATCTCTCTTTAACTGCGTTAATATACTTAGCCCACAGTAGGGATCTGTCTAACCAGATTCCCAGATACCTGATATTTTCCACCCGCTCCAACTCAACATTACTAATTGTAAGTGGGATCTGATTATTTCTTCTACCTCTACTAAATAGACAGGATTTAGTTTTAGAAGCCGAAATTTCTAACCCTATGTTATTAATATGCTGGCTAAATATTGATAACGAGTTTTGTATATTTCTGATACATTTATTTATATTTTTGTGCTGGGTATAAAAAACAAAATCATCCGCATACTGTAACACAGAAACCTCTTCAAAACTTTGACATAAATTTGATGTAATTATATTAAATAAAAGTGGAGACATTGGGTCGCCTTGACACAATCCCTTATTTGTCCATCTATCATGCTTATTGGAGCTATTAATTTTTTTTATCTTCAAGTATCTCTTATTTAGAAAAGACCAGATGTAGTTACACAACCTAGAACCTACATTTAAATTATCCAACGTACGTACTAATTCAAACACGGATACATTATTATAAGCACTTTCAATATCTACAAAACAAGTTAGGGTGGGCAAACTCTTTGAAAATCCTATCTGAATGTCCGTCACTAAACGAGCTACACAGTCCAAACATGATAGTCCCCTCCTAAAACCAGTAGAGTTCATGGACAGTATTTTATGATGTTCTATATACCATTCAAGCCTTTTATTTATCATTGTATGAAATACTTTACATATGCAAGATATCAACGATATTGGTCGTAACTTTTGTACACTAGCGTTGCTGTTATTTAACTTAGGAATAGGTAAAATTTCTATATGTCATAGATAATGAATACTCCTTTCTAATTCATGATAATGATTTCAATATGGTTGTTATATCGTTTGTACATAAGCATCTCACATTCTGAACCGCTGAATACTTTTAGATTTTTTTTGTTTTGTTGGTAAAGAGGACAAATGGACAGACGGGTCCCCTTCGGCCGCTATCGAAACCGATGGTTCGTAACCAGTTGAGGAGGAGATGAAAATCTTTGTACGAAACCAGTTATTTTTGAAGTGAAAACTTCTTTAGGCATTTTTGAACAACAAAATAAAGAAAATATTTTTGAAATGGGCAAAAACCATTGAACTCGCGGCGTATATAAGTATATCTACATATATTGGCCCCGTTTACGCGAGAGTTGAGTTTAGGTTGAAATACATTGATGATATAACTAAGTATATATAATATGAACATATATTGTGTATGTACCTACGTACAACATAGATATATATTTATGTCGGAATTTTTCGAATCGAAAAAACAAAAAAACCTGTTATAATCAAAAAATGATAAATTTTCAAGTTTTCATTTTTGTCACAAATATGCATCGGCGGACTTAATGCCTAAGGCGTTCTCTGCCAGTCGAACGATTGGGCGATGCAAAGAAAGCATGAGGTAGGTGCACTTATGGGGAGGTAATACTTGGCCCGGTTTTTTGTTAGGGCGTGGTATCACTGGTAGAGCCGGCTCATTTATGCTGAAGCATGACTCTCCTACGTATAGTTACTTACTATTATTATTAACTACAAAATATTTATTTATTTGGGTTTCATTCGATGACAGCACATATTGTATCTAGTCGAACGTAATACCTATATATAGACCGGTTGTAATAGATTATTTGATATTATTGGGCTCTTCTTCTTCTTCTCTTATTGATTCTTATTTAATATAATCAAATCATATTATGTTTCAATGTTACTTCTACACCATGTTATTTCAATACAGGTCTTAAATGTCACCGTTGCATTGCACGGTTTATAAGCAACCCACAGTTTGTGTGTTAACAGTGTGTGTTGATATTTTGGAGCTTGAGTCACTTTTCGACACACATTTGTAGCACTGGTTTTATATGTTAATACCCAACACACACAAACACATTTAATAAGTCACAAACACAGAGAAAGTTCCATGTTGAACAAGGTTAGTATCGTAAATATACATAATAATATATAAATACAGGCGAATACAAACTCAGTTTGTATTACACATATGCAGATATTTGGAATCGATGCGTAAAGACGCATCGATTCCAAATATCTGCATATATGTAATATGATATACATATGGCTAGCCTGTTGGTCTAGTTTCTATAATCCTGTATTTTAAGCCAGAGATCGTGTTTTCAGTACCCGCATATGACAAAAAAAATGTGTAAATAATTTGTTCCGTGTCTAGGTGTAATTTTTCTGTACGTAATAAAATGTAGTATGTACGTGTGTATGCAAACTCGAAACAAACCCTGCCTGTAGCGACCTGTCTGGCCAGCGTGGTATAGTAGGCCATAACCTCTTTTCTAAGAAGAGACCTATGTCCATCAGTGGACTACTAAAGGCTGTTGATGATGTATATACTTAGTAATATATAAGTATTTTCATCTATAGTCTCGTTGCCATAGTGCAGGCTCTGCTTAATTTGAGATCAGAAGATCTGTTAGGTGCGTCAAGTATATTATTTTATTTTTAATGTCAACATATATTATTTTTAATGTCAAATTGCAATACTCGTGGGTTAGATCTGGAACTTAGACGTAATAGCATTCATTACCAACCACTTGTATATTATGTAGTCTAGCATCAACCAGCTACTTGTATTTAATGTGTGTATTTTTAATACGCATTTTCTTCTAAAAATATATTTTATAAACAAGACATACGTATCTGCAATTTAATTACGATACAAAGTGGCACCCTCATGTGAAGCCCGGAGTTATTAACTTAGTTATATGTGTACGATACAATAATAAGATTAACTTCCATTGCGCCGGCACAAATAGGAACGCCCTGTCCTCCTGTATCAGCATTGGGTATTCTAGATATTAATATGTTGAATTTATTTATTTTACATGTGTAGATATCGAGCCTAAATAACAATTTTTAAATCATCGTCAAGTCAAAACTAAGTACTCCCTTATTCCCGGTGCCTTGCCGGGTCCACACTTTTTTTCTATTTTCTGTGGGGAAAGCCCTTTCGATAAATGTTGATAAATGATATTTATTTCTGTAAGTAAATCTTTTCATATATTTTTACAAGTGCGACTTTACAGCTAGAAGGAGCCGACATTTCCTAAAACTTACTCTGGGAAGAAACGCCGAAACAAACCACAGAAGTGTATTTTTTTGTTTGGTCCGTAAACTAAGTTAAATAAAACAACAAGTACAGTATAGGGTCTGGATAGGCCTTTTGAAGAAAGGACCATAGTTTTGAGTCGGTCTGTCCATACAGACGACACGGGCTCCAACCAACTAAAAACCGCACGCCGTTTCAGGCACCAGTAAATGTACTCGTAAGACATACCTATACCAGGTATGGCTTTCGAGTACATTTACTTAAAAGCTTGATTTTTTAGAGAATCAGTGACTTTACCTGGTTCGAGTTATGAGATAAAGAATAGTGCCAGCAAATCGACAAAGACTATCCGCTGTGAATATTGCGCAAAAGAACTTTAAAAAATTCTAATGTCCCTTTTTGCCAAGAGATTGTGATAAATTCAAATAATTTTCAACCAATCTATCCTCAAAAGATTCTTATCAAGAAAACCATTACTTAAATACTTAGATTTAGATTTGAATGACTTATTATTTATATTACTTAAAATAAAGATCAATTGACTGCACGGATGGCGCGCCGCTTCCTACTACGTCGAGTGTTGTATGTTCAAGCTCCACAGTCCCATGTGGGGCTTGAACCCACATGGGTGTGTGTACTGTGTGTGTGAACGACACTTTGTGTGATCCACAAATTGTTGTTCTGAGTCTGGGTGTTTCTTTGTGTCCGTTTTATGTATGTTTGTAAGGTCCCCCTCGACACAGGATATATTCCTAATGCAGGAGTTGTCTTTTTTGAAAAAATTAAAATAAAAAATCTATCATCTTCGGAAGACTCGTTTTGTCTAAACTTACAGCTCAAATAGTTAGATGTAGAAAACAATTCCTGTATTCTCTTTGATTTGAACTAAAAGTACTAACAGACAAACAGAATGTATTAAAAGCCGCGACATGGTTGGCTCATACTACCTTTTTCATAAGGTGCGACAATAGGCTACGAAACAAATTTGTTAACAATACAACATGCATACACAATATATGTAAATGAAAATAATAACCGGCCATTCTATGAGTATTGTTAACGACTTTATGTATCCGATCAAGTTTCCTTGAAGTCCTGTCAATACATATTAATTTTTCCCTGTATCTGAGGATATTGAATTGTAACATTTATTTGTGACTCATACCTCTTATCTATGTATTGTTGGTTAGACACAGTCCAGTTCTATTCATAATTCAAAATACTCGTATGTACGTATGTACATTTGAAATACTTACTGCTTTGTTTTTGGGACACAAATATACATATATCAAGATTATCTATTACGAGAAATTTATCCGTTGCACGAATGCTTCCGATAAAGACATGTTGACGAAATAAAAATTTACGAGATTCAACACTGTCATGCTTTATTATTTATTATCCTCATAATAGTTTAAATATCCAAACGTATAACCATTATTGTAAACTGATCTCAAGAAGGGAATTGGTACACAACTCGACTGTAATATTTTTTTCTTTTTATGTTTGTTACCTCAGAACAGCCATTCATGAACTAATTCAGAAGATTTTTATTTAAAAGGGTATACCTTCCTTTAGTCCCATTCAAATTTGAAAAGATACGACCTGACGAAACTGTATTTAATCAATCTTAAAATTCAGTCATGAGGACGGGATTAATTAAATACTGTTTATTAATTCATCATAACGTAGGGTTGCGTTGAAGTCGGTTACTTTTTTAAAAGATATATCACCAGTATATACATCCCATGCCGATTTCAGTCATGGTGACTGCTTATGTTTGGGGAGTCCTAGTTTCGAGCATGTGTACTGATGTGGCTTGCGTACCCTATCTTAGCACTGAAAGTACGTGCATAGTGAGGACAAGCTAGCACACCATTCACCAGTAGAATAATCATGAAACACTGTAATTATCTATTTTCCAGTCTTTCAAAATAGAAAATAGCAATTACAGAAAGTTCACACTAAAATTAATCGTGGTTTTCGAAAATATGAATTAAGCAAACAAGTACAAAAACTAAATAATTAATTACTCAGAGAAGTACTTACCATTAACCCAAATAAGCTATTACACCGGTAAATCTCTACCCTGTTGATGTATATGTATGGTTAGTATCGTACCAATACACTACTGGATCCAACACTTCTAAGATTCCTGACAGCATGAATACAAGAGAGCTGGGCCTCAATTCTGCTATTTCATGTTTACGCGCAACCCATTGTCATTCCATTGACATGCTTTTGAGATGCCATTGGCATCGGTCATAATATGGGTATTTTACTAACATAAATTCACAGTTTCAATAGACTTTCGATGTAGTAACAATGGCTCGTCAATGGTTATAACAACAACATTGCAATATCTGGCAAATAAATATATCACTACATTACTAATTGAAAATGTACTATTTACCAAACTATTACAAAAACATGGACGACATTTGTATCAGTGGCAGTTCAGTGACAAGTCAAGGACATTGGTCTTACATATTTAGTAGTATAAGAAAAGTGCAAAACTATTCCGATGACATTCCATCGACAGTCTATTAAAATATTAAATACAATATTAAAATAGGAGAATTGGCAATCCTGCGAAATCTTCTGACTATAGAAACTTTTCAATTCAATTATTTTCGCTCGCATGAATGTACCTAGATATTGTAAATCAGAAGCAGTACTTTGTGGATCTACATCGACTCAAGCCTTAGATATTACTCTTGATTATTTGTGTACTAAATGTCACTATGATTTGTTGCGTAGTTAAAACATATACTTATGTGTAGCAAAAAATAATCTCAATTCAAAAGCATTTAAAATATTAATGATATTTAAGTTCGGTTATAGTATTCCCTTTATAAGGTTTATTGGTTCGGTGGTATCAAATTATAATAATCCTCTTTACAGCGTCATGTGCATCAGCCTTGGACCCTGGCGACGGTTCCCCCTGGGGCCTGGTGGCAAACTGCGCTGGCGAGACCAGGGTCGGACAGACGGAGGCTGTGTACTCGGAGGGCATCTTCACCCTCAGTGCAAATGTTGCTAAGCAATGCGCCAAGTTGAAGGTGCCGCGGCTGGTAGAGATATCCAGTGGACAGATGTATAGTAGTGATAAGGTGAGTTATCTTCTTAAATCTCCATCTCCATAATTAAAAAATAAGGCTCTATATGAAAATACTGAAGGCCCATGTGAAAATACTTGCCTAAAGTCAAGACATTCTATTCTGTATTGCATTGGTTTTTATAATATAAGAATTTGCAGCACATGGTTTATTTATAAGCGTTTTTAGATACTTCGTCCTACTATCCACCTAAGCATATTAATTACTGCATCCCTACATTATGGAGAATAATGCCTTTTTTTCTCCTTTTTTAAAAAGACAACAAAAACAACAATTTGTGGATAACACTAAGTGTCGTCCCATGTTTGAATTGAACGCACAACACTCAGCATAGCAGTGAGTGGGGTGACGACCGCTTAAACCACTATGCCATCCGTACAGCCTTTTATCTTTACTAGCTGACTGTTAAATGTTTCAATTTTTACAACATTTTAATAATGTGTTGTTGGCGTTATGAAGCCTATAGCGAATAGCCTTTCTTCTTCCTTGGAAAAATGGGCTATTTAACGTTAAAAAAATAATCGAACAAGTAGTTTCTAAAATTAAAGCGTTCAACGCTTCAGTGATTGAACGCTTCAGTTTTATATTTCTATTTTTTTATAGATTATCATAGATGTATAGTACAAGTTATGTGTCTTTAGTTTTTCACCGCATCTCCACTTTCATGAACCTCTCGAGTCCTGAGAACCTTGAAAGCCACTCCATTTGCCAAATTAGGTCGAAATAAGTCGAGCGGATAGGGTATTATTAGGTTACGAATCTCTTTACAATTGGCTGACTATCTATATGCCAGTGAATTCATTTCACCAGACCTCGATTTATATAGATACCTACCTACTAAAAGGTTAATCCTACACACACACGCGTGCACTGAATTCCTAACGTTCTAAATATTTGAAGTAATGTTCGAACATGTACTAGAATCATATTAATATTTGTATTGTCACAATTTATTAAAGCTGTTAAAAGGGTAATAATATATTCAGTGATAAAGGACCCTCACTTCCGTCCGTTGCTCGTAAACTTGTTCGCTGGTGTGACATTGAAGAGGTGACGTCATTCTGATATTGTCTCGCTAACATGACGTCATAGGTTCACTAGTATCAGAGGAAGTGAGGATGCTTTTGAATTACGGAGCATTCAAACCTTTTTGTTCCATTACTATAAAGGAAATAAGGGACCCTTGTAAGATTACTTACTTATCTTTCTATTTTTCTACAAAGCCATTTTTTTAATAATACATGAGGATATTAAGTTATAACACAATATTAAAAAAACCCCGACACAAAAAAAAAACAGTATAAATCCCAAACATGGTATATGCTGTAATTTTATATGTATATGTTGGCTATCCCGCGGACTACTTGATGCAGCAGCAAGTACCAGGTTACCATGTCGTGGAAATACTATCAAAGTAACAGTATACGAAATTTCAGATCAATCGAACCTGAAGATTTTAGCGAGATCCCTTCATCACCTGGGAAGTTAACTGATGATCTTCAAAATTTATAGTTAGAACCATCTCGATCACATAGGCTTTCGAACCAGAATATCTACATCGAAATTTGTCCATCCGTTCGGGAGCTATGACGCCACAGACAGACAGACAGATACACACGTTAAACTTATAAAACCCCTCGTTTTCCGTCGGGAGTTAAAAATTATCATCAATCGCTTATATTGGTGGTCCATCGAAGATGTAAAAAATCAAGTCAACTTTACTAAAAGATGTAGTGCAGTGCAAACATAAAAGTCTGAAATTGCAAACTATTGTTTCCAGATATTCGAGATTTACAGCTACAATAGAATATTGTAGCAGTAACTGCTGTTCGGATAGTACAAATAATAAAGAAAATTTATAGTTTTATTATTGAGAATACATTACTCTATTTTTATTTTAATGAAATGATAATTCAAATCATCATTCATCTATGCTACTGTCAAGAAAGTAAGTAACTGCTTTCAATTCAAAGTCGACCCATTCAGAAATAATACATGTACCTGTAACAAACTAATCAAAACGTGTTTAAAATTATTTTTTGTCATCTATAGACTGGAATGAAGAAAGTTGGATAGCGCTATATCTGAGCGTAGACTCGTAATTGACCCGTTTAAAAAAAAAAACATTCTCCAGTCTTCAACAACTTTAGCGATAGAGTATTAACTCTTCTCGATAGAGTACTAACTTAAGAGAAAATAGAAAATATGAGCTTTTTGGCACTACGTCGTAGAGTTTAATGATTTTCAGGTGTAATGTAAATATACATTTATCATTTTGTACATTCTAGCCTCATAAAGAAGACGGTCCAGTAGACCCGTGGACAGTAGAAGGTAAAATGAAGAACAAAGTGGAGCAGGAACTGAAGAACATGTCGTCAGAGCTGAATTACACCATCATCAGGCCGGGGATAGTTTATGGTATCGGCGATAGGCGGAGTTTAAGTAAGTTGTCTGGAAAATTACCAGTTAAACCAGCTAAGGTTTTTAATTATATTCTCTGTGTATTTTTATTAGCAATTTTAAAACACCTTTCTATGTTAACGGTTTTTTCCTATTCGTTATTTTTATGGACCTTGCGGTTAGTGATGAAAAATTACACACGTACGAGTTTCATCGATAATATATGTTTTCTGAGTTCAGGTGCACCTCCTTACGTCAGTAATTGTAAACTTGTTGGATTTTTCTCTCTTTTCTTTCTACGTTTCTACGTCTAGAAAGAAAAGAGAGAATAGTCTTATTATTACGACAATAGTCTTACCTATATGTATTAGATATAAATGATGCACTGGCACCATTCTGGTTCACTAAGAAGTAGTGTGATTATGTAAAGAATACATAAACACACTACAAGCATTCTTATAAGCACTAATGTATTCCTTAAGAACACAAGAAATATTTCTTAAGGGAACAACAGGTTACTACAAACGACTCGCCCTCTTTAATCTTGTTTCCTAAAAATACATAACAGAACTTCATTAAGACCGGAATAAAAATACATTTAAAAAAGTAGTAGTTAATCAAAACTATACTTAGTTTCGGTCTAGATAACGCTCATTTTACAGCATTCTTATATGTATTTTTTATGAATAGAACACAGTATATTTAATTGATATACGTTCAACATAGCCCCACGTCTCCTATACGGCGGTATCTACAAGCATATCAATGAGACCATGAAACTTCTGTGGACGGCGGACCTCAAGATGAACACGGTCCACGTGAGGGACGTGTGCCGCGCTATATGGGCCCTCGGCACTAAACCAGAGGCGAACAGACAGACTTACAACGTTGTGGACGAAGCTAACAGCACCCAAGGAAGCCTGGCGGAGATCGTAGCTGAGATATTCAAGATCAATCACGATTATTATGGCACTGCTATTTCTACTTTAGCCAAGGTACGTTACGATTCTGGATTAGTGATAGGACTTTGAAACAATAGTTTAAGACTAAATAAAATGACATGTGTGGACTTAAATTCGCGCGCGTTTTGGAATAATTATTTTAATACACATATCAGATTTTTGAGATTTGATCTTGTAAAGATATTTCAATATAACTTATTCATAATAGCAGTAACTCACAACATTAAATACAGATTTTAATATTTAATCTTTAATTAGGTACTGGTAGAGAATGCCTATGGCATTAAATCCACTTTTGTAAAATTTTGTGCATAAAATATTAAATAAATAAATAATTCCATCAAAATATTTTACGATACCAAAGTAAAAGATCCGTTTAGGATATGCGAAAAGGTAACTGATGCGGATTTAGATCATCTTATACCCTCATATAGCTGGCACATCACTATTCTCAGCATAAACATGTTACTTGGAAAAAGTGTCGCAATAACATCCCGTCCCATCCATTGTGTGTCAAAAACTAACATATTGATTATATATGATATTGATTTCACTTTAATTCTAATATTGAAGGAGTCATTACGTCATTACGTATCCAAAATATAATATGAATATAGTTTGATGTATACCACAATCGTTCAACTCTCATACCGTTTGTCCGATAAAGCAGATAACGTAGTATAGTACCTATATGTATTGCAATAGTTTCGATCTTAATAATTGGAAAACTTTAATATTCCCTCCTTGTTACACTTTACTGGACTTATAGAATACTAGTATCGAGTACAGTGTAAATGAATACAGTGTTGTTCCTTAGACCGACATCGCGTCGGTGGCGGAGGAAGCTAACGACAAGCACCTGACGGCGTGGGCCGACATCTGCCGCAAGTACTCGCTGGAGCACACCCCCCTGGAGCCGTCCGCGGGCGTGGAGCTGCTGCTCAACAAGCAACTGTGCCTCGACGGCTCCAAGCTGCGGGACGCCCTGGGTTCTTCGCTCGAAGTGCCTGCGCCTACTCCCGATAGGCTAAAAGAGGTAGGGTGTCGATCGAGCCCTTCTTATTCCACTCCATCGAGTCGACGTTTTCGTGGGTTTTGTCACTACCATTAGTCGCAAAATAAATTTTTAGCGAACGAAACCTCTGGCAAAAACTGGTATTACATAAAATCTTGTATTCACCTGCAAGTAACTATTACTTTATAACATTACGGCATTTGAGTGTCCTGTTTTTTGTATATTATTATCTCCAAATGTTCAGAAATCAAAACGTTTAACTCGTCCATATTATATCTGTAACAGGTGCTGCTGGACTACGCTTCGATGAATCTCTTCCCAAAGGAGCTTCTTCTATGACCGACTTAAAAGTATTTTTATACAAAACCATTTTTATGATAAAAATGAAAGTTTTGAAAAATTCTCACCATTTTGTTTCAGCAACGTTAAGTCGCGACTTTTGGGTCACAAATATATTGAACATAACTCATAGTAGTATGAAATATTTAAAGCTGGAGATGACCTTAAACCTCCCGATATTGTATTTAAATTTGGGTAATTATTCTCATCTCAAGCATGTGTATGTGTAAACTAAAAATTATATTACTTAACCGTGAAATGTAATAAGTGTTGTACACGCGTGTGGTTGATCTGGTGCTTGTGGAATGTGAGTCCATATATTCGTCATACGTACCTATTATATCTCGACGCTTCGTTCTTCAGATATAAAGTAATAATCACAAATGTAATACCTTTAACCTACAAGGCCTGCGTTGCACGGCTGCCATTTTTCATTCATCTTCCGTGCTAGGCAACGACCATTTCCTTGTCACAGTGACAATCATCGCGATAGATCAGATGCGGGGGTAAGCTACCATTTTTATTTTTACTATTTTTTGAGGCACACAAAAATATTTGTCCAGCCACCACCTTAGTGAATTATTTAGCTGTCACAGGGGATTTAAGGAGCAGATTCCGATTATATCTTAGCATATAAACGACCACATAAGGTGTCTACAGCCCCATCCATCCGGAAGTGGCGGGGAATATTTTTAGTTGCGTTTAGAAATTCATAAACTGATTTTTCTTTTAAGATCTTCAATAAGCTCTTTTCTTGAACGTATATCCAAAGCGGCATTGCTAGGCTCGTATCAGATATCGTAACACAGCGGACAGTGGAGGTGAGTGCTGACGCGCCGCAAGGAGTACTCCGTAAACGTATACTTGGGTCGCAAGTCCCAGGCGCTGTCGAAGTCGCATGTGCTGCCCCATCTATCACGCGATGGACCCGACACCCGCACTGTGAATCCATGGAACGCTAAGAAATTGGTATTTTTTTTTGTGCGAAGTTACCTTGTAAGTTGAAGGTACTATATTTGTGACCTTTATATTTAAAGAGTGAAGCGTCAAAATATAATAATGATCGAACTTCAGTTTGGAAGTTCGTTTGATCATATATTATATACTATACATTTATAAGCCTTTTGAATCATAATATTCTTGTAATGCAACACTGTGATAACAAGTGAGACATTTAAAATCAAAAATTTTCCGAATAGTATTTTCTTTTTTATAAATTTTATGACAATAACTAAACGATATTGCAACTAACCATAGCTTATTTAGTAAGGAATTGAAGACTGTGGATACCAAAAAGCAATTCTATCATTTTGCTTTTTTTTTTTCAAAATAAATTCTAATTCAGAAATTCAGCATTTAATGTTCCATCCATTGTGTATTGAATAATTTTATGTATTGCGAAAACAAGCGAATACTAACAGTTATAGCTCAATTAAGCGTAGTACTTAAACGTATTCTTTTTTGTAAAAAAAAAGTAGGTAATTTGTATTGCTTTTACTCTCTTTAAAAGTAAAATTACTTTTTTAAACACGGTTATTCTAGAATTTTAGACGTAATGAAATTTTATTTCCAAAATGTTAAACATACTTTTTATCTTATGTTTCAGTTGTAGACTATCAATTATAAAACAACATCACTAGTTGTTATATTCAGACAGTATTTTTAAAAGACAATACGATATACAATGTATACATACAAACTCCTGATAAAAGTAAGGAATTAAGAAACATAATGTTTTTAAAGATTAAACGTAAACATGTTACTCTTTTGCGAGGAACAGGGTTGCAATATAAAAAAAAACTGCTTATTATGAATTAAATTTGTATGTATATTCGCCTGTTTCATAATTTGTAATTATAATTATTATAATAAAACAAAATTAAGGGGCTCGTGGCTAAATTGCAAAGGTAAGCAATCGTAGCCAGGTCAGTCTGTGGATGGGTGACCATTCTTTACATAATGAGACCCCTCCGTGCCTCGAACAGCACGTTAAGCCATTGGTACCGGTTACCATTCTAGCATATGTGGCAATCGTTACGGATAATTGGAGCCTTAAAAAGACCGACAATAGTCTTTCTACAGAACTTCGATATCGTCTAGCTCTTGGGTTGTGGAGGTCTGATGGCGACAAACAATCGAAGTTCAGCTGTATCGCAGTAGACTTAAAGCCGACCCAATTAAGTTCAGGAAAAAGGCTCAGAAGAAAAAAATAGATATATTTTTCAAAATAAAATAAATTTAAAAAATATCTTAAAATAAATGTGTAATGATATACCACAAAAATTAACGTACTACGGAATCGCCTAAAAAATTATATTGCTGCATATGATGACAGATGTTTGTACCTCTGTGTCACCACATTCTGAAACAGGTACTAAATAGTTAAGCGTAGTTTAAGTGAAAGTCATATAACGATTAAGAGTTTAATTTGTTTAAGTTGGCCTAAAGATCATTTAGAACGAAAATAAAATGAAAAAATGTATGTACAAAAATATTAATGGTTTTCTGCTTTTAACACTAAAATATAGTTATTCATTTATGTTCGAGATACAAATGATTTGGTTTATTGACTTGGAACTATTTATTACAGTTTACTATCGAGGAAGAGTGGAGAGGAAAGTAGACAAAATTAATATTAAAAGTTATTTTATAAGAAATATGCGAACAGCATGGACAAAAATCTAAGCCATTTCATATATTAACTCTCTTTTATGTGTGTAAGTTGTAAAAGATCGTACATCTAAATGTCTAAATATGTGTAATGTGAAAACGAATAGTTCAAACAAATGAAAGCCTTCCTGAAACCGTCTCGGGTTTTAGAAAACTCGCCAATAGGTTTCTTTCCCTAGGTGTAGCCGGCTTATAGAAGCTCTAGAAAACCTTGTGACAAAAAATTGAAATTTTTAGGTAAAAGATTTATTCTTCTTATATATATATATTATATATAAAGATCTTAATAATATGGATTACTGAGCCAGTTGGTTAGAGACATGCCACACGTTGTCGGTGCGCTGCGACGCCTGAGCGGTAGCGCTCCGTAGTTCTACATATAAATTTGAATGACATGCCACGCAGTGCGTTGAAACAACTGACAAGTCAGGGAGAGGGGCGGTGCGATATTTTTTTAGAATATCGTATCGCTAACAGTCGTATCGTTAAAATGCAGCGCTGCGACGTTGCGCTCGTGTGGCACTCAGAGCGTTGCAACGACGCAGCCCACCGACGACGCCTTCTGGCGTCTCTCTAACAGATCGTGAAACATAAGAGCTGTCCTCAATAATGATGTGTTGCTGACTGTTTCGTACTTTTATAATGAATCAAGTACAGCAATCGGTCATGTGTCCTCCCCATCTTCCCCAGTAATCCCCAACACCAATTCGAAATAATCAGCGGGATTTGCAAAATTGTGTCAGATATTTTTAGTATTAGTATACATAACAAGAATCAAAACACGACTGATGGCCGTATGGTCACTTTTCACCTTCAATGCCTTACCATATTATCCGCTAGTAAACATTTAGGCAATGTATTTTTTAAGGAGCTTGTTTATAGTGTATTGTGTAATAAATACTTTAAAAGTACGCAGTTTTTTTTTTAATAACCTTCAAGTTGACTAAAAATAAAACTGACCAACAGCGAGGATTCAGAACCAAATTGTATATAGTTTCACAGTTACTCAGTGAAAAGCAACAAAATCGATGCTTAACATCGGTTTCCTATGTAGTAGGGGAGCCTATGATGCTAAATGGAGATTTACTATGATGTTAAATGGGGAAAATGCCTAAAAGTTGTATAATGTTTCCATTTTCAGCGGTGGTAAAGCTACATGTTTTCAAAAATGTAAGGAAAGGAAATCGAAAAAAAAATTCAGGCGCATCAGATATTTTGGAGATATGTTATTTGGACACCAAAAATATGAATTTTCGAAAATGCAAAACTGCAAATTCGAAAAATCGCCATTTCGAAAAAACCGAGCATGTTACATTTTATACAGACGGTTCAACTTGATGTTCCTGTCATGCTAGCCAAAAATCTGACGATAATTTTACAGGGTATTTTAAATCTGACGGTTAGATTTTTTTATTTTTTTACAAAATGTGACAAATAAAGACACTAAAAATTATTTAGACATTTAAAGATTTCTTGCATTGTTTGTTTCGAAAAAAAACAAGGTCATATGTTTATTTTTGCTACTCTGTGACCCTCCTACTGCCTTATGTCACGCTCAAATCGTCTGATTTTTAAAAAATAAACTGATGTGTATGTAATTAACCCAACATGCCTAAATCTTACACGTTCGAGTATTTCTGACCATCGATTTTTTTAACTAATCTGATGGCCTTAGACGCCTCTCCCATATATGTACTATAATAGGGAATATGCATGTATTTTTTTTTTTTTAAACGATTCTACTAGTTATTACATTACCAAAAATAAATATAACACATCCGAAATATAAACCGTTAAGCAAAAAAAATTTATTAAAATCACTATCATTTTGGGGCAGTTTGAACACGTCCATTTTGGCGCGCTTTTTTGTGACGTCAGATTACACTTTCAGACGAATTGGATGTCAACAACAAAGTGAAGTTCACAAAGTTTCTGAAAGTTAAAAAAGTGAGTGATAAAAATTAACTTATTACCATGGAAAAGCCAATAAAAACTTATTTTGTGCCGTTCCTTTGTGCCCAAATAATATCAAATCTGCACCTGACAAAGTATATTCAGTCATTGTGTTGAGTCTTTCTACACGGAAATTTAATAATTTAACACTGAAAACGTATTAGTTATTAACTTAAAATGAAACAAATAATCACCAGAAACCAAATATTACAAATACACACAACTTGTTGACGCTCTTGACAGTGTGGGTTGACGTCACGTTTTATTCAACCAATAGCGTTGCGTTTTAGAAATTTGCGAGGGAATCTTAAAAAAGCCAATTTTTGATGATTAAATTTCACTATTAAATTATAATAAATTTCAAAAATAATTGTAGGGGTATCTTTTTTAGCAATAAAAATTACAAATAAAAATATTTTGTCCATTTTGGTGTCACGTGGATATTCCCTATTAGATACATCCCTCAATTCTCTCACCCTGTCGGCTTAGAGACTATGTTACGGGAGGCGTAAGAAATGTTTTTAAATATTCCGGGTCTACGAATGTATGTATGAATACAGGTAGGTATATTTGTATAGATTCATAATAAAACAGCTAAATTTTAACCGATTTATATTTAAATCACAATAATACAACAGCTTTGAATACATCTCGAGGGAACATTTGCATCCATATAATATTTACTTCTGGCAGTATAACAAATACTCCTCTTTATATCGCACAAATTACACCATCATCACTTAAGCTTCAGAAGCTGTAGCTGACGATTGAGTTAGGTGTTTTCTCGAGGTCCAACTATGTTGTCGAAGAGAGGGAGAGAGGGTGTTATTTCTATAGAGAAATCAAACCAAGTACCTAGGGCTAGGGCTTAAAAATGAATGTATATTATATCCAATATAAAAATATATGTATAAAAATTACCGGTTGTAATTTCACAAAAAAAAAATTAAAGGAGGAAGAAGTAAGGATAAGTAATCAAAACGAACCACATCAGCGCCATCAAAAGAATTTCACAACTGGTATTTTTTTAGGTTAGTTAAGATTTTACACATATTGTGAACCCCTAGAACTTGGTTTGATTTTTTTGTACAGGAGGCACATTTTTGTTTCAATCCTACTAGTAAGGTAGGACATATATAAATATGTAAAACTAGGTTACATTTTTGTCCAATCAACCGAAACTTCTTTTTAAATAAATTCGATTATCATTTTCATCGAAAGCAAAAACCTCTTTAGTCATCATTATAAACGAACTGACAAGAAATTAATACCATACAGGATACACAATGGCATGTTATTAATAGAATACAATTAAAATAACAACAGTGCAAGTACTTAGGTAAGTAAACTTACGTTTATTAAAAATTCCCATCATTCGAATACAAACTTTATTCACTTTAGACATAACTAGCTGGACCCTGCCGCGCTCCGGTGTGGTTGCATTGACGGGAAATGAGAAACAAAACGAAGTGGGTTGTATATCGTGTCAAAATTAAAGCTTAATATGTACATAACTATTTGAGTTTTCGAAGTGTACACAAACCAACTTAACATTTTTATATAAAATTGTAAACAGCTTGAAAGTATCTCTGATCGAATTTGGAAGTAGCCACAATTCTGAAGAATTCTAAAACGATGAACCATGGAATGATTCGTCATACTCACATTTCCGCATAAATTCCGCTAACCACACACCTCCATCTGACTTTTCTCTAAACATTTAGGAGAATTTCCTACTTATTATTATAAAAAAGCTGTTAATTTGTGCGTGTATTAGAATACAGCAAGCGACGTCTTAGTATATAACAACCTTTTAATAACTCTTGGAGATTTTAAAACAATCAATATTAACATTCTCCTTTAGATATATTTATTATAGACACATTACATAGTAAAACACATAAAATTAGCAAAAAAACAGTCAGTTGTTTTATTTAAATATATTAATAAAATTAATATCAGTGACCGATTACACACACACAACAATTTTAGATAACGGTAATTACTTGAACATTTCCAGCTGTGGTAAGATTTTGAATAACCAAGTCATTTTGGAATTGACGATACCAACTAGCATTGAGTAAAGTTAAATGTCTAAAATATTATTTCTAATCCGTTGATTCATTCCAGCAACTGTTTTTTAGAATAATGATTAAAACTATTATATCTATTCACAATTTAATAATAACAATTAAGCTTGAATGAGTCTAAGGTATGAATTAAGTTGATTTATTATTTTTACACTTAAAATCGTCAACAACTATTAAACACGGAAAATCGGTAGACATATAGGGAAGAAAAGGCACTGAACCGTTTCGCCGTCGCCTAATTACACATAAATATTTCACATATGTTTTTCAACACAGCATAGCCTCGAACGCAACAATACACAGAATGCAGCAGCAGCTATGAGCAGTGGTCAGTCAGCAGCTGCTCGCAGTGGAGCCCCAGCAGAGGGCGGACACCGCCCCCTCGCTATTAGCGAAGCGCCACATGGCAGTTGTCGGTAAGCGACACAAAGACGACTTGCACGCGCAGGTCCTCCAGGTGGGGCCCCAGCAAGGCACGGTCGCCGCCCCCTCGCTATGAACGCGGCGACACGTGGCAGTAGTCGGTGAGTGGTACAATGATGACCTGCACGCGCAGTTGCTCGCGGTTGGGCCCCAGCAGGTGGCGCGGCTCCACCTCTTCACTGCTCTCGGAGCATTTCGAACACCTGGAATCGATTTTAGTATTAGTGATCGTGTGTCAAACTAAAAGTTCGAGTTCGGCACGTATTGAATTTGCCAAGGTGCATATAGTGCATGTACTAAGTAGCAAATAAAACATTCAAATTAAGCTCTGTTGTGACGCCTTAAAATGTTGTGTATTAATCTTAATAGATGCATGCTTTAGATTTTAGTAAATAATGTAACAACTACTGGCTGTCCCATAAATAAATAAATAAATTCTTCATCTAGGATACTGAGTTCAGTAGTACGATACAGTGTAAGTGATAGGCAATATTTGCAATATTAGCTGTCACTTACACCGACTCGTTCTTTTTAGGGTTCCGTACCTCAAAAGGTTAAAAAGGAACCCTTATAAGATCACTTTTTTGTCCGTCTATCCGTCTGTTCGTGTGTCACCACTGATTTTCTCAGGAACGGGTAGACCTAGCAAATTGAAATTTATACCAGATACTGAGATCTATGGTCCCTATTAGGTGTATACAAATCAAGGTCCTGAGTCAACACAATAAAAAGATATGGGAAAATTTCGATTTTCGCAAAAACTCGTAAGTACCAAAATGTACCTTAATTTTCAAGTTTTCCTATTTATCAGAATTTCCTCTTTACTTGTGCTGTAAGAACTTGCCTTTAACCAAAATTGACAATTCTAGGTCAACCGGAAGTACCCTATAGGTTTTGGGTCGAAAACCTAAATGGTAGTTCCCGTTGACCTAGAATCACGAAATTTGACAAAAAGAAACGTCTTACAGCACAAATAAATGAACAATTCCAAAAAATACAAAAACTTGAAAATTAAGATATAATTTGGTACTTACAAGTTTACGCGTAACTCTACGTAAAATCTGGGTAGGTACGGAACCCTCGGCGCACGAGTTCGACTCGTACCTGACCGGTTTTTTTTTATATGCTAGCTAAAAAAAATGTAACCGTGTCTCTTACTGTCCAAGTAAGAACCTAACATCTCCACCAACCTAGTATTTAACAATAGATATCGAATCAATGTCATAATCTCGTATCTCGGTATTATAATGTCTACAGATAAACTCTGATTTTACAATCCATCTTCATCAATCCATTAATAAACCTCCCTTTACGAAAACAATTTCTAATACGAGCAAAATAGAGATATTTACTTGTATGGTGGTGGTTGTGGTGGGGGTGTAGGGGGCCCGGGGCTGTACAGCGGCGTGTTCAGCTCGTCGAAATCCAACGCACCATCTATGTTCAGCACCCTGGACAAACAAAATACGTTCGGCTCTAAGAACTTGTTTCTTTCAACACTCCCTACTATTATTTGTATGGTGACGGATTAAGAATACGGAATGTCACCACCCCTTTTCATCCCTTGTCTGTCGTGAGAGCCGACTAAGGGAGGGAACTACGAAGGACAACAGCACTGAAAAGAGAAGGAAACCTTGACACAAACCCATCTGGCCAGTGTGGTATAGCAGGCCAAAACCTCCTTTCTTGTGTCCAGCAGTGGACTATTTAAGGGTTGTTGATGTGATTGCTACTATACATCAATAAAACTGAAAATATAAACTATTAAACGAATCACCTTCAAACCACTTAATATCTTGATCGAACACATGTGCTACTGTCTGTTAAACCTTAAAGTGTAACTACAGATTTCAAAATTCAGTTTTATCTATTTTAATAAGTTCTTTAGTTAGTTACAGTTTCGCACACTAGACCGATCAATATGAAATATTACATACATGGCCCAGAATTATGACAAAGGATATTAATATCCCCAATGATTAAGTATTTTATAGCGAAACAGCTGTCCAGACGAAGTGTGGCCCTCGACAGTCTTCGGGTCAGCTCGGAGGCGCCAGCGCCGCTCCGTTTTGAGTGTACCGCCACCCGACAGTGACCCCCACCCGACAGTGACCCCCACCCGACAGTGACCCTTCTTCCCTTCTGTGTAACTAGGTAACCGTTATAATTTGTAATACAAAAGTGGCGTCACGAGTACTTGTTTAAATTACCACAGACCCGTGGACATTGCACCTACAATTTTATTTATTACTTTGGGTATTTATAAAATACACATCAATTTTTAGAAACAGTCCTTTTCAATACAATGTGTATGCAGTTCTTAATGATGATTGGTTTGAGTAATGATTATGATATAATTTATATGTCCATTCGTTTATTTTATATACTCTATACTACATATAGAAATAAATAAAACTGAAGTGTCTGTTTGTAATGTCAAAATAATAGTTTTTTTTCATGCTTACACGGTTATTTGCACGATACCTATGCCTAAAAACCAGTAAATATTTTTTGTTTGTCTGTCTGTTTGTTCCGGGTACTTCAAAACGGCTGGATCGATTTTGATAATATTTTACTACCAAGTAGCTGTCTATATAAGGAGTAACTTAGGCAATTTTTTCTCTCAGAAAACTATAAAATTTTGCCTGGTCCGGAAATCGAACTCACTAAGGCAGCGCTTTTCAAATTCCACGCGAACGAAGTCGCGGGCACCAGCTAGTTACCCAATATATTTTGTACAAGCTGTCTCATCCTGTCTTCATTCTCCAGGTAA
This sequence comes from Arctia plantaginis, assembly GCA_902825455.1. Taxonomy (NCBI): domain Eukaryota; kingdom Metazoa; phylum Arthropoda; class Insecta; order Lepidoptera; family Erebidae; genus Arctia; species Arctia plantaginis. Next base: position 2,516,101 of record CADEBD010000275.1, on the reverse strand, counting down.
TATTGTCAAGTTACCTGTTCTGAGCTGAGAAGCGATGCACTCGTTCCACTACAGAGGATACGTGTTCAACACCTTTCTGAACGCCCCACACCAATATACCAATCTGAAAATAACAAAATTCGCCATTCGTCAATCAATTAAAACAAAAATGAATACACACACTGGGTAAGAATACGATTTTAATGATAATAACTTGGAACACTTCACATAGAGAATTCAATACTGTCTTTCAAGAGAGAAAACTTGACACAAACCCTATACCAACCCATCTGGTTAGCATAGTCCGTCTGGTTAGTAGGCTAAAACCTCCTTTCTAAGGAGAGGCCTATGTCTATCATCATCATCAGCCTATGAGGCTGTTGATGATGATGGACATCAAGATACAAGTGACAAACAATGCTTATGTAGACTATGTTATGGCATGTGGCTTTCTGATCATAACTTGTTCAATCATGCAATCATGCTGGTTGAACAAACTTATTATTATTATTAAGCCTTTATTGCCAACATAGTTCCACGTATTCATTATTAAATAGTTCAGTGTTAACATGCAATTAAATTAATTAACATTATAATTATATCAATACAATATTATTATTGTTATTATTATGCCGCAGTTATTGGGCGTCGGCGTGTCCTTGTGACACAAAGGCCTCCTCCAGCTCTTTCCATTCTGCTCTTGTTTGAGTTATTCTGGGCCACAGTGGACCCGCGTTCTTTTTTATCTCATCAGACCAACGTTTTCTTTGTCTTCCTCTTTTCCTTTTTGTTTGGAATCTAGGGGTCCATTCTGTTATATCTTTCGTCCATTTATTCCTATTCTCTCTCATCATGTGGCCTACCCATCTCCACTTAAGTGTTTTGGTTTTGACTACGACATCTTCGATTTTCGTAATTTGCCTTAAATCTACAGCTCTCTTTCTGTCTCTTTTTGTGTAACCCAGCATACTCCTCTCCATGGCTCTTTGACATGTGGTCAGTTTTTGGTTTTGTTTCTGTGTGTTAGCCCAGGTCTGGCATCCATAGGTGAGAATTGGTAATATGCATGTGTTGTACACTCTCCTTTTCATAGCAATAGTATATTGTTTACACTTTAGCACTTCTTTGAGAGACCAAAACCTTTTCCATGCATTGGCTACCCTCCTTTCTATTTCTGAATCCATATGATTGTTGAAGGCAATAAGTTGGCCTAGATATATGTAGGAATTTACATATTCTATTTCTTCCTGATCTACTGAGATGCTTATTTGGGATCTATTTGTTAAAATTTTAGTCTTTGATTTGTTTATTGTTAGGCCCACCTTTCTGCTCTCGCTTGACAAATCTTGGAGCATGTTTTTAAGGCTTTCCGGGTTATCTGTTATAAGTATAATGTCATCCGCAAATCTTAAATGATTCAAACGTGTTCCATTTATGTTAATCCCTATGCTGTCCCATTTCATCTTCTTCATGACTTCCTCTAGCACGGATGAAAAAAGTTTTGGCGAGAGTGGGTCTCCCTGCCTCACTCCCCTGTGTATTGGGAAAGTTTCCCCCGCTGTTTCCAATTTTATTCGTGCTTTGCTGTTGGAATATACATTTTTTATTACCCTTATATACTTATTTTCTATTCCTTGATTTTTCAGGGCTTCCCAAATGTACTGATGTTCCAGGCAATCGAAAGCTTTCTTAAAGTCCACAAATGCCATGTACAGTGGACAATCATATTCCTGACATTTTTCAACAAGCTGATTTATCACATGTATATGGTCTATTGTTGCGAATCCCGATCGAAATCCAGCTTGTTCTCTTGGCTGTTGTTCGTCAAGTTTTTTGGTGATGCGTTTTAGTATTATTTTAGAGAATACCTTGTATATGTTCGACATGAGACTTATTGGGCGGTAATTGCCTATTTCTGATCTATCTCCTTTCTTAAAGATGAGTATTATAGAGCTTATTGCCCATTGTGAAGGTATAGACTCCGTATTTAGGATAAGATTGAACAAGTTGGTCAGTCTTGATGTTGTCTCTGGCAATGTTGCTTTCATCATCTCGTTAGTTATATAATCAGGTCCGGGGGCTTTAAAATTTTTCTGGGTTTCAATCGCATGCTGGACTTCCCTTTCAAGAATCGGAGCGACATCTTCCGTTTCATCTTCAAGGTTTATGTTGCGATTTAAGGTGTTTCCGGTAGAGTAGAGCTTCCGGTAATAGTCTGTTGCTATCTTTAAAATTGGCTGTCTCCTTGTTTCTTCCTTGTTGTTTTTGCTTTTTATTTTCGGGATCCATAACGTCGCTTCTGTTAATTCTTTCAGTGCTTTATTAACACCACCAGTTTTAGTTATGTGCTTTTGGATACATTTGATTCTTTTATTTGACTTGTCTTGTTTTAAATTGCGACTTATTTCCTTACTTAGTTCAGTAATTTCCTTTAATGTTGTTTTAGTTCTCCTATTTTTAAGTAGTTCTTTCCTTTTTTGAATGAGATCTATTGTTTTTGAGCTTAGTGTATCTTCATTTATTTTTGTCTTGATTACTTTTCTGTACATATTGTTTGTAACTATGTCATAAATTTCTTGTGTTTTATCTTTTTCATTGGATGTCGTAATGTTCTGAGACGTTATATCGGCTGTCAAAACATTTTTCCCACGATAGAAGTGTTTCCGTTGTTTCTTTTGTTGTTTGTGAGCTAATGTTGCTCTAACCATGCGATGGTTACTATTAAAGTTGAAGTTATTTATTACGCTAACATCTTGAAAATAATTGGGTCGATTACTCGTTATGAAGTCTATTTCATTACGGTAGGTCCCATCGGGCGATATCCAGGTCCACTTCTTGGCATGCCTTTTCTTGAAAACTCCATTTAATATGGTTAAATTATTCTCCAGGGCCATATTTACAAGTCTTTTCCCGTTCTTGCTTCTTTTTCCTATGCCATATTTTCCTACTAGTGACTCTTCACCATGCTGCTGTTTACCTATTTTGCCATTGAAGTCTCCCATAACAATAATGTTCTTATGGGCAGTCTCTAGTGTAGTTGAAAGTTGGTAGTAGAAATCGTCTTTTATTGATTCGTCCGCTGCTTCTGTTGGCGCATATATTTGTACTATAGTCCACTTGTTTTTGTAGCCATGAAGCTGTATATTCAATAAAGCTATTCTTTCAGATATGCCCCTAAACTCCAAGATTTGTTTCTTTAAATGTTTCTTCACCATAAATCCAACCCCATACTGACCCCTTGTTTCACCTATATAGTACAGAATATAGTCGTCATGTTCTTCAATGTGGTTTCCTATTCGTCTTACTTCGCTAATACCGAGAATATCCCATTTGATTTTACTCAAAGCTATTTCTAGCTCGAGGAGTTTTTCTGTTGTCCTTAATGAAAGTGTATTTAGGGTGGCTATGTAAAAATTATTTAGTTTTTCTTTTGGTTTTTCATTTGCTTTTTCATTTGCTGAAGGGTAACGGTCTTCTTTCCCCACGGTGACCAACCGGCTTGGGGTGCATTTTTTAGTTGTTGTATATGTAGTTTTGGTATTTGTTATTCTGGCTTGGTTCCGGGTGCCGGTGGTCCTTATAGGTTTTTTGGATCCTCTGACAGTGAGGCAGATCTGCTTCGTTCCATGTAGGTAAGTAAGTTGGGTTTAAGGATTTCTTTTCCCTTAGAGGATGTAGTAGCTGGGTTGCCTCTTAAGTCTATTTTCTTCTGAGATGATGAATTGGGTGAGTCATGACCTTCTCTTTTCCTTTTGTCTCTGTTTACTCCCGTTGGTCTCTTTATTATTATTTTGTCATGTTTTAAAAATGCTATATTTCCTTTCTTTCTTTCTTCTTCCACTTGTGCTTGTAGTTGCTTCCGCTTTCCTAACATTTCTTTGGAGTAATCTTCTTTTACATATATACCTGGTGGCAGCTTTGACTTGTTTTTCAAAATCAAGTGTTTTTTCCATAGAGATGTGAGGGAGACTACGACAGGGCGGTTTTTAACGTTTTTATCCTTGCCAATTCTATATATGTTGCTAATTTCCGGGCTGTTTAGATGGGTGCCTGACTCTAAAATTGTGTCCTTGACGTGGTCTGCAAGTTCCGCTTCTGATTTTTCAACATCCTCAATGCCAAAAAAGACCAGGTTGTATTTTCTTTTTTCTCTTTCCATCGCCTTAAGTTTCTGCTCCAATGTAGAAATTTTTTCTTTGAGCATAGTGTTTTCCTCTGTTATTATTTTTAATCTCTCATCTAATGCTTCCATAACATTCTGCGTCACCGACACTGTTATGAGTTTGGTTTGCTGGTTTAACTTCTCATCCAGTTTTAACAATAATAATTCCATACTTTTGTTCATTTTTGGTTTATTTACTGACAACACTGGTAGAATAGTAGTTTAGATTATTGTGACTTGCAGCACTCACTATATACTTCAGTGTCAAAATGACGTTGCTTTCTTCAAACTGATTTGTTGGTTATGTTGGTGGCACTGTTATGACTTTCACTTTTAGGTTATATTGTTGGATTTTCTATTGCACTTTTTACTTCAAGAATATTGTTCCACGCTTTGTTCACTTGCTTATTTCGTTTTCTATTGTCTATTTTGGTGGATTTTGTATTGTGGCACTATTATTTCACATTTATTACACTAGTATTAGTTAATATTTGCGGAGGACTTTGACGTACGTGTTTATGCTACGAACACCGGAACCGGATCCCCAATAGGTTGAACAAACTTATATAGTTCTAAATGCGTACATATTATAGATACATTTTTATTTTAAAAGACAACTCCCGCACTAGGAATATATCCTGTCGCAGGGTTCACAAACATATATGAAACGGACACAAAGAACACCCAGACTTAGAACAGCAATTTGTAGATCACACAAAGTGTCGTCCCATGTGGGGATCGAACCCACAACACTCGACGTAGTAGGAAGTGGCGCTGCGACCGCTTAAACCGATCGCCCTCATTACACAATCATTTGTCCTGGGTGGTAACATCTGGCACAGCAGTTAAGATCACTATGTCTATGTCTAAAAGTGAACAGTTTCACAATGAATACATCAGAGCTAACCTTGACCCTGACGTCTGGCTCGGGCTGTTCCGCCTCTCCGTACTGGTTGAGGGTCCCTGTGGGACAGTTCTGGCACGTGATGGATATACGCACCGTCCGGAGTACCACCTCTGGCACCTGGATATATGGAACAGTTCAGTGATTCTCTACCTGTCATATAACACTATTGCTAGTCATAACACTACAAAATAGAAAAATTCCACATTTCCAAAAACTGATCCAAAGCCAATACCGAACCATAGAATAGTGATCTATATTAGTGTAATAGTTTTTGTTTTGATCGCTTGTTTCACCTTTTTTTTTTTTTAATAGTAGTTCATTGAGGAGGGTTAGGTTTTTTTTATGGTATAAGGGGGCAAACGAGCAGACGGGCCATCTGATGGCAAGCAACCACCGCCGCCCATGGACACCCGCAACTCAAAAGACACAAGTGCATTGCCGCCCTTGAAGTCCCTCCCGCTCGAGTCAGCGGGAGGGAGGATTTGGGCTCCGGTAACCTCACTCACTCAGTGAAAGGCAACGAAAGAGTTGCTTAACACCGGTTATCTGTGAGGCCGTGGTATTACTCCGGTTATGCAAGATCACGCTACGACTCTTAGAAACAGAACAATAATTATAAACGCAATTAAACCTTTGAAACGGCTAATATCACATCACCAATATTACTAACACTCACATCATAAGTACCCGCCCATACTATCAACAAACTCTTCTTGAACCACACGCCTTTAGGATACAAGTCCACCGTCCACTCCGTCAGCTTGTCCTGCGGCGCAACGTCTGCTATCGAGGGTCTTGTGGAGAAGATGAACGTCCTGGTGTGGTAGCAGGGGAGGGAGTGGAAGTTGTCCACGGCCAGCACTGAGCCCCACGTGTCCTCAGTGTAAAGCCGAGGAGTGAAGAGCATGCGACCTGCCTCTGTCTGCTGGACCTCGGCCACACGTTCGTATTGCCCTGACGATGACGAATATAAAACAAAGGTTAATTTTAGTTTTCCAATAAATAATATAATAATATATTCTACCACATTCACACAACGCCATCTAGTCCCAAACTAAGCAGAGCTTGTACTATGGGTAGACAACTGATATAAATCCATATATATATTTTTTTGTAAATACATACATATTATAGATAGAAACACACAGACCAAATCAAACATTAAATGTTCATGCACACAAATGTTTGACTCGAGCGGGAATCGAACCCGCGACCTTTGGAATAGCAGTCTGTTACAGAAACCACTACGCCATCCGGTCGTCCAATTTAATATATATAATATTATTATAGGAGTTAACTTAATACAAGCGTAGATGATTACTCGTATCAAACCCAATCTAGGCTCATTTTTTTAACTATATTTGAATGAATACATTACAGACGAGATTCAATCCCCGAAATTTTTTGCTGTTTACACTCTCCAATCTATAAGCAATATCCGATATTTGTTTTTTTATGATATAGGTGGCAAACAAGTCGACGGGTTACGTGATGGAAAGTGACTACATAATTGTGGACAAAATTATAATTAGTAAAATGTGGTCTAATACATCTCTACCCACACCTTCCACATAATTAGTGTATTTTTTTTTAATGAAAGTGCAAAAAAATTGTACTTGTCCATCGGAATCAACAGCAGATAAAACATTTTTGTTTAACGTACAAAATACACTTTCCCCATTATGATTAAAACCGTTGAAATATTCTGTTTATAGTCACCTGACTGGTAGCTCATGGCAATCGCCATTCGTTCCATGAAGAAGTCCTTGTGCTCCTGCGTGAGCGGACACAGCAGTAGTTTTGCCAGCTGGTTCGGACACATCATCGGGAACCTGTTGGTAGCGAAATTCAACATTACTTTATAAGCTTCATTCACTACAAACATGTAAAGAAAAAACGTACTCTAGATAGAATTTACTAAAGGTTTCTATTAACCGATTACAGAAGTTAAATTATTCAGAGACCCCAAACTGTTTATAATTGTTTCATTAAAATTACATTATTAACTCCTGGACCACGGGCCACCTCTAGCATTAACGGGGTTTTAAGAAAAAAACTTTAAAAATGTTTTAAAAAAAAACTGTTAGGGATTAAAATAATTACACCTCGCAGAAGACCTGACTGACTGACTTACAGAAAAATGAATTAGTTAAAAATAATGTTTTTTTCGGGCCAATAGTTATGACGGTATTTAGTAGAAAAAAAAACGAAATACACAGAACGGAAATGGCATAAATAGCATTTTAAAAATATGATTTAAACATAGTGCATGGGTTTGAGTACATACATACCTGACATGTGAGAAGACAGCTGCCACAAGTGACTCCCAGTGTGCCTTCATCTCCGCCTTGGACAAGTCACTGGCGTTAAGGCGATCGCGCTGTTGGTTCAGCCATCGAACCACGAAACTGTTGGAGCAATATTATTCATAAATACGTGTACTTTATCAGGCACATAAAGCACACTTATTGAAAACATTTAAATGAATAATAAAATTCGCTTATATGCAATTAAAAACAATTTAGCTTGAAAAAATCTTTATGAAAATGGTAAGTTGGTTTGTATACAGTTCAAAAACTCAAAAATTACTGCACCGATTGAGCTCTTTTCACACGATATACAAACCGCATCTAAGATTGTTTTTTATATATTTTACGGGTCAGTTTTGTTCCACATTTCTCATCAATGCAACCACAATGTGCCACAGCGAAGTGTGCCAGGGTACACCTAGTATAAAATTTAAACAATTTTCCGTAAGAATCTAACCTCATAGAAAACGGGTCATTAAGCAATTTCGATGTTGTATTTGACCGAGTGAGTGAGGTTCCGGAGCACGACTCCCCTATATGATAGCGTCGCCGTCGTTGAAAAATATTCTACCCCAGGGGGGTACTAGCTGCGCTAGCGTTGGAGAATCCCTGCTAGACTTCGACGCTCAGAACACCATGCGTCTGGGCGTAGATCTCTGGGCTGCTCCGCGTAGCAGCCCAGATATCTACGCGTGCGAACACCATGCGTCTAGGCGTAGATGTCTGGGCTGCTACGCGGAGGAGCCCAGACATCTACGCGTGCGAACACCATGCGTCTGGGCGTAGATGTCTGGGCTGCTACGCGGAGCAGCTCAGACATCTACGCGTGCGAACACAATGCGTCTTGGCGTAGATGTCTGGGCTGCTACGCGGAGCAGCCCAGACATCTACGCGTGCGAACACAATGCGTCTTGGCGTAGATGTCTGGGCTGCTACGCGGAGCAGCCCAGACATCTACGCGTGCGAACACAATGCGTCTAGGCGTAGATGTCTGGGCTGCTCCGCGTATTGGATGGGGGTGGGGGGGCGCAACAGCGCTCTACAAGCCGGGCCGATACGACCTTCAAACCTTTAAGAAAAGAACGTACTCCTTCCTAAAAGGCCAGCAACGCGTTTGTTACTCCTGAGTTGCAGTCGTTCATGGGCGGCGATGGTTACTTTCTATCAGGTGACCCGTCTGCTCGTCTGCCCCCTCTATCGTAAATAAAAAAAACTTTTTGTAGAAAATGTATACATACTGGTAAAGGCTCATCTCATTGTGTAGAACTAAATCACTCTGTTGTAGCAACTGAACCAATGTCTCTCCTTCCAGTTCGCTGAGATCACTATCCGACCACACCCACTCCAAATTCCATTTTACAAAGTTCTGGCACGCCTAGAAGAAACAGTGATCATGATATCATTGCAAAAAAAGTCATGAAAAAAACCGTTAAAACTAATAGTTTAAAAAACGAAAAAAACGTGCTTTTATCATTAAGCCTAACCAAAAAAAGTATAATTATGTATATACATATAATTTTATATAAGTTAAAAAAGAAAAATACAGTAATTAGGAAAAAACTTTTTTCAAGATATCTTTATACCCATTTATATTACAAAAGTTAAAGTGAGTTTACTAGTTTGTTTAGTAGTTTAATTACTAAGTTTACTAACCAATTTTAAAAATTCTTTCACTAATGGAGACGCAAGCAAAAGCTAGTGTTATAAAATGATAACTTTACTTTTAACAATATTTACCCTACGATTTTTTAAGATAAAATAATTTTTCGATGTCAAAGTTTCCTTTCATATAAATTATTCCTTTTCATATAAATATAAACATACCTTCGCAACTTCATTGTGTCCACACGCCATTGTATACTGCATCCAGGAAATGAGCTGTCCGCGCTTGGCTGCCTGCGCTATGTGCTGTGCCATGTATCCTAGGCACAGACTGACTAGATCCTGAACAAGAGAGAAATTTAAGTTTAAGGACCACTATTTACTTATAGGACTTACAAAAATGAGTCTGAATATCTGTAAACAAGTAATTGTTTTATTTTTGATTCTATTGCAAATTCAAATTTTCATTTGATCACACAAAGTGTTGACCCATGTGGGGATTGAACCCACAACACTCAGTGCAGTAGGAAGCAGCGAAGTGATCGCCTAGACTACTACGCCATTCGTGCCGTCAAATAAGTCGACTATATGGCTGTCGGTGAGCTGATTATTTAAATTGCTGAGCTATAAAATACAAAAAAAATACACCACAGATTGTTACATATTTTTGACACAAAAGAAGTTCTGACACAATCATGTTTCTAGATAATTACATTCCATTTTCATCCTAACCATTGGAACTGCACAAATACATGACATGACAAGACAATTCAAAATTTGTAAATTAAAAATATAATACCAGAAAAATACTTGCCTTTACATTATATTTATCAGCAAGAGAAAGCACTGGCAACACAGTCTGATATGATATCCTTATATGTCCGGTGTAGAAATATCTGAAACAGAACATTTATTTAATTTACAAGTGTTAGAATCTTAAACTTTTGCGTACGTGAGATATATTTCAGCTTATCGCATTAATTCCCATTATGTACATACAATTATATGTATCTTTGCATAGAGGTTGAACCCAATAAACGAATTAATTGAAAAATCCAGAATGAATTGTATATAGATACTATGTAGGCACTTACTTGATAAAGTGTGGGAACACGGTCGCAGCCGTCGGAGTCTCCTGTAGAACGATGCGACTCTCACGCCACTCGCTCCATTCACGGTTCATCAACATTACCTGTAACCATGTTATAAAACTTGGTTATTTATAACTGTACTTGAATATAGTACTTTTTTACTGATTGATGGGTGATAACTGTCTGTAAATACTTGAAACCCCAGACACTTCAGTGAAGTCACTAATGCCTTGCCAACTTAAAGCATGTCTTTTTTTTAAAGAACTCCAGTATTAGAACCAAATCCTGTGTTGCGAGTGACTTTACATACATTAAAGAAACAGACACAAACAACATCCTGTAATAATAAAAAATTAAAAAATTGAAATTTATGTTGTGGGGTGTGTTATAAGAAATAAAACTAAAATTGGTGGCATCAAATAGAAACAAAATAACAAAATAAAAGTCTCGGGCGCCAGATACCACCTTAAAAGAACACAGAACCCACCACAAACACAACTAATACCTCGGACATCTCAGCCAGCACCGAACCTTTTTAAAACAAAGCGGGAGGACAGCTAATGAATACAAGATGTTAAGTTCTATTGGCAGTTTATTATCCCGTAGTGTCTGCAGAGTACAATGTGTCTTATGTCTCTAATTACAATAGGTAATTCTCATACACAAATTAGTACTGTCATTAATGCAATCCTTTCCAATAAGAAAAATATAAGGTTAAATAAATTTTAAAGAGTCGCATAAAGACTTAATAGACAAAACAATAAACTCTAAAGGTAGACATAGCATTGACCTACTCTCTAATAAAAATAACACCCCTTGGGGACCTACAGTATTCAATGCCACGTCGCCAAGAAAAATATAACAAAACTACATACCGATGACCTTGGATCAGTCCGAACGAAATGAAATCAAACCAACTCCGAAACTTCTCACTCCGGTTCCCACGTGGTGTTAAAGGCGGGTTAGCACTCCCCGGCTCCAGACAATGGCGTGCAGCTAAGCAGCTTTTTCTACCAATCCGGTGCTCCACAGCAATCTAATTTCTTGGGGTCAAACTCCGGCGAGAGACTAAAATCGAATGCCACTCAAGGACATTCCAATAAGAAAGTAAAATAATTTAGGTGATGTAAAGACTTTAGATATAAGCTAAAAAAGAAAAGAAACCCTGATTCATCTGCAAATAAGGAAAAATCATAGGTTAAAAGCCTATCTCACAGTACGAATCATAACTCTGACAAGAGATCATATTTCACTTACCAGGGTTCTAAAATGCTTCACAAATCAAGCAGCGGCATTATAAGCATTATAAGCATTGCCTGTAACCAATTAAACAAAGAGTTAAAACCACAAATTCCGCCAAGCCAAGCGTGAAGCACGTGGCCGAACAAAACTCACCTTTTTTACGAAAATAAAAACTCAATCAATAATTTGATTCTTAACGAGGTTGGCCGAAAAATAAAAGTAAGAAATAAGCCCTCGTAAGACATAAATTACAACAAAAAGTCTACATTTTAAAAAATCCAAACTGCTTCGTCCTGGACCGACGCCAAGAGTGAAAAAAGTGATACCAGTGCAATAGCCTGTCGCTCTATAGAGCGGGGAAACAAAAATGTTGCCAGTACAAGAAAAATAAATCGACTAACTACTGCGGGCGAACAACATCGATTAATACTCTCGTCCGTCCCTCGACCATCGGCACTCGCAGAAACGACAAAAAATTCAATCTAACAAAACAAAAACGAGACAAAGGTTCAAATTACTGTAATGGCGCGAAATGCACCGTTACAATCCAAACTAAGAACAACAATTTGTGTATCACACAAAATGCGTTCTAATGAAGAGATCGAGCCTACAACACTCAGTGTAGTAGGAAGCAGTGAGGTGCTGTCTCCCTTTCACCTTTAAGCTCTGATCAGCCTATTGTAAGTCAAAGCTCAGATGTTTGGCAATAGCGCATTACACTTACAGGTACTCAACCCTAACTTGCTCAAGCTATTGCTAACACTTTTCAAACTATCTGTGTTAAGCACCATATACCCTTCCTACTGCCTTCCCTACTTATCTACGTTGCTTTTAATGTACTACCAAGTTTTCCATCTAATTGTTAAAGGGCCTTGTTAACTGTAGAGGTTGTTGACCAAATGTGGGCATTTATAGTCTCTAATCTACCATCTCTGTCCATGTACCATCGGTATACGGTACCATCTCATACTCAACCTCTGTCTACCCTTCAAAATATATAGCTTAGGGTGAGATGTGTATCATATTCATGTAAGTATATTATACTGTATTACTTTATTCATACCTGAAATACCTCACTGCTAGCACATAGGATCAGCCTGTGAGCTGGATACCTCCTTCCTCCTACCTCCAAAGTGAGGTCACTCATTAACTGTTCTGCATATAGCGTGGCAATCTTGAGCAGCACACTATTTGAATTATCCACCTGAAAGAGGATGTAGTGTTATCAAGAGCTGGCAAACTAATGAAAAAATAAAAACGAATGAAATATTGATTAGGAGCTGCATTACCAAATGTCACCTTAGTATTTGCGCTACGCTTGTATGCTTTCTTTTAGTAACAGAAATAATTGTGTACAAAATGGTACTCAACTACCAGTCAATAATTATTGATACATTTTACTAAAAAAATAAGTTTCATTATATATACAAATAATACAACTAAGAATTACTTTTTAAGTGAGGGCTAACATTCATTCAAAATAAAAATAGTGCTTAAATTACATCGATGGCAACAGTAATATCCAACTCCAACTTTTTTATGGAATAGGGGCAAACGAGCAGACATGTCACCTGATGGAAAGCGACTATCGCCACCCATGAACGCCTGCAATTCAGGAGTCAGAAGCGCGTTGCCGGTCTTTGAAAAAGGGGTATGCTCTTTTCTTGAAGCGATAACTTGTTCCACAGGTTGGTAGTGTGAGGCAAAAAGTGTCTTGAAAAGCGCACAGTGGTGGAGTGCTATTTCTGGTAGCACTCTCCATGATATATATGATAGGATAGAAAATGCGAAGCTCTACGTAACGCCAAGGGCCAATTACTTGTAACATGGAAAATGAACTTCGCCAGGTGACCATCTAAATTCACGATGTCATGCTAAATAAATACTAACATAAAAAGTAATAATTTCAAAGTTTCTTTTTTATATATAACAATTTACAAATAATTAAAAATGAGACAACACAAAAAATCTATAAAACCTTAGAATAGTAGTTAGAACGCTGTTTAAATAGAAATGCTTTCAACTTTATTGTGATTTAAATATAGATTGTCATGAGAACAACAAAACAGATTGACAGCTCTTACCTCGAGATCTTCATTGGACTCGGATTCCTCACTCTTTTTCGAAACTGATAAAGGTACTTGGCGGTTTACCGTTAGAAAATCCATTTCGATATTCCTAATTTCCACTCATTTAAGAATAATGAAACAGTTTCGTATGTAATAATAATACATAGACTTCACCTGAAATTGACCATTTGACAACTTCAATGAGTGTCAATAACTATGTTGCCCATAGCCAAATTTCAAAACTTTTCTAAAAATTTCATAAAATCTTCCATTTTATTTTTATGGAAATTGTTTTAAAGTTTGTATCTTTAATAGTAGGTATATTTGTTCTCGTAATATTCGCAAAATTCTGTAACACATGGGATCTATATAGGACTATCCGCACTGGCGAAAAAAAATTGCGACATTAAGGCGCAAAAAAAAAATCTCGCGGGGAAATATCGCTGTGACATGGAAATTATTGCTACTTTTAAATCATATTGTTTTGATAAAATTGTTGCTTTTAGTCACAGCGATTTCAAAGGTGATTGTGATTTCGTCATGGACAAAGATAAGTGGCATTAAAATCAATCAAAAATCTTTTTTTCAAACATAACGACCTTTTTTATTTTTTTAGATGTAGACCTCTCGCGGGTCTTACGCTAGCGTAATGATAATAATTAAGTGGCAATGGTTTTGTCATAGTGGTGATGAAAAGAGTTTTAATCATATGATTTTTCACATGTGATTGTGATTTTATTCCATCTACTGTGCAGACGGTGCCCTTAAACAACAAAAAGGACACCGCTAGGCATGGGATAAAATGACAGTGAACTGAACTGACCAGTAGTTTATCATTCGATTTTTGAAGTGATAACTTCTTATGGGAGGGTAAATCGCTTCGTTACGTAACGCGTTACGGCGCCAGTCTGTCTGGCTTCCCTTTTTCTCACACATACGGCAGTGGTAGGCAGGCTCCTCCTCTCTCTCTAACCCAGAGCGCTAGACGTATTTCGGACAGACCCTTTACATACAATTTAAGTATTAACCTAAACTTTTCTCAAGTTAAACTATTTCAATACTAAATAGTTCGTTTTTTTAACTTAACTTAGATTAGTTTAAGTTATCACATCATTTTTTTTTCGTACATAGGTTAGGGTTACTACTAACTCACGCGTTGTTGCCAATAAACTGATTTCAGACGATGCATGAAGACCCTATTTTATAGGTGAAATAATATAGAGTGTCAAGAATCAAGTTATTTTTTTATTAAATATAGATAGCTACCATTCCCTACATAATAATTTAAAAAACACTAGATTTACTGTTAAATACCGTCTAACCTAAGTACTTAGCAACCCTAACGTGCGTACGCAAAAATCGAATGATAAATTGCACAGTTCACTGTGATTTTGTCCATGTCAAGACACCGGCCTTTGATGTATCAGCAACACAACGGTAGACCATTGACATGTTGACAATTTGTTGAGTTGACGGCGTTGACGTTAGTCTGACAAAAAGAAACTGTCGGTATCTAAATAAAACGTTCCATGCCGTAAAATTTATTATCACTGAATTGAAATTCGTATTTTGTTATCTGTCATTATCAGAATTGAAAGTAAAGGATGCGGGAAGTAATATGAACCTCGCTCAACAAACATGCTACGTTATATGCTATAAATACAGTCGATACCTATGTAAGATAATACCGTGTACAGTGTTTGTTTAATTTAACGTCAAATAAATAAAATATACTGTAAATATTGAGTATTGTAAGTATTCAGCCGGCAGGACGCTCAGGATCATATAGAAATAGGAGGAGAACAGGATGATAGCACTGAAGAAGAAGAAGAATATTATTTTACTTACACTATGCATGGTCATATGTTTCATACTTTATCAGCTATATTTTTTCTTGACCATAACATCAGAAACTGGATTCAATGATAGAATGATATCAATGATGGATCATCATGAAATCGAAGGGTTAAAGGAACTCACACCAAAGCATGTTATTATACGGTCAGAATCTGATAAGTTTATCAACAATAATGGTGTTATTAGGGGTGTACTACATAGTACCATGTCAAAATACAGACCAGATACTAATAACAAATTTAAATGCTTGACAAACAATCAGCGGATCCCATTTGAACAAGTGAATGATGATTACTGTGATTGTGAAGACGGAACTGATGAGCCTAGCACAAATGCATGTCTTAATGGGACTTTTTACTGTGATACCCAACACGGTGGCAAACCCATATCTTTCAACAGCGTGCCATCTGATAAAGTGAATGATGGCATTTGCGATTGTTGTGACGGTTCAGATGAATGGCTTTTGAATTCCAATAAAAAACTTTTATCCCAAACGATTGCTAAATTTATTAGAGTTTACGTAACAAAGTGTTCCAATAAGTGTAATTAATTTTGTTGTTTGTTTAAACACCATTTGTAATATGAATATGCGTTGTTGTGAACTATTTGTTACTTATTAACTTTAAAGCATATAGTTGTGAATTTTATTGTAATATTTTGCTTTAAGATGTTTTACACTTGTATTGGCAATGAAAAAGTTATTGATATATTTGTTCAGATGTACATATTTGTAGAAAGTGACTTTCCAGGATGTTTGTAATGTACATAATACTTGTGTCATTACTTAACTATGATCAATAATATATGATCACATATAACTTCTAAAGACTGAAACAATTAATAAAATGTACATATGAATCATTAGTTTAAATTTAAGTCACATTTCACTTTTTATCATAAATAAACACAAGCTTTAATATAGGTACTATTAATAGATATCTTAAGAAGTAGTATTTCGTTCATACATATAGTAACATATTTTTTTTGGATTAATATTAATACATCACTAGATACTAAGGCAAAAATATGTCTTATCTTTGTTGTGTGTAATGATTAAAAAATGATATATTGAGATAAACTGCTGAACCAATTAGGATTATCTTAGGTTTTTTGGTATAGGGAGAAATACGATAGCGAAAGACGATGGCTACTTTTTGTTACAAAAAAAATAATCTCGAAGGTAAAACGGATGTCGAAAAATGCTTGTGATACACCTCATTTGCTGAAAAGGTGATGTTGAGCTACTGAAAGGAAAGGGGAGAGCATTCTTCTGGCGTTTGAAGTACTAAACGGTCTATGGGCAATTAGCAAAAGTATCTATTGCTGCGACACCCTAGCAGGAGTAGGCTTAAAAAGGCGGCGTGAGGTGTTACGCTCTTGTGTCTCTGAATAAGAGGCGGAACAACAGTCGGGCACGCCGTTATTGCGGCTGTAAGAACGGTTATGAAGGATTGGCTCGAGAGGCAACAGAGGACCCTCTCATACCGGCTGACGCAGGTGATCACCGGGAAAGGATACTTCGGAGATCACCTGTGTCTGATCCGCAAGGAGCCAACGCCCGAGTGCCACAACCGCGATGGCCGGATCTTGGATGCTCCTTGCGCTGGCAGAACGGCAAGCGTGGGTGGAGCATTATGCTTGCGAGCTCTCCCGGTTCGGCAGGCCCGAGAACGCCAGAGGTTAAACCATTATAATATAATGCGCCTGGGGCATACTCATACCGTTCGATCACATACAATGTTAAAGCATGTAAAACTGACGTGAAATTTGAATCACATGAATATGTAAGACAGTATTTATTTTCATCATCAACAGCCATTACTTGTCCACTGCTGGACATAGGCCTCTCCTCAGAAAGGAGTTTTTAGCCTACTATACCACGCTGGCCAGACGGGTTGGTATAGGGTTTGTTTCAAGTTTTCCTTCTCTTTGCAGTGTTGTTGTTCTGCCTAGTTTACTCCCTTAGTCGGCTCTTACGACACCCTCGGGATGAATAGGGATGGTGAGACTCTGTATTCTTAATCCTTCACCACACAGAAAAGTATTTATTTCATTTATATTTATTTTACTGCATAGGATGTATTACCTAAGTATAGGTATGTATGTCAAAGCGGTTACGGCTGAACTGGAATTTTAGGAGACTAGCATACTCGTTGCCGACCCTTTACCTAAATACCTTATCACACCATTCTTGAAGAAACTCATACCGTAAGGTTACGTAGGTACCATCTGGAAACCTCGACAGGGAGCTCATTCTTTATTGGAGCATGTGAGTTCATTTCCTAAAGGCCTAAAAATAATTTGTGAGTTTTCAATAATCGCTGATTGTATTACTCCATACGAGTGTATACATAGCTACCGCTTCCCTCTAATAAACATTTCTAAGAAGTCTTTTTAATTCTAGCTTAATGTTTTACTAGAAATGTCGAAACTTAGATGACTACCTACCTTCTTTGAAATTACTATCTCGTAAATCAATCCACAGCCACACAACACAGGGATTGAATCGAGCCAGATTGTTTTCGTGTCCAATATCGAGAGCAGTCTAGTCAAAATCTCTGACTACACTATTCTCATTTTTGGATACAAGTTGTTATCGGCTCTCTAATACAATGGGACGAGGAATGTTTAACATGAACCTTATAATAAACATCTGTTATTATCTACATAGCAATAGATATGATCAATGACAAAATATGTTTAGGTACTTTCATTATAATTAATATGCATCGAAAACAATGTTAGGGACAGCACTGAACTTTGTCGAATGTCATCGTTAATGTGTACACTTTCAGAATAACTGCCATCTACTAATGCTCTTACGTATCTGCCGGATAGAAAACTAATAATCCATAAATACCAGCCCATGGGCATTCGCTTTTAGTAGGTAGTAAAAATAGTACAGTAGATCTGACAGAAAGTCAATGTGGTGTAAACTATCCTGACGGTCGCTGATAAAATCTTTGTCTTGGAACTTCTCTTAAAACTTCGTATTAATAATAGTCTACATCAAGGTGATGAAGGTAATGATGTCGATAGGGCCTATAGGCTTGTAATTTAATGTACCTATATAACCTTTTTTACACTTCTTACTAGTAAGTATTTACACTCGGGGAATAAAATTAGGTGAAAATAGGCAAACAACCTATTAAACATAAAAGCACTACTGACCCAAAATTATTATTTCTCCTAAGTGTTTTATAAAATATATTTATAAAAGCTATATTTGATTAGTGTAATATGTATGGCAGCATCGCGTAAACGCATAGAAAACCCTCCGTGTTGATACAAGATCCTCGAAGCAGACCGGCCCAGATGTCAATTGAAATCTATTCAGCATTGTATTACGTTAATTATACCAAAAACTCTACATACCCAGAAGATACAAAGAGTATACTGTTTACAGTTAGAACCGGCGTTAAGCATTGACGAAATGGTGACTAAACTAATTTACAACCACTCGTGAATGGATGGGGTAAATTGGCGCCACCCTTAGATGATTCCTCGCAGCATTATTTCCATTCGTCGATCGTTATTGACATCGAACTGCTATTGAGACAAATCAGTCCCGTGCTGCCGCCCTACTTGCTCGACGAAGATGACCGGCTGGAGTGCCTCTACGGCGACAGCCCGTCTTTCATAAAAAAATATTTTTTAAATGATATAGTTGGCACACAAGCTGACTGGTAACCGGATGGAAAGTGACTATCGCCATCTGCAAGTCTGGAGTTCAAGTACTTTGCCGGTTTTGAGGTGAGGTGTTAGATTTGATTTGATTATTTCTTGAATAGAGGTGGAGTACCAATAATTTAATCTAAGTGATGGATTGGATAGCGTTATGGCGCTGCCATTGGCGTTTAGAGTTTACTTGTTCTAACGGCATAATTTTAACATGAGTTGCTTATACTGGAGAGATCTTATTTTGCATGGATATATGTTAATCACGCCAATAAATAAATAAAGTCGTAAATGATCCAATAAAAGAATTAAGTTTCTATTCCAGTAATGGAGGGTTTCATAAGAGAGATCTTTTGAAACATGTGTGTGTAAAGTAAAACTAAATGGCAGTTAGTACTTATATTACTAATGTAATTTATATTATTTAGATACTATATCATTAACCATTTTAATATTTTAAATTATGTTTGCAGAAAGTGTATTTGTTCTTTTTACCTGAAGGAGAGGAGGAGAATGGAATTTATTTACATTATCATTTATTTTCATAGCTATTTAGATAGCTATATATATAGATAACTATATATAGCTATCAAAGAATAAATCTGCAAATTTCACATTTATAGCTTAAATGTAAATATTTAATTCAAAAAATAAGATCTAACGTAAGAATCCAGAAACTTTTAAACGCCGTTTACCAAAAAATTTTTTTTTTATTATGCCTTTTTATTACAAGGGTGCAATATTTTTGCATATAGGTACGTTCCTCCATAATGACTACTAAATGGGCGAACTGATTTGAAGAATGATTAATTTGCTAAATTTGCACATTAAGTGTAGTGTATTTGCACATTAGGTAGGCATATTCCAATTACAAGGGATATTTGTGTGTCATTGCGTATCGTAGTCGTCAGTGTCGATTGATACGCTCCTGTTTAAAACCTTTTAGGTTTTTTTTACTGTGAGGTTGAATTTAATTATTTTTAAAGGAAACTTAACAAATCAAAATTTTTGTTTAATGATTTCTAAATACAAATTTTCACTATTAATTTTCACTATACTAACATGTTTCCTAACCTTTGCTGCTCTTTGAACAATTAATGTACCATATTCATGGCAACACAGTGTTTACTAGCTAATATTGTGAAAAACTGCACTATGCTCTCTCTCTAGAAAATTCTCTAAAACCCTCCATAGGCAATAACCACGCTACCTCGTGTATTCGTGTATAATCTGTGCCATTGTAACTTGTAAAAAAATTACCGGCGGCAACGCGCATTTCGTTTAGATTGCGGCACTCGAGATTTCGAAAAGTTATTGACGATATAGTTAAGAGCAAATTCTTCTAAGTTTATATCAATTGCCAATATGACTGTTGATGAGGGCGTCGATATTACAAAGGTGGGAGACCGCGGTGTCCTGAAAAGGATAATCAAAGAAGGGACAGGAACTGATACTCCTAATGTTGGATGTTCGGTGTCCGTACACTACACCGGGACTCTTGTAGATGGTACCAAATTCGATTCCAGCAGGGATAGAAATCAGCCCTTTGAATTCAATGTGGGCAAAGGTCGGTAAACATTGTTATTATTTTCTCTCAGTTTTTTTAACGTTCGTTAATTCTAATAAATGTGTCGGATAAGGTTGTGATAATTGTCTGAATTGTGATTTTCTAGTTGGAATCAGAACATGTTTTAAAACTAATAATAATCTTTGTAAATTATGCTAGTTCCAGCAGCATAAAATAATATGTGATCTTTGAAAGTTGAGGTTAATTATAATTGACCTTTTTATTTAAATTTGTTCGATGCAGAATATTGTAATTAATTATGCATAGAACAGTTTCCTAGTAACTTTAACACTAAAATATATAATTACTTGCCTAATTCTTTTAATTACCTTGAGTTCTGATTTTTATTATTTAATGGGGTCCATAATTATTTATCCCCATCTTCATAAGTGCCTAGTATGTAAAAATTATCTTGTCGTGTACATTTCTTTCATGAATTATGAGTGAAATATTCGTTATATAAGAAAACATTTTTTTTTTGTA
The DNA here is from genome assembly GCA_902825455.1 of Arctia plantaginis. Lineage (NCBI taxonomy): Eukaryota > Metazoa > Arthropoda > Insecta > Lepidoptera > Erebidae > Arctia > Arctia plantaginis. Next base: position 2,495,155 of record CADEBD010000275.1, on the reverse strand, counting down.
AATCTGAATCTTGAAAAAACCTGCAACAATTTATATTATTTTCTTGATTTAAATAATTTATTACATTAGAAAAATTACTGAGAATGAATTATATTTCTCTAAGAAAATGAAAATGTAGAAATATTAAACAGTTAAGTAAAAACATTATTCAAATTTCTATACTTTACATATTTTCCATTAAATTCTTATCTGAACAATTCTCTGGTTATCCACAAAATAATAGTTTCAGAACAATTTAACTCTGATAGGAGATTAAACAGAGAATAAACTCTTTTTTTAGGTACTGTTATCAAAGCATGGGACATTGGCATAATGACTATGAAGAAAGGAGAGGTGTGTGTGCTGACGTGTGCCCCTGAATATGCCTACGGTGCAGCTGGCAGTAAACCAACGATCCCTCCTAATGCTACATTGAAGTTTGAAGTGAGTCTATATTCTTATTAGAATCTGATTGTATTTATTGAATGGACAAGAATCAATTTTTGTTTTCTTTTTTAAAAAGAGGAAATATTTCCCTAGGAATATATCCTGTGTCGCAGGGAACTTTACAAACATACATGAAACAGACACAAAGAACACCCAGACTCAGATCATACAAAGTGACGTCCCATGCAGGGATTGATCTCACAACACTAGGTGTAGAAGGAAGGGGTGTGGTGCCTGCTTAAACCACTATGCCATCTGCACAGTCTAAATACTGAAACCTGTGGAAATAGATATATATTATCATGCTTTATCACATGTGGTGCATGTTACAGGACATCGTGGTCAATACAGACCACATCATGCAACAATGTAGTTAAAATGTTAGTGATACAGATTTTTTATACTGTTCCAGGAGCTATATCAAGCCTAAATGAACAAGAAGGTTCAGTACTATACATTTTTGCAGAAATGACACTACAATTTATTTATTTATAACTTTATGCACATTTCCGCTGAGACTTAATGCCCAAGGCATTCTCTCCCAGTCAACCTTTAGGTAGTGTAGAAATCATGAGTTGTAGGCGCCTATAGGTTTTAACACTAATCACTAAGATACTTTTATACACAAGCACAAATAAAAAATAAAATGAGCTATGACCTTTATTGCGCTAATTCCTAACAATTAGGCCTATAATGATCTTAACTATTTTATGTGGTACAAATGTAAATGATATCTCAATTGTTAGTTCGTGGTTAGTACTGGCCATCAGGGTCATAAGAGGGGGTACCGCACGATCTCCTTTGAGGCGGCGAGTCTCCTGGCCGAATGCTTGCGAAGGAGATTGCGGAGCGGGACCGGGAGAGGTTCAGAACACTCCCGGGCCAGGTATCGGAGACGGCTCAGGTGCCGGAGGTTGCAAAACGACCTCCATCCTCCATAAGCGCACCCCTGAGGGTGACAGGTGAGGCTATCTGTCACTCTAGCAGGAGCAGGCCTGGGTGGGTGGCGGCAAGACGCGCTACGGAGCGCGCACGCCCTTCGGGGGCAGGAAGGGAACATCCGAGTTCCCACACAGGAAGGGTCAACTATAAACCGTAGATGGCCCGAGGTACGTCGGGGTACCGTACTGGTACCTGGAGACGGCGTGCGGTTTTTGGTCCGTTCGAGTCTGACATAATCATCCACTGGTGGGTGGTATCCGAGGGGAGTTACGCACAAAAAGAAAAAAAAAACTATATAAAGATAACTTAAACTAATCTAAGTTGAACTATTAAATATTGAAATTGCTTATCTTAAGAAAACATTATGTTATTACTTAAATTTTACGTAAAGAGTCTGTTCGAAATACGGCTAGCGCTGTGGGCTAGAGTGAGAGAGGAGGAGCCTGCCTTCCGCTGCCGTATGCGTGAGAGAAAGGGAAGCCAGACAGTAACGAAGCGGTTTACCCTCCCATAAGAAGTTATCACTTCAAAAAAAAGGGAAAATTGCTTGACAAGGTTGTCACAGTTGTACAAGTTCTTGCTATTTGCATAAATACAAGGCTTTATTTTATTGTTTAGCTTACATAAGTGCATTTAGGTATAATAAATAGTATTTAAAACGAAACATTTAAATCACAATGAATTTTACACAAACTGGATTTAAAGTCATGATGTAAAGAAAAGGCTCAAGCCTTTTCCTATTCTTATTACTTCTTGCATTTGTATTAAGAATATCTCTCAAATAAATATTCTACACTAATATTATTATAAAGCCTACGGGTTTGTTTGGTTGAACACAACTTGATATACTGAAAGGAACTGTTGGTTCGAAATTTTAAATTCTTTTAGTGTTGGATAGCCCAATTATCGAGGAAGGATATAACATCACGCTACGATCAATAGGAATCGAGCATCAATAAAAATGTTGCTAAAACGGGGACAATGGTGCTAATTCTGTTGTTCGAAAACTCTCTAAACTAAAAATTAGTTTAGTCCTCTCAAGTTCAGAATACGAAACGTTGTTTGACAGGAGTAAACAATTTTTTTTGAGTTTTCGAACAACAAAATTTGTACAGATGTATTCATTTGAGAGACGCAGCCAAAGATGCGCACGGGTTGCGCCCAAAGAATCACGCCACAAATGTATCTAATAATATTATTTGTAACATGTGATAATTCTGTTTTATCAGATCGAAATGATTGGTTGGAAGGAGGAGGATCTAAGTCCTGGTAACAACAAAGGTATCTTGCGGCACATCATCGAACAAGGAAGCGGTACCGACAACCCCAATGACGGCTCTTATGTTACAGGTAAGGTAGTGGAGGATGTAATATTATTTTATGAATGTATCGTGTTTAACCTCTTCAATCCTTTTGTGCTATCACATCAACAGCCTTTAACAGTCCACTGCTGGACATAGGCCTCTCCTTAGAAAGGAGGTTTTGGCCTACTATACCATGCTGGCCAGACGGGTTGGTATAGGGTTTGTGTCAAGTTTTCATTCTCTCTGCAGTGCTGTTATTTCGCTTCCTTAGTCGCCTCTTACGACACCCACGGGATGAATTTTGTGCTATAAAAAGCACTAATTATTCAACTCACTTCAAACCTGATAATCTGAGTTATTAGCAAGAGTGGTTACTATAGGTTAAGGAGTGGTAGAAATATGTCCTAGGTACTATGTCCTACACAATTTTTATGCCGTGAACAATAAGAGCATATATGGTGCTCATTGCTTAGAACATATCGCATTTTGTTTAATCCTTATATTGTTTAGAAAGGATAGGTGCAACAGGATATGTGTCAATAGAACAAAGAAGCGTAAAGTAATTTAATAGTCAACCATTTTTGTTTCTATCTTTTATGTTTAAATATGCTTGTAAACTTTTTACACAGATAAGGGATATTGAACATAATGTTGCCCCATATAATTGAGTGTTTGTAAATACTGTGCAAGTTTAGTAAGTAACCGACTCATTTTATTAGTTGAATACCCGGCTCGTAACAATGAAGATAGATTAAAAAAATCTAGTTTAGAAGACCTAAAAAAAATATTTTAGTAGCGAATCAAATTAAAATGTCTAAGTCTAAGTTTTCTATCATTAAACGCCTGAGTCCTGACCCCATCACCAGACCTTCATTACTTAGTCCAATCTATTGGAGTCATCAGAACCAAACATGATCCCAAACTGGAGTGGTTTACTTGTAGCCGCTGAACAGTCGCAACTTGTAATGCCCTTTGTACCAACCTTCCTACTTTGTCGACTTTACTAAAATATCATGCATCTATTATCTTAATGCCGAATTTTCATGGTTCATTAAACTTAGTGATCGATCCGACCTACCGATCTTAATGATAAACGTACGCACATAATGCGGGCATGTAAGCACATCATTGCAGTAGTTATGTGATGCAACTAGTGCAGTAGACAGTAGCACAAGGCGTGCTTTTAGTTCATCGCGCCGAGCATCTTTTTTTTATGGTATAAAGGGGCAAACGAGCTGACGGGTCACCTGATGGTAAGCAACTACCGCCGCCCATGGACACCTGCAACTCAAAAGTCACAAGTGCGTTGATGCTCTTGGAGTCCCTCCCGTTCGAGTTCGTCAGCGGGAGGGGGGGTTTGGGCTCCGGTAACCTCACTCACTCAGTGAAAGGCAGCGAAAGAATTGCTTAACACCGGTATAAAGGTACTTACACACTACACTGGTTTTCTGTGAGGCCGTGGTATCACTCCGGTCGAGCCGATAAAATGGCCAAGCATCTAGTTCAGAGCAGCGATTGTTCGGTTCGAAGCTTCTCCGTGCATCTAAGTTTCCACAGCACTATCCAGAGGGCTCCTCACAGCACACTGTTGGAATGCCTTCTCAAGGTCCACAAAACAGAGATACATAATGCGACTCTGTTCTCTGTTTTTTTCTTGCAATTGACGCAATAAGGAAATTGTCTCACAAGTACCACGGTCAGGTTGGAAGCCTAATTGGGAGCCTGGCAGAATCTTTTCAGATAGACTTTACCAGGCACTGAGAGTAGAAAATACCAGGGTAATATAAAGTATTAGGGGCTTGTACTTTTTCCTACATAGCGGTGAAGGGTTCCCACATCGCCGAGTACAAATCCTCACCACCGCGCTGCAATTATTACAACTTACCCGATATAAACTCCATCGACCAAATGCACAATTTTCTTTTAAGCTAATATATTTTTTCTGTATTTCACAGTGGAGCTCGAAGGTAGACTACTACCAGAAGGCAAAACCTTTGATACGAGAACGGTTTCATTTCATTTGGGTGAAGGTAGCGAACATAAAATTTGTGACGGCATCGAGATAGCTTTGGATAAGTTCGTCAAAAATGAGAAATCTCGGTTAACGATCCAACCTAAATACGCCTTCAAATCGGAAGGGGATGCCGAACTTGGTGTGCCACCGAACACTGCAGTAGAATATATTGTTAAACTGATCAAGTTTGAAAATACCAAGCAAGATTGGTTACTAGATCCATCAGAAAAGATAGAACAATCTAAGATTTCCAAAGAAAAAGGCACCAATTACTTTAAGGCGGGCAAGTTACAGCTTGCCATTAAGATGTATAAGAGAGTTGTTTCATTACTAGAAAGTGAGTTTATTCATTTTATCATTACATGTTATAAAAGAAAAAAGAATACAGTCGAATTGAGAACCTCCTCCTTTTTTTGAAGTCGGTTAAAAACAAAGTCCTCCAGCAGCATCTCTATGTCTGTATGGACACGATAAACTCATTAAGTACTAAACCGATTTTCGGCTTCCACTATTAAAAGACGTGATTCATAAGGATGGTATCCGTGTATATAATTAAACACTAAGGTATCTATAGTGTAAAATGGCTGATATATGACCATGATTGTTAAATATCGGCAAAAATCAATGTATGCTCTGCTGTCCGTGTGAATCTGAACCTTGTTAACACCAGAAAGAGATAACACTTGTGAAAGAGTTACCTCTTACAGAAGTTCAAACATGATAATGATAATAATATAATAACTTATGTCCAGAGTTGATATCCCATACAGTAACATTCTAGATATTATTGGGAATGTAACAAGATTATTGAGAAGTTTCTGTATTATAGATATTTTGAACTAACTGAATCCAAAAAAGATAATAAAAATAAAACTGATAGTCAATACAGCAACACTGAGAATTAACAATGAATATAATTAGAAATGATATGTTTACTATTTTTTTAATGGATTATTCTAAGACGATATTTTTTGTTCTCCTCCAAATTGTGACAGTGGGTGTTTTGATAGACCCCTAATGGCTAACCTTATTATGTTACAGATATAATAGATAATGTAAATGAACCTCTTCTGGTTCAGGAAAAAAAAGAAGCTCCGGAACTACTCTTGTCAGTCCATTTGAACCTTGCATTAGTCTACTTAAAACTCACACCCATTGATTACTTCGAAGCCAAGGACCATGCTGTTAAAGCTCTCAAGTACGATGAGAAGAATGTGAAAGGACTTTTCAGAAAAGGGCAGGCAGTGTTAGGCCTTGGAGATGCAGAGGAGGCGTTGAAAGCCTTTGAAAAAGTTTTGGAAATTGAACCACAGAATAAGGTAATTATTGCAATTTTTTTTCTTTTTACAAGAATAAAGGGCCAAAACCTCCTTTCCAAGGAGGGGCCTATGTCCAGCAGTGGACTATTAAAGGCTGTTGTATGTGATGATGACAAGAAAAAGGTGTTGGGAAAAGAAACACAATAGGCGAAATACACAGTACAATAGTTGATTTATAAGGAGTATTTACTATTAGCAAAATTTTGACTAAGATTATATTACAAAATATATATTGAAAATGCGTCTGCCAATCATATGATTAATTAGGGATAAGTAATGCAGCGTAATGTCCCAATCCACTTTATAAAGTCTAGCATTTAATAAGCGATTATTCGATATAAAGCCAAAGAAGAAACCGTTTTTTTTTTTTATATATATATATTTCTATAAATCGCGGCGAAATCACGTGTCATAGTCACATAGGCTCAGTGGAGCTCGCCTGCGGTCGTCGTGTTCCTCACAGACACTAGGTCGCACATCCAGCACTACTCAGTCATTTCTGTCCTTACGTAAGAATAAAATGCGTGCTATGTTCACAGGCAGCCGCTAACCAAGTGCTCGTGTGCAAAACAACAATCCGCAAGCAGAAGCAGACAGAAAAGCAGATGTATGCCAACATGTTTGACAAGTTCGCCAAACACGACACGGAGGTAACAGGTTCGCACGATCTTTTAAACGCACCCACGTCGATTGCTGTCTCATCACTGTATTATATTAGTGTCTCATGTTTATTGTCGATTTTGCAGTGGAAAATCCAAATGGGCATGACAGTTTCTAGATAGCTGAAATTTTCAGCCTTTACCTAAACCATCAGAAATATCTAACTCAAAACTTAAACTGTTTTGCTTATGTGCACACATTTTTAATACTGCTAAACCTAAAGTTAAACACTAGGAGAACATTTTTTGTTTTTTATGTTTAAAATAAATTGTCTCCCAATCTTCGACAGATGGAAAAGATAAGAGCTAAAAACGAAGTGGATGTAATAGGAGAGAAGGTGGGCGAGTGGGGGACCGGAGAAGGGGAGTGGACCGACCAGCAGCGAGCTCGCGAACCGACCGAATTTGAAAAAGAAAACCCCAACATTCTTATGCTTGACAAAGAAGGACAGTTCAAGAATATGTAGATTTAAAAGCATAAAGATGTTTACCTAAAATCTGTATAGAAGCAATTTTGCTTACAATTTTGCCTAAAACGCAACAAAATCGCACGTCAACTACATATTTCAGAAATGTTTGCATTCATATCTTATGTCTACCATTAAAAGACCATAGTCTTTTAATTTCATTTCATTTTTTTTCCCCAAACAAGCAATAGATGTAAGAAGACTTTCAAGTTGTAAGGTTGATATTTTTCTTCGAACGCAGTAAACGTCCTTAGATTCAGTTTTAATGAATCGACTTAAAGCAGTCAGGAAAAATCGTGTTGTTAACTATCTGCCAAATGTTTCTACACAGATTATAACGTAAGCATATATAGTTGCCTTGTGTAATTGTAAGCTGTCTTCAAAATAAGAAATCTCTTTACAGAAACGATTAGTTTAGTCAATTTATTGTTTTAAGCACCATCGACACAATGAAATCTTACCGCCAGTTTTTGTCTTCTTTAGACGAATCATTCCTCTCTATTTTATGTATATTTGAATTATCGGGCTGTGTTCACTCGTATTTTATACTAAAGGGTATAAATTATTGCAATGCTTGTACTGTCATGAAATAATTATGTACCCGTTTTTTTACCTATTTTAAACATTACAAAATGTCATTTAGAAATGAAGTACATTATGTTACAAACTAGCAGTGTTGTTATTGATACCTTAGCCAAATCACGTGACAGGCAATGTTATACATATATTAATCTGAGTGTCATTTTTTAGTGTGTTTTGTTTGAGTAAGCACGGGTTTATTTGTAGGTACATCGGTTACTTATTTTAGTTTATGAATTTACATTAAATTGTAATAAGCATTCTTTGTGTTTTATTTAGCTCAAATATTGATAACATCTTACACAGATGGTGTTACACTCTACCACCGTCGGGCTACCACGTGTCTTATACATATCAGAAGAGATTGTTGTCTGCCTCCATTGACCCATAGTCGCGACTTAAATGTTTACCAATGGTGACAAAGAGTGATTGGAGATGCACGTGTATTATCATTATAAGCATAGAGTACAAGAGTGAGAGTAGAACATTCACAAACAGCATGAGATCTCGTCTGTTCGACTTGAGATTTGGTTCCCACTGGGTTTACTCTGTACGAAGTTTGAAGTTTTGTATGTACTTGTCACACCCTACATGGCAAAAACAGCATCGAAATTAATCTAAAAACTCCACTCCAACAGGTATTTTGGTACCTGGGTGCAAAATTCAAATTATCTTTATTTCATAAAAAAATTAAGACCGTTGAAATCGTCTTTTATGTAGACTCTAAAGTCGTAGATCAACACACACAATAGCAAAAATCTGTTTTGTCAAATAGTTAGGATTTTTAAAAAATAAAATTATGCTTATAAGAAATTTATAATATGGGATTTAAATTTCTTAATACTTGAGTTGAATATCATTTGGGATTTTATTATAAAATCGGACACATTGACCTCGAAACGACTTCTTTATCTTTTGGAGCCTAGAGGCAGAACTTGTCTACTTCAGTTATTTTCACAGCATAATGTAGTACCATTATGCTGTGAAAATAACTGAAGTAGACAAGTTGTGCTGTATCAACATCAGTCAACTCTCGAGATTTTCTGTTTGCGTATGCTGCTGAGCTGAGTCTACTCGATAATTTATCGACATGTGGGCCCCACTTTAGCTTAGAATAGATTCTAAGCGAAGTGGGCCCACACCTAAAAATGTCGTAATATCCACAAGGTCCAACTCGACATCCTTAATCATAACAGTAGTTTTCACTGGCTTGACGTGTGGCATAGTGAAACGTATACACTTAGTTTTTTGTTAATTTAAAAGCAAACTGTCGACGTCAAACCATTGAACCACTTTCGAAATGGCGCTGTTTACGTCTGTGAATTTAGTAAGTGTCCGTTTGTCTAAATAGTAGTGATGATCATCTGCAAACAACACAATCTCGAGATTGTCCTTGACAAAGTGAGGTAAGTCGTTAATATATACTAAAAACAAAAAAGGGCCGAGAATAGAACCTTGCGGAACGCCAATTTGTACCACAGAGCCTGGAGACTGCTCACCATTAATATCAACTTTCTGAATCCTATTATACAGCTATGAAGCAAGAAGTTCTACTCCTTTATTTTTGATTGCAGTAGTGCTGTAATTTCCTGATCAGCGTTTCATGAACAACACATTCAAAAGCTTTAGATAAATCACAAAAGATACCTAATCGTGGGTATCCTCCCAGGCATCAAATACATGTTTTACTGGCTCAACACTAGCATCAGTTGTGAAGCGACCCCTTGTAAAACCAAATTGCATTGTGCATTTAACTCCATCAAAAGCCATACTTCATTTTTACAGATAGCTTAAGGAGTCTTGATTCTCAATTAGAATGTCTCCATTGAAAGATTTAATGCTTCAGCTTCAGCCATTTTAGCGAGAAACCGGAAAGCTTCTCATTCCAGTGTTGGATTTGCAATAGAAGAAAACATTGCCAACGTGATCATTGTTTTTGAATCACTTGCCGGCTGCTTATTTGTCCACTGCACTATAAAAAGTCAGCTAGTATAGAAGACCAAAATCTAATTTATGTGAACTATGAGAAACAGTTGTATAGGATATATTTTTAAGTATAGCAAAACCATTAGTTGGAATTTGTCGGTCACTAGTTCAAAGTTATAAGCGTTTATAGGCGGCCGACCTGGGGTCAGTGTCCCCAGCTTGGCCATGCTTATATTTCAAAAACTAGGGCCTTAGGCCCTAGTTAATTAATCCCAATTTTTCGCACATTTTTTTGTTATCAAAATTGCAAACCTTGTTGGTAGCCACGCCAGTGTCACTGACACCTTTAAAACGGGTTTACTACCCGTCGACTACAGAATACTAAAATGAGCGAAGCCCGACACGCATTTGGGCGGTCTTTAGTTTGAATTAATAAAATTTGCCAATGCATCCCATTCCTATAGAGAATAACAAAGAAAAGGCAAATAAAATAAAACCCAATGCGAACTAGTCAGATTGTATTATGTAATATGTATAAGGATCAATAATTTCCATTCAGATTTGAGTAGCGCTCTACATTGAAACGGAAAGTAATAATGCTCACATCAAACTCTACACTTCATATAGCAATATTATAACTGTAAAACCTATGTCCCTTATAATTATCTGTTTAATATAACGTAGTTACAAAATATATCAATGTGTAAAGTTAAATCGCAATAACAAAAAGTCTCTATAATATTTACTGTTATCCATGAGGCATGCAAGAGGTAGTTCGGTACATTAATTGTATCTGAACCGAGGCAGAAAAATCTTTGTCTTGTAAACATTAACATTTCCTGTCTCGGTAATTATATAGCTAAATATAAGAGTTTTAAAACAATTCCCATACAGCTATTGAATATAAGAAAATAAATGTAACAGCGTTTACTATTTACAATTAGAAGCTTGACGCACAAAAAATACAGTTTCTTAAAGTATACATCATATCATGTCAAAAGTTTAAAACATCAAAGCGAAAAAGCTGATTAAATTTATCCTTTCTACCCACAAAACGTGTAGGCCATGATTCAGCTGCATATGTTTAATGCCAAGTGGGCGCGTGGGCGCGGGCGCTACGTAAGCTCCAACAAATCATGGTCCACTAGTTCCTAGCACCGTTCAATGATTTAGGCCAGCTACTTAAATACACGACAAGACTCAAAAATATCTATAAATATTAAAATATATCAAAATAGTTCATCACCACACTTAAACACCATATACAAAAAATTATATTTCATATGGTTATATTCTCAAGATATATATAGGTAAATTTCATAAAAGAGATTTCAAAATACAGTAAACTCTAAAAGTTGTAAATTGAAAAATCTCAAAATACTAAAAACTAGTCTTGCCGAGAAAATAAGTACATCAAAGAACTGCAGTGTCAGGTTTCAAGGATAAGTTTGTCATAGAAATATGTACACATGTCATTGCAACGCCAAATAACCAGAATGTAACACTATGTATACTTATTATGCATTTTACTTCTTTATTTTACTAAAATGAAGAACAATTCTGAATGAAAACAAAATTTTAGCTTACTACTTGAAACATCGACCGGGTTTTGATAAACTTCACCATTGCCTTACTACATAATTTTATACCTTATTATTACCAAGTTTACATGCAATATGATTATTTATTTAGCGAATACTATGGGATTACGTTCATGTCAACATGTCTAATAGTATGTAGTCGTGGTTGTTATCAATACAGTTTTTGTTTTAGACAAATATGACTCAACGTTTCTGAATTTTTATTTTCTAAACAGTTATTGGAACATATCCAAAGTAACACATTAGTTTATAGGACATTTATAAAGTACTTTCAGTAAATGAATGGTTGACATGAACATAGTCAGGCCCGCAACAGTACCAAAGGTACAGTTGCAAAACGTCGTATAAAGAAATTCATTTTATAGTTTTACACACAAAAGCTACACATAGTAAACGGATTTCTTACAAGACGTTTTTTAAAAATCCCTGTAAGTATATATCGTAACCCGGCCTGCAAACCTTATATTTTAATACAGATTTAGAATGGTACTTATTTTGTACACGTATTTGGGTATTGGGGTAGTATTACGTAGCCATCTTGTTGAGGGTGCGAATTATCGCTTACTAATCGTTTTAAAAACACGTTCCGATAAAATAGAACCACAATACCCTGTGATTGACTATAATCTAACACCTAAAAGCTAGGGACAAATACGGTCGCAAAGGGTACAATGGGGTACTTCGGGTCAGGAACAGTTTGAATGCTTAACTAGGTGTTTAGATTTTATGATCTAGCAAACTCGTTGTAGGCTTAAACCTAAATCCCGCCTACTGATCGGGAATGTATTCAGCAGTGGGATAATTAGTCAACTTGTTTTTATTTATACCGTTATAGTTGTTTAGAAACGAGTCATTAAAATTAACACTCTTCTACTGTTCAGAGACCATATTAAAATTATAAAGTTGTGTTTTAATTGTTTACACACCTAATTTGCTAGAGATTATACTTATTTTACAACTAATCGTGTATAGTTAAACGCAGTGTCATTAGAATAAAAACATACTATTGTACCCTTTGCAACAAAAAATTTAACATCAAAATGGTTTTTTCATGAATACAGAAGTTTTGAAATAAGTACTATTTATATTGAATAATGAAAGCCTCAGGCGAGGTTTTAAGACATCCTTATATTGTATGTGAGTTAAATGCTATGTATATTATAACTGTCACAAGCTCGCACAGAACTGACAGCGATTGGACGACCGCAGCGGTAGGGACTACTTTTTTTTAATTTATATAATTTAGACAACAGTTTCACGAACATCGATTACGACAAAAAGACATAGAATACTGCTATCATCGACTGGCAAACTTGTACAAAATTTAACGCCACATGAATTTTTTTTTTGCTTTTGTTAGATCGCCTACCGCGCAGTCGGCCACTGGGGAACCAATCTAGCGTGGGCGGCCAGCGCCGAGCCAGCGAGCGCGGTCGTGCCGATACAAGAGTATCTCCGAAACGCGAGCCTCCCGCGGAGCCCGCGGTGCGAGCAGTTTGCCCAACGTCCTTCCGCGAGTTATTCGGAGCGCCGAATACTCGTTTCATTATTAATTTTGTCGTTTTCGTGTCGAAGCCTATGATTATCCGATAGCTACGCCGTTGTCTATTACTTGTTTTGCTTTCGTAACATCTGACTTTATTCCGCATAAATCCCTGACTTATAAGTCAAATTTCAAGTTCAAAGAACTCATAATACCTAGCAGTCTTTGGATATCTTTATCACTAAGACCCCTCTCTTCACTTTGTAAATAATTCTCTCCAAAATATATTTCGGAGTTAAATATTATTTCTCTTTTTTAACATTTACATCAACATTTTTAAGTTGCAGCTTGATTCTGCTTAAGTAAACATTGTCAAGTTGTTTTTTTTTTGGTGTGGCAACACCGGTATCGATCGATTTTAATTAGGTTGCTTACGCATCTCTATGTTTTGTACCAACGTCATTTCTCTATTTCCAAATGTATACTAGCTGAGCGGCCCGGCCCCGCACCGCTCCGAGCTATTCAAAAATGTTACTTCCGGGCCGAGCCGCGTGTATCCTGTCTGTCTCCAAGTCGCCGTAACACGCTACACATTACATTGTTTGTACTCACTCGTTACGTTACACTCTCTAATCTTAACACTAAATTTACATAAAAAATATCACAGCACTATCGATTCACTTACACTAAAATCACGACGCTTTGCGTCGTAACTTTTGAATAAAAAATAACAATAATAATAAAGGAATCGAAATTGAAATGCATGAGCAAACCGCCGTTGGTCTCAGAGCTGTACTTCGATGGACTAGGGAAGCTATACCTGGTGCTTTATACAAAGAGTTTCCAACTGTGTAATACTGTGTTGTGTGTTCTTGTTTTCGCCGCCACGAGTCATTTCACTGCGGTTTTATTTATTTCTAAAGGATGGAATGTTCTTTAGAAAGGTAGTTAAACAACTGAAATGATAGAAATGTCTCGATTGCTACCAACGGCGGCCTCAAAAAGCGTCGAAATGCAATCACGAGTGCCGCTAGTACCCAAAGTATTTACAAACGCAAATAATTTGTTCACTAGAATGTCTTATTCTAACTTTGGATCAAAATCATCGAATGCAATATTGAAAACCAAACCTTTGAACAGCAATCTAAATATTTTACTGGCGCCTGTCTCAGAACAGAAGTCGGCGACGTCAGGAATTAACGAAACCCCCAAAGTAAAGATTTAACCACACTTTTTAGGAAACTGTCTACGGATTACATGTAAATGAGTTTTTTTTAAGTATTCGCTTGATAACCTGCACTATTCGTTTCAAGACGTTAACTTCCATAATACGTTTATCGGTTCATAATTCCTCGGTCGCAGACTCATCGTTAAATGGCACATAAAACTATATTCCGTTCTACATATTATGTCGAGGCATAAGTTTAAGCAACATCTTAAGCGATAACTTAAACAACTAAATGAGGTAGCATAGCATTATTATGAATATGATTAAAGAACATTAACCAACTAATGTTTGGTGGGATCTATGTTATATAAATGTATATATCAACAGTTACATTAAAATATTTCCTATGGATTACTGAGGTATATAGTCGTTTCCGGCTGAGGTAGTTTTGCGGGTCGGACGAGCGATTTTGATCACATGCACTCCCATTTCTTTTATATTAGTGTTCAAATTCGCTCGACCACAACAATACTATTTATCTATTAACATCTACAAGGCCTACTGCAGGCAGATATTCAACTTTAATAAGAGTGAGTCATATTATATCGTTCGAACTCAAGTGAGTAACTCAGACTCCTATACAGTTCATAATGAACGTTTTGAGGTCTGCATGTGGTTGAACAGGTTAATTTTTGAGGTGCGGTGATCTACCGTCCATCATAGTATTAGTCGCTGAAACACGCCACGTGCAGTACCCATAACGTCAGCTGTTAACACGTCATTAAAGCATTCTATAAATAATCGGCAGGAGTCTGAAAAACTCGGATGAAATACGTGAAAATTATATTTCTCATCACTGTCGAACGGCAGTGACTGCAGCGAGCCTCAAATATGGATACAAAATACAATATACTTAGAATATATCTGTGTTTATAATGGAGAGTCTGTTGACGTCGTCTAATTCATACGCTTGGTACAGCTTGGTGATGAGCGGGTCGGCGGGCGAGGCGAGGCGCGGGGCGGGCTGCGGCTTGATCGTGAGCCGCGGGTCGATGTGCGGCAGGTAGTGGTCGTCCAGGTGGATGCCGTCCGCCACGTTGAACTCGGGCCCGTACTCGCGCAGGACCGCGCCCTGGCCCACCCCCGAGCACTCCAGGGGGGTTGCTTTTATTTCTATACAAATAAATACGATTTTCTCATTCACACTATTCTATGAAATCCCTAGTTGGTATTTTTGTAAGTAAGAAATGAAAAACCTAACACATCTTGTTACAATTGCACCGAGTATTGTTTTAGAAATTTAGAGAATCATAAAAATCTTTGTTAGAATGGATGTATACCTATTTGTTCTCATTCATACCAGAGATACATCAAAAGCTTATTACTGCATTAAAATTACATCAATGATAAATCTCTAATCGAATTGCTCTAGCCACTAGATGTAAGGACAAAGCTTTGTCTGTTTATGGGACCAGACTGGGTTTTGTGAAATCTTCATTATGCATCAGTTTTTCATGATTTCACGAACTTGCGTTGCTTTAGTTGTAAGCCCATAGATTGGTCTATGTTGAGTTATATATTTGTATTGATGTGATTTTTATGACCTTCCACACAGGTTATCGGAGTCATCTCATTTCTGTTATTGTAGTGGCTTGTTTTTTTATATTCTACTGACATCTAAAATTGCACTGGAACAAGGCCTACTCAAAAAAAAAAACTAGAATTTGAGTAGAGATACTCTATGCCACCACAGAGATTGGTTTATGGTCTGAAATAGCAGGTAGGCTGCTTTTTACAGTAATACGCTATTAAAGTGGTAGTGCTAGTATACATATATTAAAAAAAAAACTTACCAGTTTCAAATGTGGTATGAGTGACCGGCAGCATATCCATATATTGTAGACTATTGTCGATTAATGAATTTTCGTTCAAAATACACCAATCCTTCTTGATTATCGTCGGATCAATGCTGTCCATAGTGCTGTCGTCGGACTCGGCGAATATGTACGTGTCCAGTGATATCTCAGGGCTCGTGGATTCTATGCCTGATTCGCTTTTAACTTCACTGTAACTACTATCAAAGTCCTTTCTATTTTTTGCAGCGGAAACGTTTTTCGTAGCTTTTTTGGTATCCTCGGCGAGTGTTTTTAGCTTGTTTCTATCAATGTTGTGCACTTTGCGGAGGTGCTTCATGCAGTTTGGATAACTTGCGAAAGTTTTGGAACAGATGATGCATTTGTGGGGTCTCGAACCGGTATGGATGTTGAGATGTTGTTCAAGCTGATACGGTCTCATAAATCCTTTGCCACAATAGCTGCACTTGTGGTGTCTGATTTCGGAGTGTGTTTTTGTGTGCTCAACGAGCCGGTGGCGAGCGTTAAATACCTTTCCACAGACCTTACAGACATGGAGTACTGACTCAAAGTGTATTGGGATGTGTTTGGTGATCAGGTACTTTTCTCGGTACTCTTTGTTGCAAACGGGGCAGGCATAATGCTTCATGCGGTGAACGTCGAGATGTGCCTGGCAGGATGATAGCGTGGTGAACTGCAGGCCGCACTGTCGACACCAGTTGTCACGAGATGCTTTATGGGTGCGCTGGTGGAGGATCAGATCCCTGGGTGTATCAAATCTGTACACAAAACATATTCATGTCATGAATAATAAGGAAATAAATAATAATATAGTTAAGTGAAAATTATAACATTTAGAAGATAACAATAAATGCACGAAGATATGAGCACTCCGCAGAATCAATGCAAATAAATGGGCAGCCATTATATACACATACTTTCGTGACGAATGTAGAAGCTTAAACATCTTAAATAATGTATTATATTGTTTTACATACTTCATGTTGCATCCATCTTCAGGGCAAGTGAAGGCGTTGACAGTGTGGACAACACGCAGATGTTCGTGAAGCCTGCGTACAGAGCCAAACGCGTGACCGCACTGGACGCAGCTGAACGGCTTATTGTCTGCCGAGCCCGGAGTGTGGAACGCTTCCGTGTGGAGCACGAGGAGAGATAGGCGAGGAAATAACTTGCCACAGTCTACACATCTGGAGATTAAACCAATAACTATATATAATTTTATAAAATACACTTCTTTTTGAAAGGTTTTAAAATAAGTTTAATCCTGGGAAGAGGTCACAACCTATATAATATAAGAATGGAATGTGGGTGGTGTATTCAAAATTACATTTTTACAATATTTACAAACATTTTAGAAATACAGGGAAACATGTATATTTACAATTGCAAGTCATAGTGATAGTCTATCATCATAATACTCACTCGAATCTATTTTTGGCGACGTGAAAGTAGCAGTGGTCGGCGAATAAATGGTATTTTCGGTACTGTTTCCCACAAATGTTGCATGAGTAAAAAATATCTTTGTCTGAATGTTCATTAATGAAGTGATGATCAAAATCTGTTCTATTTTTGAATAGTTCATCGCAATACGAGCAGAGGATTCCTCCAAGCATGTCAACAGAGCAGTCGGTACTGAGTTCAGTGCTAACAATTTCGCTAGTAAGTGCTTCGTCAAAATGGGTTGTAAGATGTTTAGCGGTATCAAGCTTGCTGCTGGATATCTCATTGCAGATAGGACACGGATACAATATTTTGCAGTGTTCATCAATATGCATCTCACACATATCAACACTCTCTATTGTACTCGAGCATTGGCGGCAAGGGTAAGGAGGCTTCTCTTTATCTCGTTTATGAAGGTTTTGATGTGTTTGCAGTTCACTTTTAGATGGAAATCTGAAAAAAAAATTTTTGGAGTTTGATATTGATGAATTTCTTTTATTAGAGAATGAATGAAATCAATATCAAAAACTTAAAGTTGCGTGATCAAAAATTTTAAATGCGTTTTTATTTGTTAGTTTGACTAAAACTTTTGGGTGCTTGGTCATGCCTATCATGCTTCTTTCAGAATGAAAACAAAAATATATTTAAGATTAACAAAAACTTATTTCAAATCAACATGTTTCAAATTACAAAACATCCACTAAAGTGATTCACTGATTCAATGGAATAAATAAAGTTCAGTAAATTATTGAATGGTATAGGGGTATTTTTGATGGTAGGATGTTCAGTTCAGTCCCAAAGAAGCGAAAAACGATTTATAGAAGTTGTTTCTGGGGAGGCTAAAACTCTAATATATATTTTTTTAACTTAAGTTTAAAAGTACTTACTCTTTTTGACATGAGGCACACCTGAATAGGTGGACAGAATTAATATGACTGGTCAGTACGGATTGTTTTGAAAACGGCTTGTGGCATAGTTCACACCTGTAGCAACAAAACAATCACTTTTAAAAGACAATCAAAGATCTTATTAAATAAAAACTATCAATGATGATGTCGATGAAAAATTGCATGTCATTTGACAGGCATTATTGGCAGTTTACAATGCATCTTGTTTGGGAGAAAATATGACGCACTTCTAATTTGTTTTGAGTCGTGTAATTAGTGAAGCATCTAATTCCTGAATCTCCAATAAAATAAGTTTTAATGTAATTATAACATACATCTTGGTTACTTCTTCCACATTCTACAGACCTTTCATTTGCGCTGATCCAATACGAATGCTTTAAATCCAATTTAGAGCTTCAGTCAAAGTTAGAGGTTAAATTCTATTGAATTCATAATTGAAAGTTTTAATTTATTAATCTTATTTTGATAACATTCCGGGAAAAGTATTATGTTGGCTTTTTCTGAGTACTTGTTTCATTTATAATGGATATGACATATTTATAGGAATACTTACTTGAACCTGTCTTTAGCTACATGTGCCAGATAGCAGTGGTTGCGAAAATTGGGATATGGGGCTATCTCCTTGTGACATACTACGCAAGTGTACACTATGGCTGAAGGAATCCTATTATGCTGCTCAGTGTAGTGACGGTCAAACTCTTTCTTGTTGCCAAATGTTGAATGACATAAATTGCAGAAAATGCCACCGATAACGTCGATAGCGGTCGGTTTCGGGCAGCCAGCGATCAGCTGTTCCAGCTCTACCAACCACTCCCCGCCGCTCTCTTCGAACTGAATGGGTGACTCCATCACTACCCCTGGGCTAAGTATGATCCATCTATTAAGTTTTCATCTGTGTCAAATGGTTGTTGTGAACGCTGCTATTGAAAACATTGTTTTGTAATTTAATTTGCGGCTACATGTTTGAACAATATTTTGCCTGAAAAAAAAATGTCGGCGTAAGCGATAGCAACGACCTTGGCTTTTTGTGATGGTAATAAATTGCTTTTATTAACATTCATCGTAATTCGAACAAAAGAACAACAGTTTAAGTTGTTTCATACGTACTATTACTACGCGTCCCTCTTCACTGATCAATTGTAGGTTGTTCAGCCATTAGTAGAAAGAATCGCGTAGGTAACTTCTTAACAATGAAATTAACATGTGATTCACACAAATTTTGATAGAAACTAATAAATATGCATTGGACAATAGCCCCACACTACATTTTATATTGCAACAGCAGAAATAAATGATAAATTTTAATAAAAACGCAACGCCGGATAACAAACAACGCCAAGAAAACGTGTGGATTTTGATTATCTGCGCATTCCCCTACTCCGATTATTGTAGTTATTTAGCATCCTGACAGGATAGCACTATATACAATTCATCGAAACAAGTGAAATCACAAATTGTTGCTAAAGATTTTGAATTTCAAACACTGGAACAAAATACATACAACAGACGTAATAAAAAATCAATGAATAGTGAGGTCCAAGTGATGTGTACAAGCTACAATTAAGGTGTAGTTTTAAAAATGTGAAGATTAAGTATTTTACAATTTGCTGTTGTATTATATAAAAAAAAAACAAAAAAAATAATCTAAAGTATTGTTGATCTAATTGTCACCATTAATTATTGCTTCTAATGTTTTCTTTGAATCAAAGTGTCAATAAAATTAATGTAATCACAAACGATATGAAACTAACTATGTAGAATCGACTAATGATTCGTCAACTAAGATTTGTTGTGTCACCACTAGTCAGTCACCACTAGTCAGGATAGACAGTCACTAAATTTGTCAATTTTATATGTCAATTTGCACAATATCAAATTGGATTTTGTGTACCTATAATTTTGATAATTGTGATATAATAAATTAGTAATAGGTATTTACTATTACTTACTATCAAAGTTTACCTTTTACAGTGCTTAAAGTACTTAAATTCAAGTGTTGTGGCTGTGGACATTCAAGCTGATATTAAAACATATCGAAGGATCTCATATCTAACTGAAATGCAAATCTTAATTGGCGACAGAGATTGTAAGTTTTGTGTGATTGCAATATTTATTAGCCGTGTTTTTCCTTTAACTAATTTAATTTTTTTGGTATTTATTAATTCTTGATTTGTGTAGCGATTGCAGGTAAATATTATTGAACGAATTATAACTGATTAATAATTTGATTCTTACCCTCAGATGACTGAGGGTGAAAATTACTTACTAATTAGATGTAATAAATTAGTAAATATATTTGTTTTATAGCATATCAAGCGCTCACACGGTAATGTTTTGTAATCAATGTCAAACAAGTCTGTTGGCGTCTTGCCAACAGTATTCTCGAAATAGTTAACTCTGGCGTTATTCCACTCCCTGTTCTAACAAACATCGGAAAAAAAATTTGTTATGGAGCGACAACACCCTATAAGCGCTAGTTTCCATGGCTCCATGAGGAGCAGGGATTCTTCATCGACTATAGGCAGTGATCCTAGGGAGAAAATAAAAGACTGTTTTAGAAAATTCATTGCATTTATGTTTACACAAGTGGGTGTCGGCGCTCTTGTTGTCTGTTACGCCATCCTTGGTGCTGCAGGGTTCATGCACATAGAAAAGGACAACCCAGATGAGCAGCTGGAAGAAGTAAAGAGATTGAGGCAGAACTGTGCTGAGGCACTGTGGAACATCACAGTGAATGTCAACGTGTTTAACGAGACAATATGGGTGTTAAAGGTGAATGAAGTTTTAAGATTGTTTCAAAACAACATAACTGCTGCAATACTCACTGGTTACAATGGGAGATCAGCCCAGGATATTTGGTCATTCCCCGCTGCTCTTATGTATTCTTTGTCAGTGTTTACCATGATAGGGTATGGTAATGTGGTGCCTAAAACAGTGTGGGGCAAGATCAGCACCATAGCTTATGCATGTTTTGGTATACCAATATATATTTTGTATTTCTGTAACATGGGCAAAGTATTGGCAAAGACCTTCAAATGGTTGTATATTACTGCTCATGAGTGTAGCAGGCGTGATGACACATTATTTGAAGAAGGTGGAATACAGCCTGTTAAGAGGAAGATTACCGTACCATCTACAGCTTGTTTATGGGTAATATCTTTCTATATCTTGACAGGAACCATAATGTTTGGAGCTTGGGAAGATTGGAACTATTTGGACTCTACGTACTTCTGTGTAATTAGTTTGTGCAAGATTGGATTTGGAGATTTTGTTCCGGGAGCAAATATAGCTGATTCAGCCGATGGTTCTCATGTCAAGCTTGTCATTAATTTCATTTATGTACTCCTGGGTATGGGGTTGGTAGCTATGTGCTATAATCTTATGTGTGAAGATGTACAGGTTAAGGTGAGAGAGTTGAAAGAAGATTTGAAGAATTGCCTTGATGACATTACATTGAAGATCACAGTGTGCATGAATGATACAAAGTATTATCATCAGAAGCAGAGTAGGAGTGCCAAATGACATTATAGTACAACAAGCAATACATTAAAGTTTTTGTAACTAGTGCCTTCTTTAATGAACTGACTGGGTGGTAATATAATATTGTTAATGAAAATAAATGCATTTAAGTTATAAACTATTTTTTTTGTTTTATTTAGTGTAATATAAAATAACCCTAATCTTTATAAATCCACAATAGAAAAACTAGACAGGAAAATGAGAATGGCTACCCAATCTAAATTTACTTAAAAGATTTGCTGCTTCTTACCAAATGCATCAGAATGTCAACACAGTACTTATATCAAAAACAGTAAGCATAGCGAGCCTCACAGTACTTGTATATTTTACACAATGTGTCTCATCTCCTTCCTTCCTTCCTTCCTTGTCCGTCTACTTAAGATTCGTAGACGCAAGTCACTTAAATTAGCCTTTCGTCGTCTTGCTGGCACATAATTAGTTCGTTTTCAATCACTCCCTCAGATTGCAGGAAAGCGAAAGGAAAGAAGTTACACATTAATAATAAATTTTTAAATTTAGACTAGGCGAACCGAATTTAACTTGAATTCCGCTCTAAAATATTGTGGCAGAGTATTATGTACCTCCTACACATAGAGAAATCCTCTGATCAGGTTTGGTAATCAGACCTGGCAACGCTACCATACCGTTGAAGTTTTTAAGTTGTTAATATACAAATCGGCGCGAGAACTTTAATAGCGCAATGTAGGATTAGTAGTTCGGTGTTTCTTCGTTAGATGGTGTTAAAGTATATTTTTTGTTTCTTTGTAGTTGTATGTGGAAGTTGGCTCAATATAATTATGCACATCCACACCACAGATAGTTTAAAATAGATCAGAAAGTGATCATTAAAATATTACTTATTGGTGCATTTTTTGTTACGATCCTGTATGCTGATTATGGTGTGTGTAATACGTGTAGCTTAGCTACTAAGTACCAGAGCCAGCGTCACTAAACACACTTCTTTAAAAACTAGTGATTTGATTGGTTATTTATCGCACGACAGAGGGCCAAGTGTGAGTTTATTTCACATGAACTCGCTCTCGACGGCAACCGCGTTGGGCATTGCCATTGGTGAAGAGTTTAGTGAAGTCAAGGGCAACGCCGAACTCTGTCACCTTGACACTAGGCCCTCAGATGTGCGGTTCCCCGAGTAATTGTTGTTGGTGAAATTAGCGCCCAAAAACAAAACACTCGCTACTCTTATATTAATCAATGGGTATCAATGGGCGTAGATATTCACTTACCATCAGGTGACGCTTCCGTTCGTTTGCCCTCTTATAACACTCCTGTTTTGGGCAGTTGTGTAAAAATACTAAATGTGAATTTTGTCCAGCAGTGGAACGTCAACAATAGGCTGTCTCTCGCGTATGATGCTGCCGCTGCGGTTGCGGCGTGTAACGGGACATGAGGGGCGGCTCAATGACGCGCTGTTCCAGCCGGCCGCCCGCCCCCCTCCCATCGGCTCCCAGACCATTGTGTTTTTCGGAGGAGATGTCCAGGTACATAAATTTTGATTACTTGTACTCCTTTGAAGTGTTAAGTTGTAAGCACAAACGCTATACTGACCTCTGGTGATTGTAAAAGCTTTCACTTTAGCGTGAAAATCCTAGATGGTATGGCGTTTACTTGAGTTTAAATTGCAAAGGAGAATGTTGCGAAGTTTAAAATCTTTAAAAACATGACCTGTTGATCTAGTTGTTAGCGATCCTGACTGCTCAGCCAGAGGTCGATCGTGGATTCGATTCCCACCCGGGTCCAATAGTGTCATGAAAAATTGTAGTCGGCAAATTGTGGGCGTTTAAATCGCCTCTGTCTAACGCGCCTCTCCTATATCTATACAAATCAATAAAATTGAAATGTTTGTTTATAATGTCAAAATAATAGCTTTTTTTTCATGCTCACACGGTTATTTGCATGATACCTATGCCAAAAAAACCAGTTTAAATATTTTTTGTCTGTCTGTCTGTTTGTTCCGGGTAATCTTCAAAACGGCTGGACCGATTTAGATAATGTCTTACTACCTATATATTATATTATTTTTTCTCAGAAAAACCCCATAAAATTTTGCCCGGTCCGGGAATCGAACCCACTAAGTCAGCGCTTTTCAAATTCCACGCGAACGAAGTCGCTGGCACAAACTAGTTGGTCATAAAGACGTATATGACTGTCAAAGCAAATCAATATCTTTTTTTTAACGTCAAAACACTAGACTCGTTCCGATTACTTTACTTACTCCGTCTGTTTGCTTCATATGTGCTTACCACGTAGCCTTTATTTCTTCTAAGATTCCATAGTCTTTATTTCGTCTGATTATATAGCCATATAGGGTATTTATATATTCTATTTTTAAGTATTGCTATCTCCCAGGACTATCCGGAAGTGATGCAAGCGCACCGCGACAACCGGAACTACGTAAAGTGGAACTTGGAAAACACAGCGCGCATGCTCGGACATAACTTCCCTACAAAACACGTTCTGGTGGTGAAACCCGCTAGGTAACTGTAAGATGCATTTAAAAAAAATAAGATTAGAAATAAGTTAGGTGTTGCAAGCTAATTACCCCCGATTATAAAAAGGTGGTATTTAAGTTTACACACTCAGATATACATATGTCAGTCTACGCATTCAAAACAGATAACTAAACGGTTTTAATTGTTTTTTTTTTGCTTAGTGGTATTTTAAATTTATCTGTGTGTAGTGTATAGACTAATCAAAATCACAGGCACAGAGAACTAGTATTGCTTTCCAAAAAAAACTGGTGTAGCGCCGGTGTTATTTATTATCACCTAAATATTTTATGCGCTGCCTTACATTCTTAGGTTTTTATAAAATAAATAAATAATGAAGAAGTTGCTGTGCTATTATTATGCGGTAGCAGACATAGCCCCAATCGATAGTAAAATATTGAAAATTATAAAGCATTTGACATCACAGAAAACCGGTGTTAAGCAATTCTTTCGTTGCTTTGCACTGAGTGAGTGAGGTTACCAGAGCCCAAATCCCCCCTCCCGCTGACTTGAGCGGGAGGTACTCCAAGAGCAGCAACGCATTTGTGACTTTTGAGTTGCAGGTGTCCATGGGCGGCGGTAGTTGCTTTCTATCATGTGACTCTGCCGTCTGCTCGTTTGCCCCCCTTATACCATAAAAAAAAGCAGCAACTGATCACGTGTCTCGCCTCGTTATTGATGTAGTGAATTACCATGCACCATTAACTTTATACATACAACCGCAATATAAACTTTGTATAAACGAAAGTATTATTATAAACATCGTGCATATATTTAAAATGAAAATTCAGAGTAGAGCACTATATATACGCATTCTATTTTTAAAACTCGCTATAGAAACCAATAAGTCTCTTATCTCTGGATGCTGGAGTATATGGTGCATTCAAAGCCCTTATTTTTCTAAGTCCGTGATCATTTGCCGGGCCTGTTGGTCTAGTGGTTAGTGATATTGACTGCTAGCTAGAGGTCGTGGGTTCGATTTCCACCCACGACTAATACTAGATAGTGTGATGAGCGCGATCATTTGTTTTGTATCTCAGTGTAATTTATCTATAAGATGTAGGTATGTATTTAGAAATATATGTTTGTCAGCAGTCACGACTGCACGAATGGCGTAGTGGTTTAAGCGGTCGCCACGCCGCTTACTACTGCGCTGAGCGTTGTGGGTCCGATCCCCTCATGGGACGACACTTTGTGTGCACAAATTGTTGTTCTGAGTCTGGGTGTTCTTTGTGTCCGTTTCATGTATGTTTGTAAATTCCCTTGCGATACAGGATATATGTATTCCTAATGCGGGAGTAGTCTTTAAAACAAAAAGAAAAAAAGTCGGGTTACCATCTTACAGGCTCTGCCTAGTTTGGGATCAAACGGCCGTGTGTAAGATGTGTTTGGTTATTTTTGTAATTGGAACGTTATTTATCGATCTGGGAGTGATGATTTTTTGTGGTTTTTTCAAAACATATTTGTGATTTTAACTTCAGGGTAGAATACAAGAGCTTCAGCTGTTACGATAACTTCGTGCCAAGTAACAATGCGGGCGTCCCCGAGCACACGCCTACCCACAGTGCGCTGCATCACTTAGAGAAGTAATGTAAACATATATATTATTAATTATATAACCACACTATAAACTCAAAAACACTGCGTCTCTCAAAACAAATAAATTCCCCGTTTTTGCAAAAATTTTCATTGATGCTCGACCCTTAACAGTAACATACGCTATTGTCGAAATGGCCAGGCAGGGTCCATTTCTATCTAGATATTATTTTTGAAGTGATAACTTCTTATGGGAGGGTAAATCGCTTCGTTACGTAACACGTTATGGCGCCAGTCTGTCTGGCCTTTCTTTCTGTCACGCATACGGCAGCGGTAGGCAGGTTCCTCCTGTCTCACTCTAACCCACAGCGCTTGGCGTATTTCGGACAGACGCTTTACATAAAATTTAACTAATAACCTAATAATAGCTTTTCTCAAGTTAAAAATTTTCAATATTAAATAGTTCAACCTGGATTAGTTTAAGTTATCACTTCTGTAATATGTTATTTTATATTCTCATTTAAGTCCCTTTTTTGTCTTTTTGATAATAAATTCGTTAAACCTAAACCTAACCTATATTTATATTTCAGGCTACTTCAAGGCGTAACTAGTAGATTAAAATCGTTACCGACTGCGGATCTGTTAGAAGCTGTGTCCTCAGTCTCCTTGCCCGAGGAAATTGATATCGAAGATCTACATGTGTGTATAAAAATATTTTTAATCTATGTCACCTAGATACCTCATGTGCTTCACTGTGGCACATTGTGGTTCAGACGACCGAATGGCGTAGTGGTTTGTGTAACGGACTGCTATTCCAAAGGTCGCGGGTTCGATTCCCGCTCAAGTCAAATATTTATGTGCATTAACATTTAATGTTTGATTTGGTCTGGGTGTTTCTATGTATAATAAGTATGTATTTACAAAAAAAAAGTATATATGTATTTATATCAGTTGTCTAGTACCCATGGTACAAGCTCTGCTTAGTTTGGGACTAGATGGCGTTGTGTGAATGTGGTACAATATTATTATTATTCATGCGAAACGAGGAAAAAAACTGACGCGACAAATAGATAAAACAATCTTTGAATTGGGTTGTATATCGTGTCAAAGTTTGAGCTTCATCGGTATAGAACTTTTTGTTTTTGAAGCGTATATAAAGCAACTTGTATATAAATAAATTGTTCCAATCTTTGAACGGTTACTCATAAGTACAGTTACATTATCGTTACGTTAGATCTCTTATTCAAGTATTTCATATCGCCGTACTCATTGATCGGAGGGTGTTACTGAAACTATACTGAAATTGTTAAATTTAATTTATTATAATCATAAAGGTTACATAGTACACTTATTAAAGATTATTTTCATAATGTCGTTTATGATACTTTTGTAGAAAAGCGCCGTCCAGACGGGCGAGGCGAGCGGGACCCGACCGGGGCGAGGTGGGACGGACTCGCCGGGACCGGGGCCGGGACCGGGGTCGGGATCGGGGCCGGCACCGGGACTACCTGAGCCGTGAGTAGGTTTAGTTCCAATGGATGTTGTCTGTAGCATTTACAAATTTATTTACTTGTTATCTATCCCCTATCTTCTCTACTAGTCTTTTCTTAGTAGAGGATATTGAAAAGGCGCTCACACATGTCATGCGTGTATATTTGCGCCGTTGTATATGTTTTGTAATTTTAAATTATAAATATATTTCAAATTCATTAATTTTCTAAATTTCAATTCGAATTCAAAAGCCTATTTTTACCGTTTCTGTAATTACAATTGACAGTTCCTATACTCACACACATAACGATCGAAGATATTTTGGTATACAAGCTACAAGTACAGTTAGCGACCCTGATGACGGCTCGAAAAACAAAAATAGTTGTCAGAGAACGTTAATATTCCCATCTTCAGTACAGCGATTGCTTAAAAAGAAGAACAATTTTTTGTTTATTTTACATCAAGTCGTTCTCGAGCGCGTTCGGCGTTGTGATTGGTGAAGATTTTAGTGCGGGCCAATGGCGGTCACCGTGACGATTGGGCAGAAGTGAAATAAACTCACACTGGGCCTCTGGTCAAGACAGTATTGGAACTAGCGTCATCGATGAGTTTAACTAGACAGTGTAGTATTATACGCATAATATAATGTTGCGACTGCGAGTTAACTAAACGCACTATAACGGGCAACAGCGCGCGTGTGGGGGGGACTACCCGGACGTGTGCGACGAGTGGGGGACCCAGCCGGGGAGGAGCAGAGGACACATAAAACAGCCGTTGCTCGCCTTGGGACATCACCGTGGACGGTCCGACTTCAACCTCACACTTGATAACGTGTAAAGACCTGGCGATTAAAATACCAGTAATACAGTCCACTGCCAGTAGGCCCGTGTGTCTCGTACTATACGGTCGATCTATGCTAATTGCAACGCACCGGTGAACCTGTTCAGTGAGTCAGTGTATCTCAAACATTTTCTATTGTGTCGTTGTAGTTGGCCCTTTTCAATCATGAATTATAAATGTGGAGCCTGTGCCGAATTGCTGACAGATGGAGTTCATTGCACGGTCTGCAAGCAGCAGCTGCACTTCCAGTGTGCTGGCATTACTGAAGCTGGATATAGAAAATTGGGAGACCGAAAGCTTACGTGGCGCTGTGGGAAATGTAAGCAAACAACTCCCACCCAGCCGCTGTCGCCCAGAATCGAGCCTGAGTCACTAATTATGAGAGAACTAAGGGCCATCAATGATAAATTGGCACCCCTTGAATGTTTAAAGGATGAAGTTGTTGCCTTAAGAAACGAGTTTGAGGAATTGAAAGGCTCTTTTAACGATACCAATAAGGAGCTAAGGGAATTTAGTGCCAGATTTACAGACATTGAACATCGCTTGTTGCAAGTTGAGAAGGCCCAAAAGCAGGTTGACTCTATACAGAATAGACTTGATAAATTGGAAGATGAAACTAATGCTGGTGAGCAATGGGCTCGGATGAATAATATTGAAATCAAAGGAGTTCCTCAAGTGAGCAATGAAAATTTATTTGAAATCCTGTCTAGTCTTGGTTCGCAGATAAGCTACCCTGTTAATAAAACACAAATTAATTTTTTAACAAGAGTTCCGACACGTGAGAAGGATCGTGCGAAACCCATCATTGTATGCTTCTGTAATCGGTACGTGAAGGAAGACTTTCTTGCAGCGGCGAGGTCAACAATGAAGAGTAGGCCATTAACACTGGGCCGCGTGGGATTGTCTGGCGGTCACAAAATATATGTTAATGATCACCTAACAACGCAAAATAAATTTCTTTTGTCGAAAACAAAGAAGGCGGCCGCTGAGAGGGGTTTTCGTTACGTCTGGGTCAAGCATGCAAAAATACACGCAAGGAAAAACGACACGTCACCCGTCATTGTAGTGAAATCCGAATTAGACTTAGCAAAAATTATGTGATGGGATGTCTTTTATACTACATCCCGTTATTAATTGTTTGTTCTACTAATGATATTAATATGCGAAACTTAAAGTTTGAGATCTATTGGTCGTTGTCGAGTTGTGCTGCTTGCGTTTTCCAACTGTGTCTGTGTCAGTGTACAATGTGGTATTACAATTTTATAAAACATATTTTGTTTACTGCCTCAGCATGCCAAGCAAAAACCAGCGTTATGGTGAGCTTCGTAGCGTATAACACTCTGTGTAGCATTATGTCTCTTATGACTACATGCTACCCTGCCGTATTAGATAAGCATTCTATAGTTCTTATTCATGGATCATTGGCGGGGTATATTCGGAGCGATGTTGCTGGCGTACTCTGTGTTTTACGGTGTCTTTTTAAAAATACTCATATCTTTTTACTATCTACCGTCTGTAGTGCAATTAATTGTTGTAGTAATATTTTAAATTCGTTTTTTTGCTTATTATTATTGCGTCATGAAATAGTTTGTGACTATGTAGTTATAGTTAAATGCAGGAATGTCTAAGCTTAATATATACTATCAAAATGTTCGTGGCCTACGTACCAAAACACATAGCTTGTTACGAAACATATCACTGAATTCTTACGATGTAATAGTTTTTGTGGAGACTTGGTTAATGGACAGTGTCTGTAGTGATGAATTGTTCGATAAGCGTTATTTAGTGTGGAGACGCGATCGCGACTATTGTCATACGGGTCAGAAAAGGGGGGGTGGAGTGTTAATTGTAGTTCGGAAAGATCTAACCGTTACGGAAAAGTGTGAGTGGCGTAGCTCTGCGGAAGATCTGTGGATAACAATTGTTTTGAAAAGATCTAGACCCTCAGTGACATATAACGTGCATATTTGTGCTCTTTACCTTTGCCACGAGAACTCAGGTAATTCTTATAATACTCAATTACAAAACTTTACCTCTAAACTTGACCATTTAATGATGTCCCATTTATTAGACAAATTTATTATATTGGGTGATTTTAATTTTGGTAATCAAGTGAGCTGGAACTTTGAAAACGCATGTGATAGTCTAGTACCGTCGAATTATACTTGTCAATACATAACCGAGTTTCTCGATACTGTTCTTACCTGCAATCTATTACAATATAATAACATACGTAACGTAAATGATAGGTTGTTGGATCTCGCCTTTTCGAATGGATTACTGATAGTCGAGGAATGTGACGTTCCGTTGGCATCTCCAATAGATTTGCACCATAAACCCTTGCATATTGAGGCAGATTTCGTGGAAATTCATAGCTTTGAAGAAAATATAACACCTAAATATCTGTTCCACAAGGGGGACTACAACGCTATTAAGTCTGAACTAAATGATACTGACTGGCATTCCCTGTTGACTACTGGATCTCTGGAGGATGCGGTGAACATTTTTTACAGTAAATTATATGCTCTAAGAAATAAATTTATACCCATTAAATCCGTAAGACACAATTCACACCCGCGTTGGTATAATTCTGCGCTTATAAAACTTTTAAAAGAAAAATCGAAGTATCATCGAAGGTTTAAATTATATGGTAATCAAAGTGACTACTTAACGTTTTCTTTACTCCGTCGGCGAGCAATTGAGCTAGAAAAAGCCTGTTACAATGAGTACATAAATAAAGTAGAACAATCTATTTTGAATAACCCGAGGGCCTTTTGGTCTTTTATTAAAAGCAAGAAAAGCACATCATCACTTCCTAGTTCGCTATTCTACAGAGATGTAACTGCGAAAAGTGGCGTAGAAATTAGTAACTTATTTGCTATGTATTTTAAATCAACTTTTCGGGATCAGCAGAATACAGATACAAACCGTATGCATCACCACACTGAGATAGGTAACTGTTCAAACTATATTAGTTCAATTAATGTTTCTGAAGACAAGGTATTAAATCTGCTGAAAACCCTAGAACTTTCCAAATCTGGTGGTCCAGATTACATTCCACCGATCTTTATAGTTAGTTTAGCGGAAAGCCTAGTTGTGCCACTCTGTGTTATTTTTAGTAGATCCTTGACAGAGGGCACAGTTCCACTGATCTGGAAATCTGCCTTCATAACTCCCATATTAAAGAAAGGCGATAAATATAACATCGAAAATTATCGCCCAATATCAAAATTATGTTTATTTGCAAAAGTGCTTGAACGGGTTGTTTATAATGAGACTTATTTGGCGATTCAGAATATGCTTAGTAGTGAACAACACGGTTTTCTTCGTAAACGTACTACTACTTCAAACCTAATATTATCCCACGATTTCATATCCAGGGGCATGGCACAGGGGGCACAAGTGGATGTGATATACACTGATTATATGAAATGTTTTGACCGTATTGATCATAAAATATTATTGCAAAAAATTCTTGCCGCTGGAATACACGGCGATTTATACCGTTGGTTTTGTTCCTATATTGACAATCGGTCCCAGGCGGTAGTGGTCCAAGGTTTTACCTCTTGTTGGTGTTCAATCCCATCTGGGGTGCCCCAGGGATCACTTTTGGGCCCTCTGCTATTCATAATATTTATTACAGATATTAATAGCTGTTTCCAAAACTCGCAAATACTCTTATACGCTGACGATATGAAGATTCTTAAAACAATTCATAATTCCTCTGATGTCGAACAGCTTCAAAGTGATTTGGACAACTTTGTAACCTACTGCAAAATAAATAAGCTTGACCTTAACGTGGCTAAATGTTGCTATATCTCCTTTACACGCCGGAAATCTACAATTGGGTCTGGGTACCAATTAAACAATGAATTTATTAAGAAGGTAGATCACATTAGGGACCTTGGTGTGGTGATGGATTCGAAACTTTTATTCGATATGCACGTCGATCATATTACAAAACAAGCGTTGAAAGCACTGGGTTTTGTCGTGAGAATGTCTACATGTTTCCGATCTCTAAAAACTGTAAAAATTTTATACTGCGCCTATGTACGTAGTCTTCTTGAATACGCGTCACAGGTATGGAACCCACAATATCAAGTTTATAAATCGCGCATAGAGGGTATTCAGCGTAAGTTTCTGCGTTACTTAGATATTAAAGCCCAACAATACTCTGCCGATTACAATGAACGTTGCAAGCGATATCATTTCTTGCCTTTGGAACAAAGACGAACTGTTAGTGACATATGTTTCCTGATAAACATCGCCAATGGTACCATTGATTGTCCAGAATTGCTGAGCAATATCACACTTGGAACGAATCAATTAGTTTTTAGACATCGTCCCCTATTACACGTTCCCTTTGCTGTAGCTAACTATAGGCGGAACTCGTATCTTTTGCGTGCGGCTGAGAGCTATACTGATGTGGCATCAAAGTTGGACTTAGATCTGTTTTGTACAAATTCAACTACAGTCAAAAGACTTTTCAGTAAATATTTCTTTGGCAGCGACCGGTAGATATGCCTACTGAATTACCTTGTTTATCTTTTTAATTATTATTTTATTTGTTTTTTTTTTGTGTTGCCTATGATTTAGTTTTCGTTTTTATTTTTTGCTGACACTGCTGTTCAGATCAACTGGGAATATTATGTATAACTGTGGTTTATTATTGGGTTATTTATATGTGGAAGCTTTTTATTAGCAATTTAAGCGTTACTCAGCCGTGTATGTTAATATTAGTCTGTAAGCTTTCCTAAGATAAATAAATAAAATAAATAAATAAATAAATTTTATTTACGTCCCCTGGACCCTTAACATATACAAGATTAAAACTGAAACTGCGCCATCCTGTCCTCCTTTTCCAGTATATGTATATATATATATATATATATTTCTTTGGCAGGCTCTGTAGACTAAACTTCTTGATGTATTTTGGATTAGGAGGTGTCGTCATGCAAATGATAACAATTAAAATAGCCGGTTTGTAATAAGTATAGGCTATCACGTAATCGGGATTTTGTTTGTTTTTTTATTTGTAAGTTTATTATTCAGTTTATTTCCTAGTAAACCGAGAGACTCTATAAGAGCGTTATTGACCCAAAGGCGATCAATTGTATTCTCATCCTTTCTATCACATGACGCCCATTTGAGGAATATATTGTAATCATCTCAGTAATGTTGTAGCGAGGTGGACCCGCTCTGGTGGCGAGACAAACTGGCCCTGGACGAGAGTCAGCTTACCCTGGTGGGCTTCAGTAAGGGCTGCGTGGTCCTCAACCAGCTGATTTACGAGTTTCACTACACTAAGACCTTGACACCAGGAGACGCGCATATGATGAGGTGAGTGAGATAATTCTGTTTTATTCTTGGTAAAATATAAATTTTATATGACTTAACCATATAAAATCTTTTTTTGTAATTAACAAGCTGTGCTCTGCCACACTTCGCTGTGGCACATTATTGTTGCATTGGTGAAAAATGAGAAGGAAAACTGTCGCCAAAAATAGATAAAAACAATATTTGAATCGTGTTGTATATCGAGTAAAAATTTAAGCTCCACCGATGCGGAAGTTTATAAGATTTTGAAGCGTACACAAACAATAATAATAATAATAATCTACCACATTCACACAACGCCATTTAGTCCCAAACTAAGCAGAGCTCGTGCTATGGGTACTAGACAACTGATATAAATACATATATACTTTTTTTATGTAAATACATACATATTATACATAGAACACCCAGACCAAATCAAATATTAAAAGTTCACATTAAACCAACTTAACATTTAATATATATAGTTAATATATATAGTTAATTAGTAAAAATCTATACGAAAAAAAAAGATTAAATGACAAAGTTAGAAATCGAGAAATTGGAGGCTTTGTATGGATAGGTTACGTACACGTCTGATATGAATGTTGTATGTTCGGCGCAGGTTCATGGAGCACATAGTGGACATGTACTGGCTGGACGGGGGACACGCGGGCGGCAAGAACACCTGGATCACTTCCCGCAGCCTCTTGGAGACACTCACCAGACTCAGTAAGTATATCATCCGTTGAGTTTCACTTTGATGGTAAAGAAAGCGAAACGGACTTTATCTTTGGATAAGATACTTTTTTTTTTGTATAAACACGTGTAGGTATAGATACATAGCTATGCCAGGTGTTAAAGAATAATTGTGGTTCAATCGTGTTTAGCCGTTTTGATGATGCAGTACAAACACATGTTAAAAAAATATAGATTAATTATAAATTAAGATAAACAATACAACTCTTTTAAAAGAGGTTTTTTTAACCCAACGGTTGACGCCAACGAGTGACTGCGCAGATGGCGCTGCGTGTTGTGGGTTCGATCCCCACATGTGACACCATTTTGTGTGACCCACAAATTGTTGTTCTAAGTCTGGGTGTCTGTTTTATGTATGTTTTTAAAGTCCTCCGCAACATAGGATAATACATTCCTAATGCGGGAGTTGTCCTTAAAAAAACGATTGAAAGTTTTTTTTTAAGAATATACTCGTAGTACAGGATAATTAGTATATTACATCAATATCTACAAATATAATATGTTTATTAGTGTACGTAATATGTATGTCACCAGATGTAAACATCTTCATCCACGTGAGCCCATATCAGGTACAAGATGAGGGTCGACCCTGGATTGGGAGGGAGGAGAAAGCTTTCACCGGCCTGCTCAAGAAACTTGGTGCTAAGGTACCGTGTTTATGTAACAATAGTTATTGATGACGATAATTGATGATTCACTTTTATGAAACATATTAAGATGAGATATCTTGATGATATATTTATACAAAGCTTGAGTTTATTTTATTTGACTTGACTTTTTTTACTTTGACTTTATGACTGCACGGATGACGTAGTGGTTTTAGCGGTAGCCACGCCGCTAGGCTGAGTTTTCTGGGTCCGATCCCCACATGGGACGACACTTTGTGTGATCCACAAATTGCTGTCCTGAGTCTGGGTGTTCTTTGTGTCCGTTTCATGTGTGTTTGTAAAGTCCCCCGCGACACAGGAATTTATTCCTACTGCGGGAGTTGTCTTTAAAAAAATAATTGTCTATGATTTTGTTTATGGTTTGCCTCCAAATAGTATTCAGTTAAGTTCAGAAAAATATTTCCATGACGACATTACCAAGGATTGGTTAAACGCACATTAAAAATTATAAATATTCCTCAATCCCAAATAATCCTAATAATATGATATTATTGCCTGAAAAGGAGCCAACACTATACCGCACTAAAGAATATTAAGTAGTAGCACTGCCCTTCGATGTGAAGGTAAAAAAGCTTGACATTAGTAATTTTTTTATTTGATATAATCAGATGCAAAAACACAGGCATGTAGTTAAAACCTCACAATAATGTAGAAGGAGGTTTTTTTTACAATTTCTTGATTTATTGTTAAGGTGTCAAAAATATTTTGAACTGCAGTAAGTATAGTTTGTAGTCAGTGTAAGAAAATTAATACGTTTTTAACTATCAGGTGAACCGCTACCTGCACAACAACAAGGGCATGTCTCACACGCTTCACATGCACTTCGAGGTGTTGGGCGGCTTCAAGCGGCTGCAGGACAACCTGCCCGTCAGCATGCCCGACTCCGCCGATGAGGAGCAGTAGGCGACACACGGGGGGGCGGTTCTCTTGTGGATGTAGCTGGGGTTCCGAAAGACTTCATACACTTACCTTAACTAAAAGTAAATTACTAATTGGGTTACATTAGATGTGACTCATTTTTTCTTTTTAACTGACATCACACCATTTGAACTTTCTTAATCCTTTTGCGTGGATCATGAACACGAAAACGGTATATCAAAAATCTACACCATATGTTACGGTCCGTAATGAAAAAATTGCTAAAAGTGCAAGGAAGCTGGCCGGTGAGTAATAGCGGTCCAAACCATAAATGTAAAATAAATATCTATTAAATTAAAAAAATACCGCCTCGAATATACCTAAATCGTGATAAATTGAAATCCTAATCCGTTAGTTGGAATATTTTCTACAAATTTGAATGGGACCAAACTTTGGGAATCCACAATTTAATTAAAAAAAGAAAATTTTAATTTATAAAAAGAAAAAAATAATATACCATTCACACTAAAAAAAAACACTGTCGAATTATGAACTTTGTTTGAAAGGAATTAAAAAGAAATAATATCTATAGTATAACCTACCTTGTAGGGAATGGAGTCTTTCGTCACCCTATAACAATACGACGTCAATAATTCTTAGATCGAGGCTCGGCTACATTCACCTTGCTACACCGAATATGCTATCATATGTATGATGATGTGATGCTGGAAGCTTATGACGTAGGTGGAGATAGTTGGTCAAGACAGGTTTTAGTTTGTATTCATATGCAATGTGTAACATATGGTTTATAACTTGTCATATGTTATACATTACATGTCGTGTAATATTTCATGTTAATGATTAGCGTGACGTGTTATATAACTTCGACGTCAATGGGGTCAACGACTGTGGTGCCATCTACATTTTGTTGTGCTACAGTAATTGATTAATTATGAAGAGTTGTTTTAAGTGATTAACCGATTTTGAGTTTCGATATCACTGCGTATACACAAAACGTCGTATGTAATTGAAGGAACATTTAAATTTTGTTTAATATATTTAGGTTCAGTAGGTAGGTATTCTTTAAAAATGTCAAGTTTAGTTTATGCTCACGGCTACAATAACAAATGTATATTTGTAGACTATGGACATATAACGCTTCCTGTGACTTCCTTATTCGAAACTTATTTATTTACGTTGCACATGTTTGTTTTGGGCACAGGAATTGATATGGGCTTCACATTACCCCTACTTTGTTAGTAGATGCGGACCGAATTGGCTATGACACACTTAAAAACATACGCATTAATGACCCATAAAGGTTCCGTTTTTTTTCATTCACACATACGGAACACTAAAATAAAATCATTTACTTTTGGTTCACTTAAGTATTGTGATCATTTTTACGTGACGAATCTACAGAGAAATATCACCAATTCCAAAATCTAGAATTTATGATGTCACTTAATATTCATCCTTCAGTTACGTATAGTTTGAGATCCCTTTTGTGGAAACAGCGCTACGGTAATAGTTGCCAATATTTGTAATGATTAAGTGTGCCTAGCTATAGTGTTTGTGTCTTTGGGTATATAAATTGTAGTTGCTTTAAAAACCTAGCATACTTCTCGTAACAAGTTCATGAAAAATCAAATAGGAGTGCCAAACTGATTAAAAATGTGTACGAAAACGGTATGTCTCCTAACTCACTTGGGCGTTCAATGTGGGCGGTAAATGATGATTTCATTATTATAAATACTTTTAGAAGATTTCTGCTTATGCTCTAAAAGTACCTATATGCCAATAGTTTCTGCAAATAATAGCTCGTACAAGTATCTACGTTAATTATCGCTTAAAAAAAGCTACAACAAAACAATGAATAAAGATTCAGCTAATCAAATTGAAAAGTTAAAATAAAGAATTCCTGGTTCTTCAAACAGACCATCGTTACTAAGCTGAACCTTTTGAAATTCTCTACACAAATCACACGAACCCATATTACCATGTGTTTGCGCCTATACTACAATTCATTTACCCTTAGATGTTTTAATATATTCGCTCAGACTACCCCGCTTGGATGTGCATGCATTGCTCCCTCCCCAAAAGCGACGTTGTGAACCTAGATGTAATGTTAAGTCTACTCGGCGTGTATACACTATGTAGCCATCACTGTTGATGACACGGCATTATAAATACAAGAGGAGACTCCCTTGTATACTAGCTGTCATTTAACGCGGCAATGACGAGACATGTTGCGGATTTCCGCATAATTGTGACATGTGAGTCATCCCTGTTTTTATTCTGTCGAGGTTCAAATATTATTAAGAAAATCTTATTATGTAACGTGAGATATGGTGCAGAAGTGTTTCAATGTTTTATTGGTTTATATCATTTAATTAGACACTTTATCATTCTTTTGTGCTTTTCTCATACAATGAATGATGTACATTTTTATTGTTTAATTTTATTGTGAATATGTTTAAAGGTTTTAGTAATCTACAGTACAGAGTACAAAGTGGTAACTTAAACGTAAATAAGAATTTTATTTGTTATTTTCTTATTACTCTTGTAGTTGCCGAGCGTTCCAAAAGCCATGGTTGCTTTTCATTGTGTATAGATCAGCTTATATATATATAATGACCGTGGCTGACAAGACTTCTTCGACACTTTATATTTATGATCATTTTGTTTTTGTCTTGTTTTGGTGAAGTGAATGGCTGCAGCGGTGACTTAGGCCCATATTTTAAAACGTATCTCAGTCGTGAATCTAGTCTTAAAACTAATTTCAAGTAGAGATTTTATTATTGAACGTCACTTACAACGAGAATAACCGATTTACCGATCCAGATTCAAGTGAGTGAAAGCTTATTTTAGAACGATGTTTATGTCGAAATCTTTACTCCGGTATAGATTTTGACAGCTGTGATCTTTGTTTAGGTGAGATAAGCTGAAACTAGTCTCAAGCGGTGATTTTTAGGGCCTTTTTGGGGGAAATGAATGTGTTTTACAATGATTTGTTTCAGAATAATTATTACAGATTTACTTTACTTTATTTACGAAAGAAATACTTGTATATATTATAATCAATTCACTTTAATTTATCTGAAATTCGCATTTTACACATACAATCCTTGTTTAAATTAAAATCGCCACAACCTTTTGATTTATGTTGCAAGTATAATACTAATATTCTAGTAATATAAAAATAAAAAAATTGTTTGACATTTCAACATGACAAGTGTTAAAATAACTGGAAAGTTCCGTTATAGCCTATATCTAGTCATTTTTATTTTAATAATTATTATATTTAATTTTGGACAAACAACAAGCTTGTTAATATGTTAACATTGCTTAACTAGCCAATAGAATTCTATACACAAATTCACGAAAATTGAGTTTGTAAAACAAAATTATGTTTTAAATAATTAGCTGTGTAATACGGAATAATAATGTCAATCATGCGGAAACGCCATTGAGAACTAAGTACAAATCAATATGTACATGAAACTAGCTTCAACTGAGTAAAACTTAAAACGCGTTCTATAATAAGATCGATACTTAAGTTTTGATCTGCATTTAAAACTAGTTTCAGGCAATCAGAGTTCAACCGATACTTGAGACGTCTTTTAAAATACGGGCCTAAAATTTAGTTCTGTGAAACTAGAATTGTTTTTTTATTAAGGCACCGTGACAAGGGCAGCTGGGTCCAATAAAGTGAAATGTCCGCCTGGCGTTGATTATTGATGGCCCAAGATATTATTATGAGGAGCATAGGAATATGACTGAGATTAGATTGTATATTTATGTATATATACGGGCATAACGCAATCACGTAATAGTTATTACATATCTTTGAATTGGTTTCGACCACTTTGTACCTGCAGTGGTCACAATCAACCTGTATATGTACATGATTTTATATAATGGAACGCGAAAGTTTGTAAGATTAGAATGCCTAAAGTATTTTTGTTAATTTATAATTACTGTGTTGCAAGGCCGTGTCAGTTGTATGGAGGCCTAAGGAAATTTGATTTATTTGTGAGGGATGTAGCAGTCTTTTACGGTTGAGCTAGTCGATGAGTCGCATAATCATGCGTGTGACCGACGTATGTCCATGAATATTGTAAATGAATTTAAAATAAAGAATTTTGTGGAAAATATGTCGTAAAGAATCCTAAACACGGTTTGGGAGTTTTTGTTGAAAAACTTTGAGTATAAGTCATTATAAAATAGTTATTTCTTTATAGATTTTACGCGTCTCAGCTACTTATTTACATTAGAAGTTGTTAAAGTTTGAACTTTCGATATTATAGGCGTATAACTTATAAAATTTATTTTAAATTAATTACAAAAAGACAAATTGATACTTTCATTTTGGGCCTACGATCTTAAAGATTAAGTAATCGCCCATAAAAATATCGACTAGCACAACCTATAGGTTAATCATATCAGATAAAAAATTACAATATAAAATAATTCATGTGATTCGGTGTATAGTGTACATATATTGCTTTAAAATCGACTAATCATATTTGAATAGTACGAAATTGATCTCAATTTGATGAAATAAATTATTTTCAAACTGTGTGTGTTTTGTTTTGAGCTACCCATTACTCCTGAGAAGTAAAGTTCAATAGGAAGTGATAACTTATTAACTAATGAATCATAAGAGCCTCGTAATATTAATCTAAGTTCAGAAGTATATACTCTTTCAGACTTGTGTGAGTTTAGAAAAATGCGTTGATAGTTAGAACCTATTAAACGGTATTAAATTCCAGATGCTAGCCATTGAATTTATAAATTGATAGTCTTATACGACGGTACCTGCCGTTTGCACTACTTATGAATCTCTAGCTGCCTAGAGTACCTTTGCTCTCTTTCCTCTGCCTCTTGATAGATACGTGTGGTCTAGTAATAAGAAATGAGATTATTAGAAAAAAAAGTTTAAATGATTGCTTGTCTAACAATAACTAGCGCGCATCTGTCATTAGTAGTTATAATGTTTTCACAATAGGTGAAAAAAATTAGAGTTGGACTTATGGAGATGGAAAACTTTAACAGTAAAGGATGACCATAAAAACTAGGTACTTACATAGATGTTTAGTGTGAAAAAGCATGAGCAGTGATTACAAAGATGACTGACAGAAATGTACTCGTATGAAGATAAACCATCGCAGCGTAGATCCTAAGGAATTAGTACAGTACAGGGTAGGAGATTGATGAAGTACAAATAATACACAAGTTACGGTAAGTATCCTTTATTTACCATCAAGTTACGCACCTTACAACTATTATTTATCTATAAAACTGGCTTATTAAACGAACATGATGGCATCCTGCTACATCGTGTGATAGGAAGGTATAAACAAATATCTATGCGTTCACTACAATCTATATAATAAAGGAATCAGTACTAACCATGGCGTTTAAACATGATTATAATTTTGTATTTCTATGTTACTGGTAAACTACGTGTCGCGGTTCCTCTGCCCGATGGAATCGTATCGCTTCTGTCATGGAAACGGGCCTTGAGGTGCCTCAAATATATTCACTAATATTTTTTTAATAAAAATATTTTCTAACCTAAGAAAAGCAGACAGTGGCTATTTTTTTTTAATAAGCTACATTTAGTCGATTTTTCGTAGAAATGTCACATTTCTTTTGAGAAAATCATATGCGAAACTACAGGAAGCCAGTAACAATCGATGCGATCCACTTTCTTATGTAAAAATTACTTCCTTACCCCAAAACTATTAATCCCGCTTATCTAATATTACTTGACTAGACGAAACATCGAACCGACGGCCACTCGCAAAAGCCAGGAGAGAATGCCATCTCACAATGTTTACCCAATAGCGAACATTTTTTTTGTAGATTTTATGAAAAATATACAAATTGTATTACAGTAACCTTAACTATAATTTAGCGGGAGATATATATTTACAATATTGTCTTTCACTTTCGTATTTATAGACAGAAAATCTTATGTTTCCTCTATAAATGCGAGAGTGGGTTGACTGAGTACGATTTTGTAAAAGGAATTTGGTACTTCGGGCAGTCAGGGCGCGACTTAAGAATATAGTTGAAGACATTAAACATATAAAATATAGTGACTTGTTAGTATTGACTTATGTTTTATGTACTAAGTACTCTGAAGTACCTATTTATTTACTTCGAGCCAGAAATAAAGTATTTCGCCAGTTAAAATAGAAATTGTAAGTATGTCTTTAAAATCTTCTTAAAAAAACTAACATTGCAGTCGAAAAAGTAGGTAATTGATAGTCTCTAAAATATGAATAAATGCAACAAATATACAAAAAAAAAAACAAAAGGAATAAGAAAAATACGTCACTAACTGTTTGTTCACTCGGCAATGGAATCACAAATTATGATGTATAATTTTCTATTAAAATGACAGGGATATTTAAATGTATTAAGTACGTACATGGCTATTGACGGATAATGCATTACCAAACTGTTTGACGATATTGCACATATTTTCGTTAGCTTCACACATATGGCACGAAGGACCAACGTTGTTCAAATATTTGACAGAACATACAATAGTAAGTTGTGTTAACAAAATCTTTGTCAAACATTTGAACCAATAATCATCAAACTACGGACAGTAACAAAATTTGTTAGACAAAGCTAAAGTAATAGTCATGCTAAAATCAGTAATTCAATTTGTATGTAGTTACAATCGATTAACGATTAGATAAATTGTTTAGCCGGCTTGGTCTAATTTCCGAGAAAATCGGCCTTTCAGTACTCGATTCATTTAATTGACGGTCTTTACGCAATAGTGCGTTAGGCCTTAGAATACCTGACATACTATAATAATTTCATAATTCTTCTCAATGCACGAGGTCTGCTTATCTCTTCGGTAAATGCGATTACTTAATCATGATAAGTAACATAATTTAACTTTATTCTATAATATTATCACTTACAGGTAAGTTTATGCACAGCACGCTATTACCATACATTTCATGATTAAAATGTAGCTTGTTCAATGTGATTATTTGTATAACCACCCACAGAACAGACCTTATGGTCATCATAAGAACAACATTCCCATAGTATATATTCTTATGTACCGACTTGTCCAGCTAAGGGTTTCCGAGCAAATATTCTCGTGTTCGTAGGTTTCTTCGCTGTATTGGCTGGACTGATCGGTTTACTTGGAGTCGATTTTGGCCTCAGACTAGGTATTTGTGATACCCTAATACCAATAGAGGTCTTTTGTTTCGGTGCCGAAGATACTTGAGCCTTCGGTTGGCCCTCAAAAGTAGAACTTCTGATCAATTTCGGCGGTTTGGCTTTATCATCGGCCTCTATCCAAACCTTCTTTTCGACTTTGGCTGGTAGTTTTTTCGCTTGTTCTACTTTTTTCCATAGACTAGCTATTTTGCTTTCGATATCTTTAGAATTTGTTTTCGACGACTGGACTGAATTCACGCTGGAAGTACTACCTTGTCGAGAACTTCTCGAAGCTATAGTGATTGTCTTTCCACTTTCATTGCTTTGTAGACTGTGATTTGAAGCGGAATTCTTCATAGTTGGTTCTGATTTCTTCGCTGAGCGATTTGTCATTTGTTTAGATTGGCTGGCTTTTGCTGGTGAGAGTTTATTGCGATTGAACTGTGGCAACCTCGAAGGCGACGTATTGCTTTTAGTAGGTGTTGCAGTTTTGGCTAGCCTCGGTACCGTCTTTTTGTCCGGTACGGGTAAATCTTTCGCTGGAACTGAACTTTCTTCTTTAGTAAATGTTCCTTGCCGCTCTAGAGGTAAAGGTTTTGTGGCGACTGGCGGAATACAGATCGGTTTTTGTTGTACCTTAGAAGGAGATTTTGGAAGTGATTTTTTTGGGGAAGTTTTTGCGCTTTGTGTCTTCGAAGCGAGAGGTTTAGGCGATTTGGCACTTGCATGAGCTTTTACTGGATTGGAAAGTTTGGCAGGCGCACTCATAGGTGCAGTTTTAGTGGGCGGAGTAGCCAGCTTTTTACCAGCTGGAACGTTCCGCCTGTAGGGCGATACATACATTGCCTTTTTCCTCCCGCGAATAGCTTTTGGAGTATCTAGCTCCTTGTCATTAGAGTCATTAGAATCTAAGCTCTCATCGCGTCTAGCTGGTTTTATTATTTTTGGTTTCGGGCGTGGAGATTCCGTATCTGATTCTGAGTGGGCCTTATCTTCTGAATTGCTATCACCTTCGTAACTTGCGAAGTCACTACTACTAGGATTTAGATTTTTATCACTTTGCGTTTTCACCGTACGTGTATACGATGCTGTCATTTCTATGTTTTTGAGATTGTTGACTACACACATGTCAACAGCAGCGGGACTTTCTATAACAGGAAGATAATTTCTAAAGCTTTTTGTGTATGTTTGCATTTGGGTAGAGTTTAGCTCAAAATCATCCTCATTGTGGCCGCTATCGGCGTCTCTTGAGAATACGTCATCGTCCTGCCTATCGTCCAGGATCTGTTGATGGTTCAACTCATTCGACGATAGACTA
Organism: Arctia plantaginis; assembly: GCA_902825455.1. Taxonomy (NCBI): domain Eukaryota; kingdom Metazoa; phylum Arthropoda; class Insecta; order Lepidoptera; family Erebidae; genus Arctia; species Arctia plantaginis. Next base: position 2,451,033 of record CADEBD010000275.1, on the reverse strand, counting down.
TCGTAGCCTGTTGTTGTTTCAACATTTTCAAAACTGGCGTCTTTTGTTACAAAAGTTGGGGAAGGAGGTATATCTTCACTTAAAGTTCTAGTTCGGAAACGTTCAGCGTCTTCTATCCTCTTCTGCTTAATCGTCTTTTTTGCCGCTAGTCGTTGTTTCAGACTTTCGATTTGTGGGTCGACGACTTTTTGTGGGTCCTGAGGCAGAATTGTGTGAATGTCTACAGTTTGGGTTTGGTACCTCGCTCTATCTTCCAATCTCCGCTGTTTAGCACTCATTTTTCTCTTGGATTTGACTTCAGAGGTTGCTGTGACATAGTCATCAGATCTGTCGCTTTCAGACTTTGTCCACGTTACAAACTCATCTTCAACTTCTAACACAACGTCATTCTCTGTCACCTTATCAGTGATTGTGTAAGTTTGATATCTATCTTTAGATACATGTCTTTTTTCTTTAGGCGTTAAATACTTTGGATCTCTCTGTTTTTTGGGTGTTGATTCAACGCTGCTAATATCTGAAGGTAGTGGAGTACAATTTTCGGATCCAGACGGAATATCTGTTACTACATTTAAAGTGTTCGACGTACATTCTTCGTAAATTTGCTGTGCGGTCACTTGTTCGATTTCCGTTGTCGATTCAGCGATTTCGTCGAACAAAGATGGCGGATTCACCTTGTCTAGGTCATGGAAGATGTTGGTGAATGTACTGCATAGAGGAAAGTCTTGAACCGGTTGCTTGAAATCAAAGACTATTGGTGTCCTTTCGCGTGTTTCCGCAACTTCAGACACGATACTGGACACTGATATCATACTGCTTTCCATATCTATGTTTTCCATTTCTGAGGGAGGTTTCACATTATCGAGGAAGCTAACAGGATTGCTATCTAAATGTTCCGTGCTACCATGATACATAGAATTGCTAAGAGCTCGTTTTACCATAAGTGCAACAGGAAGAGACTTTTTTCGACTCTTTTGGGACTTCTTGGGCATTTGATCTTTGGAGGACTCGTCCCAATGTCCTGATGCACTTAATGACAGTAAACTGCCGAGATTCGAAGGTGGCTTGACATGGTCCAGGTCTAACGAGGTCAAAGATGTGACACTCGCTTCCATTCCAAAATGAGCGGAACTCTTTAATTGAGCAGCTAACCTGGCTGCCTCCTTTTCTATAGCAGCTGAAATAATCGAGTCGAACTTTTGTTCGCCGTCGTCAACGAGAGAGGTGAAGCTTGGCTCGGGAACACTATCTAACATCATATTGGTTTCCATGTCCAAAACATTATCTTCAAGAGTCAACGCGTTCGTCGAGTGTAGAACCTCTGTATCTAATCTGTTCGTAAGATCTGGTCTCGAAAATGACATCGTAGGCGCTTCGCTCTTTTCAAGTAAATCTGGTAACGTCAGTGCCGTTTCGGCCACTTCGCTCCGTATAGAAGATACCATGTGCACGGAGCCGCTTATGGTCGGAAACGTGACGTCATCGGGACACGTATTGTCGTTCCAGGTGTCCGTATCCTTCTTCGACGTATCATCCGGGTGTCGGATATGATCATCCGGTTTACTCGCAGTGTATTTAATATCGGTCCACTCGAGTTTATTCTTGTCCGATCTCGTGAGGGTGCCCGAATCGATCGGAGGATGAGGCGTCTCTCCGTCACTCCACGAACCGTCGAGAACGTCGGCGTAGGACTCGTTCGAGCGATTGAGCTCGTCCCGGGGTTCCGATTCGAGGGTAGTGTTGGCCGACAACGGGGCCAAGCACTCGTTGGAGCGGGTCAGGGTCGCGGAGTCGAGAGGCGAAGACGTCTCGGGGGGGTCTGGGATTTCGTCCGGGAGAGTTTTTATGTCTTCTGAGAAGTTTTGCACGCGAATGGATGGATTGGGAGTGATCTCTGGGTCGCGGTGGGCCGGCGGGGGTGGCGGGGGCGGCGGGGGCGGCGCGTCAGAGCCAGGTGTGGTTGGGCGCGGAGGGTCCCCGCCGGCGGGCGCGCGCCCCGCTGGCGGCGGCGGCACGTTTTTTGGCCGTCGCTTGGCGCCCTTCGCTATGACTTCCTCCAGCAGAGCCCGAGCGCGACCGCATCTAGCGAGCGCGCCTCCCGAGTTGCCGGAGTTATTCCTCCTTCTGGCCTCTAGCCTGTCGTCCGATCGCGGTCGCCTTCGGACTCTGGACATGCCGATTCTGACCGACCTCTCGAAGACTTCTCTGTCCGTGGAACCGAACGATTCGTTGCTGAGAGACGACAGGGAGGTGCTTCTCTCGAGGGCGCGCGGGGACAGCGTCGACCTGGACGCTCTCGCGCCGTCCGCCGATCGTCGTCTGCGAGACCTTCCCGTTCTTCCGTGAGACGGTTCCTCGATTTCCCTGGACCTTGCGGGAGCTCGATCTAGAGACCGAGGTACCCGGTGCGGTCGAACAGGTTCGGCCATTCGTTCCGCTGATTGTGCTCGTATTCTATCATCGATCGTGGGTCTGTTACGAGGAACTATCGAAAGGCCGGCTTTGACAGTTTCTTCAAAAATTTCTTGGTCCGTGGAGCCGAAAGAGTCCAGGCTCAACGATGATAGAGAGTCGTTTCGTGCAAGGTTGGCGGCCGCTGGAGGCTTTGGTCGCTCTCGGGCTTGTGATTTACCTGGTAGTCGGCATTCGTATTTTCGACCTACGAAAAAATATGTAATTAATTATTTTAAATTTTTATAAAAAAATGTTTCACGTAATACAGAAAGTGTTTGATTCTTTTTTAAGGTAATTAAAAATATATAAATTATTATTTCAATAATGATTACGTACATTTCTTTCAAGATCAAAGCTGTGAGTCTTGTATATTGGTTATAAGAAACAAATCAGAGTTATTTCATAATAATTTTCAATTTAGAACTTGAAACTCTTTAAACATTTTTTTATAAGGCAACTCCCGTATTAGGAATACATTCCTGTGTCGCGGGGGACTTTACAAACACATGAAACGGGCACAAAGAACACTCAGACTCAAGACAACAATTTGTGGATCACACAAAGTGTCGTCCCATGTGGGGTTTTAACCCACAACAGTCACACTATTAAATATTAATATTTTAAACAAACATTAAATCTGAGTAAGCCGATTAAAGATTGAAATAAAAATGAATCGAAACAGAAATGGACGGATGACACAAGTTCAAGTTTGAGGGTAACGTAATATATCACATCTCATCAACAGCCTCTCCTCAGAAAGGAGGCTATGGCGTACTATATCACGCTGGCTAGGCGGGGGGATGTAGGGTGGCGGGTACTGACCGTGGCGCGGGTCCGGGGGGCGCGGGGGCGCGGCGCCGTGCGCCAGCTTGGGCGGCAGCGGCGGGGGGCTGCGCGAGCGGCTGGAACGTGACACACCACCACACTATACTATACCGTTCGAACCTGTCGCTACCGACTTCATTTTATTATCTTTACTCATTTTAATAAAAAAAAAAAAACAATGGCACTCCAGGAGTACCGCCGGTACCGGTAGAACCCGCAGAAGTGAAAACTTGAAAATTTAAAACTTTTTGATAATATCATTTTTTTTGATATAGAAAGTTCTGACGAATACATATTATGTTGTACGTATATATACAATTTATGCTTTTATTATATATAGTTATATTATCAATGTATTTCCACCCAAACTAGACTCTCCTATAAACGTAATATATGTAGATACTTATATACAGAGGTGTCGGTAACGGTAACAACAGTGTCGCGAGTTCGATGATTTTTTTTCCATCTCAAAAAATACATTATTTTGTTTATTGTTCAAAAATGCCCATAGCGCCTAAAAAAGTTTTCACTTCAAAAATTGGTCAGCGATGTTCAGCGATTTTTGCCCAATCTACAGTCCTACAGGCGACTGAAAATGGGGGTTCTCCGATCAATAGCACTACACGGTCCACCGCTGCGGGAGCCATGCGCAGCTACCGAAAGTGTTAACGGAGGCGTTGGCCGACACTCCCCCGTGGGTTTGGAGGCGGAATGCAAACCAAATTTAATCGGCGGACGGCTTCAGGAGGTACATACACTCGGTCACTAGGAGAGAATTGAGTCCCTCCTATTTTGTGTAAATAAGTATGGCATACGGTGTAGTTTTAGTCGGTTCGATTCTGAGCACACTTAAACCTCGATGAAGTGACAGTCCCAGAGAGTTACCGTCTATTCCACAGCACAATAGATGGTAACCTTCATAGACAGTCAAATATTTTGAATGGTATGTACTCACCTGTCACGAACATTCCTCGCGTACTCGTGGGACATTCGTACAGTTTCCGTGGACGAACGTAGATAGGGCGGTAGCGATCGCTGGAACAATAAGTTTACTTATTTAACAAACAAACTTTCTTTAACGTTGACGTATATAAGTACTAAGGACAGAAGCAAGTCGGTGTTTTCTCTCTATGTACACAAGTGCTGTATCAATAATAAAAAACTTACGTATAGTTCATCTCTGTACGGATTGATGGAGGATATATCTGATGCTGGGCCTTTGTTCTTGACAACCTGGTAAACAATTGTTCATATCAATATAAGATTACACCTCTGTATAGCAATAACACACAAATACGATTAAGTTTTGTCTTCTTTTTTTTTACGTTAGAGGGGGCAGACTAGCAGACGGGTCACCTGATGGAAAGTGACCATCGCCGCATATGAATGTCTACAACTCAGAAGTCACAAACGTATTGCCGGCCTTTTAGGAAGGAGTACTTTCTTTCTTGAAGGTTTGAAGGTCGTATCGGTCCGGAAATACCGCAGATGATAACCCGTTCCACAGATTGGTTGTGCGGGACAAAAATTGGCTCGAAAAGCACACAGCCTTGTGGGACACCAGCATTTACGAATTTCAAGTCGGAGCATGCACCGTCGACAACGACCTTAATGCTTCTGTCCGCAAGGAAGCTGTTCCCTATTACACAATTTCTCGGGTAGCCCACAGGAAGGGAGCTTCGAGAGAAGCTCCTTATGCCAGACCCGGTCAAAGGCCTTCGCTATGTCCAAACTAACCGCTCAAGTGTGTCACAAAAATCATAAGAAAACTTTTGTTAATTCTGATAGAAGCCTTACTCTTTCAATTTCAGCTCGTTAACAAAAGATACTAATGTTAGTCAGTTAGTTAGTTAGACTACTGACCTTAGCAATGCCTTTTTGTATGCATTCCTCTAGGAGGTCCCCAGCATCACTGAGATTGGAGCTGTCGGAGGTGTCGTGAGGATCGAGGGTGTCCGACGGCCGGAGTGGCGTCGAGTCGATGGACAACACAGACAGGTTGGAGTTGCTACCAGCTTTGGACAAGATGGCGGGAGTGTCTTCCGTAAAGTACACTTTGCACACTTCGCCTGGGGTTTGGCTACCTGTAATAAAAATTATCATCATCATCAACAGCCTTTAATAGTCCACTGCTGGACATAGACCTCTCCTTAGAAAGGAGGTTTGTGCCTACCACAGTTTGGTATAGAGTTTGTGTCACGTTTTCCTTCTCTTTGAAGAAGAACTACGCAGAACAATGAAAATAATAATAATAATTATTTATTTACATTTAAGTTGGTACACATATGATTGAGAATGGCTCCTGCGCTAGTTGAAACTGTGTTGCAGGAGACAGTGTCTTCCGCACATAATATAAAGAACTCTGTCATAGTTAAATAAGCAATACAATAAAAAAAGACACAAACAAAACAAAAAGAAATTCAAAAAAATAAAAAATAAAACTTAAACATAAGAATCATCACATTAACTTTAATTACCCTGTTCTATTCTGAATAACATTCGATATTGGAGAGGTCGAGGGTGTAGTCTCTTTACTAACTTTTGAACTTTCGCGTTACATTGTTACGTGAATTAATATTCAATCTGAACGTTTGGAAATTCAAAAGTGTGTAATACTCATTGATCGCGTTAATTACCGCGTGCAGCCTGTACAGTTTAGTATCTGCGAAAGCGTTTACACCCAAGGCCTTGGGTTTAATTACAGAGCATTTTGCAACAGTACTAACAACAACTTTTGAATTATGACTACATACAAAGATTTGCCCGGTTTAATTTTTGTGTAGGATAGTACTAGCAATGTCTGTTGATTACTTTGATCATATTTACAACGAATTACACATGTTTGTCATGTACAATCAAATGTGTAACCGACTATTTGTTTCTATCTACCTCTATTAATAAGCACAAAAGAATAATGAGTAGAATATGTAATATTCTCAAAACTGAAATGCACCTTAAACTACGGTCTGTCTGAAACATTTTTATCCATCCTATGGTATTTCGATTTTCTCGGTAAAAAGTAGTCTATGCCCTTCCTCAAGTATCATACTATCTCTATACCTAATTTAACAGTAACAACAATACCATTTTCACAGTTATAACAAAGTCATCGTTTTTATCCGACAATTATTTCTGTTTTTAACTATCCTATGTCCTTTCCCGGGATTCGAACTATCTCTATACCAAATTTTATCTAAATAAGTTCAGCGGTTTAGGCCTGGAGAGGTAACAAACAGACAGACACATTTTCGCATTTATAATATTAGTATGGATACGTACAAGTTAAGAATGAATAAATTATTTTATCCTAAAAATTTTCATAAAACTACTGAATAAAACTAGGTAAGGAAATTGTCTAGAGCGTATTGTTAATTGCCAATGCCAATAATAATTAAATTACCTTTCATAAATTCGTTGGGTAGGAGACTTCTCAAGGGCAACGATTGGTTCATGTCTCTATTCTCTGAGGCATCTTCAGATCTGCTGTTCGACGAATCGTTGCTCTCGTCTTGGTCCGACACTTTTGATAATAGTTTAAGCGATTGCTGTGAACAAACCAAAATAAAAGTATGAAATCTTATTTTTAATAGCAAAAATCGTAAAGTCGGTTAACAAGTAGAGGAGAAATAGTTACTGTACTGTTCCCTTCTGTTTATGAAAGATCGTTTAGTAATTGAATTTTGGATATTATTTTCGATAACCTATTTAAAACATATAACATAATACTGCCCGACTTACCGTACCACGACAGGTAAACATACATACTGATTTTGTGTTAGTCACAAGATTTTTATGGTCCCGCACCCTGACCAATCAGATTCCAAGCGATAATTCCTTGGAACCGAACCGTTCTGATTGGTCAGGATGTGAGGCTCGGTCGATGCGTCACTATTTTCTCAACGCGAATGATAATTTGAAATTCGTTATGGAAATGTAGAAGTTATATTCAACTATAGTTGAATTTCACATTCCTCCGTACCCGCAATTCAATTACAGATTGTTTTTATTGGTAATGTTTACATATGAACTGAAGGTCATATATGCCTATCATTTACTAGTGTGTTATGTATAAACGTAACATATCCCATAATCATCATCTTTAGTAAGATCAAATGTATTTTTATCGTACGAACCTTCGGTAACTTGGGCTCGTCGTCAATGGTGAGACTGCTCAGACTGGTGGCGGTGGAGAACTGAGCCGGAGTATGTTCCACCATGAACCGGGACACACGTTCTTCGAACACTGAACCTTCGCACGCACGCTCTGAAAAGAAACGATATTTTTTATTACTTAAATCTCTAGGAGTCAAAACTAGAAGCGAGAAGGCCATATAACGCTATTCTTATTATTAACGTTAATTTAACCTAATTTCTAAAAATAGAGGAAGTTCTCGATTTTGTTCTATTTTTTATGTTTGTCACCTCAGAACTCCGTCACATTATAAACTGATTTGGAAAATTATTTTTTTACGATGGGGTATATTTCAAGTTTGATTTAATTCAACTTTAAAGAGAAATATCACCCTTAAACGTGGCAAATTATGAACACGAACGAGGGGTGATCAATAAGTAATGATAATCGAGTATTTCTAGAACGCACAAAAACCCAATTTTTTTTTTTCTGCTTGCTTATATATCCACTACTTCAGCTTCAAAAAAATGTATAAATAGGACACCATTACCGGGAGATACATTCATTTGAATACGAACTGTCGAAGAGAAAACATCAAAATGGAGAAAAATGAAATAAGAGCTGTCATCAAGTACCTCTGCCTGAAAAAAATGTCTACCAAAGACATACACAGCGACTTAGAGGAAACATTGGGGGAGTCTGCTCCTCCATATTCCACAGTCGCACGCTGGGCAAAGGAATTTAAGCTGGGCAGAACCTCCACTGAAGATGAACATCGCGAAAAAGTGGAAAAAAAAAGTGGAAGATATCGTGTTGGCCGATCGAAGGGTGACCGTGAGGCATGTAGCTGAGGTCACAGGGATCTCCTATGGCAGCGTTAAAAAAATCATTGTCAACAAAATGCATATGAAAAAGGTCTCTGCGCGTTGGGTACCGAGAATGTTAACCGACGAGCAAAAAAAGAAACGAGTCGACATTTCGAGGGTGAATCTTCAAAAGTTCCAGGCCGATAAAGAATTTTTTTTGTCGCGTTTTGTGACCATGGACGAGACCTGGATCCACCACTTTGATCCCGAAACCAAACAACAATCAATGACTTGGAAACGAGCTTCCTCACCAACGCCGAAGAAATTCAAAGTGTCAAGTTCAGCGGGAAAGGTTATGGCGTCTGTTTTCTGGGATGCAGAAGGAATTATTATGGTGGAATATTTGGAAAAGGGGGCCACTATAACAGGCTCTTACTACGCAGGCCAAATAAGAAGATTGCGAGAAGCTATTAAGTCAAAAAGACGCGGTAAACTGCGCGCTGGAGTGCTGTTTCACCAAGGCAACGCCCCGGCTCACAAAGCCGCAGTTGCGATGGCTGCCATTGAAGAAACGGGGTTCGAACTGCTCGAACACCCTCCCTATTCGCCAGATCTAGCTCCCAGTGACTTCTACCTCTTTCCTCGGCTCAAAGAACACCTCCGGGGCAACAAATTTGACGACAATAGTGAAGTGATGGCCGCAGTAGAGGCATTTTGGGAGGGTCAAGACAAAGAATTTTTTTCTAAGGGAATCATGGGCTTAGAAAAAAGATACACTAAATGTATTAACTTGCAAGGAGACTATGTTGAAAAATAAAATACTTTTTTTAATCTAATAGTTCTGTTTCATATTGATTATCATTACTTATTGATCACCCCTCGTATTCATCCTGATGTTTTAATTATTGGCACGCTATGCAAGGTATTGAATAATTCTAATTCGATGTTACCTTGTGGCGGAGTGGAGAGCGTGGAGAGCGCGGTGAGCGAGTCGGGGGGCGGCGCGGCGCGGGTGCGCGGCGACAGCGGCACGCTCGCGCCCGGAGAGTCCGGGATCTCGCTCGGGGAGATACAGCCTGATGTTAGCCGGCTGGAACAACATTCATATATATCTATGTGATACCATACCATGTACAGCACGGTACCAAGTGGTACAATATTATTATTATTAACTGTCAGTAGTAGACGTTAGACTGACTAAGTTAGTCGTGAAGCTACTTATTTATGTTTAGTAATTTACTTTTAATATTAGGTTTAATAATTAAGAAGTAAGAAGAACTTTGTAAACAGTAAAAAAGATAGAAATTCCTTAATATATCTTAAAGAAACTGGATTCTTGGTACATTACTTACCTAACTTCAGACACCACGGACCCTTGGTCGTCTTGCTGTGAGCATTCGGGGAGTGAGCCGAGCGAGCTGGATCTCGAGAACATTAGAGGTGTGTCCTCTACGAACCGTTGTGTGGGAGGTGAGGCGCGGCCTGATGCCGTTTCAGAACCAGGACGCAAGGCGACGGGTTCTGTGGCAAATGTCACTGCTTTGGAACCTGGAGAAAATATTAATGATATGAATACCTATTACATGGATCGCTTTATTGAGACCTTGTGTTTGTATTCGCGTAAAACTAAATTAAGCATGATCTGCAGCCGTATAACGGTGTATGATTGGATAAATCACGCCAATGCTAGTAATTAATGGACTCGCTCTAAAGTAAATCACATTAACTGAAAGAACAGTTTGGCTTCCACTCTGTTTTACCTTCGTAATTTAGTAGTCCCACACTAAAGTAGTCATCGAAATATCAATATGATATGAGTGTCAATTAAAAATTTTGTCTCTTTATAAAACGTCCAAAATGTATGTTCTGTAAATAACTCATTTAAAAAATAATGACTTATGACGTCATACTAATGTATTGTCAAATACATTTGATTAAGTTGGTTTAAAAATAGTAAGGAACTTGAATATAGTATAAAAATACACAGTTTTATGTTATTTATTTTAATGAGAACTGTTCAATAATTTATTTAACTATTGAAAACTTACCCCTATTATTTAACCTTACCCAATGCCAGTAGTGAATCTATCTGAATTACAATATTATAAATCTTTATGTTAAAAATGTAGCAAACAAAATATTCATCTGTTGATGAAATCTGTCTATGAAAATTAGCAACTTGCAAAAAATGTAAATGGACTGTGTATCTATATATTTTATTTAGTGCATACCACTAAACCTGAGGCGGAGTTTACATGCGATAGCTGAGAAGTAAAAGGGATAATTAGTGATAGTTTTATCATGAACTCATCTTTATGTTTAACTCCGTTTGTAAAATAAAGGACAAGAAATTGAATTTGCACAGTAATTACCTTCTTTGTCTTTAGCAGAGTTGCCGCTGTTTGGTTCCTGAGGACTAAGCTCCACATTAATAGTGGCCATAGCATTTCTCTTAGCCAGACAATCCTCCTCAGTCGGTTCACCCAGACTACTCAGTGAACTAACCCTTGAGAAATACCCAGGTGTTCCTTCATCACAATAGTTCACCGGTTTTTCAGGACTTATCATCCCGGAACTAAATTTCGTGTCAAATACTCCTCGTTTTTCCTGCATGGTTTCCGACGCAGATACATTTTGAGGAGTCGATGCTGCTCTATCGTTGTCATGTCTAGGAGGATCCTCGATTGAACATGTGTCTTTTTCATCAGAATGCGTCATGGCTTCGGGATTAGGTTTAACAGTGGTAGGAGTTTTCTTGCTGTCTTTGCCGATCACACGGAGATCTGACATGGAAGTTGCTGTTGAAAAGATTGCTGGTGTTTCATACGGTGTTCCTTCAGTAGCAAAGTGTTTAATTGTGTCTTCGTGGACAGAGGGACCAGCTGGCTCTGACATGTCAGAACCCGTCTCGGATTGATGTTCAGCGTAGCGCAAAGAGTAATCTGTGGGCTGGTCTAGATCCGTCTCCTGGTAATCACCATACGTGTTTGGACTTTCCTTCTTTGAATATTTCTTTATGTCAGTCTTCGGTTTCTCAACTTCAGGCTCATTTGTTTTAGTCTCAGAATATTTTCTGCTGTAGTCGATAGGTTGGTCACAAGAATCTTGGTCGACGTCAAAACCAGATTCTGTATAATTAGTTCGCATTTCTGTTGTACTTCTCGGAGGAGGTATTGGTGGCTGAGTTGGATACCTAAGATAATTACTATCCTTGTTGGATTTGGAGGACGTTTTAAATGATTCACTTGAACTTTCACTTTTCACGAGGTCTTTGTTTCTCGGCGTTGGGACAGGTACTTTCCCGGTACGCATAGCTCGCTCAAAAACAGAGTCTGAATGAGTACTTGTGACAGAATCTTTGCTTTCAGATCGGTTGACATTCCCAGCACTTCCTGTGTTAGATCTAGATACCAATGCACCTTTCAAAAGTGTGTTACTGCAGCTTAAATAGCTCGCTAAATGGGCGCTATGGCTTAATGATATTTGCGATGCTAAAGTTCCCATAAGAGGCGAACTTGACGTCATTCTGTGTCTTTCTAGATTCATTGCGATTTGTCGTTCAGTAGCCGTGAATAAGTTTTTCTCTTCTCTATTACTTGTTGTTGGAGATGTTGCAGGTTCAATATTGTCACAGGTCTCGGCTAAATTTTGGTCTAATTCTTGCTCCAAAGCTTTTTGCTTTCTAGCGACCAAAGTTGGTAATGCTGGTAAATTCATGTTTCTAGCTGTGGTATCTAAAGAAATTATGTGGGTCTTGCCCGGCTTGGAGTTGAGCAAATTCTTTAGGGCGGCGCTGGATCCCATCGCAATCATTTTATGCTTCGAGTGGATGAGACTCCTAAGCATTGGCACCGCACCGTGGTCCCAAAGAAATTGTTGGTCTTGTGGACATCTTGCTGAAAGATTCCATAGAGTACCACACGAGTTACTGACCACTGTCAGACTTGGAGATTTAAGGTGCTGCAGTAAGACACTTAAACAATTTCTCTCGCGGAGAATTTGCCTGTAATCTTCTCTGACGGCGATGTGACTTGACACATTCCTCATAATGCCACCAGCGTTCTCCACAATCGCCAATGTTTTCGTAGGTGAATTATAACTGAGCATGTCTACAAGAAATCCTAGGGCTCCCTCAACGGAACATAAGGCTACTTTATTCATTGAACAGTGAGCTGTTAGGTTCCAGAGGGCCGATAAGACTGACTTGAGAGTGGCTTCTTTCTGGCACGTCATAGCGGCTTTGGTCAGACCCTTGACGGCGCCTACCTCTCTTAGTACTTGTTTGCTGTTGGTATCTGCTCTCCATGATAGATTTCTTAGTACTGCGGCCGTTACCTGTAACAGTAAATGGCAATGTATGACCAGTAGTATTTAAAAATTAAAAACATAATCAATCAGCATATCACTAGGTTTTCATATTTTTTATTTACATATTGTATTTATTTTCTAACATTGAAAAGTTTTGACAAACATAGTGTTAACAAACTTAATAATCGTAAGTTAAGATAAAATATTGTTATGTACCTGTCGCATATCATCATTAGGTGATTCCAATTGCTCTACTAGAGCTAACATGAAGTCTTTGAAAGAGCACAGAAGAGATTTGTTGTTTCCATCACCAAAGGTTAAATTTGTCAACGTCATTCCTGCGTACTTTCTCATAGTCAAACATGTATTATCATCAGTTCTGCTACCGTGTGCCGCTTGATCACCGCTGACTAAAGCTGCTAATGCTTGTAGTCCTCCTAGTTGACAAACCACATGCCTATGTTCTTCATCAAAGGACAGTTTCATCAAAGCAGCAACGCTTTGACTAGGATGTTTGGTAGCATCGTCCTCGATTATATCTTTACCTTCTTTTCTCATTTCCACGAGGTCTTCTAAAACGTAACAGTATTCTCTAACTTGTTCCAACAACCGCCAGACTCTCGCTTCTCTCCTACCTGCTTTATCGTCAGTCTGTGTGTGAATTATGTTACGTAAAGCCTTAGCGGCTCGATCCCGAGTTTCCCTAGGAACTTTAGAATGAATAAGCTGAACTAGTAAAGGAATACAGCCGGCCTGCCTCATGGCAATACAGCTTTCGACCGACCGACTCATTTCTAGCAAAGGACCACTCAAGTCAGCATTATTTTCTGGTGATAAACTAAGAAGCGAAATTAATGAGCAAACGCACTCCATTTTATTCTCTAAATTCGATGAAGGTCTTGGGCCTTCTGCAGAGCCATTGCTAGAGAAACTACGAACACTAGACGAGTCATGACCTGTCCAGACGTCGCGTTCTCCTGGCCAGGTTCCTCTGTACAATTGGGAAGCTCTTTTATCTCTTTCACTGGATCTAGCTGCACTTTCTAATCCATAATGTAAAGTACTTCGATAACTTGTTCGGTGTGGCCGATCTTCAGGTGTTGAATATGTTGAAGATGGAGTCTTTTGTGGTTTTTTGGGTAGGGCTCCAGCTTTCTTCTGAGCTTGGTTATCGTCGCCATCAACGTCATCATCCAAGAAGTTTGGGTTAGTGATATCACTACGTTCATCAAATTCGTCTGGCGAAGGAGAGTGGTCAAGGAAGTGCGGTTTTGGGATTCGGCATTCGATGTTTGTTTTGGACGGCGGTTGATAGTCTTCGTCAAGAAAGTGTGGCTGGCGAGGGAGGGAGCTGGAATCTAGTGTCTCTAACTCAAGCGTGAGATCTCGTGACCGCGCCTTGTCTGTGGTTTTTGAGGGAATGTGTTTGGAGGCTATTTTAGATTTGGTGTCTTTTGGGTCGGGTAAGCGGCGCGAGTCAGGCGAAAGAGGAGAAGATGCATCTAGAGGCCCGCGAGGAGTTTCACTTGAAGTTGAGGGTGTACAGTCTTCACTTGCCGAAGGTCCGGAGTCTGTTAACGGTGAATTCGAAGAGTCCATGCTGCTCCAAGGATCTACCATAACTTCGTTCTCCAACTGCAACAAGTCAAGACAACAATTTTATTATTATACCGTTTAAACGACAAAGCAGTCTAGGCAATTTAAGTAGGTAGGAGCAACCAACTTAAAATTAATGTCCAAAATAAGCAGAACATTTACTCTCGGTCAAGGTCAGTCAGTCGGAGCGTAAGCGGCGCTTTCTTAAGGTTATATTTATGTAAAGATATGTGATAATAGCCGTTGGGTGAGTATGGAAAAGGCATACACGCTTGCGCACTACATGGCACATTGCGTGCAACGGCCTTGATTACGACTGACCAGGTAAGGGCGACATTGTGGTTATATTAATAAAAGCCTGATTATAATTGTTACAATTAACTAAATTAGCAGTCCACGAGGCTGTACGTATGCGTAATGTGATGCCTTTTAATTCAAAGTAAACGAAAAATGACCGATTTTGTGGCAGAATTTTACGTTAGCTTTGTAACTTTAATCACATAAGTTGACATACAATATGTCTTAATTAAGCTGGTCAAATATGGAATGCAATTTGTTTGTTTGTGTGTTACGTATGACAGTATAATGACCACCCGTATGGGGCTTATGCGTATGACATTATAATGAGTCATGATACAATGTGTTCAAGTGTTACGAAAGCTTACGTCATACTGTCCTATTTAATCGTTCCCTCAGAATCTTTACCAGTATGATATGCGATATGGTATCATTTAGTACGTTAAATAAGGATGTCTGTGACTTTACAGACGAGTGTTGTGGTAGAATGGAACAATGTGCGTCATTAAATCTAATGAATTATGTTTTTGTTTTTATTTAATGCTATTTTTTTCTTTCTAAAAATACCACGAAAGTAACAGTACATCAAATTTCGTATCAATCGGAATTTTGGAACTTAGTGAAATCCCTTCATCAACTAAGAAATGAGCTGATGATCTTCACAAATTATACCTAAAACCATCTCGATCACGTCAGCTTTCAAACGAAAAACCTCATCATAATTGGTCCATTCATTTAGGAGTTACTACGCCACAGAGAGACACATAGAAACACAATCACGTCACGACGTATGACGCCCCTTTTTTGCGTCGGAGTAAATTAAAATGAAGGAACATTATTTTGTCCTTAGTTCAAATTGTGTCTGACCTTAGGATTATTAAACATTTTGTATGCTAGTACACAGGCATGGTCGCGTGCACGTCTAGTTGTTCCATAATTCATTGTATCAAACTAGTGAGTAATAGGAACGGAGACGAACAATATCGGCAGCGTCCGTCGTTTGTAACAGAGGCGCCAACTACGGCGACGTTGCATTATTACATTGTACAAGTGACTGTTTTATTTAAAGACATATCATACTATTGTATCGACTCTTCTATTGTAATGGAAGTTCGCTTTCCGTCAGTAAATTGTTTTGCTACTTTTTTTTACTTGTAATAAATAAAAACTCATGTTAATGCTTTTTTTTTTAAATCACTTCAATGCTGTTATCCGCCAAGTTTGTTTAAAAAGAGTCATATTTTAAAAGTTTAAACTATATGGATTTCTAATTCGATTTGCAAACCAGGTATAAGATTTTACAAAAAAATATGTTCCGATTTTTCGGGCTCTTTATAAATTAGGTAAGTGCAAAATAGGAATGACATAAAGTGGCCTAGATGTTAGACGTCTTGTAATAATAACAATAATTGAAACTCTCATGTTTGAAATTCTAGAACAGTCGTCAATTGCACATTATTTGACGGGTTTGGAAGTAATTCAAATTTCATTTTGAAGTACATATATTATAGTTAAGCTTGGAAAATTTTGCAAAACATACATAGGTTGCAGACAAACTTTATTAGCTTAACAGTTTTTATTTTATTTAATTACATTAGGTAACAGCTTTTATCATTTTCGTTTCATCATACAACTATACTTTAACTAATAAGTCTATTATATGATATTAACAATATGACGATTTTATTAACATATAAATTATAACTCCACCTCTGACTATTGTAAGACTTACCAAATCACTATTATTGGACATCGTCACATCATCAAGAGGATTCCCATTCTCCATATCGACACCAGAATCATTCGGATCTCCACGTCTCCTCGTCACATCAGTTCTGGTGAGGTTATGAAAGTTTCTTCGGAGGGGATTGAAGGCAAACCTCAAATCTGTTGTGAAGTCATCGTACAACTTGAACTGGTTGGCGTTGAACCCTGTATCATTGTCCAAGATGTCGCTTTCCAAGGAGATGCTCGACCGGTCGGATCCCGTGTTGATGTACGACACTTTGTAATAGTCCCGGGCATTCATTTTGCTCCACTTTTACTATACTATACCATAATCTAGAATTTTATGGATTTTATGAAAGTTGTGTTTTGTACGTCAGCAGTCAGAAATATGTATTGGATACCACCGTATGCCTATGTAGATGTACGTTATAATGGTGTTAGCAATTTTATATGTAGCGATGTTGGCGAAAACTAAAATCATAAGCATTTGCCCTCGAATCAAATAAACAAAGATCGAGTGTAAATTGGGTCATACGTAGCGAATTTAGAAGGGCTCTCATGGGAGGTACAAGTTTAAATTTTATTATAGCAAACTTTGATTTTAACGATCTTTTATTTGGAAGTGTGCCAGTGAACGTCGAACTAGTCCATATTTTAGTGCTTGGTAAAAATAAAGTTGTGAATGAAAATGTTTACAAAATTTTCTTTACAAACACGAATAATTCGGTCACGGTTGACTGGAGATGTGTGAGTTAATTATTTTATGTACACGATGTTTTAAGATAAAAAAAGTATTATGTCAAACGAAATGGCGGCATACGTTTTAAGACGTGTCGTAAATGTCTTAAACGATGGATGCTATATGCTTGTTTGGGACTGAGTCAAGGTTATTTAAAATACTGTTCTTCACTAAAACGTAATCGAATTTATATTCAAAATAGCAATGTTGGTACATAAAGGGTGCCTTTTAATGTTAATTCTTTCAAAAGTAGCATTATGCACTGTTTGGTTTTGATTTGAAATAATTGCTTATTTCAATAATAATTTCAGAATACACTTCTTACATTAATAAGTTCCTTCATTTTGGAACAACATTTATTTAAAAAAAAAAGGCTAATATCAACCTACAATGTGTCTAAACCATGTTTAATTTAATCGCTTAATTTTCCGCCTTTGGCAATGGAATATTCCCACGCTTGCACAAAAACGTTTATGGCCTTTTTAAAAATAGCATAGTGAAGTCTCCTTCTTAGGTAAACGTAAGAGTTCATTTCATATTTATATATGTCCGTATACACAAAGTTTTACTCGAACGATGCGATGTTAACGAACACAACTTTTAAGATTAAAGTTTTCTTAAGACCCGGTGAAAAATATACTCTTGTTAAGAAACAATACCATTTGTCTAAAGTAGGGGAGTTCGGTACGAAATTGCTAACGTGAATTAATAGGTTCCAGTAAACAGTTATGATTAGCTGTGTGTAGATTAGAAATTAATTTATGGTCAATACTGGAGCTAAGTACAACGTGAGTGCAATAGGTTACAAATACAACTTTGTCGTTTATCTACCTACTTATAAGTGATAACATGTTTCATAGAAGAGAATTTCTGTTTCTGATGGTAATGGTGTTTGCTATTTATGCATATGCATTATATTATGCATCATGGTAAGTGGTTATCAGTGCATATTATAATGTGGGAGACGTGATGAGATATATTTATTTATTTAAATTTAATTCACGAAGTCTAAGCTTCGTTCTTAGCATATGCCTTTAACAAGCTTCACATATACGATGAAAAAAAGTTCTTCACCTAACTGTACTATTTGCAATGTTAGGGAAGATGTGGTAGAATGCCTAAGAAATAAGGCTGAAAGAGATCGGTTTCAAATGAAACATGGATATCTCTGCGTTCGGTTGGGGTTTGTAACCTATGCCTTTTGTCTATGCCCATGTCAGACCAAGCGAAACTGTTGTACAAAATTGTTAATTGAGGTTTTAAGAATAGACGTAGTTGATAGTCAAATATATGTATTTATATAGTTAATTATATTGTATGTTATTAGAATAGAAAACAGTAATAAAAGTTGGTTTGAGTGCTTTAAGCTAGTTCCATCATTTCTGGTTTCGCGTTATTTTTCAGCAATAGATATCCCATGACTACAAGATTATATAGATGAATCAATACATCGTTGTAGCTCTCATCTAAACATTTATTATATTCAAGGAGGGGTGCCAATATTAGCACTCCCTCACACATTAACTCCTACAGAACAGAATAAGAATCAACATCATCAATACAATATTAACTAGTTCTAACAAGCTGAGAACAGCTAGTTATTTCAACAAACTCTCGACCTAGTTGGCGAGCTTTGACGGGATTTCAATGGCCCTTTAGAAGCTTATGAAGCTCTTAGGAAAACCTACGTCATGCATAACGTCTCTGCTACTTGTAAACGGAGAAGTATGAATCTCTATCAATTCTGAGTCAAAGGTTTTATATAGAGTATGCTTAAGTATATATTTCATCAACAGCCTTTATTAGTCCACTGCTGGGCATAGGCCTATCATTAGAAAAGAGGTTTTGGCCTACTATACCACGCTGGCCAAACGGGTTGGTATATGGTTTGTGTCAAGCTTTCCTTCTTTTTGCAGTGCTGTTGTACCGCAGTACTACTTTGCTCCCAAGTACGCATACTTTGCTCCCTTAGTCGGCTCTTACGACACCCACGGGATATATAGGGGTGGTGACACTCCATATTCTTAATCCGTCACCACACGGACAGTATATACTTTCTAGAGAATATATAACATTTAACATCTCGAGTATTTATTGAATTTAAAGAACTACTCTAATAGAAACAGATAAACACGTGACATTCTTGTCACGTGTTTATCTGTTTGTTTTCGGTTCGGTTTGACTTTTGAATGCTCAGTTTACAAGTAAACAGGAAACTTTTCAGCTATCCTAAATGCATATTTCATTGTCCCCCGTAAAAAGCCATATAAAGACTAGTCTAAATTATTACTTTCAACCTACGCTATCAAAAGCAGATGACTCAACTAACCTATTCTCATTTATTTAGTATGGATGTGTAGGTGTAAGATAGCTAGGTATCTATTTTATGATTTATTTTTAATTTCCATACAGACCATCGTCTAATCTAGCATCGGTAAATTTCAAGGTGAGATTAGGTGATAAAAACTATATAAACAAAGTTAACTAAAACGGTTAGGGTCATTGTACTTGTTACATAAGTGAAAACATTAGCGCAAAAGGCCGTGCTGTACGGATTACGTGAGAATTTCTACTGGCCTATAAGAAAAAAACAGCATAGCTTATAATGACATTATTTATCGCAATTATCACTTTGATAAATTGCTGGACTTACAAACACATTGTTAATGGATCCCGTCATCAGTGGTATATTACTTTCACTGTTTTATTTGGTGGTTTCACATGCGTTTAATCTTCCTGTGTGTATATTATCTATCTGATACAAAAATACTATTTCGAATTCCACTTTTAGTTCTGGAGACTGATTTAAACCAAACAAAAAAAAACTATTAAAAAAAGACACAAATCATTAATAGTAGTAATTGAAGAAGTTAATAACCTCCACTAGAAGGATTAAGCATTAGTTTTAACTGCTTTTCTTTTCATTCTTAACTATTACACACCACACACAGAGCTTCGCTCACGTAAATTCTGATTTTGTCAATAAATTTTCTTCTGAATAATAAGGTGTCCTTTCCATCCAAAATTTTATGATGAGCGATGATAATAGGCATTAGGGCATGTAACCGTAAAAAAATAAGGATTATCTTTGTATTTCGGATCAGGATGTTGATATGTATTCAAAAAGCATGAGCTAGTAGCTTATGACCTAAATGATTAAAGATACTTGGCTTCTGACATAGTTGCCCGAATTTGGTTGTTGCCGAAGAGGTTCCATTACATCGATAAAGTGTGCCATGGTCGATACCTCTAAGTTCACAACCAGTTTGACAACTCTACCACAACATCCGAATATTATATTTTATATAACTTTTATCATACAATATTCTGCAACTTGTTTTAAGAAAGAGATCGTTGCTATTGTGTGTGTTTTGATCTACGACTTTAGAGTCTACATAAAAGACGATTTAGAAACAATTTTGTTTTTTTTTATGAAAGAAAGATATTTTGAGTTGAGTTGAAAGAAAGAATAACGATGCAGATGAAAGTTAATTGAAAGAAAGATTAAAATCTACAAAATTGCATGACTTAATATAACGTGTGAATTAAACGATATAAATGTAGCTATTTCTTTTCAAATTTTGGGGTGTGAGTAAAACACTAAAGAATGAGAGTCCCGGAACGTATCCTGAACAGCAGGCAGCCTCATTAAATCAATGTAGTCTAGGCGTTTGTGGTGTTTTTATTGGTTCTAGTTCTATACTTCCAGCTATAATGTTTCTACCCCAAAGTTGAGATATGCATATGCATCTAAGGAGTACGATTCCACAAGTCGCATTAAAATACAATTTGGAGTAGAACTTATTTGAACAAGCGAAAGTCAATGAGCTGACTTGCATTGCATTTCAGAAACAACAGTCTAAACGATATTATTACAGTATTTTTTTGTTGTTCTAGATAATTTATGAGTCGTGGTCTAGGAATATCAGAGACACCAGTGTAACTGTTATATTAGGATTATTTAGCCAGAAGCGCATGGAAACGAAGATTTAAGAATGAATATTTAATTTTAGAATGAATAAAAGAAAAATCATTTCATAGGTGTACTTAATTTTTCTTGCAAAAACTCACTTTTTGCAAAAAAATGGTGAGATTTAAGTACGCCATCTCTCAATTTCGATGACAATTACACAATCACCACTAGAGAGGCATTAAGTATTTAAGAAACCAATAGAAGTCAGTTACGACTCGTCAGTTCGCTAATAGAATTACTTTTATAAAACCTAAGTGCAAATCATTGCCAGATAAACTTGTTGTTGATAAAAGTGACCTACAAAGGTGCATCGGTGATGGGAATGGTATAAAAGAGAATGATTTTGTTATAAGTAGTACAGTATGTATATTCAATTATAAACCTAAAAGTTTGTGAGGTTTGTGATAACGATAAAATTTGACGCCGAGATGATTAAAGTTTAGAATAACATTAATTCAAAAATTGATTGATCGGTTTAAAGCAAGCGAAGCTGCGGGTAAATGTTACTAATATTACATCATCATCACCATCTCAGCCGAATGATGTCCACTGCTGGACATATTCCTGCAAGCCCCTCCCCCCTCCCAGGGAAGCCATTGGATGCGCGGGAAACGGAGGACTGGTTGTTGTAGTGAACCTTGAGGCCTATGCTATTATATAAACCGATATCGTCGCTGTAGAATGAATACCTCGTATGTCAAAAAATTAATATATTTTTATTTTGTAAAAATCTCATGAAAACCACGTATCTCATAGCACAGCAAAGCCAAAAATCAATTAATGGCTACTAATGCCATCTATGGTACTCATTCCACGAGGTATTCATTCCACAGCGACGATATAAATCATAAACCAACTGAATGAAACAACATAGATATGTAAAACATTTGCAAACATTTCGGTTTATTCATGTTTATTTATAGCTATAATAATAATCAGCTTACGTCAAGCACAGGTTTAAACCAATATATCTTGAACAAATTAAAAATAATTACCAATACTGAAATATATCTAAGACTTTTAAATAATTTTCTTTCAGTCCTAATTTATGTCGTAGACGACATAAATTAATGACCATACCGCAAACATCCAAAGTTTCAACTTACAATTGTAGCATATCTCCCTGTTAAAAACACGCTTTGACGTGGAAAATGAATGGGAGCAAATGACAGATTTGGACCTGTGACAAGCGTCGCAGGAAAAACGGTTTTAAAATAGCATATTTGTTTAAGAAGACGGAGGGTTAACTATTAGCAGTTTCAGCGAGCTTACCGTAAAACCCGAACTATACAACTAACAATGTGTCATAGTTCGCTTATTATTGTAACGTGTAGGTTTATATTTATGTTAAATATATTTAAATAGAATATAGCGAAAGTTCAGCTGTATCGTAGTTGACTTAAAGCCGACCCTAACCTAGTTTGGGAAAAAGACTTGGAGGAAATAAATATTTAAAAATCATATTAAATTACGAGTAATATGAACAAAAATATACTCTATAATAAGTTTACCAACAGAGCAGGCAACTCTTATGCAGGTGTCCTTGGCAAAATGATATGAAAAGATAAAAACTGTTACGATAAACAAATTACATAAAAATGAACACTTGGAAAAGTTTTACGTATATAAAATGGCATATAATTAAACAAATAACATTCCTTTGCAGCGTAAAGTAAAATCGATTATAATTACCAAAACATAGTAATTAATCTTATAAGTGGGAATGAACCTGAAGCATCATTTTTACACTTCCTATAACATAATGCTAGGCGACAGGTCAAAGGAAGTATAAAAAAGCAAACAATTAAAACATGAGAAATCTTAGTCATAATCCAACAATCTGGTGTTATAACAGAACACACACAACGATGCACGAGAAGAAAACAAGCAACAATTTCATCAGCAAACGTAACATGGAGCGAAAAAAAGATGCCACCATTAAACATGATCAGAACAAAACAGAATAAGAGTACTCTCTAGTTATTAGGTACATGAAAGCAAAGCCACTTACTCAAGTGAAAGTGTTATGGAATTTCGCGATGCACCCGGCCATTATTGTAATTGGAGTGAGACGGTGGGTCTAGACCGGCATGGTAGCGAACTCACGATGGACGGAGTGCAATGATCGCGGGCCATTCACCGCGATTACTATTTATTACGGCCGTTCAGATATCAACGCGTTTGTAATTGCTTCTGCCCAAGACTAAGTGACCGTAGGCGTATTAAGGTTAAGTTAGACCTCGTCTTGGACAAGTAGATGTAGGCGTTGTCCCAAGCTGCCTCCAGCTTCATGTCAAGTAGGTGACTTAAATAATCTTAACGTAACTTAATTGCTAGTAATTACTGCAGTTAATACTACTATATATCGGACGGATAGTGACGTAAAAGTTACGCAGAGGTCAAAGAGCCAATTTCTCATATTCTTTGTCCCTATCAGCTTATCTTTAATAACATTCCGTTGAATGTCAAGTAATGTGTCGTCAATGTCACCTACATAGATAAAAGACGTACAATAAAATAAAGGCTAAATATACTCAGTTATCAAGAAATCTGTACAAGATCAAACTAAAAAAGGGTAGCCGTCATATTTAATCATCTTGTAGATCTTGAATTTCGAAATTATTATTTAAATTGACTTTTAATAAAATAGCTTGTTTGGTAGAATTTATGTAGACGCAAGCAACAACTATATAGTAAGAGATCTATCTACCTTAGATAGGTAGATAGATCTCTTTTAAAAGACAACTCCGCATTAGGAACATATCCTGTGTCGCGGGGGACTTTACAAACATACAAGAAACGGTCTCAGAGAACACTCACACTCAGGAAAACAATATGTGGATCACATGTGGGGTTTGAACTCACAACACTCGGCGTAGTAGGAAACGGCGTTACGACTACTACGCCATTCGTACAGTCAATCAGATCATGTAAATCGCATGAGTTTGTTATCTAATTAAGTTTAACTTAAATCTAATGAAGTACATATAATTGAGTAGTAGAATAAATTTAAATAGGACAAACTATTAACCACTTTGAACACATGGGTGCCGCAAAAAATTTGGACTGTGGAATAATGAAAGTACTTCTAAAACCAGACACAGAAAATTATGAAGCGACTACAAAAAGAAAATAAAAAGTGTGAGTCTCGGGACGCATGACAGAAGTGATAACTGAAACTAATCAGGTTGAACTATTTAATACAAATACAAATAAAATTGTTTAACTTAAGAAAAGGTTAGTTTATTACTTAAATTTTATGTAAAGCGTCTGTCCGAAATACGGCTAGCGCTGTGGGAGAGAGGAGGAGCCTGCCTACCGCTGCCGTATGCGTGAAAGAAAGGGAAGCCAGAAAGAATGGCGCCGTAACGCGTTACATAACGAAGCGGTTTACCCTCCCATAGGTTATCAGTTATATAGTTATCACGTCAAAAAAGCTCGTAATCTTTGATAATGCCATTTATCTTTGTCTATAACAAAATCACATTCAGTTTTGCGATCACTGTGACTAAAACCAATCATTTTATCAAATGAATTTGATTTAATAGTAGCCTTAATTCCCATGTTTAGTGAACAACAAGTTAACTTCGTCGTGGTCGTGGTACCACTCCGGTTGAGCCTGGCCCGTTCGTACCGAAGCATAGCTCTCCCATGGTTAAGGTTATTTTATTCTATCCCTCGGGAACTGCACGTTCTTTAACATGGAAGCAAAATTGTATGACGACCGGCTGACTAGTTAATTCGTGAAAGCGTAACGAACAACCTCACTTTCGCATTTATAATTTTAGTTATGATTTATGTAATGTGTTTTAAAATACTTTTGGAGAATAGTGGAGAAAAAAATTGGAGAAAATGTTAATTTTAGCGAATTAAAAGTTTATTATAATTAATAACGATTGCAAAAAGTCAGTTTGTTTATAAGTAATTTTGAAATTTAAACTGCTAGTTAAATGGAGTCTTTAACTGCTTCAATGTTTTTTAATACACATACACCACACATGACACTAAGAGTGTTTCACGTGCGTACCTAACCACGCAAAGGAAAATAAAATCCCTGTATTGTAAACTAAGATAACTAAGAGAATGAACTTAGAAGGATGAAGGCCTTTATTTTGTTATTTAAGACCACAATAAAATATTAGACCAACACAAGCCAATACATTTACACAACGATATCCAGCGTAAATGATTTGTCTTATTTACCGTTTAAAACGAATAAGATAAAAGATTTTTAAACATTTTAACACGCCAATTAAACACGAATAGTGATAGGAAAGTGAAAGAACTAAGATTAAATAGTAAGAAATGCGACGACACTAAAAGCATTAGTGTTTCTTTGGATACATTATGGCACTTTTAAATTGTTACTGTTTTTTTTTTATCTAGAACTCAAAGAACATACGGGTAATCTACTGGTAAGGGACTAGTGCCACCCAGGAATATCTGCAACTCGAGGGTCACAAGGGCATTTGAGGAAGTAAGTTTTCTTTAAACTTTCATAAGTCGTTTTGATTTCTGGGCATGCCGTCATCGCCGGCGGTAAGACCCGTTATGGAGGATTGGCTCGAGAGGCATCACGGGACCCTCTCATACCGACTGACGCAGGTGATCACTGGGAAAGGATGTTTCGGGGGATCACCTGTGTCTGATCCGCAAGGAGCCAACGCCCGAGTGCCACCACTGCTATGGTCGGACCGTGGACACGGCGCTCCACACGCTGGCAGAATGCCCGGCGTGGGTGGAGCAGAGGCGAAACCTCGTGGCGGCCATTGGAGTGGGAGCTCTCTCTTACTTTGGGCGCAATATGGTACTTCGTGTCATTTCAGTCGGTTCATTAAACCCCATGTGGGGTGACGGCCCGAGGGTATTTTCGCACTCACATTTATTTAATACGCATTTCGAACGTACATAGGATTTAAATATCTTGGTAAATTGTAGATATTAGATAAACAATTTAATTGAAAGCTTAATGTGAATATATTTCATCATTTTGTTACGCTCTCCTTTTACCAGACATAATGGTTAAATTTCACTTGACAGCATTGGCGACATCATAGTGTGTATATCTTGAGTGTTGAGTAAGCTTGCTAGCTTACTGCAGACTCAAGAGTATATAAATGTACTTACTGATTGGTACATTAGGGTTATATGACTAGGAAGTTCTCTTAAATAAATGAAATGTATTCTGCAAAAGCGGTAACTTGGCAAACTTAATTTTGTAAGTGACTTTGTCCCAAATTACATTGCCGTAAAAAGCATTCTCTATGGGCGTTAACTATGTATATGCGGATATCGTGAACTGTGTCTTATAATGTAAACCAGGGATTCCCAAAGTGGTCAAAATCGGTTGCTCAGGGGTCGACATAAACGAAAACTGATCCACGAAGTCTAAAAATCGACCCTATCAATTAACACACAAGTTCTTATTTGAAACTTGCAAGATTATAGTATTAGTTTTGTTACGTGTACCAACTTGTTATAAGAATGACTAATATTTTAGAAGAAAGTATTTTTTTAAAACTCAACAAGTCGATAAGCGTGCTGTAATTTGGCTGGGGGTCCCTGAGGGGGGGAGACCCCTTTTCTGAAATGAACTGATACCTCAATCAGTTCATTTCAGAAAAGTGGTCTCTTGGCCAAAATAGTTTGGGAATCCCTGATGTAAATCGTATAGTATTGCAGTAATTTAACTTTTATATGGTTATATTAATTATAACAAATGAATTAAAGTAATTATAAGAAGGTAATCGCTCATTAGTTGTTTAATTGTTAGTTAGTTGTTTTACATAAAAGTAATCTTCTCAAGGAAGGAAGATATTAGAATAAATAAATATTGCTATTACTTAAGTAACAGCTGAGAAATAATGTTATGGATTCAATAAACACACTATTTTGCTATGAAGAAGCCTGCAGAAAGCCGGAAGGATTGCCGACCTGTAGTTTTATTTTTAAAATGTATTTGGTTTCTTCCAAAAAATCTCGTAATAAATTATGTTGAAGATATTTAAGAGGTAAAAATTCTTAGAAAATAAAATTTTGAACTAGATAAATGTTATTTATATTTTCATACGCATCGAAAAAATTAACACGCACAATTTTGACGGACCATATAGGAAAATTGATTCATGATAATTGAGACAACAGTTTTATTGATATTGTTGATGATTTAGAACAGAAGGATATTAGTACTCATTTCATGTTGCCATTACTCAGTTTCATTTTTCTTTGTTAACCTTTTGAAGGTTCAAAAACAATCGAACTTGAAGGCAGACAGAGTTGGTGCAGTGTTTTAATGCACACGCACGGATAATACTTTGTTTAAAGGTTACTACCACTACTACTCCTTTTATTTGTAACAATGAAATTATAGCCGATTCGTGCCCAACAGTGCGTGTTAGATGTTTAATTCAATAAGAACGAAACAAAGATAACATGAAGCCCAAAATCGATCTCAGTGGCGTGCAATGGGAGAGGCCTATGTCCAGCAGTGGACTGCAATAGGCTGATGATGATAGATAACATGAAACCGAGTTTACTACCTATGTTTGTTTATAGACAAAAAATATTGTGCTCATCACGGGATTATTTGTACTTGATGGGAATCGAGTCCACGAGCTGAGGATTAGCGGCCATAATCACTTACAATTATACCAAGAAATCCTGTATCACTGATTTATAGTCCAACTTGCTTTACGCTTATATAATTTAATATGACCTGACATCAGAACACGTCATGGCACCATTAGGGCTTTGCCAAGTTTTGCGGTACGACCGATCCCACGATCGATACATCGCACCATTGGTAAATAAGCGTACACAGCTTTAAGTTATTTATTTATTTTACATGTTACAGGAAACATTAGAAGATAGGTACATACTACATATTAAGTCTAGACAGTGATCCAAATTTAGCATACACAACATGAAAAGGCAAAATACAAGGCGTGTGGCAAATATAAACACTGGCCACGCTTAAAATTAAAGCCATTATAAAAACTGAGTAGAATTAAAAGACTGAATGAAACACACAAAACAGTTAAAATGGAAGTTACCCATGAAATAGCTCGAAGCGTAAGTTATATTTGGTTACAAAAAAGCTTCGGGCGTTAATGACTTTCCGGTTTCAGTGTATTAATAATATCCCTCGACACAAACGTTAGTTCCTCACAAACCGATTTAAATGTAGGCATCACGTTACGCAATGTAATATTTTACTACTGTTATAAATGCGAAAGTTTATACGGATTTTTGTTACTTTTATATAATCCTGCGAGAACTGAACGAATTTGTATGAAATTGTTACTCTCTATTCCGATTTTTTTTTCTTTCAATTGACATTCACTCAAACAATGCCCTTTTAAAAGTTGGTTTTTAGGGTTCCGTACCCAGAGTAAAACGGTTCCCTATTACTTAGACTCCGCTGTCCATCCGTCTGTCACCAGGCTGTATCTCATGAACCGTGATAGTTAGACAGTTGAAATTTTTACAGATGATGTATTTCTGTTACAGCTATAACAACAAATAGTAAAAACAGAATATAATGTATAACAATGATATATAACAAACGTGATTTTTTTGCTCGATATTGATAACGACAACAGGTAGACGCTTGAAACATTCACAGAACATTTAGTTATATTTCACTTTGAAAATAAATAATTAAATTTAAATAAAACAAATATTAAACATCATCATCATCACAACAAACGTGTTTTTTTTGCCATTTTTATAGGTTCGGAACCCTTCGTGCGCGAGTCCGACTCGCACTTGGCCGGTTTTTTTTTATATACTTTGGCTCTTATACTTTTGGCTTCAGTTGCAGCTATTTCGTTGTTGTCTAGCAATTTACATCGTCAATGAAGTATTAACGCGTAATTCATTTTTTGCGGCTTTCTGCAAAATCAAATGCATTTCTTCGACCCGGGTTTAATAAAGATATAAAACTGGAACTAGTTAAAGTAAACCCATATAGTGAACATAGAATAAACCACTCTATTGCTGATACATAAGATTTGTTGGCACGCATATGAAACAGAATATGTTCTCGTAACATGACTTTCTGTTAAAATGGTTGTTACAGCAATTAGTTCCATATTCATGTGAAGAACTGCCGCAATTTTAATCCATTCTTGGCAGAACAATTATTTCTCATTTGGAACTCTAGTATTGGGTTTAGACCCGAATCCAACCGTTACGCTACTGCCTATCGTTAACTATAAAATAATGAAAGGGAAATCGTAAATGGTGTAGGCGGCAACAATACATGAGTACAGCTTTTTGTGAGCGCCTTAGCCGTCGGTACAAGCTCACTTTGAGTGTCGCAAGATCTAAGCACAGAAAGGTCCTAACAATGAGGGATCTACACTTTAACACTTCTACTCTCTCACCTTGAGCTCTTCAAGTAGCCACACTCGAAATACGGAGCATCTGTGTATATACCTACTGATACTGGTGAAAAATATAACAATATAAGGCTGAAGACTTGTTGTGAAAGGAAACATTGCCAACTGTTGATATTCCCAGGCTATTTCATAAATAATATAAGATAAATGTTCTTGGCTATGGACCAGAAGTTGAGATAGAACACAATTACAACCTGCTTGTAAACATCGAATTATATTTGTAAACCACAGTTAACCTATATAGGAATTCTGGGAAATACATTCGGGGCCAATGCATCTAGGCTGCAACGCGTATTTTTGGACCTAGTTTAACCTTCAAAACGACTGGTAAATTAAATAATGATAGTACTGTAATCTGTACGCGAGAGATTGGAAAAAACTAATTTGTTAGAAGTGCCTTTCTCTCAGAAACTATACTTATTCTTTAATGTTATTTCTAATCCAGTACATTAATTAACACTAACGTTCGTTCAAATTACTTTGAGTAATTGTTAACTCTCTAAATGAGTCTTTAAATTAATTAATGTAGAAAGATAGATACTTACGTAAGTAAATGCTTCAGGAACAAATAAATATTAGAATCACATACTGCATTTATATGAGATACAAAATGTCTTTCGTTTTATAAAACTCTGTAATCTTAACCTACCTAACACATCTCACACACGGCAGTCTGATCCCAAACTAGGCGGACCTTGTACTATGGTAAACAGACTGCTGATAAACATACTTGTTGAATAGTAAAGGTTTTATAATTAAATACATAATAATAATAGACTGGTTCCCGATGTAGGTTTTTAAGTGAAAACCTGTGTTACAAAGCACCAGAGTTCCATCCTTTTGATATCTTTAAATATATACATATTTTATAGACAAACTAGCTATACTATGCCACGCATTCTTGTGACACATTGTGGTTGCATTGATTAAAAACTAGTAACAAATCTGTTGGGAAAAAAATTAAAACTATCTATAAAGCGCATTGTATATCATGTTGAAATTTGAGCTCAATCGGTGCAGAACACACATCACACAATTATTTGTCCTGGGTGGGAATCGTACTCACGACTACTGGCTTAGCAGTCAGGATCACACACCACTAGACCAACACTCCCGTCACTAATCTCTTTTATTTACATAATTCATTGGCACATTAATAAACACTAACAACATATAAACTAACTTCATTTAGCCAAGTTTACAAGCGGCACATAGCGGTAGTGGCTCGGGAAATAGGCCAAATTAAGTTCATGAGGGGCCCAAGTAATAACTAAATTGCTCGAAGTCAATGAATACCTTGACCCATCGGTGACATGATGTCTCACATATCCTTTTCCACCACTTTGTTACTCAATCACATCAGAACCACTCAATTATCAAATCATCTGCATGAAACATACGAAAGCGAGCTGCGAGCAAAAGTATAATAATAAAAAGTAGGTAAGTAATTTAGCCTAGCAATTATAGACCACCTCGAATTCGAACAAGTATCGTAACGAATATAGAAAACGCTAGACCACACATCGAGAGAGATTTGGTACAGATCGAGTGAGATGATTGATCGCGATGACAGACGCAACACGGACAACTAAATAAACATTATCACTATAATAGAGATATATGACTGTAAAGTTATTTTCTTATTTTATACCTCAATTATATTGTAGAAATCTGTATAGAAATTATAAATAAGTATAGAGTCGTTCTAATGGAACAGAACGATTAATCTGTCAACTTTGAACAATATTACTATCTAAAGCTCTGGTTGGCAAGTTTGATGCTGTCTGAAACTTTTGAGTTTCGTTTCTTATGAAGAGTGTTTAGTAAGTAAAGTTCGTAATAAGATAATGATTTGAAACAAAATTACTTCTATTGTTACAAGAAAAAAGTTGCAAGAATCGTTTCTTTGGAATTAAAACTACTTGTCTCGTAAAAGAAAACAACGATATGTAATTTAAATTGAAGTAAACATCGTGATAAACAAATCAATACTGTAAATCAAATTGTGCACTAATCATGCGTATTCAGTTCTTTCATCTAATAAGATTTATTCATTTTAAGTTTATAGATCAATTAACCACAAACCTGACTAGCGAAATAATATTTTACAGTTAGGAAATAGATTACATTGAATCATAAGAAAATTTATTCTTATATCTAGTAAGTTTACGGTTGATAATAAATAATAATATTTACATATTGAATGCTTTTTGCTTAATTCACAAAAGTGGCAGAGGAAACTGCAGCTAAAAAAGCTGAAAGAGCTAGACTCAAAATTTATAATTGTTGTCGGCATTATTTTTTTTTTTATTAATTTGTAATAAAAGAGATAATAAACAATTCACTATTTAATAAAAAAATATAGATTAGTTACATAGGTGACGTCAAGACATTGGCCCGCCTGAAAATGTGGACAATGATGGGTGATAAAAAGGGTAGGCGTATATTACAACTTTAATAATGGCCACTCGAGTGCCGATCGACGTACGAACAATATCAATATTACTGTCATGTTATAGCATTTTGTTGTTTGTAGCAATAGTGTGAGATAGCTAATACAATACCTAATATAATAATTAACAGAACTGAATTAATTACATTTAATTTTTCAATTTTTAGTCTTCACAGCTTCAAAAAAAAAAAAAGAAGTTCGTTTAAATTGATGAGTAAATTCAAACATGAAATGAAAACGTCCGCCGCGCAAACGCAGACGTTTGAAATAGCATTGTATTGATAGTGTGTCATACTAAATACACCAATTCAAATTCCTTTCATCTACCACTAGAGTGATTGTTTTATGACAATAGTGCTGGTACAGCTCACTTGTTTTAAAAACTATGATGAAATCTTCTGGCATGCACGAAATAACTATTATAGCATAACATTGGTCATTGATCAAAGACAATTTATATTAAATTATTTGGAATTAGTAATAAAAAAATAATATACAGCTAAACCTCTTTGTTTGCAAAGTAACTTCTCTTCAGGAATCTATATTTTTTGATGCAAGGTATCCTACTACCCTTGATAGCGTTGTACAAAAAATAAAGACGATCGGTTGAAGCCTGAACGATTAACAAATACACTTTAGGATTACACTATACGGATATTATTAAAATATCCCAAAAACTAAGGATTATAACAATTACAAATAATTTTATAGCGTTGCCTGTAATCTGAAAGACAACGAGGTACAACGTTAACCATCATATCCAATAAAGCAGCCGTAATCTGCCACCAGACGTCCCCATTCTCTGGCGGCCCGAGGTCCTCGCTACGTCTTCTACGCCAGAGACCGCTGTGCTGGGAGAAGGATCGGCCCTCTACTGATCCCACTCAGCGATCTACTACTGAGGCATTACAGTTTCACAGAAAGAGATAAGAACGAGGGTCGTTAATGTAGTAATTTAATTTAACCACCAGCTGTTCCGCTTGTTTTCATTCATGGATTACATCAATGTTGACAAGTAATAAGCGGGTTTTTTAACGATCAATATAAAACTCCAGTAAACATCCACGATCCTTGACAGGAATATGTTCAATTTTACGACACCTACGTACGTCACACAACTTTATTACATACCCGTCTAAAAGAATTTAATGAGTAATTATTATTTACGGTTATTTGAATGTTGCTCTGAAGGTCTACAAGGACGAGCGCAGAATTGACTGAAATATGACTCTTATGTAGGACTTTATTTCACCTTCCAAAACGCAAAAAGTCAGTCCAAAGATAATCTCATATTTTCAAAAAGATAAGATTTTTTTTAACACTTGTTGGTTTTCCAGTCATCGTACATAATAGAGAATTCTTAGTTAAAATTGGTGCACTACACATAAATTACTTTAATGAGCTTTCGAAGCATGTATTTCAATATTTACAAC
This sequence comes from Arctia plantaginis, assembly GCA_902825455.1. Classification (NCBI taxonomy): domain Eukaryota; kingdom Metazoa; phylum Arthropoda; class Insecta; order Lepidoptera; family Erebidae; genus Arctia; species Arctia plantaginis. The sequence goes on along the minus strand of CADEBD010000275.1, from coordinate 2,417,891 downwards.
ATGTAACTTGTGTTCATCATATCTGTCACAGACAACCTTTTGAAGATGTGAAAAGTCAAGGCTTCGGCGGCGACCCTCAAGAACAATTTACACTTGACCTTAATATTTGCGACAGTTCAATAATTATTCGTGACTTTATTTACTAAAAGTTTTAAAATAAATTATTGTAGATGAAATGTTGTACACTTCCGGAATGCTGCAGTGCAGTATTATAAAGTTTGAAAAATGCTGTCCGAGGCGTTTTATAATATAAAACGTGGTATGTTTTAAGAGAGCCTAGGCTGTGTGTTCATAAATACAAAAATTTAATCATCATCATCAGCATATCGCAGACCATAGGACATAGGCCTCTGACATTTTACGCCACATCGATCGATTTTCGGCTTCAACGTTCTTCGGTTTCGGCGATCCAACTCATGCCAGCCATCTTGCGCAAAAATTCAATCAATATTAAAATAGGAGTAGCCATACAAACTTATCTTTTGTGAGTTATAAAAACTTGTTTTTATCTTTGAAACGTAGCGCAAAGCCCAATTCCCTGTTTAAACTCTAGTTATTGCCACTTGAGCCTTCTACCTTTCAAGTTTATCGTACTTATTTGACATTACAATAATAAGGCAGATTTCAAATTTACTAAATAACTAAAGCGACATTAACGAGGATTTGAAACGAACGAACACGAGGAAGTAACAAAAGAAATTACAAGATCATTTAATAAACAGCAGTGAGCATTTCCACGCAAATAAGTCGTTAGCAATTATTTGTGTTGCGGTGAATATAAATTAACAATTACATTCAATTAATTACAAAACTTGTTGTCTTAGGGCATTCGTAGTAAAGGAAGTTTATGTAATATTACATTATACTGACTAACAAACAGTATGCGTGATTTTAGTTTGATTTATATTTATATTATACTAACTGTACCACAGAACAGTTTATTGACTGTTCTGTGATCTGTACACTGCCACGCTTCGTTGTGGCACATTGTAGTTACATTGATGAGAAATGAGGAACAAAACTGATGCAAAAAATACATAGAAAATTTCTTGGAAGCGGGTTGTACATCGTGTCAAAATATGAGTTCAATAGGTGCAGAAATATTTGAGTTTTTGAAGCGTACACAAACCAACTTAACATTTTTATATTTGGTTACTGTAGTAAGAAGACTAGATCAAATAATAATTAGAATAATTGCGAAACAGGCTGAGTATTTTAATGAAATAACAAATCTAAATGACCGTTTTCAAGGGGTTGAGACTTATGAGAAGGAAGGGCAAACAAACTCGCGCCCACTCTTTTTAAAATACCAGATAGATACAGTGGAATCATTATATCGACTACAACGATGTTTTTAGTCTGTGCCAGGATGCCATGTTTTAAATAAATGAATAACTCAATAGTTGCTATTTGAAACAGTTACGCAAGAAACTAATAGGCGTGAACTATTATGAGTGCACTATACTGCGTTATGGTTACCTCTGAGAATCAATCAGGCCTACATTTCAATCACCTCTGTTTCTAGCTATACTCCACTGCATAAATGAACACATACATAATATAACTACACCAGCTAACCCGCGCAACTTTTCCCGGTTTCTGCGATATTTTCATCATGTTAGGGTCCTATTGATCGTAGCGTGATGATGATGCGTGATGATGATTATATACCCTTTTTCGATAATGGGTTATCCAATACAAAAATATTTTTTAAATTCGAACCAGTAGTACCTGAGATTATTGCGTTGAACCAAACAAACAAACGATTCAGCTTTATGATATTGATATACTCGTAGATTAGAAAGGTACATGTTAAATTGAGATTAAGTGTTTGAATTAAAAGGAATTGCGTCTAGACGACTGTTTCACCCAAATGAAAAGAAAATCAAAGTGGTGCCTGGAGTATTGAGAGATTAACGATATCGAGTGCCATTTATTGCAATGGCGACGGTAAAAAACTTCTAGCTGAATGTACATAACTTGGTTAATAAGTTAACTTAACTTAGGTATTGAGCTATAGCTAAAGCTGTCGAGCTGGTGAATTTAGGTGTATTTTATAGAAAAACTAAGAGTTTTGCCTCTATTTTCTCAGTCACGAAAAATCTTAGCTGAACTTTACCGTAAACATTAAAGGAGGACACAATAATAAAGATAAACAGTTAAGCAGGTTTGACCGTAATAAATAAAGCTTAACACAGAAAGAAACTTACATGTAATACGTAAGTAAACCTCGTTGAAACAATGAATACTTACTTGCTTACTTAAGAAGAATAATAAATATTACGAAACTTATGAAGGAACTAGTGACACTAAAAGAAGTGTAACAATGTGTCACAATGTGTCTATGTGAGTCTCTAGTTCATGGAACATTCTTATCCGTTAGTTTTTGTGCAATGAACGTTAGCGTTCCTACATGTGATTATAAAACGGAAAAGATTTGCTATTTGCGTTTACTTATGACGTATCAAGAAACAAAATATCTACAAGATTTCAAATATAACTATCACTTACTATAAATAGGTCTTACATACAGACATTTGACCAGAAGGCCAATTCTCGTAATAAAAGTTCGATCACAATTCAGTTCCGATTAATTTTCGATCTCACAACTGTCATAAAAAGTGGTTTTGTAGTATAATAGTAAAGTATTACTAAGACTAGCAGATTACCGATTCAATTTTTGATTACAATACGATATAATCACATTACAGTTAACGTTGGATGTATAATACTATGAAAATACTTTTTGTCAATTCTCAGATCGAGTTGATCGGAACTGAATTGTGACCTAACTTTTAGTAGGTACGAGAGTTGGCCTTCAGGTTGCACTGCCGTGATCACAGGGCGTGACCGTTCCATATGTATACAACTATCTATACTAATATTATAAAGTTGAAGGGTTTGTTTGTTTTGACTCGCTTATCTTAGGAAATACCGGTTCAAATTGAGAAATCCTTTTAGTGTTGTATTGAGGCCGTTAACCGTTTATCCAGGAACGCTATAGGCTTAATAACATCACGCTACGACTTGAAAAGTCGAGCATCAATGAAAATGTTGCACAAAAATAGAGAAAATTTATTTCCTTTGAGAGCTGCAGACGACTTTGCGTTAGGTACAGTTACATATAATGTATCAGGAGATATTAAATTATTTCTACACATAAATAATCTTTTTGTACAGGTTATTTAGGAATAACGGAAATAACGCTCCTGCACTACATATCGCCTTATACCTTGGACAAATGTCTTTTCTTTCGCGCATAAGACATACATATGTCATATCATGTATGAAGATCACCGACTAGCGCGTTTCGTGTGCTTAATAAGCAAGTTTCACAATAAAATAATGAAACTATTAAATCAGAACAGTACCAGCTATTCATTGTTTGCGTATCATCCGTGTCTTTGTTCTGTCTGGTGTCTAAAATATAATATTGTAGGAGTGTCAGATGATATTAGACAGTAGAACTTTGTATTACTTAAGCTTTTTATTCTTTGAAACTGGCACGACCTAAATACATCTACTTAGAAAGGTAAAGTAGGTAATAGAGCTTTTCGTTGGAATTAAATATTTTTTCAAGAAAACGAATGTGAAACCAAATAGGGGTTCAGAGTTGCTTTAAAGGACGCCAAAGTCACACAGGGTCCCGTCCACCAATTATTAAAAAAATATACTAAGGTAAGTAGTAGATAAAATAGTGCCAGTGTAGCGGAATATAAATGAAAAACAAAAGTAAAAGTTACGCCAAGCGATTAAAAAGTACCGTCAATTTACTAAGCGGACTCGTGTATTTGTCATGTCCGCTTACGTACGCTTATGATTACGAGTAAGCTTACGATTTCAACGAAATCGTTGTCTATGATAGTTAATTATTTAGTAACCGATATAAATATTACGACTTCGTAAGATTAATGCAATTGTACTAGTCAATGTTATAGTAATTCGACATTAAGAAATAGATAAAAGGACATTAGGTACCAAATAAAATGATTCTTAGTTACAGTAATTTTAAGGAAGTCGAAACTTATCGATAGGTAAAAAATGCATTCCTATTTTGCCGAGTTATCATACATTTATAATTATAATTATGTGGTTGTACTTATTATAATAAATAAATAATAAATAATGATACACTCACATAACCATACACACACGAGTATGACAAAGAAATCTTACTTAGGGTTCTTTTTATTTCTCATTTCGACTGCCCTGCTGGTATAGTAGTTAGTAACTGTTAAGCCAGAGGTCCTGGGTTCCATTCCCACCCAGTACAAATAATTAAATGATGAACACGATAATTTGTTCTGTGTCTGTGTGTAACTTATCTATAAGATAGCTGTATTTAGAAATAAATTAGTATTTTATCAGCAGTCTGTTTCCCAAAGCACAGACTCTTCCTAATTTGGTATCGAATGGCCTTGTGTGAGACGTGTCAAGATATTATTATTTTATCACAAACAGTATCTTAAATGGCCCGACGTATTATAATTCTGATTTCTACGGAGCCTACTTTAATATAAACTAATTTAAAATCGATAAACATCTACAGATACTTGAACTCTGTAAAATAAAACGTACTAAGATTTTCGATGCAAATAATTACTTTTCCCAATGAATGAAAGTGAGAGTTACAGAGAAGCACGTATACCTTAGTAGCAATTAAGATAGCGATTTATATCTATCATAGCAAGCAATTTAAAATATACAACAATCAACTTTATTCTTCATTACCTTCTGGATAGATATAATCAAGCTACACAGAATAGACGTGTGTTATTCTGCGCGAGAGAGGCGGTATAATAATTATAAAAATTATTACTTATAAAGAATACTTTCTGAATGAGTTAGTGATTCTTGAAGCATAAAAGAAAGTTTGAATAATGATAATGACGGGAACAATACCAACTATGGTTGTTTATGTAAGGTTTACATAATTATTTCTGTACGTTAATAAACTATATCCATAGCATTAACTTTGGGAGCAGCTAAGATGGAAATAATCAAAGTAGAACAATAGATGGGCTGAAAAGTTGAGGAAAAAGAGATATTGACATCTTTGTCGGTATAGTTTCCTTCTTATACCATACTGATCTTGTATTTTTAACAGACTTTAAAAAAAGAGTAGGTTCACAATTCATGTGTTTTTTTTTATGTTGTACCGCAAGACTCGTCATTGTAAATCGATTTTGAAATTCTTTAAAAGAGTTTGGTCGCATTGAAATTTAAAGAAAAAATTCACTACTATGGGAGAAAATACTAGTTTATTTCAATTAATCACGATGCAGGCGCATTGAAATCGGTGATACTATTTTATAAGTTAATTTTGAGAAATGAAATTGCATTTTGAGTTAGGTCAAAAATATGTTTTAGATATCAATTGTCAGATTCTTAAACTTCAAAATGATAAATATAGGAAGTAGGCTATCCGACAATACACTAGTAAACAGAGGAACAAAGCAGTAAGTAGCTATTTCAATTTAACGTAAGTGAAGCCCCTTGGAAAACATTTGATAATGTCTTTTTACGTGTATAATTTGTCATTCACAGTAATAAATGAACCTTCTAAAAACCTGTAGGAACGAAATTCGACAGCCATGAAGGAAACAATTAATAATTGTAAAAGGTTGCGGTACTTATGGAAGTGGTGGCAATTTCCTGAGCGGACGGGGTCAAGTACTGTCGACACAATCACGGTGATTCCGCGCCAAGATAGGAAGGAAACCGCGACCTGCGGTCGCAACCGGATCAATGGAAAACAATTTCTTGATGAAAATCCAAATTTGTTTACAGTGGTAATGATATATAATGAATTACTGATGTAGTTAGCTATTGAGTTGAAGTAAGAAACGTATCTTTAAATAATTTAATAATATTTAATAATTTATTTATTTGACCAATATAAATATTACAGTGTAGGACATTTCAGTTTAACATAGATCTTAGACAATAATTAGACTAAGTTACACTAGCGTAAATCTATAGTAGTGTTATTTTATGATTAGATTTCATAAAGATCTTACGATTTTGTTTAAAAACTTTAGTCGCTGCCTGCCTGAACTAGGGTAAACCTGTGTTTCAGGCGATCGCTAAATATTTGTTTAAACTGTTTTGTACGTGTCTATGTGATTGAATTCCTCCAAAATTGCTGAATTTGATGTTTTTTTTTGTGTAGTGATTTCGTAAATAGTTCAGATTCACAATAGAAGTCATTATTTGTTTATGGAGTTTTTAGATTTTATTTTTATGTTTGGACGAATACATAACTTTTAAAGATTTTAGTTTATAGGTAAAAATCAAGCATGACAAAAAACCTTGAATTTTTGAGAAGACGTCTGTCAAGTCTCCTATTAGTTATAGAGAGCTTTGCAAAGCTATAGTGTATATCAAACATCATATACGAGTAATATCAATCATCGTCACAGGAAATATTCATAATTGTTCCCCATACCAAAACACTACAAAGAAAACGAACAAACATATTAGTATGCAAAATAATATTGCTGACCACATGCCTTCAGCCGTAGACCCCTTAAAAGGTATACATTTGACAGCTGCATACAAATCACCGAGTGGGCCGACCGACAATGTTTAGAGCAATGAGCAGCCAGTGGGCGAGACAAAGGAATAACTCTCGAAATTAGATAATAATGTGTAATACAGAGATTAGATTTACGCAATGGTTATCTTTATTTATTGAGTAAAATCTTTTAGATTAGGGTACTCCAGATTAGTCATTTAGATCTTGGAGCCAACGGTTCTGACCGTAGATTAGGAGAATTTCACTGCCTTATTTTGCAAGGATTGATGCATACCTAAACTAATATTCTCCCGTCATAAAGTGCAGACTAATTTTGATTCTTGATGAGCGCTGGTCTCAAAAGAACACAAAAGAAGTAGAACTACTTGATACTCTATCAGAACTAGATGCGAAACGGCATCATTGATTAGTCTAAACAGTTTGCTGTTAAATGGTATTCGGTAATTTACTAGGTTATACCCGAATCTAAAGCAATAGAAATACTTGCCGGTTTTTAGTTTGAAATTTCATATAATGTTAGCCAGATCGAGAATAAAATCCGTAAAGGTTGCCATCCAAGAATAGACGAGTTAATTACTGGCTATTCTTTGATTGCCACAATGTCATATCATAACAATTTGGCATATAGCCAAGGGCTATACTCGACGAATAGTTTTATAGGAATAAAGCCATTCGACGTTGGATTCTTAAAAAGTTTTCACGACAACACTGATAAATGAATAACCATCACTGAAACGTTGGTTTACGCATTAAAACTAAAGCTTATTATTGCAAGTTTCATATCAGAATCGATATAACAACTGGGAATGATCAGACTATTGAAAATAGGTTATAAATATAATGGATATTAGAAAAGCGTACACACAACCATAAAAGTTGGAATGAAAGACATAAATCACGACATTTTGACAGATGGCTGATTTGCTTTTGTGCCGTATAATTGATTAGGTAGTGAAAGTAAACGTAAATTTAGATAATTTTAGAAGCGCTCGAAATAAATAACAATGACATAATCCCACCATAATTTATAGGTACAGAACGGCATTATAAGAAAGTATTTTTAAGATGACCAAACTTCTAAGAGCATCTGCGAGTTATTAGCAGCAAAAAGACAAAGCTCCATTATTAAAATTTACAAAGAACTTTACTAGATGACAAGTGTATATCATATACATTTAATATCATGAAATAAAGTTTTGTTTGATCTAAAACCAACCGTGAACTGAAGCAAGCTGAACTATTCCTATCACTTAGCCTGATCTATTACGACGAAAATGACATATCAGAAACACACACTTAAGGTATCCTGCCAATTTCGGCATACTGCTGAACTTGATTTTCTTAATATCCCTGAGTGCACGAGATCAGCTTGATATAAAAACGCGTATCTGAGGTCCAACCGGTCGCGGGTATCGTCTGAGTCACTCAGGTTGTGATGTAACGAGATGCGATATTGCGGCGAGTGGGATGATGCAGTCTGTAGGTATGCACGTGGAATTCGTATTAGTATTCTGAGAAAAATTGCTGCTTTCATTTTGTATTGAGATGGTGTGGATTGGCGAATACTGAGTCATGGTTTGTCAATTGTGTTTGTGATTGGGTGAATAAACTCGCTTCTATAATAAAATTTTATAGTATAGCTGATTTAACAATAGGTCTCATCCAGTTGTCATCTTTTTAGATTTTATTCTTTTCTTATAACAGGATTTTTAAGAAGGAATAATAGCCTGAAAAAGACATCCCTTAGGTGGTTATATACTTTTACTTATTATAGTTTTATGAAACTTTAGAGCTGTAATTCATTTCTTATCTCTTTCTGCAAAAAAAGTTGCACTGCGGTGATCACTAGGTTTATTAGAAAGATCTGTTTTGTTTTAGCTATGTATTAGCTAATCTCCGCAAATAGATAACGGACTTCAATAAAGATCTACAAATATCATAAATGTAAACTTGGTAACGGGATTTAAAGCTATCACGATATCTATTTGAATTCCCGTTATGTACGTGTGTCACGTACGTACATAGTATTCGATATGTAAGTGTGTCAAGTATTAATATATGAAGCATGTTTTAGTGAAATAAAAGTTATTAAGCATAACATTGTTCCTTTACGAAAATTAAAATAAAATATGAAGAATTGTTTTCTTGCGTTATACTGCTTCATTTCGCTTCTGAAACGAATATTTCGTTTTTTTTTTTTAATTCATATACAGTTTAATAATTTGCGAGATACATTTTCAAGAGAAAGGCACTTTTTCAGTAATAACTGTGTACAGTTTTAATGATATCGTCTGTCTGAATATTTTTAAGTTTATTATATTGAACACATCTAATTTAACTAAAATGAAAGTATATATAATAAATAAATATTATATGATTTAACTGCAAAAATTGTTACTCATTGTTTTATTGTAAGACTGTTAATAGCTCAATTTATTTTTGGACTGAGGTTAAGGTGACCTCTGGGATGCAGGTTTTGCATGAACACGAACCTTGGTATTGAAGAAAGTATCAAAAACTATAGATTTTTAATTATTTTTTTGATCGGAAAGTACCTAAACAGTGATAACTTTAAAATTCATTATCTACTTATTTTGTTCGTAACAGTGAGCGGTGTAAACAAAAATAGGTCAGTGTTTGACCAGCAATTGTAAGGTTTCATTTACACAACCCGCAGTGGGTTATGCACGTGTATATATTATGCGGTTGTGTTAACCTAATACGAGTATACTATTTTATATATAGTTGCAAGTATGTGTACAATATGTGGCGTTATTACAATCTAATGGACAGTGTCAATGACCTCTTTACGCGGTAGATTAATATTAAAAAAGGGCATATAATCACATTTTGTTACAAGCTTTTCTTTAACTTGTAATGTGTTGGGCACGCATCTTGGAAGCTAAATTAGAACCATTTCGCGATGTCGGATGGTGCTCAAATCTGGTGTATATGTCTAATTTGGTGTGTATGTGTTCAGTACAATAAAATCGTACCATGAAGCTGTTCTGGTGGTGGAACCGGAAGACAAAGGTCAAAGAAACTTCTTAACCATGCAAAATAAACCCATCGTTTATTTTGCATTCGTTAGGATAAAAATAACAACACTGTAAAGAATTCTCTAATAACTCAAGGTTTATAAAATCATGCATTTTGCAATATTAAAAGTTTAACTGAATCACGCTGCGTCCTACACAAGCCCACTCTTATGACATTATGATGTAAGAAGCTACATATTTAATTAGGTTGTAGTGGATTCTTGGGAGATAAGTTTGTAAAGATATGTGCTTGTTGTTAAATTCAACAAACTTTCCCGTTTAGGCAGATAAAAATTTCGGTTGCTCCTTTGCCTTTTAGGAGTGAGAGAAAATAATCTGTGTACGTCAGTTTGCCTCTATACTGTTAGTTAAAGTGCAGGAGATATCGATAAATTCATTGTTGTATCAAGGTTTTGATGTGAAACATCTAATACTAGTCAGAACTGCTGTTGGCGTAGCGACGCGTCGCCACGGCATGTGATAGTTTACGTGACATGTAATGCGGTGTGGCGTCGCCATTTGGAACTGACTCTAGTACAAAATCGTTTTGATGTTTCAAATCTGCCAGACGTCCCGCGACGGCTAATTTCTTTTTCTCTTTACAATAATAAGCTTTTAAACTGTCTGTTCGTGCTTTTAGTGATAATTTGGATGTGTCCATATACTTTGGAAGTTCGGTCACAGGCTAACCGTTAGTTCAGATGATGGACATACCGAAATAAGTTTTAAGATTTTTAAAGCCATGACAACTGAGGGCTAAATGACAACACAAAGATTTGTCGGCATAAGTATTATATAGATAACAATTTCAGCTAGCCGCAGTAAACGATCCAATATCTCGTATTACCAGCGACCAATCAATCTAACGACATGTCGCCGAAAACGATTATTGCGATAGATCTGGTATCGTTCAGTACTATACGATATATTCAACTACTACACATTTCATCATCATCATCATCATCAACAGCCTTTAACAGTCCACTGCTGGACATAGGCCTCTCCTTAGAAAGGAGGTTTTGGCCTACTATACCACGCTGGCCAGACGGGTTGGTATAGGGTTTGTGTCAAGTTTTCCTTCTTTTTGCAGTTTTTCCTGCGTAGGTTGCTCCCTTAGTCGGCTCTTACGACACCCACGGGATGAATTGGGGTAGTGACATTCCGTATTCTTAATCCATCACTACACGCATTACACATTTGTTTAAATAAATTTCTTAGCGTATATTCTTTGTGAAGTTACATTATAAAAAGCTAAATGTTTTAATAATGACTGAGATTCATTGAATTCTTGTATCATGCTTATTAGTACTTATTATTACTCTCTTTCCCAATGACAAAAAAAAATGTTTTAGTGTTGACACAGATTTTTCAGATTTTTTTGGCATTTTTAGATTATTACACACTCATACACTTAGAACCATGGCCAAGTGTTGGTAATAAAAAAAAAGAAATTATAAGAAACATCTTCAAATGTAAAACAAAAATGTATAAATGACAAAATACAATTCGATTACATCACATTTAAAGGGATTAAAGATTAACCGCGCGCCACTTATAGTCGGATAGTCGATAAAGCCTTTCAAGCGATTAAGTCCAATATCGTGGGCTTTCCCATAGAAGGATAAATTCATGTACAGGCAAGGAATTACTGTAAATTAAATTCCGATACTATTTTAAGCATAACTTTATTGTCGTGGCAATATACGACTTCTACCTATACCTAGTCGGGTCATGAGATTGTAGGTTTGAACGTGGACTAAACTATAAGTTCTGTCAAAACCTTATTATTTTTAATATTCTAATACTGGCCAGATATACTTCGACTAATTTTAAAAATAAAACGGTCGCGCTTGCCGGAAATAAAAAATAAATTAACATCCTTCTTCGAACACTCCATTTTTGAAAATTATTCACTTTCAAAAATGGAGTGGTCGAAGAAGGAAGATAGAGTTGCGGTTATCGCGATGCATCGCTGTGTTACGCGCCAACAGAGATTTACAATATTTTGCAAAAATTTAAAATAACACAACGGTTTATTTCCCGCTCTGTCAAACGATATTGCTTTTGTTGCATGTTCTATCACTTCCAATTGTGCGAAAAGTAACATACAAAGGCATTTCCAACCATTTGGTTACAACAGGTACATTTCCAAACGCGTGATTGTAAAACATTAACAAGCCTGCCGTTATTGCCGATTGCTAATATCAATTAAACTATTGTGTCACAATTTGGTCAATCAACTCAGATCGTATAAATGGTTCAATGATTAAAACTAGTCCAGTCAGGTCCTTGGTCTAGATAAACTGAAGCAGTAGTCCAGTTCTTCCAGATTTTTCCAGATTAGATTTGCTATTTTAGAAGCGCCTTCTAGCATTCTAAATAAAGACACTTACACATATATTGAATTAGGCAGTAGAAATTAGATACTGATTCGTTTCACAACGGTATCAAAATCTTGCGTGTTACATTTGATTGACAATGCAACCCGTTTGATTTTACATAATCTCTTTGCCGGAGACGCTTTCCGTTCAAAATTTTACGTAAAATCATAATACAATGAACATCTTCGGGAATTATGTATGATATATGTATATAGCCACATAAAAAGACAATTGAATGTCAGACAATGTGCAGATAATACTGTTTAGGCTTCAGAGTATCATGAGAGATGAATTTGAATATTACAAAAGAATGCTTAAACTTTAACTGTTACCATTCCGACAATAGTTTTTTTCTTTTGTATCATATTCGTGTCACTGCACACGCGTTCCAACAAGTGAAGTCAATGAGATATCTATCGTTGTATTAATTTGATTTTATTTTAGAGAAATTAGAATAGAAAGAGCTGACAGCATGTGAGTGACAATACTGGTGTTGTTTTATACTATAGTTTTTATTTAAGGTATAGGTTGGCAAACGAGCAATGGGCTCACCTGATGGTAAACGACTACCGCTATCCATAGACGCCTGAGACTTTAGAGTCATAAGTCGTCCTCTGAGTCCCCAAGTATCAGGTGAAAAGCCACGAAGGAATTACTTAACACCGGTTTTCTGTGAGGCCGTGGTATTATGTCGGTCGAGCAGGTCCATTTGTGTGGAAGCTTGGCTCTCTCATGGTAATTTACACCTCGGTCCATATGGTAATCTACAATTTGGTACACATGGTAATCTACGGCTTTAAAAGAGACGATAATCCCTGAGTTTGTTTCGTCCTTTCTTCTCAGAGCTAATCCAGTTAGGAATGGCCAAATTCATCTGTTCAAAAAAAAGTTTTACGTGCAGGTGTTCCTGTAACCTACTTGCAGAATAAACGATTTAATTTCTTGTATTTTCTCCTCAAGTTTTTCCAACCTCCTCGTCATGTATAGAGAAAAAGAAAAGTAATTTCCCATTACTATTTTCGTGTTTTAATTTGTTGTGTCTAGAAAGTTTGTCGAAAATAAACAGGCCACTTAAACAAAAAATAACTTGGATAATTATATGGCTAGTATTCTTACGTCTGGACAGATTCGGGTCGAAGCTGTTTGAGATGAGAAACCCAACACTACGGTGGTAAATAACTAGTAAATATGACTAGTGCTTTAAAGCCACTGACGTCAGTTTTTGCAAATGCTCGTTTTGGAACATTGAATCATGCATCTATAATAGCATATCCGATGCTTCTGTTTTCACACGCACATACATATCTGTTACGTTCCATTTATATGTATGTTTTTTTTGGACTTATTTTATTTACACTGAACCCCCTTTTATCATTTCTGTTACTATTTTAGCCTGTATTTATTTTTGGCAGTTTGTTAATTAGTAACGTGATGCCAAAAGTAGTCAATTATTGTAATGACCTAAGACGTTAATATTATTATTATCCTTTTCGAGATTTTGTTTAGAATAACATTGTAAATAAAGTTGGGAAAATTATAGAAAACTGCAAGATTCCAATATTTTATTAGTTAATGTCTTGCTAGGCCATTGGCATAGGCTATGTAAAATGGGGGTAAGGAAAACAGATAGGGAGAAAGAGCTAAAGTATGGGATAGCAGTTTTATTGAAAATACAAATATTCTTAAGTGGAGACAAAAAAAACCTAAACTGATTTAGAAATACGTAATAAATATAGTATAGAAATTTGACTTAGACCGTCTATCTTTCGATTAAAAATTAGGCTAGAAAATCTGAGAATAAGATTTTTTTTATTTATTACATTAGACCTTCTCCATATATGTATATTATTCTTATATTCTACAATAATTTGTATATATGCTCTTAAATAACGTTCTATCTACATAAAGATTAAAAATCTAGTGCTTGAAAACATATACAATGAACACCCCACGCCAACAATATGTAAGCCTATAATTAATTGTCATTTCATAATCAGCGTTGTCTTAATCCCACGGTGGCCATATGTTGATTTCTGTTCTCACTAACACTTTTATTTGAACGTACCACATGTGTTATTTGAATCAACATACGTTTACACGTCAACAGACATTGACACTTTAGATAATTGTCATCTGTCAGTTATTATTTGCACTTACTGCCAAACTGTTTCACTCTTAGTTCACCATAAACAATTTTGATCCGATTGCGCCAGGTGGGTTACTTTTTTTTGATTGATGTATATTTGGCACGCTCTGTAGATTAAACGGCTTGATGGATTTTGACGTTTAAAGTGTTTCGTCTCGTCTTAATTGTGAGTGACACTGGCTATATAAAAATTAAAATCGCCGGTTTGTTAATTTTAAGTACTTACACTTAATGTATTATAGTTCATTGTCCTACCGGCAGAAAACCTTCTCAATAAATGACCACGATAAGACAACTATTAAGGTAACAGGGTACAGGTACAGATGCCTAATAATGCATCCTGTTAATAGTCAAAGTTTTGTTGAAAACATAAGAAATTTACAAAACTTAATATTTCTTATATTAATATATAAGATAATAATCCTAAATGATATTAAAATATAATATGTACGTTCAACACGAATGTGACGTAGGCGAATGCCAGGCCGTTACAGAATGAGTTACGACCATTCTCCACTACATCCCGTCGCCGGCTTAACTATGCAACCGATGATTACACTGATAAGTATGGCGACAATCACAATTATTTATTGCCAGCTTGTCATTAATATAACACGGACAACACAACTGGCATATTCAATAGTTTTGGTAGTTTTTTTACCAGAAGGTAAAGTGCAAATACCGTTTACGAAAGTTGATGAACAGACTGAAACGAGTTTGCGTCATTATCTATTGGCGGGAGAGGCAATAAAGATTTCTGTCATCTAGGCAACTGATGATAAGTATCGAGCAACGAGTAAATTCAGTTTATCTCGCTTTTAATGAACTATTTGATTACTAATGCTGCTAGCATTAGTCATCATTTCATTTAATAACAAATGTATTCATTTTTTTATGCAAAGAGCAACAAGTTATCAGGCAGAAAGTCTGATAACTGGTTGCTCTTTACGATACCTCAATCTGTCAATTTTCATTGAAAAGTCGATTGCTGGATTATGTTTCAAACCTGGTTTGAAGATTTACACAGATTAAATGCCTTTAGACATAGAAGCTGATAAGATCACAAATATCAAATCCTCGTATTTCCTAGCAACGGCCATTGTCGTTTCCGGCTCGAGTTAACCAACCACCAACCAAATCCAGGAGTGCTTTTAGGGTATAAGTAATTTTATTATTTATAAAGCAATATCCCTTTACTTGCATTGCCGTCCTCTGTAACCTATCATCCCATTTTAGTAACTCAGATTTTTTCCACCTTTTAACTGGCAATAAGGTGATGAAGTTTTGTCTCCTATTACGGAAGCGGCACCAAAGTTTAAGAAGCTTTTGCCCTCCCCTTCGCCGTATAATGTAAACGACACCACTGAAACACAACATTGGGGTGTCGTTTAGAATAATTTTTTGCTAACGACACGTTCCTGACCATTTTAAAAAGCTTATTCTAGAAGTTTACAGAAGTTGCTCTAAAGATAGCAGGCAAATTGAAACAAAGATACGGTAAAAAATTAATAGTTTTAGTATAATTATCGGATTCAGTTTTATAAATAAATTTAGTTATTTTTTAACGAATCTCTATGAACTCGACCAATTTCAAAATCATCATTAAAAATGAACACGTAACGGATTGTTTTATTTCACGTTATACATCATTAGTCAGCGGTGGTGTAGTTAAACAAAAAAAAAACAGTTGTAAACGACACCCCCAGTGGTGCAGTTCAGTGGTGTCGTTTACAATGCACGCCCTTCGCGGAAAAAGGAGTAAGTGAATTTATATATAGTTATAGACTTTCACTTGTAATGTATTACTGTGTACCGCTATACAAAGTAATTTTTCATTAGAGTTTCTTATTAACTTTATATTAAGAACTGAAGTTTTAGTTTTGCTTTCATTAACTGTGTTAACGTTCTTTTATTTAAAGTGGAAACAGAGTTAGTAGGCTAAAACTGCACTTTGCACAGATATTTTTACTTACACAGTAAATAAAACGGTACACTAATATTTCGCAGGCATCGTAAAATAAACAGAACGAGGCACTTACTCCGAAAGATTTTTCAAATGTATTAAAATCTAGACCAACAAGAAACTGTAAAGAATAAAGTCGAGGCAGGATACAGTTACGGTTGCTATGCAATGCATCACACATCACATCATCAGTCTTTAATAGTCCACTGCTGGACATAGGCCTTTTCTTAGAAAGGGGTTTTTGGCCTACTATACCACGCTGGCCAGACGGGTGGGCAGAGGGTAAGCCGTAGATGACCCGGGGTCCGTCGTGGTAAAAGGGATTTCCTGTTTAGGTTACATCTAGGTCCTTGGCTACCGGTACCCGAGACGGCATGCGGTTTTTAGTCGATTCGAGTCCGACATAGTTATCCCACCGTTCGTCCGGTGGGGGGTATCCGAAGGGATTTTAAAAAATGCAGTGTACTCAGACTAAATTTACATCAGTAAAATTAAACCTCTTTAAATCTCGCAGCAAAATCTAGCTAATAGTATTAATTCTATGTATAAGTACACACTCGATTTAACAGTAATAACAATCTCACTAAATGTTTTAGAAGCACTCGTGTCGTTGACATACATTATGTGTTGCGTGTCATAAGCTGCGCAGACGCATTGCCGCCAGGCACGCTCACCTGCTCATGAGTCATCTAAGTACGGAGTTTATTCGTTAATGTTTTATGTACATAAATAAATTTATTAGTGTTATGGGAAATTGACAAAGCGCTGCTCGGATTACCGAAATATGTTCTCATAAGTATAAGTACTCTCAAGTACTGGACGGGAATCAATGTCAAGTCTAGAGAATATTCTGTTCACGGAGAATACGTCAATTTATCTTAACTACCTCAACATAATATTATTTAATGAGGAAGCGTATGTACATTACTAGAAAAAATTAAATTGTTTGAATTAAAATCCAATTCTAAGAAAATGTATTTAAAAAACTGTCTTCTCCGCCACTGTGGGCGCTTTTGAACAAGTCTGTGATGATGGATTGTCGCGCCTGTATTTAGATCGCACGTTTCAATGAAATTTGGAACCAGATGGGAGATCATTCTTTCAACGATATTACACCATGATTTCTATAAATAGTTGTACATTACAAATGCCCGGGCACATTGATTCCTTGTTTAGTGATTGTTATTCACGTATTTTGTTTAGCTCATTGACATTGATTCCTTGTTCTGTGACTGTTATTCCATATTTGTTAAGCTCATTGTGTTCAAATGTTAACTTTGTCAAGTGAGAATATTAAGCTGATTTTCTAGGGTACTCGTTGGCTTTGTAGTGTAACCCGTTTAGTAGATGTTTATTCCAATGCGTGAGTCATGGTCGGTACTAATTATAAACGATTTTACTCGCGGTCATTACACTGGGGTGCGGACGAGTTGTAACAAGTTAGGTAATTAGGTGGCTTTGGAGCGTAGGTCAAGATCTTTTTGTTTTTATTTTCATAAAACCCACCCATAAATTTACAATTCTTTTATTTCTTTTGTCTTTGATTAAAAAAGTGTGTGTAGAATTATAAGCTAAGCTTTACATGAGATCTGATAACTTTTTAACAGTGGAAGTCATATGGTCTCGTTTTTTCCATGAAAATGTTTTTGGTGGGATTTTGTTTATCTGGTATAATCCAAACCCAAGACACACACACATACAGATACAGATATATACCCCAAATAGATAAATAAGATTAATAAATAAGAATTTTGACAGTGACAATATAAATTACTATCAGTCGAAAATCCAGCTGGGAATAGTATCTAGACTGGAAAAAAGGTAGAAAATTGCTGTATAATTATTACACGAAACAGTAGAAAAGTTAGAGAGGATCTCCTTTTTGACTCTTGACGCTTTTGCCGTAATAATTCACAAGAGCATAAAACCAAATATTTTTTGATACCTTGACGTGTGATTGAAACCGCCCTGAATAATAGAAAAATTAAAAACATCAATCATTTTTTTATCAGGCGGAATCTCTGGAGAATTTTTCAATGACCGAATTCTTCAGATGACTTCAACATTTTTTTGGGGTAACAACTCAACAAAACATTTTTATTTTACATAGGTACAGTACTGAAATTACTACAGTCGAGAATCTAAATGATTGTAATGTAAGTAGGTTCTATGCTCTAATAGATGGGAGATTGACTATCGATGTGAATCAGTTAAAAATGCAAGGCAATGTGCGCTCATAACTTTTATATTGGAAATGTAGGAATGGCGCATATGGCACATAGATTAACACAAAATTATAAAAACCTAAGTACGTAGGTATTTAAAACTCCCAGATTGAAGTTGTCAGTTTCAATAATTTACTAAATAAAATTCTTAAAATTACAAAACTATTAAATCATTAATCACTTCATAAAACCTTCATAAAAGGTCATTTTTTTAATATTGGAAGCATTACGTAAAGATAGGATATGCACATTTATTGTAAGAAAACTTATTTATTTATTTATTTGTTTGTTTACTATTGTACTCTAATCGGGATCAAAAACTGACCGTAATAGGTGAATGCTGCTAATTCATTAAGCAGTGCATTTTGTATGACTAGCGTTAAATAGTAACACATTGTTATATTTTGCGAGGCCAGTCAATGATTGTTGTATACTTTGATAGTTTGAGTCCCGGCGAAGGACATAGGATAGTGTTTATCCCAAAAATCATCCTTTAAGGGGGTGGAAGTTTGTATGTGTGTAAAGTTGTAGAGAAGGACACTTTTTACCGTGATACTCGACACACAAGCGGGAAGAGCCGACACACAAGCTGGTAAAATATACAAGACAAAGAAACATTTCTATGATACGAGTAAATATAAATATAATAGATAAGTCCATAATCGGGTCTTAGCTTTGTAAACGTCATACATTTTTTTGAATAAAATCTTACCTAATAAATAATAATGTTTGTTATCCCTTGAATTGGCGTATCATTTCACCTCGTCAAATTTCGATTTACATTATAAGGAAGACGTTAATGCAATATTATTTTCATAACATCCCTCAATATTTTTATTCGTTCTCCTTTGTTACTTACATATTTTCACGTGATTGTTAATTGGAAACCTAATGATCCAGTAAAATTTGGGCAATAATGATCATTCTTGTTGTATAAAATCGACATAATTCTTTGCTTAACCGCATTATTTTTTTAATTCAAATGAGCAGATTTAATTTCAACTTAGGGTAATACCGAAATATTTTAATAAAAGCAACATCTTTAAATACGTTTAAAGACATTGATACAGGTGCTGCATTTGAACGTTTCTGTTCAAATAAAGGTCCTTTAGAAGACCGAACTTAGTAGATATCTAATGGACTACCACTTTTGAAGAGCACAACTTGCTAATGCTCCAATGGATTGGATTAACGTCTGGGTGTCAGCCCTGGTTATGAAAAACTACGTATAGAAAGGACAGTTTCTCTGAGACACACAGAGATTCATGCTTGGTGTTTTCGTTGATCGCTGTTCATAGATCCTGACATAAAGGAGCGGCAGGATTGTGTATAGTAATATTTTTGGTATTTCTTTCTCAGCATTAAACTATGAAAAAAGTCTGCTTTGTTTGTAGACCGATTTTCTTACTACTTTACTGAAAATACTACAAAAAAAACTAAAATCATCGGCTATTTTAGTTTTTTCAATAGTTAACTTGTTCTATCTAGCGTTATGAATAAAATTGTTTTGAAAAGATTGTTTGTTCTTTCACGCTTAGCCGTATTGCTATCAAGAATGAGAATGGCTTTCGTTAACACGCGGAGGCCAAGGTTGACGAGTTATATTCTTTACATACCAACAATTGACGTTGAATGAGTCATAGCGCCAGTTCAAATACCTATTAATTTAGATTTACAATTCAGTAAGCACAATAACAATGTTCCTAACCGAATTGATGCATTTGTAATGTGTCTCTATGTTAGGAGGCGGTGTGGGCAGGTGTAATGTTTGGAGGTCATGCGAACTATTAAATATTGTTTCGGTTGCATAATCGATTATCACATTAACAAATACTAAGTTTTTCAACTTGTGTGATGACTTAGAACATAATATATTTTTCGAGAGATCAGATATTACCTACAATTCGATTTATAAAAATACGACCATTTATCTGATGTTCTCACTTCGTTCTTTCTTTTAAATACGGTCATATTACTATGGCAATAATATCAGGTAAAAATAAGTTTAAGGATAGATACATTTTTTACATATTTAAAAATCAATTGTCTATTCATTATTAATGTGTTGCCTTACTGATCATCCGATCATTATGAGATTTAGCATACAAAAAGTCATAGATATTGGCAAAGATATAGGGGTTTCGAGAGACGCCAAGCGAGTATTATATAAAAATACACAAGGAAGGATTCGAGTACATCCATACTCATATTATGAATGAGAAAATGAGTGTTTGTTTTTTTGGTTACGCTTTTACGCCTAAACCACTTAAGCGATTTTAAAAATTCTTTCACCAATGGAAAGTTATATTATCAGTTTTTTAACGCGATAACCGACAGACGGGCGGTCGGAACCGCGGGCAAAAGCTAGTTTACATATAAAAGACATTAAATGATAATAAAATGAATGCCTGGATGCGTATAAGTGCGTGTATCAATTGTTTTATAGACAACCCTACCACTTCGCTGTGACACTTTGTGATTATGTGAGCATTTGTGTCCGTTTCATGTACGTTTGTAAAGTCCCCCGCGACACAGGATATACTCCTACCGCGTGTGTTTTGTACTTTTTTTTTAAAGACAACTCCGTCTTTTAAAAAAAAGTCTGTTCAACTTAAAAAAAAGTGAGAATCAGACGAAGCTGCCCGGGTCAGTTAGTACACAGCTTGACAAGGATACTGTTCTCTTTCTTTCTACTGTGAATTCGATTTCCTGGTCCAATATGGATCCTATATGGGTCTTACTACCGTGTAACAGGTTCAATGAAACTGTGTAATTAAAATAGTTCGCACAACTGTCAATTAACTTTTTTAAATTACGTCAGTCTTAAAAATTTAAGTTGTAAGTATCTAACAGAAGCAGTACCCTTTTAAGAATATAGCAAGACATAACAGGTGAATAAAAGAGCATAAATATAGAAAAGAATAGGTATCAGTTTATATCTTGGTTGGCATAGTTAAGCCGGTTGCCAAATACGAAAATTATGGTCATATGGTTCTCAATATAAGAGAGTAAATGGGTATAATCTTTGTTGTAGGTGTCATCATAGCCGCGGTCAATTTAGGTATCCGAAATTATCCGACAGCTCTGATCTAATGTTTACGTGGGTTTGTTAGATGTTTGTAAAGGTTATATGTGTATTTTGGATATGTATGTTATTCATTTGAAGTTGGATTCCAACCCTGGCTTTGACATACATATCTTAGTCATCGATTAATCAGTATTCAGTGGCTTGTATAGTGATTTAATTTTAGAATGTATATAAACGAGAAATAATTAATTTGCTATTTTGTGACGTAAGTTTTAGATTTTAATAAATAATATATCTGGAACTTTCATCAGGAATTCTGAGTAACTTTGCGTCCTTGTGTCATATGCCGTTAAGTGGCATTGTTAAACCCAGATACATAAGGGTTATGTGTTACATTCGTCTAGTTTTAATAACTTTTATCTACTTCAAATCATGATTATGATAATCTTATCTCACGGCAATCTTCACAGTTCTCTTGCTTAGTTGTTCAACTAAGCGTTTGCCTTAATAGTTAGTTCTGTCTACTGAAAAAAAATTAACTTTTCTGTACGTGCAGTGCTACACAGAGATTTTCGAACGACAACACTTAAGCATCATTCATAAATCTTGATATTATTAAATCGTTCAAAGTATATTCAAGGTATGTTGAACTGTCTACATTTTATATTTTTAAATTACATTTCTGATATGGTAATCTAACATTGGACTGTTATAAACTCTACTTCCCACCGACACCTCTTCCCCAACGACGATACAATAGCACAATGTTTATGTAATTTTGAACAATAATATTTATCTCCCTACCGGATCCACCTCATTAATAACATCTATTATTTGTAAATGTTCATTCTTATGAAGCAAAATAATCATAGATATATTGTCTATGGATAAATTGTCAATGGTAACCAAACTCTGCCTTTTTTCATTAACACTCAGAACTTTACTTTTAGTACCAGAACTACCGAATATGTGTGGTTCTGGCACACATACTTAGAACTGGACTATGCAACTTAATAATACAAATTTATCATGCTACTTTAGACCTTATTTTTAGCTGCCTAAAGTTTAAGGCGTGTGCGTACAGAATGGTACAAGATTCACCCCAGTGTAAACATCCGGTTGTTAAATCCTAGTATGAAATGACTTCATTCTACAAAGTGCTTTTTCTTGTTAGAAAATCTTGTGAATTCCCGCATTAGACCCGTTTCCAATGTTCAGTGTTCGCTATATCTCGTAAGTAAGCATGGTTAGGGACTGAAATTAATAAACGATCGGATAGTTATAATATTTAAATTGAGGTAAATTACAGCCATTTTTGTTCAATTTCACTAACACTGTTTTTTCTATGACAGCCCATTCATGCAGTTACTATATAAGGTAAGTGCATACAAAGGTTGGGTTTAAAGCACTTTGTTCAGATAGGAACTACTGTTTTGGAGCCCTAGGGTAATTATTTTAGATGATTGGTCAACCCAAATTAAGTAAATGGTCTGAATGGAAACCATTTATATCTGGATTAGTTTGTTTATTAATTTCAACCAAAAATTAACATCGGTGGCAATCTAAACAAATTAAACACTGCGGTGGTTCCAAGTCTAGTTGTTAGTAAACAAGTGTTTAAAAAAAATAGAGAAATTATTACTAACTGCTGACGCACCAGCCATGAAACGATAACCAGCGATGCCTGAAATCGATGAAGGTACCAGTTCACTACCCGACGGTTACCTCCATGATAGGTCTTCGCCAATCGTTCATGCGAAACGATTTCTACGCATTCCGCCGATAACGTTGTATGCTAAATTATTAACTAAAACATTTAGTTAAAATTAAAAAATAATCACTGAATCACTGTATTGTCAATACACTTTCCATTTTCACTTTAAAAAAGAACGCAAATTAACAAACTAATGTCACGAGATTAGAATTTGCGAAAGGTGTTCGAAATTCAAATATAGAAAGTAATAGCGGCTCGTGTGCACGGTGGCCGCGTGGTGTGGTGACTGAGCCCGTGCCTTGCCGGACGCGTTGCGCTCCTTGCGCGTACGCACCGTGCGTGTAGACAACCGCACGCGAGGCTGATATGGTGGGATATTATTTCAGCCTACATTATGATGTTTACTAATAGGTTCTTACTAGTGCATCTGCACAGTGTAACGTCGAAACTGAAATAACATAGGGTTGATAGACTGCTTATAAGATGTAACGTTCGTGTAGAGAGTGTGAAATAAATCTGAATACGTTATATATAGAACAAGGAATTTTGTACGTGTATTTTAACACCCAGTGTTAAAAATTGCAAATTTATACTATTTTGATACACGTTTGACATGATTTGTTGCAAATATGCGATAGTCCGTATATACTTAATGATTCAACAACTATATAATCCAATTTGATAAGACGCAAACGACGTTAGAAATGATGACAGAGGCTTGGCAGTGAGCTCGATGGAAATCAAGAGCTGAAGAATTATAGTCATATTTTGTTGTGGTAGTGAAACTGTTCAATTACGTAGGTGCTCCTTAATTGTAAATCTTTATATTTATACGTGAAGATAATTCTTTGTTCACATTAACACGAGATCAGTACCAATGGGAAAGCAAGCTACGAAATTAGAAATCAAGTTATACAGGCGAATAAAATAAATGTAAAAAAAAAAACTTCTAAATTGTGATAGAAATAAAATATCTAGGAATCACACTTTTTAATTTAAATAATTATCTTAAAAAGTAAAACAAATTTGTTGGTCGAAGTTAAAGACATTTCTAAGAAGCGCAACGGTATTGAGTAAGAACAGTAATTAGTGACAGTAAAATAGAAGAAAAATAAATTAATATTCACTCACCGTTCAACAGTAAAATAAGTGATTTGATTAAACGTCAGTCATTTACAAACTAATACAAAATTCATGAGTGACGTTTTCTCTCCGAAATACGTGCGGTTGGTTATAAATTGCTAGTATTGAGTAAACACACGTATTAATAATGTAAAATTGGATTCTAATAAGAGGTGGAATGACCGTTTGTTTATATAATACTGCAGGCCACTTCGCAGTTCCTACACAGCGAGTAAATCTTTTGAATGCATGACAAGGTACAGGTCATGTATCTGGTGTATGGTACGTTAAATGGAATTAAATCAACGATGCTGTAGGAAAAACGTCCAGAAACTCATTTGAAAATCAAACTAATAAAACTGTTTTATTCCGTTTTACAATCGCAACATGCGTAGTTTAGCTACTGAAAATTTCACTACTAACAGTATTCATAAAAGAGGATGGAAACCCCAAAAACGCAAATAAATCCTATTTCAGCAGGACTTTGCCAAAACTCATTACGAATAAAAGTTTGGCAACATGTACCATAAAAACTTAATAATTTATTAGTCTACGTTGTGTCGCTAGTTTCCCATTTTCTACAATCTAAGCGAATGGAATCAAATATTTCTATTCTAAAATTTGATATGAAACATTAATATTTAAGTAAAGGTATGCAAAAATTGAACATAAATCTAGGTTTCAAAGTCAACAATCTTATAAAAAAGTGATGGGTCACAATTGTCCTTTCACCTATCATGTGACGACAAAATCTAGCACCGCCGCGCCTATTTTAAAAAAAAATCTTGCTGATTTCAATAAATTTAACATAGGTCTGTTTTTGTTTTTTTTTAAAAGACAACTCTTTACAAACATACGACATGAAATGAAACGGACACAAAGTACACGCAGACTTAGAACAACAATTTGTGGACCACACAAATTGTTGTCCCATGTGGGGTTTGAACGCACAACACTCGGCGTAATAGGATACGTGGCGACCGCTTAAACCACTACGCCATCCGTTCAGTCAATAATGTACTTTCTTTCCGCTAATCCTCAACCACAACTGTCGCAGTTATTGTCTGCAGGAAACAAGTAGATCGCGTATCTAGGTGGAATAGCGACGACGATACGCTCTGATAAATATAGACGAATTTTGGTAAATATTGTAAGGTATCATGTTATGGTAAAAGTAAGGTTGGAGTAGTGGCCATGTATGTACATATACGCAAGTTCATGATTAATGTGTGAGTTGGTGTCCTCAACGAAAATTTCGGTCACGAACAAGTGAAACAGAATTTTTACCCACAAAATTGTTTTGTGACTCCGATAAACAGCTCTTAACGCAATAATGAAAGATTATTACTACTGGCTTCGAAGTATTTAGTTTACTAAATACTTAAGCTGGGGAATCCTATATTCACAGTTATCCTTAAAATATATTGTAATAGGAACAATATGTTCTTTGTCTGTTACAATGATTGCATGAACACCGCATTTAGGCTGGTGATTAACTGGCTATATAAATTATGTAGTGTTGCGAGACAATTTCGACGAGGAATAATTAAAAAGGTAATGATTTCGAATGATCCAACCATGACTTCTAAACCCTCAGATTATGGGGACTTAATGTGTAACTGTAACATAATTAATGTATTAGAAACCCTACTGCTCGAAAACATTGTGAGAAATTAGAGTACCAGATTTTTTCAAGTTTCGAAGACTTGGTCGGAAGACTACTCAATTTTCTTTATGCTGAAATGAGTGAAAGTATTTGCAAAACAGCACACACAAAAGAAGCTGAAGAGGTTCTCATTTCATCTCAATACCAGAGGCCAAAGCTATCCTTAATGTACAGGAGGCAACCTTCAGAACTTCTATATATAAAATATTCCATTTCATTTTATGATCTCTTTGTATTACCTTGAGTTCATAATACCAGATGTGAAAGAAAACTTTTATGAGCGTATCTGGAAATTGCAAAGCATGGATTTCAGAATTGCACCGTTGGCATTTTATTATGTGAACAGATGGCTTATGAACCTTTTAGAACGTTAAATTCATGATCTTAACAAAACAATGGAGATGGCATAAAGATCATAAGTTGGAACAGTACTTTGTTAACAACTTGGACCACATCTACTGGGATGTCGCTGACCAATAATATAAAAAATTGTATTTGAAGATGTAGTGACATCTGACCAAACTGCACTAAAAAGTAATAAGACACAATGCAAGGGAATAATGTGACAAAGTGTGTGATAAGATTTTTCAATGTTGAAATGAAGTAAACAATGATTAAAACTATAAAAATATTGCTGGTTTTATGTTGTAGCAATAAAGAGGTTGCAGACGGAGTAATATCTTTATAACATCAGTAGCCCTAGGCACCCATAGAGATTAGCATTTTCAGTATCGTTTAATAGCTATACATTAGAAAATATTATTTAAATGTTACCTGGTTAAACGAAAAGATATAATGAAAATAGATAGAGATAGATAGATAGATATATCCAAGAAGCCCTCAATACCATAAACAAAAAACAATATGCTATAGGTATTTTACTTGACATGACCAAGGCCTATGACAAGGTGCAGTTCAACATTTTATTAAATAAATTATACAATATAGGTATACGTGGAAAAGCTCATGACTGGCTCACCTCATACTTAACAGATCGACAACAGCTGGTAGAGTTAGAATACTTTAAAAAAATTAAAAAAGAAATAGAAAGAATTCATTCAAGTTCAATAGACATAAACGCCTCAATTCCTCAGGGCAGTGTGATAGGGTGCTTGCTATTCCTTATCTACATCAACGACCTACCAAAGTACATAAAGGAACCATGTGTCATGTTCGCAGACGATATCTCCATATTAGTTTCTTCTAACGCCAATGCAAATCTTAATGACAACATAAACTCAATACTCACTAAAACAACAGATTGGATGACAGAACACAACTTAGAAATAAATCTCTCTAAAACCAAAATAATACCTTTCCATCCATACCAAAAGAAACCATTAAATATAAATTTTAACTTTGAAGGGCTTCAGCTGCAAGTCGTTAAGGAATTTAACTTGTTGGGCATAATTATAGATACTCATATTACCTGGAAAGCTCACATAAAAAAATTTCGGTCAAAAATAGCAACATTTTTATACGCTTTATGCGAAATTAAGAAGACGACAGACCTTTCTACTGCTCTTGTCACATACTACGCATACGCTTATTCTTGCTTCAGCTATGGCATAATCCTTTGGGGAAATAGTTCAGAGGCACATACTACCTTTACCCTACAAAAAAAAAAAAAAACAGAATTCTGACTAATATAAAAGAAACAGAGTCCTGCAAACCCCATTTCCAGAACCTCAAAATCCTAACTCTTCCATGTATTTATATTCTGGAAATGAGTAAATTGTTCGAAAACACCCGGAATACTATAGTAAAAGAGAAGACAAAAAAATCAAATTCACACTAAGACATAAAAATAGACTTAACCTCCCAACTTCCCAACTAACTATGCATTCTACAAGCCCCTTAGTTATGTCTATAAAAATTTATAATAAACTACCAGAAAAGATTAAGAACGAAGAAAAAAATAACATTTTCATTAATAAGTTAAAACTATTCCTCTTGCGAAAAAGCTATTACAGTGTAAAAGAATATATGGATGAAATAAACAATTCGTGACAATGCATTTAACAACATTATAAAACATTACACTTGTTTCAGAAGAAAAAAAAAACATCACGAGACCATAGTCAAGCCTGACCAAAACCAATTGCAACAATTAACAAAATAAATCACAATAATACTAATAACCTTTATAACAAATAATACAAACTTAGTGCAATAAATAATTATTAAATATTTAAATAAAAATAAAATAATGACTATACAGATTAAATATATATAAATAATATATTATAAATAAATGTAGTAATAATCATTCCCCTCTCTCTCTCTCTCTCTTCTATGCTGTGCCCGACAGGGTCCATAATTGATACCTAGCTTAAGTTTTTACCAACTGTAAAATTTACATTATGGTAGCAATAAAGTATTGAGTATTGAGTAAAATAACGTTTGATCCAATTAAAAATGAAGTAAGTATTTTTATATAACTATAGTTACCTACAATACTACAGCAGTAAAGAGTGTTAGAGCGTCTCACAATTAAACTACCTAAGTTAGTCCTTTGTATTCTAGGTTACAGACAGACGTTTTGAAGACGAATGTTTGTTTAAGATACAATGTAAATGTAATGAGACATGTAGCGGATAGATAATTTTGCTACTGCTTGCTATGCTAACATAACTGAACATTATGACGAAACACAAATATTATTGGGATGATCTCACTATTTCGTACTAGGATTTTCTATTGTCGTAAGTGTAATAAGTGCATTCAAATATAATTGGATATTCAGTACAGCATTTAAAACAACAGCAAAGTTATGAAGTTTTGGTCAGTTTTTGAATCAGTGAGTTTATCTTACTTTATCACTTAAGTACAACAATTTACATCACAATATTCTAGGTTATAATTGTTAAGGATAGTTGTGATAGCTTTATGACAATGAAACGGCTACTTCATGGCTAACCTTTCTCTTTACAGTATTCGATTCGATTCGGGAAAGAGGTGGTAGTGTCACAGAAAAATAATAATATCAGTATTTTCTATCCTTCTACATCTTATAGAACTGGAGTGCAAGGGTAGGTATCAGAGATTCGTCGGGGTACCAGGGATTTCCTTTCTAGGGTACACCTGGTTCCCCGGTTGCTAGTACCTGAGACGGCGTGCGGTTTTTGGTCGGTTCGAGTTCGACATAATCACCCCACCGGTGGGTGATATCCGAGGGGATTACGGCACAGGAAAAAAAGGGTACATTTGATTATTGTCTGAAATATTGATCTGTTGATTCAACCTTGTGGCGAGACCTTATTTCTGTCATAAGATTTAGCGGTTATACGTCATTCGAGAGAGACAATGATATTTAAGAAGATCAGGTTAAGTAGAAAACGTTAACACTTAGGAACTGCAATCTTAGATGAGAAACTACACTTTTTTATTACACGCTTTATATTAGCTTCACTTGTATGTTTGTTTGTAACCGACTCCTTTGGGCGTGATTTTGACTGACTTTAAAAGGTCAGAATTCGTTCAAACTTTGTAGATATATCGAGGACCGATAACAATACACTAATTTAAAAAAAAAAGTTAAAAAACAAGCTTTTTATAGAAAACCAAACTAAAAAAATAGAAAATAAAATTTGATAAATTTGAAAAAAAAAAGCGTTGGGTACATGTAGTCAATAGTGAAAAACACCCATTTTTTTATACACATATGTTTTGGTAATTTCGGTTATCGTATACGGTCATTAAAAGCGGCTATACATATGCTGTGCCATTAAAGTGAGAAAATATTCAAGATGATCGCAGCCATTGTATTTACAACACAATATCAAAAATTACTTATGATTTAAAATGAATAATCTATATTAATGTCCTTTATAAATTACCTACATAATTTCTCATTTACATGTGTCTGCAAAGTTTTTATCTTATTGACTGTGTGTTTTTTGGTGAAGTTGGATACAAACTTCATAGCAATTTGGCAGTTTATCAGTTATCTTATCGTTACAAAAGCACAATACGAACTAGACGATAAAAATATGTAAAGTATCACGCTAAATAATGAAGCTTTTAAAACCACTTATAATTACGAGCGACGCGCCCACCGGGGCGGTTGAACTAATGTCTGTTAAAACATTGCGCCCCACAACTGGGACAGTAAAAATACCCTGAAACTGAATACTACAAAGTTTTATTGATGGGGGAAAAGTATTTATGGGCTAAAACAGGGAGAAGGAGTGCAGTTGGGATTATAGAGAATATACCTACTATTAGATTATAACATGCGTTAATACATAGATTAACGATAAAATTGCTTTGCTTTGCGAATTTGTTTTTTTTTAACTATCGTTATCCGGCAGTTGAATTTCGACAGATTTGATTGTCTTTTTGCCTGTTACCAGTATTACTTAAACTGTTTTAATTTATATCACATTTTGTGAAACTTATAAAAGGCACAAACCCTGTTAAATAAAGCAAAGAGTTAAATATACAAAGTGCTAAACGGCAAAGTAGTTGGCTGAAGCGACGACGGCGGGACGATCTAGACGGCTACCGAAAATACTGTTCCGATGTGGGAGGAAGATGTGGAAGGGAGAGAGGGAGGCCTTTGCCCAGCAGTGGGACAACATAGGCTGAAAATAAAAAACATATTTATTGAGAACAATAAGGTATATAGGTATATAGGTATATGGTATAGTATATAGGTATATGGTATAGTATATAGGTATATGATATAGTAGGCCAAAACCTTCTTCCTAAGGAGAGGCCTATGTCCAGCAGTGGACTATTAAAGGCTGTTGATGTGATGTGTGAAGGATATAATAAGGTATTTAAATATGCTTACTTCACTGAGGTGCAGCAACGTGTTTACGTTAGGTCATTTGGTGGATTCATTTTGTAATCTACCCGCAAACGCCAAAGCGTGCAATGTAGTTTTAATTGTAATGAAAATTTGTCACTTGCAGGTATGCTGTAAATATTATTTTCCAATATCACTCTCCATCCCGTGGTTACCTATAAAAGATTGACATAGTGCGATAAATTCGACAATTGCACTAGTTGTATTATACTAGTTTACTTCACTGTGTATTGTATTTGGTGTAAAATCAAGAGTATTATTATATCTGAGAAAACTTTTCTTAATAGCAATATGGATAGGCTAACAAGAAACCTCTACATAGTTCAACCCGGGATTAGCCTACATTCGTACGACGGTTTATAGCAGACGATCTTTTTGGAGCCATAAAATAAAACCATCGAATGATAACTATGCCGCATCCCAGCTACCTATTATAATACCTGTTAAAATTCCAGCCAGTATATATTGGAGTTCGAATCAGCTGATATTCTGGCTGTGCGCCAGTGTCGCGGTGGACTTGCGCATTGCGACTGTAAACACACTATGTATTGACAAACTGGAAATGCGACGTTCAACAAGCTGTGAAGCAAACTATTAGAAATGCTGCGGGGTTTTATTTTACTGTGTATTGTTGAAAAAATTGGTGTTCGCTTCTAGAAATTTCGGAACTGAAACTAGTTTTTTCTTTTTTGTTATATATTTCTCAGCTTAGACATTGAGTGTGAATAAAATATTCCTCGAGAAATTGATGACGGCAATAAGATTAAGAAAGCCGGCTTAAGCCCATAACACTAGATGTATGTATGACACTATAGAAATCAAAATATCTTCGAATTTATTTTTTATGGTGTAAGCTGAAATGGTTTAAACCATTATTAATATTGTCTAAAATAAATCTCGTTAGTTTCCTTCCGAAACTGATTTAATGTTTTAAATTCGAGTGGTAGCCATAAATAATGTAAATAAATACTAATTTCCTGTTATATTTACTTAAGTTATATAACTAGATTTATTATTAAGTTTTCCGCTTTTAGCTAAAATAAACCTTTGTGTTGTACATCTTGTTTTTACAAGTAGTTTGTAATAAAACCAACAAAGGAAAACTCATTATTGGCTCTGAAAAAAGTAAATTCATAGCCTAAAATGAAATGTCAATCTTATTTATTGTAAGTGATAATAATACACACATATTACTTAAATTAGAAGTTTTAGTTCACTTTTTTTAATGTAAAGGTTATAAAAAAAATTGTCACTACAATTTACAACGATGCCTAAATAAATAAATACTAAATTCTTTCATTTTTCAAAGAATTCCAAGGTTTTCAATGTCAGGTAATAAACGATCGCGTTTTCATTCTCAATTTCACGTGAACCTATGTGCATGTCGAGGACAAATATTTGCTTACTAAGATACCAATACTGACTAACTGTTAAGCCTTTTACCATTCAGCGTTCAGCTAATTCATTTACCAAATTCATTTATGATGTCATCCTCATCTTGACCGCACAATGAGTCGCTTAACTTTCAGAGTGACACATTGCCGACACTTTTTACCTAAGTTTAATCTTCAATTATACGTTTTCGTGCAGTAACGTGTTTCAAATCTTTTCTTGCAAGCATTTTCATTCAGTGAAGTTAACAGATTGATTTCTCTATGAAAGTGCATCAAATCGAAATCCTGCACATTGTATATTAATGCAGTACCCAAGCGATTTGTCCATCAAAGACAAAACAAGCATTGTCACATAATGCGTACCTAACTACAAGCGGGCACAGGACGATATCCAATACATGAAAATTACCAAAGTGTACCTCTTCGTAAAAGGCTCCTCAGAAAAATAATACTGTTTGCCTAAAACTAAGCCTGTTAAACTAAGCTCGAATGTATTGCAGAAAATTTGCGAACTCCCAAGACACAATTTAATACAACTTCTTTTCTTTTTACACTAATCACATCACAGCCTTCACAGGGGTTCCGCATCCGACTGTCACGCACACATATACACACGATTTAATATTTCACGAAAAAATATTAAAAAAAATATCTTCAACGAAATTAACCGCTTCAGTTAATGTCGCGAAATTATTCTGTTCTATTCATGCTCCGACATATTTCCTTGCACAGGGAAGGAAAATGTGGATTTGTTTTGTTGGTTTATTTGTGAAAATAATACGGACTACACCGGGAACACGACCGGGCCAAGCCGGCGAGGCGACTGGAAGGATCGACCGTGCCAACCCTAGGGGAGTCTGCGTAATACGAGCGACTACAACACCAAAATCTGCCTCATTCTCTAGACATAAGGCCTTAATTTGAACGAGCCATATTTATTGGATAAATAGATGGCGTTAGTTTCTATAAGATCGTTAAGACGTTGAGTGTGCGTTGAGAATACGTCCTTGCGTCCCCTACATAAAGTTGAAATTAGTGTGGCTATTGTTTTTGAGGAAAAGTAGGGACGAGGCGAGGTCGTTGCGATCTTGAATGGGGGTATGAATGCGGGGTGGGCGTTGTTTCGTGTAGAAGGCTGTTACCGGGGCACTTTCATTAAACTCTGTTATCACGTCAATATAACCATCCGTATAGTCCATCACTCCTTTGGGCCATACGATGTTAACTTATTCACAAACACGAGCCATTTAAGTCACGCACTCCGGTTGTTTTAAAACGCTGGCTGGCTGGTTTATGTACTTACCGTTTTTGATGACATCACTGTACTCTTAAAGTTAAGGTTGAAATGTTAGTAACTCCCATTATACTTTTTGGGAACTGAGGGAATATTAAAGAAATCTGCTCTTTTCCAGATTATATTTGGGGTTGCCGCAATCTGTAATATAGCAAAGGTATTTGGTTGGTCTTATGGCCGGTCGCCTGCCAAAACTCAACCATTCTTGGGAATGGTCTATACCCTCTACCCCTCCTGGTATTGGACACGCAACTGGGATAGTCACCACTAGGACTTCAATTGGCCACATTATACACTCTTACAAACATTTATTGACAACCTAAGTATCAATTTATTTTTTTGATAAAAACTCTAGCTGCAAAAACTACGTAGCTTAAAACCGGAACCTTAAAAACGGAATACCTAAATGCAACCACAACAAATTAACTTATACAATTGGAGGCAAAGTTAAACACTATTTTGCTTGGAAGCTGAACTTTCCTTTGTTTCAAGCGATTAAAGGATTACATTAAGCAGTCACGGAACAAACCGCAGACAGACAGAAATCTCTATTTGCGGTTTGCTCTTAAGGGTATCTTTACATTTTGAAGTGTTGTGTATCTAATACTGTTTTTTTACAAAATAATCAAAACAACAGTTCGTAAAATATTTCTTACACTGGGTATGCATGAAACATTTTCACTGACCTGAGTATTTTATTTCAGATAACGATAACTCAAATTAAATACTACAAGGACATTATACGAGTATTTTATCAATATTTTCTTAAGATCACTTTTTTTACCGAATCAAAATAAAACAAAGAAAAAGTGTCTATCTAGCAAAATAAAGATTCAGTAATAAAATATAACTTTCTTTATTCTTTACTTTCTTTATAAAAAAAAAAACAAATCTAACGACTATCTTGAATGAAAAAAAAAAACAATTCTCGTAAATAAGTACAACACTAGCTTGATCCCAAAACCTTCTACAAAGAAATCCATAATGGCAAAATTATCAGTCTGACAGGCTTTCAGTACTGAGAGTACCTTGTTCCTCAGCAGACTTTTTAAGCATTTAACGTTATATTGTGTACATTCCTCTAAATAATCTAATCTAGTAAATGGATTTTCTTTCTTTTGTCTCTTAAATGTCTAATTTTAAAATTGAGTATCAATTAATGTAGCCATAAGAATTCTGTGCTCATGATTAAATTAATTAATTCTTAAGTAACAGTCATCAGAACTTATAATTTAATTTACACACGCACTTTGCCCAACCCTAGCAATTTGCACAAACGTGATCATTCACCAGTAGATTCCACGTGGGCGTCGAAGCGTATACTAATCAATAAGTAGTTACAAGGCAGACTGGTTACGTCTATAATCAGTTAGGAATAGAATTGCTTTATAATTATTTTTTAAATTACAATACCCTTTTTCTAATCCTAACTAGTATTACAAGTGTATCTACCTATGTGAGAAGTAGTTTTTAATGTAATAGGATCTAATAAGCTGACAATTCAACAGATACAAGTGCTCACCCCCTCTTAATTAGGGAGGGGGGGGAAGGTTAACATACGCAACGAAAAAATCGCTTGAAACTAGTTTTTTGGCAGGCTTTGGGATCCCACGACGCTTAGACCTGAAAACATCGGATAAGCTATAATAACAGACGACCTTAGTTAAAGAAAGTCGTCTGTTATTAAAGCTTACGCGACGTTTACAAGTCTAAGCTATGCAAGCGATTAATATAAAAACTTACCTGTAACTTGTAATATGCGCACAGAAAAGGACACGGGATGCCCGTTTTTCATCAAAACTACTTACTTTTGCTTCTAATGCTTTACTTTACTTTGATTGACATGTAACTGCACATATGGCGTAGTGGTTTAAATGGTCACCTCGCCGCTTCCTACTGTGCTGAGTATTGTGGGTTCGATCCCCACATAGGACAACGCTTTGTGTGATCCACAAATTGTTGTTCTGAGTCTGGGTGTCCTTTGTGTCCGTTTCATGTATGTTTATAAAGTCCCCCGCGACACAGGATTTATTTCTAGTGCGGGAATTGTCTTTTTAAAAAAAGAAAAAGTACGAAATTTTCAACAAACGAGTGATCACGTAGACAACA
Organism: Arctia plantaginis; assembly: GCA_902825455.1. Lineage (NCBI taxonomy): Eukaryota > Metazoa > Arthropoda > Insecta > Lepidoptera > Erebidae > Arctia > Arctia plantaginis. Next base: position 2,382,460 of record CADEBD010000275.1, on the reverse strand, counting down.
ATAGTAAACATGTAATATTTATATTTATACTTTTATTTTAAAGAATTCAACCTGGATAGAATACGAGTACATTCGAAACGGCTTGGCATCTCCGATGACGTCACTAGTGTCTGTCACTTCATGAATATTATATTTTATTTTTACATTGTTAGTTGAAATTTTCGTAGAAGTAAATATAAATCATTCTAAACCATCTTGATTATCCACCAACATCTAGTAGACACAAAAATGCCACGAATAAATATTTCATCAACAGCCTTTAATAGTCCACTGCTGGCCGCTCCTTAGAAAGGAGGTTTTGGCCTACTATGCCAGGATGGCCAGATGGGCTGGTAAAGGGTTTGTTTAAAGTTTTCCTTCTCTTTGCAGTGCTGTTGTCCTGCATAGCTTGCTCCTTTAGTCGGCTCTTACGACATCCATGGGATGAATAGGGGTGGTGACACTCTGTTTTCTTAATCCTTCACCACACGTACAATAATACTATAACTAATACTTATAGCTAAGACTAATATTTAAATTGCTAATATTAATATTCATAAATATATATTAGTAGGTTGTATAAGTTTTTTTTTTAAATTGTTTTATTTTACAATAATCGAAATAACGTGAAACGGAATGTACTTTCTTGCGTCAATCGGTGTCAAGTAAGACGTGACATCTTACCTGTGTTATGTCAAGTTTTTGAACCTAGAATTGTTAAAGTAACCATAAAATTGTCAGGAATATTAAATTCATTTTTCATTTCGCATTTTACGGGAACTGTATTTTTTTTCTTCTGGCAATTTGTCTTCAACTAAGTTGTATGTTTGTGTGTATAATTTTACTGTAGAGTTGGATGTACACAAGTAACCATACCCATTAGGTACAGTTGGCAAACCACCCCTAGAACCAGTCTATCAGCTAATGCAACGATAAAACTTTCACAGACGACATTTATTAAGACAGTAGTGCATATTTGTTCTGTTGGTTTTATTTTAAAGCAGTAGAATTAAAAATGAAAAATGTACGAGGTATACTGGCAATGCAGTTAGCTTCTGGAAATTCTACTGAAAATCACAATATGTAAATATTCCATTGTGTTTACATATCTATACTAATATTATAAAGCTGAAGTTTGTTTGTTTGTTTGAACGCGCTAATCTCAGGAACTACTGGTCCAATTTGAAAAAATCTTTCAGTGTTAGATAGCCCATTTATCGAGAATGCTATAGGCTATATATCATCACGCTAAGACCAATAGGAGTGGAGCACCAATGAAGAATGTTTCAAAAACGGAGAAAATTTATTACTATTGAGAGGCAGACGAAGTTGCGCGGGTCAGCTAGTATCATATAAAAAATATGAATAGCGTTTAATTTTTTTGCATGTGTGTGGGATGCAACTAGGGATGTGCATGAATGCACATCCCTAGTTTTACCTTATAAAGAAGTACTTAATTGATGTTAGAGAAAATTACAGTAGTTTAATAGAGTTTAAGTAATGCTATTTATGAAATTAAATAGATTAATTGCCAGAAAAAAGTATCTTTATAATGCACGATCATTTTTGTTTAATGTGTTCTCACAACCGACTTTAAATTCACGCTTGTTATATCTAATATATAAAATTCTCGTGTCGCGGTGTTTGTCACCAAATTCCTCCGAAACGGCTGAACCGATTTTTATAAAATTTTATGTGCATATCGGGTAGGTCTGACATCTATTTTTCATACCCCTAAATGATAAGGGTGAACCTAATTTTTTGCCAATTTTTTCGTTTTTATTTTATTATGATTTAGCATTGAAAAATACATAGTTACACTTCAAATTTTCACCCTTCTACGATCAACCCCTATTTTTAATTCCTACAAATAATTTATATGGCAAAACAACGGTTGCCGGGTCACCTAGTATCATAATATAAACATAGTTTGTGAGAACTCCTTACTTACTATCCCCGCAAATTGCTAATGCGCCTGGCCGCCATTTTGGTGACGTATTTTGTTGACATTGACATTAGACACTCTGTACCGTTAGCATTATTCTGGCTGATGCGAATTGCGAGGGACGAGTACCTACGCATTTTTGTTTGTTTTTTTTTTATGTTTTAAATTAAATCAAAATCTAACCTAATTATATTATTAATATAGTTATATTACTAATAAGTCTTTTCTAATAAACATTGAAAATCACACAAACATTTTTCATTTCTTAGATAGATACCTATTTCCAAGGTGTGAGATTAATTGAATGTCATCAAATATCAGTTTTTTCGTAAAATGTAATCTTACAATAAATGTCATTTCAAATCTGTCAAACTTAATAATTAACCTATTAAATTTACAATTGCATTTCTTTTTTAGCAAGCTGTACTTTTCTATTTTGGATGACGTCACGTGGCTCTTAATGTGACAAAGTTCCTGCGCATTAGCAATTTGCGAGTATAATACATACTTTAAAGAAATGTTTTGCGAGATTTTATTGTCTGTGGCGAATAGTCCCTAAAATTACTGCATGTATTTCACGTAAATGCAATAATGTAATTAAAACTATTAATTTTATCATTTGCGACGGGGGAACTCTGGGCAAACTGCTAGCATAAGTAATAAGTTAAACACGGTATACATGATAATACTAACAATAATGTAGCCAGCTGTTATTCCTAAAATAATTGGGAATACCGTTCGTATACGAGACACAAATGCAAAAAAAGTGCGACTGGAAAGAACAAATTCACGACACGTATCAGCGAAGGAAACAGCAGACATTGCATACAGAGTAACGACAAAATATTGCGAACGGAAACCGTAGAACAATACTGTTCCGATGAAATAAAAACTTATTGCGAATTTTATGTCACAGGGAGACGTTCAGATACGTCAAGTAACCAAGAAGTCATTTCTGACAAGATCCTGACAGACATTTATGAAGGTTGGTCATCCTTATCTGTGATGTTTTATTTTCATCCAGACTAAAGACAAGTAAAAAAGTATTGCTTAGTCGCGATCTTTACAACCTCTGCTACTTATACGTCGGATCAGCAAACAGCACAAATAGCAGTTGTGTTAATTGGGGTTTTGGTAGCTAGCTGTGGTATGTTCACAATTAGCCCGGCATGTTCACAAGTTTACAATTAGATCAACAAAAACTGTTCTCATAAAAAAAGGGAAGGTATCCCCTCAGACCTTTTACTAGTGTTGATTTCATGGCATAAACATTTCACCGTGACAAAAGTGATATCGGAGGGCCATCTACTCAGATAAAAGACTTTATTTGCAGCTGGCATTACGCTGATACGACTATCAAGTTTTTAGCACTGACAGTTCTATTGCGTACATATATATTCAAAGCTTTTTATTTCTCTAGAGAAGAAATATCCTGCAAAGCCCTTACTGTTACAGGAAATTGAACATCGAGAGCGATGGTATGCTTGAACGTAATCAAACTTAATCCTTCAATAACCAAGTATAGCAGAAACAATTTCCAATTAACGGGCGTCAGTAACAGTAGTGATAGATGTATAGGTATAAAGGTAGACGGAAGCCGCATCGTTGCATCCGCACGTGGCATGTGGCTTATTGATTGGTTGCGGGCGGTGTGTATACGGGTTTATGTATGAGGTCGGGGAATGTTTGTGGTAGGAAAACTGTAGCTCGTACTGGGAAGCGTATTTTTTTTTAATGTTCATATTGGCAATTTTTTTATTGAGTCTATTAACCTTAAACATCTGGTTTACAAAGTAGAGCATTTGCTTTTTTTCTAGATCAAAACATCATTTTTTTTACTATTGTTGTAATGACTGACTAAAATTTTACGTTTAAAGGAACAAATTGAATAAGCAAGAATCGGTGGTAGTAGATTGTTTTCAACGCAACTTAAATGACATGGTATTTTAGTGTATTAATTTCAAGCTATCATAGCTTCAAGCATTGTCGATGGTCTCGGTTGCGCACGACAGAGGTCGAGTGAAGTGCGTTAAATTTTAACCGGATTAGATTCAAATTATAACGCGGAATAGATTATAATAGAAGAGACAATTGCTTAGATTCATAGTTTGTACTTGGACAATCTATCTAAGTTGGACCTTTCTTCAACAACAGCCGGCCTTGTTGTAAATGAATCTGGCATAGTTAGAACTGCGGTAGACATTAGAAAGTGGTTTCCCAATGGGTTGTTGATTCGCAATCGAAAGGACTGGCCTGTTGGACTTAGTGGTTAGTGATTCTCACCACTAAATCAGAGGTGGTGGGTTCGATTCAAATCCAGGACAAATTGTTCTGTGATGAGCAAAATCATTAGTTCTGTGTCTGGGCGTAACTTTTCTCTAATATGCGTGTATAAAGAAGTGTGTTTATCAGCAGTCTGGTTTCCATAGCACAGACTCTACCTAGTTTAGAATCAGACAGCCCCGTATGTGTAAAATTATTATTTTATGTTTTGGAAGGTTTTTTTATTATTATTATTAACTACTCATACTGAATACTGTTATTGAATAGAGCATGTTGGCTGTATACCCGGTCACGTGAGTCAGCCCAAACCAAACCTTAATAAGTTAAATAGAAATCTGTTCTCAAAATAACACGGCACAGCTCATTCCCTTGAAAAGGAAAGCCAGGAAGGAATGGATTACAACTTATTGCGCGCAGATTAGATTTTCTCCCCACGCATTGCAATTTTACCCTCTGAGCTTCAACATGTACCAAGATAACTTTGTTACGGGAGCCGTTCGGTAGATGAAACATTTAATGATGTTTACTAATGTATTCAACGTTCATCTTCTCATAAAGTAGAAAAACACATTTTTAACTATTATAATTATAAATAAGTTTTAAAGAATTGTTAATGACGTCAAGCTAATTAATAACATGCGTAAATATGTTTATTTACGACATAATACTTGTGGGAAAAAATATTTTCAAGGAGTAAGGATTTTTGTAGTCATCCTTCTTATTTTTTTTATCTTTAATCATCATTAGAGCTGGCTGATTGATTCATCATACTTTACAAATGAGCGCGGTTATACGAAACTTTTTTCATTACGAAGATTTTTTCCATTATAGGCCGCAAAGGTTAATTGCTAGAATGAGATAATACAATAACATAATTAATTAGTTTAGACCTAGAGTTACGTATGTTTTTTTTGGACATACATTAGAATAAACAATTTCATGTGAGTGGCATTATCATCTATAGTAAATTGAACCATCATCATCAACAGCCTTCAACAAAACCTCCTGTTTTAGTCTACTACACCACGCTGGCCAGACGGGTTTTGAATAAGGTTTGTTTCAAGTTTTCCTTCTCTGTGCAATGCTGTTGTCTTGAGTGGTTTGTTGGCTTAGTCGACTCTTACGACACCCACAGGATGAAGAGGGGTATTCTTGAATCATATTTCGTAATAATTGATATAATTAGTATCAGAAGCTGTCACATTTTACATTGCGATGAAATAGATAGGCAGACCGAAATATAGATCCCCTCCGAGTCTAAGGCCCGTATTTTAAAAGGTGTCTCAGTCGTGAATCTAGTTTTAAAACTAATTTTAAGTAGAGATTTTATTATTGAACGTCACTTAAAACGAGATTCACCGATCCATACTCAAGTGAGTGATAGCTTATTTTAGAACGATGTTTATGTTGAAATCATTACTCAGGTATAGATTTTGACAGCAGTGATCTTTGTTATACTAACTTTTAAACTTTCGCGTTCCATGATAATTAATATTATTTAACGGGAATTAACGCGATCTCTTATTTAGGGTATTACATACCTCTGGTTTGCCGGTTTGGCTGACTGTCACCCTGTGACCACGGCCGGTGCAACCTGGTCGAAACGTCAGGCAAACCAGAGGTATGTAATACCCTAAATAAGAGATCGCGTTAATTCCCGTTAAATAATATTAAGTGATCTTTGTTTACGTGAGACAAGCTGAAACTAGTCTCAAGCGGTGATTTCTAGGGCATTTAGAGAAAATTAATGTGTTTTACGATAATTTGTTTTTGAATAATTACTTGTCATACTATAATCAATTTCACTTTAATTTACCTTTATTGATATGAAATTCACCAAAATTCACATTTTACACACACAATACCAGTTTAAATTACCACAACCTTTTGGTTTATGTTATAAAAGTATAGTAATAAAAATTTCAGAAATATCAAATAAAAACATCGCTTGACATTTCAACATGACAAGTGTTGATGATAAATAACAATGAGGAAGTGTATTCTTAGGTCAATGATAAATAACTTGAACGTTCCGTTATAGCCTATTCATACAGCTAGTCATTTTTATTTTAATTTTGAACGAACAACAAGCTTGTTAATATGCTAACATTGCTACACTAGCCAATAGTATATTATATACAAATTCACAGAAATTATGTTTGTAAAAGAAAAGTATTTTTTAAATAATTAGCTGCGTAATGCGTAATAATAATGTCTATCATGCGAAAACGTAATTGAGAACAGACTGTAAGTTCAAATCAATACTTGAAACTAGTTTCAACTCAGTAAAACTTAAAACGGCTTCTATAATAAGATCGATACTTAAGATTTGATCTGCACTTAAAACTAGTTTTAGGCAATCAGAGTTCAACCGACACTTGAGACGTCTTTTAAAATACGGGCCTTAGACTCGAACTTCTTACATTATATTGAGTCTAATTAAAGACGATGATGAAGAAGGATGCCTTTAATTGAGATTATAAGTCAATATCTGGGCTGTAAAACCTCCATCTCATACAGAACCTCATCATGAATGTCATAAACATTACACGCTGCATAACACGTACGACAAGGCTTACGTTATTTCGTACTGTGTGTAGTTTTATTGACAGTGCATTCGCAAAACCATCAATAGTATCACAGCGGGAATCGATTCCATCATTAGCACCCCTCTATTGATTTAGGAACTATTCAAGTTCGGGTTCGGGCATTCAATGCTAGGGAACTTTACACGTATGGGGGAACTCGTGGCAAACATTAGTTACTATGTTCGTGTGTATAAAAAAGCTAACGAAAGAGATTTCAGTTGACGGGTTTTAGTTGTGATTTGTCTATTGAAATAAAACTTAAAATCTTTTTTTAACAACAATGTTGCTACACGTGCTAAGGATTCTATTTCGATCGCAGAGTCAAGAAGTATCAGGTTTTTCTGCTATTGAAAATAGTCACGTGTTTTAGAACTCACTAGCTGACCCGCGCAACTTCGTCTGCGTCTCTCAATAGTAATAAATTTTCTCCGTTTTTTAAACATTCTTCATTGGTGCTCCGCTCCTATTGGTCTTAGCGTGATGATATATAGCCTATAGCCTTCCTCGATAAATGGGCTATCTAACACTGAAAGAATTTTTCAAATCGGACCAGTAGTTCCTGAGATTAGCGCGTTCAAACAAACAAACAAACTCTTCAGCTTTATAATATTAGTATTGATTTATATTATAGGAGGGCAAACAATCAGACGGATAACTTGATGTTAAGTGACTGTCGCCGCCTAGGGATACTTGCAAATCAAGAGTCAGGAAATCAGGGGAAGGAGTGTTTGGGATAACCTCAACTATTCGGTTAAAAACAATAAAATAATTTCTTAACACTGGTTTTCTATGAAGACGTGGTATCACGCGGTCGAGCCTGCCCATTTGTGCCGAAGCATGGATCCGTGAGGTGCCACCAGCACTTATCTTCTTAAATGCCAAAGTACTTGACGATAGCGTCCAGTACTTTAGGACTGCAAGGAGCTTGAAGACTTGCAATTTAAATTTATTTAGGATTCTGCTGTTCATGAATGGCATACAGTTACTTAAAGAAAAGGTAATTTTAGTTTGCAACAAATATATATAGTCTATTTTCCCTTTAATAGGTGTTCAAAATTGATTGTAAACATAAATATTAAGGTGTACTGTACTACTACACTAATACAAGTAATTTTTTATTCCCCCAAATTCTATACAGACAAATAGTACTAATTTACTGCACAAAAATGGGTTTAGTCACTTCAACACGTTACGAATGCAAGGGGAACTCGATTTTATTTATTGTACTTGATTCTGTTTATTCTTTTTATTGAGACATTAGTTTTCATCCGATGATTACGGTTAAAATAACATTAAAAATATTAAATACAAGGTTTAAATATAACTCACATTAAATGTATCTATTACTGAATCGCCTTAAATCAAAAGGCGTAAACAGCGAAAAGAACAAAGTACCAAAAAAATGTTAGATGTTGACCATAATAGGCTATTTACTTAAAACGTCACTGGCAAGATTTCCCCTGTATCGCTCAAATCCTGGAATATGTACAAGAATGCGTGTAGATCAGAAATCGAAGCGGTGGACTATCGATCGGTGGCGGCAGGGGAATAATTTGGACGGTTATGCCTTTTTACTTACAGCGGCGGTTCTCTAAGTTTATACACTCTCTCATAGACCATTTCCAGATATTTCTGAACAACATCCATTTTGAAAAACTGTCATAATATATGCAAGCCAATCCTAGATTTCTATGACTCATCTCCAACTTTTTACAGTTCAGGTTAGAAACGTATTAATAACTTATTAATTTCACACAGAAGGAAGATATTGTCACACACATCACATCAATAGCCTTTAACAGTTCACTGCTGGACATAAGCCTCTGCTTAGAAAGGAGGTTTTGGCCTACTATACCACGCTGGCCAGACGGGTTGGTATAGGGTTTGTGTCAAGTTAACCTTCTCTCTACAGTGCTGTTGTTCTGCGTAGTTTTTTCCCTTAGTCGGCTCCCACGACACCCACGGGATGAATAGGTGTGGTGACACTCTGTATTCTTAATCCTGTGTGTGGTTTTGAAAACCTGTTCTAAGAACAATAAGTATGTTTATCAGCGGTCTGGTTACCATAGTACAGGCTCTGCCTAGTTTGGGATCAGACGGCCGTGTGTGAGTATGTGAGATATATTATATATGTCGCCACGGAGTTTTGGAGGCGCCGGAAATTAATTAAATTGATTATTGTTATTGATTATTTTTGATTATAAATTTCACTCTCTAAAATCTAATTAGAATTTTTAGACAAGATTGTAATTCATAATACTGTATTAACGTGAAGTTTTAATTTTGCTGAGTTAATTTGATGCAAGTCTTTGTGACTACTTTCAATGTAAGTTGTTTTTACTATTTTAAATGTTTTGATTGCTTTAGACTATCAGAACTTATTTGTAATATTGTTTAAATAATTAAGGCTTGATTTGGAATTCTTAATATGGTTATTTGTGGTAAATTCAATATTACGAAAATACGTTAGCGCCATCTGCCTCCGTTTTGACGCGCAACTAGACGTTGCCGCCAGAGTGGCGGCAGGTGGGCTTGAAAAACATTATTGAGAGAGAGTCTGTGACGGATTTTGAGCGGGAAAACAAGTGAGTGTTGAACCTTTGTGCAATTTCTCCCCGGATTCCAAATCAAATTAGTGTCTTGCTATTATTTCGATAGTTATTGAGTTAAAGTCAATTTGTTAAGAAATAGTGTTGAAAAATAGTTATTTAAATGTTGAGTATTAACTTTCTAAGTTTTTCTAGTTGAAGTAAATGAAATTGTAATAATGTTTGACTGTTGAAAAAGAAAACCTTATGAGTTTCTTGTCTGTTCTTCTCATAATGGTAATTCCTTAGCGAACAGACGTAATTTCACCTACCCCCCAAACATTACTGAAATAACTATTAAAAACAAGTCAACTCCTTAACTGTTTTATGTTTCATTTAATCGTTATTACCTTCTTAGCTTAAATAAAGACTGTAGAGCCTTGACCTTGATAAAGGTCAACGGTTTTACATTACTTTTTAAATCGAACCCAAATTCTGTTTCGATATCAGAAGTGGGATCGCCATGCGATCCCCTTTCTGCTCTGGTCTTTCGACGATTTCAGATAATCCTGACTGAAGCATTACAGCGTGCACCATGGACGGAGCCGAGTCAGATGAGCCTCCTACGTGTCCTTCGGGACCGAGCAACCTGACTCCTAGTGAGCACACTGCAAGCCCAGTATCACAACAAATTGGTAATGTACCACCTGATTTTTTCCTACACATGATGAAAATGATGCAGACCATGACTGAACGACTCCAACAACCCAATAATAAGGTTAAAATCACAGAGGTCTTCCTACCCTCATATGATCCTGATGGTAATGTTGGTGTACGTGAGTGGTGTAATCATATTTCTACGGCTAAAGATACCTATGAGCTCAGTGACTACGACATTCGCATGAAAGTGACCAGCTTGTTGAAAGGGCGTGCTAAAATATGGGCCGATAACTGGCTTGTAACTACCTCAACGTGGGAAGAGCTACGTCAAATAATTATAACAACGTTTGAGCCCGAAACACGTTACTCACGGGATATAGTCCGTTTTAGAGAGCATACCTACGACAATTCCAAAGATATTTCGGAATTTTTGACCCAGTCGTGGATTTTATGGAGACGTGTGACTAAAGATAAGCTTGACAATAGTGATGCGGTAGAAGCGGTAATAGGAACTATTAGTGACGAGCGCCTTAGAATTGAATTAATGAATGCCAGAGCTAGTTCAGTGCCCGAACTGATCTCTGTTGCTTCCACTATTAGATCTAGCAAACGTTCTAGCCAAAACAATCTGAATCCTAATCAACCATTGCATAAACGCCCTCGATTTTCAGATAGTAATAAACCCCATGCTTCTCTTTACTGTAATCATTGTAAAAGGACTGGCCATTCTTTCAGTAATTGCCGTAACAAAAATGCTGCTAATCCGAATGTGCAAACAACCGGTGGGGTCCCTCAGTCCCACCCCTCATTAAAGCCAAATGACACGAATAATAAGTTTTGTTCATATTGTTCCAAACCAGGTCATACGTTTGACACTTGCTACCGCCGGGAAAAAGCGATAGTTCCCAACATTAATTCGGTGGCTAGCAGTCACTCTAGTTTGAATACTATGCCCATGCGTGTAGGTGACATTACGATAGATACGGTATTTGATAGTGGGGCCGAATGTTCGGTAATGCGCGAATCCATTGCAAACAAGTTGCCAGGTCGTAGAGAACAAATAGTTAGTTACTTGCGAGGTATAGGTCCATTCCCGGTGATCTCCACGTGGAGAATAAAGACCATATGCGTCATAGATAATACTAACGTAGAAATCGTGTTCAATGTTTTGCCCGATTTTGAAATGACTTCGGATGTTCTAATCGGTGCGAATTTACTACACGATACCGGTTTAAGTGTTTTAGTGACACAGAATAGCGCGAAACTAGTACCATGCCCACGTGTCATGCATGTACGAGCCGACAGCGGTATATTTGACAATATGGATCACGATCTAAAGGAACAATCCGAGGTAGATCAATTGTTCACTTTGCTTAACCAGTACTCAGATCTCTTTACGCGCGGTTTTGCTAAGTCTCGAGTCAATACAGGTCAACTAGAAATCCGTTTAAAGAATAAAGAAAAATTTGTTGAGAGAAGGCCTTATAGGTTAAGTCCAGTCGAGCGTGAAAAGGTTAAGGAAATAGTCGCTGAATTAATTAAGAACGATATTGTGCGGGAAAGTAAATCTCCATATTCGAGTCCAATTATTTTAGTTAAGAAGAAAAATGGCGACGACCGAATGTGCGTCGATTATCGGGAGTTAAATAGTAACACGGTACGCGATCACTACCCCCTACCTCTAATTGCTGATCAAATCGATCAGTTGGCTGGTGGACAGTATTACACGAGTTTAGATATGGCATCCGGATTCCATCAGATTCCTATTGCCCCAGATTCAATCGAGAAAACTGCTTTTGTGACACCCGATGGTCTCTACGAATACCTAACCATGCCCTTTGGTCTCTGTAACGCGCCGTCCGTTTACCAAAGGTGCATTAATCGCGCGTTAGGTCCGCTACTGAATTCTGGCAGTGCCAATAATGGTCACAACGATAGCGTAGCCCAAGTGTACATAGATGACGTCATAAGCAAATGCCGCGACTTTTCCTCTGGTCTTTCATACTTGGAAAGAATCTTGATAGCATTGCGGCAATCTGGGTTTTCCATTAATATTGACAAATGCAGCTTTTTCAAAAAGTCTATAGAGTACCTTGGTAATATAGTAGAGAATGGTCAGGTCCGTCCCAGTCCCAAAAAAGTCGAGGCCCTATTGAAGGCCCCTGCTCCCACCACTGTAAAACAAGTCCGCCAATTCAATGGCTTAGCGGGTTATTTTCGCCGCTTCATTCCCGATTTTGCACGAACAATGATTCCCCTGTACGATTTAACTAAGCAGGGCGCTGAATGGAAATGGAGTCGTGTTCATGAAGAGGCTCGTCAAAAGATAATTCGTTTCCTCACCACCGCGCCGATACTAACGATTTTCCAAGAAGAGAAACCAATAGAGTTGTTTACTGACGCCAGTAGTCTCGGATTTGGAGCAATACTCGTTCAAGTTATCAATGGTCGGCAACATGTAGTGGCATACTTTAGTATGCGTACAACTGATATCGAAAGTAGATATCATTCATACGAGCTCGAAACATTGGCCGTGGTCCGAGCAATTAAGCACTTTCGACACTTTCTTTACGGCCGAAAATTTAAAGTGGTCACTGATTGCAACGCGTTGAAGGCTTCGAAACATAAACAAGATCTGCTCCCGCGGATCCATAGGTGGTGGGCATATCTTCAGAATTTCCAATTTGACATAGAATACAGGAAGGGCGAGCGGATGCAGCATGCAGATTTCCTGAGCCGGAATCCAGAGGTACTGTCGGTCAATGTCATGACCAGCAACCTAGACTGGCTTATCGTAGAGCAGCGCCGCGACCCACAGTTGCGTCCCACTATAGACGCCTTGGGCACAGGAGAGGAAGTAACTGGTTATCATCTGGAAGGTAACATACTCAAATTTGAAAGGATCGATCCTATTCTAGGCCCACGAAGACTCGCTGTCGTGCCAAGGGCATTTCAATGGAGCCTGATTAACACTTTCCATAGTGCCCTACAACATGCAGGATGGGAGAAGACTCTGCACAAAATCAGAGAGTCTTATCATTTTGACAAGATGAACACCAGTGTTAGGGATTTTATCGACAATTGTGTGGTATGCAAAACGTCGAAACAGACATCGGGAGCTAATCAGGTCCAACTACACCCCATTCCCAAACCAACAGTACCCTTCGAAGTAATACACATGGACATTACTGGGAAACTTGGTTCTCCAAACAATCAAGAGTATGTTATAGTTACAATAGACGCATACACGAAATACGTGCTACTCCGTCACACTAATGATAAAAGTCAACACAGCTCTCTTGCCGCATTGAAACAGGTCATCCATCTTTTCGGAGCGCCGCGGCAAATCATAGTAGATGGCGGGCGCGAGTTCTTGGGTGACTATAAAAGCTACTGTGACAGGTACGGTATTGAACTTCATCCAATATCACCAGGTGTTAGCAGAGCAAACGGACAAGTCGAAAGAGTCATGGCAACTCTTAAGAACGGTCTTGTAATAATAAAAAATTACGAATCCCCGGACTGGCATACAGCGCTCGAGAGTCTGCAGCTCGCCATGAACTGTACGGTACATAGAACTACTGGGACTGCGCCATTAACACTCCTCACTCGTCGCCAGAACTGCGTGCCTGCAGAGTTGCTGAACCTAGTCGACATCGACAAAGCTCTAGTCAACGCTGAAGCTTTAGAACGACATGTGCAGCAAAGAATGCTTGCAATAGCTTTAAAGGACAAGGACAGGTTCGATAGAGGGCGTGCCAAAGTCCATAACTTTCAACGAGGCGACTTTGTCCTAATTAAAAATAACCCTAGAAATCAAACTTCTTTAGACTTGAAATTTAGCGTTCCATACGAAGTTCACAGAGTGCTCGAGAACGACCGCTACCTTGTCAAGAAGGTCGTGGGACATCAGGGTCGACCCCGCAAGGTCGCGCACGACCAACTGCGGCGCGCCCCACAACCAACTGGCACCCAGGCGGCCGTGTCGCCCCCAGACGAACACCTGGCACCAGCACCTGGAGTTGAGGCTCCATCAAAGGCTGTCACCACCCCCGCTGTCCTGGAAGAGGACAGCGACGCCGAGTCTACATAAACCTATTTCTCCCGGTGAGGGTTTTTCAATATATTGTGCTCTTCAAGCACACACTCGCACACATATCACACACCCGTGCGAATATACGCACCAAATGTACATGAATACAAACCATACCTCTATGCACACTATATCATAATTTTGACATTAGGACTTTCATGACTTTGACTTCGACTAAAAATAGTGTGTAAAAAGGACTATTGGCGTGTGGAGCCGTCCGATAAGTCCAATCCCCCGTGATGCTTTCCGCGGAGGGAATAATTTATCTTAAAATTGCTATTGGCGTGTGGAGCCGTCCAATAAGCAATACTCCTACTAAGAGTTATCATAGAGCGCCTCTGACCGTAAATTGTAATACTAGGTGTACTGTGGAAGTGCCTAGCTTCAAAAGAATTTACTTTCCTATTTTCAGAATCAAGCGATCCTGAGCACGTCTCGCCTCGCAGTATGGCCGTGTCGCCGCGGAGTTTTGGAGGCGCCGGAAATTAATTAAATTGATTATTGTTATTGATTATTTTTGATTATAAATTTCACTCTCTAAAATCTAATTAGAATTTTTAGACAAGATTGTAATTCATAATACTGTATTAACGTGAAGTTTTAATTTTGCTGAGTTAATTTGATGCAAGTCTTTGTGACTACTTTCAATGTAAGTTGTTTTTACTATTTTAAATGTTTTGATTGCTTTAGACTATCAGAACTTATTTGTAATATTGTTTAAATAATTAAGGCTTGATTTGGAATTCTTAATATGGTTATTTGTGGTAAATTCAATATTACGAAAATACGTTAGCGCCATCTGCCTCCGTTTTGACGCGCAACTAGACGTTGCCGCCAGAGTGGCGGCAGGCGGGCTTGAAAAACATTATTGAGAGAGAGTCTGTGACGGATTTTGAGCGGGAAAACAAGTGAGTGTTGAACCTTTGTGCAATTTCTCCCCGGATTCCAAATCAAATTAGTGTCTTGCTATTATTTCGATAGTTATTGAGTTAAAGTCAATTTGTTAAGAAATAGTGTTGAAAATTAGTTATTTAAATGTTGAGTATTAACTTTCTAAGTTTTTCTAGTTGAAGTAAATGAAATTGTAATAATGTTTGACTGTTGAAAAAGAAAACCTTATGAGTTTCTTGTCTGTTCTTCTCATAATGGTAATTCCTTAGCGAACAGACGTAATTTCACCTACCCCCCAAACATTACTGAAATAACTATTAAAAACAAGTCAACTCCTTAACTGTTTTATGTTTCATTTAATCGTTATTACCTTCTTAGCTTAAATAAAGACTGTAGAGCCTTGACCTTGATAAAGGTCAACGGTTTTACATTACTTTTTAAATCGAACCCAAATTCTGTTTCGATATATATTATATACCTTTAAAACTGTTTTTTTTAATTTTTTTAATTCACAGTAGTAACTTCTAAGATCTAAGACTTAAACTTTATACTCGCCAAACGTATGTTTAACGTCGAGACGCGCTCGTTAATCAAATAAGTAATCTATGCTCACACATAGCGAAAATGACAAAAAAAAACGTAACAACTTAACTATAAAAATTAATTAATTAAACTAAACTATGAAAAATATTATTACATATTTAAGACAACTTTATGAGAACAATTTCTATATTACAATATGCAGTCATAACCCAACCGCTTCAGTAACCTCAAACAGAATATCCTTCAGGCTTCTCTTTAATTTCCCGGTACTTATTTTAGGATTTTCTCTTAATAAGTCTATTTTGTTAAATACTTCGGGTACCATGTACTTATTTGTTCATTTTCCATAATAATTTATGACTTTTGGATGTGAGAGGACTCATACAGAAAATCTTTTCTGTATGAGTCAAAAGTTTTTTTAGTACATCAAAAAGCTTTACATGATATCTATCATGTAAAGCTTTTTGATGTAGTAAAAAAAAGGTGTCCTTGGTGGTGCAGTGGTAGCCTATGCGATTGCTGTTCTGAGGTCTTGGGTTCGATTCCCGGGTCGGACCAAATGTTTGTATGATCTACATATATTTTTTTCGGAGTTTGGTGTTTTCTATGTATAATATGTATGTATTTACAAAAAAAAAGTAATAAGTAAGTATTCTATCTGTCGATCTGGCTTTCTTAGTACAAGCTCTGCTTAGTTTGAAACTAGATGGCGTTGTGTTTCAGATGTCCGATTATTGTTGTTAGTATTACTTATTTATACAGTACAATGAGTATTGGAGTTTTAGTAAATATGTAGATAAATTTCACAACCAACTGAGGTTTTGAGAAAAACTACAAATAGTAAATCAACAACTTTAGACTATTTGTAGTTTTAACTACAGTCAGTAAAAATTCAAGAATAAAATTACTTTACATTCTTATTTATAAAGTTGTCAATAAGCATCATAAGTTTACAATACGATATACGGTTACACAGTTGATAAAGAATATTCGATGATGTTTTTATTAAAAAAAAGAGTACCTTCTTATTTATAATTACTAAGTTTACTAAACTTACCTATAAGTAAAAGCCGGTGCGTCATCCATTGGAGTTCTTTCGTGAGACTTCAAGCAAGGTACACACCAGAAACCCTGAGAACAAATTCTGTCACGGATCTTTCTTGTCTTTTAAATTATCTTAAGAAAAATAAATCTGGTGAGAATTAATCAATTATCCGGTTAATTTTTTTATTATTGTTACAACTTTACTAATATAGACTAGATAATGTGCAATATTCTGTAAATTATAATAGGGAATCTGCAAAAATATAAATCACCTTCTCTGTCTCAGTGCCTGTCCGATTTGATTCTTTTTTAGCACACATTTCAACATTATGACGAATCTATGGTTAAAAAGAGTATTAACAAATCACAACTACACCAGTACACATATACCACTAAAGCTAATCTACCATGAACTCACCAAGTGTTGCTGTCGGGAGGGGGCGCGGAGCGAGGCGCGCTCAGCGAGCCGCACCGACGCTTTCAGCCCCCGCCTGAAAAGGACATTCTTTTCATTCAGCAGCCATTTCTTTTTTTCTCACACGATACCAACAAATAAGATAAAAATTACATCAATATATAGTGTCCGTGCAATAGCCGCCTGAAAGACACGACGAGGTTCTCTCTAAATCAATCGGTTCAGACTTGTTGTCGAAATAAGTGGAAATACTTTTCACCGCGATAACCGACATAGACCGGGCGGAGCCGCGGGCAAAAGATAGTATTTTTATAAATTTCAGGTTTGATTCTGTAATATTTTAGTAGGTAGTAGACACCAATTTATTAGGACCACTTAGTTTTCATACTATAAGTACAATAAATGACATTCCTTTATCAACTGAACGTAACTCAATGAGCTAACATCCATTAGCTCATATTGGAAAGAAGCTCAAACGCAGAGAGTCGTAGTGTGTTTTAAAATATGTATTGAAATTAACTAGAAAATTGAAATATTGATATATGATACCATATCATAAAATCTATTCATAAAACATGCGATTTTTAATAACCTCTACCACGAGTAATTAACATTTGAAGTTACCAAAATAAATCTCTTTACATATTTTTCATTAATAATTATCTACTCATCAAAGCATATTTCTCGAACACTTGGACCTTTCCCAAAATTTCCTTTGAACTATTATAAGCCGTTTTCTTTTAATTAGTCAGTCCTATCAAAATTTTATCGGCACTATACGGTCCATATGTCCCATCACTATAAATTAAAAACTTTTTTTTAGGTATTATGATGAATTAACTATTTGACAGATATAAATTAGTCCTATAGCTTTAAAATCTATTATGGACTTTTGTGCTTTTGATGTATTTGGTAATAGTGGCATGGAAGTATATTTTTTTTATGGTAAAAGGCGCAAACAAGCAGACGCGTCACGTGTAAGCAACTACCGCCGCCCATGGACACCAGCAACTCAAAAGTCACAAGGGCGTTGCCGCCCTTGGAGTCCCTCCCGCTCAGTCAGCAGGAGGAGGATTTGGGCTCCGGTATATTCACTCACTCAGTGAAAGGCAACGAAAGAATTACTTAATACCGGTTTTCTGTGAAGCCGTGGTATAACACCGGTTTTCTGTGAAGCCGTGGTATAACTCCGGTCGAGACGGCCCATTCGTGCCGAAGCAAGACTCTCCCATGGTAATCCCATCTTGTGCTTGGGTAAGACCCCTGGTCTAGGCAATGCAACAAAATGTTTAATGGGTATATTTTTCAGACGGTACTATACTGGCTAACGTCTAGGTTACAAGGTCACAGGAAGAGTGGATAATAGACGATAGATTCGAATGCACACTATATTCTCTTAGAGACACATCATGGCCATAGCCATGATTTTCGAGGTCTAGTTAGAGTTCATTATTGTTTCAAGGGAGCTATAAAGTAGTCAGGAAAGCTCGTTGTTTCTGGATATGGTCAGAAGCAGTGCATAGTCCATGTTAGACTTTTGCCTGAATAAACCATTATAAACCTGATAGTCCCAACCATCATTTAACGACTTGGACTGGCTCAAATACTCGGTCTTACCCGATTGCATAATAGACCACCTCAGAGGCTGCATGCGCAGATGATGCACCCAAGATGGCTATAAAATACCATTAGCTGTTTATAGCTTAGTGCCGCAAACCAGCAGACTGGTCACTTATGGTAAGAAACAACCACCGCTTATGAACATTTGCAACACAAGAGTTACACGGCCCTTGACTTTTGTCTAATCAGAACGAGAGGGAGCGAGACCCGGAGATGTTTAGAACCAGGACCAGGAACGAGCCCGATAACGCAGACGACTCAGGCACCAGAGGTGAGGTCGCAGTACGACCTCCGTCCACCATAAGCGCAGACCTGGGTGACAGGTGAGGCCATATGCCGCCCTAGCAGAAGCAGGCCGGGCTGTGAAGCGGCCGCCCTCTAGAGAGAATAATGGGAACACCGTGGTTTCCACACGATGGGTCATCTAAAAGCCCTAGATGGCCCAGGGTCCATCAGGGTACCAGAGATTTCCTTCCTAGGGTACACCTGGTTCCCGGCCTACTTGTACCCGAGACGGCGTGCGATGTTTAGTCGATTCGAGTCCGAAATAACCGGGTTGGTATGGAAGAAAAATGGAGAAAAAAAAGAGACTGGGAGCTTGTTGGCCTCCAGTAACCTTACTAACTGCGTGAAATGCAACGAAAGTATTGCTCAACACTGGTTTTCTTGGCCTTACAGACGCTTTGCAATTACTCCGGCGAACTTGTTCATATGTGCTGATGTATAGCCTCAAGCACTTGCAAAATATGGCAAAAAGTATATCTTTATTTCGATTTAACCTCAGCCCTTTACATTTAAGCAGCCAGCAAAATATAATGGATCTCATTTTTATCACCTATCATCAATATCTTGTAAGCAACTGAGATTATGAAATGTATAAGATAAGATTCACATGATAATCGTTGTTTACTCAGATGTTTCACAACTCTAATTATATGTTTTATCCATTTCAATCTAGTAAGTTTTGGTAATCCTAGCTAATATTATAAATCTGAATGTAGACTATAGACTGCATGGATGGTGTAGTGGTTTAAGCGGTCGCCACGCCACTTCCTATTGCGCTGAGTGTTGTGGGTTCGATCCCAACCTGGGACACCACTTTGTGCGATCTAAAAATTGTTGTCCGGGTGTTCTTTGTGTCCGTTACATGTATGTCTGTAAAGTCCTCGGTGATACAGGATATATATTCCTAATGTGGGAGGGAAGAATGTAACTTTGTCTATTGGGGTAACAGAAAGGATAGAAAATGGAGTTTAATTACCAAAGTGCAATAGTAAGATACCCACATTATTAAAAAAAAAAACTGAGAAGCTAGTTAAAACAACAAATATGCAGCCAATATGCTACACTACTAGTCTAAATGACCTTTTTCACATTCCTTTATTATATAAATACTCTTTTTATGAATTTAGAATGTTTCCTGAACTATTAAAATTATTGGGTACAAATAATGATCATGACATTGTTATTGTAATTGCACTACAAATCAACCCTGAATCAGCAGCTATAGCCTGAAATAGCTATACTTTGCTTTTATGTCTGTCTGATCCCAAATTAAGCAAAGCCTGTGCTATGGTAACCAGAGTGCTGGTAAAATGACTGCACAGATGGCATAGTGGTTTAAGTGGTCGCCACACCGCAATCTGAGTGTTGTAGGTTTGATCCTCACATGGGATTTCGTTCTGAGTCTGGGTGTTCTTTGTTTCTGTTTCATGTATGTTTGCAAGGTCCCCCGCCACACAGTATATATTCTTAGTGGAGGAGTTGTCTTTTAAAGAAAAACAAACAAATATTAAAGATAAATTAAATCCAGACACAATGTTCTAGATTTATTATATATTTGGGTGTGCTAATTGCATGTCCGATAATAATTATTTTTTGGGTGACAATCCTATCTGTAACCTCTGGGCTAGCATTAAAGATTGCTAACCACTAGACACATAGACCAGTCAAAAACCTGATCACACAGTTCTTTAATTACACAATGATTAGTGAATACCTACCATGCTATTATTTGCAATTTTTACTTTTATAGTTCTCTTTAGTTTCATTAATTTCAATATTTTTTGTACATTCTCTTGTTCTGCCAAAATGTATGATTCATCTCAAAAGAACAAGGAATTGTTTCTTAAGAAATAGTCTCTTCATTAGGTTTAGAAATAAGACATATTAATTGTATTCCAGCTATAAATTATTGTTGATAACCACTGTCACCTATTATATTCAAACACCGTAACCTTCGTAATTTCTTTTTACCGATACTGTACTAAGTAGTCACTACAAGAATGATGAGTAAATATTTAATCATTAGTATGTACATAGAAGTGACAATAAATCTACAAACAATAGAACTATGCACATGGACACGAGAGAGGCACAAGAAGAGGAGATGATAAGACGATATTCCAAACGCCGGTAATAATAATTTATTACAGAGAAGGTAGACAGGATTAACATTTTACCTATATGTGTACAGATACGTTTGTCGTCCGTTATTTACTAGACAACCTCCTACGAAAAGTATTTTAATACTAATAAATAATAAGTAATACTGAAGATATTTCAAGATTTCTACTAAGAAATAGCAACAAATTTCAAATGAAACATTTTCAAATTCACACATATTCATCACCGAGAAACGGTAACAATTAACTCTTTGAAGACACGTTTAAAACTATTCTCATAAGATTTTCTGCTTGCACTATAATTCACTCACCAATTTCATTGTTTTCAATATTGGTTTCACTGTTTTTAATTAAATAACAACAAAATATAACAACAAAACTTCCTCCCACGATCACCGTTTGCAATTTTTAGTGATAGTGATGTGATCGTCGAGTTTTTCAAGATTCAAATGACAAATGGTCGATGTAGTAGAAGATAACATATTCAAAAAATTCTTAGATTGTTAAAATAAATTTTACGTCATTTAGTAACCTATTTTCAGATTTGTTGTTAATTATTAAAGCTACACTGATTTGAAAAGGAAATTGAGAAATTTTTGAACCGAGTTGATTTACCTAGTTGTATTTATACGTAGACCTGAGTAGACCGTTAAAAAGTTCACTTTTTTAGGTATGGCACAACACTACAGACAGAATTTCCATAGATATAAGAGATGTAAACACCCATAGACCAAGACGCGTTTTGTTTCTGGTTCAGATGGTTGAAAATGGCAAGGGCAATGTGATTGATCGTCAAAGGTGATTAAAACTAATAAAGTTACGTTTAGTTGTACTTTCTATTTTTTACATGGTAACTTCCTCTATTCAGCTGTCAGAAAGATAAATAATTTTTATATATTCTAAATGCTTTAAAAATTTAATAATCATTTTCAGGCTATTTCCTAAGTCTTTTAAGGTACTTTCATCATACATTCTAAACATATCTAAGAACTATAATTTAATAATAACATCTTATTACAGCTTTAAGTCGTGATGTAAGAAGTTGTATTTTGAGTATCTTTCAGTATTTTTTAAAATATATCCTTAATTTAAAAACAAGTGTCATGCAAAGAATAGTATAATTTATAAATTGAAATCGATCCTGTCTTTGTTTTTGTTATAGATGTTGAAATTAAGCGGTCTAGTTATTTGGAGGTTAGGTTCAAGGACTGCCGTAAGAAAATATTCAAGCCCTAGTGCTACAGTATTTAAAACTGATAAACTGGAAGTATCTACAAATCTGTCTGACAAACCCTCTGAAGCTCGAACACCAGGCAACGATAACGCAGGTAATTTTTTATTTTAATATGTTATAGTATCTTCTTCAGCCTATTGGCGTCTAGTATTGAATTTAGCAAGCATTATAATAGTAAACACAGACATCTGAAGACTAGAAGATTAAAAACAGTATGTTCCAATAGTTTTTATTGACTCTATTGGCTTGAAAGTTACATACATTTCAACATATGTTGTGTTTATGTCTCAACAGTTGGTTACAGTTTACAATATTTAGATTCTGCTGTAGATTGTTAATATATAAATAAATTAAAAATAATTTTATATTTCAGGTCTAGTGGCTGCAGCATTTGCCTCTCTGAACACCATAGATGCAGATGAAGTCAAACAAAAACCAAGTCCAAAATCAGTAAAGTACACACGAGCACAACAATTAGACAGTCAAATAATGAAGGCAACTGACTTAAATAATTTATTAGTTGTTGCGGAAAACCCTGTAGTGTCTAGAAGACATGCTCTCAAGGTAATATTGTGTTTAAAAGACTAATGCGCACATACATACCAAAACAAGAATAAAACATACACTTAAGAGTGTATTTTGTGTAAATATATTTCATATTTCTAATTTTGGAACGAATTTCCAAAATGACAAACTTCTCAACCGTTTTCCCTGTAATCCTTTTTTTACACCTTAAGGCTTAAAATTTTCAAAAACATTTCTTAGTGGGTGCTTACAACATAAAAAGCATCAGTACCCAAAATTTAAAGTTTGCATCCCCATTGCCTTAGGTTCTGCGTCACTAATTATTAACTGATTGAAGAATCAGTCAGTCAATAATTAGTCAGTAAATAATCAGTAAATAATTTTATATGTATAGACTAATTGAGACCCGCGGTGTTACCCGCGTTTGTTGTTATAACCGCGGGCAACGCCGCGGGGCGAAGCTAGTCTAAAATAAGTAGCCTAAGTTACTCCTTATGTCATCAGCTATCTGTGAAAGTCCCGTCGAAATCGGTCCAGCCGTTCCAGAGATTACCCGGAACAAACAGACAGACAGACAGACAAAAATTGAAAAAAATGTTATTTTGGCAAATGTACCGTATACACATGCATTTAGTAAAAAGCGGTTATTTTAATATTACAAACAGACACTCCAATTTTATTTATTTGTATAGATTGTGGTGTTCTATACAATATAATTTAAAAGTAACATAATTGTTTCTATCTGTCATTATGTGATGCTGGTTACAAATTATGATAAGAATATTCTCTTTTAACATCTCATAAATTACGTTTTTCTAGATGGTGTCCATACTCTCAGAATGGTCAAGCACCAACAAAGTTAAACTTGGTGACTTTGAGAAAGACCCTCGGTTTCTCAAACTCTGCCGTATACTAGCACGTTCTACAACTGCACAGGCCATGACTTCACTAACTATGGCTGAAGATCTGAGCACTGTGTTGGGTATCACTGGAGATGATGAAGCAGCGAGATTAATAGCGAATTTGACATTACCACAGATGGTGAAGGTAAAAAGCCATTGTGTATTTTGTTAATTAAGGTAAATTAATTTATTATAAAGATAATAACAATCATATGCCAACACCTTTTACGACCGAATGCAAGTTGTGTGACATTACATACAGTCGTTTCATCTAGAACTAAAGAAGCAATGTTACTAAACATACTTATACATTTCAAATAAAGGATAGCGTCAGGGACTGCTGTTCTGAGGTCTCTGGTTCGATTCCCGGGTCGGACCAAATCTTTGTATGATCTACAAAAATTTGTTTCGGATTTTGTGTGTTTTCAATGTAATATATTACAATAAAGGATATAAAATTCTAATAGTCAATCTAGCTTGCATAATACAGTTCTGCCAATGTCAAATATCTAAAAATATTATTAATATATGTATATTTATTACCAGGTGATGAAAGCTCTTCAGCAGAAGGGTCGGCGGAGCACGCCACTACTGCGAGCTCTCTCGCACAGTATCACCAGCCAGGCGGAGGTCATCGACCTCAAGAAATCAGCTGATTTATTGTTTGCAATGGCATCACTTAATTTTCCTGATTCAATTTTACTTGATCGTATTTGCAAGTAAGTAGTCGACACTAATTTAATTTATACTTCTATACTAATATTATACAGATGTAAAGTTTTCGAGTTTGTATGTTGGGGGTAATGTCCGGTAGTACTTATCCGATTTTGAAAATTCCTATATATTATCCCTGAGTGCTATAGACAACTTTTTACCACAATAACCAACAAACACGCAGGCGGAGCCGGGGGCAAAAGCTAGTTTATCATATATTTAAATAAAATGGTTGAGTTATTTAAGAATAGCCTGAGTTCTGAGAGTGCTATTGTCATACTGACTAGTCTTTTAACTCAATGAGGCTTAACGATTCTAAGTTTTTCACACTGCACACAGACTAAACAGGCCAGGTAATCAGTTAACATTCTCGATGTAGTAATTTAACTGTGAAAATGAATTTGAAATGCAAACCATTTGTTTATACATAACCAATGTCGTAGGCAAATCTTTAAATTAACCTAGTAGAGATCTCACTGGACACCTCACAATATGCAAAAATAATATATTAAAATGCAATATGGTAAAGTTAAGTTTGGTAGGTAAACTTTAAGTTTGGGCCACTTCTAATAGTACATTGTAAATATTCATTTCAGCGACGTAATGGAATGCTTACCAGCCAACAAAGACAAGCCCGCAGTAGTGACCTCCATAGCCATTTCCATCGGTCTCATGAAGTATCGCCACGAGCCTCTCCTTGGGTCCATAGCAGATTGGCTTAACAGCAACAAGGATATCGTGAGAGCGAGTGACGTAGCTTCGGTGATCGTGACGTTGGCCACTGTCGACTATCTACCACCGGCTGCTGAAGGACTTGTACAAGTAAGTTGAGTTTTTAAATTGTTTATGTATAACCAAGTAAAAATTTACAAGACTTGAACAAATTGACTTGTCAATGCTTTTTAATGGGTTTCATATTATAAATTATGTATATATTTATACTATGTACATGACGTTCTACTTGAGCCCAAATCCCAGTTGTGGACAGCTGGGATGTGGGCTCAAGTAGAACCTTACCTAAAAAAACTGTTTACACAGTGCCAACTAGTGTTAACTAGGCCAAGACTGTGCTGTGGTAACCAGACTGCTGATATACATACTTATAAATTTCTAAATACATACAAATTATAGAGGAATTACATCCCATAACCCATACAACAAAACCACTAGACTGTCAGGCCAATCTTTAGTTACTTATAATCATTTTCTCACTATTTCCTATAAAACAAGGCATTAGCTAGACTAGAAATTGATATTAAAAGTTTTTAATTCTGAATGTATGTAACACATGGTTGTTTCAGACAGCGCTAACTTTCAAAGAAGAAGAGATGACGAAATCCTCATCGTTTTTAGACCTTGTGTTCTCGCTGCTTACACTTAATAAAGCGACGACAGAACAGCTGGCCTCTACGCTACAACCAGAGTTCATAGACAAACTACTTTCGGCTGGCGGTAAGATTATAAGTTTATTTTGGCTGTAAAGATTTATACTGCTAAGAGGTATTATTAGCAGAATACTGAAGTTCGACAGCAGCATAGGCTTATTGTTACTACATTTATACACATTAGTATCTGATAAGAACTAAACTAACTTTTAAACTATCACGTTTACGCGCTAAACCTTTTAGGTCCCTGACGTTTCGACCAGTTTGCACTGGCTCTAGTCACAGGCTGACCGAATGATTGACACCGTCAGGCATTCCCGTAAACATAGGTTAATATTATGGTAATTAGACGTTTAAATTAGTTTAATTGCATAATGCATTTGACTGCACAGATGGCGTAGTGGTTTAAGAGCTCACGTTGCCGCTTCCTACTGCGCTGAGTGTTGTGGGTTCAAACCCCACATGGAACAACACTTTGTATGATGCCCCCTTGAGCACTGCAGTTAGGTGAGAAGTGCAGTGTCCTCACGAAAACCTCCGCAGTGTCTTAATTTCTACTGTTCTTTGTAACTAATAAATAACTAAGTGGCCTTACATTTCGCTTGAAAAACGATATATTACAATTATTACTAATATTATCAGAATACCGATTCAATGATCACAATACGTTATAATAACATTAAAACATAACGATATATTTCTTTCCAGAAATCGCTATCCCCTCTCGTCGTAAGCTAATGATGATAGATGCATACCTTCAGCTCACCTGCCCTGGCTCACCTCGGTTACCTGAAGACATATCTGTTGGAGTTCCTGTTATGTACACTAAGGAGAAGGCCTTCTACGTGATGAGTATCATGGACACATTCAAGAGTTTAGTTTCGGCTGATACTTTTGTTAAAAAGGAGTGCAATTCCGGCATGGGCTTTTTGTATGGTGAGTTTACTGAAGATCATCATCATCATATCAGCTGAAAGATATTCACTGCTGTAAATGACTTTCTCCAAAGTTCGCCACAACAACTGGGCCTGTGCTGCCCGCCTCTAACGACTACTTAAGATAGATAGATTAAATTTTATGGGACCTAAACAACATGCAACTTTTATCATGCATACGACCGGATGGTGTAGTGGTTTGTGTAACGGACTGCTATTCCAAAGGTCACGGGTTCGATTCCCGTTCAAGTCAAACATTTGTGTGCATGAACATTTAATGTTTGATTTGGTCTGGGTGTTTCTATGTATAATATGTATGTATTTACAAAAAAAAAGAAGTAAATATGTATTTATATCAGTTGTCTGGTAGCCATAGTACAAGCTCTGCTTAGTTTGGGACTAGATGGCGTTGTGTGAATGTGGTAGAATATTATTATATTATCAGTTTGTGTTCCACTTTAAGTGTAGCTTTCGGTTGCAAATTGGTGTATTAATACTTTACATTTCACAAAAAAAAGTAGTAAGGGTGGAAAGAACATCTTATGACCGAAGTTGGAGTGGATATCTTATATATTTAAAATATATTCTTAAGCCAAAAGCATTTCTGTTGTGTAAGTACAAGTGTACAAGTGTGCGTTGTTCGCCGCGTTAGCAGTATGTGTGCGTGCCTGCACCTGCACCTACCTACTTGCATTTCGTAGAAACTGTAGTATTTTATAAGTCAGTAATAAATGTGCCTCCGCGCTAAACTGTTGTCTATTCTTCAATCCACCGGTCAAATACATATCAATTTCGCAATGAAATGAAGGAGTGCGTGAAATAGGATGTCGAGTGATCAAGGAGAATGGATGAAGACAACCTTATGCACTGACCCACTGACTGATAAAGGAAAAAGGGTGACTAATCTTTTGACTTCTTAGATAGACTAAATGGGAAGTTAAATAAGTTAAGAAAATGATGATAGTTATTTAGCAAATAAAACAAAACGGACCAAACCTAAACAATTGTAGAAAGTGTGTTTATAATTTAAGAAAGCGGCGGTAGCCTAGTGGTTAAGGCGTTGGACTTGCGATCGAGAGGTCGTGGGTTCAAATCCTGACCAGTACACTACCGACGTGAACCCACTCCTAACACAATAGTGTATAGTGCCTATGTATTTATTTACTTTTAATGCTTTGTTACAGATGCCGAATTTGCATTAGATGCAAAATGTCATCCTGTACCGTTAGAAAAGGCTGTGAATAACCAGAAGTAAATATTGGTCTTTCAATACATTTTTTTTTCAGTGTTCTTTTAAATAGAGAAATGAACTATAATCATTAATTTTAAAAAGGAATGTCACCGACTTTAATATCCTTAATTATGATAACTTGTATAAAAAAAAGTGGTGGGCTATCTTTTTTTTTTTTAATTAAAAAAGACAACTCCCGCATTAGTAATATATCCTGTGTCGCGGGGGACTTTACAAACATACATGAAACGGACACGAAGAACACCCAGACTCAGAACAACAATTTGTGAATCACACAAAGTGTCGTCCCATGTGGGGTTTGAAGCCACAACACTCGGCGCAGTAGAAAACGGCGTGGCGACCGCTTAAACAACTACGCCATCCGTGCAGTCTTTTATCACCTTTCATCATCATCACCTTTAGTAGTCTACTGTTTGACATAGGCCTCTCCTTAGAAAACAGATTTAGACCTACTATACCACGCTGGCCAGACCATACCAGGGTTTTTTCAAGTTTTTTTTTTCTCTTTACATTGCTATTGTCCTGCAGAGTTTGCTCTAGTAATCAGCTCTTCAGGGGATGAATAGGGGTGTAGAAAAGAATTACATATCTGATCTTGAATCTTGATTAGTATTCTTGCTAATCCCTGAAGCTAAATGAAATGCTTATGTTAGAAGTAGGCTAGACTGGGTCGGATTTGAACCCGAAACCATTTGTGAGCAAAAATCAAATGCGCATCTTTTTATTAACGTATAAACGATAGACCCGGTACATTTTCACATGAAATACGTGGCGTGACGTTACACAAAGTTTACGTTAAGGTTTATTTAAATATATCAAAAATTAATTTGATAATAATACAAATGAGGCTATACTTTGAGATTTTGCATTTAATGATTCAAGCTAAATAATTTATTTTAAACCCAGGAATCAAACCTATTATGCCAGTGCCGCTTATAACTAAAAAACAAATTTTTTTCTTGGAAAGTAATTTTTTGCAGTGTGAGCATAGATTGGAACTCAGCAAGCCTTTAATGTGAGGTGTCTGCCTTTTTACAGCGTGTACCGGATAGCAGTTCTAGGGCTGGAGTACCACGACATGACGAGGAAGACTGCCGTGCCTCTCGGTATCAACCAACTTTACACTAGGTTACTTCAACTTAAGGTCAGATTTTATAACTTTTTAAGTCTTATTTACATCATCATCAACAGCCTTTAATAGTCCACTGCTGTACCTAGGCCTCTCATTAGTTGGCCAGACCAGTTGGTACAGGGTTTGTTTTCAGTTTCCTTCTCTTCACATACTCTTTAACTATTTTATCAAGTAAATTCTGTTTGTTTTTGCCCATAGTTTTAAGCATCCGATGCGTGCTCATTGAGTGTGAATTAGTATGTTTGTTAATCCTTTAAGCTTAAATGGCTGTATCAGTATTGAAAACTTTGACGTAAAAGGTCTGGCTACAATACATGAAAGTGTACAAGTCCCATTAAAAATACTACAGCTATTTTTGACTGCACGGATGGCTTACTGTTGTGGGTTTGATCCCCATGTAGGACAGCACTGTGTAAACCACAAATCGTTGTTCAGAGTCTGGGTATTCTTTGTGTCCGCTACATAAGTGATTGTAAAGTAAAGATAATGCGTTACGTGTATGTAAACTACTCAACTTTTTAAATATCTAATATCCATATTAAAGTTGTCTATATATTTGTAAGTTTCTTATGTGTTAACTGTAAACAATAAAGATAAAAATAAATAAACAAAGTCCCCGCTTTGCAGGATATATTCCCAGTGTCTTTAAAATGAATATACCTAAATGTAAAAAGTGTGTTTTTCATTTCAGGGTTACAAAGTATTGCAGATCCCATACACAGAGTACAATTCCAAAGACAAGTTGGTAACGAGGGTCCAGTACATCGAGAAGCGGCTCAAGGACCTCGTTAGTAATAAATCGTAGACATTCTTTTGTATAGACAATGTATTATATATTTGTTATTGTATGTACTAGTTGTGTACTTCACAATTTTGTACAGAACTTAAGACGAAGGCTTCCGATCATTTCTGTTGGTGAATCTTGATAAACTTTAAAACGTAGGTGTCAATTTTTTACCTGAGATTATGTGGTAAATTTTTACTACAGACAGTGTTGCCAGAGCCACTTCTAACGACTAAACTATAATAATAATTATAGAGAAGGTTTGCAGTTAATATCCTACTATTCATTCGTTTGTACGTGATGAAATTTATGTTGTGCTGTTGTAGGAAATAGGCACAGCTGATGTCTTCTTTGAATGCTTAGATGGGGTCGAAACAGAGCATACATCTTATGTACCCTGTCTAACTTATCTCTCTCCAGTATGTAACAAAATGAAATAACTATATGTCAAATGTTCTGTATACAAAAGAAAGCTGCTATAATAGAGTACTGTCTCTAAGATACAGGATATAAAAACTTAAGCCACTTCAGTGGGTAAGAATCCTTATGTCGCAGTTCTACTTCAATACGTAGTAAGCCAACTGTTCTGTAACTCCTTTATTTAAATCAAATTCTAAGCCAGAATAATTTGTATTTTATTCCTTGCAGGGCGTATTTATGTAATTTATTAGTTAATTGTAATGTTTGAACAAAACATGTTGATCATTTTTGTATACAATTATTTAGATAACGTACATATTAGCCATGAAAGTTACTAGATCTTGTTAATTCATTTTTGATTTTCGTCATTTATGAATAAGGTCACGATTCCTTTGGATGTCTGAAAAACGTGATGTTATTATTTGAGCAGCTGAATACTATATCATATACTTAAAGTAAAGTAATATCTATCGAACTGCTGTGCATGTACAGGCTCGTAACACCACTTACCAAATCCGATACTTTATGCCGAGTACTTGGGTACCTCTATACCTTCAGTGCAGTGGTTTGGACCTGCTTATTCTAAGATTAATTAATGTGCAGGATATGATTTTCTATAGTTTCGTATCAGTCTTAACGGGAAGTAATTTTTTTTTCGAAAGTGGCGCTGTGTAATACAAAAGTGTTAATTTAGTTTTTTGAGGGACAGATTGAGTGTTGGCGTGGCGACACTTCGCCATGGTATGCACGCTGTGTGATAGTATATGTAACATGTAATGTGGTGTGACGACGCGTCGCCATGCGCAAGTGAGTCTGCGACTCTTGCACACTGATTATCAAAGTGATTTTGTGCTCATTATTTCTGAAGTAATAATTACGATGTTTTACATCTGTCAAACGTCCCGCGACGGCGTAATTTTTTTAACTGCATCGACATGTTTCATTCTTGATTTTTCTTGAGAATGGTTATGTACATTAAAAACAATAATTGTATACATAAATGTAAATTATGTTGACAAATGAATGAGTGTAAATGGGAAATGTAGATATGGTTGTTAATATTATTTAAAATAAACCAGATTTAACAGAAGCATTTGTTTTTCTGTAAGTCATTTCTTACCTTGTGAAGGGTAAAAATTATAACTTCAATAGATATACTGGTCATCCGATGGTAAGTGATTAACGCCACCGTACTACCTCGGGGGAAGGGGGGGGGGGAAGGGGGGGGGGAAGATTGGGTCACCGATCAGTCGGTCAGTTAATCGGTGATCGGTCGAGCCAGCCAATATGTATCTATCATCATCAGCCTATCGCAGTCCACTGTCCAATGTCCAGCATAGGCCTCTCTTATTGCACGCCACTAAGATCGGTTTTCGGCTTATCTCATCAAGGTTCTGCCAGCCATCTCGCTCAAATCGTCACTCCACCTGGCCATACCATACCAATATTGGTGTAACTATCGCAGTAATTTTCGAAGAAAATATTCCACTTCTTATTGAAAATATTGAGCATCGTGTAAATAATAAAAGTAATATTTATCGGACATACATACATATTATACATTAAAATACTTATATCACTAAATATATATATATATAGATTACACCCCGTCACAAAACAAACGCAACTCTTTATCCTGCGTTCTATACGTTTAACAGTTAGGGCCCTTTTTTTTTTCCTTGCAGAAAACCCCTCGGATACCACCTATCGTTGGCATGTCGGACTCGAACCGACTAAAACCGCACGCCGTCTCTGGTACTAATAGCCGGGGAACCAGGTATACCCTAGAAAGAAACCAGTAGTCGTATACTACCCTAGTAACTGTCAGGAAAATATCGTGTAAATAACAATAATATTCTTGGGACATACATACATATTATACATAAACAAACCCAAACTCCGAAATATATTTAAACTTTTATTTCAAACAATATTACAGCTAAAATGTGCCTCACTAATAGGTGTATGTCATCTGTAATCTTATTTATTCAATCTAAGTACCTGAGATACCTATACAAGGGTTAAGAAAACTACAAAATTATTGTACAAAAATCTGATTTATTTATTTACATTTGACAGTAGGTATATCTCTCGGCATGCCACAAAATATGTCGATGTAAACTATTACAGTTTATAATTGATTTTATTTGTTTTATCTAATCTAATAAGATTAAGATTGATTGATAAATGAACAACCAGGTTTAGCAGCACACCATCTAAGTTCAAAGTTCTTCATAATACACGTCAAATTTTTCGGTCTTTTTGCTTTTCTCATTTCCATATATGACCTGGCTGCAGCCATTTTTCTATATCGTACGTCATACGTCATCTATACCCAGTAAAGTGCATATCAGTTTATTTGACAACTAGTTCTAAAGTTAACTAACTAATAACCCAAGAACCTACAGTGCGTTCGTTTCTTGGGTTCTCGTATCGACCTCAAATAACAATTAATTTCAAATGCTTATCGAATATTGAAACAATACAAATTCAAATACTTGAGAACTAACGGACATGAAACGGTCATAAGTTATTTTTTAAAATTTTGAACTTTCTTTTTTTGTGCATAAATGCGCTCATTCGGAGTTTTGGCCTCGCAGGGAAGAGTTAATATGACACTTACCTATATATATATATATATATACATCTACTCGTAAAGTGTCAACATTATAACTTGTATGCTATCTCGACTTAAAGTAGGTACAAACCAAGTATATATAGGAAGACTACAAAAAGAGAATATTCTTGGTAGTATTTACAAAGTAATTAGTTCAAGTCGAGTTTGCATTATGATTCCGAAATTATATATAACAGGCCACGTTGGGTCTTGTTATGCCTGTTGATTCAAGCTTCTCTCACGGCCTGCTTAGAGCCAGCCTGGCTTGATAAGACAGGTTTTTGCCCAATAGCCCACAAAAGTTAAACATGGCTCTATAATTGGAGTCGGTGATTTTAAATTTACGACTAGCAACAATTCGGTGCAGTTCAGGAATTTCTTCAATGTGATCAAACTCGAAATTACAAAATGTTATCTCGGCTTGAGTAATGGCCTGCTAAGCCGGTCACCAGACTGAAACAATAATATTATTTAATTAAAGAATTATAGTTATTAAACATGGTTTTTCTGGTCGACGAGTTTCATAACACTCAAAAGTAATTTGTTCAACGTGTTA
This sequence comes from Arctia plantaginis, assembly GCA_902825455.1. NCBI lineage: Eukaryota > Metazoa > Arthropoda > Insecta > Lepidoptera > Erebidae > Arctia > Arctia plantaginis. The sequence continues at coordinate 2,349,010 of CADEBD010000275.1, read as the reverse complement.
CCAAGGTTGCATAATAAATTAATTTTAATTTTCGCACTTGATTTTTTTAAACAGTCGATTCGTAAGTGCACACAACCTTATATTTAGAAAGAAGTCACTGTTACGTTGGGAAAACTAGTATCTAAAGTAAAAAGTATGGTTTGTGAAACGTATAATAATAATACAATAAAAATAACTTAAGCATAGACAGCTGACTCATCAAGATATCGACCTCCCGTCTGACCGACCGTCTTGGAAGGGAGTGATGTATCGACACCCACATACAAAGGAACGGAAACGTACTACAGCGCAATCTAACAACCGAACTACGGAGTAATTTTTAAATGAGAATCGCCAAGCCTGTATCGCGGTATTAACAATTCTTTAGCCGATTAGCACATATACAACTTTCCAAAACCACCCGTGGGCCGCGGCCCGCCAGGCATGATCACCTCGTCTGGTCGTAGGATCTTCCCTTTGTGTTGGAGGGACATGACACCCGTCTCTCCACAGATAGGTTTCAGGACGCACAGGTGGTGCGACGAGTAGACCTATTGCGTTTGTTCACAGAGAAAGATATCTGCTATTCACGAGACGAGCCGTGTGCTTGTTTATTAACTTTGTATAAAAAAACTAAATGGACTAGAAGCTCAGGACGTGGAATGTTTATAACGTCTTCACGTACGCAAGCTCTATAGATATCTGTTGACGCAGTTAAGAAAATAATACTATTTGGTTGCCTTTATTATCTATTTATGAATGAATATAATATATACGTGTATGTATGTTTTTAGTCTTAGATTTATAATATAATATAGTACGTATTTATTAGGTATATATGAGTATGTACACCTATTTATGTATATATTTATATCATTTGTCTTATTAGTTCCTGATAAACACCTGCCACATACAGCTCTGCATCACCCAAACATTTTACTGGAAGAAAATGCATATGGTATTAAGCTCGCTTTACGTATTTGCTAGAAAAATACATAAATAAATAAATATCTTGATTATAGCGTCGGTCCTAGAACTCTAAACTACCAAACTTTAGGCAGTACAAAAGAAAAGAAATCAACAATAATACTTACCTCGTCGTGATATTCTTGAACAATATTTTGACAGTCTTAAAGAAGTCTTCAAAAAAGGTAATAAACTGTGGTATACGTATCTTAGTCTTCGGCGGGCAGTACACCACATGTCGACTCAGATTCTGCAGAGTTCTAGAGTTGCGACCACCGTAGCCGGCATTGCTGATTGACTGGTACTAAAATCAAAAGAAGGAACGAATTATTAAAAAAATGCTTTCTTTTCACAATAGTCATGTAATCAAACAGCAGCTCTAACAATAAATATATACTCGTATATTTGAATTATGAAAAAAATCTAGATAATAACGATATAAGGTCATGTCTTTATACGTCATATAATACATACTCGTATATTAGTATTTACCAGATTAATTTATATAAAAGTCCAATGTTTAACCAAATTTAATATGTTTTTTATGATCTGGGACTACACTCACACGTTAACCACTGTTACTCTTGTACACCAGGGTGAACAGCAGTGACCCACGAACACACCGAGTTATGACACTCGGGAGGTCTCAGGAAAAATTACAGTGTCTTGGAACCCGAAACGAAATTAATCAGAAGAAAATTAGAGGAGTTGGATGTTTTAATGGTATAAGGGAACCCGTGTAGTGACGGATTAAGAATACATAGTGTCACCACCTCTATTTCTCCCGTGGGTGTCGTAAGAGACGACTAAGTGAGTAAACTACGAAAGACGACAGCACTGCAACGTGAAGGAAAACTTTACACAAACCCTATACCAACCCGTCTGGCTAGCGTGGTATAGTAGGCCAAAACTCCAAACGAGTCTCTCTGATCCTAGGGGGAGGGACGGGCCTGTAGGTACGCCAGAGGTCGTGGGTTCGATTCCCACCAAGGACAAATAATTGTGTGATGAGCACGCTCATTTGTTCTGTGTCTGGGTGTAATTTATCTATAACTAGCTGACCCGGCAAACGTTGTATTGCAAAACAAAAAAAAATTAGGGATGGGTCACCCTTACCATTTAGGGGTATGAAAAATAGGTGTTGGCCGATTCTCAGACCTACCCGATGTGCACACAAAATTTCATGAGAATCGGTCAAGCCGTTTCGGAGGAGTACGGGAACGAACATTGTGACACGAGAATTTTATATATAAGATATGTATGTATTTAGAAATATATAAGTAAGTTTTTCAGCAGTCTGGTTACCATAGTACAGGCTCTGCCTAGTTTGGGATCAGACTGCCATGTGTGAGATGTGTGGGGTTATTATTATTATTTTAGAAACCAGCCAAAACCTTTTACAATGTTACTAAAGGGAAGAGGGAATGGGAGTTACTTGTGGCAAAAGTGCAGAAAAATGACGATTCATTAATCGTCATTTTTCTGCACTTTTGCATGATTTATTTTGCAGATTTATTATATATTTTTTTATTAATGTGTGATGCATACCTGTGTCTCAGATATAGACAGTGGTGCTGTAAAGATAATCCAGGTGACTGCTTCGTTGCATTTCGGTGAGGTCAACGATCCAGAGTATGTGTAATACGACACTCTGTCTGGACTTAGCCATTTCCTAGAACATAATTCGTGACGTTTCAATAGTATTAAGGACTAAACAATAAAAAAGTAATAATATAGTATGGGCGATAGAGAGATGCGGGGGAGCGCTGATGAGATGTTTGCCTGGGCATTCTTGATACTTAATCGGACTCTGGTAGTGGGGTTAATACTTTTCTGAAAACCAAATTGTTTAGTCACCTGGTCACTATGACCGGGGCCTCAGTAGCACTCTAAAAAAATATCCATCATCTTCATCAACAGCCTATAATAGTCCACTGCTGGACTTAGGCTTCTCCTTAGAATGGAGGTTTTGGCCTACTATACCACGCTGGCCAGACGGGTTGGTATAGGGTTTGTTTCAAGTTTTCCTTCTTTTAGCAGTGCTGTTGTCCTGTGCAGTTTGTTCCCTTAGTCGGCTCTAACGACCCCCACGGGATGAATAGGGGTGGTGAAATTCCGTATTCTTAATCCGTCACCACACGGATATACCTACTCTAAAAAAAATACCTACAAAATATTTGATACTAGCATATTTACCTCATATCCAAGAATACTCCGCTGATCCTGTCACCAGTATTCTTGAGCCTCGGAATATATTCCATCAATTGTTTTGTCTGTTCTGGAGGATCGTCTAAATCTGATTCTACCTGTCGTATTAGATACCTATATTAAAGTCTTAGCTATAGATCAGGTATAGGTAAATGCTTTTCAAACATTTCGTGAACATGAGAAAACTCTCACTCTTTAATAGGCTTTACACTATAAAGAGACAATCTGTGTATCACTGACACATTATTTTACAAGTTTTTAAAGAATTATATTATAGTCACATCCGCAAAACCAAGTAACATCTTTAAGAAGTGTTATTCATATTAGAAGAAAAACTTGACACAAACCCTATACCAACCTCCTTTCTAAGGAGAGGCCTGTGTCCAGCAGTGGGCTATTAGGCCTATGTTTTTTAAATGAGCCTATAACTTTCTTTAACACATGTTTGTATAGTCCTTTATGCTCGTGATTACTTGATACATTAGGATGTATTTCCTCATTTTCAGGTGCTGCATCATCCTCATGATCATGATTACTAATTCAAAATTACTAATTCAGCGCAAATACATTTTTAAATTTATTATTGAAAGCTAGCCAAGTGATATGAACCGAGTGGCTGACGACTTTATAAACATGGGATTACCATACAAATGGTAATTATTACGATTTCTGTGGGATTTACCGACGCAAAGTACGACCATGAGACAGTTAAATTATCTGTAAATATCTCAAATTACTGTCCAATGCGATAATTGAACGTAGACAGTCCAGCACACAAAGCAATTTTACTGATGGCTATTGTGTCAAGATGAATGAATGAATCTGACCAAATGTAACCGGATACTAAATGTAGGTAAAATAAATAAAAATCAACTAAAATTGTTAAATTTAAATAAGTTGTTTGATTTTGTAATGAGTTAAATTGTCAGTGTTTGTGAATTGAGGGTCGTGTTGCAACATCTATTGTTGTATAATAACAAGAATTTAGTACTGAATTATCGAATAAGGATTTTCTCATTGGATATCGTTTACAGTACCGAAGTACCCTTTACAGTTTCGTTTATGAACAAAATTAATTAATCTTAATAAAACTTTTATAGAAGTATCAGATTTGAATTCAGACACAAGTGTAATCGTGTATTTTTGAGTTCCTTACCTCAAAAGGAAAAAACAGAACCCTTACAAGATCACTTTGTTGCCCGTCTGTCTGTCAGTTCGTCTGTCAAGACACTTCATCTCGGGAGCGCGTGGAGGTATTGAGTTAAAATTAAAACTATATATTTAGGTCTACAGTTCCTTGAAGCTGTTTAAAAATTAAACTTTTAAGTTTACGTAAAAAAATGATATTTGTTGTGTAATGATGATTGACGCAGTACCAGAAGAAGAGAAGTTGAAGATGATGATGATTATGATGTTGTTACGTCTGCGATCTCTACTTAGCAGATTATATCACCATATATCATACACACATACATCATATAGATTGATGATCATATCATAATTCATATATATATATATATATTTACCTATGTGTGGTGGCCTAATCACAGAATCGATCACATCACAATGTGGTTCAAGGAAATAGTGTGGTAATCGTTAATGCAGAGAAAAAGTAGAGATCCCAAGGGAAATTTTGATGAAACTGGATTGACAAAAATCCTAATGCAGAGAAAGCCACTGTCAAATCCTAGTTGTATCACTCTGTCGGTTGCAAAAACAACCGTTTTAAGTAATTTAAAGAGTGAAGGAAGACATTATGTTCCGTAATTATTTTCCACAATGAGTGTAATAAAACCATAGGTCACGTGTCAAGGTCATGCCTTATGCAATAGCTTGTAACCCACAATAATTTTTATTATAAAACATGTGTAATGACTGCGCATTTCGACACAGAAAGTGTGTCGTACAAGTTACATAATAGATTTGTGACAAATTGATTAATAGTGGGAGTTCATTTAAAACAGGTTTAAATAACGAAAGAGGTGTTCAACTCATTAAGAAATCCATTTGGGATTAAACGGGAAGTATACCTATACCTCCTGAATAGATATTTATATTAATTATTGTTGATAAAATTATGCATGTACTCGTAAAGTTAAATTATGATTCTATGTATTTTAGGTTTTATGCAATATTATTTTGGGAATAAAAGGCTTTATTATTATTATATTATTATAGCTTTACCTCCCGTTTGGTCCCGAAGAATATAGTTTATTACAAAGCATCATCTTAAGTTCAAGTTTAACTTGTTATCAATATGTATGAACTGGTAAAGGCTGTTGTTGATGATGGTTTTTATAATCTGTGATAGTGTATTATTTTCCTTCTAACTATCTAACTAGAAATGTATCAGTTACAATCATAAAAACCAATTGGTGTACTAGAAATCTTAATGATGATTTTTTTCAGTCCAAGAAATGATTACATACTTATAATGACTAGAATAATGATATAATAATGATTAGTTATGATGCTCTCATATACATTAGTAGTTATTATATTTAGTAAATGGATGATGTTTTTTTTTTTGGTAAATTTTCTAAAAATGAAACTTTGCTAGATCGATTAATCGCACCCGAAACCCCCTTTTTTTTTCCGTGCGGAAATCCCCTCGGATACCACCTGTCGGTGGCATGTCGGACCCGAAACCCCCTGGATACTAAGTTTCATGAAAATCGTTGGAGCCGTTTCCGAGATTCAGTTTAAAGGTATTAGATAGATTAGATAGGATACATTAGAGTCTCTTCTATTAAAATCCACTTATCCCGATGATTTGGAATTCGCCTCATTATTTGAATTCAGTTAAAAAGGGTATCACAGCTGTATTAAAACAATTTTATGATCAAACTTACCTTACAAAATACAGCGACGATGGCGAGCCCGTCTTTTCTGGAGAGAGCGTCGAATACAGTCAGATCAGAGCGTACGTGCACGAAGTGAATCTCCATGGGATACCTGCATTTTGTATCACAAATGTTGGTGCTTAGTTTCCTTTTTCAAGTTCTTGGCACGTGGGTTTCCGAGCAACGCACAGCTAAACCGCTGGATATAGAATCATATAATTTTGTACAAATGTTCCTTAGGTGACGTAGCACAAGAAAGTTTTTTTAAAAACTTCACTCCTAAGGGTGCAAAATGGGTGTTGGACATTTATAAGAAACTTCGTTATTTTTGGTAGTAGCGTTTTCAAACTCACAGTAAATATGCCTTATTAAAAGATTTCTTTCGCTATTCTTTAGATGCTTTTCTCTAAGTGAGTGAAGTTACCAGAGGTGACACCCCTGTCCCCGAGGAAATTTTGTCAGCTCTCCCTCCTAATTAATTTCACTGAGTGAATGAGATTATAAGCCGTGTATTAGGTTATAATCCTAATGGTGACGGACTAAAAATACGGAGTGTCACCACTCTATTCATTCATATGTCCTTGGGTGTTAGAAAAGTAAGAGAGAGTAACTAAGGGAGCAAACTACGCAGGACAACAGCACTGCAAAGAGAAGGAAAACCGTCTGCCTAGCGTTGTATAGTAGGCCCAAAACCTCCTTTCTAAGTAGTGGCCGATATCCAGCAGTGGACTATTAAAGGCTATTGATGTGATGTGATATGTGAATGAGATTGTCGGAGTCTCCACCTCCCCTTTCCTTTCTCTGAGGTGGATGGGCACTCAAACAGCGGCAAGGCAGTTGTGTCTCATAAGTTGCAGGTCTCATTGGATCTTGGTGATCACATCATACCAACACGTGAACCGTTTGCTCGTTTGCCATATTTTCCCAAGAAAATTTGTTGTTGTTGTTTGTCGTTGTTGAATATCAATTGTCGCTTAGTGACTAATCGCGGTGAGGCGACTTTGGTAAATTTTTTTTTTTAAAGTAACGGAAACAACATTGTTAATTATGGTACTAAATATATAACCTTTTTTTTTAAGTTGAACTCACTTTAAACAATACTAAAAAAGAGCACTAACAACTGTAATTTTTTTATGAGTTAGCTGTATCCGAAATTTGATCTATATAAAATTTAAATGGGACCATTTCGGAATAAGCCCCTATCTCACAAAAAATATATTTTGAAAACCGTTTGTTCTATTTATATTTCACATAAGTAAACGAACATACATAAAAACAACATATAAACATTCAAATTGATAACCTCCCCCTTTTTTAAGTCGGTTAAATATCAGTCAGCTTCGAATCTGATATTTTGGAAATTGGATAAAATAGTTCAAATGCCTTCACTCTCGGGTTATTAGGAATACCGAATCATCTCAAATCCAATTGTAAATTAAAGGATTATTCTAGCTATGCTGTCATACTTGACTCCATTGATGGCGTGTTCAGACATCCAGTGGAAGTGAAGTTGTTCTAATCTGTAGGTAGAATCCAATGGGCCTCCTCTCAGTTGTGGGTGCATAGCTTCTTCACCTTCTGTGCTGAATTGTACTGATAAAAGAAAAAGTTCTGTAGAACTTTTAAAGCGGCTGTTATGCTGCATTCGGTGCTTTAACTATTAAAGGTATATCTTTCCACTTGAAGTCTAGGATCACAGATTAAAAAAATGTCTTTAAAAAGTAGCGGACGAAAAGATTAAAAAAAATGTAAAATTCATTTTATACTTTACACTTTCACTATCACTTTACGGGCATTTATAGTACGATGACTTGAAAAAAGAACAGAACAGAACGGGGACGGAAAGAGCAATAAAGATAGACAAAGTAAGCGTTGGGAAGATGACATGAAAAGGACGGCTGAGCCAGAATGGCAAAGACAGGATGAAATGGAAAGCTTTAGAGGAGGCCTTTGTGGAAGGACAAGATGTGAAAGAAAACCAATTAGGAATTAGTTCAAAATTAATGCTAAATTAGAATTACGTTTTATTTTAGGTTAAACTACGAGTATTTAATTATTCTACAGCTATAAAGGCTTATTTTACTTATCTTTAAATAGTATCAAATAAAGTCGCTTTTTGTGTAGTACGCTTAGATCTTTTAAACTAAGCAACTGATTAGTGATTTAGTGATTCAAGAGGAAGGTTTGTATGTATAATACATGCATATTATAGTAAAGGAAATCCGAGAATTTCAAAGATTTGTTGAAAAAACTTGTTTTTGTGCGCTTACATTGCAAATGCTGGCTAAACCTTACAAGATAGACCAAAATAATGCACTACGAAATTGTATATCTTTTAAGTATTAGGTATATCAAAATAATGGATTATTTACGAAGCTATTTTAAGCAATACATTATTATTCCTTATCTTATTAAATACGTTAGATACGTTGTGCATTTAATGTAGATTAAAATTGCTCTGAACAGCATATAATTAAAATGAATATTTTAAAAGATATTAGAAGTTTAAAATGCGGGGGCCAAAGGACCGTCGAGTCGTACGCCCGTCCCGGCAGCGGCCGGCAGGAGCGGGCCTATAAATGTTGCATTTAAAGATGTCCTGTAGTATGGTCCTATTTTGTCCTACCATAATAATAGTATAATTAATTACTCCACACTAACACCCCATTGCGAAGCCGGGCAGATCGCTGGTTTATTATATAGTACGTTGACTTACTTGTGTGACCGTTATTGATTCCTGTGACGAGAACTCCATCGTATCCCTTGAAAACAAGAGGTCCATTCTTGATGTATAGTTTATTAAAGTCCTCTATAACATTCTTTGTTTTAATGTCTATTGGTGACTGTCTCCTGCCACCGATCTTACAACGGTATCCGGGCCATTTGCTCTCTTCTGTAAGGTAAGACACAGTAAGATTCTATCCGTGGGAGAGTCAAGAGCACAAATGGGTCGGCTCGACCGGAGTAAACCTGTGTTAAGCAAATCTTTCGTTGCTTTTTACCGAGGGCAGGCTTTGGGAGGGAGCGGGAGGGGGTGCAGGGGTTCATGTTCTGCCTTTTGTCTGCTATGCCATAAAACAAGGAACAGATAATGATACGTTTTCAATGTACTCGTATCTTTAGGATTTATTAATTGATACTTGGAAAATATGTCAGTGTAAACCGCCCTAATAACATCGTCACTTATTAATAACTAGCTTTTGCTCTTAGGTAGCTTTAGTGTCGATGGGACAGAGTCGTTAATAATGTAACTGTTCTAACGAATTTCTCAAGTATGTGATTAATAAACAATTAAATATATTCTACACATATTAAGACCCATATCACCCAACGGGTAGGGAAAGGCGAGTTAAGCGCCCACGTGTTGCCAAAATAATAATAGTCTCCTCATCATCAACAGCCTTTGATAGTCATAGAACATAGGTCTCTCCTTAGAAAGGAGGTTTTGACCTACTATACTAGCCAGACTGGTTTGAATAGGGTTTGCTTTAAGTTTTTCTTTTCTTTGCAGTGGTATTGTCCGGCCAATTGATTTGTGTTTCTTTACATACATATTATACATAGAAACAGCCAGACCATTTCAAACATTAAATATTCATGCACACAAATGTTTGAATTGAGGGGAAATCGAACCCGCGACCTTTGGCGTAGCAGTCCGTTACACAAACCACTACGCTATTCGGCCGTCAAGTATAGGTTATGTGATTACTAGTCTTTGAAATCGGCTCCGTTCGCGTGTATGTCTAATATCGCGGTAAATACCCTATGTTCTTCCATAAGAATCAAACTATGTCCATGACAAATTTTATTTAAATCGATTCTGTGATTATTGTTTCCCCTTACAAAATTCCACCCCTCTTTTCACCCCCTTAAAGGATGAGTTCTGGGCTAAAAACTATCCTATGTCCTTTCCCAGGCCTCAAGCTATCTTTAAATCAAATTTCATCTAAATCGGTTCAGCGGTTAAAGCGTGATGAGGTAACAGACACACAATCAGAAAGTCAGACAGACCGACAGACAGACAGACACCCTTTCGCATTTATAATATTAGTATGGATTATACTTGCCATCGTAACTCCATAGCGGCTGATACCCTAGCGTCAAGGTCTCCGGCGTGCTTATTATTTCGGAGTTCGCGATCTCTGCAAAGAAGTAGGAATATTAATTACTAGATGACTCATAAATTCCAAATTTGCCAAATTTTTGCAACAATTTTCATTGATGCTCGGTTCCCATTGGTCGTAGTCTGATGCTTTATAGCCTTCCTCGAGAAAAGGGCAATCCAACACTAATAGCTTTTTTCAATTGAAACCAGCAGTTTATGAGATTAGCGTGTTCAACCAACCAAACAAATAAACTCTTGAGATTTATAATATTAACATAGATTTACTGATTATATAGGGCCAAGTTATTGATGGAGAGCTGTTGCAGGTGTATATTTATAAGATAAGATTAGATTAGGTAGATTATTTAGATAAGATAAAGAACTAAAAAAGATGTGTTACAAAGTTAGCCTTAAGTTACACATATTTAATTAAAGGTTTTGCCCGCGGGTCTGCCCGCGTGTAAGTCGGGTAGATTTAGAATTTTGATCAGTTCAAATAATTTAAATATGTATTTATATTGTTGACTAACTAGCCTGCCTGATTGCTAAGCCTTATGGGTTCGATTTTCACCCAAAACAAATAACTGTGTGATCGGCACGGTTATTTGTTTGGTGTGTGTGTAATTTATCTGTAATATCTGTCTGTTTATTACAAAATACCATAGCATGGAATCAAACTGCCGTGTGTCAGATTTGCGAAGTTATTATATTATAATAACGTCAATCAGTATTATAAACAAGCTTATTATTGAAAAAACAAAGCACCCGACTCACTGACTCGACCGCAGAGCGTGCCAAACATTTGAATTTAGCGCAAAAAATGCGCCATTTTGTTTTTTTTAGGCTTCCTGAGGTCTGTGGTCCCTTAGAGTGTATAAAAATCAAGGTCCTGAGTCGACACACTAACACTCCTTCTGGCGCAGTCGGGTAAATACGTAAATAAGACATTTGTAGAGACGATTATTTTCATTCGATCATTCAACTTACAATCGGATGTTGACCGTAGTTAATAACAATAACATCTCTGAATTATTTTGACATAATTCAATAGGATCAGGTAGCTAGGTAGTGCTATATTACAATAACATAGCGAATAAAAAAAAACAATAATAAAAAAATAAAGTATTTGGTCCTAGAAATAAGGTTTTGGACACTAAAGATCGAGCCTTATACATGAGTGATGAGCCATTTTTGAATTTAAATTATCAGATTAACATACATTTTTCTTCGGTCTTATAACTGATGAATTAACAGCGAACGTATTTTTTTATGGTAACGGAGCATATATAACTTTGTTTAGGTCACTGCAAGCCTTACATGAGGCGTTACTTTTCACTTTCTACTACACTTTCCACTTTCCATTATAAAATGTATTTCTATACTCACATAAGTACAGCAAAATGTAAAGGCACTTCTTGGAGCACATATACCACGTAACGTAACTTGGCAAGGATTATTAATGAAATATCTGGTTTGCAGTCGGAATTTAAATACCAAGGTTAGGCACATATGAATTGGTTGAACCGGAGTGCTACCGGCAGAAAACTAGTGTTAGGCAATTGTTTCGCTCCTTTTGACCGAGTAGTGAGGTTATCGAAGCCTAATCTCCGATCCTCTAAGGGGCTATCCATAAATTACGTCACACATTGTGTGACGAGGAGTGGTCGTCATTTGTGACGTCGCGTTCCAAAACCTAATATATCTAAGTATCAAAACGCGAAATTTAAATTATTTAGAGTATTATATAATTAATTACTTTTGTCTTTTTATATTTTCCAATTTTTTTCTTTTATGTTGATGTTATATAAAATACTACTATAAAATAGCAGTTTCAAAGTTAATTTTAATAACTTTTAGATGTAAAATTGCAAACATGTGATGTCACAGTAGGGGGGAGCCTCATAAATGTAATGACTAGCTGTCAATGTGACAAGGACGGGGGTTGGGGTCAAAAAACAATGCAATTGAAGTAATTTATGGATGACTTATAACTCTGGGGCGATGGACGGATTGACAATTCTGTTTCTTGAATTGTGGGTATCTACGGGCGGCTGTAGTCACCTATCACAGTTTGACCTCATATCATAAAAACAGTAGACACAGCAGACTGTAGGTATAACTAACTCTTCTACCCACCAATCACGATGTATAATATTTTTGATTGAGATTTTACAATAATTATCAACACAGTAAACACAAAAACATGTAAGAGGCATCCCGCTCACAAAACTATCCATTTGTCTGGTCTATTGTAAGCTATGTCTTCATTTCAATATAGAATTCCTACCTCTTATTAGTTATATAAAGTTGTCTATAGTATCACACTGTTAATTGGATCAAAAAGAAAAAGAATACCGTTGGAGAGCGATCCTTCGGCACGAATGGGCCGGCTCTACCACGGCCTCACAGAAAACCGGTGTTAAGCAATTCTTTTGTTACCTTTCACTGAGTGAGTGAGGTTACCGGAGCCCAAATCCCCCCTCCCGCTGACTCGAGCGGGAGGGACTCAAATTGCAGCAACGCACTTGTGACTTTTGAGTTGCAGGTGTCCATGGGCGGCGATAGTTGCTTACCATCAGGTGACCCGTCTGCTCGTTTGCTCCCTTATACCATAAAAAAACACATCGATTTTATAACACACATTGTTTTAAACATCACAATAACATCACAATGAAAATAAATGAACTTTCATCTACAACCCTTTTTAATATAATTTAGTGAATAATTGTAATGAAATATAATTAATGAATACGTACTTAAGTAAGACAATAATATGAACGCCGATATCATCTTCTGCTCTCGATCAAAGAGTGTGTATGAATGAATTGTTCTCTGTATCGATGAAGGAATCATGAATTTGTTTACAAAATAAACTGACAGAAACGGTTGTTTTATTTTTTTGTGTATGTTTAAACAATAGCTTTCCGGTTTTCAGACGAAAATTATGTAACGTGAGAGACAACAAATTTCCGCCGGTATCTTATCAATTTAAGCTTGTAAACAGAATTTTCTTCGTATGTCGAGTGTCATCAAGGATGTTTTTTTATTCAACATATTTTTAATGGCCTAGCCTTTCTGCATGCCTTATAAAAATGTACCGGTAATTGATGGCAACAAGATAGTTGTTTGACAAAGCATTTTGTTGAAAAACTTCATTGAATTGTGATAAGTTGAACAGCAGTTGAACCGACTACATTTGCCGTTATCTTGATTTGATTTTTGTTTGATTTGATTTACTTATCAATTTTAAAATTTACAAAAAAGCAGGCAAAGAAAAACAAAGCATTCTCTCATATCGAGCTCTCAGTAATTTTAAGTAATGACAAAAAATATACAGTTTTGTTGTTGATTATAACTTAAGTTTTCCGACTAAATATCTGAAAAGATTTACTTACAGAAATAAATATCATTTCATTTCATAACGACAGAAGTAAAGATGACTGAACTGCGTAATAGAGGATAAAGCTAGAAAAAGAGTACTTTAACAGTTAACTGACGACTGATAGAAGAGAATGGAAGAATAAAACTCTTGTGCCGACTCCTAACACATTTAGCTAAAGGGCAGTTACGACCTCACTGTGGTTTAAGTGGTCCCCTCGCTACTTCCTACTGCGTGAGTGTCCACTTACCATCAGATGATCCCTCTGCCGCGTTTGCCCTTCTATATTATAAAAAAAACGGTTCATCTCGATATACTACAAAAATAATATATGTACTGTTCCCTTTTTTTTTTCTATGCGGAAATCCCCTCGGATACCACTTACCAGTAGCAATGTCGGATTCGAACCGACTAAAACCGCACGCCGTCTCAGGTACCAGTAGTCGGGGAACCAGGTGTACCCTAGAAAGGAAATCCCTGGTGCCCCGACGTACCTCGGGCCATCTACGGCGGGTAGACGACCCTCCTGTGTGGGAACCCCCATGTTCCCTCTATGCTCCCGGAAGGGCGTGCGAACTTCGCAACGCGCTCGCCGCCACCCCGGCCTGCTTCTGCTAGGGTGACAGATGGCCTCACCTGTCACCCCCAGGCTTGCGCTTTTGGTGGATGGAGGTCGTTCTGCCACCTCCGGCGCCTGAGTCGTCTGCGGTACCGCTCCCAGTTCCCGAGCCTGGCGGGCCGGGAGAGCTCTAAACCTCTTCCACTCCCGCTCCACCATCTCCTTCGCAAGCATAACTTGCTCGCAGAAGGAGACGGCAGAGTTCCACACACTCTCGCTCCGCACGACAGCCGCAATCATCGGCGGATCAGACACAGGTGATCCCCGAAACATCCTTTCCCAGTGATCACCTGCGTCAGTCGGTATGAGAGGGTTCCGTGATGCCTCTCGAGCCAATCCTGCATAACGGGTCCTACCGCCGCGATGACGGCGTGAATGTACTCTTCCCCTGGCTTATTATTTTAGCTGTATTCCGAACTAGCTTTTGCCCGTGGCTCCGTCCGCGTGTATGTCGGTTATCACGGTAAATAATACTTACTCTATAGAATTTAGGGATAATATACCTTTCTAACACTGAAAGAATTTTCAAAATCGGATCAGTGGTACCGGAGATTACCGAGAAGATACAAACTCACAAACTTTACCTCTTTATAATATTAGTATAGATAGGGCTTAAACTAAATTATAATTTTACCTTACTGCTCGGCTCAACATTGTAACCATATTCCTAATTAGTGAAGACTATTTACTAACTGGTTACGACGAGGCAACTTATGTCTTTAATAACACGCTATGCTCCATGTTGAAAGTCTTCTATTTAATTACATTATAGTCTAGCAGTGGACGTCTTTCGACTGAGATGATGATATAATTATGACAGATGGCAATACGCATAAGAATTTATCCCAGGTTTAAGGTTATGTAAAGCAGCAATGTATAGTCTCCAGCTGTATAGTAGTTCTTGCGAATAAGATTAGTTGTTTTAAAGCTGTCAGTTTTAATATAAAACACGTTGCAGTGGCTCGTGTCCTATCTCGATCTGGACAAATAGATAATGGCTTGCCCCCTTGTGAGTCTTTATTTGGTGCTATCTAGGCTGCGGCAGAATAATCTTGTTAATCTAGATATATTGTAGAAACGATTGATTGGTTGATTCTTCCTGTGTGGTATCACATATTATAAGTTGTTTCCTAATACCATTAAGGTAGGCTTAATAGAATATTAGGTGATAAACAACATGAATAAATAACTGAAAATATGAACAAAATAGGAACGGCGTGGAATATTTAAATAAGCCTAAGGTATTAGGTGTGGTGTGGTGACGGATAAAGAATACGGAGTGTCACCACCCCTATTCATCAAGTGGGTGTGGTAAGAGCTGACTAAGAACAAACTACGCAGGACAACAGAACTGTAAAGAGTAGTAACTAAACAAACCGTATACCAACCCGTCTGGCCAGCGTGGTATAGTAGGCCAACACCTTCTTTACAAGGAGGTGTTGGCCTTTCTTTCAACACCAAGGAGAGGCCTATATCCAGCAGTGGACAAATTAAGGCTGTAATAACCCAGGTTTTACTACTCTCCTTTTGATGGTATAGAGAGGCAACCTAGTAGTCAGGTCACCTGACGGGAAGCGACTACCACCGCCCATAGACAACCTGTACTTTTGAGTCACCCTCCAGAATCCGAGCCTCCCCTTGATTGTACAGTATGGGTTACCGAAACCCTCACTCTTTCACTGAAAAGCAACAAAAAAGTTGCTTAACACCGGTATTCTTTAAGGCCGTGGAATCACTCCGGTAACTGGGGGTTTACTTTTCGCTGATTGATCCGATAGTCACATTGAGGAAGGGAAGGAAGGAAGGAAGAAGCTTAATTAAGGCTAAGAAAGTGATAGGACGAGGGAGGTGTTGTGTGGAGAGATGCCGCAAGTTTCGGAAGTCCTTTCAGAGTTGTGATCCACGGTTTATAATTAGAAAGTGATTTATTGTATTCCAACAAGGTCGAGGTAGGTGATATTTACTGCCTACACATGATACTCCTATCTAAAACTAATGAAAAAGTCCATTAACGATATCAGAATGTTATCTTGAACAGTGAAAAATATCTAGTTACAGTACAGATGCTGTTAAATGTTTGAAATTTTTGTTCATTTAGATCGTCAATCTTAACCTGAACGATTTAAAGTTAGATTGAGTTCCTAAAAGGGGAGCCGCTTGTGGTGGTGACAGGACTGAGACTGCAGCAGCTCAAAGTGACCGGGGTCGCGTGTCCATCCTGTGATTGGGAACCCCACTTTGACAGGTAATCTTTCTGTCTAAGTGGTCTATTGGTTAGTGACCCTGACTGAGGTCACATGTCAGCCTTTAATAGTCCACTGCTGGACATAGGGTTCTCCTTAGAAAGGAGGTTTTGGCCCACTATACCACGCTGGCCAGACGGTTTGATATAGGGTTTGTGTCTAGTTTTTCTTCTTTTTGCAGTGCTGGTGTCCTGCGTAGTTTGGTCCCTTAGTCGGCTCTCTAGTTACACCCACGGGATGAATTGGGGTAGTGACATTCTGTATTCTTAATCCGTCACTTCACGGACTGAGGTCGTGGGTTCGATACCTTCCCAGGACAAATAAATGTACGATGAGCTCGAAAATTTATTCTGCGTCGGGGTGTAATTTATCTATATTATGTATATATTTAGGAATATATAAGTATGTTTATCAGCAGGCTGGTTACCATAGTACAGGCTGCCTAGCCTAGGATCAGACTGCCGAGTGTGAGACGTGTGAAGTTATAATTATTATTAAAGTCAATGCAAATCTAATGTCAAAATAATAACAGTAACTGCTTACATTAGTAACTATATTAATCAAAGAATTTTAACTGGTTAGTAGGTTAAGCATGTTTAAACGTTTAAAAAAATACTAGAACTCTCAGCAATAAAGTAATATAGGTATTAAACATATCTGTGATAACTAGGTGTTTATCTTGGTTAAATATTTACATAAATTCGTGACCTACATAGTTAAAAATGACATAAAAATTACTTGCTTAAATTTCTTATATAAATTTTATGTAGTTCGTGGGAGTGTTTGTAAATAACTTCTACGTAAATATTGCTTTTGTTGTTATTAGTCTAAGAAGCAAAATGGTAGGCCACTTAATAAGACACGACAACTTCTTCAGAACAATACTGGAAGGAAAAATAGAAGGCAATAGAAAAAGAGGAGATCAACGTACATACAGTAATTAAAGGCGAAAGTGGGAGTCGTGACCTATCAAGACGACAAACATATCACAGAAAATAGAGAATTGTGGCGATGGCACCGAGACACGAGAAGGGCCTGACCCTTAAAATAAGAGAGAGAGAGAGAGAGAGGGGGAGAGAGAGAGAGAGAGAGAGAGAGAGAGAGAGAGAGAGAGAGAGAAAGAGAGAGAGAGAGAGAGAGAGAGAGAGAGAGAGAGAGAGTCTTCAACTCGTCCAATTGAAAATATTGAATTCTTTATAATGTTTTATAATTTATAGCTTTAATGATTTTATGTTATAAAATAAGTAATGTTTAGAATTCTGGACGCCTCTGTCTATCTTTTTGGGTATACAGACTTGAGTTTATGTATGTAATGTACAGATTTCTTTATCAACAGTCCCAAAACTTATGTGATATTCCCTATATTCTCGACAATATTTATTTTCTTTGTACTTTTTTATTAGTTCTACTTGGTTTAAATACTCTTGTATTACTCTTGTTTCGTCATAGTTTGCACTGCTGTCAATGGGGCCAGATATCTAGATGCACACTACAGCTTTTTTTAAATTTTATTTTTGTATTTAAAATTGGGCTAAATAGCAGATGGGTCACATAATCGTAAAAGGTTACCGCTATTCCATGACATCTGTAACTTGAGAGTCACAGGTTCGTTGCCTCCCTTTGAGTCCATCTACCAGTATTAGTAGGAGAGGGGTTAAAGGCTCCGGTAACCTTTTCACTCGTGAAAGCAACAAAACAATTTACACCGGTATTCTGTAAGGCAGTGGTCGTGGTCGAGCTGGCTCATTTGTGCCGAATCATGGCTCCACCCTGTTTTTTATACTGATCGGTGGTAGATAATATATTCCTTAAAGTTATTTCCTCTCCGTGTGGTATTCCTCGTCCGTGTGGTGACGGATTAAAAGTACAAAGTTTCACCACCCCTATTCATTCCAATGGTGTCGTAAGAGCCGACTAAGGGAGCAACTACGCAGAGCAACAGCATTGCAAAGAGAAGGAAAACTTGACACAAACCCTGTACCAACCCGTCTGGCCAGCGTGGTATAGTAGGCCAAAACCTCCTTTCTAAGGAGAGGCTTATGTCCAGCAGTGGACTATTAAAAGCTGTTTATTTGATGTGATTTGCTCTCATAGTTGTTAGATCTTTTCAAGAGGAATAACATCGCTATACATTGTAATTTTCATAAAATTACATTATTTTAGCCAACCACTTTGATATTTGTCGTCATAATTGTATCTTAGCAAATTAATACACAGTTTTTAATGTATTATACAACCAACTCCATTAATCACTTCACACATTGGTTGAAACCCTATCATAATTCGTTTAGTACTTTTAGTGTTTATCACCTTTAGATATAAAGACTTTATTTTATAATTGTATTTATAGAATAAATAACTCCCTATGCTAAATGGTAAAATATGGGATGAACGGTTGTGTGGAGGTTTCCAAACAACCGTTCATCACATTACCTCCTTAGGGGTAAAATTTCAAAAAGCATCTGCTGTTTGTAGTCCCAGTGGTTTAGGCTATGCCTTGATAAATCAGTCGGTTAAGCCAAGTAATTTTATATGTTCCTACAGAAAAACAATATTGAATAATATTGGATTTTTACCTTTCCTACCTTTACAAACGTTTACCCTTTACAAACTAGACCTGGTACATATAAAGTTAGATAATATTATATAGAGGATATGTCACTTTAGACTTGAGTGCCATTATGCAATTTCCTTCCAGACAATAGCGAGCGTTCGCTGCTCTCGTACTTAGTAATTTGACCCAGGCTATATAAATAGAATAACCCTAATAGAAGTTCCTTTTGACCTAATCATGTTATATTGTGTCACACTAATATTATAAAGGTGAATGTGTGTGTATGGCATATAGGATTTTTGTTACTTTTTCACGCACAGACGGGATTTTGGTAATTTTGAATTTTGAAACAAAATTTGGTATGGAGGTAGCTGACTCCTTGAATTAACACCTACTTTTTTCTCCGAAAAATATTGTTGTAATTGAACTATATAAGTTGTAAAAATGATCAGAAAACGGATACAGGAAACCACATGCGACCTAACCGAGCCTAAACTCCATCTGCCCCTGTTTCTGGTGTTAAATTCATCATCATCAACAGCCTTTAATAATCTACTGCTGGACATAAGCCTCTCCTTAGAAAGGAGGTTTTGGCCTACTATACCACGCTGGCCAGACGGGTTGGTATAGGGTTTGTGTCAAGTTTTCCTTCTCTCTGCAGTGCTGTTGTTCTGATAATTTTTTTTCTAATTTTTTCCCTTAGTCGGCTCTTACGACACCCACGGGATGAATAGGGGTGGTGACACTCTGTATTCTTAATCCGTCACCACACAGACAGTGTTAAATTATCGTAATATAATTATTTGTTATATATCTATAACAAACGATTTAGGAAACGAAAAAATAATAATACTGACTGCATATTAGTTGTCTTGTGGTAGCATAGACTGATACATGAAGCCAGTAGACAGTTATTGTAAGTATTTATTACTTACATATTTACGCATTTTTTTTAATAATAATAATAAATCATTTATTTTCTCACCACAATACATTTTTACATAATTATAGTTTGCAAAATAATGATTACTACATTTTACACTGTGGGAGACTCGTGCCTAATCTAGACTCGGAACCTGTATTTTAGGACACCAGGATCCCCTTCTTCTTAATTGTGACATTTCTATAAAGATTGTGTCAGCGCTTTTGAAAATTGGTTGTGGTCGAACAATAAAATAGTATAATATAATGTACCTATATAAAATATATGCAAATAATTTCATTTGTTTTAAGTGAAAAACATAAGATCAACAACTTAAACTGTTATGTAAATATTTATTGATGGAACCGTGACAGTGCATTTTCCGTACTGTCTTAATTCCTAATATGTAAGTAGGCCTGGTTCTGGACCAGAAGGGGTTCATAGGGGTCATGCATGATGAAGAATAAAAAAAGACAATCGATTTAATGTTCAGATTGATATTTGGCCTGGATTTTGTATTTAAGATTGCCTGAATATCTTGTATCCGTCAAAACAGCCATCAGTTTCATCTATAAAATAATGTGAAACTACTATTAACATCCTCTGAATCTTAGACTGCGACCGCTCTCGTACGTACCCTTTCATAAAAAAAATCTTAAGAGAAAATTGGCACTAAAGCAGGTTACCTAATAAAATAAATATTGGAATAAAATAAACCTAAATTCAGGTCATTTTAATATACCTACCTAACCAATCTATATACATCAGTGGCGTCTCTGTTGTTTTTGCATGTAGAGAACCCCTCGGGTCGTTCTTCCAGTAGCAGCACTCGCCCTAGCCTTTGATAAGGGCAAACGTAGATTGTATTTCAACACCCTCCCCTTCGTCAGACGCCTTTTTTTCTTTTGCGGAAATCCCCTGGGATACCACCAGTGGTTATGTCAGACTCGAACTGACTAAAAACCGCACACCGAAGTGTCTGTTTGTAATGTTAAAATATTTCATGATCACACGGTTATTTGCACGATGCATATGCCTAAAAACCAGTTTCATTATTTTTTGTTTGTCTGTCTGTTTGTTCCGGGTAATCTTCTGAACGGCTTGACTGATTTTGATAATATTTTACTACCAGTTAGCTGTCTATATAAGGAGTAAACTTAGGCTATTTTTCCTCACAAAAAACCTATAAAATATTGCCGGGTCCGAGAGTCGAACCCACTAAGGCAGCGCTATTTAAATTCCATGCGAATGAAGTCGCGGATACCAGCTTGTATTACATGAATAATATCAAATTTGTTTATGATGTAGGGGGCAAATCAGCAGATGAGTAAGCACCTGCTGGTAAGTGACTACCGTCGCCCATAGACACCTCAAGAGTCACAGTGCATGGCCCCCGTTTGAGTTCTCCCTCCAGGATTATGATTATTATCCATAACCGAAATAATTTGTTAATAGAAAAGAGGCCTCACAGAAAACCGATTTTAAGCAACCTTAATATCGGTTTTCTGTGAGGCCGTGACCGTGACCCCACCGTGGCCTCGGGGTCATTCTGGTTAAGCCGCCGCATTTATGTCGAAGAATGGCTCTCCCACCGTGGTGTTTTGACAACTAATCATAGGTACTAGCGCCTAGATCACAACTAGACTAGTGCTACTGTTAGGCCCGGTTTTGACTAGTTGCGATACACGACACACTGTGTATAGAACACACTTTGATGTTTAATTTTCTTATAAGTTACCAGCTGTACCCTGCAAGCTTCGCTGTGGCACATTGAGGTTGCATTGATGAGAAACGTGGGACAGAATGGACGCCAAAAATAGATAAAAACAATTTTTGAAGTGGGTTGTATAACTGTCAAAATTTGAGCTTAATCGGTGCAAAAGTTTTCTAGTTTTTGGAACACACACAAACCAACTTAACATTTTCATAAATATAGAAGAAGAAGATAGGCAGAACAGTCTAATCCATAGTTAAGTATACCTCATATTTCGGTATTTATAGTGCACGAATATAATATGTCTATGTATCTACATAAATTTACTATGCAGAAGTTGTCATATGATAACACAGAAAGGCTTATCGTTGCATTTTCATAACTGTCTACAGGCATAACACATGATGTTTTTCAATGTTCTCCATAACTGTTACTGTGCACATCCTATTGAATAGATCTATGACGTTGTATAAATTTCTATCTAGAAATTACACGACTCCTAATATACACGTGTCTTACCTAGTTTAGGAGTCGTAACTAACCGGTATTTGTGATCATAAGCTCTGTTATACCTGTGCATATTATGTGTTGTGCTTAAGCTGAGTTTACATGTAAGAATTGAAATAAATAAAGAATATTACCTTCAATTTACTTGTATATATATGTATGTGTATTTATGATGTGTAGTGTTGTATGTGTATATATGTATATGTTTCTGTATATAGTGAACCGTATATATTTTCATTGAACACTTGATATTATGACGTAACCTCTGTGCACTTACCTGGCAAGATTTCTACACCACCCAAAGGTTAACTGGAAGAGAATGCCCTGGGCATTAAGTCCGCCGATGTACAAATATGCATTAAGTTAAATAAATAATATAACGCTTCAACCTTAATGATAAATATAGGATCATGTTTGAACCTGTACGATCATGACCAATTTATCAGATAATTTTAATGCTTTATTTCTTGTTTCATGAAAGCAATTAATGTTAAAATGTCAAACTTACCAATTTTTTTATTATTCTTATCTGCATAACTGCTTTAAACCTGCTAATTACGATTAACTCCTATTTACGTAAATATTATTTATAAATGTACTAGATATACGAGTACACATGCTTGGTGTTATCAAAAAAATATAAACAGTTTATCACTCTATCACTTTCTATGTGTGATAATTATGATTTGGGCTGAATTTTGACCAGTAGGCAAAGACTAGGAGTACGAGGGCGTCCAAAAGAGTACTGCTGTGGTGTGGTGTGGTGTGTGTGCTGTGTCGCACCACGTACAATAGAGATAAAAGTACCTCAATTTACACCATGGTCCCCAAAAAGCGCCCATTTATGATTCGCATCAAACATCTCGTGGTGCCAA
Source organism: Arctia plantaginis (assembly GCA_902825455.1). Lineage (NCBI taxonomy): Eukaryota > Metazoa > Arthropoda > Insecta > Lepidoptera > Erebidae > Arctia > Arctia plantaginis. The sequence continues at coordinate 2,326,096 of CADEBD010000275.1, read as the reverse complement.
TAAACGTAGTACCCCCTTTGTTTTTTCAACCGGGGAATGCTTTTCGCATCAAACCCTCCGTTGGGGAAACGCAGGGCGTGTGTGGGACTCCTGGAGAACCGGTCTACCCCCTAAACCCCGTGTCGGCCTACCTCAGCAGTCGGACGGAATTCCAGGAACGCGTCGGGTCTCTGTTCTCTGGCAGTCCTCCAGTGTGAGCTGGCAGCAGCTCAGCAGAACGACGGCGGCGCGTTGGATAGCACAGCCCTAGATTTCGAGTCGTCCTGCCAGGCTCGCAGAGCCTGCGTATGCGCATTCCGCCGTAGCATTCGGGCTCATGATCCGGTGCCGCTTCTTCACCATTCCTACCGTAAGCGACCCCGTTGTAGAACATCGCGTCCATGTCAGCCAGAATGTCGAAGGGTGGTCCGATTGTTAGGGACGACGTAGTACCCCTAGCGCCTGGTCAAATTTGAACCATTTTGTTTTAATTTATTGATCGGTTATAAATTATACTCTTGAATGTGCGCAACACTTTTTACTTTTTATGTTATTTATTTGAAATTTTATATTCCTGTCTGTGTGCGTTTGTAAAAAAAAATGTGCGCAAATAATTCCTTTCACGTATTAATATATACTCATGTAGACTAGTTATTTTTCATATTATATCTTATCGAGTGCTTTGTACACGAAGCACTCTTAACATGAATTAAGTGGGAGGCTAAAATATTTAGCAGGCTTACTTTGCGTTTATGTGCGATGTTATTTCTCGATCAAAACTTAAGCCATAGACCTTAAACTTATTAAAATAATAATAATAATATTTTACCACATTCACACAACGCCATCTAGTCCCAAACTAAGCAGAGCTTGTACTATGGGTACTAGACAACTGATATAAATACATATATACCTTTTTTTTTGTATCTACATACATATTATACATAGAAACACCCAGACCAAATCAAACATTAAAATTTCATGCACACAAATGTTTGACTTGAGCGGGAATCGCACCCGCGAAATTTAGAATAGCAGCCCGTTACACAAACTACTACGCCATCCGGTCGTCTATAAAATTCATCATAATCATCATTAACAGCCTTTAATTATCCACTGCTGGACATAGACCTCTCCTTAGAAAATATATTTTGGCCTACTATACCACGCTGGCCAAACGGGTTGGTATAGGGGTTCGTTTCAAGTTTTCCTTCTCATTCAGTACTGTAAGTGGTCCTGCGTAGTTTGTAACCTTAGTCGGCTCTTACGACACCCACGTGATGAAAAGGGGTGGTGACACTCCATGGGGACCAATGAGCACCAATGAGGTCATGTCACTTGTACATTTGGTCAGTTTTTTAAATAAAGAAATGCTGTATTCGCTATCATAGAGAATAAACCATTTCCTTAAAACAGTTTGACCTATTTAATAAAAAATACAAGTATTTGTAGTAACAATAACGTAACTTACTTATTCTTTTATATTATTAAAAAGTCCGCCCGCATATGGAATACTCTTCTTATCTCTATGCAGGGGCACCTCAGTACCAGCTTCTCCCTCTGGACCGTATCCAAAGAAGAGCGACTCGAATCGTCGATAGCCAAAAGATTTTTGACGATGTAGCTTCGCTGCGCATTCTCTATAGTATATAGGTATCAAGGAGAGTGCCTTTATGGCTCGCACTACCTACCTGTGGAACTGGCAACTCCTGAATTGAAGGCGTTCATGAGCGGCGGTAGTCGCTTTTCACCAGGTGACTGTCTGCTCGTTTCTGCCACTAAAAAAAGTAATTAAACATCTCAACTATATTCTGTTAAAAAGTTACGTCTCTTAAATTTCTTTCTCTGACGTAAAATATGACTGTATCTTATTAAAACAAATTGAACATCTTTCTAAGTTTTCGTAAGTCGCCCACTGTGTTTATGTATAATCCTATAAGGAACTGTACACAGTACAGCACCATAGCTTTTTAAACTTCAGAGAAAAAAATCTAATTGTAACTAACACATTAATAATGGACAATTGTAAATCGTACTTGAAACTTGAAAATGTGTTGGTAGGTACTAATTTAACAACCGGCGATTTTGATTATTATAATTTTAGCCACCACCCGAGCCAAAATATATCGAGCCGTTTAGACAACAGAACGTGCCAAAGATATCTACAGAAATAAACACAAAAAAGATTCAATAATAAACAATAGAAGAAACTCAAGAAACAAACTATCCAAAAATGCTCTCTCACGCATGCTGTAGAGATCAATAACATAAAACTTATAAAACAGAATAGATTATTGTACAACTTTTACTTCCTATGAACTTCCGTAAACCTTCGTAACCGTAGCATCACCGCAGGCGACTCAGGCGCCGGAGGTCGCAGAACGACCTCCGTCCTCCATAAGCGCAGGGCGGGGGGGTGACAGGTGAGGCCATCTGTCACCGTAGCAGAAGCAGGCCGGGGTGGCGGCGAGCGCGTTGCGAAGCGCGCTCGCTTCCAGAGAGCACGGGGAACATGGGGTTCCCACACGGGGGGGGGGGGTCGTCTACTCGTCTGTAGATGACCCGAGGTATGTCGGGGCACCAGGGACTTCCTTTCTAGGGTATACCTGTTTCCCCGGCTATTAGTACCGGTTTTAGTCCGGTTTTAGTCGGTTCGAGTCCGACATGCCACCGACAGGTGGTATCCGAGGGGATTTCCGCACGGAAAAAAAAAAGGGCCATAAGTCATAGTTACGTGCTCCACCGTCGGTGTTTTTGCAGGGCGAGGCGGGGCGATGCTAGCCATTGACGGTAAAAAGCTGAAACCATTTAATACATATATTTTTTTCTTAAGAATAATAACTCCCGCATTAAGGACTTTACAAACATACATGAAACGGACACAAAAAACATCCAGACTCAGAACAACAATTTGTAGATCACACAAAGTGTCGTCCCATGTGGGGATCGAACCCCAGTCAAAGCATATAGTAGTAAGCGACGTTACGACCGCTTAAACCACTACGCCATCCGTGCAGACTTAAATTTTATTATTTCTACGTACTTCCACGAAGCAGTAAGTACTTAATGAAACTTACAGAACTAGAAGTAGAATTACGCGTCATCGTCAAGTACTAATAACTAATGTTTGTGGATTTGTATTAAATTTCATGATATTAGTAAAACGTATTTATAGTGGATTGGAAACTTGTCATTTTTATATTGCCGCTAATCGTTTTGTTGTTATTATATTACGTTGCATCATAACTACATGGCATTAATCTGTTAATTCCTTTAAAAATGCATTACAGAAATACTTTAATAATTATTCACTATCGGTACTAGTATATTTAAAAAAAAATGCTTTAGGTTGCAATTACAACAATGATATTTTAAGAAAGATAGGTACGTTATATTTATATTGCACTTACAAAGTATTTGTGCCGTACATACATGGATTTTAGAACAAAGCATACACTCATAAGTGTTTTATTCCTGGTTTCTATATATTTTGTTTTTATTAGTGTACAATAAAAATTTATATACTCTTACTAATAATAAATCATTTTAGTAGATGCTTGCAGCTAACGCGCAGGTATTTATTATTACCCGTAGGTATCATTATTTTGGAAAGGACTGAGTTATCTATTATATTGATATCTTAGTAGCTTATTTGTGGTTATATCTTTAAAATGTATCATTTTATCGCTATATCTAGTTAGTACCTGGTAGTATCTGGTTAGCACTACATCTGGTTTCATACCCAGAGTCCGAAGTCAAGAAAATTATCGTTTAATCGTACTATACCATATCATAAGTGAGTTTGAATGATCTTTTTTTTTTTTTTTAAAAGACAGCTCCCGCATTAGGAATAAATCCTGTGTCGCGGGGGACTTTACAAACATACATGAAACGGACACAAAGAACACCCAGACTCAGAACAACAATTTGTGGATCGTCCCATGTCGTCCCATGTGGGGTTTGAACCCACAACACTCGGCGCAGTAGGAAGCGGAGTGGCGACCGCTTAAACCACTATGCCATCCGTGCAGTCATTGTGTGCATGTTGAAAGTACATTGATATTTAATTACTTAATTTAGCTTCATTTTGTTTCTATAAACAATAATATTCAATGTAATATCAAAAGGCCAATTCACGTAACAAATATTCGTAAAGTATTACTAAGAAGATTACCGAATTAATTTTCGGTTACAATACGAGAAAATCACTTTAAAATATCTTTTATTACGACTTTTATTACGAGGATTGGCCTTCTGGTTGCACTTTAGAAAATTAAAGGACTGACATCTATTCTTCTACTGTGTTGTACTCGACAATATTCTCGATGACTAATGTGGTGGAGACTCTGCGTGTGAGAGACAGAGATCCACTGATTACCATTGTCCGTCCCTGTGGAAGCTCACATAACGATTCCACTGTTCCAGCAGCACTCCTGTACGGAACACAACGGGTGTGGATTACAGCACGCTCGTCAGGAATACAACGTGTGCTGAATTAGCACTGCAGTAAGGGAACACAACAATTACGTATTATACGCACTGTCGACTATTGTGGGAGAGCCATGCTTCGGCACGAATGGGTCGGCTCGACCAGAGTGATACCACGGCCTCACAGAAAACCGGTGTTAAGCAATTCTTTCTTTGCCTTTCACTGAGTGAGTGTGGTTACCGGAGCCCAAATCTCCAGACTCCAAGGGCAGCAACGCACTTGTAACTTTTGAGTTGCTGGTGTCCATGGGCGACGGTAGTTGCTTACCATCAGGTGACCCGTCTGCTCGTTTACCTCCTTATACCATAAAAAAATACTAGTGCTAAAAACACACTATGTATGGGGTCTACCAATAAGAAGGTCCTGGTTTAAAAAAAGAATAAACACACAATTTTTATGAAAAATGCATCCGTTTGATTAATTGGACAGATAATTTTATGCAATTTATTTTTTAAAAAATTATCGGCCAAAGCCCCGCCGGGCTTTTTTTGCGACGGTCCGCCAATTTTCGATGATTCGCGGGGCCCATTTCGGCCGATATGTCGGCTATGGCTCGTCCCAAAGTTGGTTTTTAGGTCCGGTTGTAGGTGGATTATTGCGTAAAACCCTTTTCATTTAACGTAACCCCCAAAAAAAAGAAAAAAAATAAGTTTTTCCCCATGGGGGTTTTTGAAATTAAAACTCCCCAAAATTTTCCCCCAAAAATTCCCTTCCCGATAAATTTGTTCCCGTCGGAAAAAAAAGTTGTCAACGTCTTGGGAAAAAAAAATTTTTACATCATTTCGGATTCCTAAAAAGGGTTTCCCCTTGCATTTTAAAGAATAGGCCTTTTTTTCCCGAATAAACCAAAAACGTTACTTTTTCGGGCCCCAAAGGTATTTGCCACATGGATTTTTTGCCCAAACGAAAATTTTTTATTTAAAAAATATTAGCCAAAAGGGCCTCATCTAAGAATTTAGAAAAATTTTCGGCTACCCATTTCCTGCAATCCAATTCACGACGGGTACAATGGTCGGGTGGCTTCAAATTTTTGTGCCAAAAAAAATTTTGTATGGGTGTAGCCCAAATCCAACCCCGGGAAAAAACCCAGGTGGTCATGGGAGGGGGCCCCACTCTGTGAACGGCGTTGAACTAATCGTTTAAATTCGATCAAAACTGCCTAACGCCCGCTTACTTTTTTCACTACGGGTTTTTTTCCACACACGATTGGGGATTTAATTCATTTTTTTTTAAAATTTATTTTTGCGCCAAAGAAGGAAAAACCCACCAGCGTTGCTGCGAGCAAAGGGGAATTGGTTAAAAATTTGGATATCTTAGTAGCTTATTTGTGGTTATATCTTTAAAATGTATCATTTTATCGCTATATCTAGTTAGTACCTGGTAGTATCTGGTTAGCACTACATCTGGTTTCATACCCAGAGTCCGAAGTCAAGAAAATTATCGTTTAATCGTACTATACCATATCATAAGTGAGTTTGAATGATCTTTTTTTTTTTTTTTAAAAGACAGCTCCCGCATTAGGAATAAATCCTGTGTCGCGGGGGACTTTACAAACATACATGAAACGGACACAAAGAACACCCAGACTCAGAACAACAATTTGTGGATCGTCCCATGTCGTCCCATGTGGGGTTTGAACCCACAACACTCGGCGCAGTAGGAAGCGGAGTGGCGACCCGCTTAAACCACTATGCCATCCGTGCAGTCATTGTGTGCATGTTGAAAGTACATTGATATTTAATTACTTAATTTAGCTTCATTTTGTTTCTATAAACAATAATATTCAATGTAATATCAAAAGGCCAATTCACGTAACAAATATTCGTAAAGTATTACTAAGAAGATTACCGAATTAATTTTCGGTTACAATACGAGAAAATCACTTTAAAATATCTTTTATTACGACTTTTATTACGAGGATTGGCCTTCTGGTTGCACTTTAGAAAATTAAAGGACTGACATCTATTCTTCTACTGTGTTGTACTCGACAATATTCTCGATGACTAATGTGGTGGAGACTCTGCGTGTGAGAGACAGAGATCCACTGATTACCATTGTCCGTCCCTGTGGAAGCTCACATAACGATTCCACTGTTCCAGCAGCACTCCTGTACGGAACACAACGGGTGTGGATTACAGCACGCTCGTCAGGAATACAACGTGTGCTGAATTAGCACTGCAGTAAGGGAACACAACAATTACGTATTATACGCACTGTCGACTATTGTGGGAGAGCCATGCTTCGGCACGAATGGGTCGGCTCGACCAGAGTGATACCACGGCCTCACAGAAAACCGGTGTTAAGCAATTCTTTCTTTGCCTTTCACTGAGTGAGTGTGGTTACCGGAGCCCAAATCTCCAGACTCCAAGGGCAGCAACGCACTTGTAACTTTTGAGTTGCTGGTGTCCATGGGCGACGGTAGTTGCTTACCATCAGGTGACCCGTCTGCTCGTTTACCTCCTTATACCATAAAAAAATACTAGTGCTAAAAACACACTATGTACATAAGTTGGCAGTGTAAAGTTATTTGTTTTATATTATAAGCAGCAGTAAACGTGTTCAAATGCCAGTCTATATAACGATGCAAGGATTCAAAATTCAATTGAAGGAGAATTGGGCACTCGGAAGCAGTAAGTCGAAATTCAGCAGCAAATCTGCACACTTGTATCATGGCGACAACAAAACGTCACGTTGATAACTTTGTCTGATATAAAACTTAATAACTTTCTATTTTTGGTTTATCAGTAATAAATAGTAGTAATCCATAAGATAAAAAAATATGAGCGAATCATAACAAAAAAGCCAATAATTCGGGTGCATCAAGATACATTTAATTATGAATACAATTTAATCGATCATCCCTAACAAGAGTTTCATGGGAGAAGTTTCATCAGAGTAACGTATTATCTTTTAAATGTTCGGCACAGAATACTGATCAGAGTTTGTCTTTGCATGCCAATGTGCACCATATCTGCACAGAATACGGTCAACTTTCAATTTTAAGCCGTCACGTGAGCACACGTGACTGCACTTGCCCAGGCACTGCGCCAGTGAGAGGCTGACGTTCGCGTTGCCAAATTTTTTTCGTGTGTGTGTACGTGTGTGTTCGTGAGCGCGAACGGATATCCCAAGAACCTGGTGACCAATGGTTATTGACTACTGGCCCCCTTAGACACCTGCTCAAGAGAGACGTCAAGTACGTCACGGCCCCTTGAGTGGCCTCTAGGATCAGGGGGAGAGAATAGGACTTTGGACCCCGTAACCTCACTTATTCGGTGCAAACACGAGTTTTTAGCGAGACTGTGGTATCACTCGGGTCGGCTCTGCCCATTTGTGCCGGAGCCATAGAGATAATATAGAGAGCACGTAAAGTAAACCTTACGATGCGAGAGAGATCGTTACACGCAGTGGCCCTCTCTATCGTGGGATACCTCAAAGCATTGGGTTAGGCGAGATTGTCGTACTCTATTCTTATATTATCTCTATAGCCGGAGCATGGCTCTCCGGTAACGGACTGTGTGTTATAATTAGATAGAGAATTCCAAAACGAGAATGTTTAAATCTATATAAATAAAATGAAATGCCAAAATGTATACGAACATAACTTTCGAACGATTGCACCAAATCGGTATTCCAAAATTCCAAAATTCTTCTTTTTTTGTTATTGTCAGGACCAGGTTTGCATACCTAAAAAGTCATATAACCTATGAAAAGTCATGAATGAGAATAACAGAGAAGACTGTGAGGGATCTATATTAATATTATAAAGAGCAAAAGTCTGTAAGTTTGTATATTCTTGGTAATCTCAGGCTTTAAAACATCCTGCTACTACCTATTTTATTTCTTGTAAGAGAAGCAGCTGTGTGTCAGCTAGTTTATAAAAAAAAAAGAATTTATACATTATTACTAAAACACTCATATTCTCTGACCTCCGTTGCTTTTCCACTTAAATGAAGGACTCGAGTTTCATAATTGTACTCTTTCGTGGTAAATAACCTCTTCGCAAAGTCTGTTAATACTCCTTTGTGGAATACTTTTTATTTTAGACCGGGCACATATACTTTTGAATAAACATATTTGTATATTTCTAAATCCCTACAACGGTTTTATAGATAAATTACACTCACAGAACAAATAGTTGTACTCATCACAATATTTGTCAAGCTTGGGAAAAGAACCAGAAGACCGGAATAGACCTCTATGTTGGTAGTTAAGATCGCTAACTATTACACTAACAGGCTTGTCTAAAAATATTTATTTGCTTTGAGTTTTCTTTTTTTCATTCAAATAAAAAAGCCCTCATAATTTTCATTTCGTTTAAATCTGTTTTGTGTGTCGCACATATTTTATAACCGAATTTAACCTAAACCATTCCAGCCATTCTGAAGCGATACGCTTATCAACATATACATCACACATCATCACAACACACTTCAACAGCCTTTAATAATCTACTACTGGACACAGGCCTTAGAAAGGAGGTTTTGGCCTACAATATCACGCTTACGAGACGGGTTGGTATATGGTTTGTGTCAAGTTTTCATTCTCTTTGCCGTGCTGTTGTTCTGGGTAGTTTACTCCTTTAGTCTTCTCCGTGACACTTCGTATTCTTAATCCGTCACCACACGGATCATATACATATACATTATGAATCATTTAATTAGCACAGAGGACTTTGGTAGTCCACGTGCTATCACCTTTATTGCTCTGCGATTCGTGTGCATAAGGCTGCCTAGACGACATCTTATTAGCGGGCCGATAAACCATAATATTATTAAAAAAATAAATAAGACCATAAATATAAGACCATTGTATTTAAGCATAATGATATAGCTTACAATAAGTTGTGCAATAAAGGAGATTTTATCTGTAGTATTTAAAATAGATCATACTTATACGCATATAATATTGCGCACAAACTTTATGACATAATAACATAATGTAATAAAGAAAATAAAAAATAGATAAACGTAATGTGGTCAAGAAACAAAATAGGTTCGTGTAAATTACGAGTACGTAACTTTTAATACTTAAATCAATTTACTATGAAGGGTAGAGGCAGAAGTGTGCTGAGTTAAAATATTATCACATCACATCAACAGCCTATAACAGTCCTGTGTTCCTTCTGAGGTTTTGGCCTAATATACCACGCTGGCCAGACGGGTTGGTATAGGATTTCGGAGGGTGAGATAGCGTCGGGAACGCCTATCTCGGTGGGGCTCCCAGAAGTCAGTCTGACGCTGATCTCTGGGAGCCGAAGAGCATCAGATCGGCTGCGCTCCGGATCCGCCGTTTCGTCGGATGGCGTGGAGGCCATGGAGGCGGAGCGAAGCGACAGCCGGAAACGAGGACGCTCCAGGGACGAGGAAACCGACACGTCCCAGGTGGCAAGCAGCCGCCGAGGGAGGGCTCGCAAACCGGCCTCGGCCCCGGTCTCAACCCCGTCAGGCTCCGCGTTCTCCAACGCGGAGTCGTACAGGAACGTACGGGTGGACGGCTAGGTCGTAGCGGAGGAGGAGATCGCGGATCTCCTGCTCAAGGTTCGGGAGCCGGTGGGGGGAAATGCCCCCCAGGCTCCCGTGTCCGTGCAGGAGAGGGCGAAAGCGGCGGTGGCCGTCATCAACAAGGTGGCCACCAAATCCGTGAACCTTAAGGGCTCGTTTGTGAGGGCCCTTAAGGACTCCTCCTCCGCTTTGTCGGAGGTCGTGGAGGGCCTAGCGGGCGACGTCTCTCGCCTGCAGGTGGCCAACGAGAAGCTGACGGAGCGGGTGAACGAGCTGAGCGCTCAGTTCGCCCGCTTCCAGGCGAACCTCCCCGAGCGGGAAGCCCCGTCCGCGTCCCAGCCTGCCCCTACCACCAACTCAGGGGCATTTGACTCCCAACTGCGAGAAATCCTCATCGCAGTTGGGAATATGCTGGACGGACGCCTGGCTGGCCTGGAGGCGAGACTGCCCCCTGCGCCCGATCCGCCGCCGGCGAACCGGGTGGCTGAGGCCCACCTATCACCGCCTCATGCCGCCCTGAGTGTGGCCGCGGGTGGACGGGGTGGGTTTCCCCTCCACCCGCATTAGTTGGCCAGCCGCGAGGGGGCGGCGTCCGCGTGTGCCGGACGTCGCCTAAAGAGAGGAAAATGTATTGAGACGGAGCCCGCACCAGGAGCGGGCTGGCGCTAGGAGGGGTCCGGATGTCTTAACAACAGCTGTTCCCGGATCCCTCCTGTTACAGGCGCAGAGTGGCACACCGTGTGGTTTTAGTCGGTCCGAGTCCGACACACCACCCCGCCGCAAACCCCGGAGGGGTGACGGTCCGAGGGGATTTCCACACGTTAAAAAAAAAAAAAAAAAAAAAAGGATTTGTTTCAAGTTTTCCTTCTCTTTGCAGTGCTGTTGTCCTGCGTAGTTTGGTCCCTTAGTCGGCTCTTACAACACCCACGGGATGAATAGGGGTGGTGACATTACGTATTCTTACTCCGTCACCACACGGATACCGTCACCACACGGATATAAAATATTATAATACTTTTATTGTCTGAAAGTTTTTACACGTTTATTTATTGTCTTTAAAGACATTGACTATTTCGCAGTCTAATACACGGTGTCTAATTATTATCTAATCTAATGAAAACTTTTCACAATGTTTTTCTGGGTTGTTTCGTCTTCATCCCACTAAATCTCATCCCACCACGTAATTTTCCTAACTGATCCTAGTTTTTAAATCCACGTTCATCCCAGGTCATTGTTTATTTTTTTTGTATTCATAAGTGATCCCATTTTGTTAAATTTGCTATTCTTAGCTCATGCCATACCAAGTTTTTTTTTTATAAAAGCACGATTTATGAATTTAGTTTACAAAAAATATTAAAGGATTGTAGAAAAAGGAGGTTATGATCATCTCGTTGCATTGAGTGAACAATCTCAAAATAAGAGGTAGGTACAACACTTATATCTACCGTAGTGTAAAACCAAACTATTATCAAAAAGCAAAAAGGCACTTCTTTCTCAGTAACCAGATTTAAAATAATATTATAAACTTGTAATCGAGGAGCACTGTGATTACTGCCTACTTTTTTTTGTTATATACCACACAAATACTGTATCGTTTTCGATAACGGTAGCCGCCACGATACCGCATTGTAAATTAGCGTTGCCAGAGACCACTGAATATCTACGATGATTAAAGTCTTTGTTTAGACTTAGACCTGGTCATGGACATGTCCATTTGTGGATGTATGTTAAACGCTCCAATTTCTAGCCCATAATGAGCCCTTCTCCAGGATGTTACTATTTATTTACTAGAAACTATGTGTCAGTTCCCTTTCCAGGCAATTCATGATAACTTATTGAAAAAGGTATTTATTCGCAGTTATGTTTCATTAGGGTGTTTACACACCAAAGACGTCACCCCCGACAGCTCGACCCGTGTGGCCAGCGACCTCATCCTGGAACTTGCCACTGGTCATTGCCCGTAGTGCTGCAGATTTCTTTTCAAATTTAAGACAGTAATTACAAATCTAAGTAAAAAACTATAATAAGTACCCTCAATGTAACAGGTAACATTATAATACCAATAGTCCCTTCTAGTCTGTTTGAAGTCGGTGCCAAGCCAAGGTGCTTGATAGGCATGGTAGAATGTAGCGCGGCAGCTGCAACAGTCTTCATGCTGCGCAAAACATGTTGAAAGAGCTAAAGTGGACGCACATCTCCAATTATATTATTATTTTGAATGCTTTAATAAGTAGTTGATAAGTTTGCGCACGTAATTTATCTGGTTGGTCTTTATTAATTAACAAAATCTTCGATGTTTCATTAGAATTATTTTGAATTCTTAATTTTTCATTGTGCTAATATACAGCTGACATAGACCAGTATTACTTATTGTGCATCGAGCTTGGCACCGACTTCAAACAGATTAGAAGGGACTATTGGTATTATAATGTTACCTGTTACATTGAGGGTACTTATTATAGTTTTTTACTTAGATTTGTAATTATTTTTTAATTTTTAGTGCTCTTTGTCGGTGTTGTTTGAAGTCGGTTCAACTTTTTTTTTAAAGGGTTTATTTTACCATTTTTAGTGTAGGATATGTTTGTAATGAGTAGATAAGTACGATATTTAAAACACTACGTACCGTAATGTATAGTAACAAACTGTAGTTTGTTAGATTATATTAAATTACTGCTGGACATAGGCCTCTCCTTAGAAAGTTGACCCACACAAAATTTAAGAGTTTTTTCCAGAACTATTTTAATAAATTAAGTATAAAATTACTTACAAACGAAATGCGATGCCATCCATAGCAACAAAACGTCTATCCGAATTATTTTAACAAGATAGAATACAAAATTTCAACCTTTTCTTCTTAATACAACGAAAATTACTGTGGGAACATAAATACTGCAAGTTCTCTGCGCATCATATCGCGCAGTCTCTGACGGTTGCCATGGTTTGTTTGGCTAAAGAAATACTCGTAACTAAAACACGTTGTCGGGGCTGTCAAATTCCCAATAATTGTGAGGGTTTCCTTCGATTTCTCTAGGATTCCATCATCAGATCCTGAATTGGTGGTAATGGGACCAATTCGGGACCATACCCTTTCGATTACAAAAAGAATTTTGAAAATCGGTCCACAATTGACGGAGAAATCGCGGAACAAACATACATAAAAAAAATAAAAATACAGACGAATTGAGAACCTCCTCTTTTGTGTTTTGGAAGTCGGTTAAAAAAGAAAACATACTGTCGAATCAAAAACCCTCCTTTTTTGATGTTAGTTAAAAATCGACTAGCATGAAGCTCCTAGTCGAGACGAATCAAATGAGCACAAACACGGCGGAATTGCTTTATTTTATTACAGAGTTCCCATGGCTATTTACCGTCTCCATCATCAGACCCTGAATATCACATAGGATCGGAGTCCTTATTAATTAGACTCAAACACATTCAAATTCGATGGTATTACATAATTTTGTTACAGAGATCCCATACTCCTAAACCATTCATCATCAGCTTCATCATCAGCTCAGCAACATCAGATGGTGACCATTAGATGCAAAAATCTACATAGATTAAGATAATTTCTGATAAACAGTGTATATGCCTACAAAATTTGAGGGTTTCCCTCGATTTCCCCAGGATCCCATCATCAGATCCTGACCTGGTGACAATGGGACCACCTCTGACGTATGACCTATCAAATAAAAAAAGAATTATTCAAATCGGTTTATAATTGCCGGAGTAATCGCGTAACAAATATACAAAAAAAAAAAAAAAAAAAAATACAGTCGAATTGAGAACCTCCTCCTTTTTTTGAAGTCGGTTAAAAATACAAGCAACTTAATTGCTATTAAGTATTTATTATTTACTAAATTGCGTAAAAAATTAATTAAGACAGTTGGTAAATATTAATGAAACCACAAAATATTTAATTCATTTTATAATTTAATTTATTCTATAACAATTTATTTATTTATAATTGACTACAATTTTTTTACGAATTTTAACATATTATATATTTTCTTAGACATTTTCACTTCACAGCCATTTCAAAATTATTTATAAAACAACGTTATACATAACAATGATCACAACATAACAATATTAACCTAATCTTTGTAAATAACATAATTAATATTTTACTATACCTATGTCATATTCTACTATAATACAATTTCCCTACTAACGTAACAATAATGTTTTTAAAATTAAATGTACAACAAAAACATATATGTACTTGTACACTTGCACTCGTTTAAAAATAAATAGTTTTTAACCGTTATCGTTTATTGAGAGCTCGGTGTCTTGACTGAAAAGAAACAGCCTAGTCTGGCTCATAAGATCTACGCCAACTTTGGTGACTTTTTCAAGAACAAATAAAAATATATTACTTTCGATTAAAAAAAGTCTGGCATCTTACAAAATATTAATAAAATAATATTTCGGACATCTAACACACAACGCCATCTAGTTTCAAACTAAGCAAAGCTTGTACAATGAAAGCTAGATTGACTGATAGAATACTCATATACTTTGATATTAGGAATGATCTAATACTTTAGCGTATCAAGTCGTATTTTGTATGTAATAATACATATCATAAATAAAATTTAAGATTATTTACGGTTAATGCTAATGCGATTGGTGTTATATCGTTGATAACTAATGATTTATCGCCAAACATTTATTAGCCGGGTAGATTAATTTTCAAATACAATATGACAGGATTATGATCATATTAGAAATTGATTAGGCATTTAATACACGAAGTTTTAGATAATGTTAGATATGAAAACATACATTAAACAGAAACATACGTCATGAACATGCAAAATTCCACATTTTTAGACTATCATTTTAGTCCCTTTAAAATTTAAACTAAAAATTTAGGTATTATATAGGAAGATTGGAAGTTCGATCTAAAAAAGAAAGTTGAAACGAAAAGCGATATTAAAAAAAGGATACTGCCTTTAGAGATAGATTTTGGGCAGTACGAGTCAGTTTAAAGTGCATCAAAATTAATGGAATGTAGGTAACCTAATTTTATATCGGTTGACTAAACCCATAAGTTATCATAACACGTTTGGTTATGTCAAACTATGTGTTAGCAACGCGTCAGTGTTGTAAGTATTTGCAAGTATTCAAATCAGCCGTTAATTCAAATCAACAACTCTTTGTTAAACGTCACAGGTCATAATATCCTGATCATAACGAATGGTGAATTTGTTTCTTTAATTGTCCGTTGGATTTGCTTTTTACAATTTCAATTTACCAACCGACTTGAAAATTTTGTACACATTTTGTTGGCGGTCGTATTATTTTAGTGATTAACGATCCTGACTGCTATCCTGCTATATTCGATTCCCACTCAAGACAAATATTAATTTAATGGTCTTCACTCACATGAAAACAAAAAATCAACTGATGGCCCTTAATACAGAAATTTTGATGATAACTGCTTCGATGTCATATTTTGATGTATTTATCCATATCGCTTTATTTTATGTTTTAAACATAATCGATAGTAATGCTGAGCAGAAGCCAAAGTCGTAAATTTGATTTATTGATTGCAGATCAGGCGCTTAATTGTTCGATAAAATCAAGCGCTTTAATCAAGTGTAGATTAAGTAAGTGTAAAATGCATCCGTGTGGAGAATATTCTGTGCAACACTTTTTAATAACGCGTTATCATATCGTTTTTTGAAGTCGATAACTGTGTTGTGAAGTCAATTGCGATATTAAAAAATATATAGTTTTACGTCCGCCCTCACTTTTTGCCAAAAATAAGCTTTATTGCTAAAACTTCACATCAATATTTTCAATTAGAAAAATTGGCGTTATGTACAAGTATAAGTCGAACGTTCAAATTTTCATATTATTATTATATGGAAACACTTTTCTGCAATTTGTTTTAAGTTCTTAAAAAATCTCTTGGATTAAAAGTCAATGTTTTGGGCTCATTTTCGATATTTTAATAATAATAATGTTTCGAACATCTTGTGCTATGGAAGCTAGATTGACTGATAGAATACTTGTATACTTTTTTTTTTAAATACATATATATGTTGTTTCGGAGTTTGGGTGTTCTTTATGTATAATATTACATAGAGAACACCCAAACTCCGAAACAAACATTTCACAAATCAGTCGCATAAACTACTACTGCGCCATCGAGGCTGTCATTTGTCATCTTTCGGCCATAGGACGGCTACGGTTGGACTAAGGCTTTACTTATCATTATTTAAAATATACATGCATAAATATATATGTTTGTATTTAAAAATATATTAATAGGTTTTTTACCAGCCGAGTTATGACACAGACTCTGCCTAGTTTGGAATTAGCCACTGTGTGCAATGTGTCAAGTTTAAGTTGTTTTAAATTTTAAAATAGATTAAACATCATAACTTAAACATGCAGGTAGACATTAATACCTATGACAAAAGAACGAGAATATTATGCCTATAAAGGAACATAAATTTAATCAGTAACAAATTAATCAAAAGTAAAACTATTAAAAAGCCACCAAATTCGGAAATTTTTAAACACCTATGGCACAACACACATCAATTATTTTCTAAAGTTCTACAATATAATTGTAATGAAAGCTCAAATATTAAACTATACATTGTTACTACTTACTAAGTAAAGAATCTAATGTAGTTTACTGCAATGTTTAATACTATTACCAAAGATTTTTCTCTTAGCGTTCAATATCGCGCAGATGCCTTTGTTGATACCAGAGGTCAAGGTGCTGGAGAGACAGCTGAGCAGACTGATAATGGTGCCAGCGAAGCTGGGCATCAGGATAGCGGAACATGACGCAACAGATCTATAAACGATTCGGTTGGAGGGTTGGAGACTGCGGTAGTTGTAGGAACTGCCCACATCCACGCTGTAGAATGCTTTGTACTGTTAAAGTGAAAAAAGAAATGGTTTCGTTACAGTTTACATTGAATCTTAATTCATTGCTACCTAAATACCACCTACCTAAATTCTTTTTAAAAGTAATAATTGTATTGTATTGTAATTAAATGAACTCCCCTCGGATACCACCCACCAGTGGGTGATTATGTCAGACTCGAACCGACCTCGTCTTCCAACTCGTCTCCAGGTACCAGTCGCCAGGGAACCAGGTATACCCTAGAAATGAATGCCCTGGTACCCCGACGTACAATTGTTTAGCCCCCAAAAGGGCAAAAATTGTTGCAATTTTGGTAGAGCAACTTTTGAAGAAGGTAATATTAATATTTGGTGGGATTAGTACTCTTCATAATTTCTTTAAATCTACGGCTCTTTAGCGGTCTTGTTGGAGAAAATATTAATAAGTAGTATCAATATAAACTTGAAGTAAATATCAAAAGAAGAAAGAAAGATATGTATCTTTGTATTGAGTAAGTTACCTCATTAATTGGTATTATAGGATTATCAGTGGGTTGATATGATCTGAACGTGATGATTAATGAAAAGATACTTTAATGATAACACGTTACAAAATAATAAACAAATGATTAGATGTACTAGTTGATTACCAGAGGTCAAATGTGGCGATCATGGTGATAATCAAAGAAGGATGATGGTGTAAAACCGTACTAGGAATATTAAAAAAAAAAGACCATCTTTTACTGATGAAGTGATGGGTTAGATTTACTCTTTAACTGAATTAAAAAAAATGAATGGTTCTCAGTATTTTTTTATGTTTGTTACATCAGAACTCAGAACTGTCAGATATGTAAACCTCTTAAATAAAGAAATAATACCACTTCAAAGGTGGCAGATTTAAGAATGTATTTTTTTAAGATTATGAATTAGAGCCCTGTTTAGGCACAAATGGGGCAGATCGTGTGGAATCCATACTAATATTATAATTGCGAAAGTGTGTCTATCTGTCTGTTACCTCTTCACGTTTAAACCGCTGACCCGATTTAGATGAAATTCGGTATGGAGATAGTTTGAGTTGTGGGAAAGGACATAGGCTACTTTGCTACTTTACTCAAAAGCTAGTAATACCATAATCTCACAGAAAACCAGTGCCAAGCACTTCTGTCATCTCTTTTCACCGAGTGAGTGAGGTAAGAGGACGTTTCCTTCTCTTTGCAGTGCTGTTGTCCTACGTAGTTTGCTCCCTTAGTCGACTCTTACGACACCCATGGGCTAAATAGTGGTGGTGACACTCCGTATGCTTATTTTGTCACCACACGGATATTGACGGGTAAGTGAGAAGGTGATAAATGTACCTGATCATCAGTTATGTAGATAGGTCGGTCCATAACAATCCAAGTGACAACTTCCTCGCAGTTTGGCGTCGTCAGAGATCCTTGGTATGTGTAGTACGATTGAGTATCAGGGCTGAACATCCTCCTGTAAAGAATGGGAATTGAGTGACTGCCACAAAAACTTGAACACATCATAATTAGTGTGGTGTGATAAAAAAACACAGTTTTAGTTTTATTTAACCCAAGCCCTAGTCTCGGCCCCGGCTGATACCGCACAGCGCCCGTTGGAGCGGGGCTGGACGGTGGCCGGGGAGAGTAAAAAGAGGCGGAAGGCCGCCAATAAAGCGGTCAAGAAGGCGAGGAGGGACACCGCCGCCGCGACGGGAGCGCCGAGGAAGCTCCGCGCCCCTCGCTCCTCGGCCGTCATTATCACTTTGACGGCGGAGGCAGCGGAGAGGGGCGTGGGGTACGCCGAGGTCTAGGCGAAAGTCAAGGCCAACGTGGACCTCAAAGCCCTCGAGATTCCGGGCGTCAGGTGTAAAAACACATGGACGGGAGCCCGGCTCCTCGAGGTCGCCGGCGCTACCAGTGGCTGCAAAGACGACGCCCTAGCGGCTAAGCTGAGGGAGTCACTGGATGCAGCTGACGTCCGAGTGTCCCGGCCCACTAAATGCACCGAAGTTCGCATCACGGGCCTGGACGACTCTGTCACGGCGGACGAGCTCAGACTCGCCGTGGCGGAGACGGGAAGCTGCCCCCTGGACAGCGTGAAGGCCGGAGCAATATGCTTCGGCCCCGGTGGACAGGGGGCAGCGGTTGTCAGCTGCCCCATCGCGGCGGCCCAGATGGTCTAGTTGGGCCGAAGCCGGGAGGCCGACCTTCCGCCTCCAGACGAGGGGTGCCGCTGGAGAGCGGCAAAGTTCGCTGCGGGATGCGGGGATGGAAGTCCAGTGATGGATTCACATCTCCGCATCCTTCAGGTGAATGTAGGCCACGGTGCCGATGCTCAGGATCTTCTGTTCCAGAGCATGGCACAGTGGTCCATCAACATCGCCGCTGTCGCCGAGCCATATGTCCATCGGTTTCTCGGGCCTGCCTGGGAGACCGACTTGGACGGCACAGGGGCTCTGGTGCACGGTACCGCAGCCGGCACTCCACCTCTTGCAGTGGTTGCAAGGGGACGGGGCTGCGTAGCGGCGATGGTTGGGGATATAGCGGTCGTAGTCGCTTATTTCACGCCGAACCGAAACATAACTGAGTACGAGCAATGGCTCGTCCAGCTGGCCGTCGTCGTCGATGCCTGTCGCCCCCACCCGGTTCTTGTGCTGGGGGACTTCAACGCCTGGTCGCAGGCTTGGGATTCCCTGCGCACGAACCCGAGGGGCAGGGCATTGGAGAACTGGGCTGAAAGATTTGGCCTAGTTCTCCTAAAACTGGCGGATTGGCTCGAGAGGCGTCACGGGACCCTCTCATACCGACTGACGCAGGTGATCACTGGGAAAGGATGTTTCGCGGATCACCTGTGTCTGATCCGCAAGGAGCCAACGCCTGAGTGCCACCACTGCGATGGCCAGACCGTGGACACGGCTCTCCACACGCTGGCAGAGTGCCCGGCGTGGGTTGAGCAGAGGCGAGACCTCGTGGCGGCCATCGGAGTGGGAGTTTTCTCTCTCGATAGCCTGATTGCGGCTATCGTGCGGGGCGAGAGTGTGTGGAGCTCTGCCATCTCCTTCTGCGAGCAAGTTATGCTCGCGAAGGAGACGGCGGAGCGGGACCGGGAGAGGCTTAGAACTCTCCCGGTCCGCCAGGCCCGGGAACGGGCCAGGTACCGCAGGCGACTCATGCGCCCGGAGGTCGCAGAACGACCTCCGTCCTCCATAAGCGCAGGCCTGGGGGTGACAGGTGAGGCCATCTGTCACCCTAGCAGAAGCAGGCCGGGGTGGCGGCGAGCGCGTTGCGAAGCGTGCTCGCTTCCAGGGAGTAGAGGGAACATGGGGTTCCCACACGGGGGGGGTCATCTACTCGTCCGTAGATGGCCCGAGGTATGTCGGGGCACCAGGGACTACATTTCTAGGGTATACCTGGTTCTCCGGCTATTAGTACCCGAGACGGCGTGCGGTTTTAGTCGGTTCGTGTCCGACATGCCACCGATAGGTGGTATCCGAGGGGATTTTCGCACGAAAAAAAAAAAGGTGCAAAATGAGATTCAAAGATTCCGTTACATACACAAACACAAAGGTGAAGATAATAAAAGCGTTTTGAAACATGTTGTTTGCACTTACGTGAGATCAATGTCAAATTCGTCAGTCTTGTTCTGAGTTCGGTCGCTCAGGTACGGCACGTCCGACATAATTTGTTCAAGAGCGTAGCTAGCGCCCCGGTGACGTCCTATCTATAGGACAGAAAAGAAAAATTAATATTTATTTTAGACACGCCAACAGTATTCATGTACAATATTGTTCAAAATACAGTTTAATGTAAAGGATAGTTCTTATATGTAGACCAATTTAGGCGGTAGCCTAGTGGTTAAGGCGTTGGACTAGCGATCAGGAGGTCGTGGGTTAAAATCCTGACCAGTACACTACCGACGTAAACCCATTCCTAACACAAGCACTTTAGCTTAGCGGGAAGAGTTAACGGGAATACTAGTAATTTCGGTTTATAGTAAACCTTAAAAAAAAAGGAATGCAAAGTATACATCACTAGACACGAACCATTTTAGTTTATTATTTGTCTTCACCTATTCAAGGATGGCGGCGTGAGTACACAATGAGTACACGTGCCTTATAATACTTACAAGAGCGAAGGTACCAATGACAGCCACACCATCAGGCCGTTGTAAGGCCTCGCTGAGTTCCAGCCCGGTTTTCACATGTACCATATGAATCTCCAAAGGGTACCTGGGAACAACACGTTTTTAAATTACAAAAATAATAAAAAATACAAAACTACATGCTGTGTAAAGGAATGCTGTGATACAAGAGTCCATTTGTAAATTACGTCACACGTTAAGGAAGGGGGCTCCAAGAAATGTGATAGTGTGTGACACGGGACAAGGGAGTCAAAAGCTTTGTGACGTAACATGTGAAAATTTAAAATACTAAAACAAAATCTTAAAAATATTAGTAACTCGAACTAAATTTATAAGACATTTAAGGTGAACGACACTTTAACATCGGGGCTAAATACGCCCTAGCTTAATGCCATACGCGGGTCTTTTTCTGCAAAATAATCATAATAATAAAATTTATGCATATGTATATTTGATATAATCAAGAGAATAACAATAATAATATTTCAGACATCTAACAAACAAAGCCATCTAGTTTCAAAATAGGCAGAGACTCTACTATGGTAAACAGATTGCTGATAAACATACTTATATATTTCTAAATACATACATATTATAGATAAATTACACCCACAATTATTTGTCCTGGGTGGGAATTGAACCCACAACCTCTGGCTTAGCAGTCAGGGTCACTAACCATTAGACCAACAGGCCCGCATATGAAAGCGAGGTTGACTAATAGAATACTTTTTTTTTGTTGTAAATACATACATATTTTACATAGAAAACACCCAAACTCCGAAACAAATATTTGCAGATCATATAAACACCTGGTCCGACCTGCGAATCGAAAGACCAAAGCGCAGCAGCCGCATATGATACCACTGCACCAACGAGGCATATTTCATAACGTCACAGAAAATAATAATGTAAAATATATTTACGTGATTTGTATTGGATTGGTGTGCCATTAAATAATTATAAAATTTGTGTGACTTAAATTAGAGATGGCTGCCAAAATACATGAATAAATTATAGGATTCGTATTGTATATCGCGCCGATATTAATAATAACTATCGGAAATTTATGCTGAAAGATGGTACGGTTGACATCTGTCGGGCATGCCACCGTTCTGGCGAATCAATCAGGCAAATTATATCTGATTGTTCTCGTCTTGGTAACAAGCAACAAAGATTTGCACAGGCACAACCAAGTAGCCAGGATCGTACACCAACAGCTTGCCCTTAAATACCATATTGTGAATCTAGAGGTGCCATACTACAGGTATGTGCCCGACCCAGTTCTCGAGAATGGTCGGGCCACGTTGTATTGGGATCGATCTATTATCACAGACAGGACTATTGTTGCCAATAAGCCTGATATTGTGCTGATAGATCGATTAGAGCGACGCGCAATGATTGTTGATATCGCCGTTCCTCATGACGAGAATCTCGTGAAAGTTGAAAAAGAAAAACAAATCAAATATTTGGATTTATCTCACGGGATTGTCGATATGTGGAATGTTGATTCAGTGATCTGTATTTGCTCACGGATTGATAGCCAAGAGCCTCGACCAACACCTTAAGAGGCTCACGTTGGACGGCTGGATCAAGGGTCTGATGCACTTCTGCATTCCTCCTCCTCCAGGCAGTCCTCCTTGACACGGCTCGTATAGTGAGGAGGTTCCTATCTTTGGAGTCCTAACCACCGGTGTCTTGGTCCCTGTACCCGATGTCGGTGGTCTACAATTTTTTATATTTTTAAATGTATTTTTTTATAAAGTGTTTGTTTAAAAATGTAAATAATATGTATATAAAGTAAATAAAGAGAAGAATAATAGTAATAATAGAAACTACTTTGTATTCATAAAAGTTACTTACTAGGTACATCTGTTATGTAGTTAGGTGAAAAAGTAAAACTTAAGGTACTATGAACAGGTCGTACGAGTATTTCAAGAATATTTGTGTTTGATAATAAAACGTTTATGTAAATAAAAGATTCGAATTGTTTTTTGCTATTCAAAATAATATTGTTAAACAACAGTGAAGGTAGTACATTTTGGAATATATCTGAAAACATTCACTTAAGATTGTAATATTTTCCATATACATATTGTTATTTGGGTGATCTTCAGGTAATTAATCAATACACCTAGACTACCCAATGTTTCTTTTTATAAACTGTCGATCTGTCCGTCCAAAGGTTGAATGTAAGAGATTTCTATTAGCAATAAGGTCGCCATTTGTACATATCCATCTGTAATATTTAACCAACTTACTTTAATTGGTGTACAATAAAGCATATTCTATTCTATTCTATTTTATTAATGTTGAATGTTCCGACTGATTGGGTGGCAGTGAAATTATGTCAAAATTTGCATTTTATCGATTAAAGTAATTAAAAAAACTTCGATTAGAAAACTCGTATGTTTTGTTATCTTGCAACGAAAGCGAGTTCATTTAACAGGTTTTATCATTTAGACAATTGAAATAAGAATTAGTTCAACCTTTCAAAATACTTCTTTTATCGTTTTATTTTATTATTTGTTTAAAGTTAAATATAGAATAAGTTAAATTAGTAGTCAGTAGTTAGTAGTTAAATTTAGTTTTAGAAAGATAAGTTTTGGAAATGTTTCCTAATATCAGAAATATTGTGCAAACATTATCCAAAACCGAATAACCACAGCAATGGCAGCAGATTACAGCATACAGAAACACAAAGTAAAGGTGTAGAAAATTATTAGGTTTTTCAAAAATACAATATTTGCTTCTTGTCCTGTTTTGCTTCTTGCACCCACACTTGTGTTCTTGTAACCCACAACTCACTTATAAGACCAATAGACCCGTCAAAATAATGCTTACAAAAAAGTAAAAATCCAAACCACAACATTAAATTTGGCTTTAAAAATTAATTTTCATTATTTTAGAAACGTATAAAAACTTAAATAAAAGCCAATAAATGGCACACTTACAAAATAAAAAGTCAACAAAGACAATGTCATTGTGTCACTCGAGTTAATCTAAGTCAAACAGCTGATAATATTATCACAAACTGACATAACATTTAACGCTTTGATTTGTATAAAGATAAACTTTAATTTTGTAACCGGCTACGTTTAGATAAAGATATTTTCTCTGTAGTGGAAATGTCGCCTGTTTGAACACACTGAAGGCAGACAACTTCCTGATGTGGGGAATGTACTGGGACTTTGGTTTCACATTGAGTTTGATAAACAGTTGTTTGTTGGAGTTTGGTTTATCTTCCTTTTCTCTGGCCATTTTGCTTTACTCTATTTATCATGATAGTCTATAAAACGAAGAACTGTTATAAATCCTTCATTAATTACCTTTATATTTGATTTGTTGAATGTTTTTAAATTAGATTACTTCATTACAAATAAATTTGTAAACAATGTATCGATAACGACTCGTATCAGTAGAAATACCGCGAATTTAAATCCTTCTAACCATCAGAAAAATATATGGATTTAATTATAAAAAGGCCCTTAGGTAAAGAAAGGTATTTTCTTCTCTCCGGTAACTTCCAACAAAGATTCTCTTTTCTTCTCTTATTCCCTCTCTCTCTCTTTGTATTCTCTCTATAATGGTGTTAGAAAATGCTGCCGAAAATGAACAGACAGACGATGGTACCAATGATACGCTCCAATACACAACACACAGTACAATTAAAATTACATCATCATCCGCCTATCGAAATCCACTGCTATACGTAGGTCTCTTCCATTGCACGCCACTTAGATCGATTTTAAGCTTATCGCATCCAGCTCCTGTGAGCCATCTTGCGCAAATCGAAACTGCACCTGGCCTGTGGGCGCCCTACCGAGATGCGGTCTTCACTCAACGGTTGTCGGTTCTGCGGCTAATATGGCCAGCCCACTGTCACTTCAGCCTGCTAATCCGGTAGGCTATGTCGGTGACCTTGATTCTCTGCCGGATCACGTAATACCCGATACGACCCCGTGACTTTGAACTTGTGGACCAGCCGCACCGTAAGTGTCCACGTTTCGGTTCCGTATGTCATGACGGGTAAGACGCACTAATTGAAGACTTTCGTCTCAAGGCACTGTTGGATCGACGATGAGAAGACTCAACGTAGCTTTCTAAACGCTGCCTAACCTAACTGAATTCTTCGGTTCAGAAAATTACATCAATTTACTAAAACTAAACAAAAGCAACCCGTCTGGTCAGCGGGGTATAGTAGGCCAAAACCTCCTTTCTAAGGAGAGGCCTATGTCCAGCAGTGGACTATCAAAGGCTCTTGATGATGATGATGAAACAAAACGCCGGAAAAAAAAACTGTCTTTTTGTTTTTTTTTGTTTTAATAGAAAAAAAAACGAGCAGACTGGTCCCCTGATATTAAGTGACCACTCCCGCCCATTTACAAATGCAACTTAAGGGTTATAAGTGCGTTGGCCCCCCTTATAACCGTTAAGGAAAGGTGCGGAGTTGGGTTCTGGGAAGCTGTTTTACTGAGAGTCACACAATATTTATTCTAGGTGGGCATCGAACCTCCGGCTTAGCAGTCAAGGTCACTAACCACTAGACCAACAGGCCCGTGAAATAATTATAAAATTCATAAAAAACTGTTTAAAGACTCTGATCGCGTTTCAGTTTCAGCAGTCTGGTTACCACAGTATAGGCTCTGCCTAGTTTGGGATCAGACAGCCGTGTGTGATATGTGTGAAAATATAAAAACAAAAAAAAAGCACCTCCGGATTCTGGAGAGGGGGAAGGTTTCAAAGGAGGCAACGCATTTGTGACTCTCAATTTGCACATGTCCATGGGTGGCGGTCGTCACTTATCATCAGGTGACTGCCCCCTACGCCATAAAAAAATTGACACTGTTCGTGTATTATAACCTCTGTGGCTGATTTGTGAAAAAAGTTTTTGTTATGCGTAACAAGCACTCAATCTATGTATTTAAATTATCTAAACATTAATCAAAGTTCACTGTCTGATAATACCTATGTGTAACTTAGGTACTCTATTCAACACTATATCTGAATACTTGTAATAATTACAATGTTAATGGTCTGATACTCTACTTAGTGCACATTAATGATAAAAGAACATTAATGTTTAGTAATGTACTTATGTTGCTGATGTAATTGCCTGTATGGACAGGTTGACTCAAAACTATGGTCCTTTCCTCAAAAGGCCTATCCAGACCCTATACTGTACTCGCACAGTTTTATTTAACTTTGTTTACGGACTTAAAAAAAAAAGACACCTCTGTGGTTTGTTTCGGGGTTTCTTCCCAGAGTGAGTCTTAGGAAATGCCGGCTCCTTCTAGCTGTAAAGTCCGACTTGTAAAAATATCTGAAAAGATTTACTTACAGAAATAAATATCATTTCATTTCATCATTTCATTTCAATTCTGTCCATCTGTCGTAAAACTAATGCAAAATTCGAATGCTTCAAACTTGATAACGCCACCATTTAGAACTTTGTCTAACATATACATGCCTACTTAAAATGCATGAATTCATATGAGAACATACTTCAAATATTTTCATAATTCCCTAATACGAGTTTTAGAATACATTGGAGAATACAGAAAAGCCTACGTTGCATAAATTTGCACCAAATTACGAAAATATGTAAATTTTATCTCTCACGGGATAATTTTGCTGAACCGCCGTATGATACTTACTAAAACGAATAATGACTTTGCATATTTTTGAAAGCTTTTAATGACTGGCAGTAATGGAACCTTTTGTTATTGAAGATAGCGAGTCTAGAGCGAAACTTTACTGAAGAAAACCATTAATAACCTTACACATCTTCACATCATGATCATCATCATCAACACCCTTTAATAATCCACTGCTGGACATAGGCCTCTCCTTAGAAAGGAGGTGTTGGCCTACTATATCACGTTGGCCAAACGGGTTGGTATAGGCTTTGTGTCAAGTTTTCCTTCTCTTTGCATTGTTGTGTAGCGTAGTTTGCTTCCTTAGTCGGGTCTTACGACACCCAAGGGATGAATATGGGTGGTGACACTCAGTATTCTTAATCCGGCACCACACGGACACACGGACCGCGACACAACATACTTATATATTTCTAAATATGTATATATTATAGATAACTTAAACTCAGACATAGAACAAACGATCGTGTTCATAACATATTTTTTTCCCCTGGGTGGGAATCGAACCCACGACCTCTGGCTCTAGCCAGAATCACCAACCACTGGACCAATAGGTCCGTAGAGCATAACTTCACGTTTAAGTTTAATCCTGTAATGTACAGGTAGTTTAATCCTGTCCGGTGATCAATTTTCCAATAAAATCGTCAAGTAATTTATCAATTTTGTCGCTAATGCATAGTTCAATTCAACCAATTGTGAATAAATTTGTCATACCTACTCAACACTCGAATGTTACTGGGAGGTTCTTTTACACAGGATATTTGGCAACCACGTCCGAAAACGAAAACAGACTAGTTATACTACTAATGATACCTAAGATGATAGGGCAGAAAAAAAATCGATCCTGGTGAAAATAAACATCCTTTTTTCAAAATCCAATTAGCATTATTCACGCTTTACCAACTCCTCGATAAGTTTTGAAACGAACTTGATACTCTAGGGACTTTATCTATCAGTTTTTTTTTTTTTTTTTTTTTTTTTACCACATTCACACAACGCCATCTAGTCCCAAACTAAGCAGAGCTTGTACTATGGGTACTAGATAACTGATATAAATACATATATACTTTTTTTTTTTGTAAATACATACTTATTATACATAGAAACACCCAGACTAAATCAAACATTAAATGTTCATGCACACAAATGTTTGACTTGAGCGGGAATCGAACCCGCGACCTTTGGAATAGCAGTCCGTTACACAAACCACTACGCCATTCGGTCGTCCAAACTTCGTTAATAGACTAGTGTAACTGGTAGGTGGACGTGATTTTCTGAGCAGCAGAGTAAAAATAATAAAAAAAAACAAAAGAAAAGAGGACATGTGTACGAGATCCCGATCTCTTTGAATTAGTGCACTCTTGTTTCTTCATCCCTTATTCTATGTCCCTCGCTCTATCCTTACTCCAATTTACTTTGTACTTTGGTCTCAATATTTAAAAAATGGTCACCCGTCCTTAGACTGACCTGGCTAGAATTGCTTAACTTCGCAATTGGTTAAACGAAGGCAGGTAGGCAGAGGCCAGCTATATAGGAAATCAGCCAGATCTTTTACAGAGTAACAAATCTTTTAAAATATTTTAAAAACGACAATTTAATGTTTTACACCAGCGTTTATAATGAAAGAAACTGATTGCTAAAAGCCATTTTTAGTTTTAAAAACAACAAAATTTGAACACTTACTTCATGCCGTCTATTGCGTGTTCAGATAGCCAGTGAAGATGGAACTGCATGAATGTATAGGTGCCGTTCAAAGGGCCACCAGACAACACTGGTTGAGATTCTTGACCGTCGACACCCCATTTTACTATTAAGCACAAAATAATACAATTAGATCAACCAGGAATTATGTACTTGACGAGTTCGAGTATCAAAGATACACTGATGCAGATGGCAACTACTTAGCGGCTTATTTATTATTATTTTTTATTTTTATTTTTTTCCGTACGGAAATCCCCTCGGATACCACCGGTGTCGGTGGCATGTCGGACTCGAACCGACTAAAACCGCACGCCGTCTCGGGTACTAATAGCCGGGGAACCAGGTATACCCTAGAAAGGAAGTCCCTGGTGCCCCGACATACCTCGGGTCATCTACAGACGAGTAGACAACCCCCACCCGTGTGGGAACCCCATGTTCCCTGTGGAAGCGAGCGCGCTTCGTAACGCGCTCGTCGCCACCCCGGCCTGCTTCTGCTAGGGTGACAGATGGCCTCACCTGTCACCCCCCGGCCTGCGCTTATGGAGGATGGAGGTCGTTCTGCAACCTCCGGCGCCTGAGTCGCCTGCGGTACCTGGCCCGTTCCCGGGCCTGGCGGGCCGGGAGAGTCCTAAACCTCTCCCGGTCCCGCTCTGCCGTCTTCTTCTGCGAGCAAGTTATGCTCGACTTGCTCGCAGAAGAAGACGGCAGAGTTCCACGCACTCTCGCTCCGCACGATAGCCGCAATCAGGCTATCGAGCGAGAGAACTCCCACTCCGATGGCCGCCACGAGGTCTCGCCTCTGCTCAACCCACGCCGGGCACTCTGCCAGCGTGTGGAGAGCCGTGTCCACGGTCTGGCCTTCGCAGTGGTGGCACCCAGGCGTTGGCGTTGGCTCCTTGCGGATTATTTATTAGACCTATGTATCCATGCTTCGCTCATACATAACAAGAAAAGAATTATGTAAAATGTGTAAACAAAATAATTTATTATCATTATTCTATAATATGTTAAGTTTCTTCATATCCCACATGTTAAACAAAAACCTGATCACTTTCTTGTTGTTTACCAAAGTTACATTTCATCTTTTATTCATCTGTGGCAAATCGTGTTAAGCAATTTTGGAAAAAAATACCTAAATAAATATTATATTGCCATCATCATCAACAACTTTTAATAGTCCACTGCTAAACATAGGCCTCTCCTTAGAAAGGAGGGTTTGGCTTACTATACCACGCTGGCCAGATGGGTTAGTATAGGGTTTGTGTCAAGCTTTCCTTCTCTTGATGACTCATTTCTACATAAATCGAATTATTAAGTTGCACCACTTGCACTGTCATCATCATCTATTGCTAATAATTTCCGCTGTTTGAGTGGCTTCTGCCAACACAAGACGAAGGGCAGACTTAGTCTCATTCAAGTCTTGAGACACAATATTCTAGCTCTTTTGACCTTTCCACTAGACACATTTCGAAAATTGCAATAACATGATTTATAAGTGCATAATTATTTACTTACAAGTATGGCCATTATTTTCTCCACGGACTTTAACGCTGTTATATCCTCGGAACTGAAGAGGTCCTTTGATGTGTGTGTGATTTTCGTCAAGTACAGCCGATTGGGTCATAATGTTAATGGGCGACTGCTGCGTACCCGTCCTGCATATTCCGGGCCATTCTGTTTCATCTGTATATAAGAAAGACAAGAAATTAAAATATTACTTAAAACATTAGAAGATTTTCTGATAGAATGAGTAATACAGCTATCTTGCTGAAGAGACCGTGATTAATTTAGTTCGCTATAACTGTAGATTTATTCACATTTTAAAAAGCACTGTATTTACAAAAATGTTGAAAAATCTGTGACAAGAAACAAACAATACGATAGTTGTGCAGTAGGCAAAGCGTTTTTAACTTTCAATAAGTGTGCACAAAATATATTTCTGTTTGCAGCTAACGCCTACTAGGCAAATTAAAGTCTAGGAGGTTATTGTAGCGTAGGTACTTTCTAGGTAGGGTATGCGGGTGTTGAATCTGTTTAGACGTTACTATTTTCTTCTCTGTGACAGGACTATGAGATAATAATGCCCGACTTTTTCGTTAAGAAGAATGTAATGTTGCTTTTGAGTGAGATGTACGTTTCCTAGTCTATTATTACAGGATGTTCATGACAGCGGAGTCGTAATTTCTAATTAAGTGCCTCCGCAATTTGTATTAAATGCCACTTGGGAAAAAATATCTTATGCTGGAATTCTTCTAGGACGGGACAATATCCGTCGCGCACAGGTGAAATTTACGCATTTTATGGCCAAAATTGATAAAAATGAAGTTTCTCTTATTCAAAAGTAGTAACCTAAATTACCATCCAGATATATAGCGCCATATATTTTTTTTATTACACGCTAGTTATTTAGAAAAAAAACTGTTCTTTTTTAAGTCAGTTAAAATTAAAATGATACAAATCACAAGTCATGTAAGATATGTTTGTGTCTATTTTTATTACTAAATTACTAGAGATATTTTAAACTTATTTTTAAGCTTTCACAAATTATGTATTTTCATGAGAACATAGGGCACGATGTCTATTAGGTTTTAACTCGTTAAAAGTCTGCCTATGACCACAATCGGTGCATTTCGGTTGAAATGACGTGTAACCGAACAGATTTAATACCTTACAAATGTGGCAAAATCGTTTACAAATAATGTGTTTATTATTGACACAACTGCTGAAGGCAGTGTTTAGAGGGTTTATGTACATGTATTTGTGAGTTTGTTTGTTCCATCAAAAATTCTCATGAATGGGACAAAACATCCACGAGGATGATGTATGGTAATTAGTTTTTTGATTTGCAGGGCAGTTGTTTTTTTACTTTACTGGCACGGATGTGTTTTTATTTTAGTGTTTGTAAATTAGCAACTAGTTCCCTGTGAAATATTTATTGGCCTTAATTATGTCATTAAAGAGGGTTTTACACCAAACTGAATGAAGAAAACTTTGAAAACATTTATATTAAATTTGCACGATGTTCCCGCTTTAAAGCTGCTCCAGTTTTGAACCTGCATTTCATGATGACCTACTTTCATTAGTTTGCTTTACCGTATTTCAGTTTGTACAAAGGCTTAAACAATATTTTTATGAATAACCAGCTATTGCCCGCGGGTTCAGTCGCGTGATTGTTTGTCGTGTGTCTTATTTCATGTTTCTAACTTTGAAAATGACGAAGTCCCATACACGGTTGTATCATCCCTTATTTGACCCCCTCAGTGGTGGGTAGTAATTTTATATTTATAGGTTTTTGTGGTTATTTCGGTGCTTTGTATGCCGTGGAAGTGGGTGCGAGGTGTATACCAGCTAAATCCCTCTACAACCTACTAAAAGACCTTGGATTGCCAAGGCCAGTAAGGTCTTTTCTTAAATGAATATCCAAACCGGCATTGCTCGGCTCGTATCAAATATGGTAAGGTAGAGGGGGTAACACAGCGGACAGTGGAGGTGAGCGCTGACGCGTCGCAAGGAGTACTCCCTAAACTTATACATAGGTCGCAAGCCCTAGGCGCTGTCGAAGTCGTATCACGCGATGAACCCGGCACCCGCACTGTGAATTCAAGGAACGCTAAGAAATATGTTTAGAAATGAAGCAATACTTACAATAGTAAGACCATTCCGCTTGTTGACTTAAATCTGTAACAATATTACAAAAATTAGAATCAAGATAATGAAGTGTGTTTATGTCCAATGTTAAGTGAAGCCACATGTTCTAGCATTGATTCTGATATACAAACATTTCGTAAGTTTACGTTAAATTACGAAATTAATACGGTTTTTCGTGTTAGTTTGTATGATATTGCTTAAAAATTACTAAACTTATTACTAATTACGCAGCATGTTAGTTACTTGTGACCTTATTTTAGTGCATTTTTTAAATTTAAAAGTAAGTAATTTTAAATTTAGCATGCCAATCTCTTTGTTTAATATATATTTTTTTTGTACGTCATTTAAGTATTTGGTATAATAAAGTAATTGAATGAATTGGAATGGCAGTTCGCGTAATAAAATACTATATCTTTTTTTTTAAAGACAACTCTACTACTATTTGCAATAGTGTAAAAGTTCCCTCCGATTTTATTTTAATATTTTTAAATTAGTTTATGATTGTCAATAGCTGTCTTAAAAATGAATGATTTGACAACAGTAAGGTGTGACGTCATGCTGTGGTATTTCGTGGTATTTGGTGGTTTTGATTAAATATGATATTGATTTTAAATTTACAGTCATCTATCCTATTGGGATAAATGGAAAGGGAAAGACTGAGTCCAGTATTACTTTATGTCGAAAAATTGAGTAAAATTATTTGTAATGTAGAAATGAAGATATTACATATTTTATTACACGAATGATTTTATTACATTATCAAAGTTCTTATAACAATGTTTGTTGCTGTTGTAATGACAGTTTTTATTTTAGATGTGTATGCCTAAGCCAATTTGATTCATATCATCAATAGCCTTTAATAGACCACTTTTGAACATAGGCCTCTCTCTAGAAACAAGGTTTTGACCTACTATACTTGGAATAGGGTTTGTTTCAAGTTTTCCTTCTTATTGCAGGGCTGTTGTCCTGCCTAGTTTGCTCCTTTAGTCGGCTTTTACGACACCCAAGACATGAATAGGAGTGGTGACACTCCGTATTCTTAATCCACACCACACAGATAATCTGATCAATCTGCTTTCTCTGATCTGATCTCATCTAAATCTGATTAAGTCCGTTCAAATTCACGATGATTCAGATTTAGTCATATTTTAGTAGCGATTGATGACTGTGATTCATCGTGATTTTTAACCGACTTCAAAAAAAGGAGGAGGTTCTCAATTCGACTGTTTTTTTTTTATGTTTGTTACCTCAGAACTTTTGACTAGGTGAATCGATTTTAATGATTCTTTTTTTATTTGAAAGCTGGTGCTTCCCGTTTGGTCCAATTTGGTTCAGTTCTGATGATGGCTTCCATGAGAAAATCTTATTAGTCTTAAATTTGCATTCAGTATGTTCGCGACAAACAGACGAATAACTCAATATCACGTCAACCTATTTCGATAATTATTTTTTATTGGAAACTGATAAAGCCGCCAGTAACGCTAAACTTTCAGAAGATACAAAAACACCGGGGTCTAAAGGTAAGATGTTACGTTGGTAGGATCTTCACGAGTCTCATGTCGTGGTCTCAAGGTTAAGTTTTTTTGTTATACTGTTGCATTTGAATTGTCATACAAAGGTCCTTTCTAGGTTACATCTGACCCCTGCCAGCAATCATTACTGCGATGGTGGTGAGTGAGGAGGGTTGGGGCGCAGTGGTCTCTTTTTTTGAAGCTGTAATAACCTATGTGCTTGTGCTGTAAGAGCTCATAAAGGCAGGAGATCGTATTGCCCTTACATAATGAGGTGGTGGAATCCCACGCACTATTGTTTCAGATTATGATTTCAAAAAAATAGAAAGGTAATTTCTATAGGAGTAAGTTTTAGGATCCATTTGAATGATATATTAATAAATAACTGTAAATTTATTTATACCCTATCTATATGATATCAATAGTGCAATAAATATCATATAATCCTTGTTGTACAACCGAAGTTCTTCCTAATCAATACTTCCAATTTTAATAAAATAAAATCGGCAGTATTTGTCAGGTCACGTCGAGGTTCATAGTTCTTTTCTTTTTTTTTAAAGACAACACCCGCACTAGGAATAAATCCTACGAGTATGTCGCGAAGGACTTTACAAACATACATGAAATGGACACAAAGAACACCCAGACTCAGAACAGCAATTTGTGGATTTCACAAAGTGATGTCCTGAGTATGTGGGGATCGAACCCTCAACACTCAGTGCAGTAGAAAGCGGTGGGGTGACAGCTTAAACCACTACGCCTTTCGTGCAGTCAGTTAACTCCTTATATTAAAAAAAGTATTGACTCTCAATATTATTAAAAATAAAAAGGTCATTCAATAATGACACGCACTATGGTATAGGGTTTGTTTCAAGTTTTCCTTCTCTCTGCAGTGTTGTTGTCCTGCGTAGTTTTCCAACCAACCCGTCTGGCCAGCGTGGTATAGTAGGCCAAAACCTCCTTTCTAAGGGGAGGCCTATGTCCAGCAGTGGACTATTAAAGGCTGTTCATGATGACTATGGTTCCTCCGAGCTTTTTCTCAAACTAGGTTGGGGTCGGCTTTAAGTCTCTACTACGATACGGCTGAACTTCGATTTTTTACGAGGAGCGATTGCTATTGGGCCTCCACAATCCAAGTGCTAGGCGATATCGAAGTTCTGTAAAAATACTGTTGCTGAACTTTTTAGGACTCCAAGGATTGCCACAGATGTTCGAATGGCTTAACGAGCTTTCCGAGGCATGAAGGGGTCTCAATGTTTTAAGCATGGTCACCCATCCATAGACCGACCAGGCTAGGATTGCTTAAATAGCAATATGTTAACCTGCTCGGTTACTACGAGTCCCTCTATGGTATAGAAGAGAAAATAATTCATTCCCACTTCATGTGTAAAGAAGATCATTTTATTTTTCAAACTTGTCAGCTTGTTTATTATTTATGTCTATGTAAACTTAAAGATTTCTAGAACTTACAGTCTTCAAATTAAGCCGTGGGCAAACAGACACGGTGAAACTAAAAACTAAACAGCCTTTTAATAATAACAAATAAGTGTAACCTTGTCATTCTCCGCTAAACTCTCTTTAACAGATAGTTTGATACCTAAGACACGTTATATTTAGTTATTTTAGGTTATTTTTATGGTTAGTTATTTTAATAGACATTATAGATACGTCATCTTACTGAAGTTTTGGAAATTAGTTTAGTTTAGTTTAATTTCGTTTTTTTTTTTTAGGTTTTTCGTGATATTAAATTTAGGCGATGATACTGAAACACGAAGTTACAATTCTTGACTAATCAGATTGTTGCCATTGGGTGCCTTGATCTATGACTTTAGAGTGTACATAAAAGTCGATTTCAAACATTTTTTTTATGATATTAAAATTTATTGACTTTAACTGGCTTTGACGAGATAATACATTGAGACAACCACTCCAGATATGGTATCCAACCAAATGTAAGTTTGGATGCGATTCCACTATTATTTTATTAATATTAATGTTTTAGTATATATTTTAATTTCTATTTAAAATTACGTTGTTATAAATGATTTATGATGCCTATTACTTATCGGTTACTATTCCTAATCGTAACGTTAATAGTTTGATTTACTATTGAAGTTTTAATATCAGTAATAAGTATATAAATTTATGGCGTCACTTGAAAACTAAAACATCAAAACGATATATTATAAAAAGAGATACTTTTTTTTACAATGGGACTAATCCCACCCACACGCCCACCACTGTAACTCCTGTACACCAGGATCCACAGCAGTGACCCACGAACACACCGAGTTATGACACTCGGGAAGTCCCAGGAAGAAATTACACTGTCTTGGAACTCGCAACGAAATCAATCAGAAGAAAATTGGAGGAGTTGGAAATACAGTAAATCCACTTCCCTCCTTAGCAAAGCGGGAGACAAAATGAAGTAAAATGGGCAACCACCATTTTAAACAGGGAAGCACCACGGCCACAAAATATTACGGGTCCTAGGTGAGCTATATTTGATTTCTATAATATGTATGGCAGAATCGCCTAAACGCACGGAAATTCACCCTAGTTGACACAAGATCCCCATAGTATACCGCCCCAGATATCACCTGTAAGCTATTCAGCATTATATTACGTTCATTATACCAAAGACTACATTCCCAGAGGATATGATGAGCAGACTGTTCATAGTGAGAGTTAGGTGTTGAGCATTGACACACTGGTGACTCGACTAATTTAAATGAATAAAGCATGCTCTTAAAGTTACCATGACCCGTAAGAAATTAGAAAAGAAAAAAGAGATACCATGACCCGTAAGAAATTAGAAAAGAAAAAAGAGATACTTAAATTAAAAAATATTTATCACTTTTTTTTCAAAGACAACTCCCGCATTAGGAATATATGTATCTTGTGTCGCGGGAGTATACTCTCCCAAATAAAGAAAGAGTTTTCCAAATCGGTTTATAAATGGTGGGAGTTCTAAGATAATAAACAAAAAAAAGACAGTGGAATCGAAAACCTCCTCCTCCTTTTTTGGAAGTCGATTAAAAAATAACAGAGAAATATCATACATATATATATTAAATTACGAAAAGGAATGCATAGTTAGGCCTTTCATTATGTGTTCTTTATCTAATGTTTAGTTTATTCGCGCCCAAATTATGCTTAAACAAATAAACGCTATTATTTGAAAAGAATGGAAATTACAACAGATTGGGTCTCTACTCATTATGATAATAAAAAAATAAAGGAAAGAAATCGCGACGCTCCTAAAATGTTTAAAAGATGGATCATCTTTTTTAAATTATTGGCTCGATAAACAAATATTTATTATTTACCCGAAATATTATGGTCACATCAAGCCGTGTTAAACCCAATACCATAATTTACTTACCGGCAAAACTAATTAGGAAGAAAAGAACAAACGCCACCATTTTGAAATTTAAAAAAAAGTTTCCCGCTACTTTTGACGGTTTTTATTTTTTTTAAATATTTAGTAAAAATATTTACTAAGGAAGTAGTTCACCATCACACACACGCAGCGGATCTAATACTTGTATGCAAAACTGTCCAGTTTTTATACATTTTTCTTTTTTTTATCAGCCGCGTGCACTGCCGTTCGGTCCGTAAGGCCTACACTACAGACGCTCGTACTTACTTTTGTGTGACAATAGGTATATTTGTGACATACTGCTCGTTACGATGAACAACTATTTATTTATGTTATCAGTTCATAGTGCTGCTAGATATACTATAGAGGAGTATAGAAAAATGTCTGACAGTTTTGTGTTGTTAAATTCATCTTCGATCTTTTTAAATATTTAAAATTGGAATATCAACAATAGCGTTTTGTTGTGAATTACAATTAGTACTGTTAACAGGAGGTACATATGAGACAAGGGACAATAATTGAAAGAGGTCAGAGAGAGTGAGAATATCTTTGTCATTGATAGTATTAAAGATTTTTAGACTTAAAACTTTAAAATCAATGATAATGAAAAAGGGTATGCGATAATCAGGTTTACATTAAATAAAGAAGAAATAACAGCAGCCCTATTTTCAAACTAACCAGAGCTTGTACTATGAAAGTTGCATATATATTTTTTTGCCGGTATTGCATTAGGAATCTGTTCCTGTGTCGCTGGGGACTTTAAAAATGAAAAATAAAACGGGCACACCCAGACTCAGAACAACAATTTGTGGATCACACAAAGTGTCGTCCTATGTGGGGATTGGACCCACAACACTCGGCGGAGTAGGAAGCGGCGTGGCAACCGCTTAAACCATTACGCCATCCGTGAAGTCAAATACAAAATAATATTAAACATGTAAAACACCCAAACCAAGAAACAAATACTTGCAGATTATACAAACATTTGGTCCGACCAAGGAATAGAACCCACTATCACTGCACCATCGAGGCAGGCAGAGCAAATAGAGATAATACGTTTACATTTATTCATGAATTTCATTCATAACTTGATTGTCTCTTATTTGTTAGTTGATTATACCTCTATCTATCCAAGCAGCTTGGAATCCTAAAAATCGTTTAATAATTTCATTCGGTTACTGTAAGAGAGCCACGCGTCAACACTAATGGGCGTTATGTGGCCTTACAGACATTCGGTGTAAAGTCATCATCATCATCAGCCTTTAATAGTTCACTGCTGGACATATGCTTCTCCTTAGAAAGGAGGTGTTGGCCTACTAAGCTGGTTAAGTAAATTTAACTATACCGTTGCATAATGATGCAACTGTGACAAATTCTTTTAATAGGGAAATTTATTGAAAAAATATATATAAATTAATATCGAAATCTCTGAGCCATGTCCATATTAACATGTACATAAGACTTCATTCTCCCTAAATCGACTATGACCTGTTTATTAAACACAGAACT
This sequence comes from Arctia plantaginis, assembly GCA_902825455.1. Lineage (NCBI taxonomy): Eukaryota > Metazoa > Arthropoda > Insecta > Lepidoptera > Erebidae > Arctia > Arctia plantaginis. The sequence goes on along the minus strand of CADEBD010000275.1, from coordinate 2,287,703 downwards.
TAGAATTCGGAGAGCCCCAAGAAAAATTTACTGTATTTGGGACGATAGTACCTAAGTATATTTTTATTTAAACTATGTTACAACTTTATTGTATTGTATTGTAACGTTATTGTGTTGTATTGTCCGTGTGGTGACGAATTAAGAATACGGAGTATCACTACCCCTATTTATCTCGTGAGTGCAAAAGCCGACGAAGGGAGCAAACTACGCAGTACAACACCACTGCAAAGGGAAAGAAAACTTCAAACAAACTGTAAACCAACCCATCTGCCGGCGTGGTATAGAAGGCCAAAACGTCCCTTTCTAAGGAGAGACGTATGTCTAGCAGTGGACTATTAAAGGCTGTTGATGAAAATGATTATGTATGTTTAGTAGGTTCCTAATTTATTATAGTATCAATTTTATTTAGCTAAAATTTATATTCCTACATTTATTACTTATTATTATTATTTTTCTAATGAAATTAGAATGTCTATTTGTAACAGTTTTTAAAGTTTAAAAAAAAAAGATACAACTAAATATTTAGAGTAACACGAAAACCAAACAATTTATCAGAAATTAAATAGAGATAATTAAAAAGAAGAAAGGCTATCACCATCTCCGATCTGTGATAGAAATATTATCTATTTAATTAATCAATCGATAATGACTATAAAACAATATCTGTTTGTAAAACCGCTTTATTTTGGGAAAACTAAATCAGCTTGCTACTGAAGGGTGTGGTTATTTATCAGATTTGGTGTACCAGACTATGCACATCGATTATATAAGCAGTTATTTCGTAAAAAATCAGAAAATGGAAACTTATTTTCTATTTGTAATCACAATCAATGATTTGCATATTTTCTGAACATTATTTTTAAAGTTATCTCAGCATTATATATCTTTGTGAAGGAACGGGTGCATTTCCCTGGAAAAAAAGGGAGGATCACCCAACAAGGCGAGGTTATCGTGCCTGGCTGACCGCGGTTCTAGGGTTAACATTGAGAACTAATGTATTTGCTAATCGGCGTAAGAACTTTTCACATCGTGATACAGGATTAGCAGTTACTTCGTAGTTTGGTGTATTTTCGTTAGATGGCATTGAAATATGTTTTTGTTGCATTGTCTGGTGGTCTCTACCTCTTCATTAAACATTACTATGTATATTGCAAGTGGACAGTTTGGAAACAAGGTTAGAATACAAAACTCAATATTTTTGTATCCAAAACTATTAGCTATGAACTTCTAACCTAACTTAAAGCCAAAAAGGTTCTTATTAAACATTTAAAATAAACGAACAATGACTTGATATACTTGCTTCTTCTTCCTAATCTTCCCTGTCTTATCTTCAAACTCGTAGAGACAAAATCTCACTGAAAGTAAAGAACATGCATACATTCAAGCCTATGGTCTCATATTGATAAACATTGGCTTATTAAATACTCACAATTGTTCAACTAGAAATCGGTAAAAGCCAATTGCTGCCTCCGCACACAGTCAGAAAATTAAACGAGGCAATATTGGAAACTAGAACGAATAGCATATTGTTTATATAGTATTGAATTGTAAAGTTAAAGCAAGTTGCTGCCGACGAAATACTAAAATAAAGAAATTATCTGAAAATTAAAATTTTATATGCCTTTGTTTGATAACGAACATAATAAAAATGTAAGACCAAATTCACACTATTAAGGGTTCACAGTTCATGAAATCCGTGTGTCAGCGTCCGAAACTTCACAGCGCGGCATCACTCCGTGCGCATGTCACCTAGTTTATTAATAATAGGGAAGTGGATACTGCAACGAACTCCGCAACAAAAAATATTGCAAAAATAGCGACGTCTGCGGTTTTAATAAAATATGCGACTCTTTTTAGAAATTAAAGTTATGTAGAATATAGTAAAACAAAATATTAAAAGTAAAAAATTTGACAGTAAAAAGTATGACGTCAAACAGTTTTTTTTAAGTTGTCACAAAACATAGACTCAAAATTTAGATACTGATTTGACTTGCCAATCCACTTCAGCGTAATATTGCAGCTGTCACATCAACAGCCTTTAATAGTCCACTGCTGGACATAAGCCTCTCCTTAGAAAGGGGGTTTTGGCCTACTATACCACGATGGCCAGACGGGTTGGTATTGCAGCTGTAATCTAACTATATTATTATTTTACTTGTATCTATAGTATATTCTACTAGAATCCTGTTATAAACGGGCGAGTGAACCAGACTGCTGAGCAGTAGATCGTGGGTTTGATTCCCACTCAGGTTAAATTTTAGCAAGATTATTTGCACAGTGTCTGGGTGTAATTTATAAGTTTATAAATCAGCAGATTTGTTACTGTAGTAAGTACAGGGTTTGGCTATTTTGAAATTAGACGGCCGGGCGTGGGACGTTATAAGCCGAATGTGGTTGTTTGTGAGTAGGTATATAAAACTAGTATAAAAAATTTAAAACCCGAATGAGACTAATAATATATTAAAGATTATAAGGTAATACATAGATAATGTAATCTTTATGTCATAGATTTGCCGAGTCATAGATTTGAAACAAATGTGCGTGCCGGCCTACTAAATCATCTCGAACCACAATCGATCGATTTAAAAAAAAAGAAAAAATAATGGCAGTTCTGTCAACTAGCCAAAAGCGCGGGATATTTTCCCGGTATTTCTATATAACGAATTGCAACAATTCTTTAGTTAAGTTCATTCAGTTCTGATTGAATATCTGTGAATATGAACATTTGAGGTAGTGGGAATATAAAGAAACAATGTATATGTTAAAAATATCAGCAATATTTATAATTCTTTCACGTGAGCTATAGAGTAATCTAAACATGGATGAGGTTGACAGATAAATATTTTATTATTTTATTTGACAGATACTAAAAACTGACTCTCATTTTTTTTAGGAATGCTTTAAATGTATTGTTTTCTATCAGCTTTTGTGCACGACATAAAAACTGACGTCATAGGTATAGACGATTATACCTTTAAAGGAGATTAGCAGACAACAGACTATAGTTTTTCATCATCATCATCATCAACAGCTTTTAATAGTCCACTGCTGGAAATAGGCCTCTCCTTAGAAATTAGGTTTTGGCATACTATACCACGCTGATCAGACGTTTGGGTTTGTTTTAAGTGTACCTTTTCTTTGCCGTACTGTTGTCCTGGCTCACCTAATGAATAGTGACTACTGCCGCCCATGGACTGCAACTTAAGAGATACAAGTTCGTTGCCATTTGTGTGAGAGAATTGTTGTTAAAGGGAGTGAAAAGAAATACTTAATACTGGTTTCCAGTGAGGCGTGGTATTTTCTGGGCGTGCTTGCTCATATATGCTGGAGCATAGCTTTCTCTCTCTGAAAGGGACAGTGATAGGAGTCACACAGTGTCAGATAGAGGAATCTATACATTGTTTTATATTAAAACGAAGATGAAAACCGCCCCGGATCTACGATTTTTCAAACCAGGGCTGAAACTTGATAGTGGTGTCCTCTCTCCAGCGTTTGAGATAAATTACTTATAAAAACTTACAAATATTTAAATTCACTTGTAGTGTGGGCCTGTGTGGCGCCTTTTTCTTACAAGTTGACGGTGAGCCAACTAGGCTTCAGTATTCTAGGCGCTTTGTGGAGCAGGTTTTTTATTTACACACTATATTATGATTTTGGCACCCCCTGATACTGATATCCGGGGCGGGTGTTTCTGGGAGGCGCCCCCTGAAACTGCCGCCAGGGGCGGGTGCTCCTGGGAAAGACCTGTTATACTTCTACTACCGTTCTACTATCCATCTGTAAATTGCAAAAGAGTGGCCATGAGTTTGTTTGCCCCTTACTCAACCCCTTGGAAACGGGCGGTTGTGAGACATATCATAGATTTTATATAAGCTTAATTTTTATTAAATTTATTTTGCTATTTGACAAAACAGAGATTGTTGCTGCGTCTGTTGGTCTATGACTCTAGCGTCTACGTAAAAGACGATTTCAAACAATTAAAAAAAATGAAATAAAATACAAAAAAAAAAAACATTTTCGGGTTTTGTCACTTATGTTTGTGTGTGTATCTTTATGTATTTAATTAGCATTTGTATAAAAAGTTTTTCCATTGGATATATACTGAGTGTCATGCATTTCTATTATCTGTGTAATTACCTGAAACTCAAATTGTGAAAATGTTATCGCCCCGCTATGTTGTAATTATGCTGTGGATGTGCTAAATATAAATAAATAAGTAAAGATTCTTAATTTGAGTTTCTCTATGGTTAAAAAACGGGCTTTACCAGAGCCGGTACCAGTTTTATTAACCAACTGATGTTCCTGTGCCGTATGTGAGTCCGTAGTGGCAGTAGTAGATATCGTATTAGTCTCCAATCAGAGGTTGGTCAAGCGGGTATGCAGACCCAGCCTCTCCAAGCCACAGCCCAGTTTTACCATCCATACTTACTGTATCTCTTAGCTTAGCTCCCTCCCTTTTCATGGTTTTTATCACTTTTTTCCGTTGTTCGGTATGAAAACGATTACATTTCCAAAACAACAACTCTTGTCAGCAGCGTCAACCGCGTGGTGACGGATTAAGAATACAGAGTGTCACCACCCCTATTCATCCCGTGGGTGTCGTAAGAGCCGACAACAGCACTGCAGAGAGAAGAAAATCTTGACACAAACCCTATACCAACCCGTCTGGCATGGTATAGTAGGCCAAAACCTCCTTTCTAAGGCCTATGTCCAGCAGTGGACTAGTAAAGGGATTGAGGTTGATGATGATGAACCCTTGTCAGGCAGGCCGACCATAAAAAAACCAGTCAAAACGCTTTGCAATGTTAAAAAAAGAAGAGTACGTGATAATAATTTGCATATTTATTATTAGTTACGATTACAATAAATTATGATAAGTTAATCATAGATTTAGGTATCTTAAGAGTGCGCTAGATAACGATGATTGTGATGATTTTATGATGATCAACGTCATTTCAAATTCAAGTTATCTTTAAATTACTTACTGAAGTACAATTACTTACTGACGTACTGACGCCGTCCCTTAGCAGCTCTGGGCTTGTTTACTGTGTACCTATAATGAAAAACTAAAAAAAGCCGTGTGGTGTCGTGAGACACCCGATAGGAACGAAGTTGCAACGATCGAGTAAAACTGATTCGGCACATTTTAATTACAACGCCATCTATGAAAGTGGCTATTACCTACATATTTTTCAGTTGGTTTCTAATTAAAACAATTTATACATTGGTAAAATCTCCTTGAGAAATGATTTCCTATCTATTTGATAGATGGCGCTGAATGACTGACATAAAAAGATAGAAATGAAAATATCTGGCTTGCTTTCTATAAGAGAGAGAGAGACAGACAGAGAAACATGCGACGCCGCACAGCTCACAATAGCTTACTATAGCAAAAAGCGTCGTGACCAATTTTCGTAAGATTTTTTTCCGTCTAGCCCCCTTTCACAACGCGCGAAAAGGAACTTCGTTCCAATAACTGTTTCTGCTTTGAAATTTTGACTGTCAAAACAGTAAAAGCTTTGAAAAATATGTGTCCAACTGTAGGCAACAAAGTTCCTTGTCGTTGTCGCTGTGTGCGTCATCTGTACTGTCACATATAGAAGGAATAAAGGATATACATTTAATGTTTAAACTTTCATGGGTGGGGAAAGCTTCAACAGGTTTTCAAAAGTGTAAGAGGAGTAACTAGAAAAAAAAAAGTATCTTGTGGATATGTTCTTTGGACGCCAAAAGATCGTCACGTCACAGCCATTACTAGTCCACTGCTGGACATAGGCCTCTCCTTAGAAAGGAGGACGCCAAAAGATGCTCTCATTGAAAGGTCTGACGAGTTTCAAGTGATAGCAAATTTTGGAAAATTCAAATTGCAAATTCGAAAAATCGCCATTTCAAAATACCCGAGCGTGTTAGATTTTATACAGACGGTTCAGCTAGCACAAAAACTAGTAATATTTTTATTGTTTGATTTTTTATTCATCGACACTCAAATCGCCAGGTTTTGTAAATACACACTTTTCAGTATGTCATAAACTCACCTTACCTTAATCTTACACGCTCTGAATCTGATAGGCTGCCCTAGACACTCGGGCCTATAAGTAGGGCTCATGTATGGTGGAGGTCCCCAACTGAGTGTAAAATATTTCTCCGAAATTCCTCGTGTAAATCCCGACATCCCTTCTTGGGCTCCCCTACTGTAGTGCGATACTCCTCATCATCATCAGCAGCCTTTACTAGTCCACTTTTTTATGGTATAAGGGGGCAAACGAGCAGACGGGTCACCTGATGGTAAGCAACTACCGCCGCCCATGGACACCTGCAACTTAAAAGTCACAGGTGCGTTGCTGCCATTGGAGTCCATCCCGCTCGAGTCAACGGGAAGGGGGATTTGGGCTCCGGTAACCTCACTCACTCAGTGAAAGGCAAAGAATTGCTTAACACCGGTTTTCTGTGGGGCCGTGGTATCACTTCGGTCGAGCCGGCCCATTCGTGCCGAAGCATGGCTCTCCCACGATAAAACGTGCTGGACAGTGACAGGAGGTTTTGGCCTACAATACCACGCCTGCCAGACGGGTTGGCATACGGTTTGTTTCAAGGTTTCCTTCTCTTTGCGATATCCATGGCATCATATAAATAAGCTAAACTCGAAAAGTCAAAAAAATATTTAAAAAATAATTGCCGGATACGTGATCTTCAATGTCAATGTCATACTTAACATAGACACGTAATCAACAATCTTGTCTTCTAGAGAATTTTATCGCTACCAAATATTAAAGCTGTAACAATTAAATAAACTATTTCAATATCATAAGTCGTGTAATAAAAATGAATTACCATGGTATACAACTCTTACGTTGACTGATAATAATGTAGTTTTAAAAATATTTAGTTACCATAATGTACACATAAATACACATTTGCATAGGTGATAAAGGCTTAGCTACTGTGCATGAAATATTACGACAATTCTATGATTGTGTGTTAATTGCTACATTTACAGGCTTTTTATAGAAAAATGCTATCATACGTATGAAAATGCTATTTAAAAACCTATGTTTTTAAATGATTTAAACAAGAGAAGGTTTTCAATATGTGAGAATCTCTTAATACTGTGAATACAGATATATAATATACATATTATAAATGGAATATAAAATTAAGTTTTAAATGATTTAGTTTAGTTTAAGATAAGGAATGAGGGATTATGCATAATAGGTAATACCTACCTATGAATTGCGTCACGATTAGACAATATGTCAAACCATTTGATTATTTAGATGTTTATTATCATTGTTCCGTCATAAGTTATCATGCGTCCACCCTAACGTGAGTGGAGTTAGAACAAATATATTATTCTTATTTTTTATTTAAAGACAACTCCCGCACTAGGAATAAATCCTGTGTAGCGGGCGACTTTACAAACATACATGAAACTGACAAAAAGAACACCAAGACTCAGAACAACACTTTGTGAATCACACAAAGTGTCGTTCCATGTTTCGATCGGACTCACAGCACTCAGCGTAGTAGTGAGCGGCGTGATGACCGCCCAAACCACTACGTCATCCGTGCTGTCAAATATTGACCATTGCTTGTAATCAACGTTATCTTGACCAAAGAATATGATTAGCTTATCATAATTCATTGTAACAAGCGTAACTCATATCATATCATATATGCAAATCATCATCAACATTATTACTGCCAGGCCTATTCCCAATTTTATTTGGGATCGGCGCAATATTTACCAATACAAAGCGGTGGAACATCTCTTTGGATCTGCGGCTCTTCGGGGACGCAGGAGCCAGCGTATGTGGTGTTTCCACTAAAAACCACCGGATCCACGCCGTGCCCAGCCAAGCCCTATCCCGGGGAAAGCAGGCTTCCCCACGCCTATCGGCCCAATCAATGTCTGTTGTAGCCCGATCGCACTATCGCCAACCGCAGCAATTAATCTTCCACCAGAGGTCCCCACTCTCTGGCAGCCTGCGGCCCCGTCGACGGCTGATTCCTAGCTACACATAGAAGTCGGTTTGCCTTACGCAAAACCTTCCTTAGGACTTAAGTCGTTTTAAGACGGAACAAAAGCCGAATTTACTGCAGAATATACAAGTATATATTCTACGAAATAAATTTAAAGTAACTAAACAACATATTTATATACACGCGGAATCAAACTCACTTACTACATAGTTTCAAATATCACGTTGTTACATTCGTATCATGTTACTATTGGAGTAAGCTGAACTCTACGTGGCCCGTGGTAATCAGGGACGAGATTCGTATGTATGGCAGGTTCTGCAATACTTAGGTGTAGCGATTTTATTTATTTTGAAGTGAAAACTCCTTTAGCGGCGTTGTACACTTTTTTGTAATGGGTAAAAATTGTTAAACTCGCGTCAGGACACGTGACCTGATCGAAAATTCGTAAGACGGATGGAGAGTAGACAGCCAGCGAGGCGTAGGAGAGGAAGTATCCCCCTCTCTTTCTACGGCGCGGCGAAAATGTATGCCTGCGCCTGCTGTTTCGTTTAGGCGGCGCAGGGCGCTTGCGCGAATGTTCGTGTGTAAACAGCAATTTGTGCAAAATTATTCCCTAACCATTCCAAAATATCAAAAATGCACACCGTTAATATTCAAGTTTTCACTTCTGCCGGCACTCCCGGAGCGCAACCCGTCGTTTTTTTTTAATCAAGCACAATAACCGTATAGTCTATTTGTGAACAAAATACGGCTTTGTTTAATCGACAAGATACGATGCATTTTGTGTGATCATTTTAAAATACTAGGTTTATGGGCTTAAGTTATGAATTTAAGATTAGTGCGTCTTTTTACGCTTTATATTTAGTGACGTATTGGACCTCATCAGCATAAGCCTTCTCTTTGACTTTTGTACTAGCGGCTACAATCCTTTGTGCAACGATATTTGGGGCAGTTATAGTCATCTAGTCAAATCTATACTAATATTATAAAGCTGAAGAGTTTGTTTGTTTGTTTGTTTGAACGCGCTAATTTCAGGAACTACTGATCCGATTTGAAAAATTCTTTCAGTGTTAGATAGCCCATTTATCGAGGAAGGCTATAGGCTATATATCATCACGCTAAGACCAATAGGAGCGGAGCACCAATGAAGAATGTTTCAAAAACGGAGAAAAATTATTACTATTGAGAGACGCAGACGAAGTTGCGCGGGTCAGCTAGTACATGATGAAGGAAAGAAAGAATCTTTCTTACTTTTTCATCTTAAGGTGTACCTCCAAATAAAAAAGTTACTAATTCTGATTTGCACCTGTTTATACATACCTTATATTGTTACCAGCTTTTGCTAGCGACTTAGTTCGTGTGGTGGTTGACACATCATGCATAATAGAGGATATGCTACTACCGAAAATAACACGTTTTCATATAAATTACCATTCAAATTTTGCATTTTTTTAGAGATGGAATTAAAAAAAACCCTTTCTTTGTGTACACCTTACCTAAGTAACATGTGTGCAAAATTTCATGCTTCCGGACCCAGCGGTTGCAACTGTGCGTTGATCGATCCGTCAGTGAATCCCAGTTTTTTCTTTTATAGATATAGATTATTATACCTGTAAATACATAAAACCAGTTAAGGTTGCTTTTAATGGAGTGAATGAGGTTACATTGGATAGTTGGCGATCCACTGCCGTGCGCTTTTCGAGACACTTTTTGCCCCGCACAACCAATCTGTGGAACGGGTCATCATCTGTGGTATTTCCGGATCGATACGATCCTTCAAGAAAAGACCGTACTCCTTCCTAAAAGGATGGCAACGCGTTTGTGATTCCTGAGTTGCAGTCGTTCATGGGCGGCGATGGTCACTTTCTATCAGGTGACCCGTCAGCTTGTCTGCCACCTCTAACATAAAAAAAAGTTGGCCAGTTTAGTAACAAATCAGGCTTGCTGCATAGAAAAAGTGTGTAAAGTGTAACGCTAGATATCGTCAATGTTTTTGTTTTCCATGTTCCGAAAGTGTGGTGACGGATTAAGAATACAGAGTGTAATCACCCCTATTCATCCCGTGTGTGTCGTTAGAGGCGACTAAGGGAGCGAAATACGCAGGACTACAGCACTGCAGGGAGACGGAAAACTTGACACAAACCCTAACCAACCCGTCTGGCCAGCGTGGTATAGTAGGCCAAAACCTCCTTTCTAAGAAGAGGCCTATGTCCAGCAGTGGACTGTTAAAGGCTATTGATGTGATGATGTGATGTGAAAGAATCTAGACCCGTCAAAAACACTCAGGTCTTAGACCTCGAGTGGCGAACAACGTGACCTACTCAAATGACATAAAACTATATTATGATATCTTTGATGATATCATTAAATACAAATAATAATTTTGATGTTATCACTATGTTCATATCAAAATATTATTATTTATATTACTTTTTAATATTTATTGCTCTTATTTTCGGGTTGTGGCGATTTCCACATACAACGAAAAACATATTTAAATGCAATTTAACAACCCCTCGAATACCACCCACCGTTGGTTATGTCGGACTCGAATTGACTAAAAAGCGCACGTAGTCTCGGGTACCAGTAGCCGGATAACGAGCTGTATCCTAGGAATTAAATCTCTGGTGCCCCGACGGACCCTGGGCCATCCGGCGGCCATCCATCGGCTTGTAGATGACCTCCTCATTTGTGGCAACAGAGGTGTCCCCATTTACTTCCTAGAGGGTGCGGCGATCCACATCGCGTCTCGCCGTCAACCCGGTCTGCTTCTGCTAGGGTGGCAGATGGACTCACCTATCACCCCGAGGGCTGTGCTTATAGAGGACGAAACCGTTCTGCGACTTTCGACGCCCGAGTTGTCTGTAGTAGTGCCCATTGACAGGCCTGGCGGACCAATAGAGGTTTAAAACTCTCCGCTCTGCCATCTCCTTAGCAAGCCTAACTTGCACGCAAGGAAGACGGTGGAGTTCCACGCGCTCTCGCTCCGTACCATGACCGCAATCATGTTACTGAACGGAAGAATTCCCACTCTGATGACCACCACGAGGTAACGCCTCTGTACTCTCCACACACGCTGGCATGCCATCGCAATGGTGGCACTCAGGCGTTGGCTCCTTGCAGATCAGACACAGGTGAACTCCGAAGCATTCTTTCACGGTGACTACCTGCGTCAGCCGGTATGAGAGGGTCATATGATGGCTCTCGAGCCGATCCTCCATAACGGGCTTACCGCCGCAATAACGGCGTACCCGAGAACTAATAACCCTGCTTCGCATAATACTAGTTTTTGCGCTATACAACTTATGTGGTCCGCCAGACATGATACCTCGCCTGGCAAGAGCTCCCTTGTATTGGAGGGATATGACATTCAGTCCTCTACAGGGTCTTTTCAATTGTATATCTGTGGATTTCAGTGCTTGGCATTAAAGATAACTACATTGTTCGGTATAATATTCGTCTTTTGAGTTTCCAGATTGGCAGATTTCGGCCAAAGAACTATCGATGATCTCTAACCGATATACTAGGTACGAGAATCATGCTTCGACACAAATCGACCTATTTGAGAGGTATCACGGCTTAACAGTCAAACTGCTTACAGTTCCTTTTTTGCTTTACATCGAGTGAGTGAGGTAAGGGTACAAGAGCCCAACCCCCCCCCCCCCCCCCTCTATTTCTAATGGACTAAAAGGCAGCAACGCACTTATGACTCTTGAGTTGTGGTGAGACTGGTGTATGGGCAGTGGTAGTCACTTTTATCAAGTGACCAGTCTCCTCGTTTGAATAAAAAAACAGTGGATCTCCGGGAGTACCGACAAAGGTGAAAACTTATGTACTTATATACAGAGGTGTCGGTAACGGTAACGGTAACAGTGTCACGTTTTCAATTATTTTTCCCATCACAAAAAATGTCCTACGCGCCTAAAGAATTTTTCACTTCATCAGAGGTGTCGGTAACGGTAACAGTGTCGCAATTTCAATAGTGTCCCATTAAATACATTCTTTTGTTTGTTGTTCAAAATGCCTACGCGCCTAAAGAAGATTTCACTTTAAAAAAAAATGTATATTGCGCTCGCTTCCGCTTACCACAAAGTACCTACACTGGTACGCCAGGTTTAATTAAATCTAGTTGGGTGTGAATGATCTCTCTAAGTGGATTTGGAGACGGAGCACGTTGTTAATTATGACCTAACATAACGATAGCAGGTTTTATCTAGTTTTTATTCAATACAGTAGACTGACTGAGCTGGATATTTTAGAGGTACAGTTTGACCTTTATTGACGACTGTTACATAACGTGATTTTGTTGTACAGTTTCTAGTTCATGAATCAGATGCCATCCATACTATATCTACACTTATAAATATGATAGTGAGTTCTTTTTTTACGCCTAAACCGATTTTAAAATTTTTCGCCAAGGCAAGCTATATTATCAGCGAATAACATAAGGCTTCTTTTCACCAAGATCAAAGACATTCATGCGGGTGGAGTCGCGTGCAAAAGCTGGTATATGATAGTCTTGGAAAGAATGGCCCTAAAAAGCAAGAGTCGAAGACATGGACAGGACGTAGAGCGAACTTAAGCACGAGGCTCGGAACCGATCGAGATGGAGACTTCCTATGGTTGCCCTCTTCCCGTCAAGTTTGAGTACTTAGGTTAAAATTTACGTCTTAACATTTGTTTACATTGTTAGTCAGTTACAGATGATACACAATCCGTGTGATGACGGATTAAGAACACAGAGTGTCACCCCTATTCATCCTGTGGGTATCGTAGGAGCCGACTAAGGGAGAAAACTACGCAGGACAACAGTACTGCAAAGAGAAGGAAAACTTGACACAAACCCGTCTGGCCAGCGTTTATATTAAGCCAAAACCTCCTTTTAAGGAGAGGTCTATGTCCAGCAGTGGACTATTCAAGGCTGTTGATTTGATGTATGAGATGATAACATAATCATCTGTAACTAACAGTCAGCTGATGGTAAGTGACTACCGTCGCCCATGGACACGCAGGAATCAAGAGTCACAAGTGCGTTACCATCTTTTGATTTCCCAAGAAATAGGGTTGAGAATTTGGGTTAATAGCAACGGAAGAATTGCTTAACACGGTTAACGATTTTATGTGAGGCCGTGGGATCACTCCCGTCGAGCCAGCCCATTTATGAAGAAGCATGGCTCTCCCACGGGGTCAAATATGAAGATCTCTTTTATATTTTCGATGGCATTAGTAAAAACGACGAAAAAGCGTTTAAACAATGGCAATAACCTATCAAACATAAATATCCGTTTCAAACATAGGTAATCCTAAGTCTTTATTGCCTGATAACGAAATATCACATAAACAAACAATATGTAAGTAACAAATCACTATCAGGTAACGTGCGACAATCGCCGGAGTTTATTAACATATTGTATGATATCACAGATAGTGGCCCAGTTCCTCACAATAGCAGCCACTCTTAGAACTGGACACAGATTAGGTAATAGAACGTAGACGGAAAATATTGTCATGACTTTTCTACCTAATACGGTGACGGTTGACATCTTGTTATAAAGGTCAAGAGTTTATTTGTTTGATTGAACGTGCTAATCTCATTAAGTACTGGTTTCAATTGAAAAATTATTTTCGTATTGGATAGCCCATTTACAGATAGGCTAACATCATGCTACGATGAGTGGGAACCAAAAATCAATGAAAAGTGTAGGAAAAACAGGGAAAATTTATTCCTTTTGAGAGACGCAATCGAAGTTCTACGGGTCAGCTGGTCACTTATAGAACACAACTCTTTTCAGTAGGATTACCCCTTAATATGTTTATGTTAAGTTTTTTTTTAGGTTACCGCCGAACTTGAAATATAATCTTGTGTCGCGAGGGAACTTTAGAAACATACATGAAATGGACACAAAGAACTCCCATACTCAGCACAACAATTTGTGGTATACACAAAGTGATGTGCCATGTGGGGATCGAAACTACAACACGATGTGACGTGACCGCTTAAACCATTTAAATAAGCCATTCGTGCAGTATTAATTTGACTAATTGATTTTGTGGGAAAATTATACATTCAACATCAAATCCTTGATGAAAACAATCTTTTCGACTATCGAAACAGCGTACTAGTAATTTTCTACACCACTCTAAGTTATTAAGTGTTCAAGAGGAGTCTTAATATTTCAAGTTTAATTGATGCAAGGGAGCATAGCCCTTAGTACGAGTAAACCTACGTACCTGATGGCATAAGTCAGACTGTTGTACAATTTCAGCCGCAAATAGTGTAACTGTCAGCGGTTATTCGTCTCCTGGAACTAGAAACCAACTTTGTCTCCTACAAATTAGGCTCTGGTCAATCCATCACAATACCCTTTTTTGTATCTATTACGTTGAGGTAATACTTGAGAGGAGTATTTTTAAATAATAACATATTTTTGAGATGAATCTTTGAAATTTCTAATTAATACTGTCAACTAGCTTCTGTCCGTAGATCCGCTAGAATTAAAGTAACGCTTGTGTTTTTTTTTCATGTGGAATCTGCCCATTTGGCCCAGTAGGATGCTGGGGTTTGCAATGTTTGCCATACTGCTCCCTAGACAGGAGGGATCCGGGAACAGCTTATATCGAGACATCCGCACCCCTCCTAGCGCCTGCCCTCGCCTCCGTGTCTCCTTAAAGTTAACTCAACCTATCAGCATGAACATTCCATGTCAAGGAAACAGAACATAATACATATAAGGCATCTATAGTATATAAGTATTGTCGATGGGAGATACTGAAGTTATTGAGAACAAGTTTTCCTTCTCTTTTCAGTGCTGTTGTCCTGCGTAGTTTACTCCCTTAGGCCCGTATTTTAAAAGACGTCTCAAGTGTCGGTTGAACTCTGATTGCCTGAAACTAGTTTTAAGTGCAGATCAAATCTTAAGTATCGATCTTATTATAGAACGCGTTTTAAGTTTTACTCAGTTGAAACTAGCTTCAAGTATTGATTTGAACTTACAGTCTGTTCTCAATTACGTTTTTGCATGATTGACATTATTATTCCGCATTACGCAGCTAATTATTTAAAAAATACTTTTCTTTTACAAACATAATTTCTGTAAATTTGTATATAATAAACTATTGGCTAGTGTAGCAATGTTAACATATTAACAAGCTTGTTGTTCGTTCAAAATTAAATATAATAAATATTAAAATAAAAATGACTAGCTATATGAATAGGCTATAACGGGACGTTCAAGTTATTTATCAATCCTTGTCATGTTGAAATGTCAAACGATGTTTTTATTTGATATTTCTGAAATTTATATTACTATACTTTTATAACATAAACCAAAAGGTTGTGGTAATTTAAACTGGTATTGTGTGTGGAAAATGTGAATTTTGGTGAATTTCATATCAATTAAGGTAAATTAAAGTGAAATTGATTATAGTATGACAAGTAATTCTTTCGTAAATAAAGAAAAGTAAATCTTTCGTAATTATTCAAAAACAAATAATCGTAAAACATATTAATTATCCCTAAATGCCCTAGAAATCACCGCTTGAGACTAGTTTCAGCTTGTCTCACGTAAACAAAGATCACAGCTGTCAAAATCTATACCTGAGCACGGTACTATTATAATACAGTACTCCAACTTCATACAAACGGACGAAACGCGAGTTATACCTACGCGCCTCGATCTCGGGGTGCGCTCGGGGCGCAGACAGTCACGGCTGTACCGCAGTGTCGAACGGACGGTGTGTTGTTTTTTTAACAATAACCGTGCGATTTTTTTTCTAAAAAACAGTGAATATGACGAGTAGGAAATATTGTGCTGTTTTTGGTTGTATGAATTATTCAATAACGCATCCAGACGTTTTTTTAAATTACCTGGAAACTCTGAAAGGTAAGACTATAAAATAATTTTACTTACTAGTAGGTAGGTACATAATGTGTGTCTTTTTAATGGATTAGTATTTCCTTTTATCTCACGAAAAAAAAGGTGTTTGGATTAACAAATAAAGCGAATAGAGTAACGGAAAGTTATTGAGACGAGTGAAATAGGTAGTTATATGCGGTTCTGAATGAATCATGATGCAATAGGTACCTACCTACTTACGCTTGTGTTAAAACTTCGGTGCATGTGTGTTTTGTTACTTTGCATAATTCTAAGTAAAAAAGACGTGGTATTTTATTATTAATAATATTTGTTTATTATCTGTGTGTATGAATAATACTAGAATTTTTTTTTACCGTCTGTGTGTCATTAGATAGTTTTCGAAATTTTCACAAAGTGTTTCTGCTGCTACTATAACAACATATACCACTAAAAACTGGTTTTATTTTCTCGGTATTAAGAACAACAGCTAGACTCATATATAATATTTAGATGTTTGAGGGTTGTGATTTTATAACATTCGTAGTCAGCTGTTCAGCTTTTTAATAATTAATTAATTGGTGACCAAAGAATTTTTGTTTTGAGTTGTTGCGAGTTGTAGGTAGTTACCTAATTTTTAGAGACGTTAATAAGCTGAGATAAAAAGTTACTTACTCGTCAGCTGTTTCTTGCATTCTAGTTGAGTAGGTAGGTGTTTGTTTTTGAGTTTCTGAGGATTGGAGTTTTGTAAAGCGTAAGGAGAAAGCACATTTTTTTTATTCTATAGAAGGATTTTTAAGCTATTGCATAGCTTTTATCGCGGGCTGACCGAATCAAGAAATTCTCAAAACCTAACGAAAAATCCCTGACACCACGCAGATTTTTTTCTTTTAAAAAATAAAAAAGAGTGCCACATGTATTTTTTTTTTCAGACGTCTTCAATGGTTGCAACTGATCCGGCGAGATGATTTGGAAAACAAACCTAACTTTAGTTCCTACCAAGTTTGTGAAAAACATTTTAATTTGGAGGATGTATTACATTCATCAAATAGAAAACTTTTAAAAAAGAATGCCCTACCATTGTTGATGCTGCCAAGCTTAGCTAGTACTGATCCAGGAGTCTCTCTAAATGAAGATAAACAAACCCAAACTGCTCCGTTGGTAGGAAATGAAAATAGTACACAGACTGAAAATGCAACAAATGAAATCTTTGCTCAAACCTCAACGAGTCTCTCTAGCAACACTCCAAGAAAAAGAAAATTGAAACTTGAACTCCTCCAATGCAGAATGAAAATAAAATAATTAAATCTACCAATCAAAAAACAACACGCATTTTTATTGAACACTTCCTATTCAATATACAAAGTATTTCATTTATTTATATAAAAAGGATATTTACAATCACAAATCTAAATAGAAACAGAAAGTAGGCAAATATAATTAAAATGCTGGAGACGGACAGCCCTAACGCATGTTTACGTACCGCGCGGCTGTAGGCATTTATTTCTATCATGCGCCCGAGTTACGCTACTGTATTATAAGTGTACCGTGACCTGAGTAATGATTTCGACATAAACATCGTTCTAAAATAAGCTATCACTCACTTGAGTATGGATCGGTGAATCTCGTTTTAAGTGACGTTCAATAATAAAATCTCTACTTAAAATTAGTTTTAAGACTAGATTCACGACTGAGACACCTTTTAAAATACGGGCCTTAGTCGGCTCTTACGACACCCACGGGATGAATAGGGGTGGTGACACTCTGTATTCTTAATCAGTCACCACACGGGTATGTCATAAGTAGGTATGTATTATCATTAAATACGAGTATAATAAATCTGAGAATTCACTGGTAGAAATTATGTGTATTACATTTAAATATATATTACAGTGACACCTTGCCTGCGATGCCCGATGGTCGTGGTATAGTCAGACGTTGATTCTGCACAAGTATTTACACGTGCTACTTTTGTGTACCTCGATAAACAGCAGAAAGCTTTGATAATCGAGGCGCCATTTTGCTTTGTGTTCCATAAAACATACAGCGCTATTTGAGCGACATCACAACATTGTTTGCCTGGATATTTTTTGAAGTGAAAACTTCTTTATTGGGCGTTTTGGAACAAGAAACAAGAGTGTATTTTTTGAGATGGGAAAAAATAGTTGAACTCACGACACTGTTACCGTTACCGACACCAGTATCTACATATATTGGATCCGTTTACACGAGATTTGAGTGTAGCTAAAGATACATTGATAATATAACTATATTTAATATAAAAATATATTGTGTATATACGTACAACATAGATATATATATATTGATTTCGGAACTTTTCGAATCGAAAAATAAAACAATTGTTTTTCCTGCTATAATGAAACTTTATAAATTTTCAAGTTTTTATTTCTGTCAGCCCTCCCGGAGTGCCACTGTTTTTCTAAAGACAACTCACATACTAGGAATAAACCCTGTGTCGCTTGACTTTACGAACATCCATAAAAAGGGCATAAAGGACACCCAAACTCAGAACAACAATTTATGGATCACACAAAGTCTTGTCTCGTCTGGGGACCGAACCCACAACACTCAGCGCAGTAGGAAGCAGCGAGGTGACCGCTTTAACCACTACGCTATCCGTGCAGTCAGATATCTATCTATTAAGCTTCTAGGTTAGCCGGAGTTCGGCCAAATAACTATCTCTTCGATCTCTAATCTATATACTCGTTAATAATAGTAGGATAACTATGCTTCTTCACAAAATTAAATAGGTCGGCTTGAGTGGTGCCACGGCCTCATAGAAATACAATATTAAGCACTGCTCTTGTGGCCTTACATGAATTGAGTGAGATTACCGGAGTAGACGACAAATTTGCGACAATGGCAGGTCCCCATACATAATTTTATTTGAACTGAAATGTTAGCGTTTAAATATCAAAAAATCCTTAACACTTGAGAATTTATTCTTGACCATTCTGATATCAAAATAACTTGCGAAAGAAGTCTAGGAAAAAAGATATTGGATTTTGAATGTTTCGAGGTTAAGTACTAACATATTGTTAATGTTTTGTTTGAAACTAGATGGCGTTGTGTGTCAGATAGCCAAAAATATTATTTTCATTATTATTACAGTATATGAAATAAAAAAAAATAAAAGCACAACATCTATTCGAGTTTAAACACAAATTAAACAAAAATAAAATAACAAACGTGGTGAGTCCGGAACTTGACAGGATCTAAACCACAGATTAAGAGATATGTACTAAACGACGACGTATCGACATTTTGAAAAATATCGATGTATGTCTATTTATGTGCCGTTATCAATGACAATGTATTTTTCTCATCACACTGTGTAGTGGAAAAATAACGTAACTATATTCTATTTCTTTAGTGTGTTTAAAATCGTTTAAAGAGAGTCAAAAATATTTTAAATCATTTCTAATTATGTTGATTCAGTCACTCTACCGTACGAGTGAAGACGTGGGCAGAAGCAAATTCATAATCATAATAGTGAACCTTCGGTAAATATTTCAGCCAAAGCTATAAGAATCGATTATCGATAAATTGTTCCATAATATAATATTGCCACCACGCATCCCTAGTCAGTTATACGTGATGGCGAATCTGACATTACGTACTTAGGTCAAATAAAATCTTTAAAAATATCTTATCTCTTATAAGACTTATACAACACATGGTGGTGTAATGATAAATCATAGAAATAAAATTGATTAAGTTTACTGTGACTCGATTTTTTAAACGCTTAAGTTTTAGGTAAATATGTTTCTGCCATTGTTCTTTACTGGGCAAATGTAGAACGATAATGTTTCCCGAAGTCGTCGAGTCATATCACGTGAAAGCAGGACCATGTTTCTTCGTGACATGTCCCCTCATGCACACTTAGCTTAAAAATGTTATTCACAGATAAATAATCAGTGGAAGTAAATGAAAGTACTGTATTATATCAATCAAGATATGTGACATACATTATCGTGAATCATTAATCATTTATAAATAATCCTTATATAATTATTGTTTTGACAGTCGCAGAACTTTTTTTTTTCATTGTCTTTAAATAGAAAACTGACTAATAGATAAAACATAACGAAAGTCCAATAAATAGGTACCAAAGAAGACAAGTATTGAAAGTTCTAAAAGCTTTTTGTTTTAAAACTTTAATTTTATCTTTTTCTGGCAGAGTCTTCTTTATGTATCATTTTTGCAATTTCCAACGTTTAACGTGAAACCGAGAAGTTGTTTGAACTAATACCGGCCGCAGTTCCGAATCCATCACCACCAGTCCCAACACTTTGGTAATTGACACTCTACCCCTGGCGTCGTATAACCAATCTATAGAACATATGGGCGCCTACGGTATTTCTGGACCGATACGACTTCCAAACCTTCAAAAAAAGGCGTACCTCTTCAAAGGCCACCAACCAGCTTATAATTCTCGAGTTGCAGGCGTTCATGGGCAATAATTAATTTCCATTACATACATTTTAAGTAGTATTTGGATGGAAATTGAATTTTAGTGCAACTAGTCGTTTTGTAATGGTATACAAACTCAGACGTTTCTGCCTATTGCCGTATCTGTTCTCATAATCATTGTCACTTCACCTGCGGATATAGATTAACGACTTCTAATAGGTCTCTGAGAAGGTCCCGTCTGTAATAATGCAGGAATAATTTCATTTGATAGATTGCAAATAGAATTTCCGCACTTCATGTTCTCGCAATAAGGGTCAATGTAATATTGTTTATTTTTTATAGCGAAGGTAATGCTTCAGGGTGGTCTCTTACGTTCTACCGAGTAAAAGAAAGGTTTCTCGCCGATAAAGAAACCCAAATCCCCATGTTTGCTATATTTCGTCATTTAAAAAGTTTTAATTTAATTTATTGTGCACTGTAAAAAAGTATAAGACACGTTTATTAATACGAGTAATCCCTCCATGATCCTTAACACAAAGGCGAAGGCGAAGGCGATATTCTGGTTGCTTGTCAAATATTTAAGAAATGAGCACACAAAATTGAAATGAAAAATGTGAAGTATTTTGAAACTCTAAATTTTTGATTTTCAATATTTGGTTAAATCGAAAAAATAAACGCCTCAGAAAATCTACGTAACATTGTCTCTGACTACGTTAATATTGCTTCTTTGGGCTCAAACGAAATAGATGTAACTCTTGCTTACCAATATAACTAGACAAATTAGGCCCCTTTCCAAACAATTACGACAAGCTTGGTTATCAGGATTGGCATCATATTTAACCGACTTAAAAAAAAAGGAGATACCTACTGAATTCGCTTGTAGATTTTTTAGTTTATTACCTCAGAAGTCCGGTATTTACAAAACGATTTTGAAAATGATTTGATGAGGTCGTGGTATCCTCCTGTTTGTTCCCATTCAAATTTAAAAAAAAAACACCCTTAAAAGTGGAGAATTAATACACACTCACACTCGACTTTTTGCATTGAAAGTGTGTTTTCTGGACACACTGCCAGACATAATCTAGGTCATTAAATAAATACCTATAACGTGTAATAAACTAGCAATTCCTTTTATAGTCACGATAGAAATAATCGTTCCGTGTAGTAAAAGTTTATAAATAACACTTATAATGCTCAATTCTTTATTTAGTAGGTTATAATTCAATAAAGACACTTCCGACACTATGTAGGAAATGCCCTCGAAAGGGCCAATGTATTTATAACTTTGAGCTGTATACATAACTTAAAACAGCTATCGATAATTTCTAATGTATTCAGTAATATTCAGCTAATTGAACCAGATACTACGTTATGACATTGGGTGACTCACTGGTTCAATAAAGGATTTGTTCTATACGTGAATAATTTTATTAAGATACGTTAGGGTTAAATAAGGTTGTTCGATACCAAGTAATTGGAGAATTGAATAAATCTATATCTCTATAAAAGAAGAAATAGACAGAATGATTCACTGAATGATCGATCAACGCAAATGTTAAACGACTGGGTCTAAAAGTATGAAATTTTGCACAAATGTTCTTCAAGTGACGTAGGTGTCCACTTCTCCTTCTTCGTCGTATCAACGGGTGAACACCCCTAAATTTTGTCGGCCCTAAATTCCGCCATAGCCACGGAATTGTCCGTTGCTCTCCACAGCTCCTTTACACTGTGTGCACTAAGAAAGGATCTTTAAAAATTCCACCCTAAGGTGCAAAATGGGACTTGGAAATTTATATGAAACTTCGTTATTTTTGGTAGTACCGTTTTCAAACTCATAAAAGGTAAAGATTGGGAGTTTGTAAGTTCGGGTTAGTCTCAGGGACTACTGGTTCGATTTTAAAATACTTTTAGTGTTGGATAGCCCTTTTATCGAGAAAGTATTTAAGATATGTCTACATTTTAGATTGTGGGGTGGGGACCCGGTGATCTGTAGCACAGGTTTTTAACTTAAATCAGACACCGACTCCTCACAAAAATGTATGTATGAAGGAAACTATATCTTTATGTAAATTTGAAGATTGTTAATGAAACGATCGCCAACCCGCCTGCCCAGCGTGGCGATTATGGGCAAACCCCTCCCATGCAGACGCAACAAAGGCCACGGCCCCCAGTTCCCGGCGGCCCCGCTATTCCTGGTCATGGTGGCCACCACGGTAAAGGCGGGGCAGGGGGTGCGAAGAATCTCCGGGCTACGGGAGGCCACCACAACCGACTGACCCTGGCTACGTACAACGGACGCACGCTACGGCTAGACTCGCATCTGGCGCAACTTGAGGTGGAACTTGGGAAGATTAGGTGGCATATCCTAGGGCTATGTGAAGTCCGAAGAGAGGGGGAGGACACCATAACCCTCGAGTCAGGCCACCTAATGTACTTCCGCGAGGGAGACCAACAATCCCAAGGTGGGGTTGGGTTTCTGGTAAATAAGTCCCTATCTGACAACGTTGTGGAAATTTCCAGTGTGTCGAACAGGGTAGCGTACCTCATTATCAAGCTCACCGAGAGGTATAGCCTCAAGGTTGTGCAAGTGTACGCACCGACCTCGGCACATTCGGACGACGAGGTGGAGGATATGTACGATGACATATCGAGGGCCCCCCACTTCACAACTAAGACCCACTACAACGTTGTTATGGGTGACTTCAACGCTAAAGTGGGAGTACAGAATTGCGGCGAATCGGTAGTAGGATCCCATGGATTTGGAAGCAGGAATCATAGGGGGCAAATGCTGGTCAACTTCCTCGAACGGGAGGGGCTGTTTTTGATGAATTCTTTCTTCAAGAAACAGCCCCAAAGGAAGTGGACGTGGCAAAGCCCCGACGCTATGACCAGAAATGAGATCGATTTCATCATGACGGATAGAAAGCACATATTCAGAGACGTCTCAGTGATCAATAGGTTTAATACCGGTAGTGATCACCGACTTGTCCGGGGCTCTCTGAATATCAACTTTAAGGCGGAACGTGTCTGTTTGATGAAATCCAGGCTCCGACCAACTCGGCTCCAAGCCATGACAGGATCTGAAACGTTCCAGTCAAAACTGGAAAACCGATTCGCTGCCGTGGAAACCACAATCGACGTAAACCAGAACCTCAAAAATGTGGTTCAGATCCTCAGGGAAGAAGGTATGAGATTTTGTGAAATGCAGCGTAAGGGCAGGAAGTCGAAGCTTTCAGAAAGGACCCTAGGGCTGATGAAGAAACGACGTGAAAACCCACCTGTCACTTTGTCGGCAAAGCGGACTCTAAACCGAGAGATCAGTAAACTCGTACGACACGACCTCCGGTGCTCCAATACTCTTTCAATTGAAAGAGCGATCGAGCAAAATCGGGGGTCAAAAGTGTTCGTACAATCTCTTGGAAGAAGCCACCTGACAAAGTTGACTACAGAAAGTGGAGAAGTCGTTGCTTCGAAGCCGGCAGTCCTTTTGGAAGTGGAAAGCTTCTATGGCCGGTTATACGCTTCGCATGCATCTCGACCTGATCCCGAAAATGAGGACTCTAGAGCCACATTAACACGTCACTACACCGAAGACCTGCCAGAAGTTAGCATTGACGAAATCGAGATGGCTCTTGGACAGCTGAAAAATGGAAAAGCCCCTGGAGAGGATGGCGTTACAACAGAGCTGCTGAAGGCCGGGGGTAAACCCGTACTAAGGGAGCTCCAAAAGCTCTTCAACGCTGTCCTGTTTGAAGGGAGAACTCCAGAAGCGTGGAGTAGGAGTGTGGTCGTCTTGTTCTTCAAAAAAGGGTGACAAGACCAGGTTGAAGAACTATCGACCCATATCCCTTCTAAGCCACGTCTACAAGCTGTTTTCGAGAGTCATCACGAACCGTCTTGCGCGAAGACTCGACGAATTCCAACCACCGGAGCAAGCTGGGTTTCGGAGCGGATATGGCACCATAGACCACATCCACACAGTGCGGCAGATTATACAGAAGACCGAAGAATATAATCAGCCCCTGTGTCTAGCATTCGTGGACTATGAGAAAGCCTTTGACTCGATCGAGATCTGGTCTGTTCTGGAGTCCCTGCAGCGTTGCCAAGTAGATTGGCGATACATCAAAGTGATGAGATGTCTCTACGAAGCCGCCACCATGTCCGTCCAAGTACAGAATCAGCAAACAAGGCCCGTACCATTGCATCGAGGAGTGAGACAAGGGGACGTTATTTCCCCGAAATTGTTCACAAATGCAATGGAGGACATGTTCAAGACGCTGCACTGGAAAGGGCGTGGCATCAATATCAATGGCGAATACATCTCTCACTTGCGATTTGCAGATGACATCGTCATCATGGCAGAGACGTTGCAGGACCTACAGCAAATGCTGAATGACTTAGCTGACACTTCTGTACGCATCGGCCTACGGATGAACTTGGATAAAACCAAGGTCATGTTCAACGAACATGTACTACCGGAACCGATTGCGGTACACGGTGCCGTTCTCGAAGTTGTTCAAAATTATGTGTACCTCGGGCAGACATTGCAGTAAGGTAGAAACAACTTCGAGGACGAGGTGAACAGAAGAATTCGGTTGGGTTGGGCAGCGTTTGGGAAGCTACGTCGAGTCTTCTCATCGTCGATCCCACAGTGCCTTAAGACGAAAGTCTTTAATGAGTGCGTCCTACCCGTCATGACATACGGAGCTGAAACGTGGACACTTACGGTACGGCTGGTCCACAAGTTCAAAGTCGCTCAACGTGCTATGGAAAGGGCTATGCTCGGCGTTTCTCTAAGGGATCGCATCAGAAATGAGGTGATCCGGCAGAGAACTAAGGTCACCGACATAGCGTACCGGATCAGCAAGTTGAAGTGGCAGTGGGCTGGCCATATTAGCCGCAGAACCGATAACCGTTGGGGAAAACGAGTTCTTGAGTGGAGACCGCGTCTCGGCAAACGTAGTGTAGGACGCCCACAGGCCAGGTGGAGTGACGATTTGCGCAAGATGGCTGGCAGGAGCTGGATGCGAGAAGCCCAAAATCGATCTAAGTGGCGTGCAATGGGAGAGGCCTATGTCCAGCAGTGGACTGCGGTAGGCTGATGATGAATGAAATGCTGTACATTTTATGAGGAGATATAAATATATATATTATAAATAACATTATACGACCAATAGGAGCCCGGTACCGATGAAAAATATTGCGAAAACTTGAAAAAATTATTAATTTTGAGGGAAGCTGAAGAAGTTCGGCGAGCCAGCTAGGTACTCATGTATTAGGACGTGGGAGAGTTATGCTTCGGTACAAAGGAGTGAGATTGAGATTACCCGGGAGTCAAAACTCCCCTCCCTCTGTTTGGAGGGATCTCAAAGGCGCAATGCGACAGTTTTTTTTGTTATATTATAAGCTAGCTTAGTCCATTCATACGTACTAAACTACTATAGAGAGAAATTTCGTACGTGACTTACTTAGGTACTTTTGTAGTGTTAATGAGAATTAATAACTAAAAAAGCAAACATAAACTATAATAAAAAAAAACAAAAAAAAACACGCTTTTGTAACTAATAATTTATATTTTAGCTTTTGATAAAAGAAAAATAAAATTTGAATACTTACGAGTATGTAAAGACACTCGTAAGTATTCAATTTTTTAATTTTCAGTACTAACAGTGATTATAATTCAAACCTAGTATCTTTGTACAGTACCTTTGTACAGTTATATATACACTGTACCTTTGTACCGTATCTTTGTACAGTACAGTACAAGCAATGTAGCCCAAGTGAACAGACATCAAATGAGTTTAAACTATCTTAAATGTCTGCAAATATATTGTCTCTGTCTGCCTTATCTTTCCTTTAAGTACAGAAACTTTGAATACGCCCGTAATGTATGTATTTTTCAATAAATTTTCAATAAATGCATTTGGTTCGCTACGTTGGACTGTCGATTATGCTAGATTTTGTCGTTATCCTGTCAGCTGGTAGGAATAAACAAACGATGACGCCACCTGTAAATAAAAAGAATATAATCTAAAGTTTTAGCTCAAATATCACTGACCACAGTCACTTGCTCACTGCAAAGTCATTAACACACATATATATATATATATATGTACATATATATACATATATACAAACATGACTGACTTCAATGCGTTAACTTTATGATGAATTGTAATAAACGGCAATTTTCATTCCTTTAATTTTCTACCTTTAGGCCTAGCATTTTTATTAGTGTCCGTGTAGTGACAGATTAAGAATACGGAATGTTACTTCCTAAATTCATTCAATTTGGGTGTAATAAGAACCAACTAAGAAAGAAAACTACGCAGGACAACAGCACTGCAAAGAGAAGGAAAACTAGACACAAGCCCGTTTGGCCAGCGTGGTATAGTAGGCCAAAATCTCCTTTCTAAGGAGAGGCCTATGTCCAGCAGTGGACTATTAAAGGCTGTTGATGGTGCTGACTTTCTTTTAACATTTTAATGGGACCAAACGTGAAGTATATTCTTCCAAAATAAAAAGAAGAAATTTCTAACTCGGTTTTGTGATGTCGCAATTCTGAGATAAAATCTTAAAAAAATACGAAAGAACCTTCTTATTTTTTGTAGTCTGTTAAAATAATGAAAAATTATGCATTTAATTATATCGAGTAATTGATTTCTTTGGACAGTAGAGTTACTAGGTAACGATGTGTAAAAGTATTATTGGGAATGAGTTTGAATAATTAAATCTAAAATCGATTTTTTCTGCTTTAACTTTAAGAGTTAAAGGCTAGATTTACGACTAAAAAACATGTTTAAGGGTAACATTTTAGACTTAGACTAGATGAAGAGACGGATTAAGAATGCGGAGTCACCACCCTTTTTATCCCGTGGATGTTGTAAGAACCGATTAAGGGAGCAAACTACGCAGAACAATAACACTGTAAAGAAGAGGAAAACTTGAAACAAACCCTATACTAACCCACAACGGGCCAGCATGGTATAATAGGCCAAAACCCTCTTTCTAAGGTGAGGCCTATGTCCAGCAGTGGAGCAGCTATTAAAGGATGTTGATATGATGATGTTATCAAAAGTTTTTAAAAAGTCTTACCAAACACAAATGCAGACCATGTATAGAAAGTAGCTTCACAGTGTTGAGTGATAGCAGCCCCTACGAGACTCACTGCGGTGAGAGAGCAGAGACGAGCCACCATCATGCCTAGACTGGTTACCAGTCCTCTGATGATTATAATAATGTAACATACAATATAAAATAGATATCAAGTGAATTAATAAAGTTATATATATATAATAAAAAAAAACGGTCAGGTATGAGTCGAACTCCGCCGAGGGTTCCGTACCTACCCAGATTTTACGTAGATTTTCGAGAACATTTGTAAGTACCAAAATTTATCTTAATATTCAACTTTTTTGTTTTTTGGAATTATTTGTGCTGTAAGACGTTTCTTTTTGCCAAATTTCGTGATTCTAGGTCAACGGAAACTACCAAATAGGATTTCGACCCAAGACCTATAGGGTACTTCCGGTTGACCTAGAATTGTCAATTTTGATTAAAAGCAAGGTCTTACAGCACAAGTAAAGAGAAAATTCTGAAAAATAAAAAAAAGTTGAAAATTATGGTAAATTTAAGTACGAGTACTTACAAGTTTTCCCGAAAATCGAAATTTGCCCATATCTTTTTATCGTGTTGACTCAGGACCTTGATTTTTATACACCTAATAGGGGCCATAGACCTTAGTGTCTGGTATAAATTTCAATTTGCTAGGTCTACCGGTTCCTGAGAAAATCGGTGGTGACACACGGACAGACGGACAAGAAAGTGATCTTATAAGGGTTAATTTTTTATCTTTTAAGGTACGGAACCCTAAAAAGGACTCTTAAAAAAACTGCCATATTGTTTTTTTTCGAGTTAAAACGTCACTCGGGATGGAACAGTTATTTAGGATTATATAATTTATGATACAATAAAAAAAAACTGAATAAAAACTACTGGACTATAACCTAAGAGCAAAATTATGTACAAAATTTTATAATAGTTTCTTTTTTAGTCACAAGTGTTACGAATGAAATGATACGTGAGCAAATAGTTTAGCGTATCTCAGAAGAAGACATAATTACTTAAATTTCAATTTATTAGTAGGCAAAATTTATGTTGAAACCTAGAGGTTTATTAATACTTATATAATAACGCGGAAGTAGTAGCAAAAAAGATGTATGTATGATAGTTGAAAATAAGAGTAGAGGCTAAACAAACACAAGATAGATTTACTGCTTAAAAAAACATGAGAGATTGAGGATAAAGGGTCCCAAATAAATTTGAGAAAGATGATGATTATAATAAAGCTGAAGTAATAAGTGGTTTAAGCGCCGCTTCCTATTACGTCGAGTGTTGTGGGTTCAAACCCCACATGGGACAACACTTTGTGTGATCCACAAATTGTTGTTCTGAGTCTGTTTGTACTTTGTGTCCGTTTCATGTATGTTTGTAAAGTCCCCCGCGACACAGGATTTATTCCTAGTGCGGGAGTTGTCTTTAAAAAAAAAAAAAAAAAAAAAAAAAAAAAAAAAAAAAAAAAAAAAAATTTGAAATACTACCTAAAATATTATTACTTACGTACCTATGTAAGGCAGGATACAAGTTCACAAAATAGGATGATATGCAACCAACTCCTAATGAAGTGGCTTGAAGCAGCGTAAAAAATATCATATTGGCGATAGGATTCTTCACGTTCACCAGGAGTTCACTAACTCCAGATACGAGGAGTACCGCTATTAGTAGCATACGAGGGCGGGAAGATACTTTGACGACGGCTATGCTCATGAGCCAGTAGAAGACACCATAAACCATACCGGCGTATATTGTGTTTGTAGATATTTCGTCGTTGCATTCGAGCTGCAAAAGAATATACAAATAATTAATGCATAAAATTCCGTGTGGTAGTGGATGGACAATACGAAGTGTCACCACTCCTATTTATTCCATAGGTATCGTAAGAGCCGACTAAGGGAGCAAACTACGCATGACAACAGAACTGCAAAGAGAAGGTAACCTTAAAACAGCATATACCAACCCGTTTGGCCAGCGTGGTATAGTAGGCCAAAACCTAGGGAACTAGGGAAAGACCTGTGTCAAGTAGTAGACTACTAAAGGCTGTTGATGATTGATGATGATGATTCCTCATAAGCATTTTCACATTTTATGAATTTTCTCCAATATGACATGTGGAAAGTCATCGTTGGTGAGTTTGCAGTGTAGTGCTTTTTTTTTGCTTCACTGTGATCATTAACTTGTGAACAGACAATTGGCTTTTATTAAGACTCTCAATTGGCTTTCAGAAACATTCAGGAATACTTGTGGAAAATTTCTGTTACTGTAGATTTCCTCACGTGTATCAAACAAGTGATCACTAATCTTTAAAAAGCGTTCACCGTATGACCTTTTCATTTAAAAAATATCAGACAATTCGCTAGATATTGTGTGTGTGCGCTAGGTAACTGTCGGCAATTTAGCTCAAGCAATTTATTTCTTGAGTTCATAAAAAAGTTATTTTTACGGTTTGGTGCTCATTAAGTAAAGGTCATATTTATTTATTTGTTTGTTGATTTGGTATACTTAGAGCATACATACCCTACATTCTTATATTGACGATCGGATGGTGTAGTGGTTTGTGTAACGGACTGCTATTCCAAAGGTCGCGGGTTCGATTCCCGCTCAAGTCAAACATTTGTGTGCATGAACATTTAATGTTTGATTTGGTCTGGGTGTTTCTATGTATAATATGTATGTATTTACAAAAAAAAGTATATGTGTATTTATATCAGTTGTCTAGTACCCATAGTACAAGCTCTGCTTAGTTTGGGACTAGATGGCGTTGTGTGAATGTGGTAGAATATTATTATTATTCTCTTTATTTCATTAAATATACATTATAAATTACATTTTTAAATATATTTATATACAAAAATATTATTATTATATTATAACAATTGCAAATAATGTTTAATTTCTGGTACGCACGCTTATTACCGGTACACACAATATTTAAACAACATAAGGAATTACTATGCTAGATCATTAGTTGTTGAATCCTAATAAGATGTTAGTAGATGATAAGAGGATATTAGTATTAAATAAGATCTTGGATCTATGTTGGATAGATGTTATTTTACTTATACGAGAGTATGCCTTAGAGTCATTTATGCATTTTTTAAATATAATGGATAAAAAAAGTAAATTCATACCGTTTGAGTATTATTTAATTGGCTACTGCTATCTCCAAATAATCTCTGACAAAAACTTTGCTCGGAGCTATCTGATGTATTAAAAGATTTGAAGAAGTAATTTACTATTGTTGGATACCACATTGTGAATGCGTTGTTTCTGAAATAAAATAAAAAAATATAGTAAATAATCAGCGACAGTTGCATAAATCTGGACTAGGAATTTGTTTAAGGTGGTACCTACGGGACAGCCCAACCGTCACTTTATGATAACTATGAATAATCATCAACAGCCTTTAACAGTCCACTGCTGGAGAAAGGTCTCTCCTTAGAAAGAAGGTTTTGGCCTACTATACCACGCTGGCCAGATGGGTCGGTATAGGTTTTGTTTTTTCGTTTGTGTTGTGTTGTTTCCTTCTCTTTTCAGTGCTGTTGTCCTGCGTAGTTTGCTCTCTTAGACGAATTTTACGACACCCACGGGATGAATAGGGGTAGTCACACTCCATATTCTCAATCGGTCACCACGCGGACACTTACAGACTATGACTAAAATATTTCCCAATTGCACATCAACAACAATCTTTCTTAAAATTTTAAAATTGGATTAGGAATAGATAAAAAATCTATGCCTATGTTTATTGTCTTTTAACAGGGGTTTGACATCGTGAGTTATAGGTAAGTATAGTTTGACAATGAATATAGTTCAAGCCACTATTTTAATTTTATCTGCAGGATGGAACCGGGGCCCAAGTGCGCATTCGGCGTGGCGATTGGTGAAGATTTCAGTGAAGGCTGACCATCTAATAGATGTGAAATAAACTCACACTACGCCCTCTGAAATGTGTGGGATTCCACAAGGTACAAAAATTGGTCTGTTATTATTCATTTATGTCAGGTATACAAAATGATACAGCTTATTAGTGGTATTGCGGTGAAGAAAGGTGCTCTGACTGTATTACTGCCTTATTTTATAAATATGTAATGGTTAATGCTCACGTTGTTCCTTTCAATTAAAACATTATTTAAAATAGATAATGAGGAATATAGTCTTACGTTACACAGCAAAGGGCCAACAGAAAATATAGTTGTATAGTCCTCCAAAGTAAAGGTGGCTTGAAAATTGGAACAGTCTGTTTTTTTAAAGTCTTCCAGAATGTTTGACTTTTCGAAGCAATTGCCAAACCTGTTTGGGTTATGTTTCTTACCTGTAATAAATGTTTACATAAATAACACATATGAGGATAGTTAGCCCCATTTAGATTTTAACTGCTAGGTAAAGGATATAAGAAATTAGTCCCTGGTTTTTTCTAGAAAATTTAGTTTACGGAAACAGTTTTATTTCTAAAATTAAGAGTGGACTACGTTTAATATGAAGATTTGGTAATGTTGAATAACTTTGGTCCTCAGTTTGGCCTCAATTCCGGAGGGTATGTATTTTTATTATTCGAATTTGTTAAGCGGTTACCCCATAGTAGTATAATACTAGTTTAGTAAACTTTTCTAGCTCAATGACGCCGATTCTTATGTCCTGTAGGTGATTGGGTGAATCTTTGTGAGTTGATCAGCCTGCTTCTATAAATCTATTCTGTAGTAGGTCAGCGTTATTGCTGTTTAAAGTTAGGCAGGCGTTCAAATAATCATATAAAACTCATTTGTATTGTTTTTTCTATCAATTTATGAAATAGAAGTTCCTTTTAGAGTTGTTATTTTAAGCCTTGAAAAAAAATGGCGTCAATCAATGATGAAAAATAATATCGGAGGCTTTTATTTATTTTATGATATCGTCGTTTTGACGGTAACATTATTGAATGGACGTCAGTCAGTTTTTTTTTTTTTTAATATTTTTTATACGTTAATGTAAGTGAAATTGGTTGGTGACCTCTGCCGCTCATGGACCTGCAATTATAGAACCACAAGTGCGCTAGTCTTTGGACGCTATTAACTGTTTCAAGACCATATCAGTATGAAATACTGCAGGCAAAAAATTTTTCAACAAAATTTCTTACTTTACTTAGACTTTCTTAAATTTATCACTTACCGGATAATCCTCCCTCTTCCCTCCATTCCTTTCATACATCATTGTCAACACCTCTGAAGCTTTTCCATTATCTCCCCTACTAGCCAAGAACTCTGGGCTCTCATAGATGTAAAATAGGAGAACCGCCCCTATACCCAGTGGAATTGCTAATGCTATGGTATAGAGTCTCCAGGGTCGGAAGGTCATGTTTAATAAAGGGACATTGACTTTGAAGTCCAGTGGCAGGATTAGCCAAGCTAAACCTGAAAAAATCGTCTGAATAAAAAAATAATAAATCTACCTTTATAAAAGGATCAATTTCTATTTATCTAATCCAATTTTCCCTAATCCTCATAATTAATAGGGATCACGATTTTATAAGCATCAAACCTCTTTATCTAAGCTTTTACAGGTAATTTATGTCATATATATTTCAGTTAACGACATGGGTAAAGAACCTTTAGCTATACAATAACGGTATCAAAAAAAAAATCTTTGCCTTTTACTATGTCATTTAAAATAATCGTGGTAAGTACTCACCGAAAGCAAAGACATCAGAACTAAGATTTAAGCTGTTCATAATGAATAAGTATTGGCTCCTATGTTTCTTTCCTGTGCACTCTCCTAGCAGCGCCATCGTCAGTGTGAAACTAGCTGTTGAGCTGTAACAGTAAACATGAATAATCCTGTCCCTTGAGCATTTGACAAACAGCTCTACTGAAGAATTATTATTGTAGGTACTGCGTAACTGATAGTTTTTGAAAAGAAATTCAAAATGCTAATGGAAGTTCACTTTTTCATTCACAAAACGACAAATTCGGCTTCTTAAACATTACAATTACGTCATTCAAAAATTCCCATCAGGATTAAGTCAATTCGGGCGTCCACAACTAGTTGCAATATCAATCGGTTTCGAGTAAATAATAAAATGCTTACAAGAAACACAGCCATGCAAAGATACAGTTTTACAATCGTTGCAAGTTCTTGTATCCGCTTTATTTCGCTCGTACAATTAAGTAAGTCTTTTGAATAACGGTATTATAAAATGTAGTTATGGGTCTACTCTTCCACCAGGCACCTAACAAAGTAATAGAGTACAATAGATCGAAACAGCTTACAGTAATGCTGAACTTAGTAAAAAGGAAATTGTGGCATTAAAATAGAATATTCTTCGTTGTACACCAATTACATAATGTTAGATAAACATCAAAGACGAATATGTACAATAGGCGGCCTTATCGCTGAAAGCAATCTCTTACAGTCAACCTTCGCTAATAGCTATTAGCTACACAGAGCAAAAAAGTATAATCTGTAATACGTACAAACTGCAGCAGATTATCTTCACAATGAACATAAACAGCCAGTGCGTGGAGAAAGCACTTATCACTGCAAAGATGAATCCCACAGAAGTAGACAATAACATAGCACGTTTTCGTCCTCGAGTGTCCGCATAATATCCCCATGGAAACGCAAAAAGTACACCTGGAATATTTATTTTTACTTGGAAATAAAATGCAATTTGCTTGTATTGTATTTTTTAGACATCTGGTTTAGGTTACTACAAGAATACCTGCAAAAGGTGCTGACGCCAGGAACCCTAGTTGTTTAAGCTCCACATTCAAGTCACAACTTGCCGCAGCAACTACCGTTGCGTAACCAAACATGTCCAGGGCACAAGCGTTGGTTATCAGGCTGCAGGTTGTGAGTAAGAGATAATTGTAGCGTCCATTGCCTGTAAGCGTTTAAAAATGTAGGTAATCTACAAAATTGGTGAAAATCAAAAACTCTGTATGAGAGAATGTTGTTATATTTGTAATAACATAAAGTGAGGATGTTACAACCAGGCCAGGTGTTGCTTAGGGTTGGGAAGATAACATAATCGGTTCACTCCACACGAGAATTTCAATGGCGCGCGATATAATAAATTTACAGTTACGATGACGTTCAGCAAGCTTCGCTAGAAAATGATGAAGTATATTTTAACTACGTAGGAAAAGAGCACTGCAGAGAGAAGGATATCTTGAAACAAACCGTAAACCAACCCGTCTGGCCAGCGTGGTATTGTAGGCCAAAACTTCCTTTCTAAGGAAAGGCCTATGTCCAGCCGTGGACTATTAGTCAAGTCAAACATTTGTGTGCATAAACATTTAATGTTTGATTTGGTCTGGGTGTTTCTTTTTTCTCGCCATTTTTCATATTTGCCATTTCATGTGATACTTTCACCCGTTGGCTTCCGTGGTCTCTATCTCATTTATGTGTATCGTATCAAAAGTATTTAGCGTGCATCTTATTGAGTTATATCTGGCTTGTTATCTTTATCTACAAATGTCTGATGTTAATTGACGACATGATAGCGTAGTGGTTTGTGTAACGGACTGCTATTAAAAAGGTCGCGGGTTCGATTCCCGCTCAAGTCAAACATTTGTGTGCATGAACATTTGATGTTTGATTTGGTCTGGGTGTTTCTATGTATAATATGTATGTATTTACAAAAAAAAGTATCTATGTATTTATATCAGTTGTCTAGTACCCATAGTACAAGCTCTGCTTAGTTTGGGACTAGATAGCGTTGTGTGTATGTGGTAGAATATATTATATTATTATTTTATTATATTAATTACATTTATTGATATTAGTACAAATTTATACGTCCTTGTATAACATAGAATATATGCTCATTAAAGTATATACATTTGTAGAAAAGTATAATTCACAAAATATTTTTGGTAAATTTTAGTTTTGGTTTTATATCTAATAGTTAAATTATAGTATATTGATTTGTATTTTTTAAACCATCGTGTCATTGATCCAATCATCTTTCAATTTCGCATACACATAAAATATTTCCAAGAGCCAAGAAAAAATAAGGTTTTCACTGTCATATTCGCTGCAAAACTAGTTATATATTCGCGTAAACAAGTATTGATTTTGTAATTACAATATTTAGTCCAATAAATAAAAAAAGGTTTCAAACCTTCACGAAAAAAGGGGACCTCCCACTTCGAAGGCCGACAACGTATTTGTGACTCCTTAGTTGCTCCTAGTAGAACTTATAAATAAACAAAACCCACTACCAAAAATTACGCTAACATTAGAATTTCATTAATTTACTGATAGTCACGTTAGTCGCCATGTTAAAGAAACTATATCCTCGTAAACCCGTAAAACCGGTCAGGAAATGTTGGTATTAATTTGTTTTTGAAATCTTACTACCATCGAGTTAAGACCATGTTCAGATTTTTTTATGATGACAGGGCAAACGGCCAGACACGTCACCTGATGGAAAGCGACTACTGCCGCCTATGGAAACATGCAATTTAAGCGACACAAGTGCGGCCAGAAGATTTGTTGTTAGTTATGATTTACGTAGAAGTTACTAAAAGGATTACTTCAAGATGGTCGATGATTACATTAACGCAGTGAAAGTTGTATGAACAGGGCCTCAATTCTGCTATTTTAAGATTGCGTCGATATACTGGTAAGGGAATGTCGTCGGAATAGTTTTGCACTTTTTGTAATGTGAGACCAATGGCCTCGCAATGACTTGTCAGTGATCTGCCACTGAGACAAATCGTCGATGTCTTTTTTATAGTTTGGTAAACCGTACATTTTAAATTTGTAAGAAAATAATATATTTTAATTTACCGCTTTTGACAATATGGTAAATATCACCATTGGTGAGCCATTGTCACTACATCCACAGTCTATTGACACTGGGAAGTTATGTTGGTGGAATACTGAAATATCAGTGAGATGACATTGAGATGACATTGTTATCGATCAAAATATGATCGATAACAATGTCATCTCAATGGCGTGTCAATGGAATGAAGGTAAAGGAAATTGCATTTATAAAAGCAGTTTTAACAGATATACAGAACAAGTTGGTAGGTTCTTAGATCATTGTCCCCGAATTGTAATTTGTATCAACAACTGTTTAAGTAATGTAAACAAATGCCCGGCGCATGCCTTGATTCCACACATCGCCTGCAAGCTTCGCGACAGCAGTCTTATCGCCCACATTAATTATAGGCTGCAAATGAGTAACACAGCTCCAGGCCCCTCCACGCAGCTCTTTCCCGCAGCTCTGGGAGAGCTACGAGAATCCCTGATGGTCAGGCTGATGAAGATAATGCCGATAAAAGAGGAAACATCGATCGTGAAACATTAAGAACTGTTGTAGTAAGGTTCCTTTGTACCCGAAAGTAGAGGTGCGTGTCGCTTCACCAAACCGAACCGGGGGTGTGAATCTTTATTTGTACCTAATTTTAATATGTGATAACAAATTGTTAAGTATTATAAAAAATAGATTTGACAAATCGCCGAATCTTATTTTTTTATAATACATATTTGATTTAATAATGCCTTCTTTTCAACACACACACGATAGTAAGCAGTGACTGCCTTTTTTACCATTTGTACCAAAAGGTAAAAATACACACACATCTGAACCTATAGGATTAAAAGACAAAATAATATATAAAGCTCCGTAAAGAGCGCAGTATAAATTTCGTCACTAAACATTTACCAAAACGGTTGGGTTATTATTGTATATACGAGTGTTTTAATAAAAGCTATTCAAGGATTCCTACTATTTTACACGCAGTGTGGCACACTGTTGTTTTTAGATCTGAGAATGTCTGTGATCAATATAATCTAATAGGGATTAAAAGATTTTTGAGGATTAATTGTTGTTTTGGAACTATCAGTTAGATTTGATATTTTTCAGGCTTAGTAACATTACATTACAACCCCAGAGAACGGAGCAATGATTTTAATTAAAGAATGATCAACTTATCAGTGAAGTGATGACCGACATAGAATAAAAAGTCTGTTTACAAACCTCACCGAATACGAACAGCTGACTAATAATATATATCGTAAGAATATCTAAATCAACATTTTTCAACCAGTAATTTCATTAAAACATTTGAAACTAAACACTTTTTATGAATGTTCAAAACACACCACAAAAATAAACAACAGTACTGTAGCACACACTAATACGAATGAGTATTTATTAATATTAGCGTCGCCTTGTATTGACCATTTGGCGTGTGTCCACAAAAACGGCGCTCTTGTTCCGTTACATCCAATCAATACCAATCACTCTTATTTATCGTAAATGCAGAAAGTTCAAAGGACAATAAGATGCTTTATGCACTCATATAAGTCATATTCGTTATACATATAAGTAATAAAGCCGGCCACAGAATCTCTCTCTTGTGAAATAAATAAATAATTAAATTTGAGGTGAGTGTAGGCACTTACTGAACCCGGGCACCGCTGCTTCGGGAAGTACCTGCACTCGTTCGCTATGAGCAAAACTGCAATTGCAGTGAGGACTCGGCTCAGCACACGCTGGCAATCTGCCCGCTTTGGGCGTCGCAGCGTCGGGTCCTCACTGCAGTCATCGGAGGAGATCTCTCGCTGCCGTCCGTCTTACGCTCAATGGCCGGGAGTGATAGTTGTATTACCGCGGTCGTGTCATGACGTCTTCGCAGAAGGAGGCGGCAAAGAAAAGAAAAAAAAAGACATTTATTGAACGGGTTGATTTGGACATTTAAAGATTTTATAATATTGACTTAAACTTAGCTCATTAAAAAAAAACATTGTAAAATTGAAATTAAACACTAAAAAGAAATTGCATGAAAATTATGTTGGGCAGATTTGAATCATTCTTTGCAGTTACATATAACATCAAGCCACAACCTATAGGAGAGGAACAGTAGAGTGGAGATAAATGTAGGCAAAACAGTGGGTAACCACAATTTATTTAGTAATATACAATATTTGGTAGAAGTTTGTTAGTAAAGGTCACTTTTATTAGAAAATCGAAATGACTACTGACTGGGTTCCTACATTCTAAAAAAGTAAAAAATATAACGTAGTTTTGCAAGTGCATAAAACCAATCTATAACTTTGACCAGGGCGACGGCACATCGAGGAACTACTTGCCACTCTCGGATTCCTCTTCTGAGGCTATATTCTTCTGAGAATCTTCCTTCATGGGAAAGGAAGATTCTCAAAAGACGGTTTGTGGCCGTTCAGAGTATATGATCTATACGTTTCCAATTCAATACACAAAGCATGCAATCAAGCATAAAGCAACACAGTCCATCGGCGGACTGGAGTGCTCTATGGGCATCGAGTCAAAAGGTTTTTAGTGGAAACTATCAACCTTCATACCATCTCGAAGAGACCAAATTATAGTAGCCACCTACTTAATGAAAACAAAGACTTATTTAGATACAACCACTAAGTAGGTTAAAATTGCCATATAAGATTCGACTTGACATTTCAAGCTACTCCTAATAAAAGCAATTTAGATATATTCTACAGCTGGACTCGTTCTCGAAGTGAGCCGTGCCAACATATAGAACGTGAACCACGCTGTTATGAATACTGTTTATGTTTAACAGATCTATCTACGCTGGCATGGTCTTGGCCCTCTGTTTATGGAACTCAGATTTCCATAAAGAGATTGCCAAGACACACAAGTTAAAAAAAAGCCGTGTGGTGTCGTGGGACACCCGATAGGAACGAAGTTGTGACGATCAAGTAAAACTGATTCGACACGATTTCAATTACAACGCCATCTATGAAAACGGCTATTACCTCCATATTTTCCAGTTGGTTTCCAATTAAAACAATTTATATTGGTAAAATCTCTTGAGAAATGATTTCCTATCTATTTGATAGATGCCGCTGAATGACTGACAAGTGACAATTCAAAATAAATACTGAGATGAAAAGTAATGATTTGCTATCTTTTCGATAGATGGCGCTGAATGACTGACATAAATAGTGTCGTTACAACTTTTAGTAAGATTTTTTTCCGTCCCCTTTCATAACGCGCGATAAGGAACTTCGTTCCAAAAAGTCCTAATTAAAGGTGTCATTGACTCTTCTTTCTTCGGCTTTTAGTAGCGCTGTGGATGCTAACTAAAACTAAAATTATTCTAGACGAGATTCCCGGGAAATTCAGGACTAATTCCACCAGAAGAGGACGTAGATTTAAACAACTACTTAATGTACTATAGGTTGCGAATTTGTACGTATTATTGTGGTATTTATATTAATGGTTTAAGCGGTGGCAACGCCGTTTCCTATTACGCCGAGTGTTGTGGGTTGAAACTCCACATGGGACGACACTTTGTGTAATCCACAAATTGTTGTTCTGAGTCTAGGTGTTCTTTGTGTCCGTTTCATGTATGTTTGTAAAGTCCCCGCTACACAGGATACACTCCTAACTCCTGTTTTTAAATAAAAAAATTGAAAATAAACTTTTTATTATTAAGTATTATGGAATGGCTTGTTTCGCAATAGCTGCACCTTTAACTCATTTACAGGTGCTATTGTTCTGTCTGCTAGCTAGAGATCGTGGGTTCGATTTCCATCCATGACAAATTTTATGTGTAGATCATGATTGTCTGTTCTATAATAATCTGTCTGTAATAATCTGTAAGTATGTTTGTTTACTTTTTGTCATCCGATACTTCTTAGTGATACGTTTTACCATAAGCCACATATGGGTTGGCTCGACGAGAGTGAAACTAAGACCTCACAAAAACCGGAGTTTAACAATGCTTCCGATCATTTTTACACAGTGAATCATTTTACCGGTAACCAAAACACGCCCACCTCTCCAATTCTGGGAGTAGACACTAAAGGCGCATTCCACAAGTGCCACACACTCGAATTACAGGTTGGCGGTAGTCACATACAATCATGTGATCTATTTGTTCGTTTGGCCACAGAAAACCAAAAAACAGTGGCACCTGGGAGTGCCGACAGAAGCGAATACTTAAATAAAGAGGCGTCGGTAACGGTAACAGTGTCGCGAGTTCAGTTATTTTATCCCATCTCAAAAAATGCCCAATGCACCTAAAGAAGTTTTCACTTCAACAAAGGTGTCGGTAACGGTAACAGTGACTCGAGTTCACTCGTTTTTTTTTACATAAAATACATTCTTTTGTTTGTTGTTCAAAAATGCCCAACGCGCCTAAAGAAGTTTTCACTTCACAAACCCATCTTCTGAACGCGGATAAATTCCAGAGCGGAATTGCCATGTTTTCATGGCCACATTTCTTCAAGTGTTCAACAACTCGCAACTCAACCAATCTAGTTGTTATTGGCTTAACCAAGAGTATTGCAATTTTTCAGCCATTTGTATATACTACTCGACCAAGCGTTTTAGACCAACGCGTGGAATGCGGCGTCCCCGCCCGCACCTGCAGGTACCGCGATCGTCTTAGTACCGTCTGCAAGGTTGTTACCGCTAGCACGTGTTTGTTTTTTTTCTCTTATCTTTCATTCGTATGTTGTTAAGTTTGTTTTAATTTGTTAAATTTTTGTTACTTGTTAAAACTGTTAGTATTTTGTTGTATGGAAAATGGGGAAAAATAAAACAATACATATACAATACATAACATGGACAGTGAGAAAAATATAAAGAGTCCTGAATGTCAGCAGTCCTCACCCTGTCCAATGACGTATTTTTATATAATTATATTTCATTCACATTTTTGTATACAACACTACGTTTTGGTAATGATGATTCACACTGCGCCATCTAATCCCAAACTAAGCTGACCTTGTACTATGGTTACTAGACAACGGATAAACATACTTATATACTTTTGATTTATAGATATATACTTTATTATAATACATAGAAGCACCCAGACCCATAATAATTAAATATCTGTAGAAAACGCAAATAACCATTTTTATAAAAATACTAGCTGACCCGGCAAACGTTGTTTTGCCATATACATTATTTGTAGGAAATATTGAAAAAAAATATTTAGGGGTGGGTTACCCTTGTCATTTAGGGGTATGAAAAATAGATGTTGACCGATTCTCAGACCTACCCTATGTGCACACAAAATTTCATAAAAATCGGTCCAGCCGTTTCGAAGGAGTATGGTAACTAACATTGTGACACGAGAATTTCATATATAAGATTTTCTCGTGTAACATTCTAATTCTTTATATCAAATGCTTTTAAAGATCAGCGTTTACTTGAAACATTAGTTGAACTAATAATAAACAAAGCGTAATACTTAATACTTTGGGTAATTTTATATAGGAAAAAATAACACCTATCGATCATTCGGATTCTTCTGCTATCCGTACCCGAAGTCAATGACGTCACGTTTGACAGTCATCTAGTTCGCTTGGTCGAGTAGTACTTGCTTTTGACCAAAATTGACAATTCTAAATCAACCGGAAGTACCCTATAGGTTTGGGTCGAAAACCTATATAGTAGTTCCTGTTGACCTAGAATCACGAAATTTTCCTAAAAGAAACGTCTACAGCACAAATAAAGGAATAATTCCAAAAAAATAAAAAAGTAAAGTAGTTACTTTAAAAAATGAAGATAAATTTTGGTACTTACAAATTTTCGCGAAAATCTACGTAAAATCTGGGTAGGTACGGAACCCTCGGCGTACGAGTTCGTCTCGTACCTGACCGGTTTCTTATTTACTTAAATATCAAATTTAATCCAGATTTGTAAGTAGTGACTGAAAAAAGAATGAATAGTTTTGTAGTGCTAGTGTTTATTATGGGTAACATGCCTATAGAAGAAAAATATAATTAATTTTGTATTGAAGGTATTCCACTGATTTTAAATATTTACGATGCTAATGTATAATAAGTACCTACCTATGAACTAATTTATAATTTATTGTTAACACACAAAGTACAAAGATGATCCGGCAGAGAACCAAGGTCAAAGACATAGCCTACCGGATCAGCAAGCTGAAGTGGCAGTGGGCTGGTCATATTAGCCGCAGAACCGACAACCGTTTTGGAAAACGAGTTCTTGAGTGGAAACCGCGTCTCGGTAAACGTAGTGTAGGACGCCCACAGGCCAGGTGGAGTGATGATTTGCGCAAGATGGCTGGCAGGAGGTGGATGCGAGAAGCCCAAAATCGATCTAAGTGGCGTGCAATGGGAGAGGCCTATGTCCAGCAGTGGACTGCGATAGGCTGATGATGATGATGATGATGATGATACAAAGTACAATACAATATGTATAATAGTACTAGGAACAAAACACTTAAGTAGATAAGGTACCTATACTTAAAAAAAAGGAAAAGGTTTTTTTTTTCTTCTTCGTCATAAATCGAAAACTTGTGCCAATAAAGCCAGG
The DNA here is from genome assembly GCA_902825455.1 of Arctia plantaginis. Classification (NCBI taxonomy): domain Eukaryota; kingdom Metazoa; phylum Arthropoda; class Insecta; order Lepidoptera; family Erebidae; genus Arctia; species Arctia plantaginis. The sequence goes on along the minus strand of CADEBD010000275.1, from coordinate 2,245,031 downwards.
ATAGGATACTCCACATGACACGGTCAACTCAATTCAAAATTTGGACCGCCGTTCATTGCATAAAAATCCTGTTTTTTTTTATTATTTAATTATAATTGAGAGGGAGGGTACACTCAGTGGCCTACCTTCTTTGACTTATTCACAGAGACAATTCATAACAACAACGCTAAAGCAAAGGCTCAAAAGCTCCAGAATTTGAAAAATAAGGTAAAGGGAGAGCCCTTTTCTCTCAATGCGTACTTAAACATCACTGCTGACAATTACGAAACAGCTTGATATATTTAACTCATAGATATCTGAAACGCCAAGCAATATTCGAGTAACAAATATAAATGTTTTTAAACCAACCCTCTATCACTAAACGATCAGTTAAGGAACTCAAAAGATTATATGACACTACTACTGAGTGCCTTCATGCCATACATAACCAGCATGTTGACACTAAATCATGGGATCCATTTTTAATTCATCCATTATATAAAAATTTGGACCCCGTAACTCGCTCCGAGCACAAAGAGTCCTGTTATGATGTTAGATCATCAAGATATCAAGATATATACATAAATCAACATATAACAATCATATCAAAACATATTATCAAGATAACATACAATAATCAACATCAAATATTTTCAACAAAAACCAACGTTTCCCGTGTAAATCACGATTTTTTTTACCTTACAATGACAAATCAACCGTTAATAATAATATACATATACAATATACACATATATATAATAATCAACGTTATTTTCTACACCTTATTTTCACGACAATAAGAACTATCAAACTTTACTTACCTATGTGTCACCGTGTTGATTGTATAATCAACATCATCAATTATTTTAATGTAATAAATTTATTTCTATGTCGCCGAAACTCGATTGAGGGCAATAACCGACCTACAAGTTTGCGCAAATCTCGACGAAACAATGCAAAGAGTTTATTCAATAAATAAATACCTAGCATTATTCAATAAAGCATTTATGCCATACAACTTCAAATGCTATTTTTAGGATACATAAATCAAATTAATATTAACAGAAGAACTCTCAAGAATCGAACCTCAATTTACCTTTTTTTTACGTATGGAAATCCCCTCGGGCCGTCACCCTACCAGGGTTTGCGGCGGGGTGGTATGTCGGAATCAGACCGACTAAAACCCCACGGTGTGACACTCTGCGCCTGTAATAGGTGGGATTCGGGAACTGCTGTTATTAAGACATCCGGACCCCTCCTAGCGCCTGCTTGCAACGGCGCGGGCACCACCTCCGTGTACATTCTCTATTTAGGCGACGTCCGGCATCGGCGGACGTTGTGAGACTATGAGCTTGTAATATTACTTAGTAAAAAAAAAAAAAAAATAGATCAACACACATAATAGCAACAATCTCTGTTTTGTCAAATATTTAGCAAATTAGGTATATACGTATCGAAAATCTCTTATATGCCTGTGCCGATCTACACCCGCCCATTTCCAAGGGTTTGAGTCTCATGAGAAGAAAAGGCAAATAAACTCACGGCTGCTCTTTTCAATCAACAGATAACAATTTTTATGTGTGCCAGTATGTAAGTTTTAAGGATCAAAAGGTAAAAAGGCAATGAAGAGAAAACAAGATATAGAAAAAAGATGGAAAAAAGTGAACTAAAACATAAAGAAAAGCCGTGTGGTGTCGTGGGACACCCGATAGGAACGAAGTTGTGACGGTCGAGTAAAACTGATTCGACACGATTTTAATTACAACGCCATCTATGAAAGCGGCTATTACCTACATATTTTTCAGTTGGTTTCTAATTAAAACGATTTATACATTGGTAAAATCTCCTTGAGAAATGATTTCCTATCTATTCGATAGATGGCGCTGAATCACTGACAAGTGACAATTCAAAATAAATACTGAGATGAAAAGTAATAATTTCCTATCTATTCGATAAATGGCGCTGAATGACTGACATAAAAGTGTCGTTACAATTTTTCGTGAGATTTTTTTCCGTCTAGCTCCCTTTTACAACGCGCGATAACGAACTTCGTTCCAAAATGGCAAAATTAAATAAAAGACACTAGCCCACATCATATTTCCACTACGAAATAGCCTGTGCTAAATTAATCCCAAGCATTCTTGACTTCTATGTAATTCACAATTGAGTAAAAGGCTTTCTGACATAGTTTACGTTTTATTGTGGATTTAAATTTGTTAATACTAAAATCTTGTATACTATTTTATTATAGAATCGGACACATTGACCTCGAAATGACTTGTTTGTCTTTTGGAGCCTAGAGACAGGTTCAACAAGTTTATTTCTATTTTTGGTATTTAAAGCATGTACATCACTTCTTTTTTTTTGTTTTTATGAACATATAATACATTTTCAAATTACATAATATATATTACATATATTGACTTGCCACTGACATTATGTTTATCTCTATAAATTTTTGCCTTAATGAACAATGATTGCCTAAATCACAAATCGTTAGAATCGCTTTCTTTTGCAGCACAAAAATAGTTTGAAGGTCGGCAGCATTCCCCCACAGTACAATACCGTACGACATTATGCTATGAAAATAACTGAAGTAAACAAGTCGTGCTGTATCAATATCAGTAAATTCTCGAATTTTTCTAACTGCTGAGCTGAGTCTACTTGATAATTTATCTAGGTATATTTGGGACCCACTGTAGCTTAGAATCTAATGTTATTCCTAAAAATGTCTTTGTATCCACAAGGTTTAGCTCGACATCATCACATATCGTATTCCAACTTGAGTAACAACAACTTGGTGCCAAATATCCAATAATTTTATCATAGTCGACTAACACAACTTGTCTTACAACAAGCTAACCGGCGGTCCCCGACTCACTATCATATATCGACGCCCCCCGCGAATAATCCGGTAATGACCTATTACGGGGTTTTTCATGTTATGCGTTTTTCGGCATCTAGAAGTTAAAATACACCATGTAAATTTTTTTCAGAATTTTTCTTTCTTTATCTACGAAGATATGAAAAACTACGCGTATATTTCATAAAAAATCATTAAAATGTATTTTAAACGAATAATATGGTTTTGGATCTTTACGAAAAAAAATATCAATATGATTTGACAGTAAAATTACTTTACGATATTATTCGGGTAAATAGTTTTCTACCTTATTTATTTAACATTTTATTGTTATGACTATTACTGTTTATTCGAATAGTTTAGTTAAGTATTATTTGATGATTATTATAGTATATTTTATGAAATAAAGGACATTCTAGTAAATGAAACAACTTTGGTTAGTTTGACAAAACACGATAGTTATTATTATCATAAAAAATAGACACTGCACTGAAGACATGACTATTACATATGATTACACAATCATGAAAATTATAATAAGGTCCTATTACAGTTAAAAATCTTAATCAGAATCCTTATCGTGACCTGATTCAGTATCACAAAAGCTTAAATTCCTATAAAATGGTTGATTATGGCGGGGAATTGCTTGGAAGTTACACAGGCTTATGTACCACAGTCTGAACTGTCAATTTTCCACTACAAACGTAATAATAATTTTACAGTTTTTGGCGCTCTAAACAAACTACGGTTCTGTTACGTTTGGCAAGCTCAAATTGAAAAAAAAGGGTGCATCGAAATAGGGAGTTGCTTGTTTCAATTTGTCAAGACCTTACACGAAAAAGGTATACGCAAAATTATATTTTACTCTGATGGCCAGAATAAAAACAGATACATTTTTGCGTTGTATCTTTACATTGCAATGACTCTTCAAATTGAAATTACCCATCGGTTTTTTGTTGGTATCGCCTGTAATCGGTCGACTGGCAGAGAATGCCTTAGGCATTAAGTCCGCCGAAGCATGTACTTGTGCAAAAAGTTAAAAATAAAACAAATAAATATTGAAAGAGCTCTGAAAAACAAAGTTTTGTACACACCGGACTAAGTATATAGTATCATAATGAACGCTAAAGTCTCCGAAGACAAATATATACTAAAAGAAATGCAACAATCTGAAATCCTCAACATAAAAGAACTTGTTGAACCCAAAAGATGGCTTCAAGATAAAACAGGACAAAAAGTACGATGGTCCGATGTGATGGAGGTTAGTGTGTCATACAGGAAACCTAACTGTTTTCTTTTCAAATATGATTTTGGTCAGGATTATATTGAATTTGATTACGATGCAGGCCGAAGTAGACAGCGTCGACAGAAACAGGTGTCCAAAACAATTGAAAGTATTGAATTAAAGCCAGCATATGACAAGCCACTCTCTATTCAAAAAGCTTTGTATTATGATCTCCTAAGCCTGTGTAACTCCCAAGCAATTCACCACCATTATCAACCATTTTATAGGAATTTAAGCTTTTGTGATACTGAATCAGGTCACGATGAGGATTCTGATTAAGATTTTCAACTGTAATAGGACCTTATTATAATTTTCATGATTGTGTAATTATGTGTAATAGTCGTGTCTTCAGTGCAGTGTCTATTTTTTATGATAATAATAACTATCGTGATTTGTCAAACTAACCAAAGTTGTTTCACTTACTAGAATGTCCTTTATTTCATAAAATATACTATAATAATCATCAAATAATACTTAAGTAAACTATTCGAATAAACAGTAATAGTCAAAACAATAAAATGTACGTTACTGTTAAACAATCGAATAACCTAATTATTACTTTTTACAAATGTTCAGTATACAAAACAAATTACACGAATAATAGCTCAACACGATATTACCGTTGCCGTCGAAAATATAAATTTAGACGAATAATATCGCAACAAGATTTTACTGTTGCCGTCGAAAATATAAATTTACACGAACAATATCGTAAGTGACATTACTGACCTGAGCTTGACCTACACTAATATAGTAAAATGCATCCAGCTAAATTATAACGAAGCCCTTGGGACTACTTTAATTTTGTTGAAATAACCAGATAGCTGCAAAAATTAGCTTCCATATGCGATATAAAAAGTCTCTGATACTTGTTGTTTAATAGAGTTATTAAGGAAAAATGTTTTTTTATTTTTCCTGAACATTTACACTTTTACGATTACCGGATTATTCGCGGGGGGCGTCGATATCAGAAACTTATTTTGGATTATTAAAGGAATTCGTACGGTGAAATGTCAACTGAAACAGTGTGTTAAAAGTTGATGTTTAAGCAATCAAACTCATTACCACGTCATGGGGGATCACCAGCTCCCGCCCTTGCAGCTTTGTATCAGTGGCGCAAGGACGGCATGGGGGTTGGGTCGGAATCCTGAGCCTAGAGAAATCGAGGACCAGAAATTTCAACTCCGCTAGGGATTGGAAGTAACGACTTGGACAAAACAGCGCCGGGCAAGCCGTAACCGCGGCGGTAAGGCCCGTTATGGAGGATTGGCTTGAGAGATATCACTTATACCGGCTGACACAGGTGATCACCAGGAAAGGATACTTCGGGGATCACCTGTGTGTGATCCGCCAGGAGCCAACGCCTGAGTACCACTACTGCGGTAGTCGGACCGTGAACACGGCGCTCTACACGCTAGCAGAATGCCCGGCGTGAGTGGAGCAGAGACGTGACCTTGTGGTGGCCATCGAGGTGGAATTCTCCCGCTTGGTAATATGGTTGCGGCCATGGTGCGGAGCGAGAGTGCGTGAAACTCCACCGTCTCCTTCTGCGAGCAGGTTATGCTTGCGAAGGAGTTGATGGAGCAGGACCGGGAGAGGTTTAGAACTCTTAGATGTATAAATAGATTTAGGCACAGAAAAAAAGTGTCACACCATTACGCTTGTTCACTCACACAGGAGTAGATTTTTCGGGTTTTGTAGAACTGAAGATCAATAAAGGACGAGGAGCAAGGACATGCAAAGGGTAAATAGCACTTTTCATATGTCTAGCAACAAAGGACCACTTGGAACTTGGTCTACGCACTCATACATTTTTAGCAGCGTTCAAACGTTTCTGTGCTCAGCGCGGCGTCCCACATCATATGTATTGTGACAATAGAACCAATTTAATTGGCGCTGATTGCCTCTTAAGGAAATAATTTCAAGAAATTACTCGGAATACCAATACTGAGTTCTTCAATAACATAAACGAACTTCAGATAGAATGGAGCTCCAACGCACTTCTGTAGCCCTCAGCTGGAGGACTGTGGGAAGCTGAAATTAAACATAAGGAGGAAATATCACTTGAAACCAGTCCGAGTCGCAAAAATTAATTTACGAGGAATTAACTTCTTTACTTTATCAAGTTAAGACGTGTCTAAAGTAGAGACCTCTCTCCCAACTAACAGAGAGCCTTGACGATGACTTCCTTACGCCAGGACATTTTCTCATTACAGGACCGTTATTATCAAGACCTCGGACTGAACCCACCTCCAGTACCTTATCAAAACGGTAGGAATGAATACAGAACATGAATAAACATATTTGGAAACGTCGGTCTACGGAACAGCTGCAACAACTTCAAATACGATCAAAGTGGAGAACTGAAGATAAAAACATACAAATTGACGACGTGGTACTTATCAAAGAGGACCCTGAAAAAAGGAATCACGGTAACTCTTACATAGTCTACTGGACAGGAGTACTTGGTCAAATTCTCCTAAGAAAGGAGGTTTTGGCCTACTACTCCACGATGGCCAGACTGTTTGATATAGGGTCTAGTTTAGGTTTCCTTCTCCTTGCAGAGCTGTTGTCGTGCTTAGTTTGCTCACATAGGATGAATAGGGGTGGTGACCATCCGTATTCCTAATCCGTTTAAAAGTTGTTTAAAGTCTCACCTGCATGTGAAATAATCCGGCTATCGCCTCCGAGGAACTGTTTGAGTAAGTACTGAATTATCACTTTATGTAATAACATTTGATTGAGCATGAAAACGTTAGTACAGTTATATTGTGATATGTTTTCTGTACCTGAATTATGGCCAAGTCGTGACTTAAACTACAGTTATTGTCTGGTATCCATGTTTTCAATAATTAACTGAATAAATTCTTACTTATAACTAAGTGGTCCAGTATACATATATGTTAACATATCATGGTACAAAAGTCTATTCAAATACAGTTCAAATTGTACTGGTCAATAAATAAAAAAAAAAAATTCAAAAGCGTCGAAATTCTAAATGGCCGCCAGTATATTATATAATGATATGTTAACATATATGTATACTGGACCCCTATAGTAAAATGTAACCGTTTTCATATAATTTGTTGTTGAGTTGAAAATTAAAACTCTATATTCAGGTTTAAAGTCCTTTGAACCTGTGAAAAATTAAACTTCTAAGTTAACGTAAAAAACGATACGGTCGTTTATGTCGTAAAAACGCATATTTCGACACTCTCAAGGAATTAAAATTTATAGGATAGTTTCTAGTGGAAACATCACATGCTCCTGAATCCTGCGTCCCCAAGAGCCTCAAATCCGAAGGTATTTTTCACCCCGTTACGAAAAAATAAAAAAGATCGTGAACTCGGTATGAATCCAAGCCTATAATTTTCTATAAATTTATGCCCGAGACAAACAGACTGGCCTTTTAGATAGTCTTTAGTTACATTTCAACAAGTAAGTGAGGTTACTGGGTTGCCTTCCCCAAAACCTGGCGAGACCACTTTGTATGGCCACAAAAAGTAAGAAAGTGACTAAATATGTTACAAAATGTTGGTGATACAATAAATATTGTTGCGCCATACGATTAAATGGTTCGATTGTTCCAGAATTGTATGGAATGTGGAGGACAGCGCCATCTAGTATCGAGTATAGTACAACTATTGAGATTGTGATTAATAATTCTAATATCTAGATGGGGCTGCAAGTAACGCTTAACTGATCTGGAATATTCTTATTTGTCTGGAACGGACTATCGAATACTAGGGATCATTCTAGTAAATTCGATAGCGTTAAAAGCGGAGCGTGTTGGCCGTAAGACACAGTCTCGTTTTACGATACAGCGAATTAACATCGAAATGAATTTCTAGTGCGACTAACAAGTTTTATAGTGATTTCTTGTTTGTTATAGTGATTGTTTGTAAATACAGTGCAATAAAAGTAATTAACCGACAACTTTCATTTATTATATACCCCGCTCGTAACAATTTGGTCACTTTAGTACTAGATTAAAGTAGATTAGACACCCATACTGCTGTGGATGACAAGAAACAATGACGTGTAAAGTGGAGAATATAAAAAATGAAGAAATAATCACCGAAAATAAAGACACTTATTCTTATGAGAAAGCCGTAGAATTATCTGGTAATTATATTTTTGATATTTCCGTGATGGTAAAAGCAAACTGGGTTCTGATAAAGTTAGGTAATATTGTAAATAATGTAAAGGATTATTTTATAGCATAATATTTAAAAATAAATAAATAATGTTTAAAGTTGAATCAAGTTCAATCAAAAATAAACAATAATAATACTAGAGTTCAAGTCGTAGATTATTTTGCGTCCTCTATTGCCTGTTCCTCTTTCTTCGGGACGGGAGAGAACAGGCCCTCTCCCATTTTTAATCATAAAAAAAGCTCTTGAGTTCTTCAATAACATAAACGAACTTCAGATAGAATGGACCTTTAACGTACCTCTGTGGCCCTCGGCTGGACAGGTGCGATCCTGAATCCCACGCACACGCACTAAATGGCCATTTGTATAACACATACACATATCAATCGGTGGTGATGTAGATTGCTCTAAATTTTGCTGTAGGCTCTTATAGTAACGTAAATGCTTCAACAGAGGGTTTCCCTCGATTTCTATAGGATCCTGTGATCAGATCCCAACTTGGCTTTAATGGGACTACCTCGAGAGTTACCCTTTCGATTACAAAAATATTTTGGATTTTTTTTCAAAATGGACTTTAAAATCACGTAACAACCAGGAACACCAATATTTTGTATAACGTGATGATTAGTTGAAGTTAGAGTATTTTAACTATAAATTCCACCTCGAATTTTACATCCAAATCTAGAAATGAAGTATACGAATATACTATCCCTCCCTGGTACCCCGTCGTACCTCGGGCCATCATCGGCTTGTACATGACCCCCTACTGAGTGTGAACCCTCATGTTCCCTTTGTGCTCCCAAAAGGGCGCGCGCGCTCGGCAGCGCGTCTCGCCGCCGCTCCGGCCTGCTTCTGCTAGGGTGACAGTTGACCTCATCTGTCACCCCCAGGCCAGCGCTTATGGAGGACGGAGGTCGTTCTGTGACTTCCGCCGCCCGGTCTGAGGTACCTGGCCCGTTCCCGGGCCTAGCGGGCGGCGATAGTTCTAAACCTCTCCCGGTCCCGCTCCGCCATCTCCTTCGCAAGCATGACTTGCTTGCAGAAGGAGACGGCGGAGTTCCACGCACTCTCGCTCCGTACCTTGGCGGCAATCATAATACCGAGCGAGAGGGCTCCTACTCCGAGGGCCACCACGAGTCACGCCTCTGCTCCACCCACGCCGGGCATTCTGCCAACGTGTGGAGGGGGTCCATTTCCACTGTCCATTCGTTTAGTGAGGCTCTTTTATGAATTATTTGAGGGTAAATAAAACGTTCTATAAAATGTAAAAGAGGTCGCTAGTGTCCTCATGTTTACATCGGCTCTGTACTATTTTGTCAAGGAAAAATATTAAAAGTACATTTAATGACGAAATAACACCAAGAAAACCCGTATTGACTGCCACAGCATCACCAGTATTGTTGGAAAGGAGTGAAGAGCGAAGGAAACGTAAAAAAACTGCAGAAATACTGGTCAACGTCATTATCGCCAAAGACTGTTGTAGATGAACAATACTCAAGAAAATTTAAAGAAGTGATGTTGTAAGCAGGTCAGTGGAGTGCACATGTGCTAAACAGTAAATAGAAATCGAATTTTGGAAACTATAAAACCTTTTCGTAAACATATTAATACCTACCTCCAAAATAAAAATAAAAAAGAAACTGCAACTTATAACCAAAGCTGTTGACAGCGCCATCTATCAACGAGTGGGTAAACTAAGGGAAAGATCGATCTCAGCTATTAATAGTACCACTATTGGTTTAAGAAGGGCAGCACCGGTAGGCAGAAGCAGAATCTTGTTGTCATGGAGGATATGATGAACATTCTAAAAAGTATCCAACACGACTTAGCCTGCCAAAAGCATGAAATGAAAAATATGGAGACAAATATAAAACATTCAATTAACACAAATATAAATGAGAAATTTGGACACTTAGAACAAAAAGCAAAAGAATTGGAATACAGAATTGAACATCAACAAGAAATAATCAACCAAATGGAAAAACAATTAAGGAAGAAGAATTTAGTATTTTTCGGAGTAGAAGAGTCAGAAAAAAACTACAATGACTTACACAACTTGATTTTTGGTATCATAACAAAAAAAATGTTAATTACTTGTTCAAAAGAAGAAATAGAAGAAGTCAGGAGAGTTGGCAAGAAGAACAATAAAATGAGACCAATTATAGTTGTTTTAAGTAACATGGGAAGGAAAATAGAAATATTAAGGAACAAAAAGGTACTAGAAAACTCCCCGATATACATTAAACAAGATTATCCTATTCATATATTACAAAAACGTAAACAATTACAAGAAGAACTAAGGCAGGAACGAGAATCGGGGAAAAAGGTTGCTTTACATTATGACAAGATAATACATCTAGAAAATAAGGGAAAGAACAACATACGCACACAAAAGAGGAACTTATCACAATCGCCCGAATCAGCTGAGACCAAAAACTCAAGCAAAGGACTAGATAATGGTATGAATGTGAAACATAGTTTAAAGAAAAATAAGACAGGCAATATTACTTCCTTCTTTCGAAATGAACCAAATAACACAAATGTATGTAGCAAGGTATATGAACCAAAAAACGATTAAGTACAGCCTCTCAGCCTCCTCCAAGCCGGCTGGTCACCGTGGAGGAGTATGACCATCACCCCCCTTCTATAACCGCTAGAAGAAAAGATCTCTACATTTGTACCTTAAACGTCAGAACCTTAAAGCATGATAGCCGAATAACAGAACTACACTATGCGATTAAGAAATTGAAGTGGGACATTATAGGACTATGTGAGATAAGGAGAGCAAATGAATGCATAGAGGAATATCCCGAGTTTATACTCTGCCATACTTCGGCCCTTGAAGGTAAAAATGGTGTAGGCTTTATGATAAATAAAGTACTAAAAAGTAAGATAGTTAGCTTTAGAGCCTTCTCTGATAGAGTAGCCACACTAGAGATGACAACATTACAAAACATCACCTGGTCTTTCATACAGGTATACGCACCTACTGAAAAGTACAAAGAAGAGGACATGATGCTATTCTACAATACAGTAGAGCAAGCTCTGAGCTCAGTTGATTCTAAGCACATTATCTTAATGGGAGACTTCAATGCGCAGATTGGAAAGGCTAAATCAGGAGAAAATCGAATACTAGGCAGGTATTCATATGGACGGCGAAGCCCACATGGACAAAAATTGGCAGAGTTCGCATTAGAAAAAAACCTGACATGTTTAAATAGTATGTTCAAGCAGAAAACCCATAAAAGATGGACTTGGCGATCACCAAACGGCCAAGTTTTAAACGAGATAGATTATATATTTACAAATAAATCAAGCCAAATAAAGGGGTTCCATACTATAAAACAAATGAATTTTAGTACCGATCACCGCATGATAAGATGCATACTAAACGTTCGAGAAACAAAAAGAAAAAAACACTTTGTAAGAACTCAAGAAATTAAATACTCTAGACTCCTACCATTGATATCCGGCGAAAGTGCGATACAGTGGGAAACCAAATTTATGGAGGCCCTTAGCAAGACAACAGAAATTCAATCACAGTATAATAATTTTGAAGAAGAACTAAGACTATTACAATTACAATTACCTAAAAAAGAAATAAATAGCGGCTACAAATTAGATAAAGAATCGATTACATTACTGGATCAGAGAAAACAGTTGTACAAACAGAAGAGAACGAAAGAGAACAAACAAAAAATCACGGAATTAAGTAAAAAAATAAACCGACAGATAACAAAGGCTAAAAAACTTTTTAGGCAAGAAGTAATTGGAAAATACGTAGAGAAGACTGGTGCTATCAAAAAAGCATTCAAAGAGCTAAGAAACAAATCGGAATGGACTGCAAACTTAAAAGATAAGTTAGGAAACATGCTCTCAAAACGCCCAGATATAATAAAAGAAGCTACAAACTTTTATAGAGAACTCTACGCAGATGAAAATACGAAGAGTAATTTAGAAAATATATCAGCAGTGTCAGACTTAACAACAGCACCAAATGTATTACAAGAGGAAATAGAATATGCAATATCTACTCAAAAGAACGATAAAACACCGGGACAAGATAACGTGACCAATGAATTACTGAAAGCTCTAGCGCCCTCGTTAATAAAGCCTCTACAAGTGCTATTTGATAATGTAATAGAAAAGGAAATCACACCTGAACAGTGGTCAAAATCAACAATAGTTTTACTACATAAAAAAGGTGATAGAAATTACCTTGGCAACTACCGGCCTATAAGTCTGACTTCAAACATCTATAAAGTCTTCGCAAAGATAATACTTAATAGAATAACAAGAGCACTTGACGAAAATCAACCCCCAGAACAAGCTGGGTTCCGCAAAAACTACTCCACCATAGACAATATACATGTAGTCACACAAATAATAGAAAAAGCTAACGAATACAATCAACGACTATACATGTGCTTCATAGACTTTACGAAAGCTTTTGACTCTCTATTTCATATTGCTATTTGGGAGTCGCTACTGCAGCAGGGTGTAAATGAAAAGTATGTTAAACTGCTTCATAACATATACTCCAAATGTAGGGCAAAGGTGAGATTAGAAAAAGAAGGCCCAGAATTTTACCTTCAGAAAGGAGTCAGACAAGGCGATCCTCTATCGCCTAAAATGTTCTCAGCGGTACTAGAGTCGATATTCCGGAGGTTAAATTGGGAGAATATTGGTCTTAAAATAGGAGGAGAGTTCTTAAACCACTTGAGGTTCGCGGACGATATAGTGCTTTTCGCAGATAATGCAACTGACTTACGATTTATGATAGATAGTTTATCAAAGGAGAGCAAAAAGGTTGTTTTGTCTTTAAACGCCTCTAAGACCAAGATTATGTCAAACGGCGAAATCATAGATGTTATAGTAGATGGCAATAGCATAGAGTACGTGAAAGAATACATATACTTAGGACACTCGATATCATTTAAAAATTGCACCGCAAATGAAGTAACCAGAAGGATTGCAATAGCATGGCAAAAATATTGGGGATTGAAGGAAATTATGAAAAACAAAGAAGTAAAAATAGAAATTAAGAAAAAGATTTATGAAGTAGTGATCCTGCCAAGTATAACCTACGGATGCCAAACTTGGTCTCTGAAAAAGAAAGAGGAAGAAAAACTAGCAATTTGTCAAAGAAAAATGGAAAGGAGTATGCTAGGCATCAAATTAAAAGACCAAATCAGTAACAAAAAAATTAGGGCAATAACGAAAATTCAGGACATACGAGAAAGAATCCGGTTATTAAAATGGAACTGGGCTGGTCACGTATGTAGAATGGAAAACAATAGATGGACAAAAAAAGTAATGGAGTGGTTACCCAGAGAGGAAACGAGGAGGAGAGGACGACAAAGAACAAGATGGAGAGACATCTTCACACAAAGTGTTGGATCGGAATGGATGAGAACAGCTAGAGACAGAAAGCAATGGAAAGTATTGGGGGAGGCCTATGCCAAAGAGGCGACTATTACCTAAATATTTGAACGTAATAGTTTTAACAGAATAATAAATAAAAAATTGTAATAAATCAAAATGTTTAATAAAAAAATCAAATAAAATATATAAATTGTGAAATTCCAATTTTTTTAAATGTTTTTATTATTGTAAATATTGAAATGTGTAATTATTATTGCTTATTGATAATTTATAGAAATTCGTAATAGTATAATAATTATAGTAAATTGGTTGTAGATATATTAAGAGCATGATAAAAATAATTCGTGTATTTATCGATTATTGGTAGTAGAATAAAGGCTATTTTATTTTATTTTTATTTTATTTATAAAATGTAAAAATCATTTCTGTTTTCAGGGGTTTGGCGACCAGATTGGCCATGATTTTAGCTCGATTGTCGACACTCATGGGTGTTAATCTTGTGGGCTCCATCATCACTCAGCACTTGAAGTTACTTTCTACGTTTGGTCAACTTTTAGTCATAGTCAATTTTAAAATATAAAACATATATTGCACGAACCATTTGTTTGTATAGGAAGATAATTTGCTAATTTTTATTTCATTTCTGAACCATTCTCTCTCTGCCACAAAAACTTCATCATCATCAAAAACTAAAAAAACAATTATGTTAATTTTTTATTTCTTTACTGAGACTTTTGTTTAAAATGCGTTATATTTATTTTTTAATATGTTCGCAGGTGGTATACGGGTTCGGGGCACCAGGGATTTCCTTTCTAGGGTACACAGAAAAAAAAGGTGTTATACGGGTCAGCTTATTTTTGGCATGAGACAAAATCAAAAGATTCTGCTACTAACTTAAGCCCATAGTAACACATTTGTATTCAAGAAGGAATAATTACGCTATGTTGTTATAATAATTATTAATAAATATTCACAAACTGGAAATTAGTATTTACTAAGGTGTTCCAACAGAAACAGCAATTTGATTTTACTACCAACTTCACATCCCTCAATCTATCTGTTTTAGGCATATTTCATTCATCTGATTGCCTTACTGCTCAATTTAGTTAAAAAATTATAATAATTAATTTACAAAAGTTCATTTATAAAATGTAGTTAAATAATACAATTAAGATGTTTATAACACTTCTGTGTTAATTAATGATCTCTACATGTGTATATATACTCGTAATTTTATTATACACATACAATTTGTCCGTCTGTATCTTGGTCACATATCACGCTGAAACTACTGAGTTAAAAAGAATAGCTACCTGGAACTTTTCGAGGTTGTCACTTTTTATTCCTGGCTATGTGACCAAAGAAGTCCAGGATCCTACGCGGAGGGCGCATCCTAACAGAGTATTGAAAACAACATAGTTCAAAGTGTTATTAATAAAATAGCGATCCCAGACTGATATGGTATGTAAACATTAGGTAGACAAAGTAAATACATATAAGAGTAGGTACTGCATGCGTACAACTGTTTTAATGTACTTTTTTTTAAACAACTCCTGCGTAAATATCCTGTGTCGCGGGGGACTTTACAAACATACATGAAACGGACACAAATAACACCCAGACTTAGAACAACAATTTCTGGATGACACAAAGTGTCATCCCATGTGGGGATCGAACCCACAACACTCAGCGTAGTAGGAAGCGGCGTGGTGACCGCTTAAACCACAAAGCCCTCCGTGCAGTCTTAAATTGTCCGTCTTTGTATGACTATGCCTTGTCACCTATTTCGAAAAGATTACTTTTATGTGTCGATTAAAGTATTTTAAAGAACGTGTTAAATATTAAGTCATTTTAGGGTTCTTAAGGATCTTAGTTAAGCCATATTTTCAATTTACAATTAACAACAAGAAATTGCGTTTTCTACTCACTGTAAAAAAATATTTCATTCACAATACAATTGAATAGAAATTACTTATAAAGCTACAAAAATTGTTAACATTAGTTAATTTGTTAGTAAGTTACAATTGAATTCAATGATGATGTATTCATAAGAAACTAATTCAAAATATAATAAATTAAATAGTCATCCCAGTCTGATAAGATGTTCAAAGTTAAACGTTAGGGAAAATAAAGTAAACACATGTGTAATACTTTAATGTTATTAATCCTGAAAGTATGTAGACAGATGCAAATAGAAAACTGTTTGCATGTACTTTGTCCGACACCTCTTTGTCACCTCTTCCAATAAGATTATTTTTATACACTACTCACAAAAATTAAGGCAATAAACCAAGGTACTCTGCGACAAATACATGTAAAAGTTCTTAAAATGGATTGCCCAATTTTAAAGCACTGGAGCAGCGTCCATCAGAGTATCCAAACCGTAAATAGGTAGATACAATTCATTTCAATTATTTATTTTCGATTTTAATTATTAACAAGACAGGTTGTTCTATTTAAGG
Source organism: Arctia plantaginis (assembly GCA_902825455.1). Classification (NCBI taxonomy): domain Eukaryota; kingdom Metazoa; phylum Arthropoda; class Insecta; order Lepidoptera; family Erebidae; genus Arctia; species Arctia plantaginis. Next base: position 2,228,903 of record CADEBD010000275.1, on the reverse strand, counting down.
TCTTTTTTTACTGTTATTTTATTTATTTTTACCCGATCTTAATTATTTATATTTTATTTTAAGTTTTAAATTAAATTAAAATGATTTGATGATGCATGGTAATGGAATATTGTTATGATTTTAATTATTATTTGAAAGAAAAGTTGTATCTATTATCATCTCTGTATTATTATTATTTTTCGTTATTCTATGAATTTTTGTAACAAATATGGGACCTTGTCCCTGCAATAAAGGAATCATTATTATTATTATTATTATTAAAAAATAACATTAAAGCTAAATAAAATAGTTATCTGGACCCCATTATCGTTTTACTAAAGTATTTTTTTTGGGCTGCTTCTTGACGCTGTGGCTCGTGGTCAAATAAATGTAGGTATATTTAAAATATATTAACAAGCAGTCTACAAAAATTAAATTAAACATGTAAAATACAGTTTTTACCAACTTTGTTTTCTTTTTAGTACTCCATTTTAAGCAAATATGGCGCATGAAAGAATATCATTCTTGGAATACTTATTGATTGTGTTAGAAGAGCAGATATCTTAAACTTTAAAACAATGGACGACACAGGATTTATTCCTAATGCGGGAGTTGTCTTTTTAAAAAAAAAAAAAAAAAATATGGGCATTATATATTACATATGTCCGTGTGGTGACGGATAAAGAATACAGAGTGTCACTACTTCTATTTATCCCGTGGGTGTCGTTAGAGCCGACTAAGGGAACAAACTACGCAACACAATAGCCCGCACTGCAAAGAGAAGAAAAACTTGAAACAAACTTTATACCAACCCGTCTGGCCATAGTGATATAGTAGGCCAAAACCTCTTTTCTAAGTAGAGATACATGTCCAGAATTGGTATATTAGTGTGTTACTGTGATGTGATTAGATACATAAATATACAAACAAATTGCATTAGTTACTCCTTATATAGACAGCTACCTGGTAGTAAAATATTATCAAAATTGGTCCAGCCATTTTGAAGATTACCTGGAACAAACAGACAGGCAGACAAAAAATATTTAAACTGGTTTTCAGGCATAGGAATCATGCAAATACCCGTGTGAGCATGATAAAACCTACGAGTATTATTTTGACATTACAAACAGACACTTCAATTTTATTTATTTGTATAGATGAGGAGGCAAACGAGCAGACGGCTCACTTGATGGTAAGTGACTACCGCCGTCCATTGACACAATAAACTCAAGAGGCACAAGTGAGTGGGCATCCTTTGAATCCCTGCCCCCCCTCTAGAAACCAAGGGGTTTGGACACCGGTAACCTCATTTAGACCTCAACTCACCGGACTGGTTTTCTATAATGGTATCTATCACTCTTAAACCAAACCAAACAAAATACACATTAATGTATTATATCACATTGAGTCACATATTTTACAAATGACGAGAGCGTATGAGATTGTGTAGATTACTCACATGCGACTCATTTTTTTGTACACATGACATTAAGCCGTGTGGTGACGGATTAAGAATACGGATTGTCACTACCTCTATTCATTTTTTTTTTTTTTTTCCGCGCGGAAATCCCCTGGGATGATCCCCTGTCGGTGGCATGTCGGACCTCGAACCGACTAAAACCGCACGCCGTCTCGGGTACTAATAGCCGGGGAACCAGGTATACCCTAGAAAGGAAGTCCCTGGTGCCCCGACATACCTCGGGTCATCTACAGACGAGTAGACGACCCCCCCCGTGTGGGAACCCCATGTTCCCTGTGCTCCCTGGAAGCGAGCGCGCATCGCAACGCGCTCCCTGTCACCCCCAGGCCTGCGCTTATGGAGGACGGAGGTCGTTCTGCGCCCATTTGACCAGCCTGTTGGTCTAGTGGTTGGTGGCAATGACTGCTACGCCAGAGGTCGTCAAATAATTGTCTGATGAGCATTGTCGTTTGTTCTGTGTCTGGGTGTACTTTATCTATAATATGTATGTATTTAGAAATATATAAGTATGTTTATCAGGAGTCTGGTTACCATAGTACAGGCTCTGCCAAGTTTCGGACCAGACGGCCGTTTCGAGAAGTGTAAAAATCGTAATATTATATATCTATCCCGCGGGTATCGTCATTCGAGCCGAATCATCATCAACAGCCTTTATTAGTCCACTGCTGGACAAAGGCCTCTCCTTAGAAAGGAGGTTTTGAAATAAAATTATGAAAATTAAAATTACTTAGAGTAACTTAACGTTTTCTTGCATAGCAGTCGGGTTTTTGTTTTATTTTAGAATTCGCTTGTTGAACATTTGTTTCATCAACCGATCATTGTTTTAAGATAAGCATGTCTGCAGTTTTAGAACACGTACCAGTCCAAATAATTATCATTTAAAAATATTAAAAAAGATAGCAATATTTACAATTTATCTGTTCATGACACTGATTAAAATGTTTCTTAAGTGGAAGTACACCGTTCTTCAGGCTAGTGAACTTTAATCTAATTGCAAACTCATTATAATGTAAATGTAAAGGCCGGCGAATATAACGATCTCATAGGAAATCAACATTTAGCTATTGCCAAATATAATATTATATTATATCTTTATATATACATTTTTTCTGTGTGTGTGTGTGTGTGATTAAACTTCTCCCAAACGGCTGTACCAATTTTGATGACAATTTTGTGTGTTCTAGCGGCTTCGAGAATAGTTTAGATTCACAATTCGTTTCAGATTTTAGTATAAAACGTGTGTACAGGACAACGTCTTTTGGGACAGTTAGTTATTTTATAATATACTAGCTGACACGCGCAACTTCGTCTGCGTCTCTCAATAGTAATAAATTTTCTCCGTTTTTGAAACATTCTTCATTGGTGCTCCGCTCCTATTGGTCTTAGCGTGATGATATATAGCCCATAGCCTTCCTCGATGAATGGGCTATCTAACACTGAAAGAATTTTTCAAATCGGACCAGTAGTTCCTGAGATTAGCGCGTTCAAACAAACAAACAAACTCTTCAGCTTTATAATATTAGTATAGATTGCTAAGCTATAAGCGTCAAAAGCAGCTATATTGCTTAACACATAATATTTCTTTTAGTGACCGACCGAAATTTCGGTTTCGGCCAAAAAATCTAGAATCGGTTCGAGTTTCGAAAAGTGAAAGTTTCGGCCAAAAACTCATTGCTCGTAAAGTGTTTGGCGTCGTTCGGTTAACTTCGCGGCTGAATAGTGGACATGGACTTTGGCTCAGTTTGCCGCCATCCAGTGCTATTTTTTTTTATGGTAAGCAAGCAGACAGGTCGAATAATGGTAAGTAACTACCACCGTCCATGGACATCTGCAGCTTAAGAGTCACCCGTGCATTGTCATTTCAGTCCCTCCCCCCCAGAATCTGAGAAAAAGGGAGGGTTTAGGCTCCGGTAACCTCTCTTACTCGGTGAAAAGCAACGTAAGAACTGCTTAACACAGGTTTTCTTTGAGTCCCTGACATTACTCCGGTCGAGCCTGGCCTATATGGGCCGTGGCATGGCTCTCCTACTACTAACTCATCTTGTTACCTGTGTTTTACGCATAAATAGTTTTGTATTAGTTTTCTTTTTACTTGTAACTAAAATTAGTGCTAATTCTGTTGTTCGAAAACTCTCTAAACTAAAAACCACTAAAATTTATTAACGTTTTCAGAATACGAAACGCTGTTTGGCAGGACTAAACAATTTTTTAGTGATTTTTAGTTTAGTTTAGAGAGTTTCCAACAACAGAATTGGCACCATTGTTTCATCTCAAAAGCGATTATTAGGTATAGAACTTTATTTTGTTGAGTTTTATTTAAATATTAGTAACACATAAAAGAGATTATGTTCGATTCAGATATTACTTAGGCTGTGTTACAGACCGTTTTTCAAAACTCAAGAAATGCTTGAGCGTACTAATAGTTTTATAAGGCCAAAACTAACCTCATGCATTTCTGGAGTATTTTTTAGGTTTATTTGTTTCTAGATAGTTAATATTGTTGAATTACATTCTGTACCCTTATTTTACCCTTTTTAACAATCCAAAAAGTTAAAATACGTGTAATCTTCAGTTGCTTAACTTTACCTATGTGAAAACGCGTATAGTCCGTTGAAATAACCTAGTGAGCCATCTCGCCCCGTCCTTTCCCGCCTATCGCGTGAGGTACCTAGTTAATTTAGACAAGTGAATTTCTAGTATTTAGTAGCTAGCTACATATTTATTTTATCTACCTACCTAAATGCATTTTCTCTTATTTAGAATTGAATGCCGTGTGTCTAACTTATTACAATGGTTTTAGGTGGTATGTAGGTAAGCAGATACTCGTAAATGTCTAAAAAAATACACTAGTATACAGTCGAAGTTTTAAAATATTAGTTTGAGTTTCGGTATCAGCCGAAATTGAAACAAGGGTTGAAGGTTCGATTTCGGTTTCGGCTGAAAAACCTGTTTCGGTCGAAAACTAATTTCTTTTACCTAACTGTGGGGTGAGGAGGATGGGGGGTCACTCGAAGCGTGGCACTTGTGACTCTTCAGTTGCAGGTATTCATGGGTGGCGGTAATCACTTACCACTAGGTGACTAAAGTCTGCTCGTTTGGCCCCAATTCCATAAAAAACTTATTAAGATGTCCTAAATAAATATAAAACTAAAAAATAAATAAAAAATAAATTTCTTATTTAAACATTGCTATAATTATATTTATTTAAGCACCTCCTTCTTAAAATTGATTAAAATGACTTGTAATTTGTATGATAAGATAAGATAACAGTTGTGTTGTGTGTGTTACTATTTATTGCTTTCAGATTGTTCGGTGATGTGTAACGCTTAACTCTGACATAAACATTATATATATTATTACAAACATATGTCTTAGTGGTAACGACTTGGTTGCTGTCTGATGAATCTTATGGAAAATATTTTGTGAAGTGTCTAAAAGTGTAAATAATAAAAAATGCCTTTAAGACAGAAAACTGTAGAGCAGGCCTTAGATTTGGCAGGTAATGTATTTCTAGAACATAGATATTTTGGACTTACTTGATATTTCAGGACTGACTTCAATACTTGTGTCAAAGATATGAAGAAAGAAGAAAGCTCAGACTTCTCGCCGACAGCCAGTTTGGGTGAAAGGCTAGTGATCTCGACGTAGCTACGATTCACCCATCATCAGCTATTTACCATCCACGGTATTACTATCAGGTGACCCAACTACTAATTGGCCCTTTTATACCATAAAAAACATCATCATCTTCCCGGTCTTTACCTAATTTTATTCAGGATCAATTCCAAGGGGTTTTGGCTGACTTCATTTGTGACCAGTCGTTAGCTTGACGCTAACTCTAACTGGAAATACAAACTTTCACATGGTCATTGATAAAAATGTCAATTGGAGTAAGGACATCAGATATGAAAAGGAACTAGCGTAAGTTATACCACTATACTAGTCTCGGATGAGAATACAGAACTGAGATCGAAGCAGCTGACAGATGCTGGCATCGATATCAGTACACGATCCTGGGATCGTGTACTCATACGTTCGTCCAATGACTCGAGAGGGTATTAAAGACATCAGCTGAACTCCTAAATCCAACCATATAAGCTATATCAGTTTCCAAAATACCCAGCGAACGGTAATAGTCTAGCCCACTGTTATTCATATGTAATGGAATCACATTATCTCATCGTATCACATGCGTGGGCAGAGGCAATTTAAATATCTACTTTTTATTAATATAATTTTGCTCACAATAACGTAATGGAAGGTGATAAGCTTATTGATGGCTCTTTCGATACCATGATTTAGTTTCTGTCAATCCAATGCTCAACAAGGATTTTCAACGATATTTCAACGATTCATCCTATCAAAGGAATAGACAGAAGCATACCAAATAGCCACAATTTGCTAATTACGATTTAATCCATTTAATGTGTAGTGGGTGATAAGATTATTGATTGATGACGTCTTCGATACAGACGACTACGAAACTCTTAACGTACGTCAAAGTACCCGATCTATAACATCAATAAATTATTGTCTCTTTTGTGTAAGTTATTATCTCCGGAAATCGTTCATAAATCATTGATTTATGACACACATCTTAGAGTGATAAAGATTACAAAGTTTCGTTGAGAACAGTCTTTCAAGCAGTGATTACTTATTGCTGAGAAAAGAATCGTTCATGTGGATTAAGAATACGGAGTGTCACCACCCCTATTCATCCCGTGGGTGTCGTATGAGCCGACTTAGAGAGCAACTACAGGACAAAGCTCCGCCGCTCACTACTACGCTGAGTGTTGTGATCCGATCCCCACATGGGACGATAGACAAATTGTTGTTCTGAGTCTGGGTGTTCTTTGTGTCCGTTTCATGGATGTATGTAAAGTTCCTCGCGACACATGATATGTTCCTAATGCTGGAGTTGTCTTTTTTTTTGGAGAAAGAACATTTCATTAATATTTCTTTCTAGATTTTTTACAATACTATTTCTATCAGTGCAATTATCAATACACATACTACCCGATCAATGAGAAATTATATTATGAAATTACTCTGAAGTGTATAGACTTACGTTGATATGATTTAAGTTTTGAAAACTCGTGTAGTCAATAAATGTTTTTTTTTCAGGTTTTTCTAAATATAACCTGTACTTATTCCTGTTCTACGGATTGGCCATCCTTACCATGACCTTTGAGTTCTTTGGCACATTCTACATAATGCCACCCATGGCAAGGGAGCTTGGTGTCTCCGATTTCCAGCTGGAAATTTTAACTCAAGTATTGACTGGAGGTAAGCATATTTTAAATAAATAGAATAAAGAATTATCTGGTTTAATCATTCAAAAATTTAAGTTTTTATGTTTGCCGTTAAGTTTTCATGTATCACTGCTGCCCTGATAGAGTGTTAATTGTAACAGAATATGGGTGGAAATTTTTCTGGTAGTTACTGTGCAAGAGTTTGAATCAGATGTGTATTTTGTTATTAAACATAGCCTGAAACTAATTTCATAAAAATAACTTAATTAGTAAGGTGATTAGTTTGAAATTTGGACAAATATACTTAACAAGACCTGTATTTGAGCTCTCTTATGCTAGCACTTGAAATTAACTTCCTGAGATTTGTCATTAAATGTGATTAACATTTCAATACAAATCACTATCTCTATCTCATCTATCTACTATTATTAATATTTAATTTAAGATGATCTTATATCGGTTTAATAATGAATGTTTTTGAATACTTACACTGTAATTTTAATTTTTCCAGGACTCTTCGCATCTTCTAAAATATGGGCACACATATCAGACACCAGAGGCAGGAAGAAGGCACTGAGGATAGCGTTGACAATGAGCTTTTTATTTGGTACTTTTGCTGCTTTCTCGCCCCACTGGATCGTTCTAGCTGTTATTAAATTAGGGTCTGCAGCTGGGTAAGTGTGACATCTCTATTTATATGTCATTAGTAGGTTTATATCAGATCCCTATTTAAGTTAGGACAGGTCTAAGAATGTCTAAGGTTTGATAGCCTAGACGGATTTGACAGAAATCACTATAATAATAATAATAAAGCAGTCGTATACAAAACTTTGGTTTTTTTTTCTTTAAAAGACAACTCAATATATCCTGTGTCTCGGGGACTTAACAAACATACATTAAACGGACACAAAGAACAACCTGACTCAGAAAAACAATCTGTGAATCACACAAAGTGTTGTCCCATGTGGGGATCGGACCCATAACACTCAGCGCCTACTACTACGCCTACTACCTAACCCTAACGCCTAACTACGCCATCCGTGTAGTAATTTCATTTTCTCCAAAGTTTTGTATACGACTGCTTTATAAATAAGTAAGTTTACCGAAATATTACTCAGGACAAAGTCTATTGTGTACATGTGAAAAAACCGTATCATATATAATAGCTTCTAGTTATAATAGAATTTTATTAAATTATTGTGATACTACATTTTTAATTGTAGTAACATCCTTATGTTCTAGTGTTTCCGGTACATTTGTATCTTCTTTTCCGTTGCTCATCGAATGTACTCCGAAGGCAAAAAGAAGGGCAGTGGTAACATTGAGCACCAGCACTTTTTTGGTGGCTTTAGGGACGATGGCAGGTATAAATAATAAGTTCAGTTTTAACTTGTTTGTCCAAATATATCATTTCACGAAACGATATAATTATTTTGACAATCATGGAAATCGTTTTTTTCATATTAAAACGTTTTTAATTGAATAGACATTGGTGCAAGAAAGGGCTTGAATGAGTAAAAATACATTTAACAAGCTTTGTACTTATAAATGTTTTCAGTTTTTTTTTCAACCTCGGCAATATTAATTTTTCACACATAAGTGCGTTAAAAGGCTGACGATTTAGACTGGTCTGGGAGATTAGACAACGTACTTCCCAGTTTTATTATTTCTACTAATAACATTATATAAAATGTAATGAAAACTTAACCGACATTGCCGTTTTTTCGAGAGGTTATCTTGAAGTTGCTTCGCTTACCTGAAAACCTTTATTATACACTTTAATGGACAAGTAATAATAACCAGACTCCATTTTCTTTCTTTTCAGTTTTGTCATTTGCTATTCTGTCACTCAGGTTCTCAAGCTACATCCCAGGTTTAGCCATTTACTTCACATCCTGGCGATTGCTGTGTTTGCTTTTTGCATTGCCTAGTATCTTCTGTATAATTGGAATGAGATACGTGTTCGAGAGTCCAAAATATTACCTCACTCTAGACAATGAAGCAAAGGCTCTGGAGGTATTAAGAGGGATGTACCAAATAAATTCAGGAAGAAGTGTCGAGAATTACAAGGTTGAATAATTTTATACGATTAATCAAAGATATACTTTAACTTTAAACTTAAGCTGTACGCCCCCAAAACAACCTTACAGGCCTTACTAACTATTAAAGTATCACGTTCCATTGCATATAATTATGGTTATGGAAATTAACCGTTTCGACAGGTTTATAAGTATGTTTACAGGAATTAACGCGGTCACGTTAGGTATTAAGTAAATACCTTTGTCTGACATTTCGACCAGGTTGCACTGACCGCTGTGTAAAACTGTGACCACGGTCAGTGCAAACTCTGTATTTTGAGGAGACCCCTATTCCCGGGGGTGTCGTACTAAATATACAGGACAACGGCACTGCAAAGTTAACGAAAACGAAACAAACCCGTCTGGACATGAGCCCCTCCTTACAAAGGAAGTTCTGGTCTAGTAGGCCAAAACTTCCTTTGTAAGGAGCGACTCATGTCCAGCTGTGGAAATTTAAAAGCTGTTGATAATGATGTGTTTTTATTGGGAAGTTTTAATCATCATCAGTAACTATGAATGTTAATCAGTGATTGCGATAGCTGAAAATGGTGATGACACATGACAGATTACGAACCTAGGGTGCGTCATTCATTTTGGAGTTGTTGCTATCTCAGTCTCGCTTTCCCATTGCTCTATTCCTTATTCTAGCTTCTCGCCCTATCCGTTAAACTTACTCTAATTTGCTTTCTTCCCTTTTTCTATTAGAAGAAGAATTCATTCCTAGGGAGGGTTCTCATTGGGCACAAAGTCGGCTTTAAAACTCTTTTCAACGCAATGTATATCAAACATCGAAAAAAAAAATAAGATAAGGGCAGGAAAATTATGAACATCATGATGTTGTTGATAAAACCTTATAACCTTTAGAATATTTTAAAATACTCTCCAATAAGTGTGCTTACATAGCCTGCATCATATGTAATTATTAGAAAAATAGTTTTTTTCTTAATCTTTGCTTATTTTATTTCAGCTCAGTACAGTAATTTTGGATGAGGACAACATATCCACGAAGGACATGAAATGTTTAAGATCATTTTGGACTCGTCTTCGTAATATTTTCAAGAAGCCACGTATGGTTTATTTTACACTGGTGATGAAATCTCAAGTCGCTTGCTACGTTAGGTAAGGTGTTTTCATAAAGGTTTATGGAAAATGAGCTAACTTGGTTTAATTTTGTGATTGAAGTATAAATACGTATTTTGCTGTTCCAGCCTAAGGTTATACTCGTAGGCTCGTTGAGAGCAAACAGTTGTTAAATGGGTTTATTAAAAGGGGCGATTGTTTATAGTTTACGCGATTTTCGCCCTTCTGAACAAATTTGTTTTTTTTGCATTTTTTTCACCAATTGAGCAAATTGCATAAGACTAGACATCGTTTATATTAAAAAAATAGCTACCTACTATTACTTTTGAACTTATTTACGTCTTTTTAAAAATATTTCTGTTACTCTTCATTGTACCGAAAGAAAAATACAATTAAGATCAAGAATAAAAGGTTTTCTTGTTCCTTTTTCACTGAAGCTCCAACAGTCAGATTTCATTTTTAAACTCCAACTTGGATTTTGTTTCTTCAGCAACCTGCTATAGTCTGCCAATATTGTTGTATTCTACCTTCTTTGGTAGCGATTTTCTACCAAATCTTGGTAAAGTTTTTGTCATATTCCTCACACATAAAAATTCCAAGTTATCAGAAGGGTTGTTCACTGAACACTGTATTTTCCTAAAACCTATAATCATTTTCCGAAATTATTTCAACATTTTTAACTAATTGAACTGTTCACTCTTTTCAGTGCGTACTGTTACATAGAACTAATGCCTATTATTGCAAGTGCCTTTATAGCATCTAAGGCTAAAGGTCATACTCACCTTACCGTATGCGAGATGATCAGAGATCGCCAAAACACAACCATGTCGGAACAAGTGAGCATAATCATTCTTCCTCTTTATACTTCTATGTGAGCCAAAGACTCCATTTTTCAGAATATTTATCTAAATTAAAATTTACTGATGATGATGATTCAATACTCATAATTTTAATATCCTTATTTGATTGCATTGAACCAGCACCGATCAGCTTCAAGATGTTTAAAAAGGCATGACTGTGGGATCATCATTTTATTACAATTAATATGATAACTATATCGCCTGATGAGAAGATAAAACTAGACTATGAAACGAATTTGCCCAACCTTGTAATTCCCATACTTACAATCTGCTGACTCCAATGTATAGAGATACTAGCTGACCCGGCAAACGTTGTTTTGCCACATACATTATTTCTAGGATATATTGAAAAAAAAATTAGGGGTGGGTCACCCTTGTCATTGTTGGCCGATTCTCAGACCTACCCGATGTGCACACAAAATTTCATAAAAATCGATCCAGCCGTTTCGGAGGAGTACGGTAACTAACATTGTGACACGGGAATTTTATATATAAGATAATATAATATATCTCACACATCTCACACACGGCCGTCTGATCCCAAACTAGGCAGCGCCTGTGCTATGGTAACCAGACTGCTAATAAACATACTTATATATTTTTAAATACATTCATATTATAGATAAATTACACCCAGACACAAAACAAATAACCGTGCTCATCACACAATATTTTTCCTGGGTGGGAATGGAACCCACGACCTTCGGCTTAGCAGTCAGGGTCACTTACCACTAGACCAAAAGGCCTGTCGAATGAAAGACAATGAGAGTGACAATAGGAATCATTCATTTGACAACTGATGTCGGCCCTATCTTATACTATAATAATTAGTGGCATAGTCTTTTTAGAAAGGAATGATTCCCACGATAGTGTTATAAAATATAGAACCTGGCGCTGTGCACGCTGGCATGCATCTAACAAACAAATAAATCAAAAACATTGTTTCAGAATAATGAAGCTTTTATTAACGGTTTCGCCATGACGATGGTATTCACCGTTGGTATAGCCCTGGCAATGCTCAATGTCATCATCAATACTCTAACTAATTACATTAGCAGAAAAAGAATTATCATCGCTATTCAGGTGAGTTTTTACTTTACATCTAGTTTGAAATATCATTTATATACGCTGCACTGTAAGTAAGATTAGTTGATGGAATGAAGTAAGTGGTTACCGTATTTATCTTGGTCAATATGCTCACTAATATTTGTTTGCTGCATTGAAAATTCGATTCTTGAGGCTTTTTGAATCTTGTGATATGATTTAGGTTTATTCTCATAAAGAATTTTGTAACTGTTACTTACCATATACTTATTATAAATCTATTTCAGACGAATAAGAAGATTTGATTAAGCTTTCACTTTTGCTTCTTGCAGTCATTCTTTCATATTTCCAAAAGTTTGCCTCATTTCTGATTTACAGGTCTTGGTTACGATTGCAGCTTTGTGCCTTAACTTCAGTCCCTATGGTGTGCTAACTGCAATTCTATTTATGTGCGTTTTATCTGGCGTCTTAAATCTTGGTCTTCTTTTCTCTTACGTCGGTGATATTTTCCCTTCTTTTATCATGTAAGTACATCATTTTAAATTAAGGACTGGTTTAATCAAGCAAGTTGCTTTTTGTTTTCTTAGGAATAGATAAAACATATTCGCCAATATATGATCTCCAACGGATTAGCGCGTTCAAGTGGCAATGGGCAGGGCACATAGCAAGGAGAACTGACGGCCGATGGGGCAGCAAAGTTCTCCAATAGAGACCATGTACTGGAAAGCGCAGTGTGGGACGTCCGCTTACCCGATGGACGGACGACCTGGTAAAGGTTGCCGGAAACCGTTGGATGCAGGCCGCAATCAACCGTCCCCGCTGGAAATCATTGGGAGAGGCCTATGTCCAGCAGTGGACAAGCATAGGCTGAGGGAGGATGATCTCCATTGTAAAAATTTTGCTTATAAAAAAATCTGTATGTCAAACGCACTATTAACAGTTACGAATTTATTACTTACCATTTTTTTATGGGTTTGAGAGAAGGCAATTTTCAAAAGACACCTGCAAAGTGTAGAACTTTTACCCACTAAAGGACACGCCCAATAAGCCTATAAGTCCAACGCCCGGTTTCCCCAGGCTCCCGGCGCCCTTACCAGAGCGTAAAGGTCATCTCACGTACTCGAGTCTTAACGTCCATCAAAGGTTCTTCGCCAGTCCGCCGAGCATCCCAGATACGACTTCTCTTGAAACCCAGAACCATCTGACCTTCTAACCTTCTTCGATTATAATTGTACCGGAAATGATCAGAACAGTAGCCTCGGTATGACGCAACGTCCAGGCGCCTATGTGCGCCTCGATGTTGCGTTGTACCGAGTAAACCCTTGCACATATTTGCTTAGACCTACCGTCGGAGTGCTTAAGCGGGCGTATATTTTCACACACGCGACCCTGGATTGTTACCACGAAGATACTCTCGACTGTCAAACTGAAGGCTTTCAAACTATGGATACCATTATCCATATCTATAGTTTTATTGTAACTTTTAAGTTAAGAACCTCTATATAGCTAACCATCATTCTAGACTAGACGGTCTGCGTAGTATTTAGAACGCCTTCTGCTCAAGATATAAATTAATGTTCTTCAATTGCGACTTCAAAGATATTCTTCAATTCTGGATTTTTGAGTAAAAATCTCATTAATATTTTCAGGTCTCTGGCGGTCGCATTCACAGCCGTGGCTGGGCTTGGTCCTGCCTCTTTAGTTGCTATGTTGGTCAAGAGATTTATAAGGAGCAATTGTGAAGTTGTTTTTTATATAGTGACAGGTGTTTCTTTGAGTAAGTATTGTGCACCTATTACGGAATAGTTCTAATTTAAATAATGTACGTCACAGATCTCAGACACGGCCGTCTGATCCTAAACTGGGCAGAGCTGAACTGGTAACCAGACTGCTGATAAACATATTTTTAAATACATATGTATATATTATAAATAAATTACACCCAGATACAGAACAAATAACCGTGCTCATCACACAATATTTGTCATAGGTGGGAATCGAACCCACGACCTCCGGCTTACAGAGGTAGCAATGCGTTTATGCCTCTTAAGTTATAGGTCCCAATGGCCGGTAGGAGTCACTTACAATTACGAGTAGATGACCTGTCTGCGCCCTATATTATGAAGAAAAAAGCTTACTGATTGTCGAAGTCAACGATATCTTAATATATTATTTCTGTTTCAGTTTGCGTGATAATTATGAGTTTCTTGCCCTCAAACGAGACACTCTACGAAAACAGAAAGTTACTGAATCAAAGAGTACCAAAAGAGGACGAGGAGAACAGAAGCAGTAGATACTCGTATTATAGTTAATTGTACAAATAAAAACCTTATTGCGCCAACATCAAGGATGAATTTTGTAAATATTTCATATATTTTAGTTTATGATTGAAATTTTTGACTCAGCGTTTATTTCGGTTCTTAAAACTAAGTGAAGAAGACTGATTGTAAAATGATTTTCTTATATTTTTTAATGTTTAGCCTGACCACGAAAAAAATAACTTCGCTATGATGCGAAAAACAAATAGAAATCTTTTAATGTCAAAGTGTAAATTTAGACTGTTGTTAAATTTGTGGGGGTTTTTCCTTATAAAAATGCCATAATACTTCTCAAATAATTTTTTTTAATAGTTAGGTATTAAATGGCAAAAATGTGACTCACGAATTGGACTCACTAAAAATATTTTTTAATTTAGATGTCTACATGACTGCACCATTAGCCTCACTGTTACTGTAACTTAAACGCAATAGAAATTATTTGGGCATAGTTGGTTAAAGGAAAAATGATTGCGCACCGATAATATTGCATTTAGTGAAAAACCTTCTACTACATTGTTTTAGAAGAAATCTTACAAATTTTTATTAAAATAAAAGATATAGGTAGCTAAATAATGTGGTTCATTTCATCATCATCATCAGCCTATCGCAGTTCACCGCTGGACATGGCCCTCTCCCATTGCACGGCACTTAGATCGAGTTTGGGTTTCTCGCATCCAGCTCCTATCAACCATCTTGCGCAAATCGTCACTCCACCTGCCCTACGTTTACCGAGACGCGGTCTCCACTCAAGAACTCGTTTTCCCCAACGGTGGTCGGTTCTGCGGCTAATATGGCCAGCCCACTGCCACTTCAGCTTGCTGATCCGGTAGGCTACGTCGGTGACCTTGGTTCTCCGCCGAATCATCTCATTCCCGATGAGATCCCTAAGAGAAATGCAGAGCATAGTCCTTTCCATAGCATGTTGAGCAACTTTGAACTTATGGACCGGCCGTACCGTAAGTGTCCACGCTCCGTATGTCATGACGGGTAGGACCCACTCATTGTATTTCATTTATTAAATGTTAATACAGTTGAAAATTAAGATAAGCTTTTAATTATTGATATTAAACATCATATTTGCATTATTTTTTTTTTTGTGTAGATTCGTTCCCACAAGTTGTTTTTTCGTTACTAAAATAACTCGTCACTCGAGTTCACTTTATACATTTCGGGTTTATGGATTTACTTCAACTCTTGTGACCTAGGTTTAGCAGAGCTATTGCACCTTGTTATTTATTGGAACGTACAAAAATTCTGGCTATTGAAAAAAAGGTAGAAGTGGTACTTCATTGAAAACTAAAATATTGTGGAGAAATTTCTTTTACGAGTGGTTACTTCATTTAGTCCAGTGCTGGACTAGATCATATTGTTGTTTCAGTCACCTCAAAACCTGGTGAATTAATAACACTCCTTAAAAATTTTTTTTTGAGAATAGAGTGTAAAATTATTTTGAAATATATAACATTCGAAGAAGTAATATTATAATAATAAAAATAAAAACAATCAACGATATGTTAAGAGGCTCACGTTGGACGGCTGGATCAAGGGTCTGATGCAGAAGGCAGTCCTCCTTGACACGGCTCGTATATTGAGGAGGTTCCAATCTTTGGGGTCCTAACCACCGGTGTCTTAGTCCCTGAACCTGATGTCGGTGGTCTACTATTTTATATAATTTAAATGCATTTTTTTTCTTTTGTAATATATTTAAAAATGAATTAATATCTTATATATAAAATTCTCGTGTCACAATGTTCGTTCCCGTACTCCTCCGAAGCGGCTTGACCGATTCTCATGAAATTTTGTGTGCACATCGGGTAGGTCTGAGAATCGGCCAACATCTATTTTTCATACCCCTAAATGGTAAGGGTGACCCACCCCTAATTTTTTTTTGTTTTGCAATACAACGTTTGCCGGGTCAGCTAGTCTTATATATAAAATTCTCGTGTCACAATGTTAGTTACCATACTCCTCCAAAACGGCTGGACCGAATTTTATAAAATTTTGTGTGCACATCGAATAGGTCTGAGAATCGGCCAACATCTATTTTTCAAACCCCTAAATGGCAAGGGTGTCCCACCCCAAAATTATTATTTTTTCAATATTTAATAGAAATAATGTGAATGGCAAAACAACGTGTGCCGGGTCAGCTAGTGTACATATAATTTAATAATGAAAACAAAATAATAATAATGTAATGTAGTGATAGTGAATACAGAGCAGAGAAGGTATTGGATTGCTTCTAAGTGGAATAGCGACGTCGGTAGAAAGAGAAAGAAGACGGCAATTTACACGCGTCTCATTCGCACCTCTTCGTTTATATATATATGCTTCGCAATATTTTTTTATTTTACAGTTTCTTTTTTGTTTACAATATAGTCCAAATTTACAATTTATAATAATAATTAATTATATAAATATAGTTTATTTCAGTCATGATTGATAAATCATATAAAAATTATGTGGAATCAGATACTGTACTTCAGAAAGCCTGCCACACACAGCTCTGCAACACCTAAAGGTTTGACTGGAACAAAATGCCTGTGGCATTAAGTTCGTCTTATGCAATATGTTTGCAGGAAGTGTGAATAAATAAATAAATAAAAAGAAGTAAACTTTTTAGTTATCGTATCGTATCGTATCGTATCTTATTCATTAAATGGTCATGGTATGGAAACCGAGGCAGAAATAAGACGATCACCAGGAATCCAAAGCTTTTTACAAACAGCTTTTTGTCATATTGACGAATAATATTATAAAACTTACTAACTACAACATAATAAACACAGTCGTATTAGTTATGTATTTATATCTTTACTGCTCATTTGCTGTCTGCTCCTTGTTCTCTCTCCTCTTCCATTTCGGGCCAACAAATCCACGAAGAGGTACAAGAGAGACACTTATAGATCGCCGTCTTCTTCCTCTTTCTACCAACTTCCCCGGATCTTTGCTCGCTTCTTTCCTATATCTGTAGTATCTCTATGCTGTCACCACTCCTATTCATTCCGTATATGCTGTAAAAGTCGACTAAGGGAGCAAACTACGCAGGACAACACCACTGCAAAGAGAAGGAAAATGAAACAAAGGGTTTGTGTCAAGTTTCCTTCACTTTTGCAGTAGGATTTGTGACAAACCCTTTTTTTTTTACGTGTGGAAACCACCTCGGACCGACTAAAACCACACGGTGTGCCACCAATCTCCCGTCGAGGATCAGGCCTAGATACTTCATCTGTTGAGGATCACACTTGTGGGGATCGGACCCACAACACTTAGCGTAGTAGTAAGCGGCGTGGCAACCGCTTAAACCACTACGCTATCCGTGCATTTAATGTGATGTGATGATGTAGTGTAAGGAGAAGTTTGTGAGAAAATATATTAAAATGGAATTTGAAGGAAGTTTTTATCAATTTGGTAACGAGAATGACGGTTGAAGATTATAAAAAATGGGTTTCAAAACGATGAATATAAAAAAATACTTGATTATCACAGGTTTATTTATTAATATTTATAAAGGCACGTATCGAGTAATCCATCAATCATATTTTAATTATTTCAAATACAAATTGAATTTTAAACTATTTAGTTTTTGAAATAATTAATATAATAATTAAAAATCATTTTAATTAATAATTACTTAAAAATTAGAAGTTTTGACTTGAGGAACCATTATGACCCATCTTTACCTATAAAAGGGGAGCCCTAGAAGGGATTTTGATATTTACTTGAGCTGCTTATTAAAATAAGAAGGAAAAGGAATACGTTACACTCTGTTGAGTACCTTCACCGTGTCATATGAAGCCCATCGTCTAGGTCAACCAAACAGATTAGTAATGAAAAGTGCGTATTTCAATAATCTGATGATTTGAGCATGACATAACGGAGTGGGAGGGTTACAAAGTTAGAAAAAAGTTATGTGACCTTGACATTCTGGAGCACGGGGTACATTTTTTTAAGAAGGAAAGAATGCAATATAAACCACAAAAATATAACCTGCGATTTCTAAAGCCAAAGTAGCAAAATCATCAGTATGGTGTACAGCGTGCAAGTGCAGCATGTATTTCCCACTTTTACCTATTTCTGACTCTCTTGCAACGTCCCCGCAGTGCTTCCCGTTACCATGACGCGATTACAGCTGATCGCAATTCTTGTACAAAATCCAACAGACCCATTCTCTACTTCAATACATAATAAATTAACTTTACAATATTTCCTTTCCTTTGAAAGGGAACATTGCTAGGGTTTATTTAACATCTTTTCCGAATAATTGACGCACCCAGTGAATTAATTCTTTTATTTTTACCCACCCCCACCGTGCAACATTGCGTATTAGAATACCTTTATTACGAAAAGCACTTTGTGGCACCTAACCAATAATATTTAACCAACTCAAGTATGTCCATGTAACTGTTTTTATTTATAAAAACCTATAGACGTGTGGGTGACACACATTTTTAAACTTTTATTCATCTATTATCTATTGTTACCAATCTAATACGTCCCCACGACGGTCAAGGAAATCCCCATTTAGCATCATGGGCTCCCCACCATATTAACAAAGTTTTATCAAAAGTGTATGAAATTGTTCCTCTTGTAGTTCAGGATCCTGGTCTATGATTATGTACCTTCTTAATATTTTGTCGATACCAGTTTCTTGGTTCGTTAATACTCATTCAGGCACCAATCATCGAGACCTCATATAATACTGTTTGTAAATCATTAGTTCAAGCATATTTCTACGGCTTAACTGCTTTATGCTGTCCAAAAATTTTCTCTTCCGATGGTAAAAGAAAGCCTATTATGCCGCCAACTGAAATAAAAAAATGACATTGTTACATTCTGATTTCTACTTAATCATTATTGCCCTTTCCATAGCCGCATTTGGTAACATGTCCCATAGAGGGTAGCATTTCATTTTTATTTACACTTCCAGATTATACAGGATGTAAGGGACTTAGGGAATACTGAAATAGTGTATTCAGATCATGATTCTGGGTCGAAAATCATTGGAATTTCATGCCAATTATAATGAGAAATTTACTTTTATAAATATATATGATCGTAACGGAAGATCCTTAAATTTTTTTTTAAGAAATTAAGTTTCGGTGGTTAAATTTATGATTAAGAACACGATATTTGAGATGAAAACCTTCTTACGGTATCCTTCATTAGAGTCGTTTGCGTCAATCGAACGGTTTTTTAAGTTTGAGTCTAAGACTCCTTCTTCCTCGGCTCTGTTGAGGCAATTACCTGTGAAAGTTTCATCACCACAAAAAAAAAAGACTACTCCAAAGAATTTATGGCCAAGAATTGAAGAGTTTCAATATATTCTTCTTGGTCTGTGTGGTGAAGGATTAAGAATATTGTATAACCACCCCTTTTCATGCTGTGGGTGTCGTAAGAGCCGACTAAGGGAGAAAACTACGTAGAACAATAGCACTGCAGCGAGAAGGAAAACTTGACACAATCCCTATACCAAACCAGGCCAGCGTTATAGTATAAAGCCAATACCTCCTTTCTAAGGAGAGGCTTATATCAAGCAGTGGACTATTAAAGGCTGTTGATGTGATGATGTGATGATGAAATATATTTTTCTTAGTGTAAACTTTTACAACATGAAAAAGGTTCACAATAACATATATGTTAAAACCTAGGATGACTTACGACACGAAAGGACTCCGAAGGTATAAAAAATGTATTCGCAGTAGTTATTCAATAGTTGCTTGAGAACGTTAATGCCAATAACTGCACTTGCACGGCCCACCATCAATGTAAGAGAAACTGCCATAGCCCTGGAATCATTCATTAACCGTGTAATGCCTGCCTGATCTGCTCGAAGTATTACTAACACTCATCAGTATAATAAACATCCCTTTCTTTCCTATCTTTCCCTTTCAATAAAATCCTAACTTCCCCATTCCATAGTTTACGGTTGACGATAATAGGCTTAGGTCGTGTGGTGGCGGATAAAGAATGCAGAGTGTTACCACCCCTATTCATGCCGTGGGTCTCGTAAGTGCCGAGTAAGGGAGTAAACCAAATCACTGCACTGCAAAGAGAAAGAAAACTTGAAACAAATCATATACCAAGTCGCCTATCCAGCGTGGTATAGTAGGCCAAAACCTCTTTTCTAAAGAGAGGCCTTTGTCCAGCAGTGGAATATTAAAGGCTGTTGATGATGATGATGAATGATAATAGGCCTGGCCCTTATCATGAGAAAGGCAGTTTGCAAAATGTAGGTTTTTAACATACCTCTAGATCTAAACCCTCGAGAGGCAATACTATAAAGATACACCTGTGTACCTATAAAGGCCATACTTCCCTACTTATATTAAAAATGAGTGAGTGAGTGAGTTTGTTTGCTACGGTTATCGTAGTAAAAAGTAGTATTTGTTAATCGCTGATAATGTAGCTTTCCATTGATGAAATAATTTTTAAAATCGGTTTAATAGTTTAGGTATGAAAGCCAAACAAACAAACAAATTCACTTTCACTGGAAAAAGTATAGATCTGGAAGTATGGATTGACAAACGGAACTAACCATTTTTTTAATCCCACCCACACGACCACCACTGTAACTCCTGTACACCAGGATCCACAGCAGTGACCCACGAACACACCGAGTTATGACACTCGGGAAGTCCCAGGAAGAAATTAAACTGTCTTGGAACCCGCAACGAAATTAATCAGAAGAAAATTCGAGGAGTTGGAGATACAGTAAATCCACTTCCTTCCTTCGCAAAGCGGGAGACAAAATGAAGTAAAATAGGCATACACCCTTTTAAACAAGGAAGCACCACGGCCACAAAAGATTACGGGTCCTAGGTGATCTATATGACGGAACTAACCTCACAAATGTCGGAAAGATATCGACAGAGTAGGTGCTAAGGAAGCCGAAGTTGAATATCCCGGTCAAAAAGAACATAAACAGTACACCCGTCAGCATCCAGTATGGAGAGCTATTGACGCTCAATGCAGCTACGCCAGCTACCATCTTGAATTAAGTAAACATTGTATGGTTAGAAAATATAATTGTCAGTCAATATTGTCATAATGGCAAAAAAACTCACTTTGTTTAAAGGCGGACAAAGGCATTATAATTATTTATAATAAATTTACAAATCTCACACGGCGGTCTAATCCAAACTATGCAGAGCCTGCACTATGGTAACCACCCTGCTGATAAACATACTTATATATTTTTAAATAAATAGATATTAAAGATAAATACACTCAGACACAGAACAAATGATTGTGCTCGTTACATAATATTTGTCCTGGGTGGGAATCGTACCCAAGCCCTCCGGCTTAGCAGTTAGGGTCATTAACCATTAGATCAACAGGCTCTTCGAACTAATCGAATCGAATATAACTATCGAATTACTTATGGATCTAATATAAAGACTAGTAATACTATATTTAGGCCATATATATTCCGGACCATCGGGGTATCAGGGGTTTCCTTTCTAGGGTACACTTGGTTCCCAAGCTACTGGTACCCGAGAGCAAGATTCGAGTACGAGATAACCACCAAACCGGTGAGTAGTATCCGAAGGGATCTTTGCACAGAAAAAAAGGGGGTATTCCGTACTAGAGGACTTAATTTATGCATTTTTAAAGTAAGATAAAGGGAACATTTTCTTCCTTCTTTTAACCGGAGACCGTGTGATACCACAGCCTCATAAAAAACCATTGTTAAGTGAATCTTTAGTTGCTTTTCACAGAGTTAGTGAGGCTCCCCCAGGGTTCTGTGGAGACGGGGAACTCAAAGGGCAGTTACATATGTATCTCTGGGCAGCAGTAGTCATTTAGCCTCAGGGGCCCCATCTATTCTTCTTCCTCCTACACCATAACAGAAGTCCTCACCTGTATCCCAATAAATATTTTCTTCCGTCCTATAACATTGATCAGCGCACTCATAATGATGTTAGAAACAGCCAGGATCGAATGTATTACGAATACCATTATCATTGCAAAACTGTTCATTGAACAATCTAAATTCTGATTCTGAAACAATAAAGAAATCATATATTTATCATAATAAAGGTCTTTTCGTATTCATTGGCGATTTATATTCATTGTATATTGCTGGATATAGGCCTCTCCTTGGAGAGGGGTTTTGGCTCAGTACACCACTCTGGCCAGACGGGTTGGTATAGGGTTTAGGGCTAAACCCTACGTGATAGACCAAAATCATGTACTACGGAATTGTATAGCTTAAAAACGTCTACAAAAAGTCTGCGATGGTATATGTCTATCTCCTAAGGATAACCCACAGTAACTATTTTTATCTTGAAATATTACTTTAAAAAACTTGTAGTATAGTCCTATCCTAATAATAGTATAATTAATTACTCCACATTGACACCAAATTAGTAGTATCTACATTGCACCCGTGCAAAGCCGGGGCGGATCGCTAGTTATAGATTAATTACACCCAGAGACAGAATAAATGTACAATGTTTTATCCTAGGTGGGAATCAAAGCCACGATCCCTGACTTAGCAACGAGGACATCATCAATAGGCACGTGAAGCTACAAATACACATTAGCTTGACAAAGACATTGTTAAACATGAAATGCATATAGCAAAAAAAATGCTCACTTCCTCGGTTGTTGAATTTTGATATAATTCAATCATATTACAGGCTGTAATATTCGTGTTGCCCTCTGAGACTGACGTCATAATAGCATTAATTATAAATGGTAACCATACCACAAAGGAGTTTATACTGAAAACCAAATCAGAAATTAATTGGGCACACCACGGAAACTTAACTCAGTACTTACTCATATAATTAGAAGAAACAAAAAGCCGTGTGGCGTCGTAGCAACACCGATAGGAACGAAGGTCCCTATGCTAATTGTCAAATATCTCATTCATAAATTTTTATTGAGATTGTTGGGAAACAAAACTGATCACATTTCACAGTCGAAGGTCACAATCAAATTCTCTAAAAACCATATCATATCTCAATCTCCGATGCGTTGTTCTCGAGTTATTTAATAAATAATGCAAGTAGACTGATAACTTTCTCTCTCTCCCACTCTGTAGGCCGTGAATGCAGAGCGAGAGAGATAGCGACTAACGCTTTTCGTGACGTTCACTTCTTTTAGTGAAATCCCTCTCGCCACATCATCCCATACGGAACTTCGGTAGCGGGGGACTTTACAAACATACATGAAACTTACACAAAGAACACCCAGACTCAGAACAACACTTTGTGGATCTCATAAAGTGACGTCCCATGTGGGGATCGAACCCACAATACTCAGA
This sequence comes from Arctia plantaginis, assembly GCA_902825455.1. NCBI lineage: Eukaryota > Metazoa > Arthropoda > Insecta > Lepidoptera > Erebidae > Arctia > Arctia plantaginis. The sequence goes on along the minus strand of CADEBD010000275.1, from coordinate 2,205,541 downwards.
ATGGTAGTCAGCGGCGTAGCGACCGCCTAAACTGCAACGCCATCCGTGCAGTCAAATATGGTATAAAGTTAAAGAGTTTTACCAGATATAACATAAAACAAAGAGAACTGATAGTAGAATAACATTCTTCAAAAGTGGTTTCCTAAGTAAAGGCCCCGTTTTTGCCGCTAAAGACCCGAAGAAACCTTTTGGTACTGTTGATTCGCTATCTTCTTCTAAGTACACAGCGTCTACCTAAAACAAATTTTAAACATCCAATTATCTTATATGTATAATAAATTCTCGTGTCACAATGTTAGTTACCATACTCCTCCGAAACGGCTGGATAGATTTTTATGAAATTTTGTGTGCACATCGGGTAGGTCTGAGAATCGGCTAACATCTATTTTTTACCCCTAAATTTTTTTAAATATTTCCTAGAAATAATTTATATGGCAAAACAACGAAATGACCATGCCGTTACGCAACGGCCGATTTTGGGAAGTTGTTTTAAATATATGTATGTTATTTGCAAGTAAATCTTTTCAGATATTTTTAAAAGTCGGACTTTACAGCTAAAAGGCGCCGGCATTTCCTAAGACTCGCTCTGGGTAGAAACGCCTAAACAAACCACAGAGGTGTCTTTTTTTTAGTCCGTGTACAATGGTAAAGAGAATTATGTGAGTGCAGTATAGGATCTGAGTTGGTCTTTTGAAGAAAAAACCATAGTTTTGAGTCAGCCCGTCCATACAGACGGCATACGAGCCCCAGCCATTATGTAGCCTAACCGATATAGGATCAACAACCCGTAACTCGACACTACCGCCCGCAGGACACTTGATTAGGCCGTAGAAACATACTAAATTTTATGCTAATCGGCGTGAGAATATTCATATCGCGATACAAGATAAACAGTTACTAGGTAGTTCAATGTCTCTACGTTAAATTGAACTGAAGTGTGTTTATGTTTCATTGCATGTGGAAGTCGCTACAATTCCATTAACAATTTCCAGTGCCACCTGACTTTGTCAGACAATATACACTGTCTTTTTAATATACTCCTAAATTTACAATCTAAATTTCTTCCCTTATTACGTCAGTGGGACTAAAGTTTAAATGTGGACGTCCAATACGCCTCTGTCTATCTCTTCGAGAATACAGGCTTAGTAATTTTATGTATGTATAATTTAATAATTAATAATATTAATAATTAATAATGATTAATTTGTAATATATTAATCCAAATAAAATTGAAGTGTCTGTTTGTAATGTCAAAATAATAGGTATTTTTCATGCCCACAACAACAAATAATCTATTTGCACGATACCTTTGCCTAAAAATGAGTTTAAATATTTTTTGTCTGTTTGTCCGTCTGTTTGTCCGTCTGTTTGTTCTGTCTGTCCGTCTGTTTGTTCGAGTAATCTTCAAAATGGCGGCAATAATTTTGGTAATGTTTTGCTACCAGGTCTATATAAGGAGTAACTTAGGCTATTTTTTCTCTCAGAAAAACCAAATAAAAAAATTCCCGGTTAAGGAATCGAACGAAGTCGCGGGCACCATCTACGGTGTTTACGGGAATTAACGCGTTCACGATAGGTAGTAAGTACTTACCTTACTTAAGAATTGCCTGACGTTCGACCAGGTTGCACTACCCGTGGTCACAGACTGACTAAACTATAACCTAATGTAACTTACCTCAAACGTATCACCGCTTTTTCCAGTGTTCATCACATATATCCTTCTTAATACTTCAACAGCTTCTTTCTCTCTCCCTATACTGAGGAGATATTTGGGGCTTTCGAAAATAAATGTTGCTCCAAGAACACTAATGAGGCAAGGAAATGCAAAAATTAAGCAAAGCACTCTCCAAGCATTAAATTGAATGTCCAGGACTGGTATGTAGTAAGAGAACTTGAACTGGAGGACCGGGTATGCTATTACTGTAAAATACATAAAAGTAAGTTAGCATCATTTACTAAAACGACATTTAGTTATAAGACAAATTGTGGCATCTTGTTTTTAAGCATTTATTGATCTAATTCGTATTTAATTTTTTAGGGAAGCTTACTTACCTACAAATAGATGAGGATAGAGTTTTGCTCAAATCATCATCATCATCATTAACAGCCTTTACTAGTCCACTGCTGGACATAGGCCTCTTCTTAAAAATGAGGTTATGGATTATGGTTAGGATTATGACTATACCACCCTGGCCTGAAGTTTTCCTTCTCTTTTCAATGCTGTTGCTGTGCGTACTTTACTCCCTTATTCGGCTCTTACGATACGGGGGTAACACTCTGTATTCTAAATCCGTCACCACACACATGATCGAATTTGGCTCAAATAGTATACCATAAGTAGTAGCTACATGAATATTTTCAGTTCGCTTTATTATATTAGTTAGTTATAGAACATAAGTTGAAATACCTGCCATGGATCCGGTGGACATCAAGAATACGCTGGTAGATAAGATGACTAAGCCACTTCTTTTAGCCATAGGAGTGCACTCGCCTAGTATGGTCATCGACAATGCAAATGCGCCAGCTATCCTAAAAGATTAACAAATTTATTAGTTTACAGATCCTTTTAGTATTTTTTTTTGAGATTTTTGAAACGAAGTTCCTGATCGCGCTTTACACGCTCTGAGCGAATGGGAGCAAAACCGAATGTGTAACAAGACTTTTTTACGACTCCTTGCTATAGTTACAGTCTTGTATAAACTTTTTCTTAGAAAGGAGGTGTTGGCCTACTATTTTCTAAAAAGGCCTAAAAATTGATATTATTTTGTAAAAGGCTGCTAATGACTTGACATTTTATAATATAAATTATAATGACTGTATAGCAAACGTCTACCAAAAAGCGAAAGGAACTTTATGCCGACCAGGGGACCATAGTCCTCACACGCCGGTTTTTTACTTTTTTGTTTTGTTATCTCTTAAAATAATTGGCATACTAATATTATAAATACGAAAGTGTGTCTGTCTGTCTTTTTGTCTCTCTGTCTGTCTGTCTGTTACCTCATCACACTTAAACCGCTGAACCGATTTAGATGAAATTTGGTACGTAGATACTTTGATTCTTGAGGAAAGACTTAGGCTACTTTTTACCGCGATTTACGCGACCGGTGCCTCGGGCAAAAGCTAGTGTAGGTATATGTTAATATTGACAACTAAATACATTCAAAAAGACGATACTTTGCGTGATCAACAAATTGTAACACCACAAACTTTGTATGTTTTTAAAGTTCCCCCGCGACACGGTATATCTAAAAAAATCTAAAAATATCTCGAAGGAATTTCTCAAATTTACTTACGAAGCAGAAGAAAGCAATTTCAGAAGGCTCAGCACTATCCAATTTGGTGAGAAGGTAGATAATATACCGGCAACAAAGCCCATCGTCATTGATATTATTAAGATTTTCTTCCTCCCTCGGGTGTCAGCCAGATAGCCCCAGATGGGCGACGTGAAGATGACACCTGGATATAAAACAAACAATAGTTGCACTGGTATTAACAACAAATGGTTTCAAGTGTGCAGGAGAGCCTTGCTTTGACTTATATCTGCCGGGCTCGATCCAGGTGATGCGGGCTAGGTTACCGGAGCCCAGACCTTAAAGGGCGACAACGCACATATGAGACGCAGGTGCCCATGGACGGTGGGAATCACTTACCATCAGGTAAACCGTCTGCTTGTTTGCTCCTTCACCAAAAAAAAAGAAAACAATGTCAGATCAGGGTTAAACTCTGTTTTGTTTACCCAAAAGTACTACTGAATTGAGAACATTCGTCTTTTATGGTATTCTGAAATATTCTTACCTGCCAGTGGTATACAGGCGAGAAAACCTTGCTGTATATTGGTGGTGTGCAGCTCGCAAACGCTGGCAGGGACAAGATAGGACACGCTGAACAGTTCGAAGCACATTCCCATAATCACGCTGGAGCAGATCAGAAAGACTCCCACGTTGTAACCAGCGTATCCTTAAATAGAAATAAATTTATTGGGATATTTTTAACAAGGAGGCTTATCCCAATATAATTAACTTTTTAAATTAGAATATTTTTAATTAGATTATTTTATTAGTGAAAACTTCTTTAAGCGTGATGTTCATATTTGAACAACAAATAAAATAATGTATTTTCTGAGATGGGAAAAGGCCTTTGAACTCGTGACACCGTTACCGTTACCGACACCTCTGTATTTAAGTAACTTCATACATATATTGGCCCCGTTTACAGGAGAGTTCAGTTTGGGTTGATAATACATTGATAAATATTATAAAGCTGAAGAGTTTGTTTGTTTGTTTGAACGCGCTAATCTCAGGAACTACTGGTCCGATTTGAAAAATTCTTTCAGTGTTAGATAGCCCATTTATCGAGGAAGGCTATAGGCTATATATCATCACGCTAAGAGCAATAGAAAAACGGAGAAAATGTATTACTATTGAGAGACGCAGACGAAGTTGCGCGGGTCAGCTAGTACATTGATAATATAACTATATATAATATTAACATATATACCTACAACATAGATATATAAATATTCATGTCGGAACTTTTTAGGTCGAAAAAAAACCTCTTGTAATCATTTTTTTTAAATTTTCAAGTTTTCACTTCTGTCGCCAGTCCCGGAGTGCCACTGTTTTTACAGCAGGTATAGGGCAAAAGAGCAGGCTGATCACCTTATCATGAGTGACCCACCCAGGGATGAAAGAATGACACTCAAAAGTCACAAGTGTATGGTCGGCTTTTGAGTACCTCCGACAGAATTAAGGAGGTGGCGACCCTGGTATCATATCGGTCGAGTTGTACAACGTAATGAAACATTATTTTTCTTTTTAAAAGACAACTAGCACTAGGAATATGTTCTGTGTCGCTGGGGACTTCACAAAGATTCATGAAACAGACACATGAACAGAACAACCAGACTCAGAACAACAATGTGACACAACACATCGGGGATCGAGCCCACAACACTCAGCACAGTATGAAGCTGCGGTGACCGCTTAAACCGCTACGCCATCTGTGCAATCATTGTCACAAAACTCATGTCACCGTGACGATCGAGTAGATGTCAAATAAACTCACACTAGGCCCTCTAATGATGACTGGGAGGATGACTTCCTGTAATCTGACTAAGCGGAATTTGGTTTCATTTCGGGATATCTTTTGCTAATTGGCCCATGTTGACTGGACGTCCATGCTAAGCCCGGTATTAATATGGATCCCCTCGAGGAGTCTGGGGGATGCAGATTAACTAAGGAGGGGTGAACCGGGCCAGGGGGGAGACCCAACAGCCAAAAGGCCAAGGCCAGGATTGAGGCCGGGAGTGGATGCTCAGTAACAGACTGACCAACATAATCAGACGCTTTCCTTTTAGGCCCACTAATGATTTTCGATGGTTTTGTTTAACGTTATTGAGGAAAAAAACATATTGTAACTATTTCATATCCATTAAACAAGCAAAAAATGACAAATAAAATACGAATAATGTCACGTTTTATAATAAATGATGTAACGTAATAGCAAACAATGTAGATAAAATTAATTTAATGCTTAAATAAGCATAAGATAGCAATGTGTGTAAATATTTACACACATTGTTGAAGAAGTTCATTTTCATAGCGTTCAATTTGAATAGAAATTGTACTAAATATCCTCAAATGTTAACAGAACGCAAATCACAATCTACGAGTATGCCATCAGAGGTGCCCCGTTTCCATTTTGAGTAAAAAATAATTTAATTAAAGGCATTGATTGGGTCTGTTGGTTTTGTGGTCGTGGGTTCGATTCCCACCCGGGATAAATAATTGTGTCATGAGCACGATCATTTTGTGTCTGGGTATAATTTATCTATAACTAGCTGGTACCCGCGACTTCGACTACGACGCGAATTGAAAAGCGCTGCCTGTGAGTTCGATTCCCGGACCGGGCAAAATTTTAAAGGGTTTTTCTAAGAGGAAAAACAGCCTAAGTTACTCCTTATATAGACCGCTACCTGGTAGTAAAATATTATCAAAATCGCTCCAGCCGTTTAGAAGATTACAGATAACCGGATAAGCATGAAAAAACCTATTTTTTTAAAATTACAAACAGACACATCAATTTTATTTATTTGTATAGATGTGTATGTACTAGAAATATATTAAGTATTAGTACGTCATCCACTTTAATAAATGATTAATACATATCTGTAAAATTTTCTTATTACGACAATGGTTGAAAGTGCTGCTGTTTGGCGGTAGCACGTTTGAAGTGTGTCGAATTCGTGATTACTTCTTTTTTAACAAATACATATTCCATTTTAACAAATTAGACGCACAATTTACTAACAAGTTCGAAAACATTTGTGTCCGACAAAAATTCTGCCGCAAATAGCTTGTCTACCAACGGAAACAAGTCGGATATACGATGTTTTGTTTTGCGACGAATATATAGTTCATTTTTGCATTATTAATTCCTGATTCCTTATAAAGTAAGCGGTGATATTGTCCGACAAATTTTCTGCTGTGTTGTCTATAGTCGACAGTTCGAATATGACATGTTTGTGAGGATATGTTTCCTGATAAATACACGTCGGACAAAAAAATCACACGGCGCATAATTATCAATATGTATAAAAAAACAGGACTGTCCGACAGAAGAAGTGATTATTTAAGTTAGTCGGACAAAAATCCGAGCGGGGAGCGAGAAAATCTTGAAATTGAATGGATACGATTAATTGTTTTTCTTTCTGTTAGAGCAGACGATCAGACGGGTTACCTGATGGAAAGTGACCATAGCCGCCCATGAGCGTCTGCAACTCAGGAGTCACAAGCGCGTTGCCAGCCTTTTAGGAAGGTGTACGCTCTTTTCTTGAAGGTTTGACGACCTTCAAACCTTCAAGAAAAGAGCGTCGGTCCGGAAATTGTCTCGAAAAGCGCACAGTAGTGGAGCGCCAACTATCCAGGTAATGAGGATGAAATTTTTTCCGTTGGAACGATGGCGGAAATTTGCGGCTGGTATTAGTCCGAACAATTCCTCGGAGCACTCTCCATGATATATGCGACAGAGAATGTAGAGTGAAATTACATCTACGCAGCGTGGGATCATCACACGTTGGCCGTTGCCGCTTTTACTACACTCGAAACGAATGAAATATGTTGATTATTAGATCATTAGTTTGAAGGACCCACGTTTATAATTAGTAATTCATCCAGTAAGTACAGTCAGTCGGCCCTTAGCCACCGCGATTCGCTAAGTGTTATGCTGTTTTGTGTCCTTGTAGATGCTCACGACTATATCGTAATAATAATATTGTTGTTGTTCTTGAGATATTTGTTTTAAAAAGGTTTTAAGTGATGTGTTAATAATTGTTTAGTCGTATTGCTTTCGTCATAATACACAGGAATGGTGTAAACAATTATGTTATCGTGTGTGCAAGACTTCATGTTGTAAAGAGTCCCTCTGATTTTATTTTGAAAAGTGTCAATAATAGTTTGTGTTATGTAGTGTGTGTGAAACTGAGTGCATTATCAGACTTTTATTTTATATTTGGTTACGGGTATTAGGGATGTTGCGAATATTCGCATCCGCATCCGCCTATGCGGAACATCCGCATCGATTTAGACATCGGCATCTGCATCCGCATCCGTATAAATCGATGCGGAGCTGATGCGAATGCGGATGTGTAGCAGGTCGCGACAAGAAAGAAAGCACGTGCTGATTGACCAATAGGAAAGCAATAATTTTCTAGCAAGAATCTCCAATTCACCATGCAGCCACAACTTTAAAAGCTGAAATTTCAGAAAATTTTCCACTTTGTTGGAAGAAGATAACTTATATGTCATAGCCACTTACTAGATCCTCGCTATAAGAACAAATTTTTCACATCAGTAACTGAGGAAAAGATTAAAGATGATATATTGAAGATTAGCAGAAACACCAAAGACATCTTGGCTTCTCGAACAATATCTCCAATTTCTCCAAGTACCAAAAGAACGAAGAAAATGAAAATGAGAGATTCTATGGAAACAGATACGGAACGATCAGGGACCTCAGGTACAGGACGTCAGTCCTGTTTAATTAATGATCTTGCCATGATGCTCGATTCATCAAGTGACGATGAGAGTCAGGAAACACCAGAAATGGTTAGCCCTGATGCAATTCTCAAGAAAGAGTTACTTACTTTCCGCAATAAGAAGCGAATTAATTTAAATGAGAGACCTATTAAATGGTGGAGTGTTAATCAAAGCGAGTTCAAACTGTTATCTAAAATAGCACGCAAATTCTTATCAGCTTCACCTGCCAGTGTTCCAAGTGAACAGTTGTTTAGTAGCGCAGGATTAATATACGAACCCTTGCGAAACAGACTGGAGTCCGAAAAGGCGGCCATTCTACTTTTCATTAAATATAATGCTCCAATATTTAAATTGAATTACTAAAATAATTAATTAGTAATAGTAATTCACTCAATACTTTATTATTAAATAAAGAAAGGAGTAATAGTACTGTGTTTTTTTACCCTGCCAAACGAACACTTAAGTTTTGTACAGATCCGCATCCGCGTCCGCGGATGTGAGCCTCTTATATCCGCATCCGCATCCGCGTCCGTGGATGTGAAAAAAAATGCATCCGCAACATCCGTTGTATCAACATCCATAATGCCGTGAGTGACCTTCACAACCGCGGAATATCCTGATATGATGTTAATTTACGGGGAACTCTATCAAAACTCATCTTTAGCTTTACGGGCAAACCGACGTCTGGAATCTATCGTGTATGTCCTAAGGACTACCGAAGTTTTGAAAGGGCGGTACAAAGATTACGAGACAACAAAAAAAAACAACTTTTTATACAAAAAAATACCTACTTTTTCAAGGAGAGACACAGTCGAGCATTCCCAAAATAAACTCGTGAATAAAATCGGATTTGTAATAAATTGATTTTAAAAAGCAAGTGAAGTAAGTGATAGTAGGAAATAAGAATGTAAAGTTCGCCGCCTCGTTGCCGACATTGCGACACTGCTGTGTAAAGTTCACCCACTCATGTTAACAATGGTGTCCGCAATTATTTTATATTGTATTTATTTTGTTCTATATTTGCATTGCCGTATTTTCGTACTATTTTTTTTTCAATTTTTACCGACGTATATTGAACCGTGTTATCTGTTATTTCATTTTGTATAATAAGCTTTATCACAGATTGTATGTGAAACGCACACAAAGAACACCCAGACTCTGACCAACAATTTGTGGATCACACAAAGTGTCGTCCCATGTGGTGATCGACACCACAAAACTTAGCGCAGTAGGAAGCGGCGAGGTGACCGCTTAAACCACTTGCAATTGCCTAATATCGGTTTTCTGTGAGACGGTGACATTATTTTTCGAGCCAACCCGTACCGAAGTATAGTTCTGCCATGGTGGTAAATTTATGATTTTTATAACAAAACCTGTCTAATACTAAACTACAACCAAACAGAACAAACGATCGTGCTCATCACACAAATATTTGTCCTGGGTGGGAATCGAACCCACGACATCCTTCTTAGCAGTTAAATTCACTGTATCTAGGTATTTACATACTCGTATTTTAATAACTGAACCATTCTAGCGCTGTTGTCCTGCGTAGTTACCTCCCTTAGTCAGCTCTAACAACACCCACGGGGTGAATAGGGGTGGTGACACTCTGTATTTTTAATCTGTCCCCTACTTACGGACTAACTAACAGAGTTTACTGAATAAACTACAATGACTCGCAGTAACGAACGATTAATTTGATGTTTTTTAAGTTACAGAATGTTTCAACTATGTATGAAATATCTTAAGGTCGACTCGCCTACGGTTTACTATTGATAAATATTTAAGTAAGAATTAGGTGGGTGTAGAATATAATGATATATTATAACAGAACAAAATGACATAATTCATATAACCTTAATTTGCTCTAATAGCATTAGGTTTGGCGTTATAACATCATGCTGTTATAAAGGACGCTAAAACCTAAATGACTCACCAACAGTAGAGGGGATCTTGCGTAAATGGTCACTTGTCTAACTTTTTTTTTTTTTTTAACGTGTGGAAATCCCCTCGGACCGTCACCCCGCCGGGGCTCTCGTTCGGCGGGGCGGTGTGTCGGACTCGAAACGACTAAAACCACACGGTGTGCCCTCTTTGCGCTTCCAGTTTAGGAGGGGTCCAAGTAGTTATCGCCTTCTGGACCCCTCCCAGCGCCGGTCCGCTCCTGGTGCGGGCTCCGTCTGAAAATGTTTACCTCTCTTTAGGCGGCGTCCGGTACACGCGGACGCCGCCCCCTCGCGGCTGGCCAACTAATGCGGGTGCAGGGGAGAACACATTACGTCCACCCGCGGCCACACTCAGGGCGGCATGAGGCACAGGTGAGCGCGCCTCCGCCGCCCGGTTCGGCATTTGTCTAACCTAACCTAACCCAAAAAACAACACACAGAGATAATTCAGCAGCAAGTAAATCATCCGTTACTTTTTTTTTTACGTGTGGAAACCCCCCGGGTCGTCACCCCACCGGGGTTTGCGGCGAATCGGGCCGACTAAAACCACACGGTGTGCCTCTCTGCGCCTGTAATAGGAGGGACCCGGGAACTGCTGTTATTAAGACATCCGGGCCCTCCTAGCGCCTGCCCGCAACGTGCGGGCACCACCTTCGGGTTACTGGACTAACCTAACCTAACTCAAAAAACAACACACAGAGATAATTCAACAGCAGGTAAATCATCATTTACTTCCATTAACCTTAGGTTCATTAATTGTAGGAGAATTAACTAAAATATTTATCCCGTGGAATGAGCTGACTAAGGCAGCACCTTTTTTTTTGCGTAGTATTTGGTTTGAAAAGGTCTGATGGCAGAGGCTCCGCGTAAAAAATCGGCACTCATTCGTGTCATAATAGACTTAAAACTGACCCAAATCTAGTCTAGGAAAAGGTTCGGAGAAAAATAAATATAACATTTTATAGTACTTACATATTATTACATTATTATTTTTTTTAATTGCCAAAAAAAATATTATTCACCTGTCATATTAAGCGCTTCTTCGAAAGCGACTTTATTGGATTTCGGCACCATGTTTCACAATTCTACTTTCCCCCTCTATTATTAAAACAATGCGGGAACGTTCACATTTCCAGTTATTTCGCTACTGCGTCTATCATTCTGAATAAACACACTTTATAATCAAACATACAGTCAAGTGCGATGTTAAAACAACGAATGGGTTCCGTTCCACATTTTATTTAAAAAGATTGACTCTTATTTTAATAAGATAAAGATTAAAAAGTATTACATTTTATAGTACGTTATAACACTGTGTTAATTTGAAATATTTAAACTGCTACAATATTTATGTTATGTCAGATAATACGTTTATCGGTTTCTTTTTTCTTACGTTTTCTATTTTTAGTATCTAATTTAAGTTTATTTAATCTTAAGAACATGAGCGCGCACTAAGACAATTAAACACTAAGAAACCTACCTGATTAATTTTTTCGCATTACATCTATCCAGTTGGACAGAGGCAGACATAGGGCTATATTTTATCCATTAATCTTATTTAACAAGCAACTCGTTGCGGCGACTCTGTGTTTATAGTTTTGTTTATTTATATGTGAACAATGGAGAATTTCAATTAATTGTTTAAATAATTGAATTGAATTCTGAAAAACTATCAAACGGCAAGTCTTTGCAAGTGTCTGACGATTAAATTGTCTGAGATAAAAATCGCACGGCCTAAATTAATGCATATTAAATAATCAAACAAACCTATTAATAAATCGTATTTAGCGTCAAATTTTATATTAATTATATAAAATTTGACATTAATTACGAGAAATCAGTAAATTATTACATTTTCAATAACATTCAAGAACATGTGATTTGGAAAGTTGTCTGGTATGTAATCGGGATTGAGGAACACACAACTTGATTCCCAGGAAGGGAAAGAAGGGATTCAGGAAGGGTCATCTATAAGCCGTAGATGGCCCGAGGTACGTCGGTGTACCAGGGCTTTCCTTTCTAGGGTATACCTAGTCACCCGTCTACTGGTACCTGGAGACGGCGTGAAGTTTTTGGTCGGTTCGAGTCCGACAATCACCCACTGGTGGGTGGTATCCGAAGGGAGTTCCGCATAGAAAAAAACGAAGTCGTAACGAAGTCGAGTAGATAAAATTACAACTTGACACTATTTATAGGATAATATTTCGTTTGGCAAGGATGGGTAATTAAAATTAATACACTGGAATTGGAATAAAGGGTCGAGCAAAACAAAAACGCGATTCAAGTAGAAGGATAACGCTCTCTATCGAAATTTAAACAACATATTAATACTTCAGTTTAGAGTTTCAGACCTTTAACTATATAAACAAACCCTTGGATTTTAAAACTTCATTCTTTCAGTGTGTCTTCTAGTTTTACACTACATTTTATAGAATTGAAAAATACGTATTGTCCGTTCAATAAATAATTGTGTCAGAGTTTATTTCTAAATACTATTATGCATTTTTGTATTTTATTTATTTATTTATTTTATTAAGGACAACCGACAAGGCTTACACTAATTTGCATGTTAAGGTTACCATATTTTTACATCTTATAGTGTAGTCTTAATTGAAGGCTGCCACGGCATGCATTAAACATAAAAGTAGGAAATGCAGTTACAAAACTGATTAAGCTTATCCAGTAACATTAATACATAACAAATAACATTCAACATACAAATATATACAAAAACTTATTGATGCTATGGTTCGCGTTGTGGTTTTACTCGGAAGAGTAACAGCAAAAATATATTAATATATCCACAACTAATAATAAAAGAAAAAAATTCAAAATAAAAAAAACTAAATCTATGTGAAAGTGAAAAATACAACAGGTTGTAGTACCTGTTGTCTTTTAAATTCCTTTTTCACTTTTGGGATAATGCCCTATGCAAGACAGACCTAATTTTGTGTAAAGAGAAAGACACATCAATATCTTCAGTGGCAGGCGACTAAATTGAACCTGCTTTCAGTTAATGGTGGAGAAATAACCCAGGTTGGTTCTAAAGCCCTTAGCACAAAGCAACCTATATCTAGACATACGAGCAAGTTTGTATTTATCTGACTAAGTAAGCGCGGACAGTCAATATTTTGAATAGGTGTTCCTATTCAAAATAATAAGTATCCAGGAACAACCGGCGATTTTCCAGACTCATAAGTTTGAAATGCTTTAAACCAGACCTGTAGTTAGGCAATTTTCTGATCATATATGTATGACAATTGCCAAAAAATCTTTTCTGTACACCATCTTCACAAAGCTAAACATTAAATCCTGATATGATCTCTGTTTTTTTCAAGTCATGATCTATGATCTGGATAGAATCTTTTATCAACAAATAAGATAACTTTTCTTTAATTTAATAGGGGGTTCATTATAGGGGTGGTTACACTCCGTATTCTTAATCCGTCATTACACGTGCCTGATCGCATTAAGATGCAATCGCCGCGATTCCCTTCAATCGCGGCGTTGCAGTCAATTCCTCTAGGATAGGGCCTGATAAGCCGTGGTTTCATTTCCGGGAGGACCTGAAATTACAAGGTCCGGGTAATTGCAGAGTGGTTTTTAGTACAATTTTTCAACCCGTCAACAAAAAAAAAGGCATAGAAAACCTCCTCTCATTTTATTTTTCATTAAATAAGAAATCTACTTATCACTTTAACTAAATAATGATAACACTTATTAACACAGTTGTTTTAATGTCAACAGCACTAGATGAGGAATGAAATGGATTTGTATATTTACAGAAATGTTTTACACAATATTTTATTTATAACCGAGGAAGGAATATGGTTTTACCGATTTTGCAACATTTTTATCATGGGCTCCCCTACTATTATTATATCCTTTCTTAATAAATGAGCTATCAAATTCTAAAAGAATTTTCGAACCCGTTTTTTAAAAGATTTTGTTTAAAAGATGTGTCTCCGTGTGGTGACGGATTAAGAATACAGAGTGTCACCACCCCTGTTCACCCCGTGGGTGTTGTTAGATCCGACTAAGGGAGAAAACTCCTAATAACAACAGCACTGTAGAGTGATGGAAAACTTGACACAAACCCTATACCAACCCGTCTGGCCAATGTCTGGTAGTACACCAAAACCTCCTTTCTAAGGGGAAACCTATGTCCAACAGTGGACTATTAAAGGCTGTTGATGTGATGATGTGATTTTAAAAGTACAGGGCTTTCGACCAAACAAATAAATATTCATTCGTCATTCATTATTATGTAACTGTTTGTCTATCCTTAATCAAAAAAGTTTTGTCTTAAGGTTTGTTATAAGAAATCTCGACACCATACGTGAAGAGTAAAACAACATGTAAAAGTAGATACTTTTTTTATTTATTATTTTAAATAAAGCCATTTGATATTTAAGTAAGTATATTTTGAACATACCTAGTCGTGTGCAGAGTAGATTTCCATATTAACTAATATTAATATAACTAATATTAATAATGGGTATGACATGCCAGTTGGTACGTGTATTTATTATTTTTTATAAGTGATAACTGCTCTGCTGTTTATCATGGAATGTTGCGAATACGTAGTTGGGAAAGGGACATAGGAGTATGAGATTGTCCAGGAAAGTATTGTGATTCCAATTTCCATAAAGAGCAAAGACCTCAAGCCAAAAACGTACTCTTGAGTATCACGTATCCATGGCAGGTCTTAATCAGTCATCATTAGATGACCTGTCTGGTTATTTGTTGATCTTCATCAGCCTACCGCTATCCACTGCCTCTCGGGCAGTTCGCATCCATCCGCTCCCAGCCCGCAGGCCGCCCTATACTAAGTTTGCCATTGATGTCATAAGAATATCCAATTTCTGAACATTAATTTTGCCCTTTTTTGTCTTGTTTGTAAAATAACTACAAAATTAATTATAATTAGTTAAATACTTAATAATAATAAATTTATAGTTTGGGTAATAAATTCAAAGAATGAATGCAACTTTCAGTTTACACCACATGAAGTAAACAATATTTTATCGTACTTCAAAGTTTCGCTTTCGAGTTTACTGCGTTCATTGGCGTACTTCTATTTTTATTTTTAAAGTAATAATAGATAACGTTTATTTGTATAAATTACGCACAAGTATTTCCATATGGATACATTTCAGCTAAAACATACATACGCATAACACAATTTATCTATTATATGTTTGTACTTAGAAATATAAGCATGTTTATCAGCTGTATGGTTACCATATTACAGGTTATGCCTAGTTTGGGATCAGACGGCCGTGTGCGAGATGTGTGAGGTTATTATTATTAATTTGCATACCAGGTGGCCTATTTTACAGTCACTTTAATAGTCCAATTCCGAATTAAGCGTTATACACTGAAGGCATTGTTGTTTTTAAGAATAACCATGTATGTATGTATTGTTACGCCATAGGATTCAATGGTTCGATTAATTGAGAATTGTATGTGGAGGACAGCGCCATCTAGTATCACGTAAAGTACAACTATTGAGATTGTGATTGATAATTCTGGCAATTAAAGCTCTAGATGGCGCTGCAAGTAACGAATTGAACATGGGAAGTTACAATGATTCCTGTGATATAAAAATTTGGGATAGCTTTTCCATTATCGGCTTCTCGGCATGCATAACTTAACATTTTATAAATGACATACTTTAGGCATCTAATTACAACATTGTTCATATTTAGAGATTTAAGAATATCGTATATTATATTTATAACAATAAATTAAATGAAAAGAGGTGCATTTTATGTTAGTTAAAAATAAAATAACAACAGAATGTGACAATCATTTAAGATTAAAACAAACAGACGCAGATAAAACATATTATGTAGTCTTTATCATTTAAAAATTCGTCCATTGTATAGTACGCCTTTTGCAACATAAATCGTTTAACCATATTTTTAAAATTAATAAAACACATAATTTCTTTTAAGCGTTTAGGCAGATGGTTATAGACTCGTGGCGCCATGCAAGACAACCCACTTGTGACTTTCCTACTTATGTCCCTCCCCCCCCCGGGTTGATTGCCGCGCCTAAAAAGGCCCTATCCCGGGGAAGCCTCGGGCTTCACCCCGCCTATCGGCCCAATCGTTATATGTTGCAGCCCGATCGCATTTTCGTGACCAAGGTGCCATTCTATCGCCAACCGTAGCAGTTCATCTGCTACCAGAGGTCCCCACTCTCTGGCAGCCTACGGTCCCGTCTATGGCCGGTGTAGCCGCCGACGTCCTCTACCCTCGGCCCTAACCCGATCCCGTTCTACGTTCGAAAAAATCGAATGATAAATCACCGGTAATTCACTGTTCACTGTGATTTTGTGCCATGTATATTCTTGAGTTAAAGGTATCCATGGGAGGCGGCAAACACTATCAGGCGACCCTTCTGCTTGTTTGTCTGCATGCGCCATGAATAAAAAATACAACTTATATTTTTTAAATGTTTTTATTTACACAAAAAACCATAATGTAAAGTCTATTATTACACACTATGTATAGTTTACACTAATAGGATTTCATTATTATAACTAGTACAATATTCCTATGTTATAACGTATATTATACATCACAATAGTTCAGTTATATCATTTAATATAAAAAATCGGTTGTCTGTAAAGTCGGTTTACTGACGATAGTTGAACGTGACAACGTCATAAGAAAATACTGATGGAATGGTTGCATTTTACGAAAACATGTAAATGTATTATTGTATAGCAGCTGTCCACGCGGACGCATCGCTCACTCAAGTAGGAGAGAGACAGATGTCAAACGCTGCCGAACGCGGAGGCCGATTGTGCCTCTTTGGCGCTCGTTCCGCGCTCTCGCTTGCACTTCAAGCCTTAAATGGAACGCCTCAGAGCGAGGTAACGCCGCATGAGTCATGTTTTTTCGTTCGTGCAGCCGGCTCCATCGGATTATAAGACGTTGTCACGTCAAAAAAAAACTCGATACTAGAATGACGAACATCCATGCAACCGTTCATCCCTTCTTTCACCCCCCTAAGGGGTGAAATTAAAAAAAATACGAGTGTGCTTTAGACCACACGACTGAAGTAAAACTATACTATACTATATAAAATCACAGATAAAAGTTACTTAAACAACAATTAATGAAGATCCATCAATTAGATCGAAACAGTACATCGATCTTATTGGCTGGCATACATTGCCGGGTTTATTAAAATACATTATTCAACTGTGCTATCACAACGAAGCTTGAATAATGCCCAATCAAATTTATCACTACATGTCGACATTACTTTATAATTACGCAACTATTTCCGTTGTCATGTCGGTATTGTACTTGTAATTACGTTTTCGCGTAATCTCATTTACACTAGAATTTTAGATGTCGACTCAAGCGAAAAATGTTTTAGAATCTAAATGGATACTGCACGTTTTCCTGTCACAACTTCTCTCGACAACCATGAAGTTTGCAAGAATGTTGGAACGAAGTTCCTTATCGCGCGTTGTGAAAGGGGGCTAGACGGAAAAAATTGTTACGAAAATTGGTCACGACACTTTTTGCTATAGTAAGCTATTGTAAGCTGTGCGGCGTCGCATGTTTCTCTGTCTGTCTCTCTCTCTCTTATAGAAAGCAAGCCAGATATTTTCATTTCTATCTTTTTATGTCAGTCATTCAGCGCCATCTATCGAATAGATAGGAAATCATTTCTCAAGGAGATTTTACCAATGTATAAATTGTTTTAATTAGAAACCAACTGAAAAATATGTAGGTAATAGCCGCTTTCATAGATGGCGTTGTAATTAAAATGTGCCGAATCAGTTTTACTCGATCGTTACAACTTCGTTCCTATCGGGTGTCCCACGACACCACACGGCTTTTTTTAATTTTGGCTTTTTATTCTTGGTTATAATTACAATTGGCTTACATTTGATACTGATTATTAATACTATTATCACTTTTCAAGGTGTGTAATAATTTATAAATTGTATTGGTTATTACAATGTACATTTCGGGAATACTAGTTTGTGATCCAACGGGGGAGGATTAAAACGACCTAAAATATTTGTTTAAACTATAAACGAATAGTATTGGGACATCAAAACACATGAGTTAAATAGTATGTCTTTTCTGAACATGAATACAATTTACGAGAGTTTTAATTTCAATAATGAGTAATAAATAATACCCTGTTATATTTTTTTTTATAATTTTAGAAATTTAACGTGACAGTAATTGTCACGTTCACAGCTTTGGACAGTAGCTACATCGCTTAGAACATCATTTATCTGTCTACTTAATGTATCTTTTTTCTAAATTTTGGCACATTATCCCACCAACGCAGTGATCCTACATCTTCTATACAAAACAATGTACAAAAATCTCAAAAGGATTTTTGCCCAGTGCCTTTGAACTACTAGAACCCTTACTAAAATAACTATATTTTACTTCAAGCAGAAATTGTCTTGGATACAGCTTGTGCAGGCGATTTGTCTGGGGGTAAGAACCAGGCAGCTATTGCACTACCTAAAATAAAATACAAAACACGTTATTAAAACAATGTAGGTAACATAACATAATAATAATATATAATCAATGCGAGAAATTACATTGTGAGATGCAGGGATAGTAGTAACTACCTAGTTCGACTTGTCTTCACTAGATGGCGCTAAATTTAAATTTAGCTGTAAATAAATATCGCCACGAATTATCCATGTATTTTCAGAGTATTCTTCATAAGAATTACGTCATCATTACTAACGTCTTATTTAATATTCCAAGATATGCGTATTTTTATTGTTATTCGTTCTAATTTCAACAAATAAATTTTTAATCTCATATGTTCTCTAGTACTTACTAAGCACAAGCAAGGACCACATGTAAAATGTGATTTGACAATAGTTGAAGATGAGGTTCCCAACCACGTTGATACCAATGAAGGTGCAGCTACGACCCACCATTATGCTTAGGCAGGCCACCATACCTCTGTAATAAAAACGAAGACAACCGTAAAAAGTGTCATATTATTTTTATTTTGTTAGAACTCAACAATTTTAGTTTATCTTTCCAGTTCCTTAAATCAAATCTGTAGTTATTTGTAGTTTAATTAAGTCACAGGTACCTATAATATATAATATAGTGAGAAACTTCACTGGCTAGTTAGTGAATACTAAGCCAGAGGTGGGGGGAGCGATTCCCACCCAGGACAAATGATTATGTGATAAGCACAATCATTTTTTCTGTGTCTGAGTGTAATCAATCCATAATATACAGGGTGTAAGAGACATTGTGAGCCGAAAATCCATCTATTTTATCAGAGTTTTTGACCGCCAACTTGTGTTAGTGTGCGTAGACTGTATGCACGGAATACAAATGTAGTTACTACTTTTGTGCGATACCTACGGGGAATGATCTTAAGCTTTGACAGCTGATTGCATAAAACGTTTAATCTTCGTTTAAAATTCCAATAATTTTCGACTCAGAATGATGGTCTCAATACACTATTTCAGTATTTGCTACGACTTCCCTTACACCCTGTACCTATATATGTAGAAATACATAAGTACATTTATCAGCAGTCTTGTTGTCATAGTGCGGGCTCAGCCTAGTTTGGAATCAGACTGCCATGTTAGAAATGTCTGAAGTTATAATATTATTACTCACCTATATGATGTAGGATAGATATCCACAAAATATGAAGCCAGGATGCCCATTCCAAGACACGTACAAGTGAACGCCATGAAGAAGAAAACACTGGAAATCGGCTCAGGAACCAGGTTCAAGCAGACTCCACTGATAGCAGAGACACAGAGGATTGTGATCAGGACAAGACGACGGCGGTTTGGGAGGTAGGAGATGAGGAAATTGATGAACGCAAAGACGGACTGAGAGGCGATTAGAGTGATGATTACGTTCTTTTCCACTGTGCTTACGCATACTTGAGATAGCTGGAAATTATACAGAAAAATAGTTTGATTTAAACCGGTGTTAGGTGGGTGTACCGTGACACAGTTATGACTCTTTGGGTTGCTGGAGTCCATGGCTTTCAATAGTCGCTTACCAACAGTTGACCCGTCTCCTCGTTTTGCCCCCTATACCATAAAATCAAATATGTTTGAGTTCTTGTAATATCTTCCTGTTCAAATCATATTGAGTTCTGGATAACTGAAAACCTTTTTGTCTTGAGATATTCTGAGGTATTTCAACATCATCTTATGGTCAAGTACAATTGTGTCTATTGGCCTCCAACAGCTTTTGGAAAAGAACTGAGGTTTTAGAATGATTACCTCAAGAGGATTGGCGTCCGTCAGGCAACCGCCCATATAAGAAATTGGCCCTTTGCATGTTAAACATAATAAGGTAATTTCAATTGACTGCACGGATAGCGTAGTGGTTTAAGCGGTCGAAACGCCGCTTCCTACTACGCCGAGTTATGTGGGTTCAAACCGCACATGGGACGACACCAAATTGTGGTTCTTTGTGTCCGTTTCATGTATGTAAAGTATCCTGCGACACAGGATATATTCCTAATGTGGGAGTTGTCTTTTTGAAAAAAAATAATTAAAAAAATAACCCTAACAAAATTGGTAGAAAATGAGGTGATGCCAAATTATTAAAATATCTAAGGCCCTTTTAATTGCTTACTATTTTTTGTTTGCGAATTTGCTCAATTAATATCTTAACCGTCTCAATAGGACTTACCGGTATTTCGTGGAGAGTGGAATTTGTGTCCACAGCAAGCACAGGTTTGCTACTAATCAAGTGACAAATGTTGCCAGAGTCATAAACGTCGCTCTCCATAGATAATCTGATGACGTTCAGAATATGAGGTAGCCATATTAAGAAGCTGTTGTTTCTGTTAAATAAAACAATTCGAAATTTAAGTGTCAACGGCGATACGTACTACATACATTAACTAGATATATTTACAATTTTTAGATAAAATTAAATTGGAATCTTGTTCAAATCTACTAACACTTCCTGTTAAATATAATTCAGAGTTTTTTTTATTAAATCGGTAACGTGTTAAATTATGAATATTTTATTATTATCATTTTGAAACTGAATTGAACTAATTAAATTATAGTTCCTAAATTCAAAACTAGCTTTTTAAGGTCAAATTTATTGTAACAACCATAGAGATATAACCTAGAGAGAACAATCTTGAAATATAGGCAACAAGAGAGATGGATAGATAGTCCCTTCCATCTCTTTCTAGTCGAGCTTAGTGGTTGGCTGGGGAATATGAGGATTAAAAAATAACCAATCGCAGCTTAGCTAAACAGAGACAGAGGGAAATATCGGCCATCCATCTCTCTGGTTGCCTATATCGCTTCCACTTACAGGAAGCTGTACCCCGTGATCTCATCATACCTGATACAAAACCGCTCCTAGAAGCCTGTGAACGCCCCAGGAGGCTTCTGCGCTTCTAGAAGGAGCTTAGTTGGCTCATTTAGCCAACTTTTCCTCGACGCATAAAGGACCACAGTTGAGTCTAAATGCGGAAACCGGAGCCCACAACCAATACCAACACCTCATGTTCTCTCTACGTTTATATTTATTTACTGATTTACATATAATGCACATTTGGTGCATTGGCGGACTTAATGCCTAAGGCGTTCTCTAGCAGTCAACCATTGAGTGATGGTTATTCTCTATGGTAACAACAGAGTGTTAACCTTTTTTTTAACAGATAAGGTTTTACATATTTTAAGGGTCTCAAAGTTCCTCACACTTGTTATATTAAGTACTGATAGGATATAAAACCTCACGTGATGTAAACAACTGCAACTATGTAGAAAAGCTGGAGGCTCCTCCATAAGTATGGTGACCTGAAGAGGGGGGCGCTCTGTTCATACATAGCTTTTAGAAGAGACATCTTCTTCTTTGTGCCTTGTTCTTCTAGTTTTAATGAGCTAACCTGCAATAAGAATAAATAATGCGTGTATTTTCCTAAATATTTGAGGAAATAGATTGTTGCTGTTGTGGGAGAGTATTTACTTTAGAGGCTCCATAAAAACGAATCAAATAATACAGGCCAACAAAAAAAAACTCAGAAACCAGAGTATATTTTCCCAAAGGATTTTGGTGCACTGAATACAAATCAGGCCGCAGAAGTTCCCTATCATTTTTATCATGTCATGGTTTTGAGATATTCTAACCTAAGTTTTGACAAGTTAAGTTGAGTTAAGCTAAGTTAAGTTTGACGACTGGATGGCGTAGTGGTTTGTGTAACGGACTGCTATTACAAAGGTCGCGGGTTCGATTCCCGCTCAAGTCAAATATTTGTGTGCATGAACATTTGATGTTTGATTTGGTCTGGGTGTTTCTATGTATTATATGTATGTATTTACAAAAAAAAAGTATTTATGTATTTATATCAGTTGTCTAGTACCCATAGTAAGCTCTGCTTAGTTTGGGACTAGATGGCGTTGTGTGTATGTGGTAGAATATTATTATTATTATTAAGTGCAAAAAAGCATTTTTACTCATATTTGAGGTCACGGAACCCTTCATAATTTATTATGCCTAAAAAGTACACAGAGTATCTTAAAGTTCAAGTCTTTAGCTTTGCAAATTGCGTTTTTTGCGCTTTTATATTAGAATATCTCAAAAACCTGAAGTGATAGAGCAATTCTGTGGCCAAATTTGAATTCAGCGCACCAAAATCCTTCAAGAAAGTATACTCTGGTTTCTGAGAAAGAAACTTTGTCAAATTTTGTTGGCCTGTGTAATTTTAAAATTGTTTATAAAATAAAGGTATTCTACACTAGGTCAACAGGCTTGTCGATATAAACCTCGACTATAGTCAAATAACCGTCATAATATAACGACAGACAGCGCGGAGTGAGATTTTCACAAAAATCAGTCTTTAAGAAACAGAAGCAGTAAGCGGTTCTCTATACCTCTGAACTAGCGACATCTGCGTATTGCCAAAATTCTATTCTCGTAGTAAAGGTACTTTCTATTTCAGGTAAGAATGATTCTAAAAACTCAGAGTAAATCTAAAATAAATTAAAAAAACATAATTAGTTTAAATTAGTACCGGAAATTCCTCCTTAGATCCTCTGTGGTTGACAGCATAGATGTATTTCAATACTTCCAGAGCTTCTTCTTGTTTGCCCGAATTAAAAAGAAACTTGGGTGATTCACGGAAGAAGTAGATAGCTACGGCTCCGATTCCGGAAGGCAACGCCAGAACTATGATCAGTAGTCTCCAGGGTCGATAGACAATACCCAACAGTGATATCTCAGCCGCAAAGTCCAGTTTAAGAGTTGGGTATGTCACAACTGGAAAAAAATAGGATTTTTTTTAGAATTAGTAATTTTTATAGAAATTCAGTCCGTCACAGTTCTTAGGCTCTGCGGTAAGAGATAGTCAATTTTAAAAGCAATTCAAGTCGCTAGGTTGGAGAGCTATTTTTACTCTAGAAAGTACTCCTATACGATACAGTTTTTCTTCGGTAAATAGTATGCAAAACTTAAGTGGCATCCCGAGCTCGATTCAAGCGTTTTTTGGTTCACATCAGCAGCCTTTACTAGTCCACTGCTGGACATAGGCCTCTCCTTAGAAAGGAGGTTTTGGCCTACTATGCCACGCTGGCCAGACGGGTTGGTATAGAGATTGTTTTAAGTTTTCCTTCTCTCTGCAGTGCTGTTGTCCTGCATAGTTTACTCCCTTAGTCGCCTTACGGTTTTGGTTAATGGAATTTATTGTTAAGACTACTGAAAGTAGTAATGATCTTCTTCAGATTGCTATAAACTCTAAACACTCGTTCATTTACTTACTGAAAGCAAAAGCTGTGTAATTTTGCAACAAGTAAACATATCCAGCATATAGCTGTTAAAGTTATGGGACCAAAATTCTCACGTTTTAACCAGTATTAGCAAAACAATGTGGTCTGATATCAACCTTTCACTCAGTCTACATATAATAACAATGCAAGGCGCATCTTACGTGATACAAATCTATGACACGCTTGCCATTTTTAATCAGTTTTTATTTTATTTTACGTTAATCAACCTAAATTTAGTTGGTTTTCTTTCCACACCCATTTTAATTTCACTTCGTATAATTAGAAACTAATTTCAACCTGTATATTTCATCATGTGTTTACTCTAAGAACTTTTACCAAGGTTATTCATGACTAAAAGCCTGTAAAATGAGTAGCAGTAACATTACTTACCACCAGCGACTGCTGGAGACAATAATATAAGGCAAGTCATCAGGAGCATGTATTTGTTCCTCACTCGCTGGATACATGACTCTCCTACTAGGGTATAGGTTACGGAGTTGGCTGCACACGCACTGAAAGTAGATCATAGTATTAAGTATTAGTAAGTAAGTATTAGTAGAATGTCTTGAACAGTGTTTTTTTAATACAAGGTTTTACATTTTTCCAATTGACGGAACGTCACGTCACGACACGGGCCAATCTTTTAAAAAAACTAATCGTTTTTTTTCAAGTCTTCCTGCTCTTTGCAGTGTGGTTATCCAGCGTAGTCCGCTCCCTTAATCGGTTCTTACAACACCCACGGGATGAATGGGGTGACACGCCGTATTATTATTCCATCACCACACAGACAGTACATCTACCAATTTGTTATTAACAGGGACTTGCCTGACCTGACTGAGGAACCTCTTCTGAATATTGTAACATCATTATTTATTAATTGTAAAGTACATTATTGCTCACAGTATAGGTACCATGTGCATAATAAAATTGTATAATGGAATGTCTTGGATAACAGTACCGTAATTTGATAATTTGGAGCTTATTTGATGATTTAACTCGGAGTCCGATAGTGGAACTCTTGATTGGATATTACATAATCCCTCGAGATGAGGCATTTGATTAATTATGGACAAGTTTAACAGATTGGGAGAGCCACGCCTCGGTACAAATGGGCCGGCTCGACCGGAGTGATACCACGGCCTTACAGAAAACCGGGGTTAAGCAATTTTTTTGTTGCCTTTCACTGAGTGAGTGAGGTTACCGGTGCCCAAATCCCCCTCCCGCTGACTCGAGCGGGAGGGACTCCAAGGGCAGCAACGCACTTGTGACTTTTGAGTTGCAGGTGTCCACGGGCGGCGTTAGTTGCTTACCATCAGGTGACCCGTCTACTCGTTTGCCCCCTTATACCATAAAAAAATTGGACTTAATAAAGATGGAAATTTTACTTCTAATTTGAACCGCGATGTCTTTGTTAACTTTTACCTATCAAATCACTTATTGTTTACCATTCTGTTTATACTCTTTAACTGATAAGTATCTGCTAAATGGATGTATTGCCAAAGTTACAAAATACCATCTATCATCATTAATGTTATCATCTTTAAATACGTCTTACGCCTCTTCAATAAATATTGAACATTTTGATCTTAAATCTATGTTTAAAATATATATTTCATAATTCAGAAGATCCTGTTTATGTAGTTTGAAAATAAAACCATTGAGTCTCTCGAAAAATTCCTTTCGT
This sequence comes from Arctia plantaginis, assembly GCA_902825455.1. Classification (NCBI taxonomy): domain Eukaryota; kingdom Metazoa; phylum Arthropoda; class Insecta; order Lepidoptera; family Erebidae; genus Arctia; species Arctia plantaginis. The sequence continues at coordinate 2,180,092 of CADEBD010000275.1, read as the reverse complement.
ACAATGTATATATTGTGTATACAGCATACCACTTGACATTCTCAATTAATGTGTGGGTGTATGTGACTCGGTATGATTGGTACAATTAAATGGGTCAAATTAATAAATTCAAAGCATATGTAAGCAAGAATTATGAGTTTTCAAGATGATGGAATAATACTACCCCTAAGAGTGAAAAATGTTGGAGTCAAGAATACAATTTATTCCAGTTTATCATAGTGTAGGTGCATTACAGTCAGTGATACTTTTTAAAAGGTGATTTTCTTTTACATATATCTTCATTAGCATGTAAACATCAAGTACTATTAAACACATTACCAACTTAGATAATAAAAGCATTGATTAATATGATACTTCTGAGTTGAACAAGTTAAGCATATTGTAAGCGTCATAGCTGGGCCTCAATTCTGCTATTTTATGTTCACGTCAAGCCACTGTCATACCACTGACACACTATTGAGATGTCATCGAGTGGCCATTGGCATCGGTATAAATATCGGTAGTCTACACTAACTCAGTGTCTTTACAGTGGCGATGGAATGCCATATTTGGAAAAATAAATAAATCGTTTCCTCAAAACAAAGTAATACATTTTCAAATTATAAGGAAATGATCGATGGCATCTCAAAAGCGTGTCAGTGGTATGACAGTGGTGACACATAAAATAGCAGAATTGAGGAACTGTTCACATGACTGGCTTTGCCTAGGACCAACGAATTGTACTGTTATTGGCATTAATTTTTGATTGACCGTTTTAATTGGCATTTCAAAAGAGATTTACGTAATAAGCTTTTTAAAAATAAAGGAAGACAAATTAGTTCTACTCAAAGCTGGTCTTACTGAAATAAAAAAAATACTACGACTAAAGGTGGAATATTAAGAGATGAAGAATTGAGAACACTACGATTTATCATGATTTATACACACTGAAGGCAGTGATACTATTGTTATCGTTCTATTACCGGTTTCATTAAAGGTTCTAGCTTAATACCCCACAAAAGTGCTCAAGTCAAAAAATATATATTTTAAATGTTACTTACAAACAAACACAGAAGAATTTAGCGACTCCTAGGAAGATCCAATGCGGCGACAGACTGCTGATGCAGGACAGTATGAAGGATATCATGAGGGGCACCACCAGGGTGAATCGTCTCCCCCGGGTGTCGGAAACGTAGCCCCAGAAGAAGGAAACCAATAGAATACCTGGAAATTATTAAATTATTTGAATAACATTCATCATTTTTTCTTTTCATTCTGGGTGTGTTCCTGGGAACTGATGTTGCTTCTGGTTTACAGGAGTTACAGTAGTGGGCATGTGGGAGAGATTGGTGACCAAAATTATCTGTATAAATCAACTTACAATTATTATATTGTTAATAACTAGCCGTATCCTATCTCGCTTCGCTGTAGCATATTGTTGTTGCATAGATGAGAAATGAGTAATGAAACTGTTGCGAAAAAATATATAAAACTATCTTTGGATCGATTTGTATATTGTATTGAAATATGAGCTCAATCGGTGCAAAACTTTTTGAGTTTTTAAAGCGTACACAAACCAACAAAAGTTTTAATTAAGGGACTTAGGGTAGGAGGGTGAAAAACAATTAATTTGAATTTTAATATACTGTGAAAGACCGTGTGCTTTTAGTCGGTCCGATTCCGACACACCATTCTGCCGTAAAACCCGGCAGGTTGACGGCCCGAAGGGTAATCCCTTCAGGCCGTAAAAAAGGAGGGTGAGACTCCAGACTTTACGCCCAATGTCAATGCAATACCTACCAAATAAAACATTAAAATCGGTCGAGCCATGTCGGAGGAGTACGACCACAAACACTGTGACACGAGATATTTATAAAATTCACTTGAGTGGTCCTTTCCAGTAATTAGATAATGATATGATGATGATAGCTTCAATTGTCTGTGACAAAGACAGAACTTAATTGGAAATCAGCATTGATTTGGGCAGTAATCATTTTCTTTGGGCGTTCATTACGGTATACTCCGGTTGTGAAGAAATATTTTTTAAGTAAGAAAGCGCCTGCTATAAATCCATTAGTTCTACTGACATTAACGATGATCAGCCTTTGAGCAGGCACGTTCTTTAGGATGTGTGTTGTGAGCACATACGATTAATCTGCTTACACAATGTCTCCGCTTTCTTTTCGGTTTCTTTTTACTTCTCTAACTCTATCTCTTTCACAGAAATTTATGTCTATTTATTGAAATTGAAGTCGTGTCGTCGAAAAAAGGTGTACAAGTTTCGTATTGGCCACGATTTTGCCGAGAAATGGATCGACCAATAACAGTGCAATATTTATAACTTGAATGGTAAGTGGTAACTTTTCCAATGGCAGATCGAAGTTCTCCGCCCTACTAAAATCAGTCATTGCGAGGAATTATCAGTGATTTAAAGCTGTGACAAAATTCTACCTAATAAATGAATATAAATAAATAAGTTAAATTGAACATAGGTACTTATACAAATTGACGTCATTCGGGTTACTGACCTAATAATAAACACTGAGAATGATCTATGGAAATAAATACTAATGGCGAACTGAAATCAATAGTGTCATTGTTCCAGTAGATCGGGCGTCTCCTGCTTAACCAGATTCTTATGAGTGAGTAGAAACAATGACCTAGAACGACCGAGCATTGCCCCAGGTGAGATCAAACCTAGTTGGGTACCCACAAGTAAAAAAAAATTATGTAAAATAAAGGTCAAGTCCGATTAAGGCGCAAAATTCACGAGGACATAAAATGTATAATTAAAATGAAGGTGACATTAAATTAACCTAAAATTTTAATGACATTATAAAACTAAAAGGAATTATGAATTACACATGGTAAGGTTTTGTAATGTATAATAACTCGGGTAAAAGGTTCCACGGCGCTCATACTCATATCATACTCATACTCATATTCATAAAATATTTGAATTTTCTCCTTCAATACATTGACAGCAATCAAATTTACCTATAAGAAATCAAATGGTGCTAAATATCATGATCATTTGATCACCAAGGCGAGTGAAAACGTGTGAACGTGACACCATCTTAGGAAAGAAACATGTCATCCACATCAATATCATCCAATGTAGGCACTTTAAGTTTGGGACACCCGTTATAAACCTTCCAATCTAATTAACTTATCCAATTTTGCGGTGGAGAGCCTTACTTTGGCACAAATGGAGCGGGTCTACTGAAGTGGTAACCCGCAATCTCAAAAAACCTACTCCTATATCTTGGAGAGGGGGGGGGGGGGGGCAGGCTTAAAGGGTAGCAATAGACTTGTGACTCTTGAACAGCGGCAGATACTTACCATCAGGTGATCTGTATAATTGTTTGTCCTTATACCATACAAAAAACCTTTATTTACTTTTGATCTGTCAGAACATCCTGCCTTGCCTGAATAGACATCCTAGTGTTGACGGATTAAGAATACGGATTGTCACAACCCATGTTCATTCCATTGGCAAGAGCCAACCAAGAGAGCAAACTACACAGAACAACAGCACTGCAAAAAGAAGAAGGAGGAACTGGCTGGCTGGATTCTGGCTTTCAAGGAGCATTCATAGGCTTCTAGGAGCGATTCGGTATTAAGGATGATACTAGCCCGTTGAGTTTAATTTACTAACGCTTCTGAACACACATTCGAGTGTGTAATGCAAGAGAACGAGAAAGAGAGACATGTGGTATCAGTATCAAAAGATAGGAGTCGAAGAAAAGTTGTTTACCTGTTTATAATAGAGATGCGGCAGCTTCTAAATTAAGCTCAAAATATTGACGTTAATTAATTATTACCTAAACACTAAAATATTAATAAAAGGCTGTTGTATTCTGTTTGCCGCGTCCATTGTTCACACGCAACGTCACTTGATATTTATTCTAATTGGTGGTCCTTTATTACAATGTTTTTCTTTATAAAATAAACGGAAATTGTAGGCGCCTTGGTAAGAGCAACCTTTTTGTTTTGCTCTTGAACGTTCTAGAAGAATATAAACATGACATGTCTGTTGATCACAATTTTTTTAAGGAAATTCATATTTCAGTTTTCCGTTTGCTAAGCTTAAAAGTATTATATTTGAACACTATCAGGTTGTTTTTTTTACAGATAGAGTTTCTTTTTATCTCGCTTCTAAAACATGGCTAGGTTATCTCCAAATTACAGAAGAAGAAATTTGACAAATGTCGCTATGTGGCCGCTGCAAACGACCCGAGACAGACGACACTCCGGTGCGGCCGGGAAGTTTTGTCCATGGCGGGGCGCTGTTGCGCCTCCTACTGTATAGAGTAGTGAAAGGCGCGGCAGCCTCCCGCCCTAGGGTGACTACAGTCACCCCGGGATGTGCCTCAGACATGGGGTACGGCAGGGAGGACTCCAGAAGCCGCCGATGCGTTCCTGGACGTCCTCCTGACTGCCGAGGTAAGCCGCCGCGGGGTTTAGGGGGTAGACCGGTTCTCCGGGTCTCCCACACACGCCCTGTGTTTCCCCAACGGAGGGTATGGTGCGAAAAGCATTCCCCGCGTTAAAAAAATAAAAATAAAAAAGGAACATCAGGCTCAAGATGATGAGCATAACGTCGTTTAAGACATGATTGTAATATACCACGAGTACGTAAATCATAACACAACCAACATCACACTCGACGGGCTCCAAGATTTTAAGATTTTCTAAATTCTGGAATTACCTCCCCATTCCCACCTCAAATCTATACTTTGTTTCATCATCATCATCAGCCTTTAATAGTCCACTGCTGGACATATGACGCTCTTCTTAGAAAAGAGTTTTAGTAGAACTTACTTTCTTAGGTACTTGGTTTAATAAAAACTATTTTTAACCGACTTCAAAAAAGGAGGAGGTTCTATGTTCCACTGTATGTATTTTTTTGTATTTTTTTTATGTATTTTTTATTACCTTAATACCTAATATAATTTTACAAAAAAAAGTTTAAAGTATTTTTACTAAAGTTTATTCAAGATTTGCTTACTTTTAGTCAAAATTTAGGTCTTAGGCTTAGGTTATAAATTTTTAAAAGACACAGCTGCTCAGCAGTAACATGAATTGCTCATTTTCGTTAACAAATTTTGTGTCCTACCGCGATTGTATATACAACAATTATAATAAAAAAAGCCGTGTGGTGTCGTGGGACACCCGATAGGAACGAAGTTGTGACGATCGAGTAAAACTGATTCGACACGATTTTAATTACAACGCCATCTATGAAAGCGGCTATTACCTACATATTTTTCAGTTGGTTTCTAATTAAAACAATTTATACATTGGTAAAATCTCCTTGAGAAATGATGTCGAATACAATATTTTTTGCTCAACCTAAGAACATAAATTTTAATTTTACTGAGATGAAAAGTAATGATTTCCTATCTATTCGATAGATGGCGCTGAATGACTGACAAGTGAGAATTCAAAATAAAAAGTGTTGTTACAACTCTCCGTGAGAATTTTTTCCGTCTAGCCCACTTTCACAACGCGCGATAAGGCACTTCGTTCCAAAATCTGTGTTTTCTATGGCTCCATCTTTGTCAGTTGCCAAATGGAAGACTCAATAGAAGCAAGAAAAAAATGACGAATGAAAATAGTCATAAAACTTTAGTGATAATAAAGGTAGTTTATATTTAAGCAACGTCTATCCTAGGCACTTAATGTAGGCTTAATATAGGCTTAATACTGGAGGAGCTATCTAGGTCAGTTACTTGACTTAACAACTTTAGGCGTTCAAAAATTCTTAAAAACACTTGTATATCTTATTGTTTGCGCTAACTAAGTATTCATTCATTCATTAATTAATGTAGAACAAATAATTTATTCATTAAACTTTAGACATCAAGCATAAAATCGTATATTATTTCTGGTTGTATGTATACAACTGTTTTAAAGATACTGATATAACCTTATAAGCAATTTCGCTGAAGACAATATCTCAAAACAAATGAAATTCATCTATTTCTATGAGATTTATTGAAAATTTAACCGTAAACTTTGAAGCTGAAGGTTGTTTATCGTAAACTAGCTTTCGCTGGTAGATTTCATGTTGATTTTCTCAAAAGATTTCTTGAGCAGTAGTTTTGTACCAGGATACGCGTATACAAAATTTAATTATGATTGGTTTGGACAGTTAAGGTGTGAAGAATAACAAACAAAAGACTCATTTTCATATTTAAAATATTAATTAGGATTAAGTTAGGATCGTCATTAAGTATTATCGAGTCCTTATGTCAGTTAATAACAGCTGTTCCCAGATCCCTCCTATTTGAAAGAAGTATTGTCCACTGTGGAGTACTCGATTTTCAAAAGGTTCCCACACGTAAAAATAAGGTTTGAGTTGAGACGAGATGTTACTATAGACATCATCATCATCATCACATCAATAGCCTATAATAGTCCACTGCTGGACATAGACCTCTCCTTAGAAAGGAGGTGTTGGCCTACTATACCCCGCTGGCCTGGCATAGGGTTTGTGTCAAGTTTTCCTTCTCTTTGCAGTGTTGTTGTCCTACGTAGTTTGCTCCCTTAGTCGGCTCTCACGACACCCACGGGATGAATAGGGGTGGTAACATTCCGTATTTTTAATCTGTCACCACCACCTATAGACACGTATGTATTAAAAGTTCAGTATTAAATAACCAGGCTGTTCTGCAGGCGGTCTGTCTGTATGTCTCGAACGAGTATATAGGACGGCGGACCTATGATCTGTCGGAATGCCAGTTTGGATTCCGACGGGGGCGTTCGACAGTGGACGCTATCAGGTGCGTTCGCTCCATGTCGGAGTCGACAGTCCGATCAGGGGGGGTGGCTTTGGCGGTTAGCCTTGATATCGTCAACGCGTTCGGCACCCTCCCCTGGCAGGCGATAAGGGCGGCCCTTGAATTTCATGAGGTGCCGCTCTACCTGCGGGCCGTCATTGGGGCCTATCTGCGCGATAGGACAGTGAAGTTTATCGGTCGGGGCGGGGTGGAAAATCGGAGAGAGGTGTATTGCGGGGTTCCCCAAGGCTCTGTTTTAGGCCCTTTGTTGTGGAACCTCGCATATGATGTGGTCCTTCGCACCAGTCTGCCCTCTGGCCTTAGTGTTGTCTGCTATGCTGATGACACTTTAATACTGGCTAGAGGGTCACACTTCGACGAGGTGCGTCGGCTCGCCGAGCATGGCGTGGCTTGTGTCGTGGGAAAGATTCATGAGCTGGGTCTGAAGGTGGCGCCTGAGAAAACTGAGGCGATATGGTTCCATGGCCTACGTAAGCGCCAAGAACCACCCAGCTCATGCCTCCGGGTGGGTGACGCTGAAGTCCAGGTGGGCCGGTACATGAAGTACTGAGGCCTCATCCTGGACAGTCGGTGGAGCTTCGAAGAGCATTTGGTGCGATTAGTCCCCCGAGTGCGCGGGGTAGCGGGTGCACTGCATCGCCTGCTGCCCAATCTCAGGGGACCACGGGAAGAAGTTCGCCGTCTCTATATGGGGGTCGTGCGATCCATGGTCCTCTATGGGGCGCCCGTCTGGTCTAATGACTTGGCGGGTGCCTTCCGCTGCAAGGTTCTACTCAGAAGCCTACAGCGGTTGATGGCCATACACACGCGCCACACGCCCTACGTTTCCCCAACGAAGGGTATGGTGCGAAAAGCATTCCCCGCGTAAAAAAAAAAAAAAAAAAGGACGGCGGACCTAACCTTCTACAGCTTGCGCCGTTGACGCGTACGTTGCGTGCGCCCAACGCGGTAGCTCAAACGGTAGAAGTGTTTTCTTGTACGCTGAGTGAGTTTATACAGGCCATATTTCTAAATGTTTTTATATTTGTAAGTCAGTGTAAGCTTTTTTTTTTAAATATTCTACCACATTCACACAACGCCATCTAGTCCCAAACTAAGCAGAGCTTGTGCTATGGGTACTAGACAACTCATATGAATACATTACATACACATTTTTTGTAAATACATACATATTATACATAGAAACACCCAGACCAAATCAAACATTAAATGTTCATGCATACACACAAATGTTTGACTTGAGCGGGAATTGAATTTTCATTAGCAGTCCGTTACACAAACCACTGCAAGCTGCTGTTATAAACAAGATCCTACTACCATAGTATTGTAAATAATACCTACATAAAATAATAATTGAATGTTGTCTTGGCAACAACTCTCTAATTTACGACGGTGCAAATCAATTCACGTATATCAGATATCATTGGATTGTTAAGGCGGTCATATGTAACGCTCATGACGGCCATAATTCATATGTGTTATACTTTTTTTGTCCTGTCCTGTAACTGGAAAAATATCTGAAACTAGTTGTAATATCGTCAAAAATACTGTGGGAGAGTCGTGCTTATGCACAAATGGACCATCTCGGCCGGAGTAACACCACAACCAGAAAACGATTGTTAAGTAATTCTTTCCTTTCTATTATCCGAGTGAAAGAAGTTACTGGAATCAAGCACCCCACTATTATTACATCTGAGAAGGGCTTGAGTAGTAGTTCAATGGGTAGCGGTAATTACTAACCATCAGGTATACCACCCACTTGTGATCAAGCAATAAAGCATGAGCTGATTAGGTCAGGGCCTCTAATCACTACCTGATAACTATGAATACTACAATTGGAAGTTCATGTGTAGTATTCATAGCTTTTTTTTTTTTATTAAAAAGACAACTCCCGCCTTAGGAATATATATCCTGTGTCGCGGGGGACTTTACAAACATACATGAAACGGACACAAAGAACACCCAGACTCAGAACAACAATTTGTGGATTACACAAAGTGTCGTCCCATGTGGGGTTTGAACCCACAACACTCGGCGTAGTAGGAAGCGGCGTGGCGACCGCTTAAACCACTCCGCCATCCGTGCAGTCAGTTATTAGACGTATTTGAGTTTGTGGCCCGACGGGGAGCCTCAAGAAGCACAAGTGGCACGTCACTTCATTATCATCATGATCATCATCAACAGACTATAATATTCCATTGCTGGACATATGCATTTCCTTAAAAAAGAAGTTTTGGCCTACTTAACCACGCTGGCCAGACGGGTTGGCATTGGGTCTGTGTTCCGGTCAATGGCACTGTACGGTGCACCGGTGTGGGCGGCGGCTCTGACCGCCCAGAATAGGGTACGCCTCTGGCGCCCTCAGAGGGTAATGGCGGTCAGAGCCATACGCGGTTACCGCACCGTTTCGACGGATGTGGCGTGCGCGTTGGCCGGAACTCCCCCGTGGGATTTGGAGGCGGAAGTGCTCGCCGAAGTTTATCGGCGAGTGGCTGACTACCGGGCGGAGAGCGGATTTCGCCCTCCGCCCGAGGATGTGCGCGAGTGGCGCGAAGCCGCTCGCCGAGCCACGATGGCTCGTTGGTCGTTCCGGCTGGAGACTCCACGCGCTGGCTTCGCCGCCGTGGAGGCTCTCCAGCCGGTCATCGCCGAGTGGGCAGGGCGGCAGCACGGGACCCTTTCCTTCCGACTGACGCAGGTGCTTTCCGGGCACGGTTGCTTCGGAAAGTACCTGCACACGGTCGCTAGGAGGGAACTGAGTCCCGCCTGCCACCACTGCGACTGCAGTGAGGACTCGGCCCAGCACACGCTGGCGGTCTGCCCCGCATGGGCGGCGCAGCGCCGGGCCCTCACTGCAGTCATCGGAGTGGATCTCTCGCTACCGGCCGTAGTACGCTCCATGGCCGGTAGCGACAGTTGTTTTACCGCGGTCGCAACCTTCTGCGAGGTAGTAATCTCGCGGAAGGAGGCGGCGGAGAGGGCCCGGGAGGACGACCTCCACTCGGACCCGATCCGCCGCCGGCGAACCGGGCGGCGGAGGCCCGGCTATCACAGCCTCATGCCGCCCTGAGTGTGGCCACGGGTGGACGGGGTGGGTTTCCCCTCCACCCGCATTAGTTTGGCCAGCCGCGAGGGGGCGGCGTCCGCGTGTGCCGGACGTCGCCTATAAAGAGAGGAAAAACATCGAGACGGAGCCCGCACCTGGAGCGGGCTGGCGCTAGGAGGGGTCCGGATGTCTTAACAACAGCTGTTCCCGGATCCCTCCTATTACAGGCGCAGAGTGGCACACCGTGTGGTTTTAGTCGGTCCGAGTCCGACACACCACCCCGCCGCAAACCCCGGAGGGGTGACGGTCCGAGGGGATTTCCACACGTTAAAAAAAAAAAAAAAAAAAAAATGGGTCTGTGTCAAGTTTTTCTTCTTTTTGCAGTGCTGTTGTCCTGCGTAGTTTGCTAATTTAGTCGACTCTTACGACACCTACGTGATGAATAGGGGTGTTGACACTCCGTATTCTTAATCCATCACCAGGACCGTCCAACAGAACCGTCACGTATTCAGCTTTTTTGAGTTTGTGGCCCAAAGGGGACCTCTTATCAAGGAGCAAAAGCGACTCGTCACTTCAGTAAGGTAGGAAGTCCACTGACGTTTAAGTCACATTTATTTTAACGTTTATTATATTATTTAAAGTTGGTTATGGCAGCTACTAGATACTTCTGGTATATTCTCAACAGCATGCAAATTAGTTAAAAGTTAATTATTAAAAGTTTTAAATATGATAGATAAAATAAACATAAAATATAAAATTTTAAAATTTAAATACAGATAATAAGCAAGATTGGCTTAAATTTTAATTATGAATTCAACAAACAATTCACTTGCGTCATCATTTTTTAAAGTTTAGATATAATATTATTTTTTTGTCGTCGATAGGGAACATCCGACAAAAATATGCAATAAATAGACAAAATAAATAAAAATATACTCCTAAACGGGCATTTTATATTCGTTACAATTGTGTCCGTCAAAAGATATAACGGGACCAGTCTGGACATATTTAAATTAAGCTAAATCTGATTTAAGAAAGAGGTGTCATAACGTTTAGTTTTATTTTTTGGTGTATAGACTATGAAAGAGCGGACCCTCTGTCTATGTCTAGTATTCCAATAAAGGAGTGGTGAGACTCCAAATATATCAAATAGAAGGAAGATTGTGATTGTGATTTAAAAAAATCTAAGTCTATCTGCGGTATGTGTCAAGGTTTATCAGGCAACCCCCTCCATCTAATAAAAATTATAGTTTTAATAAACTAAAAACACGCTTTCTATAGAAAACCAAACTAAAAAATAAAAAAATAAATTTGAAAAAGCGTGGGGTGCTTTTTACTTTTGACAACATTTTTTTTTTTTAATTAGTGTATTGTCATCGGTCCTCGATATATCTACAAAGTTTGAACGAATTCTGACCGTTTAAAGTACCAAACAAACATACAAGAGAAGCTAATATAGCGTGTAAAAAGGACTCATTCTTTCCGCGGAGACTATTGTGAACTAGTCGCAAACGTAGCCTCCGAATCTCACTTAAGACCCTACATTGAATATTTTCGAACTGTGTGCTCAGAAGTTTATCTCTTTTTTAAACCGTGCGTTTTTAATGTTGCTCTCCATCGTTATTTGGTGCCATCTGGTTTAAGCACAACGGTTTAGGATAAGTCTGATACATTATATTGATGATTTTTTTCAGGGAAATCCAAATTCAGTCTTCAAGGTTCACCATTTGGTTGCCCGGCCTGCTTCCGAAACACATTAACTGATCTGAGTAGACATAACATATGAAATGCCTGTTTGCCTCTACCAGCGATCGTTCGCATTATGCGGTACTGTGCGTTTTTCCAAAACACAACACAAACCAGATCTGACGAAGAAATTGTCTCCTCTGGTATACCGTATTCTTCAAACTTTCAAGAAAACAGTTGCTGCTCTGTTAAATTGCAAGTTGCGATAGACAGCGGTAGTCACTTTAAGTATGATTTACAAACGAACAGAAGACGTTCGTTTGTCCCTCATAAAATAATCATAAAATAAAAAATTAACGAATCGTGAATTTTTCAATTGACTCCTTTGATACGCATTATATGTTAATAGTTAGGTGACCTAACAAAAAATGCAGTTCGACTACTCATTTTTACACTGGACAGTATCTTCAATGATTTTTTCTTTCGACTCATATCGTTTTATTATAATTAATTTTAGTGTGGTGACGGATAAGAATACGGAATGTCACCACCCCTATTCATCCCGTGGGTGTCGTAAAAGTCGACTAAGGGAGCAAACTACGCAGAACAACAGCACTGCAAAGAGAAGGAAAACTTGTTACAAACCCTATACCAACCCGTCTGGCCTGCGTGGTATAGTAGGCCAAAACCTCCCTTCCAAGGAGAGGCCTATGTCCAGCAGTGGACTATTATTGCCTGTTGATAAATAAATAAAGGTTAGTTTATCACGTGTTTTTTTTTCGTAATATTTGCAGTTCTATGAACTCATTAACGAGCAATAAAACAAAAATAACAAAAAAATACTTGTTCTTTCAAAACAAGTTTTAGATTAGTATAACAAACATAATCAGAAATATGGTCGTTTGAATAATATTCACTGACGCTAGTCTCATAAAAAGTAAAAAAAAAAACTAATAGACAATTTAAAGACCTATACAATTATGTATTTGAGAATTTACGCTACATTCCTAAGGGTTGATACAATTAAGGCATGTAGTGACGAAAAGTATTTTAAAATACATATATTTCATCCAAAAATACTTCTCACACACAAAGCTGATTAGAGAGGAAACTATGCCATTAATAGTCCACTGCTGGACACAGGCCTCTCCGTAGTAAGGTTAGCCACGCTGACCTGACAGGTTTGTAGAGGGTTTGTTTAAAGTTTTCCTTCTTTTTGCAATGCTATTGTCCTGCGTAGTTTACTCCTTTAGTCGGCTTTCACGACACCCACGGGATAAAAAGGGGGAGATGACATTCCGTATTCTTAATCCATTTAGATTAGAAATATATTAAATTAATTAATATAATTTTTAGAATATGTGAATTAAATACAGCATTAAAGCCAATTATTAAAAGCCTAGCTTTAATAATGGGCCTTATTTGTGACCCTCGGCCTTAGGAGGAGTCTATTAAGTTTTAATTTAATTTTGAATATTTCCAGATTGTTTATCTAATTATGTATACTCCAAGACCACATGTGCAACGTGGTCCGAAGAAAGCCTGAGAGCGCGGGAATTAATGATGATTCTATTGTTTCAAGGCTTTATTTTGTTATCCTGTTTAAATAAAGCCTTTAAATAAAGTTTATTGAGTTTTTTGAGCGACGTTTTAATTTGCTAATTTTGTTTTGTATACACAAGATTTTTTGTATAATTCTTTATTTCTTTACGACTTCAAATCGGACTAGCAATTTATGCCAAATTTGTTTTTTTTTGTCAATTTATAATAATATATCTCACACATTGCACAAGGCCGTCTGATCCCAAACTAGGCAGAGCCTGTACCATGGCACCCAGACTGCTGATAAACATACTTATATATTTATACCCAGACACAGAACAAATGACCGTGTTCATCACACAATTTTTTTCCTGGGTGGGACTTGAACCACGACCTCCGGTATAGCTGTCAGGTTCACTAACCACTAGACCAACAGGCCCGTCACACCAGTTATTTATTAAAAGGCGAGGTGATTTACACATTTTTATAAAATTTAAACTAAAAACCACATTCACATACATAATTTAAATTTATAGGCTTTATTAAGTCGCTGTGATTTAAATAGGCCAAAGGCTAAGGTTCCAAAATTACCTCTGTTTAAGTGATTTTTAATAAAAGTTTATAATATTTTTTCTTAATTATTAAAGTAAAGAATGATAACCTTCCTTTTATTTATCGCCTTCTTCAAATATTTATCAAGATTTTATGACCGTTTGAAATAATGTAGGCCTTATCTGTATCATTTAATTTACTACATTCCTACTTCTGTAAATGATTTCGTATCCAAACTTAACGTAGTGTCAGTTTTACCAGATTCAAGACAGATGAACTATCGTCCTAAACAGGGAAATGCGGCTTCATCATAGTTTGTTTAAACATCACGTAACTGTTTGTCATGACTTCAAGATTTATGAGATTTTTGCAAGAGTTTGTAAGCTATGTGTTATATATATCTCTATATATAAAAATTTCAAGTTGGTTTGACCGATTGAGCCTCAATTTTGACACTCTGTAATGACGACCCGCTTTAATGATTGTTTTTTGTTTTTTTTTTTGTTAAAATGGATGTCCAAAAGACGTAAAAACGTACTTGTAAAATGTAGTTACGTTAAATTTTTTACCACGAAAAAAGAACCCTTATTAATATGGAAGCGTATTGGTTTTTCTATATGACCTAACGATATACTTACAAAACTGTACCCAGGAGGTAGAATGTGTTTTTTCGTGACAAAATACGCATTTTTTTTCCTTAAACGAATGTTACTATTAGCAATGAGCTAGAGCTAAGAGTTGGATGGTATTGGCCAAGAATTGTGCTTATGTTAAACTTGATTGAGATGAAATTAATAATTTGGAAAATAAATGTCAAATTCAAATGAACTGACGTGTTATCTAAACAAATAAAAAAAATTAAAGTAGGTATCTGTTTGTAATGCCAAAATAATAGGTTTTTTTATGCTTACACGGTTATTTAAACGATAAACGATACTTATGCCTAAAAACCAGTTTAAATATTTTTTGTCCGTCTGTATGACTGTTTGTTCGGGTAGTCTTCTAAACGGCTGGACCGCTTTTGATAATATTTTACTACCAGGTGGCTGTCTATGTAAGGAGTAACTCAGGCTATTTTTCATTTCAGAAAAACCCGGTACGGGAATCGAACCCCCCACTAAGACAGTGCTTTTCAAATTACACGCGAACGAAGAGGTGGACACCAGCTAGTCATTATATGTATAAGTAATTAACGCCGTCCTAGACATGCATCTTAACAGAGAGAAGTTAGACTACAGTACTAGTTAGTTACCAGTCAGAATGAACTGCCAGCGTTTCCTAGTCAAAAAATTTTACCTTTGGAACATCTAAGAATTGAGTCAATAAGTTTCTTCAGAAAAAGCATGTACCATTATTATTTTCCTCGTTTCTTTCCACAAAATTCCAAGAAACGCCTAATCCGATACCGAATAAAAACAAATTAATAAATCAAGGTAAATTATTTGGAATTCCAAATACAAATTTATTTTATAGCATACTCGTAGTATAAAAATACATATGCTGCAAAACCAGTTTTTTTTTTTGGAATACTAGTTCTAGGCAACGTGTCACCGGTGGCATACAGTTATAGTGTTATAGTATAAAATTATATAGACCACAACAATCAAGACTCGTTTTGGTCTGAGGGGCTCGTCGTTAATCACATCACATCATCAGCCTTTAATAGTCCACTGCTGGACATAGACCTCTCCTTAGAAAGGAGGTTTTGGCCTGCTATACCACGCTGGCCAGACGGGTTGGTATAGGGTTTATGTCAAGTTTTCCTTCTTTTTGAAGTGCTGGTGTCCTGCATTTTTTTTGCGCTCTTAGTCGGCTCTTACGACACCCACGGGATGAATTGGGGTAGTGACATTCCGTATTCTTAATCCGTCACTACACGGACAACAATCGTGGCTAATACGAACACACAAATAACACATTGCAAAGTTAAACAATTCTAGCCAAGTCAGTCTCTGTGTCTTGAAGAGCATGTTCAGCAGTCGGTCCCGGTTGCCATACGAACATCTTTGGCAATCATTACGGATAGTTGTAGTACTAAACGTGCGACAAAAGTCTTTCTACAGAACTTCGATATAGCCTAGGAATTCGTTTGTGGGGTCTGAAGGCAGTCGCTCCGAGTAAAAAATCGAAGTTCAGCTGTAGACTTATACCAGACTGGAAGATAAACCAAGAGAAGCGAGTGCTTTATCCATTGATTGACACTATACTTAAAGCGGATTCATTTTAGAACTCGCTCCTGAATGTAAGACAGCAAAAAGTAGGACAATGCTCCTGGTGTTCTTTTTAACGTCAGCCGTCAGCCATCATACTTTCAATTGGCTATTGGCCAAAGTCCGAACTCTCTAACTTCTTTAGCGTAAGTATAGTTAAAAAATTAGGGTAACTTACCAATGAAAGGCAGTGAAGTGAGGATCCCCTTCTGCGTGACGGTGAGGTCAAGATCACAGGCTGCTGCCACTACTAGACTGAGGCCAAACATGTCCATACCGATTGCCAAGAGTATTAGCGCGCATGTCAGTGCCAGCAGAACATTGTACAGGCCATTCCCTAAAAACAAAAGATTTTTTCTTGATTATAATAAAACAGATGTATTGAGTTTTTCCAATACAGTGGAAAGATCCTTTGACTAGGCAAAGTGATTATGACTGGTCGGCAGCTCTGTAATGGTTAATATTAGTAAGTTATATCTAATTCCGTCCGTCCGTGTGGTGACGGATTAAGAATACGGAGTGGCGCCACCCCTATTCATCCCGTGGGTGTCGTAAGAGGCGACTAAGGGAGCAAACTACGCAGGACAACAGCACTGCAATGAGAAGGAAAACTTGACACAAACCCTATACCAACCCGTCTGGCCAGCGTGGTATAGTAGGCCAAAACCTTCTTTCCAACGAGAGGCCTATGTCCAGCAGTGGACTATTAAAGGCTGTGAAATAATGATGATGAAAGAAGAAGAAAGAAAGAAAATTTATTGGCACATACAAAATTCCTTACAAAAAGTGCCAACAGTGATTGGCGCAAGAACTTTCATTGCGCAATACAGGATTAGTAGATTCGCTCTGTAGTTCGATGTGTCTTCTTTAGATGGCGTTAAAGTACGAGTTAGTGTTTCCTTGTATATGGACGTTGCTACAAATGTATATCCTTCCATTTTACGTGACTATGGCATCAGCAGGGCATGGAGCGAAAATACGCACGAAGCTCAAGACCATTCAAGATAGAGGTTTGCTGTGAATGCGTTCTGCCTATCCAGGAGACATAGGGCATAAAATGACTATGAGGCAATAACTTACCATGATTTTCTTTCCCTATGTACTAATTTTGTAAGAGTGTGTAAAAATAAGCTATAAACGAATCAGGTTTTTGTCATGAGAAGTTTAAAGGCATATAATAAAATTAAAAAAATTTCCGTTACCAACAATTTGTATTAGACTCTGTTTCACATTGCTTTTATATTGTTCTACTTTCTGAGTATGGACATTAACATGTTTATAACACTTGTTCTAACAAAAAAGTGACGTCAACCATTTATTTAAAATTACAACTAAACATGAATAATCATTCACAATGTCTTTTATTTATTCAATGTATTTACTGTATTTTATGTACAATAGAACCTAATACCGTATAGGACAAATAGAATAATTATAACATACTTTGATTCTAAGGAAAATTATGATTGTTTTAAGTTTGTCATGTGACTGATTTGAATAATATCTCAGACAACTCACACACGGCCATCTGATCCCAAGCTATGCAGAACCTGCACTATGGTACCACTAATAAACATACTTATTTGTTTTTTAAATACATTGATATTTTAGATTAATTACACCCAGATAAAGAACAAATGACCCAGCTCATCACACAATATTTGTCCTGGGTGGGAATCGAACCCACGACCTCTGGCGTAGCAGTCAGGGTCATTAACCACTATACCAACCGGCTTAGGAGAATTACTATTGGTTATTTATATTTCTGCTTTAGAACGTTAACGCAATGGTGATTATTGCAACAAAACATGGTTATTATAGCCTACCTATAATATTTAGATATGCCTCTTTGCGAATTTTTTTGTGCGTATTCATGAGTTTTTTCACAATATTTCGCATTTTTTAAACAAATATGTTTGGCACATTTTGCTTTAAATTATCTTCATTGTAATAGGAAAAAATATATCTTTTCAAATTAATAAAAATATAGCATATGTTACTTGCTGATAATGGTGATTCTAGAGGTGAAAGAATTTTTAAAATCAAACCAGTAGTTTCGGAGCCTATCCATTACAAACAAACAAAAAAGATTATTAGTAATTGTATAGAAAAGAAAAACTTATAAACCTTTTTTTTTTTTGAAAAAGACAACTCCCGCATTACGAATAAATCCTGTGTCGCGGGGGACTTTACAAACATACATGAAACGGACACAAAGAACACCCAGACTCAGAACAACAATTCCGGTCCCGGTGTCGTTCCATGTGGGGTTTGAACCCACAACACTCGGCGAAGTAGGAAGCGGCGTGGCGACCGCTTAAACCACTACGCCATCCGTGCAGTCGTTTCATCCTCATTATCTGTATAGTTGGCGCTCCACTACTGTGCTCTTTTCGAGACACTTTTTGACCCGCACAACCAATCTGCGTAACGGGTTATCGTCTGCGGTATTTCCGACCCGATACGACCTTCAAACCTTCAAGAAAAGAGCGTACTCCTTCCTAAAAAGCCGGCAACGCGTTTGTGACTCCTGAGTTGCAAACGTTCATGGGCGGCGATGCTCTCTTTCCATCAGGTGACCCGTCTGCTCGTCTGACCCCTCTACCATAAAAAAAAAACCAAACGCATAAAAAATAAAATTTACTGATGACGAAATGTCTAAATAGTCGTAGTTAGATATTTCATCGAATTGAAGATAAATTATTAGTCAACTTTTAAATAAAGCATGCTTCTAAATTGGTCAAAACGTTACTCTATCCCCCAAACTACGACTAGACTGTCGCCTCTAGAGACCTGTCAACCCCTGCATGCACCGTAGGCCTTTTTTTTTGCCGGAGTGGTAAATCCCTTCGGATCTCCTGCTCCTCGGTGACTCAGGAGCCAGGAATATGTGGTGATTCCACTAAAAAATTCCCGACGGCCGCCCTCAGGTGACCTACTCTGGGAGGAATGCACCGTAGGCCTAGGGCAAACAAGCGGATACTACGGATATAATAATATTAAAATTTCAGATATCTGACACACAACGCCATCTAGTTTCAAACTAAGCAGAGCTTGTACTATAAAAGCTAGATTGACTGATAGAATACTCACATACTTTTTTTTGTGAATACATACATATAATACATAGAAACCACCCCAACTCCGAAACAAATATTTGCAGATCATACAAACATTTGGTCTGACCCAGGATCGAACCCGAGATCCCTGCACAGCAGTCGTATACGCTACCACTGCACGTCCGAGGCAGTCATATTGATGTATCTTATTTCCTTTTTTTTCTATTGCATACTATCTTTTGCTTATGTTGTTTAACGCGGTAAAAAAGCCGGTTAGGTACGAGAGTATACAAAAGTGTAAGTTACTTTCGCCATAATAAATATAAGTAAGGATAATTTCGTATGGTATTCTACTATAAGGAAAATCCAACGATATTTAAACTCGAATAAATCTCGTTCACAGAAGACCGCATAAAATAAACTAGTTTTGCACCCAGATTCCAAAACATCACCAAGTCGTTTTGAGGTCAATGTACGTGATTTAATAAAAAGAACCGTAGTCGGAGATCGTAATGATCGGGAAATACTGTAGACGACAATTTGTTTCACAGTTGTTGAAGGCAAAATGCTTCTTAAAAAGCGCACAATGGTAGATTGTCAATTATCCAAGGAGGTGGATAATTTTCCGCTTTGAACGATGGCAACAGGCTGTTGCTGGACTAAGTGCGAGCAACCTCTTGGAGCGGTATCCGTAATACAATTGACAACGAATGTAGAAGCTTCATCTCTACGCAAAAGCAAAGGGCCAAACCAATCGAAAATATACTGACAATACACGATTCAAGCCGATCTCCGTAGAATATAGGCTTAAATTGGACGAATTGAAATCCCACCCAGTACACTACAGACCTGAGAACATTAGCAATATCGTTTAGCTTAGCTGCTGGCTAAAAAGATTATCATATATCTTGTATGATAAAAATGCTGTTTTTTTAAATAAGTAAGAGATAATTTATTTATCATATATATAAAAGTGTATTTATTTGTAAAAGGAGTGCACTGTTGTGTTGTTGTTTTACTAGTCTATTTAGGACTAACATTATACTGCCAAAAGTCAAATTTACATTTTTTTAAATGCGTTAATATTATAACTAAGTACTACAAGTATGTTAAACGAATAAACTTTTCCATACCTTCATAGGTTTATTTTAGTTTTGTAAAGCCATATTGTTGTTTTCGCTGTTTTAAAAATCCTCGTCCGTGTGGTGACGGATTAAGAATACAGAGTGTCAGACTATACTATTGATCCCGTGGGTGTCGTAAGACGCGAAAAGAAAAATCTCCTCAGAATAACAGAGCTGCAGACAGAAAGAAAACTTGACACAAACCCTATACCAACCCGTCTGGCCAGCGTGGTATAGTAGGCCAAAACCTTTCTAAGGAGAGGCTTATGTCCAGCAGTGGACTGTTAAAGGCTGTTGATGATGATGATATGAAAAATTCTTAGACAGGAAATCAGAACTCAAAATTTCATCAGACAGTACAACTGTTAACAGTAGTAATACTGACCAGGCAAGCTTCCTACTTCATTCATTGATACTCTTTGAAGTGAGCAATGCCAAGATCCTGCAGCTTCGCCCGGACTGTCTTTTATTTCAACAAGCGTGAATCGACAATATCGTCGGGTATTAACCTGATCGGTTCCTCACGCTTATAAGTCTCGCTTAAAACTACGGAGTATTTCCTTGTGTATTCAAAAAGTTAAATAATCACTTTCCTTTCAATACTAACAATAAGACATAAGTAGTGTCCAAAGTTATAGGCCATCATCATCATCATCACTATCAACAGCCTTTAGTAGTCCACTGCTGGACATAGGCTTCTCCTTAAAAAGGAGGTTTTGGCCCACTATACCACGCTGGTCAGATGGGTTGGTATAGGAATTGTTTAAAATTTTCTTTTGCCGTTGCCCTACGTTGTTTGCTCCCTTAGTCGGCTCTTGCGACACCTACGGAATGAAAAAGGGTAGTCCTTAAACCGTCACCACATCAAATGGTATGGTACGCTATATAAAATACTGGTTGTTGTCTTTTTTTAAAGAAAAGAAAAAAGTACAAAGAATAGAATTTCACAAAGACAGAAAAGATGACTATTAAATAAAGTTCCATCTTGCGAAAATTGTGCTTCAAAATATTTTCGATACCCGCCAGAGAGATAGATACATAGAAAATACTTTTTGTTTACTAAGGTTTTAAAGAAACTTAAAACACACAAAGGACGAGTTTACCATTTAGAGCAATGTTAGGGTAGTAGTTTTGCAATAAAAGTCATAAAATCTAGATACGCCGGGCCTGTTGGCCTAGTGGTTAGTGGCCCTGACTGCTAAACCAAAGGTCGTGGGTTCGATGCTCACCCAGGACAAATATTGTGTGATGAGCACGGTCATTTGTTCTGTGTCTGGGTGTAATTTATCTATAATATGTATCTATTTAAAAAATGTATATGTATGTTTATCAGCAGTCTGGTTACCATAGTACAGGCTCTGCCTAGTTTGGGATCAGACGGTCGTGTGTGAGATATATTATATTGAGAAGTTACTACAGTTTTGTCAGATTCCTATAAAAATATCAGGCAAAGGAATCACAAACAAATTGAGTACGTTTGCTTAATTACGAGACATGCTCTTACGCGACTTTGCAATCTCACCGGCGCGGCGGCGACCTTTATTTTTAGCCTCATTAATGACAATGATCACCTATTAGGAAAACAGAACATCTCCCGAAGTAACATACAAAACAAAACGTGTAAGAACGAAAATCATACGATCACTTTTGGAACACATCCAAATGGGATTTGACGAACAAACACAAAGATCACTAAATTAAATTTGAACTGAACCTCTGAAACAATGTTTACCAGTCAAATTTTATTTATTATATTTTCTTTTATTAGATTACTATCTTTTTTACATGTACGTAGTACGTATGTACGGCAATAGTAACCTTGGGTTTTTTTATTTTGGAAACCGAAAACAGTTTAGGTTTCGTAAATTTATTGATACTATGATAAGTTGATGCCTCTGTCATGGTGGCTTTTGGTTAGGCGAAGAACCATGTCATCGTGGCCGCAAATGGGCCTGCTTAACTGGAGTAACAAAACGGTCTCACAGAACTGCGCTATTAAGTAATTCTTTAATTGTTTTTCACCGAGTGCGTGACGTTACCAGTGCATAACCTTCCCTATTCCTCTACCTGATTCAAAACAACATAATTTGGAAGTAAACACAAATCAATATTTTTCATATGTACAGAATAACGCAGCTCACCTTCAACCTTTTTTTCGTGCGGATCTCCCCTCAGATACCACCCACGATTGCGGTGATTATGTCGATCTCGAACCGACCAAAAACTGCACTCAAAGGTCTGCAACCTACTGTGTGACTCTTGAGTTTCAAGTTTCCGGGAGATGGTAGTCACTTACCACCAGGTGACCCGACTGCTCGTTTGTCCTTCAATACTATTAAAAAAAGGGAAGGACCTCGTACTTTTAGAGCTACTGCAGTCTCGAGGCCATTTTCCGATCCGGGACTTGTGGTAAATTTTACGCTGACCTTTACCTTTCCTCGACCTTCTACCTTTGTCTCGTTTGGAAACGGTTACTTTCCCCAAAAATTATGCAGATGATTGGCCATTAAAAACTTTTAGCATTTATAAAACCGACAGACCTCAACAAAAACAAAAAGAAATGCGCCGACTTCAAATAAGATTGCGAAAAGACGGCAAAAAGAACTGAAAGACTGAAGTCGGTTGTGATATTTTACAAAAAAAAGCGATAAATGTAGTTAACAATAAATCTGTTTTGATCATTCTAAATGAAAAAGGAGAAGCAATCTCATAAATAATAAACGACATATGTATTATTAGATAAGGCTATAGACAATAGGGTTTTTTTTACTTTAGTTTGTGTGAATATTTTTATAAACTTATATTAAAGTACATCCAAGAATAGATAATTAAATAACTGTAAAATTATTAATTATGTTTATTTTTCTGTAGTTTGTATTTTAATTATTTAATTTAGTTCATAAGTCGAAACTGAATGAAATAAAATTAAATTGACTGAGCTCAGACTTAATGTTGTATAAAAAATAACGATACACATTTTGCTTTTTTTTAACACTTAAGAACGTGAACATATTTTAAACGGATATTTTTACTAATAATAGGTATTTACCAATGGAGTTGGAGATTTTTAAAACCAGCATTTCATGATTGATTACGTACTTTAAATAAAGACAATATTTTAATGATTTAATTAGTTGTAAATGTATAGTTTTTAGAATTTACCCCGTACTTGTAATATAAGACAATGTTACTTGCCGAATTTCATAGTTCTAGGTAAACGGGAAGTACCCTATCTTTTTTACCTTAACTTAGGGGTTTGATTATTTTACAACTTTAACTGGCCGTAGACTTGAGTATATGGTTTTAATTTCAACTCGATACCTCCACGCGTTGCCGAGATAATGCGTCTTGACAGACAGACAGACAGACGGACGGACGGACAACAAAGTAATCCTATAATGGTTAAGTTTTGAGATACGGAACCCTAGAAATAGGATTTATTTTGAACGTACTCAACAATACGCACAAAAAGTTCGCGAGGAGGTAAATCTTAATACTATAGTTTAGCTATAATAACCATTTTTTGTTGATATCAATTAACTTAAATATGGATCAAAACAAAACGTGATTCTACTCGTATTATATATTTAAGAGCAATTTTTTTGTGAATTGTTCAAATAGGTAAATTAGCTTTTATGTTGCTATTTTAAGTTAAGTTATGCTATGCAATAACAAAGTAAAAACCGTTACGGAACAATGTATGCACGTCATACCAGCATCTTATTTACATAGTATAAAATAAAGTTGCTTCCCGCCCCTTTTACGCTTAGACCTTCCAAAACTTGACTGCACGGATGGCGGAGTGGTTTAAGCGGTCGCCACGCCGCTTCCTACTACGCCGAGTGTTGTGGGTTCAAACCCCACATGGGACGACACTTTGTGTGATCCACAAATTGTTGTTCTGAGTCTGGGTGTTCTTTGTGTCTGTTTCATGTATGTTCGTAAAGTCATCGCGACACAGGATACATTCCTAATGCGGGAGTAGTCTTTAAAAAAAAACCACGCAATGCATGGATCACCAATAGCGAGAAAATAAGAGAATTGCAAAAATCTGTAACGAGATGTCGTAACAAACATGTTTTTGTGCGCTTACATAATAAACGCTGGCTAAATTTTACGAGACAGATCAAAATAAAGTACTACGGAATTGTATATCTTAAAAAGATCTACATTAAAGTCCGATTTGGTATATAACTATCTATTTTTATCATTTACGTCTTAAGAACTTCAGAATCTATTTTAAACAATACAGTATTTCTTCATCGTTCCTAATCCAACTCATTTATTCCATTCGATACGTTGTTCATTTAATGTAGATCGAAATTGCTCTTCCAAGCATTTCATAAAATGGAATATCTTGGAAGATATCAGAGATTTAAAATGCGGGGGCAGATCGAATCGGAGAAAAAAAATCTAGAGTTAGGTAGCTCATTTATTGAGGAATTTAACAGGCTATTTAACATCACGCTGTAGCGTGATGTCAAACCATATAACATCAATTAAAAAATATTGTAATATAAAGTAATATATTGTAAAATAATAAGCTTTTTGGGAAAAGCGGACGAAGTTTCACAAATCCGCTAGATGGAGTCACAGACTGCCTCGGTGGTGCATGTTTTAACGTATGCGACTTCTGTGCTTATGTCTCGGGTTCGATTCCCGGGTCGGTCCAAATGTTTGTTTGATCTGCAAATATTTGTTTCGAGGTTTGGGTGTTTTCTATGTAGGTATAATATGTATGTATTTACAAAAATAATAATATACATATGTATTCTATCAGTCAATCTAGCTTTCATAGTATAAGCTCTGCTTAGTTTCAGACTAGATGGCGTTGTGTGTTAGATGTCCGAAATATTATTTTTTAAATATTACGATAAATATAATGGAATATTGTCAGGTAAATCTTGTCGCTTTGTCATTTTACAAACTAAACTATTATATGAGGCCATTCCTTGAAAACTAAGATTTCTTTTTTTTATATAAAAATTATTAATATTCTTTCAGGAAATTTAAATAGTTACTTTTAATTCTAAACAATTTATTACAATAAAAAAAATACTTTATTAACAAAAGTAGTCGGCAATTAGAGAACTCTTTAAAGTCATTACAGCATTTTTTTAAATGAAACTGTCGTAATATGAACTTTAAGGTAATGTTTTTAAGAAATACATCAAAAGTTATGCAATTAGTGATTTGTATTTCGTCAGATTTCAAACAAATACTATTTTTTTTTGCAAAAAATTCCTGTCTGAGTCATGCCTTGAAGGTCGTCTCTCAAATTATGGGCACCATAGATAAGTTGCCACAACATTATTACCTTTATGGTTAGAAAGAAATTCAATTTTAGAATCACCTTTCAGATATAAATAAATATTTATGTATGACAAAGAGAAACCAGATGTGCAGTGTTTGACATCGACATGACAAGTCGAACTCCCTTCGTTCGTAGATTGAGGGTCCCTGTTGGAACAGAATCGGGCGTGTATGTCAGTTAAAGCGGTACAGGGCCTATGTTACTCGCTGATAATGTAGTTTTGTATTGGTGAAAGAATTTTTAAATTCAGTTTAGCGTCAAAACAAATAAACTCAACTTTCACATTTATAAAATACTAGCTGAGAATCGCGGTGTTACCCGCGTTTGTTGTTACCTAAAAAAAGTAGCCTAAGTTACTCATTATGTCATCAGCTATCTGCAAGTGAAAGTCCCGTCGAAATTGGTCCAGCCGTTCCAGAGATTACCCGGAACAAACAGACAGACAGACAAAAATTAAAAAAAAAATGTTTTTTTGGCATATGTACCGTGTAGAAATACATATGCATTTAGTAATATATTACACCCAGACACAGAACAAATGACCGTGCTCATCACACAATATTTGTCCTGAGTGGGAATCGAACCCTCGACCTCCGGTTAAGCAGTCAGGGTCACTAACCACTAGACCAACAGGCCCGTAAACAAACAAACAAACTCGCTATGACATTTATAAGTATGAATTGTATACAATAACAAATATGTAGCGCAGCTGATGAAACAGTAGAAATAGAATACACTCTTTTTCACTTTACATTACTCAGTACCCGTATTGGTGTATACAGTCACCAGAAAAAGTGCCGAAACACCCGAGACGCCGCCTAAATCATCTGATCAAGATGTTTATAGGCCAATGATGACTCAGACAGGAATTTTTTGCAAAAAAAAATAGTATTTGTTTGAAATCTGACGAAATACAAATCACTAATTGCATAACTTTTGATGTATTTCTTAAAAACATTACCTTAAAGTTCATATTACGACAGTTTCATATTATAAAATGCTGTAATGACTTTAAAGAGTTCTCTAATTTGAGACTACTTTTGTTAATAAATTATTTTTGTATTGTAATAAATTGTTTAGAATTAAAAGTAACTATTTTAATTTCTTGAAAGAATATTAATAATTTTTATATAAAAAAAGAAATCTTAGTTTGTGGTTTTAAAAAAACGTATCCATTAAAAAAAAAAAAACTAGTGTTCGCCCAGAGTTCGAAATTCAACTTCATTTTATTATTTACGATATATTTTATTGTCTTAAATAAAGCTGCGTTGAATGAATGCCTGTTTCTCATTTTTTTTATTATTGACGTCACCAAATTTTAATAGAATTTTAATAAAAGAAAGAAATAAAGAACGGAGGTGAAAGAATGAATTTATATGAACCATGGCGGTTGAATTTTGAACGGTTTAATTATTTTTTTTGTTTCATTGATCAGTAAAACTGTCAATAATATTATAATAATAAGCCTTTATTAATTCCACGTCAAAGTATTTTGCAATTCAAATGTTTATTAGATGTGTTAGGATATTAAATTTTATTCTCAAATCTAGTGTAAGTATTGTTGGTTTCTTCATTTTTTTTTTGTTTGGGTGAGGGCCTCCTCTTCAATGCATAGACTTATTTATTTATTTAAACTTCATGTGCAAAGGACGCCGACAGCTTTACACATGACTTCAGCCAAGGCGCTTGCATTTTACAATTGAAATAACAATATAACAGCAAATATAATAGAAACCGATAATATAATTAGTTTAGTGTCAAAACAGTTATAAAGAAAGATAAAAAAAATTATATAACGTCTTGTTTTTTGTAGGTATTTAATTAAATATAAATTTTCAGCTCTCAACTAATGTTTGTTTGTGTTGTTGTGTGTAAATTAGTATTAACGTTTGACAGTGACCTTTCAAACGTTAATAAAATGCTACGAGTATCTAAAAACTGAATAGATATCAAAGAAACTAAACTGATGATGGTTACCCGTCTAAGCGAATGATTGACATGATATTATTATGACAGATTGGTCCAAGTGTTACTAGAATTTGAATTGTTACTAAAAACAGAATTACCCAATATATTTCCCAATTTCGCATAACAATTTATTTATAAAAATATCATTTGTATTAATCTTTCATTAAATATGTTTTTAAATTAAAATACAGATTGTAAAATATTTTGGCAATAAGATTTTTATTCAATATTGACCATTTAAAAAAAATACTGTGTCGCGGGTTACTTTACAAACATACATGAAACGTACAAAAAAACGCACAGACTCAGAACAAGAATTTGTGGATCACACAAAGTGTTGTCCCATGTGGGGATCGAACCCACAACACTCAGCGTAGTAAGAAGCGGCGAGGTGACCGCTTAAACCACTACGCCATCCATGCAGTTTTTTTTACCGTCCAGTTTCTTTTTCCACTGTTTTGTACTCTGCAACATATGTGAGTTCTTTCGGTTGCAGATTGAATAAAATTGTACGTACATCATAAATCAATATAAATATTTAAAAATCTTTTTTTTTAATATACATATGTTCATTTGATACAACCATATTCTCACGAATATTTATTCTGTCGGTCTCCTTTATGCATCCGTGAAACTAATGCCTTGGGTATTCTCTACCAATCAGACGATTCATCAACAGCCTTTAACAGTCCACTGATGGACATAAGCCTCTCCTTAGAAAGAAGGTTTTGGCCTACTATACCACCGTCTGTCTGCAGCGCTGTTGTTCTGTGTAGTTTTCTCTCTTAGTCGGCTTTTACGACACCCACGGGATGAATAGGGGTGGCGACACTCTGTATTCTTAATCCGTCACCACACGGTGAACGATGTCATCAGATGATTAAACGATGCAAATAAAGCGTGAGTTAGGTGCACTTTAAAGTTGCACCAGGGACTTCCTTTCTAGGGTATACCTGGTTCCCCGGCTATTAGTACCCGAGATGGCGTGCGGTTTTAGTCGATTCGAGTCCGACATGCCACCGACAGGTGGTATCCAAAGGGATTTCCTCAAGGAAAAAAAAAAAAAAAACAAAAAGGTGCACTTTAAAGAAGGAAATGATAGAGAAGACATCAACTAAGTACCAACAAGATGTTATATACAAAAAAAACATATCATCATCTTCATTATTATTATGAACAGCCTTTAACAGTCCACTGCTGGACATAGACCTCAAATTAGAAGGGAGCTGTTGGCCTACCATACCACGCTGGCCAGACGGGTTGGTATAGGGTTTGTGTTAAGTTTTCCTTCTCTTTGCAGTGCTGTTGTCCTGCGTAGCTTGCTCCCTTAGTCGGCTCTTACGACACCTACGGGAGGAATAGGGGTGGTGACACTCTATATTCTTAATCCGTCTTCCTTCATAGATTAAAAAACCTACAGAGGCATTATATTTTTGAATTCAAAACATCTTTGCTCTCGCTTCTCTTACTGCAATCTGTGAATGTGTTTCTGTGTAATGGGACGGAAGTATGTAACACGATGCAGACGAAAGCGTGCGGTATTTGATTTGACCAATGAGTTAGCCGTTACATGGTAGGTGAAACGTCATAAGTTACACATTACATCATCATCATCAGCCTTTAATAGCCCACAGCTGGACATAGGTCTCTCCTTAGAAAGGAGGTTTTGGCCTACTATACCAAGATGATATGACGGGTTGATATAGGGTTTATTTCAATATTTCCTTCTTTATAGTGCTGTTGTCACTCACTACATAATGTTCTAAAATACGCCAGATAGTCAAATTGTCAATATTTTCATATTTAGCTCATAACATTGTCAAGTCTAAACTGAATTTTTGTTTAAAGACTTACGCATTATGCAGGGTTAACAAATATGGATACCGAATGGTTGTAACTCGATGTAGCCGTTTATTAATATTAAAAAAAAAAAACAAAAAAAAGCTTTCTGCATTCGCGAAATGTTGAAATATTAAAATATACAAAGCATTTTCTGTATATTTTAATAAATCGATATAAATTAAAAACAAAAACGTTAAAAAATAAATTACATCAAT
This sequence comes from Arctia plantaginis, assembly GCA_902825455.1. Lineage (NCBI taxonomy): Eukaryota > Metazoa > Arthropoda > Insecta > Lepidoptera > Erebidae > Arctia > Arctia plantaginis. The sequence continues at coordinate 2,150,749 of CADEBD010000275.1, read as the reverse complement.
TACATTAACATGTCGTAATTTTGTTTTAGATTTTTTTTCTAATTTTATTCCATTAAAATCCTAAATCGATTTCTATTACGATTTTAATTTCTTTTTTCTGTTCCAGTAAAAAAAAATACTCTATTGTTATTTACATTGATATTATTTATTATATTGATTACAAAATTGATCTAAATCATAGAAATGAAGTATGTATATTTACATTACCTGTCCTATCAAGGGCTTCCTCGAAGGTTATCGGAGTTTGGTCACTGTCACTGTTACATATTACAGTCATCGTAATGAGTGGTCCGCCCGCCACAATCGCGCTGGTACTGAACGAAAGCTTCTCTCACGAGAGTATTTCAAAGTCATGCTAAGAACAACGTACAGGTAAAAGAAAACCTGCCAGCGAAAACTATCACGTACTAAAACGCGTGTGATATTTTGTCGTCAGGAAATGAGACAAAGAATAATATACTCGTAGATACACTCACGCCTGAAGGGATAGGCGGAGTCACTTTATCATTAACCTTTAATAGTCTACTGCTGGCTCCTTGCTACATAAAATGGCAACATTGTTATTCCATAAAAGCTTTAGTATCTAGTCATTTTTTTCGCTAGGCGGTTTAGGTAATAAAACAACTCTATGAAATAAAATACTTAATAAGAAAGTAAAACCATTATAGATGAACAATATCATCGTTTTAAACGATGAACAAACACTCATTAATACTAGTAGTATTAATACTAGTATTTATTTGTTCGCTGTCCAATTAACATGATGATATTGTTCGCCTATAATTATTTTGCTTCTAACATTTACTAATTCTAATACCACAATATCTAATGTTTTAGCGTTTACTATAGTCACTATACGCCTATCGTTACACGCGCTTCAGATCTACGTCACTGAAACCACGTAAACACCGATCGAACTTCATTGCGTGAAATACGTTGCTCGCTCTCTATTATAATACAATCTAACATTCTATATTAAACCAGCAATGTGTAAAATAATTCCATAATGGCATTAGATCAGTGGCAAGATGCCAATAAGGAATGAAATGGGTGTACAAGGTCGTTTGACGACATAGATTCAGTTATATCAACATCAACTCGTTTAATTAGTAAAAATGAAAACAAAAACATGATTTGTATGTGTGCTGTGTGTGATGGTTACGGACATTTGCAATTGTTTACATTGTAATAACCGTTGAAGAGCAAAGCTTCGACACAAATGGACTATCCTCGACCGGAATGATACCAAAACCGGTGTTTAGCAATTCTTTCGTTGGTCTTCATCAAGTGTTTTTTACCGGAGCCCAAACCTCCCCTTGATTTTACGCACTTGTGAATCCTGAGCTGCAGATGTTACCATCAGGTGAGCCGTTTGCTTGTTTGCTCTCTAAGTCAAAAAAAATACGATGATAGTTCTATTGGTTTAAAAGCTCAGACCTTCCGGCAACTACCAATTCGAGTTTCAGCTTCAGGTGGCCTGCGCAACTTTGCGTCTCTCAAAAGGAAAAAACTGCAAGTTTTTGCAACATTTTGACATTGCTGGCCTGTTGGTCTAGTGGTTAGTAATCCTCACTGCTTTGCCTTTGTTGTGCCATAATGCCATAATGGTTGCTGATTTCTTATTGATGCTCCTACTGGTTGCCTGGTATCCTATTGGGATTTTTTTTTAATTCGGACCAGTAGTTCCTGAGATTAGCGCCTTCAACCAATCAAACTATCAGCTTTAAAATATTAATACAGATTACCCGATTGATGTCCGTGTAGTGACGGGTTAAGAATACGGAATGTCACTACCCCAATTAATCCCGTGGGTGTCGTAAGGTCGCAAGACAACGCAGGACCCAGCACTTCAAAAAGAAGGAAAACTTGACACAAACCCTATAAGACCCGTCTGGCCAGCGTGGTATAATAGGCCAAAACCTCCTTTCTAATGAGACACCTATCTCCAGTAGTGGACTATTAAAGGCTGTTGATGATTGAAGACCCGATTGATGTCAATATTCTTGCCTATTATCACGTGAATGGGATTAAATGTGTTCAACCCACGTGTACAAACACGAGGTTCAATTGTTAATTCAAACAATTTATTGTCACTTGTTATTACAATTTATGAGTATCTTTATTTTCAACGATTTCACATCATAGGTAGGAGGTGCAAGGTCTGGTGAGTATGGCGGATGAGGGAGAGCTTCCAACCCCAGCTCTTGCAGTTTGGAGACTGTCTGTTGCGCAGTATGGGCTTGTCGTGAAGGAGCAGTGGGGACGACCGATTGACCAAAGCTGGTTGCAGATTTGACCGCCAGACCTTGCACCTACCGACTATTACTTTTTCCAAAATGTAGACAACTTTTTAGTGGGTAAAACAGTCAATTCCCGAGAGGCAGTACAAAATGCCTTTGAAGAGTTTGTTGCCTCCCGTCCAGCTGATTTTTACAAGAAGGGCATCAATAAACTGCCAATGCGTTGGCAAAGATGCGTCGATTGCATGGGTGATTACTTCGGATAACAGAAATAAAAAAGTTTGAAAAAATAAGTACTTTCACTTATTGCATACAAAACGGCAATTTCATAGGTATATAAAGGTATATATATAGGTAGGTAAAGACCTATTATAATAAATAAAAATATTTTCACACATCTCACACACGGCCATCTAATCCCAAACTAGGCAATGCCTGTACTATGGTAACCAGACTGCTGATATACATACTTATATATTTCTAAATACATACATATTATAGATAAAGTACACCCAGACACAGAATAAATGAACGGTCATTTGTTCTGTATCTCTGTGTACTTTATCTGTAATACCCAGGATAAATAATTGTGTGGTGAGCACGGGTTCATCACGCAATAATTTGTCCTGGGTGGGAATCGAATCCACGACCTCATGCGTAGCAGTCAGCTAGCTAGCTGGCCCACACAGGAAGGGGTCATATTTAAGCCGTAGATGGCAAGAGGTACGACGGGGTTACTGGGCTTTCCTTTCTTGGGTATACCTGGTTCCCCGGCTTCTGGTACCTGGAGATGGCGTGCAGTTTTTGGTCTATACAAGTCTGTCATAATCACATCACTGGTGGGTGGTATCCGAGTAGAGGTCAGGACAGGAAAAAAACGAAAAAAACGTATCTATGGGCGTCGGTAGTGATTAGCGATAAAAAATCAATCAATCTAATACAATTATAGAACTGGGTTATAAACAATTAGATAATTATGTAATTGCGTCACCAGTTTCCTTGGAGACAGAAGCATTAAGGTCGTTATCGGCGGTGCATGCTCCGACTTGAAGTCTGTAAATGCTGGTGTCCCGCATGGCTGTGTGCTATCACCTACACTGTTTCTTCTGCATATCAATGTCATGTTGAAAATTAGGATTACCATTGCTATACAGATAGTATGGGAAATGCCCCTGTATACCAGCCACCCAAATATTTCTCTTGAAAACGTCATCAAGAGTTCAAACAAACTTGCGTCTGAATTTGAAACTTCCTAAGCGGAGGTTTCAAATTAGGGTCGACTCAACGACGGTCACGGTAAAAAAGATATCGTTCGTCGTTCCACCACCTTCCTAAAAGGCCGGCAAGGTGCTTGTGACTTCTGAGTTGAAGGCGTTCATGTGTGGTGGTAGTCGCTTTCCATCAAGTGACCCGTCTGCTCGTTTTTCATTAAAAAAAAACAAAGCGAATTAACAATAACATATATTTAACGTATATTATGAGACAAATATTATGATTTCTAATATTTTCTTGGTAATATGATTATTAATAAGAAAATTGTGTTAATTGTATGTTACGAGTATGAAGAAAATTATACTGAAAAACAAACTAATGAGTTCAAACATGTTCTTGTAACGACAGTATTAATAAAATAAATCGGATATGTCTGTTACGAGGTCCGTTGGTAGTCATTAAAATCGGTATTAACATAAAAAATAGGAATAAGATTTTTGTATGAGCCAATATCCTTCAAAATCTCATCAAAATTTGATTTATAAGTTTGTTATCTAATAAAAAAATCACAATAAAAAACGTAAAGCCACTAAAACTCTCCGTAATAATAAAACAAAACAAAATAAACGTCAGATGACCAACAATTTTAATTTTTAATTTTGATAATTAAAAACTTTTATAATAAATAAAATATAAGATAATTAAAAATTACACAAAATAAATAATAATTTTTGTTGTTGGTCGTTCGAATTCAGTAGGTACAGCGGGGGAGCGCTTGTGGAGGTAAGACCACTAGACTTTCAAAGGAAAGAATTAGACACCCATATAACATATATATAATATATAAAATAAATATAATAGAACAGTTTTGTGTGGTAGAGTTTATGTTGACAATTTTTTTCAAATCTAGTATTATTAAAATAATTTTAACTGACTTCAAAAAAAGAAGACTCCTTATTCAACCATGTATTTTACTGCTTTTTAAAATGAAACTTCTTTAGAATTGTTGTGATTTTAAACTCAATGATACGAAAATACGTCACGATAAAGAAACAAACACAAATGTATAGGATTAAGTCAGCGAGAGAATGAGATAGAATACATTACACATTATTTTTAATATACTATTTTGACAGTGTGAATATTTTATCTTTTTATTGAGTACTAGCTAGTACCCGCGACTTCGTTCCCGTGGAATTTAAAAAAAACGTTCCCTTAGTTGGTTTGATTTCCCAGCCGGGCAAAATTTTATACAGTTATTCTGAGATAAAAAAAAATTTTTTGGAAGTCGTGTGAAAACACATTTTTTTTATTTTTGGTCTTCAGAATTCCGTCAATATTTTTTTAATTTGAAGTGGTATAATCCTGTTTAGTCCCATTCAAAATTGATTTCCACCTCTAAGGGGGTTTTTCATCATGATGTATGTGCATTGAAGTAGATTATAATTTTTTAAACTGATTATTATTTATATAAGATAGATAAAAAACGTTCCCACCCTTAGTTTACCTCAATATAAAAAACAATGCACTACCAACACTTTACGTGAGTTTATCCTAGGTGGACATTGAGGATTATTAACAATATTTTAAGAAAGGAACTAAGACCATAGTGGGAGAGCCATGCGGCACATCATGGGCCAGGCTCAACCGGAGTGATAGTATAGCCTCACATAAAACCGGAGCAGTTCTTTCGTTGCTTTTCACAGTGTGAGTGAGGTGACTAGAGCCTAAACCCTGCCTCTCCCGCAATTCTGGAGGGAGGGACTCAAAGGGCGGCAACGCAATTGTGACTTTTGAGCTGCAGGTATCTATGGGCGGCCATTGTCACTTATCATCAGGTAAAATTGGTCGTTTATCCCCCTATACCTTACAAAAACACATCACATTATCATCACATCAACAGCGTTAAGTAGTCTACTGCTGGACATAGCCCTCTCCTTAGAACGAGGTTTTGACCTACTATACCACGCCGGCCCGGACGGGTTGGTATAGGGTTTGTTTCAAGTTTTCCTTCTCTTTGCTGTACTGTTGTCCTGCGTAGTTTGGTCCCTTAATCGGCTCTAACGACACCCACAGGATGAATAGAGGTGGTGACATTCCGTATTCTTAATCCATCACCACACGGACAGTTCTATCAGACGTATGTACATTATACATGTACGTATGATGTCAAATCCATGTCATACAAAAAGACAAATATTATTTTATTTTAGAAAAAGTATCAACACTGCTTAATCACAGCGGAAACATCGTATTGTGAGCCGGCCCGAGTCGTCACCGTGCGTCAATAGTAATAATTAATTTTGTGAAATGCAATTTTGTTTATATCTCTAAGACATTGAAATTTGCATATATATTATGTTCTTTTAAAATATTGTTTCTACACTGTTGAATCTTAATGCTATCATGACTTTGCTGAGCCTGTTTTATTTCTTATTTAATATTATTTTTATCATATTAATTTGCTATTTAATTTACTTTGTTTCCGTTTTATTTTGGGTCTTAACTTTTTTATTTGTTTGTTCAATTTCCTAATAATATAGTGAGTTGTTATAAAACTAGATACACACATACGGATGATACATTAGTTCCTGTTTCAAGTTTCTAACTTTAGAAATTCCTTACAACCGTTCATTCCTTATTTAACCCCGTTTGACCTCGTGGCGGCCATCGGGGTGGGAGATCTCTCGCTCAGTAACAAGATTGCGGTCATGGTGCAGAGCGAAAGTGCGTGGAACTCCGCCGTCTCCTTCTGCGATCAGGTTATGCTTGCGAAGGAGATGGTGGAACGAGACTGGGAGAGGTTCAGAACCCTACCGGCTCGCCAGGCCCGAAACCGGGCCAGGTACCGCAGACGGCTCGGGCGCCGGAGGTCGCAGACCGACCTCCGTCCTCCATAAGCGCAGGCATGAGGGTGACAGGTGAGGCCATCTGTCACTCTAGCAGAAGCAGGCCGGGGTGGGATGCGCGCGCTCCGTAGCGCGTCGCGCCCTTCTGAGCAAGAAAGGAACATCCGGGTTCCCACACAGGAGGGGTCATCTATAAGCCGTAGATGGCCTGAGGTATGTCGGGGTACTAGGGCTTTCCTTTCTAGGGTATACCTGGTTCCCCGGCTACTGGTACCTGAAGATGGCGTGCGGTTTTTGTTCGGTTCGAGACCCACAGAATCACCCACTGGTGGGTGGTATCCGAGGGGAGTTCCGCACAGAAAAAAAAGGGGTGAAATTTCCAAAGATTCTTTCTTAGTGGATGTTTACAACATAAAAAGCATCAGCTGCCAAAATTTCAAGGTTTAGGATTTTTTGTTAATGGAACAGTCATTCAATTGACTGCACGGATGGCGTAAAGGTTTGAGTGGTCGTCACGCCGCTTACTACTACGCTGAAACATCCTTTCTAAGGAGAGGCATATGTCCAGCAGTGGACTATTAAAGGCTGTTAATGATGATGATAAACAGAAAACCGGTAATTAGATATTTATTCGTTGCTTTTCACCAAGTGCGGGTTCAACTTCCTCCCTTCCAATACTGGGCACTCAAAGGATGACAATGCACTTGACTTCCTTGAGTTGCAAGTGTCAATGGGCGGTTGTAGTCACTTACGATGAGGGGACTCGTCTGCTGAATTGCCCTCTAAACCATTTTTTTTTATTATGACTCTATGATGTCATTTTGCAATAATAACTAATTATTAATTTAAAAAATATGAATATAGTAACAACAAACAATTTAAATTTGCATAATTTAGTAGTCTTTTTAATTTGTTTCAAAGCAGAGGGCTACAGAAGGATTTTTTTTTCATAATTATAACTTTTATTAATTAATTATAAATAATTGTTGAATAAACAATGAATTGTTTTTGTTCACACGTGCAGTAAGTTAGGGTTTAGATGTACAAGAACCGACCACAATTAAACTTATAATTTATGATTTTAGTGACGTTCAGTAAGCATAATGTACTATGTATACAATATACTGTGGCCTGAAGTGTTTGTATGCTCCTTAAGAGGAATTGTCTTAATATGTACGATTCTTTACAATAAAATAAAGAGCTAATTATACAGTTTTCTTTATGTGCATGCTTTTATATTGTACGAACATTATAGTCCGTAAAACATCAAAAGAATGTCATGACCAAGTTTCTCTCAGTCGATATCTCGTAAAATGCTTCAGAGAGTTGTATCCTGAAGCGCGGTGATCGGCAGCTGCGGTTCCGTAGGTGGGTTGAGCAATGGTAGCCGCCCAAACACATAAGAAAATATATATATATAAGTAGAAAAAGTTTCAGCTACAATCAAGAGGTGGATTATACGTTAGCTGGTCACACGAACATGAAACAAATATATGTGTTCAGTGATTCCCTCCCAACTGAAAATTTATCAGATAATAGTTCTTATGTTACTGTTAATAAATAAAAAAGGCAGCTGGCTATATCTAGGTAAAATGCTTGTCAGCTGATGCCCTGAAAGGTAAACTATTCTCTGAGAAAGTTTCAAACCTGAAACAAACCCTATACCAACCCGTCTGGCCAGCATGGTATAGTAGGCCAAAACCTCCTTTCCAAGGAGGGGCCTATGTCCAACAGTGGACTATTAAAGGCTGTTGATGTGATGATAACAAAAATGTAAAGATCCCTTACTAGAATACTTTAATTGTCAAGAATAGTGTACAGGTGTTCTGGGAATATGATACCGCACGCGAAATGTTTCGTAATAACTGCATTTGATGATAATGTTTTTACCTAGAATTATAAATTATGAAATAAGTTTTTTGATAATTATGTAATATGAATAATAGTGTAATAGAGGAGTTAAACAAATTGATAGAAAAATCTAAGTAAATATTGACCAAAAAAGGCAAATTAGCATTTTTTATAAATTGAGTTCCGGACAGATTTATAAAAATTGTTGTATTTTTTTTGGCTGTTGCAAAATAACAAGGTTTTTCAAAACATAAAAATCTATACGACGAAATAACCAATTTAAGTAAATTGAATGAACCGAAATAGAAAAACAGTTCACTGAGCTGACCATCCCAAGCAGATAGAAATTCGGATATGTTTGACGGGTTAAAACTTGGCTGGGCGTATGGCGTAGTGGTTTAAGCAGTCACCGCTTCCTACTGCGCTGCGTGTTGTAGGTCAGATCCCCACATGGGACAACACTTTGTGTGATCCACAAAGATTCAGATGGTCTACGCAGCCCAAGGTTGGGTACCATCATCTCTGCCCGAAATAATAGCAGCTTGACGGACGCCATCCAAGCAGCCAAAAACGAGGAGACAGCATCGCATCAACCGTCATCAGGTAACGTTTCACAAATTATTATTACTATTTGGGTAATAATATTATTAATAATATTTTCGGACATCTGACACACAACGCCATCTAATTTCAAACTAAGCAGAGCCTGTACTATAAAAGCTAGATTGACTGATAGAATACTTATATACATTATTTTTGTAAATATGTACATATTATACACAGGGAACACCCAAACTCCGAGACAAATATTTGTAGATCATACAAACATTTAGTCCGACCCAGGATTCGAACCCGAGACCTCAGCACAGCAGCCGCATAGGCTACCTCTGCGCTACCTAGGCAGTTGTCTAAAAATAGTCGTGGTTTTCTTATTTTAGTCAATCACAAGCTACTCATTATCAAATTAGGAATCATAATAACACTCGTGAAGCATATAAAAACAATAACAAACGTCATCAACAATTTGGCCAAAAGTATAGACTTGGACAGACGTGGCGTAATAACAACAACATAACTAGAGGACTCAGCTACCCATCATCGAGTTATTGAGGTTCAGGTTACTGAAACAAGTAGAAATACCGAAACATCAGTTAACCAATTTTTTCGTTCTTGAAGATTTTATTTTGTCATTTAAGGGTAGTGCAAAGTGCGTTGTTTTTAATATTAATAACATTATTATTAGTAAAAATATATGCTGATGGTTCTTACGTGGAAGAAATTAAATTAACCTCAATGAAAATTTGTGAACAGTCAATGACACTTAAGCCAAATAGTAATTCTGCTTACGTAAAACCATATAGATTACCATATACATTAAAACCAGAGATAGCAAAACTGATTAATGAAATGTTAGAAAATGATATCATAGAGAAGACTCATAGTTAATGATCGAGCCTTATTTGGTTAGTACCAAAGAAAAGTTAGGATGGTGAGAAAAAATGGCGGTTAGTTAAATATTATAGAACTAAATGAAACAATTTGTGAAGATAAGTTCCCTTTACCGAATATAAATGAAATATTGGATCTCTTAATCCGTGTGGTGACGGATTTAGAATACAGAGTGTCACCACCCTTAGTCATCCCGAGGGTGTCGTAAGAGCCGACTAAGGGTGTAAACTACGCAGAACAACCACACTGCAAAGAGAAGGAAAACTTGAAACAAACCCTATACCAACCCGTCTGGTCAGCGTGGTATAGTAGGCCAAAACCTGATTACTGAGGAGAGGCCTATGTCCAGCAGTGGACTTGTAAAGGCTGTTGATGATGATGATGATTGGACTCTTTATCTGGCGCCATTTACTTTATCGATCTCGACATTCACTATATAATATGGGCGATAAAACCCGTTATGGAGGATTGGCTCGAGAGGCATCACCGTCTCATACCGACTGACGCAGGTGATCACTGGGAAAGGATGTTTCGGGGATCACCTGTGTCTGATCCGCAAGGAGCCAACGCCTGAGTGCCACAACTGCGATGGTCGGACCGTGGACACGGCGCTCCACACGCTGGCAGAATGCTCGGCGTGGGTGGAGCAGAGGCGAGACCTCGTGGCGGCCATCGGAGTAGGAGTTCTCTCGCTCGATAACCTGATTGCGGCTATCGTGCGGATCTTGAGTGCGTGGAACCCAGTCCCGCTAGGCCGTCTACTTCGTCGCGGAGCGGGACTGGGAGAGGTTTAGAACTCTCCCAGCCCGCCAGGCCCGGAAACGGGCCAGGTATCGCATACGACTCAGGGGAACGACTGGGGGTGAAAGGTGAGGCCATCTGTCACCCTAGCAGAAGCAGGCCGGGGTTGTGGCTAGCGCGTTGCGAAGCGCGCGCGTCCTTCCGGGAGCACAGAGGGAACAATGGGGTTCCCACACACGGTCGTCGTCTACCCGCCGTAGATGGTCCGAGGTACGTCGGGGCACCAGCGATTTCCTTTCTAGGGTACACCTGGTTCCCCGACTACTGGTACCTGAGACGGCGTGCGGTTTTAGTCGGTTCGAGTCCGACATTGCCACCGGTAAGTGGTATCCGAGGGGATTTCCGCACAGAAAAAAAAAAAGGGTTATTATCAAAGGATTTTTAACCCTAATAGTCATGAATTTTTAGTTTTTACGACCAATACAGAACAATATCAAATATAGAGGCTTCCTATGGACTTCAAAGTAAGTTTATCCCCGTTTAGTCGTATGATGTCTGTGGTAATGTCGTGGTTCATATACGACAAGTGTCTGGTCTATCTGTATTTAATTATATTTGAACGTAGCCTAAATTCACATATTCAGAATTTAATTCAGACTGCTAGAATGGCGTAGTAGTTTAAGCGGTCGCCACGCCGCTCACTACTACGCTGAGTGTTGTGGGTTCAATCCCCACATGGGACGACACTTTGTGTGATTAACAAATTGTTGTTCCGAGTCTGGGTGTTCATTGTGTCCGTTTCATGTATTTTTGTAAAGTCCCGCGCTACAACTTATCCCTGCGGGAGTTGTCTTTTTAAAAAAGAAAAGAAAAAAAATAGTGTAATGGAAATATTAAGAGAGGTTAATTTAAAACTAAAAAAATTAAAGAAAGAAATGCTTTATTTAGGACATACCTATCGTTTCTGAAAAAGGTGTTTTGCCTGATCCAGACAAAAAAAAGTTTTAAGACATTACTCCGTTCCCAAAAACTCTGACGAAGTTAAGCGTTTTGTCGCATTCTGTTACTATAATAGGAAATTTATAAAGTAATTTTCCAATATCGCTATGCCATTAAATTAATTATCTAGAAAAAATGAACTATTAAATTGGACCATTGAGTGTAAGAAGGCTTTTGATTATTTGTAAAACACATTAATTTCATTCCTGATATTCTCAAAACAAAGAATTTAAAATTCAGACTGACGCGTCAGGTAGTACTTTTGGTGCAGTTTTATGCAATAAAGCAAATCCGAGAGAAACTGTACGACATTCCGGAAGGAACTATTGGCAGTAGTCTGAGAAGTCAAATATTTTAGACCGTACTTATACTAAACAAAATACAATGTAATGACTTATCATAAACCTTAAATATATTTATTTAGCATGAAGGACCCTTCAAGTAGGTTACAGAAATTTCGGTCAATCTTAGAGGCATATAATTTCAAAATAAACTATATCAAGGGTAAAGATAATGTCGTTGCTGACGCTTCATTCGTAGTATGTTTGATTTCAGACGATGTTAAAAGTATGCATGAGCAATGTATGTTTGTGATGACAAGAGCTCAATAGAAGAAGTCTATTGATAAGAGTGTTAGAAAAGAGGATAACGAGAAGGTAAATTCATTAATAAATGGCCTGATCAATCACGAGTTGTATATATATTAAAAAACCGTGAGACCTCAGTGGAAATGAATTTTATTGAAAGTAGTAATTGAACAATTTTAGGAGTAAAGAGTATAATAACTGAAGAATTTGAATGTTTTACTTTCATACCTAATATGAAAACGTTATATTTTAATATCGATTTCAGGGTGCACTTTTCGCGAGCCGAATTCATGCAGAAATTAAAGTGTTTTTGTTGATGAGGTTTGTGTCATTAAAAATAATAATACTATTGATTTTATTGAGAATATTAGTAAAGAAATAATGTCACTAAAACATTGGTCTGGACCGCGAATATGTATTTTAGAAGGAGTAAAAAGAATAAAGAATAACGATAACAAAACTATTATTATATTAAACGCCTTTCACTTACTGCCATCTAATGGTCATGCAGGTGTGAAGAAAATTATTAATACTGTTAAAAAAGATACTATTGACCAAGTATCGAAAAAAACGTCCAAAAAAAAGGAAAAGTCGAACATGCTTTTATATTGTACGAACATTACGGACAATAAAATGTAGATTGACTGAGGAATATATCCTGTGTCCCGGGGGACATTACAAATATACATACGGACACAAAGAACACCCTGACTTAGAACAAGTAGTATACAAAGTCTAACCGGCGAGGTGACCGCTTTAAGCCACCCATGCAGTCGCGAATTCTACGAGTACTCGCTCTACAGTTCCAAGCGCGCTCATTGGGCAAATCTTTTTACTCTTTAATTAATAACTTCCACAGATTGATGAACAGAAAGGTGTTACACATCAAATCAATTTTGTTATTGACTTATATACTGGGTCTACCAATAGGGATGACCTGGTTTTGACAGCTCATTGCGGCCATGTTTGATGATGGATCTTTGACGTCTCTTGACATTTGTGTTCAGTAAGATATGCCATTTTATCGTCACGTTTCACTTTAAACCAACGCTTGGAAATTGTCCAATCTTCTTTGAAAGTGACGAAGGAAACCCTGTTACTGTGAATGGCGAGCGCTATAACTCGATTTTAAGCGAATATTTCTTTCCAGAATTTGATGATATTGATGCAGACGACCTTTATTTTCAACAAGACGGTGCACCATCTCACATTACTCTAGTGAACATGGAATTATTGCGTGGAAGGTTTGGTGAGTCGTTAATTTCGAGAAATGGACCGATCAGTTGGCCACCAAGATCGTGTGATTTAACACCTTGAGACTATTTTCTTTTGGGTTACGTTAAATCTAAAGTGTACAGCAATAATCCAGCTACAATTCGTGACCTAAAAACCAACATTCGACGAGCCATAGCCGACATACCGGCCGAAATGGTGCACCGCGTCATCGAAAATTGGCGTGAACGGGTGACCGTCTGCAAAAAGAGCCGCGGCGGTCATTTGGCCGATATATTATTTAAAACATAAATTGCATAAAATTATCTATCAAATAAATCAATCGGATGCATTTTTCATAAAAAAATGTGTGTTTTATTCAATTTTTAAACCAGGACGTTCTTATTGGTAGACCCCATACATACACTTTCTATAAAATTTGCAAATTCCCTTTTTTTTAATTGATTTATAACACAACTTATCAACATGCAATAAAATTCCCAAACTGTCAATATCTTATATATAAAATTCTCGTGTCACAATGTTAGTTACCATACTCCTCCGAAACGGCCTTACCGTTTTTTATGAAATTTTGTGTGCACATCGGGTAGGTCTGAGAATCGGCCAACATCTATTTTTCCCTAAATGACAAGGGTGACCCCTAATTTTTTTTGAAATATTTCCTAGAAATAATGTATATGGCAAAACAACGTTTGCCGGGTCAGCTAGTTATATTATAATATTCCTACAAAAAAACAAAGTGTAGTCACATGTTAGGATCGAACCCACAACACTCAGCACAGTAGTAGCAAAATTTTTTTATCTCCATCACTTGGATAATTGGCACGTGGAATGTCAATTATCCACTGTATGTTTTTCAAGATACTTTTTGGCTCGAACAATCAATCAGTGCAACAAGTTATCGTCTGCAGTATTTTTGGACCGATACGACCTTCAAACCTTCAAGAAGAGAGCGTACTCCTTCTTAAAAGGCCGGCAACACGCTTGTGATTGAGTTGCAGGCGCTCATAGGCGACGGTGGTCACTCTCCATCAGGTGACCCGTCTGCTCCTTTGCCCCCACTTCCATAAAAAAACTAGGTAACCACTTAAACCACTACGCCATTTGTGCTGTCTTGCAGTCAGTCAGTCAATAAAGAAACTGTTTGTTTATTACAATACAATACTAAGTCTTTGGGTCACAGGGACAAATCCCATTTAGTGAATCGAATACTATTATTATGTCACTTAACAATTTAAGTGTTTTTTTATAAGAGCATAGAGTCGACCTACATTTTTAAATTACAGGAGCAAGGAGTATCATATTGCTTCAATTACTTGGCCTGGGGAACGCCTAAAACTAGAGTGGTTGACTGATATATAACTTGCTCATCAACTTTCTATTCAAAGACGATTAATGGTGTAAATACGTATTGTTGCTAGCAAAAATTTCACAGGTGCGTTTTAAAATAATATACTGTTCTTTATAGGTTCTCTAACAACTAGTCAGATTAAAAGAAATCCGGACAGGTGCGAGTCGAACTAGCTCACTGAGGGTTCCGTATATATTTGTAGGTACATATTTTAAATACATAGTTTAAGAATGGAGTCTCGCATTTGGTCCGAGCTTTTCCTGTTTTATTCATTACCTAAATTCAGTTTCCAAAACCAATAATCTTTATATATATAATTCTTCTGTGAGTGTGTATGTCACTGAACTTCTCTCAAACGACTGGACCGATTTTGATGAAATTTTTTGTGTGTGTTCAAGGGGATTTGGGAATGGTTTAGATTCACAATTTTTTCCGCTGGACAATGTTTTTTTAATTAATTTTTAATTTATTAGTAGTTGTTGATTTCGGAATGTTTTACATTGGATCAGACAGACGGCGCTACCATCGCAGTGTCAAATTTGACAGGACAACGTCTGTCGGGTCCGCTAGTCTTACATATAAAATTCTCGTGTCACAATGTTCGTTCCCGTACTCCTCCGAAACGGCTTGACCGATTCTCATGAAATTTTGTGTGCACATCGGGTAGGTCTGAGAATCGGCTAACATCTATTTTTCATACCCCTAAATGGTAAGGGTGACCCATCCTTAAATTTTTTTTTTAGGCAAAGCAACGTTTGCCGGGTCAGCTAGTTACTTATATTATTGTGTTTTATTATTAAAATTGTAACTTGATGATGGATAACGTACTTTAAATAAAAACTATATTTTTTATGATTTAATTCAGTTTTCAGATTTTTTCCTATACCTAGTATAAGACGATGTTACTTGCCAAAGTTCATAGTTCTAGGTCAACGGGAAGTACCCTATAAATTTTGATTCCCTTGAGAATTTCGAAATATGCATTTTTGCGGCATAAACTGACGTGTCTTTTTTACGTTAACTTAGAGGTTTGATTTTTTCATAGTGTCAAGGGACTGAATATACGAGTATGGTTACAATTTCAATTGTTATTTTTTCTTCTCATTTTGTCTCTCTTTTGCTCTCTCCAAGTCAGTATGTCGTAATTGCGCAAACGGCGTCTGAGGGGAGGGGGGGGCTCCACTGTACAAAAGACCCCACAAGAGTTGGATCGCCGAAGAAATTAACAACCGAGAAGTACTTCGGGTGACTGAAAGAGTTTATGTGCATGTGTAAGATACAACTTGTTATTGGCTTTGTGTGACCATGATTATATGACTCAAATTTTTTACTCATACCTATTTCTTTTACGCCAAAACCTCCTTTCTAAGGAGAGGCCTATGTCCAGCAGTGGACTGTTAAAGGATGTTGATGATGATGATGATGATGATGTTGATGATGATGATGATGATGATGATAATGATATTTCTTTTATAAATCATTAACTGTGCTTACGATGTGTTTCTTTATATTGTGATATGGAAGTAGAATTTACTCCTATTTATATTGAAACGGAAACTATTGAGGGATAGTATTGTAAAATTATTGCTATCTCTAGAAAAAAGGGGGTCAATTATTGTAAGGAAATTAGCGAAGTGCAAGCTTTCTTCAAAATAATTTACCTAAGATAGACAATGGTGTTAATTCGTTTTCGTTGAAGTGATTTTTAGTTTAGTTTAGAGAGTTTTCCAACAACAGAATTAGCACCAATGTATACAAAAATACTATTTATTTTGAAATAGAAATACAAATATTTGTTAATACTGGTACCGAAAACTTCTCCTTAAAAACAGTCTTTATCTTGCTACCGAAAATGAACCGGGAGGACCAGGTGACGCAAGAATTAATAGAATATATTAGCTTATAAAGCTCTATGTAAGATGACGAAAATTGCGGTCATTTTACTCAACCAAGGGTCTAGGTTACGGTTATTTATTTTTACTTCCTGCAAATACATCGCATAAGGCGGACTTAATGCCCTAGGCATTTTCCTCAAGTCAACCTTGGGGTGATGCAGAGATTTGTGTGTGGCAGGTTTATAATGAGATAAATTATTTAAATTGTAGTCAGTTGGGCCAATATACTGTCAGTGGGGTCAATATACTGGGCATACATATATAGATGTCAATATAATTTATACGAACTATATAATATTACTATAAATACAAAAAACATAAACATACACACATACATCCATACATATATGCCTGCAGCATCATACAGCTATAGATCCATAGCTAATCTATTGGTGGATATGAAAACCTAGTTGTTGCTAGTGAAGTCTGACTTTACTATACACGCTCTATTTTCTCTTGCAAGATAAAATAATAAGACTAGAAAAAATCTTCTGTTCCCGTTGATAAGTAATCTTAAGAGGTCTACAAAGAGAGTGATAGGAGTCTAAATTTATAGACACTACTCACTACTTGATCTGAAGGGTTAGTGTGAGTGTATTTCACATTTAGTCACTGTGACCGCGTTCGGCGTTTAGCCGTACGTTAGATAGACTATTTAGATAAGCGTTAAGTTAGATAAACTCGTACTTAGGACTTTGAAATCTACACCAATCTCAACACCGCGCTCGCCGTCGAGAGCGAGGAGATATGAAATAAACTCATACTAAGCAACCATGGAACACTATGTGTTAGTTTGCCAATAGTCATACGGTGATGGTGACGACGGGATGAATAGGGGTGGTGACACTCTGTATTCTTGATCCGTCCGTGTGGTGACGGATTAAGAATACAGAGTTTAACCACCCCTATTCATCTCGAGGGTGTCGTAAGAGCCGACTAAGGGAGCAAACTACACAGGACAATAGCACTGCAGAGAGAAGGAAAACTTGACACAAACCCTATACATACCCGTCTGGCCAGCGTGGTATAGTAGGCCAAAACCACCTTTCTAATGAGAGGCCTATGTCCAGTAGTGGACTGTTAAAGGCTGTTGATGTGATGTGATGTGATACAGTGATCCCTTGGTTTTAGCTTTCTTGTAACCCATTTTTAAACTATGAGTTTGTTTGCCTTTTCTTCTCATAAGGCTCAATCCCTTAGAAACGGGCGGTTGTGGATCGCTACAGGCGTTATATATAAGGATTTTGTTTAAGCATCATTTTTATAAAAAAATGTCTTACCTTACTACTCGACAAAACAGAGATTGTTGCTATTGTGTGTGTGTTGATCTACGACTTTAGAGTCTACATAAAAGACGATTTCAAACAATTTTATTTTTTTATGAAATAAAGATATTTTGAATTTGAAACAACTCTAGAACTAGAAATATATCCGGTGTCGCAGGGGCTCTACAAACATTAATCAAACGCACACAAAGAACATCCAGACTCGGAAGAACACACAAAGTGTTGTCCTATGTGGGGATCGAACCCACAACATTCAGTAGTCGGAAGAGTGGTTGCGGAGGATAAGGATTTTGTCGAATGGGATTATAAAGTTCAGAAAATAACAACAACAGTATATAGTAGATAAATAATCATATTTATTTAAACATTTATCAGTAAAAGCATTATCTAAAACAGTTCACATGTCATACATTTCTTAATTTACGTTTTCAACGCATTTATATATAAATTTTTAATCACAGTTCTTTTCGTGGATATTTTTTATACGTCTAATAGTAAGATTAATTCAACTTAGTTCACATGTTGCTTGAATTCCATTATTTGACCGTAAAAGAGCAGTGCTTCGGTATATGTGCCTGACTCAACCGGAGTGATACCACGGCCTAACAGGAAACCGGTTTTAAGGAAATGATGGAGGGCCGAGTGCTTGAGTAGACGTGAAGTAAACCTGCAGTGAGGCCTCAGAAAACAATTGACGGGGGAGGGGTGCCTTAAAAAGTGTGGCAATGCATTTGTATCTCTTGAGTTGCAGATGTCCAGGTGTCTATAACGACGTTGCCGTCTTTAAAGTGGGAGTATACTCTTTTCTTCAAGGAATGATTCTTTTCTCTACCAGTTTAATCATCATATTTTCTGTAACCTATATATTTATAGATTACATTTCTAAAATTCAACCACTCTTTTCTGTGTATAACCGACTTGAAAATGATTCTCAAATCTATTGAATCGTTTGTGAAGTGAACATAAAACACTAATTTTCAATTGAATCGGTTTTATTCAAGTTTGGTCCCATTCAGATTTTAAGAAAATATTCTGGACCTTAGTGTGAATACAGCTAGTTACAATCATGTCATTCTTAATACGCATTAAGATCTCTGATGCTTTTTTAAACTTAATAATTACTAACTAAATATGATACTAAACAGCGAAAATTAAACAAATATGGCCACTTTGGACTGCCTCGATGGCGCAGTGGTAGTTTATGTGACTGCTATGCTGAGGTCTTGGGTTCGATTCCCGGGTCGGACCAAATGTTTGTATGATCTGGAAAATATTTGTTTCGGAGTTTGGGTGTTTTCTATGTATAATATGTATGTATTCACAAAAAAAGTGTATAAGTATTCTATCAGTCAATCTAGCTTTCATAGAGCAAGCTCTGCTTAGTATTGAAATTAATAAAAAAATACTTTTGCTGGCTGAACAGGTTGAAGCAGACAGGAGTGTGGCAGGACAACGACGGCGAAACTATGAAAACGCACTTACAGCGAGCGGCAAACGTGACGGCTGTGTGATATTTTTTACATTTATTAACAGCCTAATAATGTCGCAACACGGTCCCGTTCCGCCCGTTGTCTAGCTCAGCCTTTATAGAAGTCGAAGTAAATTAAATAATGAAACTAGGTAAAATATTTTTACATCCTAGCTATAAAATATTATTTAACGAAAAAGATAAAATACCACATCCATCCACAATAAGTTACGATGAAAAAACGAGCTTAACAGTAGTCGGATATGATGTACATTTAACATCACGGTAAACTACTTTCTTTCCTTCTTTTAAAACAACTACCGCGCTAGGAATATATCCTGTGTCGCGAGGAACATTACAAACATACATGAAACGGACACAAAAAACACCCAGACTCAGAACAACAATTTGTAGCATACAAAGTCTAACCGGCGAGGTGACCGCTTAAAGCCACCCGTGCAGTCACGAATTCTACGAGTACTCGCTCTACAGTTCCAAGCGCGTTCATTGGACATATCTTTTTTACGATTTAATTAATAACTGCCACAGATTGATGAACAGAAAGGTGTTAAAGAAAACAACTCAAGCACTAGGAATATATCCTGTGTCGCGAGAAATATTACAAACATACATGTAACGGACACAATAAACACCCAGACTCAGAACAACAATTTGTAGCATACAAAGTCTAACCGGCGAGGTGACCGCTTAAAGGCACCCGTGCAATCGCGAATTCTACTCGCTCTACATACAGTACCAAGCGCGTTCATTGGACAGATATTTTTACACTTTAATTAATAACTTCCACAGATTAATGAACAGAGAGGTGTTAAAGAAAACAACTCAAACACTAGGAATATATCCTGGGTCGCGAAGAGCATTACAAACATATATGTAACGGACACAAAAAACACCCAGACTCAGAACAACAATTTGTAGCATACAAAGTCTAACCGGCGAGGTGACCGCTTAAAGCCACCCATGGAGTCGCGAATTCTACTCGCTCTACAGTACCAAGCGCGTTCATTGGGCATATCTTTTTTACGATTTAATTAATAACTTCAACAAATTGATGAACAGAAAGGTGTTACACATCAAATATATTTTGTTATTGACTTATATACATACACTTTCTATATTATTTGCTTATTCCCTTTTTTGTTAAATTGATTTATAGTATAACTCAATTTATCAACATGCAATAAAATTCCAAAACTGTCAATATTATAATAAAATATTCGTACCAAAACAAATATCAATAACAATTTGTGGTATTTTTTCCAAATAATTACGTTATTTAAAGAAATATTCTTTCTCACAAATTCATTGAGAAATCATGAATCGTTACGTCTAAAGAGTATTATATGAAATAAAATATATTTTTTCTATTCGAAGTAAGAAATCTTTTTTCTTAAGTCACAACACATCCAATATTTGTAATAACTTAAATATTAACACTTAATTAATTAAGATTATAATTATATTACAATTGTATAGTTGCCTATAATAAATACAAAATGGTCCTATTATTACGAGATCTACGAGTAATGCTACTTCATGTAACTTAAATTACATAATGTATAATGATCGAGGAAAGCTTTGCCCAAAAAATGTTTTAAATTTAACTAATGTTGGTTTAGAAGTTGATATTTTGCCCCTAGTTTAAAAAACCATTGATATAAATAAAGCTTAGTCAATATATCAACTCCCATCTCTATTCTTTCTATCTTTTACATAAAATTCTCGTGTCACAATGTTAGTTACCATACTCCTCCGAAATGGCTTTACCGATTTTTATGAAATTTTGTGTGCACATCGGGTAGGTCTGAGAATCGGCCAACGTCTATTTTTCATACCCTTAATGACAGGGGTGACCCAACCATATTTTTTTTCAATATTTCCTAAAAATAATGTACCTATATGGCAAAATAACGTTTGCCGGGTCAGCTGGTCTCTATTTAAAATTTTATTTAGGGTCGGTGCAATATGTAAAATGTTTTGCTGATCATATATTCTCCTTCTGAATATAATTTTGGTTTAAGCTCAATGAAGCGATATTAAAAGAGAAGGAAAATGCGACACAATACTTAAACCAAACCGTCTGGCCAACGTGGTATGTTAGGCCAAATTCTAAGGAGAGGCCTTTTCCAGAAGTGGAATATTAAAGGCTGTTGATTTTTTTATTTAAAAAAGACAACTCCCGCATTAGGAGTATATCCTGTGTCGCGGGGGACTTTACAAACATACATGAAGCGGACACAAAGAACACCCAGACTCAGGACAACAATTTGTGGATCACACAAAGTGTCGTCCCATGTAGGGTTTGAACCCACAACACTCAACAGTAGGAAGCGGCGTGGCGACCGCTTAAACCACTACGCCATCCGTGCAGTGATGTGTGTGATGTGATATGATAATTCTCGGATATGAATTGAGACTGAGACGGCTACGTAAAGCCGTATGTTCATCCTGTATAGGCGACTTAGGCCGGGACATGAACTGGTTTAGAGATACATAACAGAAAATGAAAAAAAAACGGACGGATGTCGCAGCTTAATCGATGCAGTATTTGAGAAGCATACACAAACCAACTTAACATTTAGGAACAAACATTCATCCACATTTATAATAGTAGTAGTAGGCAAAAATGTATGGTTTCAGTGCTTGCCAGTCAGTTTATTCCCAGCATACCGTGCTTGGTAGCTTAATTACCTTTTATAATAATAATAATATAATATAACTCACACACTCAGCCCAACGTAAAAGACCACTTGCCTGGGATTATTATCCAGGCTAGACCTGGAATTGAAATAAGCTGCGATAACATATCGGTGGAGCATTATGTTCGTGTGTTCAAGAGGCTTGATCAAATATAACAATGACCTCAAACATCTCACACACGGCTGTCTGATCCCAAACTAGGCAGAGCCTGTACTATGGTAACCAGACCGCTGATAAACATACATATATATTTCTAAATACATACATTTTATAGATAAATTACACCCAGACACAGAACAAATGACCGTGCTCATCACACAATATTTGTCCTGGGTGGGAATCGTACCCACGACCTCCGGTTAGCAGTCAGGGTCACTAACCACTAGACCCACAGGCCCGTCAAAATTATGAGAGTATTATTTGAAAATTTCGCATTGTTATCATGGTTAGTTTTCACTAACTTGAAAACAAATACATTTTCTGATTGCCCCACCTCATGCTTCTTTTATTTTACATTGTACTTGTTTAGTGCCTTATTACGATTTTATCCGAAGGCCCAAGCACAACTCGGTCCAAAGAATGCTGAGCAATTTTTTAGCTCATGGATTAACCATGTGTCGGCGCCATAGGCCAGAACTTTAATTATCTACATATATCATATACAAACAAAAACAAATTTAATTAAAACAATAACCAAGTAAGAGTTTATATCACGCTCACATTGCTAAAACAATTTTTCACTTTTCACTCAATCTCTCCTTAAGCATAAAACAAAAGCTAACTAAAAAAAACCACTTTGAACTACATAATGCCTCAAAATTTAACATCTTAAAGTTCAGCCTAAATTGTCCTTCATTTTCACTTAAACATTTTTACTGTTATCTTCAAATGGTTAGCTTCAAATAATTTATATATATATATATTATTTGCTATATAGCTAGGTATAACGTCTCACCATAGTATTTTATACAAAAATTCTATACAAATAAATAAACTTGAAGTGTCTGTTTGTAATGTCAAAATAATAGGTTTTTTCGTGCTGTCACGGTTATTTGCACTAAACCTATGTCTAAAAACCAGTTTAAATATTTTTTGTCTGTCTGTCTGTTTGTTTGAGTAATCTTCAAAACGCCTGGACCGATTTTGATAATATTTCACTACCAGGTGTATCTACACAATGAGTAACTTAGGCTATTTATTTTTAGGCTCAGGAAAAACCCTATAAAATTTACCGTACCGTACCGTACTGTACCACGAAAGCAGCTCTTTTCAAATTCCATGCGAACTAGGTCGCGGGTACCAGCTAGTATTTAAAAGAAAATTATTTGCATTGATATCCATCTACCCCTTAATCACAATATTTCCTCGATCATTACATACGTGTATTGAATTTTACTATGAAACTACATGTACGTAGATATATATCTGTCTAATCCCGTATTTTTCTCCGATGCGACGTCTTGTTCTTCTACCGGACTTTCTGATTTATTTTCTTCTAATTTCATTATCATGATCACCCCAATTGATACTGAAAAAAGATGGATAGCATCAGTAAAAGCAGATTGACAATTATGTTTTCTGTTTCCAAAGGTTTTATTCTATACTATTGTATAAACAACACAGGACTACTTTCTTACAACAATGTTCGCTTAGAAGTAAATGATATCAAAGATTTTACATAGTTAAAATTTTTAGTCGCCATCTTGCTTTCACTAACGAATATTTTTAACGGATGTAACACCCTTCCTTTGCTCCTAAGGTGAAATAAAAAAATGTAACAAAGCTTTACGCTTAACCACTAAACTATACTATGAGAATTTCATCTTCTCAGAAACTAATTCTCGTAAGCACAGAAACATCTAGATTCCTCTAACACAGAGAGTCACCTCTCCATTAGATAAGGTGATCGTGACTTGTAAAAGTTGATGTTGGGAAGAACTAAGAACTTTCGTAACGCGATGTAGGAGTAGTAGTTATTTCGTAGTTCGGTGTGTCTCCGTTAGATGGCGTTGAAAGGGTTTGTTCCTTATCTTTGGAAGACGCCACACCGATATGATCTTATTATTATTTATTTATTTTATATTTCAAAAAGACAACTCCCGCATTAGGAATATATCCTGTGTCGCGGGGGACTTTACAAACATACATGAAACGGACACAAAGAACACCCAGACTAAGAACAACAATTTGTGGATCACACAAAGTGTCGTCCCATGTGGGGATCGGACATACAATACTGAGCGTATTAGTGAGCGGCGTGGTGACCGCTTAAACCACTACGCCATCCGTGCAGTCAATATACATTAGGTTATTGCGACTTAAGAACCCAATTTTAACCGGCTTTAAAAAAAATAAGTACTGAGTTCGATCTACTCATATGTATCTACTACAATGTTACAATGCCTATTTAAAACTCATTTTAGGAATCAATACTTACATGCGAGTAATGCTCCTACGGCGATGAAAGGCGCCGGACAAGAATAATCCAGTAAGACACCAATAGCCAAGTTTGTGGCCAAACCACCGACTCGGCCCCACCAGGCACCCCAACACACACCAAGACCACTGGAAGAAAGACAATTATGTATTTATTATTAAATGTAATTATAATATTCTATAATAATAATATTCTACCACATTCACACAACGCCATCTAGTCCCAAACTAAGCAGAGCTTGTACTATGGGTACTAGACAACTGATATAAATACATATATACTTTTTTTTTGTAAATACATACATATTATACATAGAAACACCCAGACCAAATTAAATGTTCATGCACACAAATGCGCGAATCGAACCCGCGACCTTTGGAATAGCAGTCCGTTACACAAACCACTACGCCATTCGGTCGTCGAATTGTTAAATCGGATGAAAGGAAGGCTCGTGGCTAAGTGTTAACGAGGGTATCGTGGCTAAGTGGTAATCGACTAGGTCAACACATTGCAAGATTAAGCAATCCTAGCCAGGTCAGTCTATCACAGGTCGACTATAGATGAGTTTGCTGTCAAGCGGTCTTTTTTGGAATTTTTTGAGGTAGGCCTATGTCCAGCAGAGGACGTCCTATGGCTGATACGAAGATGATGATACTGTTAAATAAATATTCTTCTCGTGTATCCTTTTTCTCAGTAGTGAGGCTGATATCTGCCAGTCTACTAATTAAAAATTAGTAGTGTTGTATATAAACTTATCTGGCTAAGTCTCGAGTACGCCTATAAACTCGAATATCAGTTTTTTGGTTTGTTATGCTTTGATACCTTAACTACTTAAATAATCATCATAAAATAGTAATAATAATAATAATAATAATAATAATAATAATAAAAATTCTTTATTGCCACAAATTAGTATATACAGGTTAGACATTTCGAGATTATAGTCCAAACACAAATAACATTATATAGTGTTCTGCTGGTACTTAAAATAGGATAACCTGTGCTATAAGTACCAGCAACCTCTGCAGTATCACAAAAATACATTTTTAGCTGGTTATAAAACAATAAAGATGCAATAAGAACAATCTAAACTACAATAGCTTGAAAGCAAGAAAAACATGCAATTAACTTAGGTATGTGTGTGTGTGTGTGTGTGTGTGTGTGTGTGTGTGCGTGCGTGTGTATGTGCACGTGTTGCGTGTGTATGTGTATGCGTGTGTTGGGTTCCGTGATCCGTTTCTGTTGATCTCGGTGTCAGTGTGTGGGTTTTTGTTATGTTTGTATTTTGATTTCGTTTTAATTCATAATATCGGATGAAGAAGTTCTTCCGTTTCATCATAGCTTAGTTTTAGCAGCCAGTCTGTTACAATCCTTTTGCATTCATATTTATTTTTACAGTCAATTTTTAAAACTTTGTTGACTTTTATGTAAGTGAATCGTCCGAGAAAGCCAAAGAATCTATGACTAAAAGATGTCCTGTGCCTGTCAGCTGGTGGAAGTTTAAGCCTGCGTGAAGTTGATCGCGGAGATACCGAAAGATGATGAGATTTGAGATTTAACGAATGTTGCTTTAGTAATATTTGTAGAATGAAAAGTTGACGCACTGTTAGAACTTCGCAGTGCTCATACAGTTCTTTTGTAGGATAGCGGTATGGTTTAAAGGTGCACACTTTTAATACAGCCCTCTGTGCGCGCTCTAACTTAATAAATTTAGTCTTTAGAGCACCACCCCATGATAAGATACAATACCCCAACAAGGACTGGCACAAGGCATAATAAACTGTTTTCAGGATTTTTGGTTCTGCAACATGCCTTAGGTATTTGAAAATAAAGATGAGTTTACGTATTCTACCTGTTAAAAGTTCAATGTGCGGCACGAAACTAAGACTTTCGTCTATAATTACACCTAGGTACCTAATGGTAGCAACATCTTGTAACTGAGGGCAATTGCATGTCAGATAACAGCATGTAGTGTGGTTATGTGCCGTAATAGAAAATCTATTTGGTATACTGTTTTTTTTAATTTGGAATCTTATGATTTTAGTCTTGTCGACATTAATTGCCAGTGTGTTTTCTGCTAACCACTTAGTTATTCTATTGAAACCGGTTTGCGCCGCATCGTAAACTTCTTCCCACGTTTGGCTCGTAAAAATAAGCGTGGTATCATCAGCAAATGCCAAGAGTTTGCCATTTGTTAGTTTTAATTTGCACATTTCATTAATATAAACTAAGAAGAGTGTGGGACCAAGGATGCTTCCCTGTGGTACACCATATTCTATGGGAAGTTCTCTGCTAACGTACCTACCAATCTTTACACATTGTGTTCGGTTTGTCAGATAGCTTATAAAAAGATTCAGTTGTTGGTCCCTAACACCGATACGCTCTAATTTGAGAATTAGTTTGGGAATGGAGACCGTGTCGAAGGCCTTAGCCAGATCCAAGAAAATTGCAAGACTTTTCTTGCGTCTATCCAATGCCTGAACAATATTTTCAGTGAGTTCGTGCACTGCATCATTTGTGGATCTATTACTTCTGAAGCCGTATTGATTGATGGAGATAATATCCTTTTCTTCAAGATATTTCTTAAGGCGGGTGTTAATGATTTTTTCCAAGATCTTGGACAAGGAGGGCAAGACCGATATTGGTCTATAATTATTGATACGATCTACATCCCCCGTCTTATATATAGGGTGAATAAGGGCCCTCTTAAAAAGGTCCGGAAAAACACCTGCATTTATGCATAAGTTAAAAATATATGTCAAAGGTGGAACAAAAATACTCTTAAACTGTTTTATGAGTTTAGCAGATATACCATCAATACCAGTTGCACAATCAGTACGTAAGTCTAGTATCATCTGCTCTACTTCCAGTTCATCAGTTTGCAGAAAAACAAGAGAGTCCGATGCAACATCTGAAACTGTAATGTCCGATGTGCTGGGAATATTAGCATATGTTTGGGAGACTTTATTAGCTATATTTTGCCCAATCGTAGTAAAAAACTTATTAATTTCCGCAAGGGAGTCGTCAATACTGCCGTTAATTTTTAACAATGGACTAGCAGTAACTTTTGTTTTATTGGTATTAGTTACGTCTCTAATTACCTGCCACATCTTCTTGGGATTAGTTGAAGCTTTATTTAATTCCTTCCTCTCATACTGTCTTTTCAGGCTTTTTAAGATATTGCTGCAATAATTCCGGTATCTTTTGTAGGTTATCTTAATGGCATCGTTGTTTGGCGATTTTTTCATTTTCAAATACATCCTATCCCTGTTGCGCATACACCTTAAAACGCCTGGTTCATGGTTTGGTGATTTTCAAACGATGCGGCACACTATAGGCTGAAGTACTCAGTTGTATAGCTCTGGCAACTATATCAATAAAATATTTAAGCGCAACATTTGCGTCAGTACATTCGTATATATAGGAAAGTTCACTATTTTTCAGATGGTTTTCCAATTCAACATAATCGGTTTTATTTAAAGTTTTGTGTGCGTTGTCGATTTTGACCTTTTCTAGTGTTAGTAAAACAGCGTTATGGTCCGTAACAGTAGAATCTATAACAATAGTTCTAGCTTTAAGTTTTGTTTTTAGAAAGACATGGTCAAGACAGGTTTTATTATGACGAGTAACTAAGTTATGGGCAGCAAGTAGACCATGACTAGCGTTCAGAGTTAAATAATCTGATGCTGTGTTGTCTATGTTCCCATCTGAAATGTCAATATTAATGTCACCGATGACCGTTACATTTTTGTAAGAAGAATTTAGGGTAAGTACTTGGTCTAAAGAGCAAAGAAAGTTGGAGATATCTTTAAAAGATGGTGACCTATATATTGCAAAAATACAGGTACTCTCTCCAATTCTTATTTGGAGACAACTGGCATCGGCAAAATCGATTTCTGTCACATTGATGTTACTTATATTGCTTTTAACATACACAACCACTCCGTCATTTTGATTTATTCGTTTAGAAGTAAATAGTACCGAAAGGATGTAGACTTTCATTTCATTTTTACTTTAATACTACGCCGAGTGCCTCGGTGGCGCAGTGATAGCGTATGCGGCTGCTGTTCTGATGTTTCGGGTTCGATACCCTGGTCAGATTAAATATTTGTGTGGTCTGCAAATATTTGTTTCGGAGTTTGGGGGTTTTCTATGTATAATATGTATGTATTTACAAAACAAAAAGTATTCTATTAGTCAATTTAGCTTTCATAGTACAAGTTCTGCTTAGTTTAAAACTAGATGGCGTTGTGTGTTAGATATCTATTTAAAAAAGAAAACAAGAAAAAGCCGTGTGGTGTCGTGGGACACCCGATAGGAACGAAGTTGTGACGATCGAGTAAAACTGATTCGACACGATTTTTTAGTAAAATCTCCTTGAGAAATGATTTCCTATCTATTCGATAGATGGCGCTGAATGACTGACAAGTGACAATTCAAAATAAATACTGAGATGAAAAGTAATGATTTCCTATCTATTCGATAGATGGCGCTGAATGACTGACATAAAAGTGTCGTTACAACTTTTCGTGAGAATTTTTTCCGTCTAGCCCCCTTTCACAACGCGCGATACGGAACTTCGTTCCAATAAAAATGTGTGAATTTACCTCAACTTAGCTGGTAGTGCATGCAACAGCAACCTAATCAGCAATACATTCCCGTTAAGAGATGCAGCGTTGAGTGCAGCAGCGGCTGCAACAGCTATGTTGCCGAATCGAGAGCACGGGCACGCGGTGGCAGCGAGGCATATAGCAGCTAGTGCACACACGGCCGTGCACGCCACCGCCGCACGTCGTACTCCCAGCGCGCCGCCACGAGCACACAGCACGCCGCACGCAGCGCTACCCAGCACGCAGCACGCGCCCACTATCAGTCCTGACGTATAAACCTAAAACAAAAATTCAGACATTTTAAATGTCCCTATTTGTCTTGTGTCTAGTGATCCTAACTATAAAACAATAGTTGGTTTTACACACTTGTGAGTTCGGTCGACCGGGGAAAATTGACATATTTGGCAAAATAAATAAATCATTTCCTTATAATTTGAAAATGTATTACGTTTTTTTGAGGAAATGATTTTTTTTTTTTCCAAATATGGCAATTTTTTTGATATCACCACTGATGAGCCACTGCCATTCCATCGCCACTGTATACACACTGAGTTAGTGTAGACTACCGATATTTATACCAATGCCAATGGCCACTCGATGGCATCTCAATAGCGTGTCAGTGGTATGACAGTGGCTTGGCGTGAACATAAAATAACAGAATTGAGGCCCGGGATAAATACTGTGATGGGAACAGCAATTTTTCTGTGTCTCAGTGTAATTTACCTCTCCGGAACATTAATGCAACTTAAAGAGGGTGTAATCTACAAAATATAAAATGTAATAAAAGTATACATATGAAATGCGACTGCACGGACGGCGTAGTGGTTTAAGCGGTACTACGCCGAATGTTGTCAGTTCAAACCCCACATGACACTTAGAAGATGTTAGACATGTCGAAGATGTACCCCAACTAAAATATATCACTTACTAGCGATCCGTACCGGCATCGCACGGGTGCAACATAGATACTACTAATATTACTAATGTGATGTCAGTGTGGAGTAATTAATTATACTATTATTATTATAGGACTATACTACAGGACATCTTTAAATACAACACAACTTATCGTATCGTAACGTATTTTATTATTATTATTTTGTAATATTTAAAAGTAAATTTATGGTTACTCTAGGTTATAATTAAAAGATAGAGATATATACCATCGCGGAATTTTTAGTCTCTTTAAGATATACAATTCCGTAGTACCTACATTATTTTGGTCTATCTCGTAAGATTTAGCCAGCGTTTGCAATGTAAGTAATGTAATCTTTGAAATTCTCGGATGTCCTCTACTATAATATGCATGTATTATACATGTGCGTATCCGTGTGGTGATGGATTAAGAATACAAATTGTCACCACCCCAATTCATCCCGTGGGTGTCGTAAGAGCCGACTAAGGGAGCAAACTAAGCAGGACAACAGCACTGCAAAGAGAAGGAAGACTTGAAACAAACCGTATACCAACCCGTCTGGCCAGCGTGGTATAGTAGGCCAAAACCTCCTTTCTAAGGAGAGGCCTATGTCCAGCAGTGGACTAGTATAGGCTATTGATGATGATTGATGATACATATAAACCTTCCTCTTTAATCACTCTCTCTATTGGTGAAAACCGCATTAAAATACATTGCTTAGTTTAAAAGATATAAGCGTATAACACAAAAAAGCGACTTTATTTTATACGAGTACTATGTAAAGATACAAAGTTTTGATAAGTTAACATTAGATTTGATAGGCACAATGATTTTCATTATACAGCAATCATTATGTTAATCATTACAATGATTTACGATTAGAAATGGAACAAAGATACTGAATACAAATTTCACTTACTTTTGAATCAATATTAGGATTGCAGGTGCTTCCATGGTCTTCATAACTGCTATCATTGAAGCCTGCCGCTGGAATTCTTTTACCGTACGAATCATACTTTGGGTTCTTCCAAATTGTGGTAGTATTGATCAGCTTAGAGGTCTCTGGTTGTAATGTTGTGACTGTCAGACTATTGCATTGTGTTCCTTGAATGCGTTGGAGAAGTTCAGGAATCCACATATTTAGACCAAATCCGCTGAAAATGAGAGAAAACTATTAATAATGATTAAGTACAAGTTAAAATTATTAAAAAAGATTGTGATTTTTGCTTTAAAATAAGTATAAGAATGATATTATCAATTTGATTAACCACTGTAAAATTATAGACATAAAAGATAAAGATGTATATTATCTGTGATGAAATCTTGATAAAAAAATCCCTTTCCCCGGTTTCTAGGAAAGGTTTCTGGATTAAAAGGCGCAACGAATTCGTGACTTTCGAGATTTTTTATTCTATGGAAGAAAGGGCAAACGAGCAGACTCGTCATCTGATGGAAGCTACCACCGCTGCTCATGAACGTCTGCAACTCAGGAATCACAAGCGCGTTGCCAGCCTTTGAGGAAGGAGTACGCTCTTTTCTTGAAGGTTTGAAGGTCGTATCGGTCCGGAAATACCGCAAACTAAAACTTGTTCCACAGATTGGTCGGGAGAAGCAAAAAGTGTCTTGAAAAGCGCACAAGAGGAGTACCAATTATCCAAGTGTCCCTAAGCGGGAGTCTTTTTTATGAACAATTGGTAAAAAATCGGTTGTCTGTAAAGTCGGTTTACTGACGATAGTTGAACGTGACAACGTCATAAGAAAATACTGATGGAATGGTTGCATTTTTCAAAAATGTATTATTGTATACGAGTAGCAGCTGTCCACGCGGACGCATCGCTCACTCAAGTAGGAGAGAGACAGATGTCGAACGCTGCCGAACGCGGAGGCCGATTGTGCCTCTTTGTCACTCGTTCCGCGCTCTCGCTTGCACTTCACGCCTTAAATGGAACGCCTCAGAGCGAGGTAACGCCGCATGAGTCATGTTTTTTCGTGCGTGCAGCCGGCTCCATCGAATTATAAGACGTTGTCACGTCAAAAAATAGTTTAATATTCCCAAGATCACTGTCCCCCGCCATTCCCGTTTCAACCAATATTAAAAGCCTCTTCATGATACTTACGCAGCCATGTTAGCGAAGAAAATGAATAGTATTAGTGTCGACTTCATTGCATATCTCTTTGAAACAAAGACCTTGAGGTCTCTCAGAACGTTTAGAAACAAATCCTTTGTCCTGTTTTCTTCACCACCCAGGGTCTTGGCTACGAAGATCTCTTCTTGGACCAATTTCTTTATCTGTAACGATTAAGTTCTAAATTAGGAAACCTTAGACACTTAAAATTACCGAATAAATTATAATCTTAATAAATTAAACAAACACGGGTTAGGTAAACTATTTATAACGCCTGGACCGATTTTAATTTTTTGAACTTATATTTGACCTATTTAAAGGCTAAGAGCCTTTAATGGATTCACCTTGCGGGTACGGCGTCCATTATTTGGTAGATTGGGGCAACATATGCGACTGTGACAGCGCCTGAGACTTGAGGTCCGGGTGTAGGTTTAGGGAGTACTCTTTGCGACGTGCCAGTACTCACCTCCACTGTCTGCTGTGTTGCCCTCTACCTAACCAAATACGAAATTAAAAACATTTTCTAATGCCTTATATACCTTGCGCGGTTCTTCAAAAGCAGTAACTCTGTGCTCAGCAAACATAATTGTCGTGAACCAATAGAATTAATAGGAACAGGAAGAGACATTAGGTTCGCCCTTTATTTGGACATTTCCGGTGGTTAATAAGGAACTAATCATAGGCCAATTTTAAGTACACGTAATCAGTGTAAAATTTCTGATTAGAAATTAAGGTCATTTAGTACAAATGTCTTTAGTACAAAATTCTTTTATAAATGTTTTTGTTACGTTTTTAGTTAATGTATCTTGCAGGATTTATTTATTTAGGACAACTTATAAAACATACACTTATAATACATAGTTTACAAACATGTTTTACAAATATTTGCTGAGTGTTGTCTTACTTACAAGATAAAACAAAGTATCAATTAGAATATTTTTTTATCTCTATTATTCATAGTTTTCAGAGATGTGTGTGAAAATAAAAAATTATGTACGTTATGTAATTTAATGTAATGTCACATGGCCGTTATGAAGATATCAAATCAGAAGTCCTACACAGGTGTGTGCTATGTTTATACTCATAGAAAAAAACAAAGCACTCACTTTAAATTCTGAATTCTTTCCGTGATTAGCCTTGTAGATATATGCCAGCGCCTTCAAGGCCTTGTCTTCTCTGTTCGTGTCGGAAAGCAGCCGTGGACTCTCTGGCAGACACATCAGCCAGGCTCCGGCAATGAATCCAGGTATACTGCCCAGAGCCAGGAGCAATCTCCAGGAGTAGATGGGGAGTATAGTGG
This sequence comes from Arctia plantaginis, assembly GCA_902825455.1. Lineage (NCBI taxonomy): Eukaryota > Metazoa > Arthropoda > Insecta > Lepidoptera > Erebidae > Arctia > Arctia plantaginis. Next base: position 2,117,478 of record CADEBD010000275.1, on the reverse strand, counting down.
GATGGTCAGGTATGTTAAACGGGATAACCAGCCAAGCGACAGCTGAAATAAAAAATAATTTTATTTTATTTTATTAACCCTCATTCATCACGTGTCGCAACTCAAGAGTTAGTTGGGGGGGGGGGTCCGATCATGTCACTCACTCGGTGAAAAGTAAGGTCAAATAACTTAACAGCGGCTGTCTGTCTAAATGCGGTATCAATCTGGAAGAAGCGACTCGAAGCATGGCTCTTCTACCATATATATATATATATATATATGGTAGAAGATATATATATATATCACACATCTTACACACGGCCGTCTGATACCACACTAGGCAGAGCCTGTGCACAGGTCACTTCTTCTTGTCTCATTCACATTCTCTCTCATTCTTGACAGAGTCTACTTCTTTTATGTGAGCATCATTAAATATTACAATTTTTAACAATAGCAACATTTCTTAAAAATGCGTACTAAGTGAATTATTTGCGTATCTATTTTAATATTTTAAAGCTAGAAGGTTTGTTTCTAGTTCGTTTTTTTTTTTAAATGTTGTATAGCCCATAATCGAAAAAGGTTAAAGTTAAAAAGTTTATTATATACCATCATGTTACGATCAATAGGAGGCGACCATCAATGAAAAAACGGGGAAATTTGTTCCTTAGAGCCTCCCACTCAGACGCAGTTGCGCGGGTCAGCTGGTTTACAAAAAGTATAGATATAAGTGAAATTTAAAAACAAACGACGGTGTTTAAATTCCCTATAATTTATGACCAGCTATAGTTAAACCGCCGTAAGCTTGGCCCTCCTGATGGTTTGCGGGACGGGTGATGTGCTCGGCTATACATGACACGATGTACTAACTCGATATCTTCAGATTTATTTGTTTGAGATTTAATCTACACACGATGTAATAAAAATCGAATTTATTTCCATGTATTATAATGTCAGTGTATTGTAAGTTTTTATGATTAATTGTAAAATTTAATACTGTAAAATAATTTTAATAAAGTCACCTTATCTTCATCATATAAATTATATTCAGATACAATTTAAAAATTAAGTTAAATAATAAATATTCTTTATTAGAACTTTAACAGTAGAACCTCTGTAAGCCGAACTTCAAGTTTTTAAATCTTTTTGTGACGCAGAGTCGGCAGATTATCCATGTTGCAAAATAATACCGTGTGTAGCAGTCTTAAGAAAAATAACACGTACAGCCACACTTTCACGTCAGTCACTGCCGGCGGACAGCGACGCACTAGCTAATTGGTTGAATGCACCCCCGCCCCACGTCCCCCAAACCATCAGGAGGGCCAAGCTTACGGCGGTTTAACTATAGTTGTATATGAAGAAGTCGGTTAAAAATCAGCAAATCCAAATTAAAATTTCAGAGTTCCGCATTTTTTGATAAGAATTCGTTAAGATAATAAGTTCAGTATATTTAAATAAGAACAATCTTTTAGTTTTGTTCTTCACAATTACATATATAAAAATTTAAATGTCGCACGTGTTACTATATTAAAAATTATTAACCCTAACCATTCATTAAAAGCGGCAGCCGCTGTATATCAACCCCAATATTTTTCTAAAATTCTAAAAAACAACTATTACAGCACATAATTTTTTGGACAAAATGAGATCTTACCTGCCCTGACCTACTGACTAGTCTAAACCAAATTAACTATTTATTTGTAATACGCTTAATAATAAGTTAATAAACCAGACCATTGATAGTAATGGTAATCATAGACTAACATCTAAAATTAAAGTTAAAACCGCTCATAACAAACCGAAACACAATGTATTTTCAGATGACAGCGCAAACATAATGGAGGAAATACTTCAGTGATTTGGTAACAAATCCATACAAATTGAATCCATTTGGGAAAATGATGACAAAGTTGTTTAATGGAAGCACGTGTTCACGTGCGTGGCTCGGGTCACTGGAGCCTAAACAGTACATTATGGTTATTTTTTCTTCCGTATCTATGTCAGAAACATATTTTTACGCCCCTAACTTAACACGTATCACACACGGCCGTCTGATTGCAAACTAGGCAGAACCTGTACTATGGTAACCAGACTGCTGAGAAACATACATATATATATATATATATATATATTTTAAAAGACGACTCCCGCATTAGGAATATATATCAGGTGTCACGGAGGTCTTTTACAAACATACATGAAACGGACACAAAGAAAACCCAGACTCAGAACAGCAATTTGTGAATCACACAAAGTGGTGTCCCATGTGGGGATCGAAACCACAACCACTCGGCGTAGTAGGAAGCGGCGTGGTGACCGCCCAAACCACTACGCCATCCGTGAAGTCAAATATTTCTAATAATATATATGTTATAGATAAGTTACGCCCAGACACAGAACAATTACTCGTTTACAGAACAATCTCTGCACATATGGGCCAGGCTCGACCGGAGTTGTACCACGGCCTCACAGAAAACCGGTGTAAGTATTTCTTTTATTCCTTTCACCGAGTGAATGAAGTTACCGGAGCCTAAAGCCAAAAAAAAAAAAAAAGTGGGAATAGAAATATTGAATGTTGTTTTATTAAGTGACCTATAAGGAAATAATGTATAACACGGCTTAACTTATTCTTTGTGCAAGGCTCCTTAATATATTTTTATAGCAATAGCACTAAGAGAAGACAGAACTTCTCAAAAGATACTCTAGGAGTTCGACTAATGAAACGGTTATTGGAAATAACTATTAAAAACCTCAATAAATTTTCATATACTATGCACAAGAAAGGCATACAATAACCGCCCCCCTTCCCAAGGACATGTCTGCTCGTTGCATCAGAAGAAAAATCATGACCATTTCGGAATATTATAAATTTTGAACGTCTAAAGGAGGAATTTGCAATGACAGTACGTTCCCCATGTGTTGTTTTTTTTTTTAGTGTGAGCATAAACAATGTCGGTGTTTTCAAATAATTTTCAAGGTCATTATCCATTAACAGAACTATTGCTCCTAAAGCTAAAAAGACTTTTATTTAGTATCCAGGTACTCTCATTAATTAACCGACATTTCTTTAGCAATATTTATAATACTAATAATATTTTCAGATATCTGACACACAACGCCTTCTAGTTTCAAACTAAGCAGAGCTTGTACTATGAAGCTAGATTGACTGATAGAATACTTATATACTTTTAAAGACATTAATATAATACACAAAGAACACACCCAAACTCCGAAACAATCACTTGGTCTGACCCGGGAATTGAATCCGAGACCTCTATAGCTTCGATAGTATCAGAATTTATTACAGCTTTTTCTCCTAGTAGTTTTCCATGTCAAGCAAAGTGACCAAAAAATTCCTCACCAGGTAATAGAAGCCAAGCGACAATGAAGCTCATTCCTACGACGTTCAAGTAGAGCTGCCGTTTCTTGGCTCCAACCAGGTCTGACAAGTATGAGAACACCAATGTTGCTGGTCCACCTGTTGCAGAAGATTAAAAATATATATCATTATTTTGTTTCCTTTAAAACATATAGCCTTCTGACCCTAAACTACCTGCATGATGGTAACCAGACTGCTAATAAACATACTCATACATAAATACCTAATTAAATTTATACATATGACAAATTAATTAAAACCAAACAATAAAACAGATGGTCGAGTTCGTATTACAATTTTAATTGTCCTAGGTAGGAATCGAATCCAAGACCTCTGGTTCAACAGAATAGATAGACAAACATGTAAAATTATAAAAATTACCTAAACAAATATTGCGAGAGTTATCTCTAGTTTGGAGACAAGCCAGATGACTTCGTCTCATCAAGGAAATCAGGCAGTTCAGTGTGACAAGAACTGTATTAAAATACATGTTACATTGAAGCTTATGATAAAGAAGAATAAAGAACAAAAAGGATTAAAATATACCACGACTTACCAATAATAAATCCATTAATAGTTCTAGCAGCTAACAAAAGCCTGTAGTCAGGAACTGTGCTCTGCGCTAGTGTGATGGCAGCATCTAGCAGTAATGTCATGCTGAGGCAGTTCCTTCTGCCGAATACATCACCTACGATACCCCAGAAGAAAGCACTTGCTACACCACCTGAGAACAAACAGTTTAAAACGTAATGCCTCTTCTAAAAAAAAAAAAGAAAATTAGGTAAGAAATCTTTGGGTACTTTTACTATATATAAAAAAAAAACTATTTTAACAGACACCAATAAACTATTTGCAGCATTTAAACGAAAACCTAACACTGTTTCACAATCAAAATTGAAATCCAATTCCCAAAAGCCTACAGAATTCAATTTCAAGTAATGTTATGCTGTAGATAAATAAACCTTTGGATTAACTTCCCGTCTATCTCTATCTCTATCAAAGCATTTCTATTCGAGATACATAGAACTGTCAAATTAAATGAATAACTAAATATCAATAACCGCAATACTATTCGACCGACACTTCATCCACAAGACCCGATAATTTAACACTACTTGGTTTTAGGCGTTTGAAATCCGATTTGACAAACAACTTTTTGTATGGTCCGTCTATCAAAATGATATAATATTAATATTTTTAACACCTTACATGTGGCCTTCTGATCCTAAACTAGGCAGATGAAGGAACATTGGCTACAATAGTGAAATGAAATGATCAAATTATATTTATTTCTGCAAGTAAATCTTTTCAGATGTTTTTTTTTTTCAGGCATTTCCTAAGACTCGCTCTGGGAACAAACCACAGAGGTGTCTATTTTTTTAAGTCCGTGTACAATGTTAAAGAGAACTATGTGAGTGCAATATAGGGTCTGGGTTGGTCTTGTGAAGAAAGGACCATAGTATTGAGTCGGCCCGTCTATACAGACAGCGTACGAGCCCCAGCCATAGCCTAACCGATATAGTCAATATCAACAACCCGGCCCACGTGGGCCGTTTAAACACTCAAAACCACCAGAAAGTTACTAAAATATGAACTAATACTCGTATTACAAGCCTACACTATACTCACATTTACATACTTACACAAATTAAATACTATACAATTCAATTTCAAATAAACAAATTGAAAACAAACGAAATACGAAATACCCAGATAATATTGAAAGACCCAGATATATTTATTTATTTATTTTCTTTAAATATATATATTATATTTTTTTTTATATATATTTTAACCCAGACCCAGATCATACGTACACTCACATACTGCAATTCATGTAACATAATAACAACTTAATTAAAAGAGATACACACACTATTGTTTTTTATTCCAGTTTCTATTAATTTGCAATGAACAATAGGGCACAACATAACAAAGTGTATTCAAAAATTTCATTCAATTAAAACCTACTGAAAGTCAGAGTTTTCTTACTTTGCCTTGCGTTGTGACTTATGCTTAACTAACTTAATAATACTTGTGTTATGCTTTTGATAGGTTATTATTATACCAACCTGTGGTGTGAAGACAAAGGCTTGGTAGTACAGTTCATAATACGACAGTCATAATATACATATATTGTGTGATTCACCAACTACTAAAACAACCTCGAACCCAAACATTTAAATAAAATTTAGGTCAATGCTTTTTATAAATATTTGACTTCATAACTGGACTAACTTAAACTAGATTAGTCAGGACCAAACATTAAATGACTAAATATTTTATAAATGATGTGTTAATGCATTGGGAATAAAGGCCCTCTCTCCAGGTCAGATTTTGTCATTACAATGGTTACAGGTTCCTGCTACTATCTTTATGACAGATAAACAGATGACTAATGAAGAAAATCATAGCAGCAGGCTTCCAGAGGAAGTAACTAAGGCGCATCCTTTTTTTTACGCGGAGATTGCTTTTCGCACTATACCTTCCGTTGGGGAAACGGAAAGCGTGTGTGGGACTCTCAGAGAACCGGTCTACACTCTAAACCCCGCGGCAGCCTACCTCGGCATTAGGGAGGAGCTCCATCGGCGGCTTCTAGAGCCCTGGACCCCGACCGAGGAACATCCCGGAGTGACCAGCCGTGATTAATCGGATTTTCTCTACTATAATATAACTGATGATTACTGATGTCAGCATGTTTCTGGGTAAAGGTTAATTAGGAGATGAAACCCTTCTTTCATCTTATGGTCTTGAGTTTTCCGGTTTATTGTCACAGCACTATGAATTAATTCAGCCTCACCGATGTGTCTTTAAGACCTCAGACTCTAAACTCATTAAAATAGTTTAAAATTTAGAGAATTGTTTGATGAGTAGATAGACAATGACAGACTTTAGTTAAACCCTGACTTACAGAAACATCAGTGGGCGTCGAGATTATTTAATTGTACCTATTACCAATCGTAAGCACTTAACTGTGGGTGAGTCGTCGGTCTATACTCTGAAATTGGGCTAAATAGACCACCCAGTCCACAAATGTACGTTACTGTACTGTGCAGGTAACATAAGGTTATCGAAAAATACTAAATAGAGAGTGAAATATGTTAATTTCTAACTGTGGCTCTATGTTTTGGGAATGCTTCAGAATATCGTCATCAAAGATAAACAATCATTGTTGGACTGTAGATTTAAGAACCAACGAAACGAATACTCTATCTGTAGTCAACTATTTATACCCCGTACCGTACTTAGGCAACAATCACAACTTTCTATAAATCCTGATACCGTAAAAAAAAGGCGAGGTGCCATTGTTTGCCAACCAGTAAAAAGTGGAACGGCTTTCTCACGGAGGCAACAGAAAGTCCTGAGCACACGATTATAAAACAATATAAATAAAAAAATACCAATATCTGCCCTAATCAAACATAACATTAAACTAAAATTAAATAATTCGTTACAAATCTTAACCTACGATGAAACAGAAAAACTAATAAATGTTATTAGGTAGTAAACACGTATATTTACAAAGTTATAGAATATGAGAGAATATAAATATCCTGTTGTAATTGGACTAATTGGCAGATGGCAACACATTATAATTTCAGCAGAGAGAGAACCCACAGGTTCTCAGAATACGAGAATTACTCAGTCTGGGAACCTGTGTGCAATCATCTTGCCACTGCACAACGAATTATTTAAATTACTAGATATTGTTGTTATTGCAACGTGTATTCTGTGTTTAAAGTGTATTTTTATATCTGTTCTATATTAAGCATTGTACATTCTATTGAAATAAATTTTATTATTGTTATTATTAGTCTGGGGCCAGAAAATTTTCCGTAATATGTCTCAGACAATCATTTTTTTTCAATATATTTGTGCAGAATAGAGGACGACAATTTTCGCCAGATTGTAAATACAGATCCAGCAACGCACGTACTAAAGGCTTACAATTATGTAATTAGCTTTTGCTGTTGTCAGATAGTATTGTTTCACCAATTGATAAAAGTATATAACGCACGATAAGTATATTAGTTGCGGCACTATGGACCAATGACTTGAGGAAAGTGGCTGGCAGTGATGGTTGGCTCAAGACCGGGATAGTTGGCGCTCTTTTGGGTAGACCTTCGTTCAGAAGTAGACGGCGATAGGCTGATGATGATATGATGGATTTTGGCAATGGACGAATTTGAAATATAAGCGACGAAAAATATTTTGTTTTTTTACACCAATTAGCTGACCATTCTTAACAATATATTTTTTTAAAGGCTTACTAGCAACCGAAATTACTAGTTTTCCCGTTAACCCCTCCAGCTAAGCTAAATTGCTTGTTTTAGGAGTGGATTCACGTCGGTAGTCGTCAGTTGCTCCGCGTAAAAGATCCAAGTTAAAGCCGACCCAACCTAGTTTGGGAAAAAGGCTCGGAAGAGGAAGATAACTAATGGTTTTAGTTAGGATCGGATAAATCGTTTATTTTCTGTTTAAGGTACAGACAGACACACAGACACACACAGACACAGACAGACCGAGAATCGTGGTAGATGGTCAGAGGGGTATTCTCACGCACAAAAAAATACACGCGTTCATCTCATGATTCATAATTATGAAGCTGAATAGATTGTTTGTTTGCTTGAACGGGCTACTTTCAGGAACTACTAGTTCGAATTGATAATTCTTTTTTAGAAAGCCCATTTATCCAGGAAGGTTATAGGCAATTTACCATGCAGTGCATCAATGGAAAATGTTACAAAAAAGGCAAAAAATATATAATTTTTAAAGAACGCAGACGCAGTTCATCTAGTCCAAAATATATTTTCGCTATCATTTTTTATCTGTTCGCTAACAAGGCCATATAACATGATAGTAATTGATTATTGGAATGTCTATATTAGGCTTAAATATTGTCATCTTATTACTAAGAATACGTTATTTTAGCGCCGTTTAGTTACAAATTAAAGTGGTATGTATTTTTTTTGCGTTTGGGAATCTAGTATGACGCCATTATACCCAATTGTTTGAACATGACAACACGAATTATTCATGGAAATTTTAAGGTTATTTTGTTAATATTAATAAAACTATTGCTTTTACAGAAAGTGTGGTAAGGGCTCTTCGTTTAGGATCGGTCGCATATAAGATTTCATTTCATATCAGACATTTCTCAACCACTTTTAGAGTCAGAGGCAACCCGCCCCTTGTTTCATTAAAGTTCTTCGATGTATTTCAACTAGACAGTAGAAACTAATTTTGTGAAATTTAATAAAGGTTTTATTATTATAATAATAACAAAACCTTTATTAAATTTCACAAACCTTTATTAAATTTTACAAAACTTTTGAGGTTAAAAATGAGATTGCAAAAGTACAAGAGTTTACTAGACATGCAACATTGGATGTATATCCAGGATTGCATGGATAAGATTTTTTTTTTTTTATTGGCATAGGCGCAAAAGAGCGGAGTCAACTGATGGGAAGTGAATACCGCCGCTCAAAGACGCCTATAACTCAAGTGACAGTCCTAGGGTTGGGCCCCCCGTAACTTGACTCACTCGGTGAAATGACACCAAAAATTATTTTTCTTTTTATTTCTAAAAAAGAAACAATTACTTTACATAAAAATTTTTAATGAAGTCTTAGTACCTCTCTTTCTTACTCTCGGGTGTTTCTTCTACAACAAGTGCCTGCCTTGAGAAACTAACAGAAGATTGGGTACTTCGCAGCTCTATTATTTTTACAGCAGAAGAAATACCGCGTTTTTGTTTTTTTTTTAAAGATAACTCCCGCATTAGGAATATATCCTGTGTCGCGGGGGACTTTACAAACATACATGAAACGGACACAAAGAACACCCAGACTCAGAACAACAATTTATGGATCACACAAAGTGTCGTCCCATGTAGGGATCGGACCCACAACACTCGGCGTAGTAGTAAGCGGCGTGGCGACCGCTTAAACCACTACGCCATCCGCCATTCATATGGAAATATCTCCGTTTTCATAATCTATTTATCTCCATCTATCCTGGTAAAGAAAAGTCTGGAATGAACTGTTAGAGATTTCGTACATCTGTTATTTTTGATAGATTTGCCAGATTGCTGCGGTACCCAAAAGCCACCAATTCTAGTACAATGATTGACGTATGATGTAATCTGTCTCTTTAAAACTATGTGCAAACATTTATATTATATTTAGCACAAACTACCTCCATATATTTTGTTTGTATACATTGACACGAAACCTATAATTTGGTTCTAATGAAACTTAAATAAAAACATTATTTTAGTTCTTGAGAATTGAGATAATAGTAGTGCGTAAATCTACAGTTTTCCTTAAAAGAAATACTGCAATGATGCTTCCACCACTTCATCTCAGGTCCCGACTGTTTTTTTCGCTTACTGCGCGTGCGCCTACTACGTATAACTTGGGCTTTTAAAAATTCCACAAACGCACCGATACTCTTATTTAAACTAGTCTCAAGACATTTAAAAAACCCATAATATCAGGTTATTAAAGGACAAATAACCTACCTAGTTACATTACCAGTTCAAGTTAGAATTAATTTATCTCAAATAATAAGAGGAAGCCAATTGCCTTCTTTTGGAAACGTTGTCAGAAAAAATATTATTTTGAAAGGAGCTAGAATAAAATACTGCTATTTAATTTAAATACAAAAACACAAGGAATGATTTTCATTTAGAGTTGCTTATTAAAAATGTTTCTATATCTTTCAAGTTCATACGTTTCGATATGAAATAAATAAAAGAGCAATGTTTCAGTCTGTCTGTCAACATCAGTGTCAAAGTATAAATGTCAATATTGGAAATGCCGCTAAAAATGTTCAAGTGAATTTATTTTCAAGTTTTCTATTCCTGTATTGCATTTCTGGCATTCTAGTGTTTTGGAACGAAGTTCCTTATCGCGCGTTGTGAAAGGGGGCTAGACGGAAAAAATTCTTACGAAAATTGGTCACGACACTTTTTGCTATAGTAAGCTATTGTAAGCTGTGCGGCGTCGCATGTTTCTCTGTCTGTCTCTCTCTCTCTCTCTTATAGAAAGCAAGCCAGATATTTTCATTTCTATCTTTTTATGTCAGTCATTCAGCGCCATCTATCGAATAGATAGGAAATCATTTCTCAAGGAGATTTTACCAATGTATAAATTGTTTTAATTAGAATCCAACTGAAAAATATGTAGGTAATAGCCGCTTTCATAGATGGCGTTGTAATTAAAATGTGCCGAATCAGTTTTACTCGATCGTTACAACTTCGTTCCTATCGGGTGTCCCACGACACCACACGGCTTTTTTTTTTTGTTCAACGGCAGACTGAGTTACTACTTTACTTCTTTAAGCAATAAATATTTCGCAAACAACGTAACCTACTGTACATTCGAGGTCACATTTCTTGATTATGCAATTGTCAATCAAACTGAAACAATGGCAGTCTAAAGTTCATATATTCACCTACCTAATGAGACTAATTTGGAGCTTGTAAGAAATTCATAATAATTTGGGCCAAACAATGTATGAGATACGGGCATTCTCCTTTCGAAAACGAAAAAAAAATCAAACATTACATGAAACAATAATATTTTGCGTTATCCTATATTCCTGTGCTATGTGGCAATTACTGTGAAATTTCCTTCCCCACTACATTGGCGATAAGCACTTTTAAGTTGAGAATAAGGAAGTTTTTTATCTCTTTCAGCAGTAGTAACTACACGGATGGCCGAAAACCATTGTTATGCAATTCGATCATTGCTTTTTATTGAGTAAGATTTCCTGAGGCCTAAACTCCCTACACCCCTGTAATTGTAGCTCTCGAAGAGACTACTTACTATCAGTGTGTCGCGGGGGACTTTACAAACATACATGAAACGGACACAAAACACACCCAGACTCAGAAGAACACAATTTGAAACCACTACGGTTTCATCGGTGATCTCACCGCTTCCTACTGTGTGTTGTGGGTTAGATCCCCACATGGGACAAAACTTTGTGTGAACCATCAATTGTTGCTCTGAGTCTGGGTGTTCTTTGTGTCCGTTTCATTAATTCCACAGGATAATCCTAGTGTTGGAGTTATCTTTTTCTAAATATAAAGGAATAAACTAAAAAAAGAAATCACTCACCACTCATAAAAGCCATGTTGATCAATCCAGACTGGTAGGTCGTGAGCGTGAGCTCGCATCGTGCCGCAGGCAGTACATAAGACATGATGCAGTTCTGTACACCAGACGCCAAGAACGCGAAAGCACAAGCGCCGAGGGCGTTGCGGCTGAATCGGCCATAACCTGTGGAAGAGATTCATCTTATCTCATCTTTTCGCGTACAATTAATAACGTTATGAACATTATTTTTACACGTTTCTACTTACACTGACAGGCATGAGACAAAATCACAGTGAACTGTGAAAGACCGGTGATTTATAATTCGATTTCTTCGTACGTAGGTTAGGGTTACTACTGTTTTAAGACGATGCACGAAGACCCTATTTCGCCTATTTAACAGTAAATTTAGTAATTAATGTATTATGTACAGCTACCATTCTCTACATAATAGTTTAAAAAATACTAGATTTCCTGTCAAATAGCGTCTAACCTACCTAGTAACCCTAACCTACGTACGCAAAATTCGAATGATGAATCACAGTTCACTGTGATTTTGTCCCATGCCTGCTGGCTATTTAGTTATTAATTCTATTTGGGCCGAAATAAATCCTTATTATATTATTATTTACCGATGTAAACAAATAAAAGTTTCTCAAATAGATAAAACAAAACATAAATTCAAATTAAAAGAAAACACACCACATTCAATAAAGGGGATAAAATGGATCATGCTTACTTATCATGAATTAAGGGCATTGTAATGAGTGACATTCTTTATAAAGTTAATTGACTTTACGGACTGACTGCACGGATGGCGTAGTGGTTTAAGCGGTCGCCACGCCGCTTCCTATTACGCCGAGTGTTGTGGGTTCAAACCCCACATGGAATAACACTTTGTGTGATCCACAAATTGTTGTTCTGAGTCTGGGTGTACTTTGTGTCTGTTTCATGTATGTTTGTAAAGTCGCCCGCGACACAGGATTTATTCCTAGTGCGGGAGTTGTCTTTTTAAAAACAAGAAACAAGAAACAATTATGTTATAAAGCTAAATCATTTACTTTGACATTTATTTTTCAAATATTTCAATGGTACCTCTAAAAGTTATTTTATATGCCTATTGACGACTGGATGGCGTAGTGGTTTGTGTAACAGACTGCTATTCCAATGGTCGCGGGTCCGATTCCCGCTCAAGTCAAACATTTGTGTGCATGAACATTTAATGTTTGAATTGGTCTGGGTGTTTCTATGTATAATATGTATGTATTTACGAAAAAAAAAGTATAAATGTATTTATATCAGTTGTCTAGTAGCCATAGTAAGCTCTGCTTAGTTTGGGATAAGATAGCTTTGTGTGGCTGTGTTAAAATATTATTAAATATAATTATTAAATTATAATGTGAAAATCTGTAAGGCAATCTGAGTAGACGATGAATTAATTAATTACGTGTTAAAACACGTAATTAATTAATTAGTAATAAATTGATTCAGATTTAATTAAAATTAAATCTTAATCAATTTATTTATAACCAAGATATGTATTACGGTCATAAAGACATTACCGCGTCTGTATGTTATATTATTACGAATGTCGGAACGTAAGATTATTTAGTGTGTAATTGTTTTTTTTTCTTTCTTTTTAAAAAACAACCCGCTCTAGGTGCTTTGCCACAAATGGGCCAGCTCGACCGGAGATATTACCACCTAACAGAAAACCATTGTTATGCAATTCTATCATTGCTTTTTATTGAGTAAGATTTCCTGAGGCCTAAACTCCCTACACCCCTGTAATTGTAGCTCTCGAAGAGACTACTTACTATCAGTGTGTCGCGGGGGACTTTACAATCATACATGAAACGGACACAAAGCACACCCAAACTCAGAAGAACACAATTTGTGGATCACACAAAGTGTTGTCCCATGTGGGGTTTGAACCCACAACACTCAGCGCAATAGGAGGAGGCGTGGCGACCGCTTAAACCACTACGCCATCCGTTCAGTCAATTGTGTATGCATAAATAATGGCAGCGTGTTTGAAAATATGAAATGATTATATAAATAACTAGCTGACCCTGCAAACGTTGTTTTGCTATTTACATTATTATTATTATTATTTTTTTAATTTCTTAAAATCCGTTCTTAGCTGACCTCTACTCGGTGAAAAGAATATTCCTACCAAATTTCAAGTCTTTAGCTCTAATGGTTCTAGAGATATCGTGATGAGTGACTATATACGTGGAAATCTCATATATATATATATATATATATATATATATATATATATATATATATATATATATATATATAGATTGTAAAGATATATGGATGGATAAAACAAAACAACTCAAATAAACGGGCCAACTTAATAACTTAATTACCTTGGAGTGCGTGCAAATCGAGCATTTTAGATACATTCACAACAAAGGTGACACACAGCGATAGTTAAAAGAAATTTAGTGACCAACGGTTGGACGCTATTGACTTCGACGCTTCTACACTGCTTAGACAGTCAATCTAGACAGATATGCAGACTTCATTATTTTGAATTGAAAATATGTCTTGCAAACAATTTAATAAAATAAAGATGTTAAGCATAACAGCTGGTATTGTCTATCAATTATAAATTTAAGCTTGAGTGTGAATCTTCAATGTATGTTTAAGTTATTGTCTGGTTAACCTACATGTAATATTCCTAACCCTGACTGCCGCTGGGGCTACAAACTTGAAATTATGTCAGCTGATGATTTTTATGTTTTAATCATCCAAGAAAGGATTTTTGGAAATTTTACGCTTAACGAGGTAAAATAATGAATGGACGGTTGTATTTAAGTACGTCATTTATCATAATAACAAAGAAATAATGCAGTTAGTATAAAAGAAATATCTAGAAAATCGTCTTTTCCCATTCACTGTCATTTGCTATACATTATATGTCAGTCATTTTGATCGCATGTCTGCATCCCATTCATATTACATCAAGATCCAAAATGTTTTTATAAATTCTTCTGATGCTATTACTTCTTCTGATAGCTAGGATAGCTATAGTTAAAGACGCCAGTATCCTGATTGCTGCATGATTCTCCGTAACTCCCTCTCGGATAGAGCTTTGAAAGTGAAACACACCTCAGACGATTTAACAATAAAATTTGAATTAAACTGTCTAAACATTAAATGAAATTCTGTGACCGTTACTGGATATAATTGAGGTCATAGATGAGCTGTTCCAAAAAGGGTCCACGGTTCTAAAATACTGTAGAGGCGATCACTAACCCTAAAGGCTTTCCTTAAACTTTTCCCTTTTGAGTTTTGACAAAGATGATTCAAAACTTGGTCTATACCAGTTTAATATGTAAATCAGCCGCAAACAGTGTCCTATAAGATAGATTGGTACCGTAACAGAGATTTAGCTAATCTTGGCACAATGCGATTTGACCCAAATCCATTCTTAAAACTGTTTTGGGTACGAAAAGAGTCACATGCAAGCGAAAAATTTAATAAAAATAATAATATAGCCTCACACATTTCACACACGGCCTTCTGATCCCAAACTAGGCAGAGCCTGTGCTATGGTGACCAGACTGCTGATAAACATACTTATATATTTTTAAATACGTACATTTTATAGATAAATGACACCCAGACACAGAACAAATGATCATGCTCATCACACAATATTTGTCCTGGGTGGGAATCGAACCCACGACCTCTAGCTTAGCAGTCAGGGGCACTAACCACTAGACCAACAAACCCGTCAAATTTGATATGTTGAGTCACAACCACGAATGTTATTGTACAATCGATGTTTTATTTTTATTTCACGAATAATTTAGTAAACTCATGATATATTTGAAGATAACATTTATGAAAACTATAAATATTTCCAGTTATTAATTGGCTGTAAATCGATAGTGTAACCTACGATAACTGTTTGTTTTTTAATTCGATTCTTGCATAGCAACTCGGCAATCGATATGTTAATTGCATTGACGATTTCATTTTTGAATATTTTCACGTACTTATTAACTGAATAATCAGATAGTTAATAAGATTACTTTAAGTTTGTTTTATTTATTACTTTATTAAATCTTAGTCAAATCTTTCAACATCATCAACAGCCTTTACTAGTCCACTGCTGGACATAGGCCTCTCCTTAGAAAGGCGGTTTTGGCTTACTATACTACGCTGGTCAGGCGAGTTGGTAAAGGGTTTGTATCAAGTTTTTCTTTTTTCTCCAGTACTGTTGTCCTGCGTAGTTTGCTCCCTTAGTCGACTCTTACGACACCCACAGGAGGAATAGGGGTAGTGACACTTCGTATTCTTAACGTGACGGATTGTGCGCTTGGCCTAGTTTTCTGAAAACATCAATTTAGATTCCATGTTACAGTATAAAATTTGTTTACAAAATCTTAATGACTTGAAGCAGTTTACTATTGTTAGTGAAAAATAGGCATACAAGTAAGACAATTATTAGTACAAATTAGTAGATTGCTGTGACGAAGGTAATATTATTATCAAACATACTATGCTATTCGCCGTATATTGTTCACATAATAATATATATTATTCCTATATTATTATTATTGAAAGCCAACATTAAACGTTATGTTTTGTGTTTAATAGAGTACATACGTACAGACATACACTACTCACGCCTATAGAGTTGGAGAGGTAGGCAGAACCGTAAGGCCTACAATTTGCTGATATTAGTCCCACTTACATTAAAGTAGCGACTGCACGGATGGCGTAGTGGTTTAAGTAGTCGCCACGCCGCTTCCTACTACGTCGAGTGTTGTGGGTTAAACCCCACATGGGACGACACTTTGTGTGATCCACAAATTGTTGTTCTGAGTCTAGGTGTTTCTTGTGTCCGTTTCATGTATGTTTGTAAAGTCCCCCGCGACATACGAATATATTCCTAATGCGGGCGTTGTCTTATTAAAGAGATGAAAAAAAGAAGATGAAATATATAAATAAATAAATATCCCAATAGCAACCTCCTACTAAAATTGAACTAAAATTATCAAAAAAATAGCAAAATGTCTCCCATATTAGTGAATAGGAAATAGGAATAACTAGGGAATAGTGCATAGAAATAACTACGCAGGACAACCATCCGTCACCACCCAGGGTCACCAACCCGTCTGGCCAGCGTGGTATAGTAGTCCAAAACCTCCTATTTAAGGAGAGACCTATCGCACCTTTAATAATAAACTGAATTAATTCAAAATTTACGTTTTACGAGTTTTCAACAAATACCAAATCAACTTCATCAGTAGAACACGAACAATCCAACCGCCGACTCGATACCATGAAAATGGCAGAGATAAGAGATCGTCGTTCTCTTTTTGACGAACTCGCACGTACATGAATGACAAACTTTAAATGCGATTTCCCACAATATTGAAATTCTAAGTTAATTCAGTTTATGAATAAAGGTGCGCTATGTCGAGTAGTGGACTAGGAAAGGCTGTTGATGATGATGATTAGTGAAGGGGAACGTGGCGTGAGTGTTACAACATTTTTTTTTTGTAAAGTAGAACTATTTAACCCTTTTATTGGTACAATGTAAAATTTACAGACCGATACCGTTAGTCTTAAAACAAAACGTTTGTATTCATTTTCAAAATATTATATTAAACGTCGTTGTTTTGAAGTAGCAGCAGGTGTTGCCTTACTCTTCGTTTTTAATTTTTTTAATCGGTTCAAAAACGAATATGATTTCCATTCAACTAGGCTTAATTTTATACAGGTCTTGATAAATACCGCGTTTCAATGTAAGGAGTACTAATTTTTGTTTCTAAAATTGTTTCATAACAGGAAGTAGAATAACTGATGTCAAGCGGATCCTAGTGCAATACGAAATACAAAAAAAAATATGTCTATTTTACGACTAAAACTTTTTTAGAAAATTCGAATGATTTTCGAATCAGAATTATGGTCTGAACACTATTTCAGTATTCGCTACGACGTCCCTTACACCCTGTATATTACCTCATTACTTGAAAATTGCTAGATCGAATTGGAAATATTTTTTCGCTTAAACACCTGTACACACTTTCAAACCGTTAATGTTAATATGGTCTTATTGTAATAAGGCCAGGATCTGATGACGGGCTCATGGAGAACTCGATACAACTTCAAAAGTACATATACGAAATCTTTAGTTGTAAAATAATAACTTTATTAACTGAAATTATAGAATTACGAGAATTGCAGTCTATACTCTCTAGAATAAAGGTTATTTTCTACTTGTTATGCCTTGCCTTTATGATTAGTAGAAATGTCTGTATGACTAAAAATATTATAAATTATTTGAGTAGCATGGTGTATAATATAGTATAGTATACAAAAGATGTAATTTATTTTGACAGAATGGATTTCAACCACCACATTTTGTTTGACGACCATATGACATTCTGACACACGATTCGCTTAATTTGAAATTCAGAATTGTAATCGAATTTAATTAGTACCGGTAGTTTACTATCGGTGCTAAGTTAAGCGTGAAGTCAACCATTAAAGCTGACGTTTTGACACAACAGATTACAGTGAGTTACAGATCGAAGAAATCCGGGAACTATTTTGTTTTTTTTTCAATAGTTTATTGTTTAATGAATTATTTTGACCAAAGTTTATTAAGTAATCTTAGTAATCTTTCTGAGCTATTATAGGCACTTTGAAATCTCATTTAACTACCTATGAATATTTGCGATGGTCCAGTTAAATACTCGATCCGATCCGCAACCTGGTTATAGGAACCCGACATCTGTATTTTTATAAATTATATTTATTATCATTATCTTCCTCCCATTTTCCAAATTATATTTAAGGTCGGTCTATTAGATTCACAATGGTTTTGGTTGATTTTATATCCGGCCCCTGTCTGACAATAAAACCTTTTTGGAAATATAATGGTTACATATTTGAAAATATTTTGTAAATATGTGAACTCTGAAGCTTTCACACCACTAAGATAATTGGCACTCAACCACTATGAGCTTTTCAAGATACTTTTGGTCTTGCACAACCGATTTGTGGAATAAATAGTCGCCTGCATTGTTTCCGGACCTAACCTCCAAACCTTTAAGATTAAAATCAAATATTTATTTATTTATTTATATTAAGCACATCAACAGTATAATTACAACATTACAGGGCGATAACATTTTTATAATTTAAGTTTCATGTAATGACACAGATAATAAACTGCAATATCCAATGTGAAGACTTTTTATGCAAATGCTAAGTAAATACATAAATATATACACACAAAAATAAGACCAAAACGAGAAAATGATATTTTTAAATCACATCACACATCAACAGCCTATACTAGTCCACTGCTGGACATAGGCCTCTCCTTAGAAAGGAGGTTTTGGCCTACTATACCACGCTGGCCAGACGGGTTGGTATAGGGTTTGTTTCAAGTTTTCCTTCTCTTAAATGAAAGAACAAAAATAAAACAAAACAGAACAGGCGCTCTAAGAGTTGTGTTCGGCAAGATGGCTTTGAATGGAATGTCTGTATATCTGGATGACATAATTTGATTTGATTGATCTTTTTAAAAAGACAACTCCCGCATTAGGAATATATCCTGTGTCGCGGGGGACTTTACAAACATACATGAAACGGACACAAAGAACACCCAGACTCAGAACAACAATTTGTGGGTCACACCAAAGACACACAAAGAGGTGTCCCATGTGGCGATCGAACCCACAACAGTCAGAGCAGTAGGAAGCGGCGTGACGACCGCTTAAACTACCACGCCATCCGTGCAGTCATATTATGTTTAATCTATACCTACATGTAATTACTTGCCCTAATTGACTGAGTGATTCATCAACACAGACCTTACACCGCTAGAGTTATAAAACTAAGAAAGAGTTTTGAATATTTCACCCCTAAGGGGGTAAAATAAGAGATGAACAATTGTATGAAATTTCGTCATTTTCAAAGTAAGAACAGCTAAATAAGAGTTAAGAAAGCGAGTTAAGTCGCAGGTGACAGCTAGTGCACCAAATAAGGCACCATAAAATTTAAGTCTTTCAGGAGTTAGTCGAATAGAGTGCAGTTTGTGCCTGCTTGAGTAGACTTTGAACTAAATGAAAGTAGGTGATCTCCAACAAGATTAACCGCAAATGAAACACATCATCAATTTCCGCAAATGAGTGGCAGTAACCATCTTCATTACGTAACACGCAGGTTCAGCGTTATGGCGACATCCTGGTCATTACGTCAATGGGGTATCATCTCTTTAATTGAGTGCTCGAAGCCCTCCACTGTCGTTCGTGCTTTGAGCGAAAATTCATGAGTTTCTTTCAATCTATTTCTAAAATATAGTTTTCTTGTTCTACATACATCCCTACTTCTACGAGAAATGCTTAAGTAACTGTCTGTCTGTTACTCTTTCACGGCTAAACCACAGCACCGATTTTAAAGAAATTTGCCATGGAGATACTTTGATTCTTGAGGAAGGACATAGGATGTACACAGGGGGTGAGCCGCCGGCAAAAGCTAGCATTACATATATGGGAAAAGTTATAGTTGGTTATATTCAGTTATATGTGAGGAAAATGTGGCGAAGAAAGTTTTAGGTATGAGAGTTGAAGGGTACAAGAGAAGAGGCAGACCGAAGAAGGATATGGCTAGGAAGGGAGTAAACAGTGAGATGACGCATGACAGAGTAGAATGGAAAAATCGTACATACTGCGCCGACCCATGTAAAATTGGGAAAAGGGTAGGCAGATGAAGATTCAGTTATATGTGACACTTACTCTCATATCCCTAAAGAGGCAGTATGTTTATGTATGTATGAGAGGGGTATGTTAAACGCCTACATTTTCCCATGTAGGTATAGTTTATTTCGCACTCATGTAATACAGGTTTTTTTTTATTATAAAACTCCCGCATTAGAAATATATCTTGTGTCGCGGGGGACTTTATAAACATACACGAAACGAACATTTAGTACACTCAGACTTAGAAGAACAACAAGTAAGTCTTTTTCCGTCCATTTTGCACGTTAAGGTATTCCTTAAAGTGCCTAATGGACGGCAAAAATCTAATGATGAGCCAATTGTCAGGATATTGAAAGAAAAGATGTATTAAAAAGGAAGGCAAGATAGGAATCTGATATCAATATAGAAAATTTGAAAACTTGCAACTCTGATTTTATGTTTTTTTTTCTTTAAAAAAAAAAACTCCCATACTAGTAATACATCGTGTGTCGCAAGGGACTTCACAAACCATCGAACGAATATAAGAACACCAAGACTCAGAACAATAATTTGTTGATCACATAAAGTATTATCCCATTTCCCATTTTATCAATTCTTGACGGCTGGATGGCGTAGTGGTTTGTTTCGATTCCCGCTTAAGTCAAACATTTATGTGCATGAACATTTAATGTTTGATTTGGTGTAGGTGTTTCTTTGTATAATAAGTATCTATGAATGTCAAAAAAAAAAAAGTAGATGTGTATTTAAATCAGTTGTTTAGTACCTATAGTACAAGTTCTATTTAGTTTGGGACTAGATAAGTTGTGTGAATGTGATAAAATATTAAATTATATTGTAATTGTGGTAAGAACCGACTAAGGTAGCAAACTACGCAGGACAACAGCACTACAAAGAGAAGGGAAACTTACACAAACGCTATACCAACATATTTGAATACATTTGAAATAGGTTATCTGTTCAATTACAATAAAAAGCTTAAAAGTTAGTTTTACACGCTTTTTATGAGCTTCACCTGTATTTTTGTTTGTAACCGACTCCTTTAGGCGTGATTTTGACTGACTTTAAACGGTCAGAATTCGTTCAAACTTTGTAGATATATCGAGGATTGATAACAATACACTAATTTAAAAAAAAAATAGTTTAAAAAACTAAAAACACGCTTTTTATAGAAAACCAAACTAACTTTTGTGTTACACACGCATAACTCCAGAACTATCAATCGAAATTGAAAAAGTTTTTTACCATTTCATAGCCCTATTATTAAAAATGAAAAAGAATATTTAAGAGCATGCTTTAACGGTTAGGGGCGGAGCAGGGACAACGGACGTGAGACTGTGTAATCTAGTATTAGTGTTTGTAGACAGGTTTTCTGTATAACGGACGTAGTGTATGCACCTAGTTTAATATGTATCTCTGTAGGAAACACATCGTCTGACTTTCACACCTTACCCACATTAACCAGTCTTCATTTAAATTTACTTCAAGAGTTAATTCATTGCCTTTCGCAGGTAACAAAAGAATACATTTCTTCATTAAAGAAAAGCTATTTTTTGACTGTCAAAGGTCAGGCTGTTTGTCCCGTGGGTGTCGAAAAGAGCCGACTGAGGGACAACAGCTTTGAAAAGAGAAGGAAAACTTGAAACAAACCCTATACCCACACGTCTGGCTAGCGTGGTATAGTAGGCCAAAACCTCCTTTCTAAGGTGAGGCCTATGTCCAGCAGTGGACTACTACAGGCTGTTGATGGGATGATGTGATGTGATGTGATGGGCCAGGCATGTTGCGTTCTTCAACGCTCGCAGAGGATCGTGAAAGTGGGAGAGCCATGCTTAATGCTGCTCTTCTCATTATATGGAGGGGGGAGGGGTTGGGAGAGGGGGGCCACTCTAAGGGCGGCAATGCACTTTTAATTCATGAGTTGCAGTTGTCTATAGGCACTGGTAATCACTTACCATCAGAAGACCCATCTGCTTGTTCCGTATTAAAAACCTTTAGCAGTTCTGTGTATACACAATTGGATACATACGTAAAATTTCTCTCACATATGAATACAAATTTATAACATTCTTAAATAACGGAACGCAAAGAAACAAAAAGGGAATTGATAATTGCAATGACATATTGCAAGCTTATTCAAAAGTATTACATCAATACAAAAAATAAAATAAAAGCGAGGCGCATCTTGGTGCCAAGGGTTCTGTATAAATAAGTAAATTTAATAGGCTCGCAAAAATTATTACACTACCTAATCCTACTGAGATACCGCACCTCCAACTTTAAATATCTATTGAGCCGTATTGTCACTTAAATATTGCATTCAACATAACTACAAATCGTCCATTACAATAGAACATCTAAATATTAATATGTAAAGAAACTTCTTTGAACCAGTTTTTAAATAAATAAATTGAACAGAAATGTATTGTTTTTTTTTTAATTATTTGAAAAAAATTGTGTTAATATGTAAATGAAGTGCGAAAAGCCAAAATTTAATATTATGTGATAGGTATAAAGTAAAAAATTGTATAACAACACTAAAAACGGCTACATAATGCATAATGCTCTAGGTCTAGGTCGTTAAAGATGTTGATATGTCGTGCTTCAAAAGTGAATATAATGACAGTTTAAGTTATACTGAACAATGAAATCATCAACAGCCTTTAACAGTCCACTGCTAGAGATAGGCCTCTCTTTAAAAAAGAGGTTTTAGCCCACTACACCACGCCAATCAATATAAATACTACTAACAATGCAAACATACAACAAATTATTCGATTCTAGCGCCAAGTGATCTCCAGTTTTAACTAATGCATAAAACATCCCTATAAAGAAAACGTTCCATCCCAATCTCAATAAGAAAGGTTCCTGTATGCCGGTTGCGGAACTCTAAAAGATTAATAAAATCACACCTATACATTTTAAATCGTGTAACGGTCCTGAATTCTCGAAATATGACTTCCAAAAATAACTGCACTGCATGAGGTAAGATGGTCATTAATTATTTAGTTCTCCGAAACCCTTCATCGGGGCCACACAAAAAGGAATAATATGTATTTTTTCTCTTTGTTCTGTGATCGGGGCTTAGCAAGGTGTTCAAAAAATGACAAATGCGATTAGGATTGAGTTTCGTAACAGACATTTTTATAACGAATAAAATTGTGTACGGTGTCATCGGATAATAATGTTACCTCAGCAGTTTGCTAACTTTACTTTTAAATCATAATTACACCTTCAGTACACAATTTTCTGTCATCGCGTGTGTTCTCTTTTAGTTTAAGTTTCTGCTCTGTTTTAGTTTCACAGCCGTATCATTATCTAGGATAGAAAACTTCTACAAATTGACTACAGTTACGGAACTTATTATTCAATTTTATTATTATACTAGCTGACCCTAGCCACCCCCGATATTCATCTTCTGGATGTCGTAAGAGCCGACTAAGGGAGCAAACTACGCAGGACAACAACACTGCAAAGAGAAGGAAAACTTGACACAAACCCTATACCAACCCATCTGGCCAGTGTGGTATAGGCCAAAACCTCCTTTCTAAGGAGAGGGCTATGTCCAGCAGTGGACTATTATAGGCTGTTGATGTGATGATGATCCTAGCAACTTCGTCCGTTTCTGTCAAAAGGAAAACATATCCCCGCTTTCGCAACAGTTTTCATAAACACTTGGCTCCTTTTGACCGTAGCAGGATGTTATACAGCCTATATACTTCCTCGATAAAAAGGCTATCCAACACTAAAATATTTGTTTCAGTTCGAAACAGGAGTTCCTGAGATTATCCCGATTGACGACCGAATGGCGTAGTGGTTTGTGTAACGGACTGCTATTTACAAGGTCACGGGTTCCATTCCCGCTCAAATTTGTGTGCATGAACATTTAAAGTTTGATTTGGTCTGGGTGTTTCTATGTATAATAAGTATGTATTTACAAAAAGAAAAGTATATATGTATTTACATCAGTTCTCTAGTACCCATAATACAAGCTCTGCTGAGTTTGGGACTAGATGGCGTTGTGTGAACGTGGTATAATATAAAAAACAAAAACACATACAAACTCACCAACTTTACCTCTTTATAATGTTAGTATAGATACAGTTAGGACTTTATTTATAGGAAGATGGAGATCTATTGACATAAATGATATAGTCTTACCAGCAATATCCAGTGCGGTTTCATAATCTGCCACCTCAGGCATGGACTCCTGGGTGTCTTTCGTCACCCTCCGTGTAGCTGGAAACAAAAAAATAACTTTACAATTTATATTTGATGAAGTGTCCGTGTAGTGACGGATTAAGAATACGGAATGTCACTACCCCAATTCATATAGTGGGTGTCGTAAGAGCCGACTAAGGGCGCAAAACAACGCAGGACACCAGAAAAAGAAGAAAAACTTGACCCAAACCCTATACCAACCCGTTTGGCCAGCGTGGCCAAAACCTCATTTCCTTTCAGCAGTGGACTATTAAAGGCTGTTGATGTGATGTGATGTAAAGCATAAATATAATATGACTAGCTATTGCCCAACGGCTTCGAACCCGTGATAATGTCTTATTTCGTGTTTTAACTTTGAAAATTTCTAACTTCTATACAACCGTTCGTACTTTAGTTCACCCGCTTAGGGGTGAAATTGCCAAAAATCCTATCTTACTGGGTGTTTACAATATAAAAAGCATCGGCTGTCAAAATTTTAAGTTTGTAGCCCTAGTGGGTTAGGCTCTGCGTTGATGAATCTGTCGGTCATCATTTTTCATCCATCATCAGCCTATCGCAGTCCACTGCTGGACATAGGGCTATCCCATTATCAGTCATGACAAGTAATTTTATATGTATAGACACTAAAAGACACTATAATTTTATTACAAGTTAATTGTCAATAAAAAAAAATGGGACCAATCCCTCCCACACGCCCACCTCTATAGCTCCTGTACGCCAAGATCAACAGCAGTGACCCACGAACACACCGAGTTATGACACTCGGGAAGTAAAAAGCATATATGGTTTTGGCTCGAAATTTCCGGTAACAGCCAATTTGAGTAACAGGTGTGCCTTCATCAATCATCATCATCATCAACAGCCTATAACAGTCCACTGCTGGACATAGGCCTCTCCTTAGAAAGGGGGTTTTGGCCTACTATACCACGCTGGCCAGACGGGTTGGTATAGGGTTTGTTTCAAGTTTTCCTTTTCTCTGCAGTGCTGTTGTCCTGCGTAGTTTGCTCCCTTAGTCGGCTCTTACGACACCCACGGGATGAATAGGGGTGGTGACATTCCGTATTCTTAATCCGTCACCACACGGACTAATCCTGTCATTTCTTACACTCTCCAATCCATCTACTTACTATCTCCGTTATATCCGTTTTCTACTATTGCCTTCTCATTTTATTTACCTTACTTTGAATAATATCTGTACATTTTTTTTTTAAATATACAGAAATTAATATATGTACATATTTTTTTTAATACTATAATTTTAAATATTAATCAATATATTGCTTAATAATTTGTATGCCCAAATGGCAGATCATGGAATGAACATCATTAATAATTATGTAATGAACACCTGTATGTAACCCATGTATCACAAATAAATGATTTGATTTGATTTGATTTTATCCCCAGCTTCGGCATCGCCTCCTAGTCTTCCCATCTTATCCCTAAATTGCCCGATTGACGGCAATAGCCTTCATGACATAGGCGGGACTAAAATTATAAAATAATGACCAATGTAATCGATTAACACGCCTATGTTTAGCCCTTCGGGTAATAGACATTAATGTGCCTATGTATGAATGTACACCAATCATTTTCTAATATATATTTTTTAAGACACCTACCGCATTAGGAATATATCCTGTGTCTCGGGGGACTTTACAAACATACATGAAACGGACACAAAGAACACCCAGACTCAGAACAAGAACGAAATCGCGGGCACAAGCTAGTTTAAAAATAAATAATAACGTGCATATAAGTAAGTGACCAGAGGTCGTGGTATAGATTCCCACTCAGAACAAATATTGTGCCCCTCCCTAATTCTGGGGATGCCCCCAAAAGGTGGCCACGCGCTTGCTCTCCAAATTTTGCGGGTTGTTACTTCCCATCAGGTCATGGTCTGTTCGTTTGCCCCCATTCGATAATAAAACACACCGCAGCGATCTATATCTATACAAATAAATAAAATTGGAGTGTCTGTTTGTAATATTAAAATAACCGCTTTTTACTAAATGCATATGTATGTTTACACGGTACATATGCCAAAATATCATTTTTTACAATTTTTGTCTGTCTGTCTGTCTGTTTGTTTGTTCCGGGTAATCTCTGGAACGGCTGGACCGATTTCGACGGGACTTTCACTGGCAGCTACCTGATGACATAAGGAGTAACTTAGGCTACTTTTTTAGACTAACTTCGTCTCGCGGCTTTGCCCGCGGTTATAACAACAAACGCGGATAACACCGCGGGCCTCAGCTAGTCTCAAATAAAATTAAAAATAAGAAGGCGATGGTATAGTGAAATCAAACCCTTCTTAAATATGCCCATAGATAAAATAGACTTAAACAAAGCATCTTACTTTTAAATTCTGGACGTTGCGATGAATAATTAAAGTCTTGTAACGATAGAAACGTATTACCTAAACAATGTAATACAACGGACAAGTTATTTAAATACATTAGTGCATATAAAGATCTTCCGGCACTAGAATTGAAATCAACTTAATTATAATACACAGTGAATTTCACTTTTTATTCTCGTAATACTACTTTCTTCGGAATTTGATGCGTTTTTGAGACTCATAAAGATATCTTCTTTTATCATATAGTACAAGCTTTTGCCCACGGTTTTGCTCGCGTAAATGTCGATTTTGTCAATAACAATAATAATAATAACAATAATAACAACTTCACACATCTCACACACGGCAGTCTGATCCCAAACTAGGCAGAGCCTGTACTATGGTAACCAGACTGCTGATAAACATACTTATATATTTTTAAATACATACATATTATAGATAAATTACACCCAGACACAGAACAAATGACCGTGCTCATCACACAAATATTTGTCCTGGGTGGGAATCGAACCCACGACCTCCGGCTTAGCAGTCAGGGTCACTAACCACTAGACCAACAGGCCCGTCAAAATAAAATAAAAAAAATTGGCCGGAATAAATAGTAGCCTCTGTGCTATAATATTCAAGACTGTAATTTATCTATTTGCCAAGTCTCGTCTAGATCAAGAGAGACGTTTTCACGTGATTGAGTGACAAACATACTTACGTTTTGAAAAGTCAAAAAAGTAAAAAAAAAACTTTTACTTAGATATTGAAATCGATGTTTAAAAAAAAACATTTCACATTCAAGGTTGCACCCCTTTTAAGGGTAGTTATGCAAAATCAGTAACAACGTTAACGTTAACGAGTATTAACTGTGAGTTATAATAAAGTGCGCGGCCGGCCTATGTTTGCCTACCCCAGAATAATCCACCCTTCCGCTCCTAGTAACCTCAATAATTTCGTAAAAAGTGAAGAAGGAATTGCTTAATCCTCATTATCCTTTATTAGTCCACTGCTGGACATAGGCCTCTTCTTAGAAGGGAAGTTTTTGCCCAATATACCGCGCTGGCCAGATTATTTCGTTTCAAGTTTTCCTTCTCTTTATAGTGCTGTTGTCCTGCGTAGATTTCTGGTTTTCTGAGATACCACTGCATTCGAACTGGCCATATGGTCTGAAGCATGGCCCATGGTTTCAACGTATGATATCATGAATTGGTGACAAATTACAATATATATCAGATGGCATAATCAAAAAACGTCTAGTCATATTTAATAACGAAATGTTATACTCTTTTACGAGATGCCTTGAATATTGAAATCTTAGCCCCAGGGTTCGAAGGTGAGGTTTGAGAAATGAAGGATCCAAATTTGAAATTCGAGACTTAATTAATCAATTTTCTTGGTGATTAAATAATAGAATATTAATCATGATAATATTAAGTTGATGATCATTTGTTGTCCTGCATCACAGTTTATCCTCTTCGAGGAACCTAGGAATGATAGAAGCAAATTATCATCTTCTTTTCCAAATTTATTTAGGGTCGGCGCAATGAGTTTTATCTTCCATTCTCCTCTATCACTCGTGAGTTCACTCCTTGCTCTAGCTCTTAGCTCTTCTTTCTTCTTCTAGCTATATCCTCTTTCACGCAATCCATCTATCTTTTCTTTGGTCGTCATCTACTCTTAAATCCGTCACCTTCCATACATGATACTTCCTTTACTACATTTTACTCACCTCTGCATCACATGTCTATACCAGGATAACCTGCTGCTTTCAGGTTCCTCTAATGCAGTAATTTCTCACCTTGTCCATCTTAGTCACACCACGCATCCATCTTAACATTTGCATTTCTACATGCAGGCGTCTCTCGGCCAACACTCAGAGCCTTGTAGGATAGCAATGAAAGAAACAGTTATTGTTGTGACAATTAAAATAAACATGATGAGCAACCCTGAGTCAACACTTCGGTTCTGCATTAATCTGCTAAGAGTGCATAGAATGATAATAATAATAACTTGACACATCCCCTCCCCGGCTATCTGGACTCGAGCGGGAGGGACTAGAAGGGTGGTAACGCACTTGTGACTTTTGAGTTGCAGGTGTCCATGGACGGCGTTAGTTGCTTACCATCAGGTGACCCGTTTACTCGTATGCCCCCTTATAATATAACAAAAAAGCCTGTGCTATAAAAATCAGACTACTGATGAACATACTCATATATATCTTATAAGTAAATTCAACCCAGATATAAAACAAATGATCGTGCTCATCATTATCAAACAAATTGTGTATAATTTTCATTTATTTTATATAATGTTTTATATTATTTTTTGTCCTGTATGGGAATCGGATGCACCACCTCTGGTTTAGCAATCAGGATCTCTCGCCACTAAACCAACATGGCAATCGAAAAGTAGACCATTATTCTGTTCGCATTGTCCGGTTAGTATTTATGTCACTGCTCAGGTGTTGTACCTTCTGTCTTTAAGGCTCCCCAGTATACACAGATACAAGTAGGGTGCAAATTCTTCTACGTAATTCACAGTATAAAAGTAGAATATTAAAATAAAACATTCAAAGTTTAAGTTAGTACAGACATTTAACACGTTATTGACAAAACTTGGCTTTCGGAGAATATAAACGGTATTCGCGCACGGGCTCAATTTGTAAATTACTGATTACGGTATATTTGAAGTTAAGTTTTACATGTAAATATTGTTGAACGCAAGTAACTGTTACAAGAAATAAGTAAAGGAGTTTTCAACTTACATATACTTAGGTAGTAATATTAACCTGGGCACGCCGTCATTGCGGCGGTAAGACCCGTTATGGAGGATTGGCTCGAGAGGCGTCACGGGACCCTCTCATACCGATTGACGCAGGTGATCACTGGGAAGGGATGTTTCGGAGATCACCTGTGTCTGATCCGCAAGGAGCCAACGCCTGAGTGCCACCACTGCGATGGCCAGACCGTGGACACGGCTCTCCACACGCTGGCAGAGTGCCCGGCGTGGGTTCAGCAGAGGCGAGACCTCGTGGCGGCCATCAGAGTGGGAGTTCTCTCGCTCGATAGCCTGATTGCGGCTATCGTGCGGAGCGAGAGTGCGTGGAACTCTGCCGTCTCCTTCTGCGAGCAAGTTATGCTCGCGAAGGAGACGGCGGAGCGGGACCGGGAGAGGTTTAGAACTCTCCCGGCCCGCCAGGCCCGGGCACGGGCCAGGCAGCGCAGGCGACTCAGGCGCCGGAGGTTGCAGAACGACCTCCGTCCTCCATAAGCGCAGGCCTGGGGGTGACAGGTGAGGCCATCTGTCACCCTAGCAGAAGCAGGCCGGGGTTGCGGCGAGCGCGTTGCGAAGCGCGCTCGCTTCCAGGGAGCACAGGGAACATGGGGTTCCCTCACGGGGCGGGGGTCGTCTACTCATCTGTAGATGACCCGAGGTATGTCGGGGCACCAGGGCCTTCCTTTCTAGGGTATACCTGGTTCCCCGGCTATTAGTACCCGGCGAAGGCGTGCGGTTTTAGTCGGTTCGAGTCCGACATGCCACCACGACAGCTGGTATCCGAGGGAATTTCCGCACGGAAAAAAAAAAAAAAACAAAAAAAAAAGAAAAAAAAAGGTAGTAATATTAACCGGAGACATTTCACACATGGCAGTCTTATTCCAAATGAAGCTATGAGTGTACTATAGGAATCACACTGGTGGTAAACGTACTTTTATATATCCAAATACGTACAAATTATAAATAAGGTTACACGAAAACATAGCTCTATATATAAATATATATATATATATATGTGTGTGTGTATAGCCAAAATATCTATTATTTCTTTAAACGTACTTATTTGCACTATCCGTCAATTTTTTTAAGGATAAAGAATTTTTTGAGGGAGACATAGGCAGACCATGAATAGAATAACATGGAATGGCAGAATATTATGATACGATTTTAAGAAGAAGAACAGCGAGCATCATAATATACAACAGGAACCTGCAGAAAACTGTTAGTTTTTACTGTCGTCTCGACCGTTTGCTCGTCTCTTGTCACCGGCTGACAGTCAGCCGCGATGATACGCAAAAGCTAATAACCTAGTTATTGAAAAAAACAAACTCTATTTACTAGTACATTAAATTTTCAAATCGGCCATTTAATTTTAATAAACATATGCCCAGTGTATGCCATATGCCATATGATTTGTCTCACAATTGAGACGAATCATCAAATAGGTAAGATGTAGCCTTAGAGGGGGGCAAAGAAATATACAAATTATATACTCTTAAAACATCCGTGTGGTGACGGATTAAGAATACAGAGTGTCACCACCCCTATTCTTCCCGTGGGTGTCGTAACAACAGCACTGCAGAGAGAAGGAAAGCTTGACACAAACCCTATACCAACCCGTTTAGCCAGCGTGGTATAGTAAGCCAAAACCTCCTTTCTAAGGAGAGGCTTATGTCCAGCAGTGGACTATTAAAGGCTATTGATGATACTCTTAAAACATATTCACTTTATAGCATGATAATTTTATTAATTACTTTATAAATAAGATTATTGTCAATGAGATTTGACTCCATTTTTAGTAGAGTTAATTAGCACGTACAAGGCGTGTATAAAACAATAATAAAGAAAGCACGTGACTAAAATTTTGCAACTAGATATAGCTAATAAGATATAGATAACATACGAAATTCTTATTTCTTTCGTACAAATAGTTTGATTTAAATAATTCTTAATTATTTCTTTTCTAAGAAGAGGCCTATGTCCAGTGGACTATTAGAGGCTGTTGGCGACGATTTAATTCTTATTCAAAGTCTGGGAACCAATTTTGTAAATCCTAAACTACATATCACAATAGATTAAAATTACAGTTTTTAGTTTAAGTATTTTATTTTATATTTCAGTAATATTTGTGTTTTTTTAGTGTCACCACTAAATATTTAACCGTTTCCTGTGTGTTGTTAACTTGGTATGTGTTTTTGGACAAAATAAATAATCATTCTGTGTTGAAACAAGCCTTTACTTTGAAAAACTATACATTTGTAATTAAATCACAAAAATATTTTTTTTAAATACGTCAAGGTACTTTTGCTTATAAAACACAATAATAATAAATAAATAACCTAACACATCTCTCACACGGCAGTCTGATCTCAAACTAAGCAGAGCCTGTGCTATGCTAGCCAGATTACTGATAAATTACACCCAGACACAACAAATGAC
The DNA here is from genome assembly GCA_902825455.1 of Arctia plantaginis. Classification (NCBI taxonomy): domain Eukaryota; kingdom Metazoa; phylum Arthropoda; class Insecta; order Lepidoptera; family Erebidae; genus Arctia; species Arctia plantaginis. The sequence goes on along the minus strand of CADEBD010000275.1, from coordinate 2,085,498 downwards.
CGTGCTCATCACACAATATTTGTCCTGGGTGGGAATCGAACCCACGACCTCCGGCTTAGCAGGCAGGGTCACTAACCACTAGACTAAGAGTTAATTTAAGTAATTATAGGTTTTAGAAACTGAATTTCCGGAATAGCTCGACAATCGCCAGACTCGATGCCTGAACTATTTGCTCGGCCCACGTGCATGTTGGTTATCGTGGTATAAAGTAGCCTATGTCCTTCCTCAAAAATCAAACTATCTCCATACCAAATATCATCTAAATCGGTTTAGCGGTTATGGATTTCCCATACAAACTTCAATCCCTTTTGTCACCCCCTTAAATTATAATATTAGTATGGATTAGTATGATTAATATGTACCTACTAATCTGTACGGAACCTTCGGTGGACGAATCCGACTCGCATTTGTCCGGATTTTTTTACGTTAAGCGACTGTCGTCAGCTCTCCACAACCTAAGTACTAGACGATATCGAAGTTCGGACTTTTTAGGGCTCTACAACCCGTTAGGATGGCCATTACTGTTTGCATGGCGACCGGGACCAACTCCTTAAAATGCTCTCTGAGGGACTCACTGTGATAAGAACTGCCACCCATCTATAGACTGACCTAGCTCTAACTTAACTTTGCAATGTGCTAATCTACTCATTTCCTACTTAGATACGAGCCCCTGTAATGCATCTATAATATGTTTGTATTTAGAGATATGTAAGTGTACTTGTTAAGAAATATATGCCCTTTTGACAATAAGCTTGCCCCCTATTAAGAAGGCAATAGAAGGAAAGGCAAATCGCTTATACGGATGGATTGTAGAGTAAACAAAAGCTCCAGTAGGTCAAGGTCACATATTTGTGCTAGAATATAAAAATACATAAAAAAAACCTGAAATATTACGGAGAAGGAGAATCATATCACACACCAACAGCCTTTAATAGTCCACTGCTAGACATAGGTCTCTTCTTAGGAAGTAGGTTTTGGCCTACTATACCACGCTGGCCAGACGGGTTGGTATAGGGTTTCTGTCAAGGTTTCCTTCTCTTTGTAGTGCTGTTGTTCTGCGTAGTGTTTTCTCTTAGACGGCTCTTACGCCACGCAATAAGAATACGCTTAATCCGTCAGCAGACGGAGAAGAAGAATAGAAAGCTAAAATTAGTAAATAGTGATAGTAGCAGTAGGTATAAAAGTTGACCTTGAATGTTACGGCAAGTCTATAGAATTGCAGTTCAAGATTAATTGGTCAATTGAAAAAACTGTATGAATTATGGTCGGAACAATATTCTACATACATAAATTACACAAACATTAAACTGTAAAGAAAAAGACAGTATATTTAATTATAAATTAAGACATTTAGTTCAAAAACGCTACTATACTATGAATAACTATGTAAATGATAAAATTTAAATTTATATTTATATTATTATCATAAAGAAACTATTAATTAATAAGGCATTTAATAAAATTGATAGTTAACTTTAAATAAAAAAGTCATAGACTTCAACACCCCACATCATGGTAATAATTGAATGCACGGATGGCGAAGTGATAACCTCGCCGCTTCCTACTGCGCTAAGTGTTTTGGTTTTGATCCCCACATAGGACATCACTTTCTCTGATCCACAAATTGTTGTCCCGAGTCTGGGTGTTCTTTGTGTCCGTTTCGTGTATGTTTTAAAAGTTCCCTGCAACACAGTATTATATTCCTAGTGCGGGAGTTGTATTTTAAAAGAAATAAAAACACAGATTACGAATACAGAATGTCACTATTTATCCTAAGGGTGTCGTAAGAGCCTACTGAGGGAGCAAACTACGCAAAACAACAGCACTGCAAAGAGAAGGAAAACTTGTTTTATAGTAGGCCAAAAATCTCCTTTCTAGGGAGAGGCCTATGTCCAACAGAGGACTCTAAAGGCTGTTGATAGACAAATTATACCCAGACATAGAACCAATGATCGTGCAGACAGTTTTCAAGCAATTTTTTCGTTGCCTTTCACTGATTGACTGTGGCTACTTTAGCCCAAACGCCTTTCCCCATATTCTACTGGAGGAGACCCAACGGGTGGCCACTCACTTGTGACTCATGAGGTGTACATGCCCAGCGGTAATTAGCTACCATCAGGTTTACCCGTATATCATAATTAGAATGAATTAAATTCTTTCTCTCTCTTTTTTTATTTTTTAATAAGACAACTCCCCCATTATTAATATATTCTGTGTCGCGAGGGACTTCACAAACATCATGAAACGGAGACAAAGAACACCATGACTCAGAACAACAATTTGTGGATCACACAAAGTGTCGTCCCATGTGGGGATCGGACTCACAACACTAAGCGTAGTAGTAGCATCCGTGCAGTATAAATTGAAAAATTGGGTACCACCAGATGGTCTCTGGTGCAACTATAGAAGGTAGTGATTACGAGTTTCCCACTGAAGTGTCATTTTCTTTTCTTTTTGCTAATGGCAACCTTACGGTATTGTTTATAACGGTTGTTATCAAACACTATTGTATAACATTGGCACGCGCCAATAACAAGTTGGCCAAGGCATCTGATATTACGATACTCCCATCTGAGTGGAGTACTTTTATAGACGAATTTTGTTTTTCATGGCAGGAATATAGCAAAGGATGTACTTTTATATAAGAAATATAGTGTGAAGGAGATTGCAAGGTCTAACAATGAACTCTGTGGACATTAATTTTCAATCGTTTATAAACGTATTTTTTTCTCTTTATTTACTGCGTTAGGTCAGGTTTGATAATGCCGCTCAATTTCAAATTCACAACCATTAATTAACACTAAATATTGACTTAAATGACATCTTCACTAAGTGTACTTTTGCTATACTAGATATACAACAATACTAAATTAAAATAGTAAACTATAATTATGTAAAGTTTAATTATTATTGTTTACAGCTAATACGTATAACTTATATAATAGTCTGGCTCTGTCAAAATAAACAGGGGCACTCCAGAAAACATGAAAATTTCAAATTTTTTGATTATAATAGTTTTTTTTTTTGTTTTTTTCTATTCTAAAAGTTCCGACACGAACTTCTATGTATGTTGTATCTATAAGCTGTAGCTATAAGGTTTTTTTAACACGATTTTATTAGCTTGGTATGTATCTATGTGTGTAACAGAACTTCGTACGTTATTTTGACCCACTTCAAAACGTCTAATTAACTTGAAACTTTGCCCACTTAGGAGCGATGACAATACAAGAATTTGATCAGGTTAGTAGTACAATATAAGTAAGGGTATAGTAGGCCAAAATCTCCTTTGTAATGAGAGGCCTATGTCCACCAGTGGACTGTTAAAGGCTGTTGATGTGATGATGTGTACCAATATCTGTCAATAAAATATTTTCCGATACATTTTTACGATACAATGATTTTTCTTTTTGAACTTATAAGTTTTTTTTTATTATCTATTACTCATGGTCTGTCATTATCCCAAAATATTTTCTAATAACATAATACATACGGCCGTCGGATCTCAAATTAGACAGAGACATAGTATCCAGACTGCTGTTGAAACATATATTTATAAATACATACATGTCTGTATGTAGTGTAAAATATTTAAGAAATATATAAGTATGTTTATCAGCAGTCTGGTTACCATAGCACAGGCTCTGCCTAGTTTGGGTTCCGATGGCCGTGTGTGAGATGTGTAAAGTTATTGTTACAAAAAAAAACATAGACGCTTTACGCATTTTTCAATAGGCATATCGTCGTAAACCACGCAATGGAATTGGATGCGGTCTTCACCATTGCATAGGTTAGATACTTTTTCAAGTAAAGCAAGTAAATATATATGAATTATAATATATTATTTATTTCAATATATTCTTTAACCTCTAATTAATATATATTTTTAAGTAAAAGAAAACAATATTTAGGAACCGACTTACGTAGGTTAAACCTTAAGAGTTAATTTAAATAATATATAGACGTACTAAGCCGGGATGGGTTGCTACTTATAAATAAATTACACCTATCCCAATTCTTTTACACACTTTGTCCTAACTATGAATCGAACCGACAGTCTTCGGATTTGCAGGCAAGATTATTAACCACTGGACCAACAAGCCTGTCAGTTTCAACAATTACCTACTTTGGTAATAACGCAAAATTATTGTTTCTTTTTAGGATTGTAACAGTTTAGGATAGGTGGTTTTTTTTATTTTAGTTTTTATTTTAGACGTCGCATGCCGATAACAGAATATTTTGTAACAAAATCGATGTTTTTTTTATCGATTTCAGGTTCGAGCCCTAATGTTTTTGTTAAGCAACGAATGATATCTCGTATTACAAAAATAATACTGAACTTCTGATGTAATTAAGATATTAAACCTACTTTAAAAAAACGCATTCAAATTTCGAAATTCTATTTTTTTAAATTATGACGTCAAAATAATTTTTTTGTACACCTAAATTTAAATTAATTACTCACGGGTCTCAATCTTCGGCAGCACTTTGCAAACCATTTTTTTTTCTACCACTATATATTCCGGTTCACACTATCACACTACACAAGAGAGCGCGAGCGTCTCACACGAGGAACGACGACCCACTGCTTGGACGAAACATTCTTTCGCACAACTGACCGGTCAACAGATAAGGCGGGGAGTAACTGAAAAGCAGTGAAAAATTATAGTGAAATGTTACTAGTATAATACTTAATTCAAAATACTCTTTGTTGAGCGTTTTTTTTTTCTATTCTAATAATGGCGGACGAATGACGGATAATTCTTATAATGAATTTTAATTTGAGTAATTTAATTATTACAGTAATTTAAATACTTTGTAATAAAGTAATTACTGTAATAAAGTAATGTCACTGTAATATGTATCATCAGAGAGTAATTCATAGATAGGGCCTGTTGGTCTAGTGGTTAGTGACCTTTACTGCTAAGCCGAAGGTCGTGGGTTCAATTCCCACCTAGGACAAATATTGTGTGATAAGCACGGTCATTTTTTCTGTGTCTGGATGTAATTTATGTATATATTATATATATTTAAAAATATATAAGTATGTTTATCAGCAGTGTTGTTACCACAGCACAGGCTCTGCCTAGTTTGAGAGTCGGCCGTGTGTGAAATGATGTGAGGTATATTATCTCCGAAATAAAAATCATAAAGGGGGCTACCTTTCTAGTTGAATCGGAACCACTCGACTAGCTAAGGAGCACCCAACCTACCCAAACTTAGGTGCTTAGACTAGTCTATTGGTTTTCGGATAGGAATTTCTACTATCCTTAATTTTAATGCGGTGTTTTTATTGTATACGTAAACGTAATACGTCGCCGTATACCATACGTCGTCGTCCGCCGTACGTCGCTGCTTCTAAGAAATGCCCGCGGGATGAAGAACGGTTAAACAGGATCTTGTTTAATGAACTCCTTTTTCAATTACGAGTGCAACTCTTCCAAGGAATTACATCATTTGGCTTTCCGACAGTGACAGTTCCTTTATTTGTTACGATTTTATCCCTAACTCACTTAACCGATCATCGTAAAATTATTTTTACAGAAATGTACGAGTAGATCAAAAAGATAAGGTACTGTTCCCGTGGTATGAAAAAAATTGCTTTAAGCCACCAGAAGTCGCTGCATTTATGGAGTATATTATTATGTAATCATATGGATAGGACAGGTCTGTTGGTCTAGGTCGGAGCCGGCGGTCGTGGATTCGATTCTCATACAGGACAAATATTATGTGATGAGCACGACCACTTTCTCTGCCTGGGTATCTGTACTATTAATATACTTTAGTATTAACTTTACACTCACACTCACGTATATCACACACACATGCATATTATATGTCGCTTATCGCTGTAAATAGTAACTTATATCCTTCCTCAAAAATAAAACTATCTTTATATGAAATTTCGTCTAAATTGGTTTAGAGGTTAGTTTCCCCATTCCCTATACAAACTTACACCTCCTTTTTCACCTCATTAAAGGATGATTTCTGGCATAAAAACTTTCCTATGTGATTTCCCGGGACTCTTTAGACAAATGTCATCTAAATCGGTTAAGCGGTTTAAGCGTGAAGAGGTAATAGACAGACAGACAGACACACTTTTGCATTTATAATATTAGTTTGGATACATAAATGTGCTTATTAAGACTAAAATTATAGTTGACCATGTTGACCATCAAAAAAGGATGGGTTGAGCAGTTCAAGCGATAGTTGGAATAGGTCAGTAACTTCAACTGGCTTAAGTAGAACCCTTTTTATGTTTCACTTGTATTAGTGTAATTATAGGTATTGGAAACTGAATTTCGGGAACACGATGCCTGAACTAATTATAATATGTACCTACAAATTTATACGGAACCCTCGGTGGACGAGACCGACTCGCACTTGTCCTTTTTCAATTTGTACTATAATACTTCCTATACATCGGTGTGATTTAAAATACTTATTACTGTAGGTCATGATTATATTTGAATAAGGTTATGTGAAGTTTTGTGAAAATAAGTGCGAGAATGAATACATTTCTATGGAAATAAAACAAAAGAATTAAACTTACCTATCGATAGGCTATCTAAGCTAGTTCCTGAGATGCGCGCTACAATTAAACTACGAGAAAAACAAACTCTTCAACTTTATAATATTAGTATAGTAGTTTAGATAATTATACATCTCCATGGAATAAATAACAAAGCAACGAAAAATACTTACTTAGCACATATTTTATTCCATTAGTCAAGTCATCCTTAGTCAACCCACTCACTCCGACTAACTTTAATTTACATATATAGAGATAACCCAAGGTTGTGGTAGTATTTTTTTATGGTAAAAGGGGCAAACGAGCAGATTTGTCACCTGATGGTAAGCAACTACCGCTGCCCATGGACACCTACAGCTCAAAAGTCACAAGTGAGTTGCCGCTCTTGGAGTCCTTGGATGTTTTCTAGTAAATACTTAGATTTCACAATGATCGTTTGTTTTTAAATTGTTAAAAAAAAAACGAGTTTCGGATATACATAACATGATGCGCACAGAACAGGAATGGACGTAATGCAAGTATGCGAGGCCGTGACTCATAGGAAACTGGTGTTAAGCAGTTCATTCGTTCCCTCCCCTCACCTCTAATCCTGTGGGAGAAGGGACCCACAGACTCGCGAGTCGCAGGTGTCCATGGACCGTGGTGTTCACTTACCATCAGATGACCCGTTTGCCCGATTGTCCCTTTACGCCCTCCAACCCCTCCCGTTTATACCTTAAAAACATGTCATTTTATGTTTGTTAAAATACCTACTAGGTATTATATTTTTAAAATGAAACATCTTTGCTCTCAGTTTCCTGTAATCTTTGGATGTGATTTTGTAAAAAGAGACGGCAGTATGCAACAGAAGTAGTGGAAGTGAGCGTTATTTGATTTGACCAATGAGTTAGTCGCCACATGGTATGAGAAACGTCAGATGTTACACATGATCATCATCTTTAATAGTCCAATGCTGGACATAGGCCACACCTTAGAAATGAGGTTTGGGCTAATATACCACGTTAGCTAGCTTATATACCACGTTAGTTTGGCCAGCCGCGAGGGGGCGGCGTCCGCGTGTGCCGGACGTCGCCTAAAGAGAGGAAAATTTTGAGACGGAGCCCGCACCAGGAGCGGGCTGGCGCTAGGAGGGGTCCGGATGTCTTAATAACAGCTGTTCTCGGATCCCTCCTGTTACAGGCGCAGAGTGGCACACCGTGTGGTTTTAGTCGGTCCGAGTCCGACACACCACCCCGCCGCAAACCCCGGTGGGGTGACGGTCCGAGGGGATTTCCACACGTTAAAAAAAAAAAGGGTTTGTTTTTAGTTTTCCTTCCCTCTGCAATCCTGTTGTGATGCGTAGTTGGCTCCCTAAGTCGGATGACTACTACTGTGCGCTTTTCGAGACACTTTTTGCCCCCCACAACCAATCTGTGGAACGGGTTATCGTCTGCGGTATTTCCGGACCGATACGACCTTCAAACCTTCAAGAAAAGAGCGTACTTCTTCCTAAAAAGCCCGCAACGCGTTTGTGACTCCTGACTTGCAGACGTTCATGGGCGGCGATAGTCACTTTATATCAGGTGACCCGTCTGCTTGCCTGCCCTCTCTAACATAAAAAAAAATGGGTGGTTACACTCTGTATTCTTAATCCGTCACCACACGGACAACACATCACATGGGACGTGACTATTAAATAACAAAAGAAAAAACTGTCCTTACAACAGTTTTTTCTTTTGTTATTTCATATTATATGTTTAGTTCGATTGTAAGTTGTCTGATACATTGTAATGTTTAGCAGTATAGTAGCTGCTATGACATACGTTTATACTAATATAGTAAAATTGTAAAAAAATATATGTAGACAGCCGTGGGAAACCTATGCTTCGTCACAAATGGACTGTCTCGGCCGGAGTGATACCTCGGACACAATGAAAAAATGACAAATCAAATCGGTGCATTTATATGGATGAATATGTTACAAAGTTCTTAATAAATACCATCAGGAATCACAGCATATTCTGCCACATGGGGCGTACAAATCTTAAAAAAAAAGAAAAAAAAATTGGTTGCCTGTAAAGTCGGTATACGGGCGAAAGTTTTACGTGACAACGACTTTGAGTGGTAAAATAATTTTAATGTGAATATTCATTCGTATAGTAGGAAGAAGGATGAAATAATAGTAACAATTTAAAACATTTATTTATACAAAGAATTATATTTAAAAAAGGGACGCGTGCCTTTCACTTTTTATGTCTGTCTCTCTCGCTCTTAGGCGGGCTAACCATGCCCGAGTGGAAGGGACGCGTGCCTCTCACTCGCTCTCATTGTGAGCGCATAACGTGAGCGGAGCGTAACGCAGTTTCTTGAAGTGTCACCCGGCAAACCAATTTATAAGACGTTGTCACGTCAAAAAGGATACAGGCAGTATAATGAGCAGGATAAAATCTATGGTTGGAGACTGTCATTTAAAAAATCTTCATAGGTAGCAATATTTTTAATTTCTTCTTAAAATCGTTTATATTTTAATTGTTTATATACATCCGGAAGTTTACTGTATATTTTTGGGGCATGCGACTTCGAATATATACAGGATGTAACGTGGATGTACGTGTGCGTTTTATGCAGTCAGCTGTTAAACGTTAAGGTCATTCCCCATAGGTATCGCACAAAAGTAATAACTACATTTGTATTCTGTGCCGTCAAAGCAATATGATGTTCCGACAAAAAGCGTTTATTACAAGGAACTCAGGTCCACCCTAGTAAAGGAGCCGCCAAGACCTTGGTCGTTTGCTAAAGGATAGCTAAATCAGCGCCATCATCTCGGGCCTGCTTCTTCACATCCGTTACCTACCAGCGCTCAAGAAGTTCGAGGACAAAATTGCGCTTTCCGTCTTCTGATATAGCTCTTCTGAGACCCGAAAGACTCCTTAAAGATATTCAGATCTATTTAGTCTGTTTTGAAATGCACTTCTTTTAAAAAACAAATCTTCTTTTAACAAATATACTACTCGTACATAATATTAATTAATACTCACACACTCGTATATGTACGTTTAGTAGTGTGCGTGATCTAGATATCTAATAGGTCTTTACCTATGAAATTGCCGTTTTGTATGCAATAAGTGAAAGTACTTATTTTTTCAAACTTTTTTATTTCTGTTATTCGAAGTAATCACCCATGCAATCGACGCATCTTTGCCAACGCATTGGCAGTTTATTGATGCCCTTCTTATAAAAATCAGCTGGACGGGAAACAAACTCTTCAAAGGCATTTTGTACTGCCTCTCGGGAATTGAATTTTTTACCCACTAAAAAGTTGTCTAAATTTTGGAAAAAGTAATAGTCGGTAGGTGCAAGGTCTGGTGGTCACATCTGCAACCAGCTTTGGTCAATCGGTCGTCCCCACTGCTCCTTCACGACAACGCGCGACCCCATACTGCGCAACAGACAGTCTCCAAGCTGCAAGAGCTGGGGTTGGAAGCTCTCCCTCATCTGCCATACTCACCAGACCTTGCACCTACCGACAATTACTTTTTCCAAAATTTAGACAACTGTACTAAAACCACCATATATTTAAATAATGATTCAAACATTTCTCAATTACCAGACCCGTATTTATTTAATACTGTATTACAACTAGACGCCTTATAACTGTACTACAACATGTACTTACTAACAGATTATGCAGCAAACAACCAATCACGTCAAGAAGACAGCCGCCTTTCTATGCGTACTTTCCTATAGACACCATAATTACCTTCACCTATAACATTCATTGCGGTTTCTTAGAATTCATATAGCAATGAATGACAGATAATTTCATCTTGATACTTAAGGTAAACGGTGACATAAAAAGTTTTGAGACTTTCCATCAGGTGAGTTAGAAAACAAATACCTAATTCATTCATTCATCAAGAAAGTTGTCTAAAAATTGGAAAATTAGTATTTTTTTTGTTTATAAATACTAATCTGCACGGATGGCGTCGTGGTTTACGTAGTAGTAAGCGGCGTGGCGGTCGCCACGCCGCTTACTACTACGCTGAGTGTTGTGAGTTCGATCCCCACATAGGACGACACTTTGTGTGATCCACAAATTGTTGTTCTGAGTCTGGGTGTTCTTTGTGTCCGTTTCATGTATGTTTGTAAAGTCCCCCGCGACACAGGATATATTCCTAGTGCGGGAGTTGTCTTTTTAAAAAGAAAAAATAAACTATCCGTGTGGTGACGGATTAAGAATACAGAGTATGACAGCCCCTATTCATCCAGTGGGTTTCGTAAGAACCGCATAAGAGAGTAAGCTACGCATGACAACAGCACACCAAAGAGAAGGAAAACTTAAAACAAACTCTATACCAACCCGTCTGGACAGTGTGGCACAGTTGGCCACAACCTCCTTTCTAAGGAGAGGCCTATATCCAACAGTGGACTAGTACAGGCTGTTGAAGACCGATGATGATGAATCGTTTTAGAGCCATGGCACAAATGGGGCGGCTCATTGGAATGATACTTTGACATCCCCCTTTGCTTCTAATTCATGTTAGGTGGGGGGCGGGGGGTTTCAAGCACCTTAATAAAATAGTCCTTAATCTTGTACGTTCCACCTTACAGATAAAACAAGATATTAAAATCAGCTTTCACTTCTCATGTTCCTAGACGCCATCTAGAGATAAACTAGACGTATTTCTATAATTAATCGTTGCACAAATCAATTATAAAATATGGCACTTGTAGAGTACCTGAACTTATGACAGTAGATCTAAAGTAAGTGGTTACATTTAAGCTATAAAAAAAAGTAAAACAAGCTGACGAAAAATCGTGAAATTGATGTAGACATCTTCTCAAACAGTCTTCCAAAATTTAAAAGCAAAGTTATTGCGTCATTTGGACCTTCTTAGATCATCACTGTCTTTAATTAATTTCGGTGATGTTCTGTATGTTTTGTATATTATTATGGATATTGCATTGTAATCTTAGATGTAACTGTCGCTTACCATGCCGTGGCAACTTGTAAGTAAGACAACATTCAGAAAATATTAAAATATAATACATTAAAATAGAATTATATTTAATATATATAGTAAAACATGTTTGTAAATTATGTATTAGTGTATGTTTTGTAAGTTGTCCTAAATAAATAAATAAAAAAAAACTGCATTCGAATAATAAATAGAGTTATTTACGTATATGTAAAACACCAAAATTAACAAATAAATTCTATAGTAATACTAGTGATGCCTCATTAAATAAACAGCTATTATAAATGCCAAAGTACATACCTCTTAAGTTATTAGGGAGCGGCTGTAAGCGAACACTAATTTCGTGAACAATGTGGTGTCAAAATTCTCAAATCAAAACATATTAAGTAAATATCCAAATATATACATATTTCGAGATTTACTTAATAGTAACTTGAGACTCCTGCGTTGCAAGCGCTCATGGGCGGCAGTCGAACCGTGTGCTTGTTTGCCTCCTGTTTTTGTTTTTTTTCTGTGCGGAAATCCCCTTGGATATCACCCACCGGACTTGAACCGACCAAAAACCGCACGCCGTCTCGGGTACCAGTAGCCAGGGTACCAGGTGTACCCTAGAAAGGAAATCCCTGGTACGCTGACATACCTCGGGCCATCCACGGTATATGACCCAATTCTGTATGGGAACCCCCATGTTCCCTTTGTAGTCCCGAACGACGATCCGAAACGAGTCCCATAAAAAAATGCAGGGAAGAATAAAATATAAGGACGAAAAATTACAGTTTGTCAACGAAGAAGTTATCGGCGATGAACTTTTATTTGACGGAGCTGCAATTTTCTGTGGAAGTCTTTAATTCTTAATAATTTATTATCCTTTTGTGATATAATATTAATGCGGTTATAAAAGAGGGCTTAAAATCAGTACATCATACATATAATTAAAACAATATGGTACTAGGTATTTGCATTCTTTTTTCACAGAGATAGACCATAATGTTAAATAGCCTTAGAATAGCATAGTCCGTTAAAAGGGACTCAAACCGACTACAAAAAAAATAGGAGGTTCTGCCTCCGTCAGAATCTTTTATTTTTCATTTATATTTCAAGATTACTGGAAAACTCCTGAACCAATTTAAAAAAAAAAACAGGAAAAATTAAATGATAAAAAAAACAAAAAAAAATACATACAGTGGAACATAAAACCTCCTCCTTTTTTGAAGTTGGTTAAAAATAGAAAGCGAGTGAAAAGTGTGCAAAAGCTGAAATGCTACCTCGAGCAGGTAAAGTACGTACATAACTCCTAACCGTAGAAAATAATTAGTGGATAAAAATAAAATTAATTCGTTTATTTCGCATCATACGACAATATTTTTAACATCTCTGACATATAAATTAGGTTACATGATGCCGAAAATTGGGTTATTATAGTCGAAATGAATAGTGATTGCAATTCACTGTTTGCGGATAAAAATATACCGCGAACGGTGAACTCTTATTAAATATAAGTACTTAAATTGAATGAGAAAACGTGACATAAGATGAGACTGCCATAATTTTATAAAGGCCCCGTGACTTATACAACATTTCAGCTGGTCAAAAATATTCAGTTACACATTAGATTTCTAACAGAAAAGAAAAGGAAAGGCCAGTCAGGGATAATAGTTAATAATCACTATAAATAAATAAATTGGCGTATTGTTGTGCATTCTGGTGGATTTATTGTTCATTAGTCTTTTTTTTTTTAGAGTTCCGTACCTCAAAAGGTAAAAAAAACACCCTTATAAGATCACTTTCTTGTCCGTCTCTCCGTCTGTCCGTGTGTCACCACCGATTTTCTCAGGAACGGGCAGACCTAGCAAGTTGAAATTTATACCAGATACTGAGGTATATGGTCTCTATTAGGTGTATCAAAATCAAGGTCGTAAGATAAATTTTGGTACTTACAAATTTTCGCGAAAATCTACGTAAAATCTGGATAGGTACGGAACCCTCGGCGCACGAGTTCGACTCGTACCTGACCGGTTTTTTTTTAAATACTAAACTATATTTACTTTTCTTTATTGAGTAAAGGGCTGGAGTTATGAGAAGATATCTTGCAAACAGATGAATGGATTACTTTGAATTAGAGACACTGAGTATTGACCCGAAGATTATTAGGACATGTTTTGTTTCATATGTTGTTAAATAATTACTTAACTTAATACGTTAATACTTACTGAGTCCTCTAGTTATCATTATTACTACATAAAGAAGTTACTACATACAAAAATTGAAAAATCGCTAATGTGTGTTCTTTCTTTTTCTTTTTTTTTAAAGACAACACCCGCATTAGGAATATTTCCTGTGTCGCAGGAGACTTTACAAACATACATGAACCGGACACAAATAACACCCAGACTCAGAACAACTATTTATGGATCACACAAAGTGTCGTCCCATGTGGGGATCGGACCCACAACACTCAGCGTAGTAGTAAGCGGCGTGGCGACCACTTAAACCACTACGCCATCCGTGCAGTCAATTTTTTTTTTTTTTAAAAGACAACTCCCGCATTAGAAGTAAATCCTGTGTCGCGGGGGACTTCACAAACATACATGAAATGGACACAAAGAACAACCAGACTCAGAACAACTATTTATAGATCACACAATGTGTCGTCCCATGTAGGGATCGGACCCACAACACTCAGCGTAGTAGTAAGCAGAGTGGCGACCACTTAAACCACTACGCCATCAGTGCACTTAATATTGCTATATGGATCTTCTCGACCGGAGTAATTACAATACTTGACCGGAAATCGGCGAAGCAATTCTTTTGGTTGCTTTTAACCGAGTCGGGGGGATGACTCAAAAGTGGCAACCCACCTGTGACTCCTTGAGTTGCAGTTGTCCATGGGCGGCGGTAGTCCTTTACTATTTATACGGAGTGTCACCATCCCTTTTTATCCCTAAGGAAGCAAACTACGTAGGACAACAGCACTGTAAAGAGAAGGAAAACTTGAAACAAACCGTATACCGACCCGCCTGGTTAGCGTTTCTTTCTAAGGAGAGGCATATGTCCAGCAGTGGACTTATCCAAGCTATTGATCGATGACAAGGAAATAATGAAAAACCTCAGATGTCATATCAGTTTAACATTATTCATATTTTCCGTAACTAATTGATCTCCTCGGCATCTGTACGCTTTTATAATGGAAAATTACAATGTTATTATAGCGGTCCATTATCCTATTAAAAAACAATTTTTATGATTTGTAATTGTAATTGTTTCGTGTTATCTTATAAATGTTTTGTTGCGAGATTTATTGGTAAGTGTTAAGACACCTTATTATATAATATACTGGATGTTGTAACTTCGTACGCGTGGAATTTGAGAAACGCTGCCTTAGTGAGTTCGATTCCTGGACCGCGCAAAGTTTTATAGGGTTTTTCTGAGCGAAAAAATAGTATAAGTTACTCCTTATATAGACAACTACCTGGTAGTAAAATGTTATCAAAATCCGTACAGCCGTTTTGAAAATTACCCGGAACAAACAGACAGACAGATAAACAGACAGTCAAAAATATTTAAACTGGTATTTAGGCACAGGTATCGTGCAAATAACCGTGTGAGCATTAAAAAACCTATTATTTTGGCATTACAAGCAGACACTTCATTTGTATTTATTTGATGTATTGGTCTACAGCCTTAGTTCTCAGGATAGCGTAATGAAGAAACGCAACCTTATAGGACCATTCGGGCGAGTGTCTGTTCGTCTATCACAGTTTGTAATGTGCTTTCTTGATGATATAGAGTGCAAAAGAGTGCGAACGCTTTGCCTTTTAATGCTTCTCCAAATGTGGAGGGAGAGCAATCCAAGGGAGGGTTGGGCCCGGGAGACCAACTCGCTACATGATAAATTAAGTTGTAACTCAGTTTACTTATTAATTTCTTAGAATATAATCTAAATACCTAACGTGTGGTGACGGATTAAGAATACGGAGTGTCACCGCCCCTTTTCAGGCAACAGCACTGCAAAGAGATAGAAAACTTGGCACAAACCCTATACCAACCCAGCGTGGTATAGTAAACCATAAAATTCCTTTCTGAGGGAAGGCCTATATCCATCAGTGGACTGCTATAGAATGTTGATGAAATACCTAACAAATAATATCCTCCCATGTAACGGAAGCACACTTCACTTCCATGTAACGGAAATCAACTTGACTTTTTATCACGAATTAAAATAATTAATTACTACTAAGTTATGAATTAAATCCGTACTTCTTATAAATAAATGCGTAAGGTTCAATTTTGAGTGTGATGTTCACAGTCGATTTAACATCCAGGCACTTCAAATTCACTATCTACGGTTTGTTTTTTCAGACAGTCAATTGTTAGCGACACTAAAACCGTTGCATAATTACTATAGAATAGTATCTAATTATGTAATTTTCTTTCAAATCCAAAGTCACAATCAATTGTGTAACCTTCATCATCATCATCAGCCTATCGCAGTCTACTGCTGGACATAGGCCTCTCCCATTGCCCGCCACTTCGATCGATTTAGGGCTTCTCGCATCCAGCTCCTGCCAGCCATTTTGCGCAAATCGTCACTCCACACAGGCCTATGTCCTGTGTAGAGTCCAAAACCTGTGTAACCTTAAACGAAAATAAATGTTTTATTAATGGTTTAATATTTTTTACTGTCTGCCACTCGTTAAGTCACTTACTGGAACTGCCTTCTAAACCCGTACATCACAAAAGTGAGAAAAGCATTTCCCGTCTTTCTCACTTTATCAAGGCAGTGAAAAATTACTTTTTTATATTAACACGACTTTATTATTTCGGTGTGTATGTCACGGAATCTTCGATCGTGATTTAGACCAACTTCAAAACGTTTAATTAACTTGAAACTTAGCGCACTTATCAAGGACCGACGATAATACAATAACCAGATAAATTTCAGGATCAAAATCTTCATGATTAAGGGCTTTTTCCATACCTAAAAATACGGTAGTGTCTTTTGCTACGTACTAAGAGGCTTGCGCTTATGTAACTTACTTACTTGTTACTTTTGTAGTCTTAATGAGAAAACAATCATCATTAATGATTTAAAAATCAAAAATGAATAATAGTTAAAAAAACAAAAAAACACGCTTTTGTAACTAGACGAACTAAAAAGTAGAAAATAATTATCGTCTTTATTCGTAAAAAAGCGAGGGGCGCTTGTCAAGATATCTATACACACAAATAAATAAAATTGAATCTTCCCCTGGAATTAGGTTTACGGAGGGGATTGGGTTTACGGTAACCTCATTATTTAGTGCTCTCCTCCTCTCCTTGTCAACTCCAATTTCAGTACTACTTACCTATAGTTAAACCGCCGTAAGCTTGGCCCTCCTGATGGTTTGCGGGACGCGGGGCGGGTGATGCGCTCGGCTATACATGACACGATGTACTAACTCGATATCTTCAGATTTATTTGTTTGAGATTTAATCTACACACGATCTAATCAAAATCGAATTTATTTCCATGTATTATAATGTCAGTGTATTGTAAGTTTTTATGATTAATTGTAAAATTTAATGCTGTAAAATAATTTTAATAAAATCACCTTATCTTCATCATGTAAATTATATTCAGATACAATTTAAAAATTAAGTAAAATAATAAATATTCTTCATTGTAACTTTAACAGAAGAACCTCTGTAAGCCGAACTTCAAGTTTTTAAATCTTTTTGTGATTATCCATGTTGCAAAATAATACCGTGTGTAGCATTCTGAAGAAAAATAACACGTACAGCCATACTTTCACGTCAGTCACTGCCGGCGGACAGCGACGCAGTAGCTAATTGGTTAAATGCACCCCCGCCCCGCGTCCCCCAAACCATCAGGAGAGCCAAGCTTACGGCGGTTTAACTATAATAGGCCTATTGCCTTCAACCGAGTACTTTACGAATTAGAGGGGAAAATTGGGAATATAATGTGAGTCAGTTGATGGGATATTGGGGTATTTGGGATATGGGGATTGGGGATATTTGAGATAGTTTATATGTACGTACGACGGATGAATGAACTGAATCATTGTTTAGAATTTTCACTTTGTCATCCAAATTTTGTGTCTATGTGTGTGAATATATGTATATATATATACAGTGCACATTTGATTAAATTATTTATACAAAGTGGTCTCTGAAATAAAAACGGCGTGAGGGGTCTATGAACCACCGGTCGGAACGAATTCGTTTCGCTTTTTTTGTAGACATTAGCTATAATGTCAGAATAAGTCTTGTTACACATTTTTCGGTATCCCCATCTGCTCAGAGTGTGTAACGCGCCATAAGGAACTTCGTTCCATAAACTACCCTATGTCTTTTCCCGGGACTCGGACGATCTCTGTGCCAAATTTCATCTAAATCGGTTTAACGGTTTAAGCGTGAAGAGGTAACAGACAGACAGACGACACAAGTGTCGGAAAACGGTCTTGTTATACATTTTTCGATCTCGCTCCCATCCGCTCAAAGCGTGTAACGCGCTATAAGGAACTTCGTTCCAAAAAGCATTACTGAGCACGCAATCGTAGTTTTCACTACACCCCCCATGTTATGAAATAATTGGTTCTAAGATATTATAAAGCATGTATAATTATTATCGGTTTTACATAAGAAGTTAGTTATACAAATCATTAAGCAATATAAACCTGTATCTCATCCAAATATCACAATTGTGTCATTACAACATATTAAAATGAAATTAGTGTTTCATCCCGTGGGTGTCGTAAGAGCAAACTACGCAGCACAACAGCACTGCAAAGAGAATTAAACCTTGAAACAAACCCTATAGTAATCCATCCGGCCAGCGTGGTATAGTAGATCAAAACCTCAATTCTAAGGAGAGGCCTATGTCCAGCAGTGGACTGTTAAAGGCTATTGATGATGATGATGATCAAGGTACAAATAAATAGAAGACTTATTAAAATCGTTAAAAGGACGTAACTCCATCATGTATGTACTAAAAATAATAAAAAAGAAATCGTTTGAAAATTATGACCGTTATAATCACCGATTCTTATAAAAGCAGATGGCACGTGTAACACGTGTCATCTGCTTCTGCATCTGCATTAAAGATTTTAAATCAAATATGTTTTTGATGAAGTTTTTTATAATGGAATCATCCAATCCATTGTTACTGAGAAAATTCAGAAAAAACTAAACCCTACTTGCCATTACAGTAATATACGAAACAAAACTCTCTCTCTTTCTATCTTCACTAACTTATATCTCCCTCTCAACTTCCGTTCGCCTCGCCCGATCACACTTTTCGTAACGCGTTCGTCACGCATTCACCAGCTTACTCCCCAAGTCAAGCGTGGGTAAAGAAGTTTTACTTCCATAATAGTTCAAAAAAACTGAAAAACACGCTTTTGTAAGTATCTAAATTAAAAAATTTAGAAAATTAGTTTCTACTTTTTAGTTCGGCTAGTTACGTGTTTTTTTTTTAACTATAATTAATTTTTGCTATTTTAGTCATTTATGATGATTATTTTCTCATTAAGACTAAAAAGTAACAAGTAAGTAAATCAGTCATATGCTTCAGCACACGCCTCTTGGTACGTAGTAAAAGACACTACCGTATTTATAGGTATGGAAAAAGCCGTTAATCCTGAAGATCCTGATCAGGATAATCGGACAAATTTATCAAATTATTGTATTGTCATCGGTCATTGATAAGTTTCATTAACAGTCTTTACTAGTCCACTGCTGGACATAGGCCTCTCCTTAGAAAGAAGGTTTTGGCCTACTATACCACGCTGGCCAGACGGGTTGGTATAGGGTTTGTTTCAAGTTTTCCTTCTCTCTGCAGTGCTGTTGTCCTGCGTAGTTTGTTCCCTTAGTCGCCTCTTACGACACCCACGGGATGAATAGGGGTGGTGACACTCCGTATTCTTGATCCGTTGATAAGTTTGCAAAGTTTCAATTTAATTCGACGTTTTAAAGTGCCTCAAACTTACGTTAGAATATTCCGTTACATACATACATACAAACATACATACCATACTAATAAACGTGTTAAAACGAATTGAAAACCTCCTTCTTTCTTGAAATATTTAAACTAATGTGTTTTGCCTGATACAAAATGTATCTAGTTTAATAATAGTGAGGGAAACCGCCAATTGCCTCATGTACAGTTGTCTGTAAATTGGCATTATTTACGCACAATTATCAACTTTAGTACGAACAGTGGACAATTGCGCCTGAAGGTGTCAAGGTCAAGGTAAAGACGTGTCACCACACGTGCTCTTGACGAATAAAGGCCTTCAACCAAAGTGCGTATGGAGTATCAGAGGATAAGCGTACGAATGAGAGAGAGCCGGCTAGAGTTGAGTTAAAACGGCGTTAGGCAATTCTTTCGGAACTGGAGGCCCAACCAATCCTCCTTCTTCCCCGGTTCTGAGGGAAGAGGTGCTTGTATCCCTTGCAGGTGTCCTTAAGCATCGGTAGTCACTATGAGGAGACCCATTTGTTCGATACCAAACAGCCTATGACTGTGGCCAGTCCAATCGAAGTCGAAACTGTCAAGTAAATAATCCAAACAATCCTGAAGCAAATACAAATACTTTATATGGTTCAGACAAAGATGATTTTGTGAAATCTATACTAATAATAAAAGGTAAAGTTTGTGAGTTTGTGTGTTTGGCGTAATTTCCGATACTACTGATCCAAATTTGATAATTCTTTCACTGTTAGATAGGTATATTATCTCTGAGTGCTATAGACTACTTTTTACCTCAATAACTATAATTTTTTATTATTGTTATTAAAAAACAAGTGTTCTTATCTATGATGACTTTAAAGTCTAGTACACACAATACCATTTCAAAAAAACTGAAATTTACAAATTGGGTAAACATTATAAAAAAAAAACTGAGCACGCGGAAAAAATCTCACAGTGTGTACCTAACTCAATAGAATAATTATTCAAATTTCAATCCTACGTACTATACTAAATCAACAGCGCCACCCTTGTCCATATGCAGCGTTTACAAATATCCCTTATCAGTATCTTCTTATGGTCAGACATTAAATGCTTGTACACACATATAATCGATTTCGTGGTTCGATTCGAGTGTACAGTTCGATTATAAATCAAGAATCGAGCGAGCAATAACGAGAAGCCACGCCTTGACTTTGAACTTGTAATGGCAAGCACACAATTGTTAAGAAAATATTACTATATATAGCAATGTCAATGCTATTATTACTTGTTGACAGTTCTCCAAGGTTTTAAAACAGTGGATTGTAAATACAAGTTTAATTTGTTTGTATTAAGTTCTTTTTTAGTATGACAATTTTTAAGTAAGTATTGTGTTATATTTTTTTAAGAAAACTAGTAAATTTTGTCATAGATATTTTGTTTTAAAAATTTATAATAAGAACTTGGCAATTTATGAATAAAACTAATATTCTCCTTCTGAGGAGGACGACGAGGGTCAAACTATAGCAACTACAGAAAATAGGGATGAATATGAAATCCGGATGTATTCCGAGATATGTAGGTAAGGGTATAATGATCAAGATATTTGAATGGCTTTGAAAATGAGTGAGACATTCTTCCAAAGTTTTTAGTCTTTTTCTCTCTCGCACGTCCATCTAATCCTAAACCAATCAGAGTCTGTATCCTAAAAAGCAGTCTGCTAAAAAACTTACTTATAACAAAAAAAAATTATTTTTTTGCTCCCAGTGGGAATGAAACAGCGAGAGGGGAGAGAGGAGCACCAAGGGAACATGGGGGTTCCCACACAGGAGGGGGTCATCTACCCGCCGTAGAGCCCCGGGGTACGTAAGGGTACCAGGATTCTAGGGTACACCTCATTTCTTGTTGCTATTAAACATCTTTACTAACTCTTTTGTCAAAAAAAATTTTTTTTTTCAATATTATAAAAACTCTTTTTAATATTATTTTAAAAAGTACTACACGATCTGCTTTTTTCGTAAATGTTTTCATATAATATGTTCTGTACGGGATGTATTTGAAGACACATTGAAACAACCAGATCTCGAGTATGACTTCTCATTTATTATAATATTTATTGGTTAAATAAGATAGAGATGGGGCTACACGTGGAACATGATTACAATATTATTACTTAGGCATCCCATACACTACAGTACATTGAGAGTTTCCTACACCATAAATGTTTTCCTTCACGTGAGAACGGACAGCGACCTGCCTCATAAATCCATTAAAGAAATTAAAAATGTACTAGGTTTCATTGTAAACACGATGACACTATTTCTATATGCATATGTGTGCAGTTATTAATTATTATAATTAATAGATGTATGTGATGTGAACGTATAAACGAGTATAATACAATTATTATTTTAAGGGGAAGAAATTAGATGTAAAGAACAATATTGAATCCACAGTGGATTGACGTGACCGGAAAATGATGATTTAAAGTTTAAATAGTTTCATTATGTCTATAATAAACGATAATAATAATAACTGGAGACATCTAATGCATAAACGCCTTTTATCAGACCAGGTAGAGCCTGTACCATAGACTGCTGACCTACATAAATATATACTAGTAAATAAATTAATAATATATAATATATATAAACCACCACAAAGTCTAAAACAAATGAGAAATTATTCTGCCCATCATATGACTTTTTGTCCTGGATCTCTACGATAAGTGACTCTGCAGTCAGAATCATAAACCACTAAATAAAAAAACCCGTATAATTTAACGTTGTAAAATATTTTAAACACTGTCCGTATAAGAAGTTTTAGTGCTACTGCGTGTGACTGTACCCAGTTGGAGCTTCGGGATTCGTCGAAACAAAAGCAAACTTATTTGAAGACGTATGTGTTTGAGTTCCGTGCCCAAAAAATGAACGTACGGTTAGTTACATATGTCCAAACGTAATTGATTTTAAGTTAGATGGCATACACATCACACGGCGACGGTCAAAAAAGGTAGAAAATAACTAAATCGGTTTCTTTTTATTTCAATCTTGTGGATTTCTCAGTAACTTTAAATAACTTCACGCTGTGTCTAACCATGACACAGCAAATTACATTACGTACTAATCCTACATCATCATCAATAAAAGCCTTTAATAGTCCACTGCTGGACATAGGCCTCTCCTTAAAAAGGAGGTTTTGGCCTACTATACCACGCTGGCCAGACGGGTTGGTATAGGGTTTGTGTCAAGTTTTCCTTCTCTCTGCAGTGCTGTTGTCCTGCGTAGTTTGCTCCCTTAGTCGCCTCTTACGACACCCACGGGATGAATAGGGGTGGTGACACTCTGTATTCTTAGTCCGTCACCACACGGATTAATCCTACATCGGGCAATTAAAGTTCTGGCGCCGATTCATATTTAGGGACATTTTACAATCAAAGAGCGACTCGAATCGTCGATAGAGCAAACACGTTACATAGAGATGTGGCTTCACTCTGCATTCTCTATAGCATATATCATGGAGAGTGCTCCGAGGAATTGTTCGGACTAATACCAGCCGCAACTTGCCACCATCGTTCTACACGGCAAAATTTTCATCCTCATCACCTGGATAGTTGGCGCTCCACTACTGTGCGCTTTTCGAGACACTTTTTGCCCCGCACAACCAATCTGTGGAACTGGTAATCGTCTGCGGTATTTCCGGACCGATACGACCTTCAAGAAGAAGAGAATACTCCTTGCTAAAAGGCCGGCAACGCGTTTATGCCTCCTGAGTTGCAGACGTTCATGGGCGGCGATGGTCACTTTCCATCAGGTGACCCGTCTGCTAGTCTGCCCCTCTAACATGACAAAAATAAACTCAACATCAATTGGGTCGCGTTCTATCAGCTATAATTACCTCGCCTAGTTAAAGGATCCTTTTTTTGTGTTGGAGGAATATACATATTGGGCGACATGAGTTTATTATACACGTAAATTAAATTTGTTCGTGGCTCCTTTCTGTTGTGTGTCCATGTAGTGACGGATTAATAATACGGAGTGACCCCACCCCTATTCATCCCGTGGGAATCGTAAGAGTCGACTAAGGAAGCAAATAACAGCAATGCAAAGGGAAGGAAAAATTTAAACCAACCCTATTCCAAGCCGTGTGATTTGCGTGGTGTAGTAGTCCAAAACCAAGAGCCAAAATGTCCAGGAGTGGACTATTACAAATTATACATGTGTGTATGTATAAGTGTATATGTATATATAAGTACTTATGTATTGTATGTGTTAGTATCATTATTAATCAGTCATCATTGCATATTATTATCATTATTACTTGTTAATGTATTATTTATTAAAAAATATTACTACTTACTTACTATTTGATATCCTATATATGCCATATTTTTCATTAAAACACATTTTTAATTTCTGTGCATCTACCATGTTTTAACTCTACATCGTCCTAAGGTTGAAAATATAAATAAATAAATAAAAATAAATTTCTCTTCTGTTACTAACCCAGTACTAAACATCGTATGGACTGTCTTTACTGACTTTACAAACATACACGAAACGGACACAAAGAACACCCAGACTCAGAAAAATAATTTGTGGATCACACAAAGTGTCGTCCCATGTGGGGATCGGACCCACAAAACGGCGTAGTAGTAAGCGGCGTGGCGACCGCTTAAACCACTACGGCATCCGTGCAGTCAAACGTGCATTTGTTTATTGGTAAATTTTCTTAAAAGTTTAAGTGAGCACTCGGCAAGTTACCTCGACAACAGCAATAAAACGTCACAACTTAATGACATTTCAGTAATATAATATTAATGTGCAGTGTCGCCGTAAGTCAGGAATCGCCAGCACTGGACTAAACCGCATTCCTGGGAGGAATAGCCGTACAGGGCCGGACAGGCTGCGTGAGTTTCTTGCGATCATTCCAGGTCGTACGTAATACGCTTTGAGGAATCGATGGTGTACCTTGGTAAGAAAAAAATACATATATTTTACACGTAACAGTGTCTTTGGGAATATTGCTTTAGTCTTAAATTGATTAAAGGTTCTTAATGTTATGACATTAAGAACTTTATTTAAAATTTGGAAGAAAGTAGGGTATTTTACACTACGAGTATAATAATAAAAAGCAGAACCTTAAAATAGTTCAGGCAACCGGATGCTAAGATTCATAAAGATTATTTGATGTGAATTATGATTAGTATTAACAGAAGAAAACTTTTTTTTGGGATATTATGATATAATTATGTAAAATATTATATGGTACTTTCGGAAATCTGACACACAATGCCATCTGGTTTCAAACTAAGCAGATTGGTTGACTGATAGAATACTTTAAACTTTATTTTTGTAATATATATATATATACATATTATACATAGAAAACACCCAAACTCCGAAACAAATATTTGCAGATCATACAAACATTTAGTCCGACTCAGACATCGACCCGAGACATCAGCGCAGCAGTCGCATACGCTGCCACACAAACTTAATAACACCATCGTAAACCTTGGAAGAACAAACACAAGAGGGGGAGGGGAGGGGGAGGGAGGGGAGCAGGAGTTCTGATTCTTGAGTTGTAAATGTCTATGGACGGCGGTAATCATTTACCATCAGATGTTCTTCGAGATCCATTCAGTTGTTCATATAATACATAATCGAGTAATACAGTAATTGAAATTGAATTTAATAAATCAAAACTTTGGCTTTACGAGGGCTGCTACTACTACTGCTACTATATATCCGGAACTGGCCAGTTATAGAACAATAATAAAAAGTAATTATTATATTTAAAAATGGAACTCTTTGACTGAAGAATTCAATTGGTTTCATGTGACTATCATTTATTTATCCTTTGTGACGTTATTTTGAAAATTACGTGTCTTTATCACTATGGATTTAACTCGTGAAAATTTTCGTGATATGATTTATTACGATTTTCGGCGAGGGCTAAAAAACAGTGCATCAACCATAACGGCAAATATTTAAAAAAGCAATAAAACTATACTATACAATCCTATATGTTTGTTTCCCTTTGTTATTCCGGATACATAAATAGCAGCCCTCGTAGTAATAGCCTTAAAAAATTTATTATCTTTACTACTTCCCTGAAGATAATGTCTGAACACGGGCCTACTCTAAAGCCAATGATCTCAGCAATTCAAAATAAAAATACTTCCAGACTATTTATAGACTTCTACTTTCTCGCAGTTATTTTATAAATAGGTACTAATTCTAGTCGGCTGGATAATTTACTACTGGTTACCTTTAAACGACTTTATATGGGAGAATTAAATTCTACGAGGACTATAAATTACAGCGCCTTATCGAGAAACTCATCTAATGGTCATTGATCTCTGGACTTTAGAGGGTGCTTCGTAATAACCTCACTGATGTCTGATCCAGAACCATACTGCTGGTAAACACACTTAAATACCTGTGCCCAAATAAATACATATTAAAGATAAATTACATCCAAACACGGCACTAATGTTCGTGCTCATCACAAAATTTGACTGCACAGATGGTGCAGTGGTTTGAGCGGTCGCCACGGAGCCGCGTCCTACAGTTGTGGGTTCGATCCCCACATGGTCCGAGTGTTTTTTGTGTTCGTTTCATGTATGTTTGTAAATTTCCCCGGAACGCAGGATATACATTCTTTCCAGATCTTCTCTGGAATGCTCTCCCTGCTGAAATCAAGATGTCCACAAACCGCCTTGAATTTAAGACAAAAATACGCGTTCTTCTTTGGAGAGAATTTCAGAATAGTCATAACGCTAGTACCCGACTGTGTATTTTTATATTACATTAAATTTATGTATGAATGTGTATTTATCAGACTTCAATTATGTTAAATTTATAATTTTATTTTGCACCTACTGCATCATATTTCTGTCTGCGCAATTCCTACATCAATCTGGTTTGGATTCAATGTTTCCATCAGTGCTTTTCTTTCTCTTCGGTTCTTGACGCATTCCATTAGCACGTGTTGTACATCCTCTTCCACTCCACATAAGTTGCAATACGGAGAATTTTTCTTTTTCATTAGGTATGCAAATTTATTAGATGGAATGTGTCCAGATCGAAGTCTTAATAACATTTTTATATGGTTCCTATTAATGTTGCATCCTATAAACCATGGTATACAAAACGACTCAGATTGTAAAGTGCTGTACCAAATTCCTTTCATTTCAGATTTTTCTTTAAAGTGTCCATCTATTATAATTTAGTATTTTAAATTTATGTAGTACTTCCGAATAATCAGGTAGAATATTAAATTCAACTCCCTGTGAGCAACCCTTTTTAGCCATTCTGTCCGCTTCTTCGTTACCATGTAATCCAATGTGAGCCGGAACCCATTGCAACCTCAGAGTAATTTACTTAAAGTCCTCCCTATACTATACATCTTTAGAATTTACATGAACAAGTTTTTAAGTATCTTATTCTATTTGACTGCCTCGGTAGTGCAGTGGTAGCGTTTGCGCCTGCCGTGCTGAGGTATCTGGTTCAAAAGGTCAGACAAAATTTTTGTATGACCTGCAAATATTTGTTTCGGAATTTGGCTCTTTTCTACGTATTTTTTTTTTATTTTGTTTTTTTTTTACAACTCCCGCACTAGGAATAAATCCTGTGTCGCGGGGGACTTTACAAACGTACATGAAAACGAATACAAAGACCACCCAGACTCAGAACAACAGTTTGCAGATCACGCAAAGTGTTGTCCCGTGTGGGGATCGGACCCACAACACTCAGAGCGGTAGGAAGCAGCGAGGTTACCGCTTAAACCACTACGCCATCCGTGCAGTCAGTATGTTAAATACATAAGAAGAAAAAAAGTGTATAAGTATTCTATCAGTCAATCTAGCTTTCATAGTACAAGCTCTGCTTAGTTTGAAACTAGATGGCGTTGTGTATCACATATCTGAAATATTATTATTATTTCAATTCTGTATACATGAGAATCTTTATTTCCTAAAATTAATCTACAATTTATTGTATCGTTCTTTTGAACTAAAAATTGAGTTATTGTAGAAACTTAGGCGTAAAACTAAATAAATATTAAACTAATTTAGTACATTATAATAAAAAAATCTTATTTAAAAGAAGAAAATAAATAAATTCTACTTTAGATAAACTTGTATCGACAGACCCGTCACCATTATCGATAATCCTAAATACAAATAAAAATCCACTTAAAAACCATTGAAGAAAGTTCATTTTCTAATAATGTTACCCCAGAATTTGTAAGTACATAGACATATAAAAATATCTTCTCTGAATTCGCAAATATACTTGCGGTTTCTAAACTGCACTTTCTCCGACCCAATGTGGAATGAGGTGAGTGGAATTCTAACAAGTGTCCGTGATCTTGACCTGGAGAGCAATCGGTCATTTCTTTAATTATGTATTTGTTCAACAACTTACAAATAAACAAGTAAAAGTAATTTTTATACAACAACTAGCTGACCCGCGCAACTTCGTCTGCGTCTCTCAATAGTAATAAATTTTCTCCGTTTTTGAAACATTCTTCATTGGTGCTCCGCTCCTATTGGTATTAGCGTGATGATATATAACCTATAGCCTTCCTCGATAAATGGGCTATCTAACACTGAAAGAATTTTTCAAATCGGACCAGTAGTTCCTGAGATTAGCGCGTTCAAACAAACCAACAAACAAACAAACTCTTCAGCTTTATACCTACTCGTAATATTAGTATAGATTTGAAGAGTAGACGTGACTTGTTTTTTGAAGAGAAACTTCTTTAGAATCGTTTTGATTTGAAACTCGATGAAACGAAAATGCGTCACGATAAAGAAACAAACACATAAATGTATAGGATTAAGTCGTCGAGAGAATGAGATAGAATACATTAGACATTCTTTTTTTATAAGAGTTGAGATTTTGACGGTGTGAATATTTTTATCATTTTATTTAATGCTAGCTGGTACCGCGACTTCGTTCGCGTGGAATTTTCAAAATGCTGCCTTAGTGGGTTGCATTCCCGGGCCTGGCAAAATTTTATAGGGTTTTTCGGAGATAAAAATTTTTTTTTTTGATGTTTCACTTCTGCCGTGTACACACAACCTTTTTTTATACACGATTTAAAAAAAAAAGAAAAAGGTTACGATATTTAAATGTTAAGCTAGCGATAGTCTATGGGTCGAGTTTCAACCGTTACTAATAGGTATCTCGTTTTATTTCCGTGACCAGTATAACTTGATCTGCCAATGCAGAGACTTATGCACTATGACAGATCAAAATATATAAAAAAAGGTTTAGCTTTTAGCTATATGTAGCCGTTTTATATTATTTTTATCTTAATAATATAAGTAGTAATAACATAGTAGGCCAAAACCCCCTTTCCAAGGCGACAGTTATGTCCAGCAGTGGACTATTAAAAGGCTGTTGATGATGATTATGATGATGATGATAACATAAACTGTTTTAGAATTTTATCTTTCTACACTTCTGTTATTTATAAATTTTAAATATGCCTATTAGTCCGGTCAATATAGACATTTGAAATAACAAAAATACCCGGAAAGCCAAATATTGGTGGAGAGCTGGGGTTTACCATTACAAATAAAGTTTTAAAAATCCCTACCTACGGACAATAGAATAGCCAAATATTTTTCAAGGCCACATCGGTAGAGGGGATTGAGCTAGGGACTGACTATCTTTTGAATAAATGTTTTCAGGATAGTATAATATGTATAAAAGGGACACAGATAGGTATTTATAATTGTCTTAAGTGCCTGATATGTATATGCGTGGCTTATATGTGCATATCATGTGACTCTTAGAATCGCGATATCTCAGGAATGGAAAAATCAAAAAGACCATTTTTGTAGAAAATTTTAAGATCTACAACTTTGGTTTGAGGTTCTTTTTTGATAAAACTTACCGTTTTCGAGAAAAATCCAAAAAACCTCACATTTTGACCTTTGACCCCGAATAACTTTTGTAGCACACATAGGATCGATGGGGATTTTTAAAACTTTATTTGTAATGGTAAACCCCAGCTCTCCACCAATATTTGGCTCTCCGGGAATTTTTGTTATTTGACAACTATTTTTATGTCTAAATTGACCGGACTAAATGTTCTTACATTCCTGTCCCTGCGAGTTTTATTTAAAAATGCGTTCAAAGAATTCTATCCATATATATATAAATACAAATAAATAAAATTGGAGTGTCTGTTTGTAATATTAAAATAACCGCTTTTTACTAAATGCATATGTATGTTTACACGGTACATATGCCAAAATAACATTTTTTAAAATTTTTGTCTGTCTGTCTGTCTGTTTCTCTCTCTCTGGAACCTCTGGACCGATTTCGACGGGACTTTCACTGGCAGATAGCTGATGACATAAGAAGTGACTTAGGCTACTTTTTTTAGACTATCTTCGCCCCGCGGCGTTACCCGCGGTAATAACAACAAACGCGGGTAACACCGCGGGTCTCAGCTAGTATATTATAAATGTGAAAGTAAGTTTGTTTGTTACGCTTTCACGCCTAAACCACTAAACCGATTTTATAATTTTTTTTCACCAATGGAAAGCTATGTTGTCAACGAGTAACATAGGCTGCTTTTTATACTTGGGCGGAGTCGCGGGGAAATGCTAGGTGTGTATAAATTTTTCAATAGCTAGCTAGATAAAAAATACGAATTATATTACTACGAATAAGGTTTGAAAAAAGTGTGGTAAACACTTAATAAATACACACTTAAAACACTTAACACACTCTATCGACGTATGACGAATTCGGCGTAAGCTCACAGCAAGTAAAAACTCGTCTGTGTTATGTTTTGAAGGAAGTCCTTCAAAACTTGAGTATTCGATTTCAATTCAAGTGTATATCACGGAGACTACACCGACTGTCACAGTAGTTTAAAAAAAACCCGGTCAGGTACGAGTTGAACTCGTGCGCCGAGGGTTCCGTACCTACCCAGATTTTCAAGTCAACGGGAACTACCATATAGGTTTTCGACCCACAACCTATAGGGTACTTCGGTTGACCTAGAATTGTCAATTTTGGTTAAAAGCACTTGGATCTTACAGCACAAGTAAAGAGAAAATTCTGAAAATTTAAAAAAGTTGAAAATTGAGGTAACTTTTGGTACTTACAAGTTTTCGCGAAAATCGAAATTTGCCCATATCTTTTTATGGTGTTGACTCAGGACCTTGATTTTTATACACCTGATAGGGACCATAGACCTCAGTATATGGTATAAATTTCAACTTGCTAGGTCTACCCGTTCCTGAGAAAATCAGTGGTGACACACGGACAGACGTACAGACGGACAAGAAAGTGATCTTATAAGGGTTCCTTTTTTACTTTTTGAAGTAGGGAACCCTAAAAAGTAATAAGTTAGCACATATTATTTCATTTACGGCCGTTTTAGAATTGAGATTGCCTCGGTGGTGCAGTGGTAGCGTATGCGACTGCTGTGCTCAGGTCTAGGGTTCCATTCTAAGTCAGACCAAATGTTTGTGTGATCTGCAAATATTTGTTTCGGAATTTGGGTGTTTTCTATGTAAAATATGTATGTATTTACAACAAAAAAAAACATATAAGTATTTTATTAGTCAATCTAGTTTTCATAGTACAGGCTCTGCTTGGTTTAAAACTAGATGGCGTTGTATGTCAGATGTCCGATTTTTTTTTTAAATCTCGAAATAGGCAGAAGCCTCTGCCAAGTAGAGTAAACATGCTGCTGATAAACATATATACTTATTTTTTACGGGTAGTATTACGGTCATCCGTGTCCGGTCGTCCGTGTGGTGACGGATTAAGAATACAGAGTGTCACCACCCCTATTCATCCCGTGGGTGTCGTATGAGGCGACTAAGGAAGCAAACTACGCAGGACAACAGCACTGCAGGGAGAAGGAAAACTTGAAACAAACCCTATACCAACCCGTCTGGCCAGTAGGCCAAAACCTCCTTCTTAAGGAGAGGCCTATGTCCAGCAGTGGACTAGTAAAGGCTGTTGATGATGAGTATTACGGTAAGTATTAAGTACCTACATACCTTTGAAATACCTGAAGTTTATTGATAAACATCCATACTAATATTAGGTCTTTACCTATGAAATTGCCGTTCTGTATGCAATAAGTGAAAGTACTTATTTTTTAAAACTTTTTTATTTCTGTTATTCGAAGTAATCTCCCATGCAATCGACGCATCTTTGCCAACGCATTGGCAGTTTATTGATTCCCTTCTTGTAAAAATCAGTTGGACGGGCAACAAACTCTTCAAAGGCATTTTGTACTGCCTCTCGGGAATTGAATTTTTTATCCACTAAAAAGTTGTCTAAATTTTGGAAAAAGTAATAGTCAGTAGGTGCAAGGTGTTAAAAAGATGGTTTGTTTGTTACGCTTTCATACCAAAACCATTAAACCGATTTTAATTCACCAATGGAAGGCTACATTATCAGCGAGTAACATAAGGTACTTTTTACCGCGATGACCGACATACTCGGCGGAGCCGCCGGCAATAGCTGGTATACGATAAATATGAAAGTGAATTTGTTTGTTTCGCTTTCACGGCTAAATCACTGTACCGATTTTTAAAATTCTTTCATCAATGTAACCCTACATTATCAGTTACCATAGCTAGCCTCCAAAGTTTCGCATTTATTTATAATAGTGGTAATATAAGACTAAACTTATGATTGCCCTGTTGGTCTGGTGGTTAGTGATCCTGACTACTAACTCAGAGGTCGTGGATTCGATTCCCACTCAGGACAAATAATTATGTGATGAGCACGATCATTCTGGGTTCTGTGTCTGGGTGTTATTTATCTCTTGTACAAATATTTGAGTATGTTTATCAGTCCTGTTGCCACAGTACAGGTTCTGCCTAGTTTAAGATCGAATTGCCGTGTACTACACATGTCACACACATGTAAAAATCTTTAAGTTAAGAAACTTAAATGTAGGCCTTAGTCGATACGATCAAACGCAAAAACTTCAGGCAATATTTTATCTAGAGCTCGGAGTTGTCTCTGGTTACCATGAAGTACGAACAATTTTCTCCGACCTAACCTACTTTGTTTGTGTGTCTATGTCAATTTATGGTAACGATGTCTATAACTACTAAGTAATGAATACGCTTTTATGGTGGTATGGAGAGTTCATCCTCTACAACATACTGTGTTCATTTATTTATTTTCTACTAGCTGGTACCCGCGACTTCACTACCAGTGGTATGGTAAAATCAGTTTGATATTCAGCGTGAGAAAGTCGCTGAGCCAATTGTGCATGACGCATCGACACACTGCGTTACACGTTACATATTCTATCACATAGCGTGGCGACGCGTCGCCTCGCCAACAGCCGGTATGGCCCTAGACGATACACAATAAAAATCAATAAGCGATTAAATTCTTTACAAAGTCCACTATTTTCCGTCTCCTTGATTTCTTTAGCAGAGATTAGTGTAAGCATTGACTGGAGTTAGCTTGTGTTGCGCTTAATTCGACTTTGATTTTCCATAACTTGGGTTTGTGCTTCATATGCACAAAGGAACTCAATATAATAAATTATCATTAATTATATTCTAATACATATTTGTTTGATAAAACGGTTCATCGCTTATTTTGACTTCGATTTAAAAGCAATGTAACACATATTTATTAAATAAATAACTCGTGCGCCTAACTAATCTGTAAGCACCTTTATTTAGCATAAATTCTCAAAACTCTTGTACTTTTTCATTGTAATCGCAGTAAGTATAATTTAGTAGCCTGTTGGTGATTTAATCATTTTCATTTGAAGTTCGGAAGGTATGAACCGGTACGTAAGTTGACGAGCCGCTTCCATTTCTTGGTAAGAGGGTGTGCTAAAAATAGGTTAAAGAAAGTTTTATTATGCTCAATACCCATTGTGGAATGCAATATTTATTGCATTCCACAAAGTTTGCTTTGGTGATAACTTACAAATATGAGATCAGATCATCATGAATAGAATAGAATAGCTTAAAAAATGTTATAAAAGACATAAAGACATTCAAATATTTGCATTAATCAAAACAACTTGCATAAAAAAATGGTTTGCTTAATTAAAAATAAAGTTACTAGCCTACGAAGAAAAAGTAAATTATAACTTAAAATCATAAATAATCATTAATTTTATTTTTTCTGGTATTATTATTCTCTTAATAAAGTGTTTGATAATATGACGTGACGAATTAATTATATTGATTTGTGACATGCATGTATTTTCTATGGTAATTGTATTTCCTTTACCTATTATTATTTTAAAATCATTTTGTTGGTAAGTTTCATGTATTGTAATAAAATATATTTTTATTTATTTTATTTTACAACTTTATGCACTTGTGTATATCGGCGGACTTAATGCCCAGGGCATTTTCTACCAGCCAAGCTTTGGGTGGTGTAGATATCTGGTGAGGTAGGTGCACCGAGGTTACAGTTGTAATAGTAGCATTGTATATAGTTTCAACTAACTAATTGTACACTGTAAATAGAGAGGTGTACTATCGAGTAGGTGCTAACTTTTAAACTTTCGCGTTCCATGATAATTAATATTATTTTAACGGGCATTAACGCGATCTCTTATCTCTCTATCTCTATCTCTTATCTCTATCTCCCTCTTAGGCTGACAGCCTGTGACCACGGCCGGTGCAACCTGGTCAAAACGTCAGGCAAACCAGAGGTAGGTAATACCCTAAATAAGAGATCGCGTTAATTCCCGTTAAAATAATATTAATTATCGAGTAGGTGATTCCACCAACTGAAGAACATAGCTATGTACCTACATGGTTTTTCTTAAACTGACTCTTTCGACATCACTCATTTTTATTATGTACTATGAAATTATAATATGGAAAATAATGATATTATCTATACAAATAAATAAAATTGGAGTGTCTGTTAGTAATATTAAAATAACCGCTTTTTACTAAATGCATATGTATGTTTACACGGTACATATGCCGAAATAACATTTTTTACAATTTTTGTCTGTCTGTGTGTCTGCCTGTCTGTCTGTCTGTTTGTTCCGGGTAATCTCTGGAACGGCTGGACTGATTTCGCCGGAACTTTCACTGGCAGATAGCTGATGACATAAGGAGTAACTTAGGCTACTTTTTTTAGACTAGCTTCGCCCCTCGGCGTTGCCCGCGGTTATAACAACAAACGCGGGTAACACCGCGGGTCTCAGCGTCCGTTATTAATAAAATTACTAGAGATGTCAATAACTAATAAAAAAAAAAATTGGTTGCCTGTAAAGTCGGTATACGGGCGAAAGTTTTACGTGACAACGACTATGTCTGTCTCTCTCGCTCTTAGGCGGGCTAACCATGCCCGATTGGAAGGGACGCGTGCCTCTCACTCGCTCTCATTGTGAGCGCATAACGTGAGCGGAGCGTAACGCAGTTTCTTGAAGTGTCACCCGGCAAACCAATTTATAAGACGTTGTCACGTCAAAATAAGTCAGTTCATTCAACTAGAGTCGTTTTAGTCATTCTCTCAGGTATTCTAATGAAGTAATTGTTATGTTTGTTAATAAAATACATTGAATTTTGTTTCATTTTTTTCGGGTAATTTATCATAAATTTATGATGTTCGGTAAAGGACATTTATCAATGATGAAACTGAGATATTGTAAGAATGCCGTAAGAATTCATTAGAAGCTTATGTTATCAGAATCCGTTTAAGAGTCATGTTTCATCACGTATGGGCTTGCTCCATCGGAGTGATACCACAGAAAACCAATAGTAACCAATTGCGAGGTCGCACTGAAAGACCAGTAAAGCATTTCAAACTCTTGCTCTCTTGTTGTGAATATCACAACATGGCGGTTGTCACTTATCATCACAGGCCTCATCTGATCCCCTACACCAAAAAGAACATCACCATTTCAGCTACAAGACGTCAACTGCTGTGAACAAGTCTCTCTCGAGGTCTTTAAATACAACGGTTTTTATGTTCCCTTAGTGGCGTTTAGAGATATGCGAGATTAAAAAAATGATAAATTAGTCTCAATAACTTATAACTTTCGCAGTTCTTGATAATTGACGATAATACCCGGAATTAATGCAATGATCGATAAACACAACAATCATAAAACAAAGTGTTCTTTCTTAACATCATTGAAAGAATATATCCATATCCATACTATTTATTTATAAATTAGAAAGTGCGTCTGTCTGTCTGTTTACCTTCACGCTTAAACCGCTGAATCGATTTGAATGAAATTATATATAGAGATAGTCCCAGTCCCGGGAAAGGACATAGGGTAGGGAGGTAGGGTAGGGTTTTATCCCAGAAATCATCCTTTGGGGGATCAATAACCGCTGAACCGATTTACACACATCTATACTAATATTATAAAGCTGAAGAGTTTGTTTGTTTGTTTGTTTGAACGCGCTAATCTCAGGAACTACTGGTCTGATTTAAAAAATTCTTTCAGTGTTAGATAGCCCATTTATCGAGGAAGGCTATAGGCTATATATCATTACGCTAAGACCAATAGGAGCGGAGCACCAATGAAGAATGTTTCAAAAAACGGAGAAAATTTATTACTATTGAGAGACGCAGACGAAGTTGCTCGGGTCAGCTGGTTTACGATAAACGTAACCTAAACTAAAATCACTCTACAATTGGTTCGTAAAGATTTAAAGTAAGTTGTCACAGAATAAATATTTAAGGATTCTAGTGTGTGCACTATGAGTTAAATAATTAACAGTTTAATTAGCCTGACTCTCTCGTCGTTGTTTCCCTAACTGCATACATTTACATATTTATTTAAAAGTCATTAGGTACGGATTAAACGCCTGTATAGAATAAATCGACTATACAAGTGTTAGTAGGGTATTCATTAGAGTTAACAGGAACTTTGATACATATACATACGAATATTATAAATGCGATAGTGTGTCTGTCTGTTACCTCTTCACGCTTAAACCGCTGAACCGATTTCAATGAAATTTGGAATAGAGATAGTCCGAATCCCGGGAAAGGACATAGGGTAGTTTTTATCCCAGAAATCAACAGTTAAGGGGATGAAAAAGGGAGTGGAAGTTTGTAAGGGGAATCAATAACCGCTAAACCGATTTAGATGACATTTTGTATCTAGATACTTTGATTCTCGAGGAAGGACATAGGCTTTTTACCGCGGTAACCGACATTTACGATAAATGTAACCTAAACTAAAATCAATAAACAAAATAAATCTTCCTCCAAGTATAGTTCCTTAGTAGTAAATATTAGTCTACAATGAAAAAGTAAATCTTCCTCCAAACTAGGTTGGGGTCGGCTTTAAGTCTACTGCGATACGGCTGAACTTCGATTTTTATTGCCATGACTGCCAACAGACCTGAACAACCAAAGTACTAGGCGATATCGAAGTTCTTTAGAAAAACTGTTCCAAGTACCCGTAACGATTGCCATAGATGTTCAGATGGCAACCGGAACCGACGCGACGTCTTAACGTGCTCTCCGATTCACGGAGTGGTATCTATGTATTAAGAATGGTCACCCACCCATAGTCTGACTTGGGTAGCATTGCTTAACTTTGCAATGTGTTATTTGTGTGTTTGTACTAGCCCCTAGTTAATTACAAACATAGATATTATAGATAAATTCATTTTGCACCTACCTCCTTTCTAAGGAGAGGCCCATGTCCAGCAGTGGACTGTTAAGGGCTGTTGATGATGATGACTAGCCCCTCAGGCCAAAACAAGACTTACTTGTCGTGGTCTATATAATTATATTATATAATTAATTAGAACTAGTATTTAAAAAAAAACTGGTTTTGCAGCACATGTGTTTTTATACCATGCTATAAAATAAATTTGTATTTGGAATTCCAAATAGTTTAACTTGATTTATTTATTTTATTTTGATTCGGTATCGGATTATTGGCTTAGCCACGAGCATGACAATAAATAATAAAAATATAATACCAATAAATAAATTAGTTTCAATAACTAACTAATAACTTTCGAGGTAGTTAATTTGTGATAACATTAAGGGGGATTAGTGCAATTATTTACACAAACATAGATATTATAGATAAATTTATTTTGCACCTACCGCATCATATTTCTACATCACCTGAAGGATGACTCGGAGAGAATGCCTCATGGTATTAAGTCCGCCTTTGTACAACATGTGCATTAAGTTTTAAATAAATAAAAAAATAACACCCACACACAAATCATCGTAATCCGCACATAATATTTGCACAGTTTGACATCGAACCCAGATCTTCTATCTTAGTATTCAGGATCGTTAACCACTTTACCAACAGGTCTTAATAAACTTCTCCCGTATCATATTAGAAACATAATAATAAGTGAACATATCAACAGAAATGTTAAAAGCTAAGATATTTCCAACCATATCCGATTAGTAGGTATTATGATCCAGGGTGCCGCTCCACAAACACCCAGACAAACAAATATTTGCACCATGCAGGTATTGACCCCGCGACCTTTGGCACGGGTGCACGCGCTCGTCCCCTGCTGCGTCATAACGATGTTTCTTTTTACATTTGTTAGTATTCCTTGGAATTGTATTCTTGCGGTTATTTTTATTGCTTAGCTGTCATACAGTAATAAAAGATTGTTTTTCTACATACATTTGTGCAGAATTCAATTTTTTATATTCATAGTGTGCAAATAGAACGTAAATATGTATGTTTGTGTATATATAATAGGTCTTTCCCTATGAAATTGCCGTTTTGTATGCAATAAGTGAAAGTACTTATTTTTTCAAACTTTTTTATTTCTGTTATTCGAAGTAATCACCCATGCAATCTACGCATCTTTGCCAACGCATTGGCAGTTTATTGATGCCCTTCTTGTAAAAATCAGCTGGACGGGAGGCAACAAATTCTTTAAAGGCGTTTTGTACTGCCTCTCGGGAATTAAATTTTTTACCCTCTCAAAAGACACAAAAAACACTATTTTTTGGAAAAAGTAATAGTCGGTAGGTGCAAGGTCTGGTGAGTATGGCGGATGAGTGAGAGCTTCCAACCCCAGCTCTTGCAGCTTGGAGACTGTCTGTTGCACAGTATGGGATCGCGCGTTGTCGTGAAGGAGCAGTGGGGACGACCGATTGACCAAAGCTGGTTGCAGATGTGACCACCAGACCTTGCACCTAACGACTATTACTTTTTCCAAAATTTTGCCAACTTTTTGTGGGTAAAAAATTCAATTCCCGAGAGTCGGTACAAAATGCCTTTGAAGAGTTTGTTTACAAGAAGGGCATCAATAAACTGCCAATGCGTTGGCATAGATGCGTCGATTGCATGGGTGATTACTTCGAATAACAGAAATAAAAAAGTTTGAAAAAATTAGTACTTTCACTTATTGCATACAAAACGGCAATTTCATAGGTAAAGACCTATTATATATTTGTATAGTGTGTAGTATGTAATTTATGTATGTAGTGTTATGTAGTGTATATTTTAGTTGACTAGTAATGTAACCTATGTGCGCCAACCACTCACGATTTCTACCCCACCTAAAGGTTGACTGGAAGAGAATGCCCTGGGAATTAACTTTTTTTTTTCTTTTGAAAGACAACTCCCACTAGAAATATATTCAGTGTCGCGAGGGACTTTACAAACATACATAAAACGGACACAAAGAACACCCAGACTTAGAACAACCATTTGTGGATCACACAAAATGTCGTCCCATGTGGGGATCGGACCCACAACACTCAGCGTAGTAGCAAGCGGCGTGGCGACCGATTAAACCAGTCGACCATCTAAATGATATAGTTTATTTTCTTTGGGATTTCCTCTCTAGGGTACACCTGGTACCCGAGACGGCAAGCGGTTTTTGGTCGGTTCGAGTACTACATAACGTACGGGGTATGTTGTTTAAAATACATTCTTTTGTTTGTTGTTCAAAAATGCCCAAACGCGCCTAAAGAAGGTTTCACTTTTTTCACTTAAAAAAAAGGGAAAATTTACCTCTGACTAAGAGGAATAACTCAAAAAGTGGCGACGTCCTTGTGACTCTTAAGAATCAGATGTTCATGGCGGCGGCAGTTACTTACCATCTGGTGACCCTGCTCGTTTGGGCCAGCCATAAAAAAACGCTTTCTTTATCTGACTATAATATTTTTACGTTCATTTAAATGATTTGGTACGGAGTTAAATTGGAAAGACAGACTTACCTTCACTAAGGAATATATTAAAATTAATTCACTATCAAAGGTTTATTTTTTTGATGACTTCCTTTGTTTTAATAGGCTTTCGGTTATATTCTACAATAGTAACAAATGGCTGAATAAGAAAATATATGTTTATTGTTTTTTTTTCAAGCCTTTTCTTGTTCAAATTAATAATAACACAATAAACACTCAATCAAATCCCATACACAGTTGTCCCAGACACACAATATCAATTGAATTGACAACTTTGGTATTTTGCAAATGGAGTTGAAGATCCTTATGAAGGCCCTCCGCCCTTAGGGGGACTAAGGGATGTCGCTTACCGCCATAAAATCATCCTAGTGGTGCTTCCCTATGATCGGGGGACCAAGAGTCATACCATCATTCTACTCAGACAGACAATGATTCGTATCATGCAAGAAAGGTCCTGTCACCTAGTTTGACATCGAACCCAGAACTTCTTACTAGTATTCAGGATCGTTAACCACTTTACCAACAGGTCTTAATAAACTTCTCCTGTATCATGTTAGAATCGGTGGCGACCATCATTCTTCATCACTCATGTGGAAAATTGCGCGTTGCCTTTTAGGCCTGTACTGGAACTTAATTGACGAGCGATTAAGAATCCGTTAAACATCAAAACAATCCAACTGACACCAGCTCTAAGTGGCAAAGTATAAAACAGCTTTAACTCTATAAATAGGTATTTTATTGCATTAACACTTAACCGGAGACGTGTGCAATTTTCTAATTGCTGGTCAAAGAGCAAACATTTAATGTGATAGCAGACTATCTCTGTATAAGGGAATACTGTCACTTTATAGGAATATATCAGAAGTTTTACTTTGTATCATAATCATCTTTCTGCCCTTTTTTATGGCACGACTCTTTTATTTTTTTCTTCTTTCTTCTTTAAAGGACAACGCCCGCATTAAGAATATATCCTGTGTCGTGGGGACCTTTACAAACGTACATGAAACAGACACAAAGAACACCCAGACTCAGAAAAACAATTTGTGGATCACACAAAGTGTCGTCCCATGTGGGGTTTGAACCCACAACACTCGGCGCAGTAGGAAGCGGCGTGGCGACCACTTAAACCACTACGCATTCCGTGCAGTTTTATGGTACTATGGAACTCAAGAATCACAAGTCGCCTGTCGCCTTCTGAGTCCTTCTCCCTAGAATCTAGGGGGAGGGAGAGATTTGGGCTTCGGTTACCTCACTCACTCGATGAAAAGCAACCTAACGTTTGCCAAACACCGGTTTTCTGTGGTCGAGGCGGCCTATACGTCCTGGAGTATGGCTCTCCCACAATTTCCAGCTTTCCTCAGGAATGTAACCGTCTCCCACAATTCTTTTGGAGACGGAGCATTGTTTCCTATTGCAGTTTTGTCAGGGTTTACTGTGCGGCCGCCTGCCTGTAGCCAGCAAGGAAGCTAGTATATGGAATTTCGTAAGTCACGGGGACTGGGGAACAGGACTGGAACTACATGATACCGAAAACTGGAGTTTCGTACCTTTCGGGTCCGCCTGTGACTAGAGAGGATAATAACAATATTGAAAAACATCCTTTTAACATACAGTGAAATACCACCACCACTTTATCTTTCCCAGTGCCTCATTAGTAAACCCTAGAAACTAAAGGTACCTGAACATGTTAACGAAATATTAGTTAAAAACGTTTAATGCACGTTAATCTATACAAACAAATAAAATTGGAGTGTCTGTTTGTAATATTAAAATAAGCGCTTTTTACTAAATGCATATGTATGTTTACACGGTACATATGGCAAAATAACATTTTTTACAATTTTTGTCTGTCTGTCTGTCTGTTTGTTCCGGGTAATCTCTGGAACGGCTAGACCGATTTCGACGGGACTTTCACTATCAGATAGCTGATGACATAAGGAGTAACTTAGGCTAATTTTTTTAGACTAGCTTCGCCCCGCGGCGTTGCCCGCGGTTATTATTACAACAAACGCGGGTAACACCGCGGGTCTCAGCTTGTTGGCAATAAAATTACTGACACGTATTAATATATAGTCATAGGTCTACTGTAAAATACTAGTGGCTGGTTAAAAGAAATCAATACAAGAAAGTACTTACTGTAAGTCATCATAATTTTAAATTACGAAATTATAAAATTCAAATTATAGAATTAGAAATTTTATGATGTAATTTGAAAGGTGCTGTAATGATAATTTATTATACATATAAATGTTTTGCCTTTCTGGCAGTATAATTTTATAACTCTCCAGGTTTTCTTTAGATTTAATATCAATGGTAAGTTTCATGAATAGGGACTATAAAATGTGATTATGCTATAAAACCCAGAAATATTCGAAGTAGTATTCACTGAAAGCGATAATAAAAATTACCTGTAATTGGAAGGGAAACCGGACTGCTTAGATGAAAGAACTAAGAAGGTAGCTGATGAGATCTTTACTAGTGTAAACATCTCGTTTATAATAACTTATCAGAATGACCGAAATCAATAAATTGATTACTGAAATAAAATAAAAAGAAATGAATTTTATTTTTATTTATTTTATTAATTATCACAAATTATGACTACAGGAGCTCCTTGACTATAGACATATCATGCTGACGAATATATTCAAACTAACATAACTACAAATTTCAATGTTTACATATTTCTTTTAAACATACTTACTTTATTTTAAACAAAGATATACGTAATGTAAACACGCGTGTGTTTCGTTAATGCATGAAATTGTTGAATTAAAAATGGCGTCTGACACCTGTGTACCAGGTCGCTTCACACCATGACTCGGCGCGAATCTAGTCGAGTACCTTTCAAAAACTCACAAATTACAACTGCATATCTTTTATAATGAATACCGTACACGGTGGAATTCCTCCAACATCCTAATTTATTTTATTAATCAAATTATTTGCATGACAATAGTTTACAACGAAATTACATTAATTTCAAATATTAATCATTTTAGATGTACTACAACTGAACTTAACTAATTCTATTTAAATTAAGCATTTAGATAAAGATATAGTTAATCATGCAATTATACAAAAAAATATTGTTAATAATTTATTACAAAAAATTTAATTCAAATTTAATTGACATTCAACTTTACAAATCAAAAAAATAGTTTAGTTTACATTACATAATAAATTTTTGATAGAAAATGAACACCACTCTATCGCTTTATATCAGAAAGCTAAAGTCGAATTGTTAAAATAAAATATTTAACAATTTACTATATTTACTTATTTAATAAATGAAAATCTGGTAAAGTGATTAAAATGATGACATTTTCAGTTTTGTAAAATTATGTATAGTTGCATCTGTGATTAATAATTCAATATTACATGGTAGCCTTTATCGTATTCAATGACATTAACATTAAATCCAATTTTACAATACAATTAAATGTTTACTAATCTAGCAATATAATACCTACCCCTTGAATGGAATAGTGAGACTCCGACTTCCCAAAACTATTACTAATAGAATCAAATTTAGCGATAAAACTAATACCACATAGAGTTTTTATAAACAAGAATGGAATATCCAAATTATAAGAAATCAAAATTCTATTTATTTAATTTTAAAACAAAAAAAAATAAAGTAAATTTATTGAAACTGCTTTTTTTCTAATTGTGTAAACTATTTTCGATCTATTTTCTAAAGTTTAACCCCTCCTTTATTTAACTTCTAGTATTATTTTAAAACAACAATAACTAAACCTTTTGAAAATACCCAACTAAATAAAAATAATAATCAAACTAAATTAAGAGATTAATACCCATAAAAAACAGACCTGATTTATAAAACACTTTTTCTTGAATAAATATAATTGAAAAGTTTTTTTTTAAAACAAATATTATTACTTCAGCATTTCTTT
Source organism: Arctia plantaginis (assembly GCA_902825455.1). Classification (NCBI taxonomy): domain Eukaryota; kingdom Metazoa; phylum Arthropoda; class Insecta; order Lepidoptera; family Erebidae; genus Arctia; species Arctia plantaginis. The sequence continues at coordinate 2,042,002 of CADEBD010000275.1, read as the reverse complement.
TCACCACATTCATTTCATCAATGAACCCCCGATTTGTAGACTTTTTCTAAAAAAAATCACCCAATCAGGTACTTATCTCAACCAAATTTAGTTGAAGTCTAATATTTATGAAATTATACACAGAAAAATATTAATCAGTACACAGACAGAAAATGAAAAAAAATTATTTTGATGACTACTTAAAAACAAGACCTTTTAAATCTTGGGCTTCATTATTCATTATATGTTTGTAGTATTACCGCAATCATTAATCATTAATAGGATCATTACTATAAATACAACATTTATGATACTTCCCATAGCTTCCCATTGTTCGGGCACCAATGAAAAGCTAGACAAACACAAATTATACGGAACAAAAATCCATATCACAGAAATTGTATTTATAAATACAATGAAATAAAAATCAATTAAATATTTACAAATGATTGAAATTGTCACAAAAAGTAATAAAATAATCGACATGCAAAATTGTTAACAAAAAAATAAAATTTAAGTTCGTTTTTGTAACAAAATCAGTTGATTGTAAAATTGATTAATCAGTTAAAATGTGAGTTATAATTATATAAGTGATGCGGATAGTACAGAATATTTGATGACAATGAATCATTTAGAATTGAAGGCAAAAGATATGTTAAAACAAATCAATAAAGTTGAAAATAGAAAATCAAAAAGAGAATAAGCTTAAAGAATTAGGTAGACGATTAAATGAATAGATATTGGACTCCAATTAAATACCTAACAATACAAACAAAAACACGTACGCATTTCCAACAGTGGTGAGAAAAAATACCAACTAAAATAGTTCACATAAAACCTAATTAATTTTAAATTTTTGAATTAATATATGTATTATTTATTTATTTTTTATAGTGGTAAAAAAAGATTTTTCGAAGAAAAGTTCTACAATATTTTATATCGCACTATCACTCGGATTTATGTAGCTATTAGTAATAGTATGCCACCAATTAAATAAGTCATTAAAATTAAACTTAAAGTAGGAAGAAGATGTATTTTATTACCTAAAAAACCTCATTACATTTCTTTGAACCTACTCAGATCCATGGACGGTATTCTGGCGCTGCTGCAGGGGACTTGTTCATTTCTGTAAACACAAACATAACTACAATAACACTTCGTTTTACGTAACAACATTTTAGCGTAAAAAAACCGTTATGACTCTCGCGCAATCAAAAGGAAACTAATAATGTTTGATTGTTTAAGCACTAATATCTGGAACAATAAGTCAGATCAGAATTTTTCCTTTTTATTGTATAGAATTTTCATGGGGAAAGTTAAAGGATAATGTAAGAACACTTGTTGAAACTAAGGAACTTTCGAGGAGTGATCATATCTAATCGTAAATTAAACTGCGGGAAACAGGTATCACTTATTTAATAAAGCTAAGGATTGTTCTGGTTAGACTATGAGGTTATTATTGTTACTTATCGGATTCAAAAGAATATCTATTGGATAGCCCAATTCTTGAGAATTGTTTTAAATATATTTAACGATATAAACCTCACACATTTCACACACAGTCCTCCTAATCTAGGCAGAGCCTGTACAATGGTAAACAGTCTGCTGATAAACACACTTATTTATTTCTAAAAAGTAAGTTACACCTATTTAGGAGCGAATCACGGACCATTAAAGCCGTGGAAGCTGCAGGAAACGACGGCAAAACAATACACACTTAGAAAAGCTAAATATTAAATCAGGCTTTCGTTACTTCTAAGGATATAAAAAGAAAGAAAACTTATAATTGTCATTATAGTTTTACCGCACATATCTCTTTTAATTAGGGCCAATGTGAACATTGCTACAATGAAATTGAGTTTAACTAGTCTCTCTCAGAGCAGTCATGGTCGAGTGCCTGCCTGATGACTTGAAAATATAATCTATTTAAGATTGGGGATAAGACAAGGTAGGTTGGGTTAAGGTCTTAAATAACATTATAAACTTAATTAAAGTCTTAAATAACAATAGTTTGGCCAGCCGCGAGGGGGCGGCGTCCGCGTGTGCCGGACGTCGCCTAAAGAGAGGAACAATTTAGAGACGGAGCCCGCACCAGGAGCGGGCCGGCGCTAGGAGGGGTCCGGATGTCTTAACAACAGCTGTTCCCGGATCCCTCCTGTTACAGGCGCAGAGTGGCACACCGTGTGGTTTTAGTCGGTCCGAGTCCGACACACCACCCCGCCGCAAACCCCGGTGGGGTGACGGTCCGAGGGGATTTCCACACGTTAAAAAAAAAAAAAGGTCTTAAATAACATTATGGTCGAAAGTAACAATGATATATCGAACACATATTTAGAATGTTTGGTATATTGGTGTAACTAAATACGTACCCAAGTAAATCTGCTCTGAGGAAACCTGCAGGCGGTTGGGAGAACAGCTCTATGCCATCACTGTTGTCGCAAATCAGCCGGGAAATCGTTACCTTCTTTATTTCTGCTAACTGGCCTATCGTACAATAATTTAATTATTAGAAAAAGTTTTAGAATATTCTAGAGGGCGTCTAGCAGGTTCGAACTTCGCCCACCACACCACTTTGAACCCACTTAGATTAGTTTAAGAGGTTAACAAAATAATTACTGCTATTAATAGTTGATAAGATTTAAAAAAGAGAATCCTGAATTAATCTTGTTTAATAATTTTGCAGAGTATTTCATTCTGAATTACATAAAATTTTATTAGCATTAATATACATATATTAAAAGTGATGACAGTAGTCGTTTAGCCAAGTTGCTATAAACAATTGCGTGCAATACTTAGTTTGATTCCCGGTTCAAGAAAATTATTGTACAAAGTAATGTAAGTATGTGTACATACTTAAATTAAAATAATTCAGAAGGACCACCTACTATTAAAGACCAGAAGGATCCCGCTTCAGTATTCTTTGGTGTAATTATTATGACATCCACTTACTTCGAGTAAAAGCTCCTGGATTAATATCCGGTCCATATTCGTAGAAATAGCGGTCCCCCCTTTTGAGCCTCGCGAACTGATCAGCTATGATATTGGCGAACACCGGGCCCACTATACCTCCTTCCACTGGCTCTTCTAGAAGACCTCCAATCCATAGATCTATGTCTTCTGGTCTTTCGTAGACCGTGGTTAAGCGTTGAGCAGCCTGGTATTTGTAATATAAATGATTTAATCAAAATGTACTTTTTCTTTCAGATCGTGTAATCCTAAATTAGATGGATGGTAACTGGACAACTGTTAAATTATCATAATATAGACAAATTATGACGTGAAGATAGTTGCTGGCAGCGGAGGGATTGGGCAGCCCCAAGACCATGATAGTTGGCGCTCGTTAGGGAGGCCTCCGTTTAGCAGACGATGTCGATAAGCTAATCAGGATGGTGATAAATCAATTAATAAATTACTACCAGACATAGAAAAAACGATCGTGCTTATCACACAATATTTGTCCTGGGTGGGAATCGAATTCACGACCTCCGTTTTAGCAGTCAGGGTCACTAACCACTAGACCAAAAGGCCCGTCAACATAGTAAGATACGGTACAAAATGATCACTCTCATAGATAAAAAATATTCGTGCTGGATGGAAATTGAACCCATATATAACTTGAACAGTCATTGTGTAGACTTTCCGTACCATGACAGCAGAATGGTACCTTGATGGTAAGTGACTACCGCCGCCTATGGACACTTGCAACTCAAGAGATACAAGTGCGTTGCCACCATTTGTGTACCGACCCCTTCCCCCAAGATTTGTGGGGACGGGTATGGTTGAGTTTACGTTAACCACAAGCACTCGTGCACACGTGAAAAGTAAAGAAACAATTGCTTAAAAAAAGTTTCCTGTGATGCCGTGGTGGTATCATTCCTGTCGAGCCCTCCCCTACGTGCCGAAATATGACTTTGCCACGGTAAATTCGACACCTAAGTTAAGATCAAATACTTAATGAATTGATGCTAGTGTCAATCTCTTGACAAATAGTGGCTTAAGCAGTCGCCACGCCACTTACTACGCTGAGTGTTGTGGGTTCGATCCTCACATGGGATGACACATTGTGTGATCCACAACTTGTTGTTTTGAGTATGGGTGTTCTTTGTGTCCGTTTCATGTATGTTTGTAAAGTCCCCCGCGATACAAGATATATTCCTAAGAATTTAGTGAACTACCTACAGTCTAGTAACCTTTAATAAACAATTTATAGTGCAGAACTTACACTAGGAGAAAATTCCTGAAAGTCCAGGTACGGCTGCAGACCAATGAGCCGCCTATAGTCGTTGTAGGAGCGCACACCGTGGTCACGACCACGCTGGATATTGATAGAAGCCAGATCTATGCCGTACGGGTTACCGCCGTGAAACATATATCGAGTTAACTGAAAACAAACATTAGTATGGACACATTAGCAGACAACTAAACTGAGCAAGCTGATACAGGCCATAAAATATTCTATATACAGTCACACCTATATTCCCGGAATCCCCAAGGATACCAGGAATAATAAAGGCCTAAATTTTGTTGACTATAATTTAAGCCCGTAATTCCATGTGGTGTCGGATTGAGATACAGAGTGTCACTACTCCTAGTGTCGTAAGAGCCGACTAAGGAAGCAAACTACGCAGGACAATTGCGCTGCAAAAAGAAGCAAAACTTGAAACCAACCCTGTACCAACCCATCTAGCCAGCATGGTATAGTGGATCAAAACATCCTTTCTGAGGAGAGGCCTGGAGAGTGATGATGATGATGATTTGTAGGGCGAGTCTATGGGTGTCAATCGGGCTCATTACGAATTCGATGCCAGACATAGGTTTTTATTGAAAAGAAAAGTAGTTAAAAAGAGAAGACAGTGATAGGATATTACTTCAACAGATGGATTGATAGATATAAGGAAATAAATAGCTCGAGTAGACCAGAACCGTTTAGCTGTAACTCGAACTGGCTATTGCCTGAACGTCAGGACCATCTAATCGTGTATAAAACTATAACTACTAATTTAAAACGTAGTATCTTGCTAAACTTACTCCCTCAGTGACGAAAGGATCGACAGTCTGCATGGGCTGTGAAGCCAGACCGATCAGCAGACGATCCAAGAAGTGTTTCAGTCGCATCCTTGTCGGCTGGAACATTACTTCAGGAATTGAGATCGTCTCATATATTCCACCTTTTGCAGGGCTTGGGATCCTGTAATACAGGAAGAATTTAATTATGACACAATTACATCATCTATGATTCAAAAAACTATGGAATAAAGCCTGTATATTTCCGGTGGACTCTTTAAATGCAGGACTCATCTCAGTTCCTGCTTCTTCGAGCCTTCATGCTTCTTCGAGTTCCTGCAGTTTCAATTCAGTTCTCTGTCCGATATTCGCGATATCCGTTTTTTTACTCTATTTTTAGCATCTTCATTTATCCAGTCTGACAATGGTTAGTCCTCAAGGCTGGTTGGCGTCAGAGTTTACAATGTTACACATTGTGTCGACCTTAAATAAAATCGATAAAAGGGCACTTCTGATCTGTTCAGTGTATGTCTTTTGGGCTGTTCGCACCGGCTCGCTCTCTAACACAGACCTTATAAATTCTTTAATTCGTTCGTTTTTCATCCATTCTTCCAACTTACCCAAAATAATCCAAAGGAAAGAATCCAGGAAAGCATGATGAGCTTTAACACACTTACATTAATTTTCCATCGATCACTGAGTGTCCAAATCTCATGGCAGCCGTAGAGAACTCTGACGTAAGCGATGGGTTGAGCCCTGGGTCGTATCCAGAAGAGTATTCTGGAGCCGGTGATAGGTTAAATATGTTCATTAATTGAGGACCTGAAATATAGTAATAATGTATTACGTGTTTTTTTAATAAATACTTACTTCATTAAACCTTTGAATAGTCTATAATCTAAGAAGTCAAAACTTCAAAACAAACAAATAAGGGCTGTTGATGATGATGATGATGATGAAAAAGTAAGAGTTTTTGAAATCAGTTTAGTGGTTTCGGCGTGAAAACGTTACAAACAAACAATATCACATTCACATTTATAAAATTAGTATGAAAGTATCGATAAAAAATTTATTAATAAATATGACACTGAAAATTGATACAATACTGTGATCCAGGGCTTACCCAGAAGTAATGGCAGCCACTCATTATAGATAATGTGCTGGAACTCCGCCTGCAGGATCCTCCTCGCTTCAAAGAACACAGTATCTTCATCCCAGCCTGGGTTGAGGACTGCCAGAGCTTTAGCTATGCGATTATGCTCGCGGGTGAAGATCGTATGAAGTACAGTCAGCGAGATGATTTGATTGCCATGGTTATCACCTGTGGGAATTAAAAAATATCGAATTAAAAAAACCGTCAGATTTGCTGATAGTGTTGCCTGCACTACTGCATTGTGAGCTGTGACTCTTGGTTTTGCATGTGTTTTAATTTGTTTTCATCTTTGATAATTTAATTAGAATGTAAATTAAGTAGAATGTTTCTTGTGTATCTGTGGAAGCTTGTTAATGGTTTTTCAACAACTAAATTACTGATGTACTTGTACTGTAGCTGTAAGCTCCCCAAATAAAATAAAATAAAATATTTATTCTGTTTTATTACGTGTTTCATATAATAGTAAAAATCTTTAGTAAGCAAGTAAGATTTCTAGGTCACTAAGGTGTTTGTTATACTTATCAAAGTATAAGATAGCTCGCCATTTAGACGTATAATATAGTGCGCAGACTTTGGAATGTATGTTCCCGTCTGTAAAGAACAGTTCACCAGTCGAAGTCTGTGACACTCTCAATAAAAGAAACTGCAAATATGTAGTAAAAAATTACCTGTTATCTGTATGAGGTGTGGTACTGTAATAAATATACCCCATTGTAAATTGGTGTGGTTTTTAGTTGGTGCGAATCCGACTTAACCATCCCACCGGTCATCCAGTAGGCTATATGAGGGAATTTCCGAACGGCAATAAAAAGAAAAAACAGGATTTAGTACAGCACAGACACCACAAATTAGTTTTATTGTTACCTGACTCAAAACAAGCAGCACCTTCCGCGACTGACATACACTCTTTCCTCTCAGTGAGCGGAGGCAACTCCCTCCCATAGTCATTAAAGGTGTTTAGGAGACCTTCAGCAGCCCTGAGCGATGATAACTTCTCTCTTGATGAGCCATAGAGATGGGAGAGGTCAGCGAAGTGAGTTACACCGTTCATCTAAACATAATTTGGCTTTTGTAGGTTAAAATTATATTGATTACAGTTATAATTGACTGCGGTAGCGTACGCGACTGCTGTGCCGTGGTTTCGGGTTCAATTTCCGGAACGGACCAAATATTTGTATGATCTGCAAATATTCGTTTCGGAGTTTGGGTGTTTTTTCGTATAATACAAAGGTATGTACAAAAATTGGATATAAGGATATCAGTCAATCTAACTCTCATGATACAAGCTCTGCTTAGTTTGAAACTAGATGGCGTTGTGTGACTACTTAACCTACAAGTAAAGTTGGTATAACGATGTACATATCGTCACATCAACTTAATCAACAATTTAATAATTAATTATTTTAAAATTTAAATTTAAAGTAATTTATCAACAAACAATTTAAAAGGTACCAGAATTTAGGCCATTATTGGCAATGCGCCAAGTAAGATTCAAAATACAATTATTTAAAGGATCATTATTATTTTATCGATTATCTTGAAATGCATATATATTATCCAGAGTTGCCTAAAGAAAAAAGAATGGCCCCGAAGGATAATTGAATTGGTAGGCTGCGCACCCCTAACTCCATTTGATCACTGTTTATTAAGCCATACTACCATAGCACTACAAAAGCCATACATTACCTATACATTTATACATATTTAATGTATGTACCTGTTTGCCATATCCAATGGAACAATCACTTGCTGGAGCGATTTGAACTCTCACAAAATTTAGACAAGTTTGCCCAAAATCACTATAGAATGGATCATCTGTGGCAGCAACTATAGGTGCACAGGCGAAGTGCTGGAGCTCTGGTGGAAGGAGACTTCCAGATTCTGTGCAACACGATATGGCGCTGCCATTTCCTGACAAAAAAAACAGGATAGGTATTAAATTATTTCTACTTACATATTTTAAGGTAATGTGCAAAACAAAACTACAAAAATCTTCGTAACTCTTGATTGGTCTGTGGGTAGTGGCTAGATATTCTAAACCGCTAAGCTCTGACTGAACAGAGATATCAGTTCCATTTTCATCCTGGACCAATATTGAGTTTGAGCACAACCATTAGTTCTGTGTCTAAGGCGTAAGTATTGAGAAATATACAGGGTGTAAGGGACGTCGTAACGAATACTGAGAATAATTCTGAGTCGAAAATCCAATTTTTTTTCCATATTTTTGGTTAAAAATAACGAAAAATAATATCACAATGATTAACCAGAACAGTTTAATAAATACCGCATACAGTAAAACTGCAACGTAATGAACCAACAGCCGAAGCGGGTAGGGCCTCCCCTCTAGCCGCCAACTTGTGTTAATGTACGTAGACTGTTTGCATGAAATACACGTCATGTAGTTATTACTTTTGTGCTACGGGGAATAACCTTAACCTTTGACAGCTGATTGCATAAAAAGGTTAATTTTCCACCAAAAATTCAAATGATTTTCGACTTAGAATGGTGGTTTGAAAACACCAATTCAGTATTCGTTACGACGTCCTTTACACCCTGTATAAGTATGGTTTATCAGCAATCTGGTAACTATAGCATAATCTGTCAGATTTGAGTTCAGGTGGCCGTGTGTGAGATGTGTCATGTAGAGTCATATTATTATCATTTTAATTGTCAAAACAACACAAGCAAATTATTTGACAATAGCAACCTGTGACGTCACCGCTTATTATTCATCATCAGCCTATCGCAGTCCACTGCTGGACATAGGCCTCTAACATTGCACACCAATTAGATCGATTTTGGGCTTCTCACATCCAGCTCCTGTCAGCCATCTTGTGCAAATCGGCACTCCACCTGGCCTGTGGGCGTCCTACACTACGTTTGCCGAGACGCGTTGTCTACTCAAGAACTCGTTTTCCCCAACGGTTGTCGGTTCTGCGGCTAATATGGCCAGCCCACTGCTACTTCAGCTTGTTAATCCAGTAGGCTATGTCGGTGACCTTGGTTCTCTGCTTATTTTTACATACTAGATTCTACCATTTGAACGCTTGATGAAAAACTGATTTAAATAAATAGTATATTAATGTATCATAATAATGTCTGACTAAAACATACCGGTATTAAAAACAACGCCAGCACTGGTGTCGTGAGAGATGAACTGCCCAAATTGCATAAACATCAGGTTATGGGTCGGGCTTGGATGACTTCCATCTAGGAGCAGAGTACTACTGACAAGCCTTGCACTTGGAAGAGGAAGGCCAGATTTAGCTTTTCTTAAAGCCCAAGTTCCTGAAATTTAAAGTAAGTGTAACAGTAGGAAAAATATAAAGTTACAAAGACGATACAGTGAAATTAGTCTCGAGAAATTTTTGCATATGTAGTGGTGTGTATATTACTCAGATCTTAGAGCGCGTTTCCACTATATCGTTCTGGCCTATACAAAAATGTTTCGATATCCTAACATTACTATTTAATTTTATACTTATCCCTAGCAACACTCTGATTTTTTTTTTCAATAAAAACAAGTTTTTATTTTAAAGAAAAAGGTTTTGACTTTATAAAAAAAAAGGTGTGTGTGCGATTCACACACGATAGAAGTGAAACTTCAAAGAGGAGAGACCGATATTTAATTTTTTTTTTTTTTTCCTTTCATCTAGGTTTCTAAAACTCCGGGGGTCTACGGGGGGTCAAAATTTTTGTTATTTTTGGCTTAGGACGCACCGTTTCCGAGATATTTCACTCTAAAGCAAAAAATCGTCACTTGATAGTGGAAAGTGGAAACACGCACAAAACCAGAATAAACCAGTTTACGCTGTCCGCAGGTGCCACTACTACAAACGCAAAAATTTCTCGAAGCTAATTTACCTGTACCACGTGTGAGCAAGATTACAATAACGATTCATTTTTGAGTTTGAGTGTTTTCTATGTACAATATGTATGTATTTACAAAAAAAAGGATATAAGTATTCTATCAGTCAATCTAGCTTTCACTGTACAAGCTCTGCTTAGTTTGAAACTAGATGACGTTGTGTGTTAGATTTTGGTAACCGGTTAAATAGTGACCCGGTGTTTTATTGTATATATTATACATTCCGGTGTATATTATACATATATCCTGTGTCGCGGGGGACTTTACAAACATACATGAAACGGACACAACGAACACCCAGAGTCAGAACGACAATTTGTGGATCACACAAAGTGGTGTCCCATGTGGGATCAAAACCACAACACTCAGCGCAGTAGGAAGCGGTGTGGCGACCGCTTAAACCCAAAATCGATCTACCGTGCCCTACCTTGTCGCTCTATTAGAGTGAGGGGAGGATTGAGTCCTGGTAACTTCACTCAATCGGTGAAAAGTAACAAAAGAATTGGTTAATACCGGTTCTCTGTGTGTCTCACTCCGGTCGAGCCGGCCTGAGAGACATGAGAATTATCATTGCAATCTATCTCCTGTTATTCCGACAGGCATGGCCCCGTCTCACCCTAGATAAGACTGGTGTTCCTGCCATCATAATTCTAGACTTAACTTTTGTGACGTGTGTGTCACAAAAGTTAAGTTACCATTGGTTTACCGTCGTTATAGTCCGGTGGTAGGAGTCTCTCAAATCCAGTATGTACCGCTCCCCAAGTGGGAAAGTTGAGGCTGTTGCATTCTCCGCTAATGCTTCTGTAGCGGCTATTAGGCTGGCAAACAGGTTGTGGGAAGCAGAATGGACCTGAAATGTTTTTAATTTGAATAAATATTATGAAGTGATTTGCTAAATCTCGGCTAGTTGTGAATTTTTGTTTCATTTTGATAGTATTTCAGATATAGTTAAAGGAGAAAAGAGTAAACTTAATTTTGTTTTGAACATTAATCCAGGTCTAGTGACAGCCGTTGAACTGATCACATATCAAGTTGCAGATGATATTGAGATCATCCGCCCGGCAATCTATCACCGGCTTTCTTCAAGTCTCCAGTAAAAGGACAAGGATTTGACTTGTTCCAGAAGAAATGTGTTGTCAGTACTGAGATCCTGCCAAGGTGAGTTTGATTTCAGTTGAAGTACTTAGTTATGTTGTACAATGCGATGGCAGATAACAAAACTGTGTCTGATATCTGAGTGTAAAATTAATAAAATACGGAATTTACCATCAGTTTCACCAGTTAGACCCAATAGTAACTCATCGTCAGTGACCGCATCACGTGCCTTCAAATCTTGTGTGGCGAACAGGTTCATGAGGCCACCGCGCCCCAGTTTATTTGCTCGGGGGTCATAAGTCACCAGAGACTGTCAGAATAAACATTACTTTATTTTCTACATCTATACAAGTAAATAAAATTGGAGTGTCTGTTTGTAATATTAAAATAACCGCTTTTTACTAAATGCATATGTATGTTTACACGGTAAATATGCCCAAATATTTTTTTTTACATTTTTTGTCTGTCTGTCTGTCTGTTTGTTCCGGGTAATCTCTGAAACGGCTGGACTGATTTCGACGGGACTTTCACTGGCAGATAGCTGACGACATAAGGAGTAACTTAGGCTCCTTTTTTTAGACTAGCTTCGCCCCGCGGCGTTGCAGGCGGTTATAACAACAAACGCGGGTCTCAGCTAGTACATACATAAGGTTTCACCCTCACTGCTACAATGAAAGCGAGGATTCTTGGAACATACAATTTCTGACCAGACTTTCTTAATTACCGGGGTTATTATTGGAATAGCAGACCTGAAGGTTCATCTTAAAACTAACTACAATACTGTATAAAAAGAAACCTTTGATTTAAACAGAAAACAATGTGGCTTGCCTGCGATAAATTATGAATACTTTTAGTCTTATTACAAAAATAATGAACCTTCATCGCGTTATAAGTGCAAGTATAGGCATCAGACTGGTCAATTAAGTGGTTTCGGGTTCAAAACCTACCCAAGTATGTCGATTACAAACTTTAACCCATTTGTAATTAGCACAGTTGAAGGAATAAACAAGGATCCTAACAATATGTGGCATAGGTTAAAACCAATCTTAGTAAAAAAAAAAAAAAACTAAAAACGCGCAGTGCTACTATTATTTTGCTAGTAATTTATATTTATTACTAGCTGAGACCCGCGGTGTTACCCGCGTTTGTTATTATAACCGCGGGCAACGCCGCGGGGCGAAGCTAGCCTAAAAAAAGTAGCCTAAGTTACTCCTTATGTCATCAGCTATCTTCCAGTGAAAGTCCTGTCGAAATCGGTCCAGCGGTTCCAGAGATTACCCGGAACAAACAGACAGACAGACAGACAGACAATTATTTTGGCATATGTACCGTGTAAACATACATATGCATTTAATAAAAATGCTGTTATTTTAATATTACAAACCGACACTCCAATTTTATTTATTTGTATAGAAGATAAAATATATTGCTATTAAAAAATCCTCATTTACTCACTAAATGATGCCCAAAACTTGGTGTAGTGGTATTAACAATGGTATGGACAGGTTTGTCCGCTAGTTTTTCAGCATTGCTCATCCATTGCGCGAGTTTCTTTCGAGAATGATCATGGGAGAGTTTGATGTCTTCTACGCTGATGGAAGAAGATGTTCGCGACTTTCGTTCGTGTTCACCTGCGAAGAAGAAAATGGTTAAAGAAATTTCGTAATCATAAATGCAGCAGCCTTCAGCTGAATGGTCTTAACATTTGATCCTAGTCTTTTTACAATGGACTGTTCGAATTAATTAGAACTCGATGAGAAACCTACGTGCTTATTTAAATTATATTTACGTATTATATTTAATGATTATCTCAAAGATCAGAATAAAACCACGATGGAAACCTCTGAGAAAAGCATACATGTACTTTTAGTATGTTACGTTAGATGAATGTAATGTTGTGGTAGCAGCCTTCTTCCTGTGGGGCTCCTGCCCACTTTATCTAGGATGACATGCTGCCCCTAGTTATTACTCCAGTTCTAGAAAGTTGTGAACATTCTGGAATAGCATGTGTCGTCTACTGAGGCTCTTGTCTTCAGTAGTTTGAATCTCTTCAAGGATTTTCAAGCTGTACTTAGACCGACTCACCAGCGTGCTGACTTCCTGTTAAGCAGCAGACGCCCACAAAGTTATCCATGTGACAAGATGGATTATTTGAACCTGGGCGCAGGTGGGCAGGACATTGCACCTTTGGGACGCACCTGCCATTACGAGGACAGCTGGCGCACGGAGGCTCTTGCTTGTGAAGGTGCTCTGAAAAAAAAGTAATTTTAGTCTGGGCCTAGGATTCTTTCACCTGTTAAGAACCATTAACCAGATTTAAGATATCAGTCTCATTTCTAGATTTTAGACTTATGGTGTAGTGGTTCCAGCTCTCTCCACGCCGCTTCCTACTACGCAGAATGTAGTATGTACTTTGTGTGATCCACAAATTGTCGTTCTGAGTCTGGGTGTTCTTTGTGTCCGTTTCATGTATGTTTGTAAAGTCACCCGCGACACAAGATATACTCCTATTGCGGGAGTTGTCTTTTAAGAAACCGAGAAAAATGCCGTCTACAGAGAAACTGTTTGTTTCAAAGCATTTCACTGAAGACAGTACTTTAATCACTTATTTTAAATCACATATAAGTATAGATACTTAGGTTAATCGTCAAACCTTACCACTGTTGTGATTCACTGACAGTGAATTAAGGGTTCGTTCAACAATTTATTTTCTTCAGACTTAATGTCCAAGATGAAACTGCTTCATCAATTTCTTAAATATATTTATGTCATTACCTCTAAAACCTATTTAGAGGTTTAACCTTTACATAGTATAAAATAAAGTTGCTTTATTGTATTGTACGCTTAGATCTTTTAAACTAAGCAACGGATTTTAATGCGGTTTTCACCAATAAAGAATTCAATTGAATTCAGAAACATAGGATATACTACTAAGTATATCCAATATTTTTTACAAAATTTAACGTGTACAATCAAAAACTTAACCTGAAAACAAACATATTGATGTCAGTATCTCCATTACAAATGGATTTGAAATATTATAATAGGACTATTTCATAAATGAATTTATTAACTTAAGCATTATACCTTGTCCACGCGTCACGTGTCTTCTCTCCACGCGAGTATGAGACCACACAACCGGACACACAATCACTACATAAACGAAGATACGGAGAATTAACATAAAAGTACTCATTTTGAACCTTTTTAACACAAAGTTCGATATAAAATACTTCAGGTTTGAAAATCATTTAGTTATGGAAGCATGATGGTCAAATGGTCACAAAGAAATGGTCGATTCCAATAACCAGTTGGAGGATACCATTTGAGGGTAGATCAAAAATTATTATAATATTTCTACCATCAAAACTAAGTATAGGGGTGAGTGATGACAGTGGATGATATGTCTTAGAACATCTACCTATAGATACAAGACAAAGAATCCGTGTGGTAATGGATTAAGAATACAGTGTGTCGCCATTCATACTATGGGTGTCGAAAAGCCGACTAAAGGAGCAAACTTCGCAGGACAACAGTACTGCAAGGGAAATGAAACTTGAAGCGAACCCTTTTTTTTTTTAGCATGTGGAAATCCCCTCGGACCGTCACCCCGCCGGGGCTCTCGTTGTGCGGGGCGGTGTGTCGGACTCGAACCGACTAAAACCACACGGTGTGCCCTCTTTGCGCTTCCAGTTTAGGAGGGGTCCAGGTATTTATCGCCTTCTGAACCCCTCCCAGCGCCGGCCCGCTCCTGTTGCGGGCTCCGTCTCAAAATTTTTCGTCTCTTTAGGCGACGTCCGGCACACGCGTCTGTCTAGGTGGTATAGTAGACCAAAACCTCCTAGGACAGGCTTAAAAATAAATTAAGTACATAGTATTAAGTCTGCGATTTCTGTTGAAAAAATGATTTTGTTGTACAAATATTTTTATTTTAATACTTTATGCACAAGTATGGATTCTACACTGGCGGACTTAATGCCACAGGAATTTTCTTCCAGTCTACCACAGGTGCTGATATGTGTGACTAGGTGCACTATAGATTTAAATTTAGAGTAAGAGAAAATCATTGGGAATTATGTGTAATTTCTGGTACACTTCAGTCTTGTAGAAAAAAAAACAACTAAAATAATAACACATTATAATATCTTTGGCCAAAAATGTGTACAAATCTTTAAAACTGTTTTTTGTCCCAAATAAAATAAAAATACTATAAAACGGCATCTATTATAAAAACAAAATTAGTATCAATTGCAACGTCGAATTTAATTTACTATGTCATTTTTGATAATCACGCCATCTATCTGGTATTGTCAGAATTACTTCGTTACAACAACATGGTTTATTGCAACGAAAAGATTGTAATATAGATAAAAGATGGCGTTGGCGTTAATTTAATTATAGCATGATAATGTTTAATTTAAATTAATACTTCGTTAATTAATACAATCATTGGGTACCTATTATGTACCTCTGAATCCAGGCGTTGCCAACATTAAAAAATAGTTTAAACGTTTCATGTGTTTAAAGTAATGTTTATTACTTTAAACACATGAAACGTTTTTTATATAATTAGAGTATACAGATTTTTATTTAAAAGAAAAAATAGGACAAAAATAGAGGCATTTGGGTCACGTGCGTGACTAGAGACATAATCATGTATGTAAATTAATGTAAGTGTAAAATTAACACTAAGTACATATATTTTGTGAGTACACATATTTTGTGAGTACACATATTATGTAAGTACACAGAAAAAATTAAACATTTAAAATACTTGAATAGTTTGCAACAAATTCAAATCACATAAATCTACACCAAATTTCTATTTTTGTTTTCGCGCCAACTAAAGACAATACAAGCAAGACAACTGATTGGTTAATAAGCTGTCAAAATTGTGTGATCGCGTGATATTTTCTGATTGGTGTTTGCAATCACGAACATGGCTCACGGATAAAAAATCCTTTTTTATAAAATATAAAATAAATATTTATCATCATCATCATCATCATCATCATCAACAGCCTTGAATAGTCCACTGCTGGACATAGGCTTCTCCTTAGAAAGTAGGTTTCGGCCTACTATACCACGCTGGCCAGACGGTTTGGTATAGGGTTTGTGCCAAGTTTTCCCACTCTTTGCAGTGCTGTTGTCCTGTGCCTAAACTATAGTTTGCAACCTTAATCGGCTCTTACGATACCCACGTTTTGAAAAGGGGTGTTGGCCAATGACCATATACCTGTTCTCTCTGCGTCACCCAAAGGTTGACTGGTAGAAAATGCCTTAGGCATTAAGTCCGCCAATGCACCAAAAATGAATGATGTATAAATAAATAAATAAATAATATATACAAACAATTAAAATATCATTGCCACTAACTTAACAAGCCAGTCAGCAGGTTTTGAATTATTCATAATAATAGGCAGAAATATGTATAATATTATAGGTCTATGGGCAATTTAAATGTTTAATATACAATTAAATACTCTTTAAAGCAAGCTATAAACTCTTATTTGACAGTTTATGTTAAAGCTGCGCCGCGCAGCTTCGTCCGCTTCTCTCAAAAGGAATATGTTTTGCACCATTTTTCATTTATGCTCGACTCCTATTGGTCGTAGCGTGATGTTATATAACCTATAGCCTTTCTCGATAAAGGGGCTATCTAACACTTAAAGAATTTTTCAATTTGAACCAGTAGTTTTTGAAATTATCACGTTTAACCAAACATACAATCTAACTCTTCAGATTTATAATATTATACATATTATTAGTAGTATAGTAAAGATTAATAAATTTTACATAAAGAAAAAATAACTCATCTGTAATAGAAAAACACGATTTTCTCTATGACTTTGTTATTTCCTTAAATTTTAATATTTTTTGTTACTTGCACGTGTGGGCGGTTATATACGCGTTATACATGCTGAACACCTCTTATACGATGTTGGAATAAATTATCCTAATCCTCTAGGAGGTAAAAAGCGCTCAAAACTTGATCGAAGAAGGGTTTTCGGCGTCTTATGTCGTCATCATTTCACTCAATAATACATGACTTTATGGTATACTAGCTGACCCGCGCAACTTCGTCTGCGTCTCTCAATAGTAATAAATTTTCTCCGTTTTTGAAACATTCTTCATTGGTGCTCCACTCCTATTGACCTTAGCGTGACGATATATAGCCTATAGCCTTCCTCGATAAATGGGCTATCTAACACTGAAAGAATTTTTCAAATCGGACCAGTAGTTCCTGAGATTAGCGCGTTCAAACAAACAAACAAACAAACTCTTCAGCTTTATAATATTAGTATAGATTAACTAATTCGTTTATTCATTTCACATTTTGGAAATCTACATGCTGGTCCAGATAGTGACGGAGATTGAGAATACAGAATTTCACCACCCCTATTCATCACGTGGGTGTCGTAAAAGCCGACTAAGGGAGCAAACTACGCAGGACAGCAGCACTGCAAAGAGAAGCAAAACGAAACAAACCCTGTACCAACCCGTCTGGCCAGAGTGGTATCATGGGCCAAAACCTCCTTTCTAAGGAGAGGCCTATGTCCAGCAGTGGACTAGTAAAGGCTATTGATGATGGTGATATTGGAAATTACACGGAAACTATGCTTAGGATTACATAAACCTAGCACCTACTCCTCTTGAGTATAATCTACATCAACCCGCGTGGCCAGCGTGGTATAATAGGCAAAAACCTCCTTTCTAAGGAGAGGCCTATGTCCAGCAGTGGACTAGCAAAGGCTATTGATGATGGTGATATTGGAAATTACACGGAAACTATGCTTAGGATTACATAAACCTAGCACCTACTCCTCTTGAGTATAATCTACATCAACCCGCGTGGCCAGCGTGGTATAATAGGCAAAAACCTCCTTTCTAAGGAGAGACCTATGTCCAGCAGTGGACTAGTAAAGACTGTTGATGATGATGATGTTGTTGGAAATTAGCCGGAAAATGTGCTAAAGATTATAGAGCCCTAGCACCTACTTGTCTCAGTAAGGAGAGGTTGGTTATCCAGAAACCAGTCTTTCACGCAAATCATAGGTTTCTTGATTTGTATGTCTTGACTATTACTAAGGTGGACGCTACGCTTTGCTAAGGAGGGAAGTAGATTTACTGTATTTCCAACTCCTCCAATTTTCTTCTAATTAATTTCGTTGCGTGTTCCAAGGCGGTTTAATTTCTTCCTGGGACTTCCCGAGTGTCATAACTCGGTGTGTTCGTGGGTCATTGCTGTGGACCCTGGTGTACAGGAGTTGTGGGCGTGTGGGTGGGATTAGTCCCAATTAATTGACTATTACTACTTTCTGTAACTTTTTGTGAGCGAGAAGGAATCATTTATTACCTATTATTATAAAGGTGTTCTTTGTGTCCGTTTCATGTATGTTTGTAAAGTCCCCCGCGACACAGGATATATATATTCCTAATGCGGGAGTTGTCTTTTTAAAAAGAAAAAAGAAAAGAAAAGAAAATAATCATTATCATCTTCTTCGTACCCTTTTATCAAATTTATTTGGGGTCAGTGCAATAAGTTTCCTTGTTCCAATCTCCTTGATCACACGACATCCTCGTTTCCTTGTTTCCCGTTTCGTCCTATACTGCCCTGTTAATCCTCGATAGGGATGAGGTCTGGGCTGCGTGCTGGCCAATTCATGCGTTGGGGGTTAAAAAATAATACTATAATATTTTCGAGCACCTGACACAACGCCATCTAGTTTCAAACTAAGCAGAGCTTGTACTATAAAAGCTAGATTGACTGATAGAATACTTATATACTTTTCTTCTCCTTATGTATTTAACATACATACGAGTATTATACATAGAAAACACCCAAATTTCGACACAAATATTTGTAGATCATACAAACATTTGGTCCTACCCGTGAACCGAACCCGAGACTCCTTTCTTAGAGGGTGCTCGCAGCATATAAAGCATCAGCTGCCATCAAGTTTGTAGCTCCATCGGTTTAGGGTCTGAGTTTATCGGTCAATTACTTTATGTATAGATTATTTAATTAAAAACTAATGACGCTCTATTCAACAGTGGTGGTCTCACAGCCCACCCAAGCGTTGTTTTAAATGGTCAAATTAGGTTCTTAATTTGAGGAAGGAAGTGTTTAAATAGTGGGTCAAAGCAGTTTCTTGATCATGTAATGGGAAGTTCATTATCAAATAATATGTTCCTTTTTTGACCTATTTCATTAAATTTGTATGTAGTCCCAAATGAATTAATAAAAATTAGAAAAATACATCAAAAATAACACGTTTTTTTTTGCTTTATGAAGTATTTACCAAGGCCTTACAGAAAACCGGTGTTAAGCAATTCTTTCGTTGCCTTTCACTGAGTGAGTGAGGTTACCGAAGCCCAAATCGTCCCTCGAGCGGGAGGGACTCCAAGGGCAGCAACGCACTTGTGACTTTTGAGTTGCAGGTGTCCATTGGCGGCGGTAGTTGCTTTCCATCAGGTGACCCTTCTGCTCGTTTGCCCCCTTATACCATAAACAAAAAAACGTAGCTTGCAATCGGAGAGGCCTATGTTTAACAGTGGACTGCGATAGGCTAATGATGAACTGCAGAATATTCTATTTGGCTCCAAACACATTAAGTAAATTAAAAAAGCAAATAAAACAAATATCTCTAGATGAGAGTATCAAGAAAAAGCAAGACTCTATAACTATCAAGTGCATAAAATTTAAATGAGTGTTTCAAAACCCCTGGTGGAATTCGAACCCACAATCCCCGGCTTAGGAGGCCGATGCCTTATCCATTAGGCCAGAAGGGCTTGGAGACGTATCTCGTAACATGCTCCTGATTTTTTTTAATCACTTCTTATTATATCATGCTCTATTACAAAATCCCATTTGGCTTGTCTTTCTCTCATTAGTCTCGTTTAAACAATAATAATTATAAATGTACACCACATTAAACTTTCAAATTCTATGACATATTTTTAATGCAATCATTGTATCTAATAATATAATACAATTGCCAAAAGTTTCAACCACTATCTACTGCCCGGTTGTCACAGGCTGACCGCTTCCCCTACGAGGGCGTCTCCCCCCCGGGCTGGGTGTCATCTGCTACGCGGATGACACTTTAGTCACGGTAAGCGCGCCTCCGCCGCCGGCGAACCGGGCGGCGGAGGCGCGCTTACCTGCGCCTCCTGCCGCCCTGAGTGTGGCCGCGGGTGGACGGGATGGGTTCTCCCCTCCACCCGCATTAGTTTGGCCAGCCGCGAGGGGGCGACGTCCGCGTGTGCCGGACGTCGCCTAAAAAGAGAGGTCCTGGAGACGGAGCCCGCACCAGGAGCGGGCCGGCGCTGGGAGGGGTCCAGAAGGCGATAACTACCTGGACCCCTCCTAAACTGGAAGCGCAAAGAGGGCACACCGTGTGGTTTTAGTCGGTTCGAGTCCGCCACACCGCCCCGCCGAACGAAAGCCCTGGCGGGGTGACGGTCCGAGGGGATTTCCACACGTTAAAAAAAAAAAAAAAAAAGACTGACCGCTTCAGTGGTGGGGGCTGGAGGGGGGGTTGCAGTTTGGGCGAATAGGGACACTGTTAGTATAACACGGTACATTACGAAACTAAAATATAAAAAATATAGAAAATGTGCGGGTAGATGAAGAACCTTTTAACACAAATACAGAAAGCAGTTACTCTTTTCTTCTTACCTGCCTCTCCCTTTCACATCTAGGTATTTAAAGTACTTCTCTACATTAAATAATATAAGTTACTGTAAGTATTAAATGTTCCATTGGTATAACAAGTCACTTAAACAGAATGCGACCAAACGCTATGCGGGTAGGTGTGTCCTTGTTTTTTGTTCTGTGCGGAACTCCCCTCGGATACCACCCACCAGTCTACCATTTGGGATCACCGACCAAAAACCGCAAGCCTTCTCAACCAGAACCACAAGGAGGTGGTCATCTACCCGCCGTAGATAGCCCGAGATGCGTTGGGGTACCAGGGTTTTTTTTTTTTTTTTTATAAAAAGACAACTCCCGCATTAGGAATATATCCTGTGTCGCGGGGGACTTTACAAACATACATGAAACGGACACAAAGAACACCCAGACTCAGAACAACAATTTGTGGATCACACAAAGTGTCGTCCCATGTGGGGTTTGAACCCACAACACTCGGCGCAGTAGGAAGCGGCGTGGCGACCACTTAAACCACTGCGCCATCTGTGCAGTCAATTTCCTTTCTAGGGTACACCTGGTTCCCCGGCTACTGGTACCCGAGACAGCCACCGGTTAGTAAGGTTTAACTTTTTTTTTAAAAGATGCATACTTGTAAAACATTAGTTACAAATTACGTAAAAACGGTACGTTACACTGAAATATAGAACATGTCCACTTGTAATACGGTTCGGAATGTCGTAGATATAAATTAAATTATTGAAGGTCGAATTTTGAATACCAAGGGATTTTATAGCATTCATAAATATGTAGATTTACTTATATAGCGTCTGTCGATAGATATTTATTTCTGTCAACGTGAAACATGTTTTACGATATAATTATGTAAATAAGTAATATAGCTTTTGCCCGCGGCTCCACCCGCGTGTATGCCGGTTGTCAAAAAAAGTACCCTATGTCCGTATTCAATAATAAAACTACCTCCATAACAAATTTTAACTGAATCGGTTCAGTGATTATTGAGTCCCCACACAAACTTCAACTCCCATTTTCACCCCCTTAAAGGATGATTTCTAGGATAAAAACTATCCTTTATCGTTTCCCGGGACTCAAACTATCTCTATACCAAATTTCATCTAAATCGGTTCAGCGGTTTAAGCGCAAAGAAGTAACAGACAGACAGACAGACCAACTTTCGCATTTATAATATTAGTACGGATTACAGTTCAAAGTATTTTTACACGTGTCAACGAAAGTTAATGAAATACCATTAATTAATGTTGTCCTTTGTCCCTATAGATTTTTTTTTTTTTTTACTTTTTTTATTTAGGTTACTAGCTGGTACCCGCGACTTCGTTCGCGTCAAATTTGAAAAGCGCTGCCTTAGTGGGGTAGTACGTACAGTTAATTAGGCCTCGGGTTCGATTCCCAATCGGATAGTTATAGGATTTTTCTGAGGTAAAAAAAATAGCTTAAGTTACTCTTTATAGATAGGTCACCTGGTAGTAAAATATTATCAAAATCGGTACCACCGTTTTGAAGATTACCCGACAGAAACAGACAGACAAAAATACTTAAACTAGTGACCATGTACAAATAACCGTGTGACCATGAAAAATCGATTGTTTTGACATTACAAACAGACACTTCGATTTTATTTATTTCTATAGATATATAAATTCGACTGGGGCATGAGCAGACGGGATGGAAAGTGACTACCACCATATAAACAGAAAAGAAAAGTAACAATAATATGTTTGTTGATAATTTTCCTGCGGTTTTAAAGAAGTGTATGTATGTGTGATGATTCATCATCATCAGCATATCACAGTCCACTGATGGACATAGGCCTCTCCTATTGCACGCCTCTTCGATCGATTTTCGGCTTCTCGCATCCAGCTCCTGCCAGCCATGTTCGCAAATCGTCACTCCACTGTGGGCGTCCTACACCGCGTTTACCGAGACGCGGTCTCCACTCAAGAACTCGAGTTTGTGTGATGATTAAGAGAAAAATATTATTTAACACGCTTTTATTAGCTTGGTATGTATCTAATGGAATCTTGGAACATGATTTTGACGCACTTCAAAATGTCGAATTAAAACGAAACTTTGCACCCACATCAAGGACCGATGACAATGCAATAATTTAAATCTTTTGTCCTATTATTCTGATCATTACCTCCAGGAATAACGGCTTTTTCCGCCACTTTTCCGCCACCGTTGATGAAGGTTTTCAGGTAAACACAATACGAGTATATACCGACTTCTCAAACGCCTTTGATAAGGTTAACCATAAATTATTATTATTCAAACTTAGAACTCTACGCTGGTGTGGCTCCTATTTCAACAACAGGCCATCCTCAGTAAATAATACAAGTTAGAAATGCGAAATAATCACGTGAGTGAAGCCTCGGGCAATAGCTGATGGTGTTATAAACGTAACGTCGGCTTATCTCAATAGTGTCAAAGACCTTCGACTGCTAGAGTTTTTATAGGTACAAGACTAAAATATAAAAAATAATTGTTGTTAGTTAGTATTTTATAGGGCGTAGGGCCACTTCTATCATCAAAGTTTGCAACGAATGTTTTTTTTTTAAATAAAATAAGATGTATGTTATGTTTAAAGACGGGGAGGAAAGATGGGAGAGTTGAGAGATGATGAGAGATGGTGAGAGATGGTATTGGCTGGCTCGATTGAAGTTGTTTAGGAACTGGGTATTATGTCCCTGGAACACAAAGGGAGGATCCTCCGACCAGGCGAGCTGATCATGCCTGATAGCCGTGTGCCGTCCACCGATATACTTCGGCGAGCACTTCTGTAGTGTTCCGGCCAACGCACACTCCGCCACCGTCGACAAGGTGTCCATTTCTCTATCCGCCAATACCTTCCGAGGGCGCCAGACGCTGGCCACACTGGTGCACCGTACAGTGCCATTGACCGGACAACCCCCGTATACAGCCGTCTTGTCACGCCGCCTCTTGAAAGTTCACCTCACGGGCTTAAGCCAAAGTGTCGTCCACGTAACAGATTACGCCCAACTCGGGGGGTAGTCACTTGGAAGGGCCCAATCGTTCCTATGTTCCATAGGAAGGGCTCAAGACCAGAGCCCTGTCTAGTCAACCAGCCAACCCGTCTGGCAAGTGTGATATAGTAGGCAAAACCTCCTTTCCAAGCAGATGCTCATGTCCGGCAGTGGACTATTATAGGATGATGATGATGACAATCCGACGACTTCTTGATAGAATTTGCTAGAGGCCCCGCGCTGGGTTAATCCGGCACTGCTGGGTTACTTACGAAACTATTTTAAACAATACAATATTATTCCTAATGTAATGAGGGTTTTCTGAAATGTTCCACGTGAGATGGCAGTACTGTAGCGTCAGGTCCAACCACCTGTCATAACACATACACGATTTGTATTTTTCGATCATTTTTTTGGTTTATTCATTCTTAAAAACGTTACAAAAGGAATACTGATTTCTAAAATTCCACAGTGTTGTGCAAGGATTTTTTGTGGAATTTTAGGAGAAGAGAGGCGAAAAAACTTTTATTTGCACACGCAAATAAAAGTTTTGCGCCTCTCTTTTTGAGCTCAATCTTCAGTTCGGCAATCTTTCTCTGGCCGTAATCAAACTCAATAACACTTCCAAATTCATAGAATTTCACTAAAATATTATACGTGCGGTAAGAATCTATGCTATCTAACAGCTGTTTGGACCTTACGCATACGAAGCAACGTCTGGTGGCAGAAAAAGTATCGAAGACCCTCATTAAATACGTTTCTATACGTAGTGCATTTATTTATTTATATCTTCATGCACTTATGTACATCGGCGAACTTAATGCCCTGGGCATTCTCTACCAGCCAACCTTTAGGTGGTGTAGGAATCTTGTAGGGTAGGTGCACCGAGGTTCCAATTGATATCACTGAAAAATCTTTTTTTATTAATGTAAATCGAAAAGCCCTGTCCAGCATATCATTTAAATGAATATCTTAGAAAATGTCAGAGATTTTAAATGCGGGTTACAAGCATTTTTCTTTAATATTTATACCCATCTTACACACGGCCGTCTGATCCCAATCTAGGCAGAGCCTGTGATATGGTAACTAGACTGCTGATAAACATACTTATATATTTCTAAATACATACATGTTACAGATAAATTACATCCAGACACATAACAAATGACCGTTCTCATCACACAATTATTTATCCTGGGTGAGAATCGAACCCACAACAAGACCAACAGTCCAGTCAGCTTGCAAATTGCTTAAACTATGCCTATTGTGGAGTAGTTTCTTGACCATTTTGGGATTTTTATCATTAGTTTCCTGTAACAATAATAATAGTATTTATTTAGACTATTATATTGGCACACAGACACAACTTCTAATAGTTCTATATAAATACCGCATGTGTTCACGCTTTAACCACGATGTCTAATAATAGTTACTACGCGTGGAGTAAAATACCAGTCACCCATATAAATATTTCATTTTAAAATCATTTCCTCACAACTGTGATTGATCGACAAAATCACTGCGATTGCGAAGCTAGCGCCAGACTTGCGCCCGAGCACTTGCAGTCGCTTCGGCACATCAGGGCGCGACTGAGAGAGAGCGTGGCGTAGCATATTGCGTATGACAGAGATAAATATATTTACAATACATTAATCGGGTTTGCATACGCATTTAGATATGCATCTCTATAGCTGCTTGCTTACTTTGTTACTTATTGTTATATTACTTACAGTATTATGAATCAGAGATAATTTTTGTATAATCTTCATTGCTTTACTTTGTACTCTGTCTCATATGATTTTTTCAATATTTTCTATTTATTCTATTATCTATTTCTTTTTTAATATCTTCTACCAAAACCCACAACGACGGGAAGTAATTATAACAAACAATTATTAAAAATCCATAACAAAATTGCGATTTTTTAAGGTTATGAATGATGTCTTAGTCTTTGATAAAAAGAAAATTTAACTCATTAGATTTTGTTTGCTTATGCTAGGAATTATTGTTTAAGGCTGGGACAGAAATTTCCTCAGATTCCTCTGTAGCTGTTTAAAATGTAATCACTGTGATCCTCAGTATCTTAAAGTATGTATATTTTTACATGTATCATGTATTTACATGTACAAAGATCATGTAAATACATGATACGCAACTTCACGGATGGCGTAGGGGTTTAAACTGTCACCTCACCGCTTACTACTACGCTGACTACTACTACGCAACTCAGGAGTCACAAACGCGTTGCCGGTCTTTTAGGAAGGAGTACGCTCTTTTCTTGAAGGTTGTATCGATCCGGAAATACCGCAGACGATAACCCGTTCCACAGATTGGTTGTGCGGGGCAAAAAGTGTCTCGAAAATCGCACAGTAGTTTATGCATACGTATATCCAGTATTCTCTATTTTAAATTTGTAATTTTTAGTTTTAAATTGTCTGTAGGTAGTCACCACACTGTGTGTGAGTAATCACAAGTTCCTCCCTTGGCCTGGAAACCCGTAACGTAACACAGGTATTTCTATACCTATCTCGGCCAGCAGTCCCTCACAAATGTATTGTTTGCCATACTTATGTTATATTACGAGTAAATAATGAGACTGTGTATATGCATTTGTGATTAGAAATTAATTAAAGGTATTCTGTCAGTCAACATAGTCAAGTAGGAATAGAATAGAGTCACAATCACGTCACACGTATCTGTGATAAATCATATGATTTATCACATATATAAATCTAAAACCAAAAGGTTGTATTCTTTGATAAAAAGAATTTTGATTTATTTTGATGGCATTTATCTTTGTCTATGACCAAATCACAGGTTAAATCGCTGTGACTGAATCTAATCATACTAAGATTTTGATTTAAAAGTAGCAATAATTGCAATGTCTAATGGAAATTAGTTATAGTTTTAGACAAAGATAAATGCTATCAAAATCAATGAAAACAAAATTCTTTCATATTTCAAAGATTACAACCATGTTTTATAGATTAAACATTTCGCGCGTTTTTGTTAATCAATCACTTGAAAAATCATATGATTTATCACAAATGATTGTGATTTCATTGCATCCCTAGTTACGTTACTCTAGTTTAGTACAGCGTGCACTTACGCACGCTACGGTTGTGGTTCGTGGGCGCTTGTTGTTCTAATTTTAAATCAAGTGCCTTGAACACGTCTAAAGTATTCAATTGAACGAATGTTTTTAAAGTCGTACAACTGCAGTTTTACTATACTTAGAAGGTGGTTAATTTATTAGGTACCAGTTGTTTTGTTGTTGCTGTTACGTTTTACTAAAAGTGAGTACCCATTTTATTATTCAATTCATTTTCTAAACTTTACTTAGATTTTTTAGGTATTTATTAGTAAACAAAATTGGATGTTGAAATTGTAGATAATTTTAAAAACGTGAAGTAGTTCAATGGTTATTAAAGATATCAATGTTTTATTATAATATATTATAATTTCGTTTTTGTATTAAAAACAATAGAATACACGTCACTAAAAACAATACACATGTATAAATTAACATGTCAATGTATATAAAACATACATTAATGAAATATTATGATTTTTTTACTTTTTATTTGAATTGACATCCAATGACGGGTCGTGGGGGCTTTCGGGACCGCTCGACCGGGACCGCGGTGCCGAATTCAACTTTTGAAAGAATAATTATTTTTGAATAGTATGTATATTGGGACCTCTACTAAAATGTGTTATAAAAGTACGGTCAACAAAAAAAAATTAAAGTTATACAAATATGTAGAACTATAATTATTTTTTTACTTAAAAATATCTGTCTTTTATTAGCATTAAACCTAAATAAATAATAGTTTCTGAAAACTAAAAAACACCTTTTTGTAACTAGGCGAACTAAAAAGTAGATGTAGATTCTATATTCAAAAAATCTTTTTATGGTAAAAATGTTTGGGTTTAAATTATTTTCTACTTTTTGTGTTTTATAGTTTTATTTTAAACTATAATTTATTTTTGCTTTTTCAGTCATTCATGATGACTAATATCTCATTAGGACTAAAAAAGTAACAAGGAAGTAACTCACAAATACTTTAGCACGCCTTAGTATGTAGCAAAAGACACTACCGTATTTTTAGGTATGGAGAAAGCCGTTAATACCGAAAATCCTGATCAGGATAATAGGACAAATTTATCAAATTATTGTGTTGTCATTGGTGTGGCTAAGTGTACAAAGTTTCTATTTAATTCGAAGTTTTGAAGTGGGTTATAATTATAATCGAAGATTCCGTTACACAATAGCTACCCAGCTAATAAAAGCGTGTTAAAAATAAACAAAGAAATATACAAAATATAATAATTGCTATAATCTTGAGTATTTAAACATTAAATTGCAACAGTTCAATGAAAACATTTCTGTTTATTATAGAAATAATTCAAAATTTTGTAATAAAACAAATATTTAATCCTTTCATAAAAACAATTTTATTTGTATAACTTCTAAATTTTGTTTGTTGACCGTACTCCCAATATCCGTGGTCCCAATATACTACTCAAAAATATTTATCAAAAGGGGAATTCGGGACCGAAAGCTCCACGACCCGAATGACAATGGCATCGGCGAATCGGACTTAGTACCTGCATCTTTGGGCATCATTGGACGAGGGACGCTATACTGCCGTGCCAATCCAAAAGACTGTTACTCCACTTACAGTGTTTTGCCTTAACAACGCTCAACCAGTTTCTTTACGTCGGTTTAGTACCCCTGATCAACACTTTTGTTATTCTAAAGTGTATTTTAGAAGAGATAATAATCTAAAAACACTGTTTTGTATTGAAGTTGGGGTTTTAATGATAAAAAACTGTAACAAAGCTTTCAGAGTCAAAACCTTATTGGATTGGCACGGCAGTATAACCAGGTACCCATACCTGCTTTACAATACGTTTAACTAAAAATAATATGGAACCGGTGTTATTGTTATCTCATTAAGTGATTGAGGTTGCCGGCGCCCAACCCCCCCCCCCCCCCCGCTGACTCGAGCGGGAGGGACTTCAAGCAACGCACTTGTGACTTTTGAGTTGCAGATGTCCATGGGCGGCGGTAGTTGCTTACCACCTTATAAAATAAAATGAATAGAACAAAAATAAATTTGTGCTCAACCTTAAAATTCTAAGATAAAGTAAAACAAAGAATACGTTATCTCCTCGTTACCGTAATTTGCAAGATAAATAAATCTAGAAAAGTTATAAATTGTGTTAAACATATAAGATTAGGAATCAAATTTCTGTAATATGTAAATTAACATCTACTTTAAATAAAATTATTATAAATTACTAAAATACATAAAATTATACATATTATTGTTTTTACTATAGAAAGCATGATATAAAAGTGATTAAACAGCATTCAATTGTTTTTGACAAGCCTTGATTGTCTATTGACGATTTTTTTTTATCTTAAAACAAAGGAAATGTCACGGTCACAAGCTGATAATTAAACCGTGATGAAGAATGATTGCTGTATTATTGATATTTATTTAGCTGGCTGGTACCCGCGACTTGTTCGCGTGGAATTTGAAAAGCGATGCCTTAGTGGGTTCGATGTCCGGAGCGGGTAAAATTGTAAAGGGTTTTTCTGAGAGGAAAAATAGCCTTAGTTATTCCTTATGTAGACAGCTACCTGGTAGTAACAAACAAAGAGACATACAGACAGACAAAAAATATTGTACTGGTTTTTAGGCATAGGTATCGTGCAAATAACCGTGTGAACATGAAAAAAAAACCTATAATTTTGCCATTACAAAGAGACACTTCAAATGTATTTATTTGTTTAGAAGAAAATTATTAATGTTATCAATATTTGTAAGATTCTGTTTACTTTTGACTAATACGAATACAGCCTGTTACTTAATTATAACTTTTGTTAAAACGTTTGTGTAAACATTTTCGATTTTTGATTTGCGGGCTCGCATACCGGTTTTCTTTAATATCGTTTATAATCTTATAGATATTTTTATTTAAGAACAGGTTCACCGAATATTCACCATTAAATTTTTATTATAATAATAGATTAAGAATAAGATTGTACGACGCGGCACGGTTTTTTATTATTTTATAATTTCTAAATTTAAAAAATAAAAGAAAAAGTAATAATACCCTACTCAGACAATTCCTTAAACAATCTTTAAAGCCGGTTATAAACTCGTATTGTGTCAAAGTTTAAGCTCAATCGGTGCAGAAATTTTTAAGTTTTTGAAGCGTACACAAACCATATTATTGATAATAATAATAATATTGTACCACATTCACACAACGCCATCTAGTCCCAAACTAAGCAAAGCTTGTACTATGGGTACTAGACAACTGATATAAATACATATATACTTTTTTTTGTAAATACATACTTATTATACATAGAAACACCCAGACCAAATCAAACATTAAATGTTCACGCACACAAATGTTTGACTTGAGCGGGAATCGAACCCGCGACCTTTGGAATAGCAGTCCGTTACACAAACCACTACGCCATTCGGTCGTGATGTGTCGGTATACAGTTAAAATCTGAGGGCCAAGTGCGAGTTGATTTCACTTGTGCTCGATTGACACGGTGCCCGCGTTCGGCGCTAGGATTGGCCCTCACTCCACCAATCACAACGCTAAACGTGCTCGCCGTCGATACTTGTAAAAATATCTAAAAAGATTTACTTACAGAAATAAATATTATTTCATCATTTCATTTCAGAGCGAGTCGATGTGAAATAAACTTGCACTCAGCCCTCTAAGGGCCTACTGTAAGTTACCTTCACATCTACTCGATCGTCTCGGTGACTGCGTTTGGCGCTGTAATTGGCCCTCGCTGAAATCTTCACCGATCGCAATCCCGAACGCGCTCGCTGTCGAGAGCGAATAGAAGTGAAATAAACTTACACAAAGCCCTCTGTTCACTGTGTAGTTACTATCTGCGGGCTTATTGGGAGTTAATTTCACGTATAATCGATCATCACCGGCCCGCACTGAAATCTCCACCAATCGCAACGCTAAACGCGCACGCCGTCGAGAGCGATTAGATGTGAAATAAACTCACACTAAGCCCGCAGGTGACCCGTCTTCTTACTTACAATACAATAAAAAAAGAATCATAGTAATGTTTATTAATTCCCTCTGGTGTACTTACAAACCAAAGTTATATCCAATTGTCGTTAAAGGTGCCAGTCACAAAATTTTATCAAAATGGTCCAGCCGTTTGAGCGTGAAGAATTACAAACATACAAACACTCACAAACTTTTGCTTTTGTAGTGTTTGTGATTAGTGTGATGATTGTGCCCCTATCAATTGAAAAATACCGCAATATTGTTTAAATGGTTTGTTTCATTTAATTGCTGTAACTCTCCGTCATGCTGCCTACATATAATTATGCTAACCTAAGGATATCCTATTTTTTCTCATTCAAAATTTACCTAATAATCTTACAAACCACACTTTTACTAATATGTATTTAGGGAAGTACGACAAAGTAACAACAATCGACGGTCATGTGAAACTGCGAACAAGTTGTTGTCATTAAGGCCAAGGTAGACTTGCTACCTTAATAGTTCACTAAATGCTTGGTTTAGCAAAGACTTACGCACACCGGGACGGGACGGCTGAGGACTTTATGTTTAACACGCTTTTATTAGCTTGGTATGTATGTATGTAACGGGGGCGTCCATTAATTACGTGAGGCGTTCAGGGGCTGGGGAGGGCGTCGAGCCGAATCTCATCTAATCTTACTTTGAGGACCCCCCTGAGTCTTAGCAAATATCACGTAATCTTTTATCCGCAATAAACAGAGTATAATTACGAGAAAACTGGGTTAAAATAACTAAAAAATGTTCCTTCATGGAAATATGGCCAAATCATATACAATAATATTTATCATGGTTTTGCGATTTCCGCAAAGTTACAGTAACCCGACGCCAGCCGAACGCGCGACTCGGCGAACGTAGAAGCGTACGAACTGATTAGCAGCGCCGCATAGACAGGTTTTGACTTGCTTTGTTTCGCCACTGCCTGCCGATTGAACCTTTGACCGCCTTTATCGGCATGCCTTATGACCTCTATTGCCCAAGTGTAAGTAGTGATATAGAAAAGAGATTCTGCAGTACATGCGGTATCTACTTTGCATCCATGACAGCAGCTGCAGAGCATAGGCGTGCGGCCCACAAAACACTAGCTGCATAAGCGCACACGTCACAAGACGAGCTACTGAGCTTCTATTCGCAAGCGCCAAAGGCTTAGAGTGACTAAATCAGATTAAGGTTGAAAGAGCAAATGATTTTATTAAAAATTACATGGAATACAATATAGGCAAGTCACCGGTACAGTATCTGAGTAGCTAGTGAGTATCGGTGTCTAAGCACACCGATACTCACTAGCTACTCAGATACTGTACTTAAAAGCGTTTAAGTGAAAGTTTAAGATGCTTTCTCTTTCCAACTTCGGCACGTGCCTCTATCAACATTGATCACGTAATAGGTATGCATTACGTATTCAATGCTTTTACCAGTCAGGCTGTACAACCTTAGAGTTTATTTTATATCAACTCGGTGCGACAGCGAGCGCGTTCGGCGTTGCAATTGGTGAAGATTTCAGTGCGGGTCAATCGCAAAGAGGTCACCGTAAAGGCCCTCTGTATATTTTTATATTAAAAAAAAAAATATAAAACAGTTAGAGTGCACGTTATTCTATTACCTGATTAATCTGCAGATTTTATCTATCCGTTAAAATGGAAGAAATTGTTTTAGTTTTCACATTAACTAGATAATCAGCAGACTTACTAGGTAATCTGCAGATTAACGCCCATACGGTAAAGTTAATTTTTTTTTATTGATAAAGAAGGTTAGTGTAGCATCCGTTAACAGGCAGATTAACTAGATAAAGTGTCTCTGCTATTTTAAATAAAATTTTACACATTAATGCATTATACCCGGTTTTTTTTAGATTGCCTAGTTAATGCGCATATTGACGTATTTCGTATTCTAACGGTAACATATACACACATACACATTGTCTTTATTACCGAAGCGGTAGACAGAGGTGTGTTCAACGCCCACATTTTGCCGACTGTATTTTGGTCACACTTGCACTTGTAATAAGGCCGAGCCTATTTCCGTCAACCAGACGCTAATATTTTTAAAATAGATTTTGCCCGCGACTTCGCACGACGTAGAATCTGAAAATATTTGTAGTCTAAGTACATTAACAAGCTGTTTGAGGTACATTACGCTATAATCAGTATAACTGATACTTTAGAACGTTTGGTAAAAGTACTGGGCCTTATAATCTACTACTACTATAACATACCAACATTTTAAAGTACTTCTGGCAACACTATATTTTAAATTTTGTTTTTTTCCGCCAGAAGTACATATTAATTTTATCCGGAACCAGATATTGATAGGGCAACATAATTTTGGTTGCCCGTGCAACCTCCTTTCTATGAAGAGGCCTATGTCCAGCAGTGGACTAGTTAAGGCTGTGGATGGATGGATGTGCGAAAAACACTCTTGGCGCAAATCGATTACTTCGTGCTTAAACGTTTGCCCCTGGGCCTTATTAACTGTTACCTCAAAAGATTTTCAGACCTTCAACGGAAATTAAATACGTTTAAAATTAAAAGGCAAATGCGTTGGTGTCATAGGAATGCCAGGTATTAACACTGTTTGCCCTACTGCTGGACCAGTCAAAACTGTGGCACCGATCACTTTATGACGAAGAAATTAAACTTATTACCAACTCTTTATTTTAGAAGTATTTATTAAACGATGAAATATCGCAAATCCACGTTAAAAGAATTACCCTATAGAAAGTTACTACAAAAATAATAACAATATCCTAAAGAAAATGAAGTATGTACTACAAAATCAAAAGGTATCTATTCACTTAGTTAAGGAAAGATATTGAAATTAACAAAAATACCATAAATTGGTACCATAAATAACATAAAATTACAGTGATCACCACGTCAGCGCCACGTCATATATGACCACAGATAACGAAGTCAGGGATATATGACATCGCCTTGTGTTGCACGTGCAATAGTTTTAAGCCTCAAAAATGTGATAATCACCTAATCATTAAAAATATTTTTTTTGTTTTTTTCCTATCAACATAAGTTGTATAATAAAGATTTGTTTTTTATGGGCGAGAATTTCAAAGATTTGTAATGTGAAGTCTTAAAAACATGTTTTTTTTGCGTTTACTTTGCAAACGCTGGCTAAACCTTACGAAATAGACCAAAGTAATGTATAGATAGTTCAACTCAGTTGTGCGCGCGGCCCTATGTGTGCGTGGGCTTGTAAATATACAACTTTCATTCGTGTGGCAGTGACGCGGCAGTCGTCGTCCGAGCAAGACGTCACTCAGGCGCGCACAACTGAGTTGAACTATCTATACTAAGATATACATAAAAGTTCGCGATGGTATATGTCTATCTCCTAAGGATAACCCACAGTAACACTTATTATCTTTTACATTTTACAAAAAAATATGTATTATTTACAAAGCTATTTTGAACAATACATTATAATTCTTTATGGAAATAAATACATTTGATACGTTAAACATTTTATGTAGATCAAAATTGCCTTATACAGCATATCATTAAAATTAATATCTTAGTAGATATCAGAGATTCAAAATGCAGGCCCTACCGCGTCGGATTCGTACGTACGTTCCGGCTGGCAGCGGCCAGCAGCAGTAGAGCGGGCCGGTAAATATTGCGTATAAAGATGTCCTGTAGTAAATAGTCTTATCATAATAATAGTACTTTTTGTTTTTTTTTTTAATAAGACATTCCCCGCCCGCATTAGGAATATATCCTGTGTCGCGAGAGACTTTACAAACATACATGAAACGGACACAAAAAACACCCAGACTCAGAACAACAATTTGTGGATCACACAAAGTGTGGTCCCATGTGGGGTTTATACCCACAACACTTGGTGTAGTAGGAAGCGGCGTGGCGTATAATTAATTACTCCACACTTACAACACATTAGTAGTATCTACATTGCACCCGTGCAATGGCAGATCGCTAGTACTTATATATTTCTAAAACTCATGCACATTTTAGATAAATTTCGTGTGGTGACGGAGTGAAAGAGTATTCATCCCATGGGTGTCCAAAGGACCAACTAAGGGAGAAAACTAAGCAGGACAACAGCACTACAAATATAAGGAAAACTTGAAAGAAACCCTATACCTGGTAATAGCGTGGTGTTCAAGGCAGTTGATGATGGGATAATGATGATGGATAAATAACACCCTGAAACAGAACCAAAGATCGTGCTCATCACACAATAAATAATCGTCCTGGGTGGGAATCGAACCCACGACCTTTGGTATATTTATATATATACATTTATATGTATGTATAACAGTAATATGTGTATATTTAAAAGATGAACTTTATCGGTTACTATATAATTGATTAAAACACTTATTTCATCGAATGGTCAGATTTTAATTCATTTACAAATCTGTTATCATTTTTATTTACGTTATTCATATAAATTAAACATTTTTATCAAACATTGTTTTAAATTACAAGATTGCTCAAAATAGGTCATGTTTTTTTTGTGTCTGCAAAATAATTAGTTTTTTTTTGCATTTTAGTTTACTATTATGGTAGTGTTGTAACCGTTATGAATGAAAACTCATAGTAGGTCCATGAGCCGGTCATTTAAGAAAGTTGGCCGGTCTAGAAACTAAGACAGGAGAGTTCAGTACATCACTTTAATAAATTTTCTTGCAATAATTCATCATCATCATCAACAGCCTATAATAGTCCACTGCTGGACATAGGCCTCTCCTTAGAAAAGAGGTTTTGGCCTCCTATACCACGCTGGCTAGACGGGTTGGTATAGGGTTTTTGTTTTTTGGTTGGTAAGGGAGCAAACTACGCAGGACAACAGCACTGCAAAGACAAGGAAAACTTGACACAAACCCTATACCCGTCTGGCCTGCGTGGTACAGTAGGCCAAAACCTCTTTTCTAAGAAGAGGCCTATGGTCCAGCACTGGACTACTAAATACTCTTGTTGTTGACGATGAATATGTTTGGTCGTTTGAAATAGAATCGAAAAACTTCAGAAATGAGAGTCACGCTGCCATGTTAATTTGTAACAGAATGTTTGCGGTGCACAATGTCGACTTAGAAGACTATGTAGACTTAGAATACGTAACTTCAGGCTGTAAGTAGTGGTGCATCAAATGTCAAAGCATTATGCATTGTTCTATCGTAAAGTAATCATTTAAACATAACATTGGCACAATATCAAATTATCTAAATTTTATTGAACAATTTCATTTTATTTTATACTAGCTTTCTATCTTTTTACACGCTTTGTATATTAGCTTCACTTGTATGTTTGTTTGTAACGACTCCATTGACTTTTTGTTTGTAACGACTTCCGATTAACGAATTCGTTCAAACTATGTAGTACACACTAATTAAAAAGACAGACAATACACTAATTAAAAAAAAAATAGTTGTAATTTTTTTTTAATAAATTTGAAAAAAAGCGTGAGGTGCTTTTTACTATATTGACAACAGGCACCCAACGCTTTTTTTCAAATTTATTAAAATTTATTTTCTATTTTTTAGTTTGGTTTTCTATAAAAATCGTGTTTTTTAGTTTTTTTTACTTTTTTTTTATTCTTTCAAGTTCAAGTGGTCTATTTTACTCATTGACATGTAGCTTGCAATTAGCGAGATCTTTTTTAAATCGGTTAAGTGGTTTAGGAGTGAAAGCCTAACAAACAAACAAACTGACCTTCACATTTAAAATAGGTATTAAGTATGGATTTATCATGGTGAACATTCGTTTAGTTATTGTGTGTAAGTTTTGTTGTTGTACTTAAGCAATATATTTATTAAGCAATATCTTTATTTGTAAGAATTGGAACTCGTGATAAGATAAATATACCGATTTATATACCTACGAAATAGACGCGGTTTATTTCAATTATTTATATTATAGTAATGGTTACTAGTTACTGGTATAAGGTATAGATACACTCGTATAAGGTATATATTATTATACAGGGTGTAAGGGACATCGTAACAAATACTGAAACAGTGTATTGAAACCCTGATTCTGATTCGAAAATCATTGGAATTTTCTGTCGGAAAATTAATTTTATTCTTTTCATAATTTTCCATTTTTTTTTTGTTAAAAAAAATGAAAAATAAAATCACAATGAGTAAATAGAACATTTTACCAATTTTTTTTAAATATGTAGATACATACGGTCAAAAACTGCAATTGTAATTAACCAAACAGCCGAAGCGCGCGAGGCCCTTCGGCCGCGAACTTGTGTTAGTGTGCGTAGACTGTTTGCACGGAATACACACGTAGTTATTACTTTTGTGCGATACCTACGGGAAATGACCTTAACCTCTGACAGCTGATTTCATATAAAGTTTAATTTTCTGTCAGAAAACTCCAATGATTTTCGACTCAGAATGATGGTCTGAATACACTGTTTCAGTATTCGTTACAACGTCCCTTACACCCTTTATACGTATACTCGTATAAGTTTACCCGCTGTTTTGCAAAAATATAACGAATCTACACTGCTTCTCGGTGGGTAAATAGGTCGGTCTTATAGAAAATTACAGAAGAAGACAATTTTCACGCAAATCTCGTTTTAAGGGTTCTTGTTTGGAACACGTTATTATTCCTCACGCGTTAGGCCATAAATTCTCTCAATAGGTTTAAAGAATCTTATTCTCATAAGAACAATTTACAGTTCACATAATATCAGATAAACATTATTATAAATATAACTTAGTGTCATCTCGTGACAAAGCATGCATATCGTTATACTAAATACAAAACATAACTAAATACAACATAAGAAGGTGAACTAATCATAAACAGACCAACATAAAGATTTACTTGCAATAGAAATGCCAAATAATACTTAATTTTAAATAAAGAACAAAATTATTCTTTTGTTCAAATAATTGAAAGTCGTCTTTTCAAACCTCAGCTATACTATCAGACAATTAACTTGGGAATAAAATTATCTCGCTGTTTATCAATCGAATAAAGTTATTCTGTTTTTCTTGGTGGATGGTATTTCATAGCTAAACATGAGCAAGCGAGATGCAGCTATACAGTTAGTAACACATTAGATAAGGATCACAAGCTATTAGACAACGGCCCTAAGTTTATTTGACTTCTACTCGATCGTCACGGTGACCGCGTTGACCGCACCAAAATCTTCACCAAACGCGCTTGCAGTCGAGAGCAAGTTAAAGTAAAATAAACTCTCACTAGGGTCTCTAGCCAGCAAATATCGTCACTTGGACACTCTCATTAATAATAATGTGTACAACTAGTTTTTTAAAACATCATCATCTGCCTACCCTTTTCCCAATGTTATTTGGGGTCGGCGCAGTATGTATGATTATTCCATTCTACTCTGTCATGCGTCCTCTCACTGTTTACTCCCTTCCTAGCCATATCCTCACTGACGCAGTCCATCCACCTCTTCTTCGGTCTGCCTCTTCTCTTGTACCCTTCAACTCTCATACCTAAAACTTTCTTCGCCACATTTTCCTCATCCCTCCGCATGACATGTCCATACCAAGATAACCTATTACTTCTTAACTTTTCATCCAGTTACTTTACAGTTACAGTTTACTTTCAGACTCCCTCGTATATACTCATTCCTAACCTTGTCCATCTGAGTCACACCACACATCCATCTCAGCATTCGCATTTCGGCTACGTTCAGGCGTCTCTCATCCGTTCTTTTAAAACGTTCTAATTATTAAATAGTGTGATGAACAGTAAATATGATTGTACTGTACATGTGCTTCTTCTTCAATTCTTCAGATTCAGATACTCGATAAAGTACCTACTATAAAGTACGAGCAGCGACTATGCGTAGTCAGCAGAACAAAGATTTTTGGCAGTACGCAGACGTATTGTCTCGAGTATCCTACCGACTGCGACAATTATAGAAGTGCCAGCCGGAGGACTTAAAAAAAACCGAGATTTTTATAAATGAATTTTATTACTGAAAACGATTACAATAAAACTTAATCTAACTTAAGACTAGGAGACTCGGTCTATGCTTGTACCGAAGTGTCTGTTTAATCTATCTTAAAATAAAAGGTCAGTTTCACTGCACATTGCACTATTTCTCGATATGTTTGTGAGATGATCAATGACGCGGGCGCAGAAGTGGAGCAGCCGCTTGAGGCGCCGGATCAGCTAAATCCGTCGAACCTTCTATATGGCTTTAATCCATTGATTTGCCACTCTGGTGTAAGCAGCGAAGGTTGTAACACGTGTCTAAAAGACTGAACACAGAAAGTCATTCATTCGTTCATTATTTAAATAAATACCTAAATTATGTTTATGCATTATAATGCTTTATTTAAAAATATATGTAGGTAGACAAAACATACCGAGCGCCGGGCATGCCGTCATCGCGGCGGTAAGACCCGTTATGGAGGATTGGCTCGAGAGGCGTCGCGAGACCCTCTCATACCCACTGACGCAGGTGATCACTGGGAAAGGATGTTTCGGGGATCACCTGTGTCTGATCCGCATGGAGCCAACGCCTGAGTGCCACCACTGCGATGGCCAGACCGTGGACACGGCTCTCCACACGCTGGCAGAGTGCCCGGCGTGGGTTGAGCAGAGGCGAGACCTCGTGGCGGCCATCGGAGTGGGAGTTCTCTCGCTCGATAGCCTGATTGCGGCTATCGTGCGGAGCGAGAGTGCGTGGAACTCTGCCGTCTCCTTCTGCGAGCAAGTTATGCTCGCGAAGGAGACGGCGGACCGGGAACGGGAGAGGTTTAGAACTCTCCCGGCCCGCCAGGCTCGGGAACGGGCCAGGTACCGCAGGCGACTTAGGCGCCGGAGGTCGCAGAATGACGCTCGCTTCTAGGGAAAAGAGGGAACATAGGGTTCCCACACGGGGGGTCGTCTACTCGTCTGTAGATGGCCCGAGGTATGTCGGGGCACCAGGGACTTCCTTTCTAGGGTATACCTGGTTCCCCGGCTATTAGTACCCGAGACGACGTGCGGTTTTAGTCGGTTAGAGTCCGACATGCCACCGTTAGGTGGTATCCGAGGGGATTTCCGCACGGAAAAAAAAAAGGTAGACAAAACATGACATGATGATTACTGTTTTTCTAATTAATTTAGTTTATTTCTTTTTTATATCGCTCATTAAAATTTATAGTACCTACTTATCTACATTGAATAATATAAGTTACTGCACTTACTTGTGACTTGTTTTATACATGGATAAAACAAGTCACTCAAACAGAATGCGACACAACACTATACGGGAAAGCTAGTGTGTGTTCTGACGTATATACGTGTATAGTTATTCCGTGATTGTACACATGTAATTTAATCGGGGAGACTCTTTGAACAATTGTTTATTTGATCGAAGGGGAGACTGCTTGTTTGTAAATTACAAAAACGTAAGGTTTAGTTGTTTATTTTTATTTATAAGTTTATTTCTTTATGTTTGATCGAGTAGTGTTAAATAGGTATAACATTGTTACCTGTATTGACTATGTTATAATTTTAATCGCATCCAAATATATAAGTTTCTTTACTTACAGAACAATACCAGCTATTATTAAGAGAAAAACATTGGAAAAGACAGGCATGCTCTAGTCAAGTCTAGTCATATGCTGAGAAGAAGTATTTTTTAAGAAGTTTAAACACCACGAATGTTAGAGAAACATCAAATATCGTCGAAAATGGAAGAAGACGCAGAAACTCAAAAACTCAACCCAACAAGTGAATACAATTTCGAAGATGCGTTTGAAAAGACAGGTAACACAATTTTATCCTTTCGTAAAACGTTAAAATCCGACAGATATTGTTAGATTTTTATTTGTAATGAAGATCGGCTGACAGTCGAATTTCAGCCAAGGAGACGACTGGGGGGGGGGGGGTTTAAGAGTAGTAATAATCAGTCGGAATACAGAAGCCCTCCCTAGAAAGCAAAATAGGCTAGGAGAAGAAGTTCACAGGCTGACACGGACACGTGGAATTTCAGTACACTCTTTGATAAAGGTCCCTTGTCCGAAACCATAGTCCACCCCGAAATACATACGTGAGTAAGACCGCTTATCAAAATATGAGTAACACTCAAGAATACTCTTAGCATGGGCAAAAAATTTTCGTGATGTTACAAGTCTTCGTGTATACATATTATATTTATATGTGTGTGTATGTGTATGTATACATTTATGTATGTAGTGAATTGTGTATGTTACCTTTGTGCACCTACTTTATAAGATTTCTACATCACCCAAAGACTGACTGCACTGGCTTACGCCTATACAAAGGCAAACCTTACGCCTCACACAATTTCAAAAACCTTTTCCGTAAAACCATGATACACAATTCTTAATGACTAAATTTAAATTAAATTATTTGAAAAAAAAAGCAAAATAACCAATTCATACAAAAGGTGTTTGTTTTTTCAAACTTCGTTTCAAAGTCACGTAGTTAGGTCCTTTAATTCATCTGACATCCAACTGTTAACGAAAACGCATAGTTAAAATAAAAAGTAAGTAATGTAATTTTAAATAAATCTCTGTAGGCAAAAAGCGCTCGTGTTCAAGTCCAAGTATTTATGATTGTTTACTAATAAAACCTATGATATGCCATTACATGGACTTTTATAGTAACATACGTAAATCTGTAAAAGTGTAACTGATTTGCACATACTAACAAATGATATCTCTTAACAGCCAGATCTTGTAGTAATCGATTTCTTTGACCCCATCACTGTACTTCAATCTGTCGGAATTGTCAAATGTTACTTCTTAGATTAGATAGACTATAATATTTTCACATTTGATTTCTCAATAAACACAAGTTCTGTTACAATATACTAACATTTCAGATAATACTCAATGCAGGCTTAATAATGCAATTTATATATATTTGAGACATCAAAAAAAGTGTGAAACATACTGCAATGGGCATTCTCTTTTAAAATCATCACATCACATCAACAGCCTTTAATAGTCCACTGCTGGACATAGGCCTCTCCTTAGAAAAAAGATTTTGGCCTACTATACCACGCTGGCCAGGCGGGTTGGTATTAAATAAATAAAAATCTACGTATCCACAACACACTGGGTGACTAGGTTTTATACCACACTGTAACTTACTCTGTCATCTCTCACCAGGTCATGGCAAAATCAACCACTTGGTGCTGTTCACCAGTGGTCTGATCATGTTGAATGTATCCATGGAGTCAGTCGGTATGAGCTACGCCATCACAGCAGCGGAGTGCGAATTGCATTTGAACAGTCAACAGAAGGGCCTGGTTAATGCTGCTGCATTTATTGGTAAGATAAAATCTTTATCTGTATAGTTGTTTTTTTATGGAAATAGGGGCAAACAAGTAGACGGGTCCCCTGATGGAAAGCAACTACCGCCGCCCATGAACGCCTGCAACTCAGGAGTCACAACCGCGTTGCCAGTCTTTGACGAAGGAGTACGCTCTTTTCTTGAAGGTTTGAAGGTCATATCGGTCGACACTTTGTGTGATCCACAAATTTTTGTTCTGAGTCTGGGTATTCTTTGTGTTTGTTGTAAAGTCCCCCGCGACACAGAATGTATTCCTAAAGCGGGATTTGTCTTTTTAAAAAAAAGTGTGGTATCTTATTTGGTGTCATAAATTCATATGGTGTATATTGGAATATCATTTTATTAGAATTGCAGATTTATTAGGATGTATCACATAATAACATGTATTATTTTTAAACATTTATTGCATGTAGGAACGAGTGTAGTAATATTTAACCAAGACAGAACAAACATTGTCAATGTGCTTACGTGAGGAACTGTGGACCTTACTGTTGCCGCGTGTCAAAGAGCGAAGTGACGTATCTGTTAAGTACATACATAGATACGTGTTATGCATGCCACCGGATCCAGTCATTTAATCCAACTTGTAATTGTAGGCAAATTTATTGCCGGCAAACAGGTACATCTGGAATTAAATTGGAAAATTGGGGGTCACTCGAACTTCATCTCGGACCGACTTTGAACCATGCATGTTAATATTCAAAAAGGTTTTTTTTGAGAAAACTTATTTTCATTTAGTTATTGTTTTATTATTATTAACATTGTAGTAAAATGTGGTCTTGGCTAAATATTGATTATTTTTAATTTTTTTAGTTTTCTGCTTCATTCACCTCCTGCAGATATTAAATTCACCGTTGGTAATTGTTCTCAATTATTTAATTCAAGCACATGATATAATTCAAGCACATGGTCCGTGTAGTGACGGATTAAGAATACAGAGTGTCACCACCCTTATTCATCCCGTGGGTGTCGTAAGAGCCGACTAAGGGAAAAAACTAAGCAGGACAACAGCACTGCAGAGAGAAGGAAAACTTGACACAAACCCTTTACCAACCCGTCTGGCCAGCGTGGTATAGTAGGCCAAAACCTCCTTTCTCAGGAGAGGCTTATGTCCAGCAGTGGACTATTAAAGGCTGTTGATGATGATGATGATGATGACATGATATAATAACAAAAGCTTAAGTATTTTAAACTAGCTTTTCGCCGCGACTCCGCCCGCGTGTAGCTTGCCGGTTTTTGCTGTAAAA
Source organism: Arctia plantaginis (assembly GCA_902825455.1). Lineage (NCBI taxonomy): Eukaryota > Metazoa > Arthropoda > Insecta > Lepidoptera > Erebidae > Arctia > Arctia plantaginis. The sequence continues at coordinate 1,998,595 of CADEBD010000275.1, read as the reverse complement.
AGTAGCCCATGTTTCTCGCTGATAATGTTAATTTCCATTGGTGAAAGACTTTTTTGTTAACTGTACATTGCTGCCATTTAAACGGAAGTTAATTTATGCCTTTTCGATAGAACTCTGGATAGCAAAATTGTCTAACTCACCAAAAAAATGCTAGTCCATTAGAGCAAGGTCTGGCTAGTACGGAGGATGACGTATGGCTTCTAACTGCAGCTCCTGTAGAGTTGCAATTGTTTTTCATGCAGTGTGAGGCCTTGCTTTATCATTCATGGAGCAATAATGGTGAAGATCGATTCACGAGTCGGGCTGTTTTACTGCCAGTTTCGCCATCATTGTTCGAAGCTCGGCACAGTAAACATCTGCTGTTATTGCCTGACCCAAGAAAGCTATAGACTATGAAGAAACCACTAAACAATTACCATTCCCTTTTTATTGGTAAGCTTTGCTTTAGGACACTGACCTGGGGTCAGCTATTGCATATTTTGCTTACGGTTATCGTAAACAATCCACTTTTCGTCACATGTCACAATTCGATCCAATATTTCTTAATTTCTGTACCGATCCAACAAGGCAACACAAGTTTAAATTTCTTTCTGCAGATCAGTCAAATCATGAGGTACCCTTTTTTTCATATATTTTCTGTTATTGATTTGATGCAAATGAGTCAATATTGTTGAGTAACGTTAAACCATGCCGCTAATTCCTGGGTAGTTTGACTCGGCTCGGCTTCCACCATCTCCTTTAATTCAGTGTTAGTCAAATCTGTCGTCGGTCTTCCACGTGGTTCGTTCTTCAAGTCGAAGTTTCTATTACGAAAGCGTTTTAACCAAAAACGGATGGTGCGTTCATTAGCAGTCTCCTCTCCAAACGCAGGGTTAATATTGATAACCATTTCTGCCGCGTTAGTACCGCGTCGGAACTCGTATTAAAAAATGACTGGGATTTTCGAAGTATCCAACTTTCACGTCTAAGCTGAATTAAGAAAAAAGTCGAAAAACGAATGTTGCACATTTTTTAAAAGAAGAACCTCATAAGTATCATGTGAAAAAAGGGTTTGGTATTTTATTACTTATATTACTATATTACTGGTTGGTTTGGTTGGTATTTTATTACTGGTTGGTTTGGTTGGTATTTTATTACTGGTTGGTTTGGTTGGTATTTTATTATTTGAATGGATTGTTTTAAAACTGGTGTTAGCGGAATATTCTCGCTGGAGCTGGGGTCATCTAAAATGTTAAGACTTTCTAGGAAACTATCTATTGAAAGTGCAGAAGAAGTTGACAAAGAAAGCAAGGTACGTAACTCATTTTCAAGCTCAGAAAGGTCACTGTCGTCAGAGGGTGCGTTTAGCTAGCAACAGGAGGCACAAGAACTAAAATTCTACCACCACATGGGATGAAAGCTTTTGGTGCCAAAAAAGAAAAAATCTTATACATTGGAAAGTAAATCAGCAACAAAGCATCCTTAAATTGACAGTGTATACATACAAATAAAATTGTATCCCCATTGCCCCAATATACATTTTTTTATGGTATAAGGGTGCAAACGAGCAGAGGGGTCACCTGATGGTTTCATTGCACTTCCAAGCATAAATAACCGCCATTGCACAAGTGCTACACAGTAAATTTAGAATAAAACAATAACACAAATGCGCTTTTTTTTTTCCGTGAGGAAATCCCCTCGGATACCACCTGTCATGTCGCATGTCGGACTCGAACCGACTAAAACCGCACGCCGTCTCGGGTACTAATAGCCGGGGAACCAGGTATACCCTAGAAAGGAAGTCCCTGGTGCCCCAACATACCTCGGGTCATCTACAGACGACTAGACGACCCCCCCCCCCCCTCCCCCTTGTGTGGGAACCCCATGTTTCCTGTGCTCCCTGGAAGCGAGCGCGCTTCGCAACGCGCTCGCCGCCACCCCGGCCTGCTTCTGCTAGGGTGACAGATGGCCTCACCTGTCAAATACCCTGGACAGCGCAGGCGACTCTCGCCGGGATGACATTTTTGTAGTTGTGTCAAAAATAATGTTACTAGACGTTAATATTATTTATTCTATCAAAGGTAATTAGTATTCCAAGCGATAAGTTTATATTTACGACGATAAATTGGACAGAGTCGATTTACAATCCACACAAGTGCAAATGGATTTCACTACGACGTTAAAGGGGGGCAGTCTATTTGCGTCAACTGGGCACTTTAGGTCATTACACTTTTTAGAATTGGGATTAAATCCTGACACAGCATGACTTCTGCGCTGGTTCACAAGTCTAAGTATCTTTATTTCATAAAATTGTTTAAAATCGTCTTTTATGTAGAATTTAAAATCATAGATAATTACACAATAGCAACAATCTCTGTTTTGACAAATATTTAGCAAAATAAATTTAATATCACAATATCGAAAATCTATTATATGCCTGTGCCGATCTACACATTACAGATAGTATCAGATTAGGCATGGATAATGGAAAGATTTAATACTCTAGATGTTCACATTCTGCTTTGCATACTGCGGTATCTTAACATATAAAACTTTGGGACATCTGACACACAACGCTATCTAGTTTCAATCTAAGCAGAGCTTGTACTATAAAAACTAGATTGACTAATAGAATACCCATATACTTTTTTTTTTGTAAATACGTACATGTTATACATAGAAAACACCCAAACTCCGAAACAAATATTTGCAAATCATACAAACATTCGGACCCGAGAATCGAAACCGAGACCTCAGCACAGTAGTCGCATACGCTACCACTGCACTACCTAGGCTTATCTTCAAGGACAATTGATTCGTTTTATAGTTACTTGTCTGGTCGCCGGCAATTGCATTGAAGATTCGGTGTCTTCCTGGTGCAGTATTTCTGCTGGTGTACCACAGGGTACCGTTTTGTCTCCTTTATTCTTCGCAGTTTTATATACTCAATGTCGAATCAATTAAGTTCTAAATTTTTGACAGTAGCTCTGATCTCAAGTGTGTGTTCGGTCCGTATGGTGAGGGCTTAAGAATACGGAGTGTCACCACCCCTATTCATCCCGTGAGTGTCGTAAGACCCGACTAAGGGAGCAAACTACGCAGGACAATAGCTCTGCAAAGAGAAGGAAAACACACACACAAACCCTATACCAACTTATCTGGCCAGCTGGTATAGTAAACCTCCTTTCTAAGGAGAGGTCTATGTCCATCAGTGGACTATTATTGTAAGCTGCTAATGACTGATCTGAAGTGTAGTGCCACCGACTTGAATTAAGGGCAGTTGTGGTCAGTTAATTCTTGAAACCAGCCCAGGACTACCAATAATACATACCTGCGTCTTGATAGGAATAACCTTGAGTCCATAACTATGATTTCACTCGCCAATGCGCGGTAGGTCAGCATTGATTGAGTTGAATGCCTCTGATAACAAGCTGAGCGGAGCTTGTTTATATATTTATTTGTAAATCATCTGCATAAAAGTGGAACAACGAACTTAATTGACACAAGATTCCCAAGCTTAGCATTCAATGAGGGACCTTTTTTGGAGGCCCGATAATGGGGTGGAAAATACCTTCGGATATCCAGCTCCTTTATCCCCAAATCCCCAGGAGTATGTGGCGTTTCCACCAAAAAACACCCCGACGGCCAGCCTCAAGCACCCTTATCTGGAGTTGACCTAGACCTTGCGATTTAAGGTCTCCTAGTGGAGGGAATACCTCATCTTGAAATGGGGAAACTGTAGCGAATAGATTTTTCACCTGGTGGTAAGAGGCAGAACATACTCAATAGTCACAAATGAATTGCCGGCGTTGGACAGGATTCTGTCCATTTCACCTTCGGGTGGGGAGCAGCATGGCATTAAAATTATCCTGCACCAAATGATATAACCGTCTTCGTCTTTCCAGGTATAATCAGTACATCATTCCTATGGGGCTACTTAGGTGACAGATTAGGAAGACGGGCAGTGATGCTGCCAGCCATAGTCGTTTCTGCCGTTTTCTCCATCATATCCTCATTTTCGAGTAGTGTCTGGATGCTGATAGTCTTTAGGTTCCTGACAGGATGTTCGTAAGTACCCTATAGCTTCTATAACTATAGTTATTATAAGATTTGACTGCCTCAGTGGCACAGTGGTAGCGTATGCGACTGCTTTGCTGAGGTCTCAGGTTCGATTCCCGAGTCAGACCAAATATTTGTATGATTTTCAAATATTTGTTTCGGAGTTTGCGTTATTATATGTATAATATGTAGGTATTTACGAAAAAAAAGTATATAAGTATTCTATGAATCAATCTAGCTTTCATATTTTTAAAGGTAAAATTAAAAAAAAACGACTGCACGGATGGCGTAGTGGTTTAAGCGGTCGCCACGCCGCTTAAACCTGCTGCCTGCTGTCCCATGTGGGGATCGGACCCACAACACTCGGTTGTGGGTCCGATCCCCACATGGGACGATACTTTGTCTGGGTAAGTCTGGGTGTTCTTTGTATCCGTTTCATGTATGTTTGTAAGGTCCCCCGCGACACAGAATATTTTCTTAAAGCCTGTTGTCTTTTTTGAAGTAAAAAAATAGAAATATATATTATTATTATGTCAGAAATATCATATTATTTGTCTTTGTAAATTTATTATTATTACTTACAAGTATTTGACGCAAATAGATAAATGCTAAATGCTGATAAAGATGCGTATGTATTTCTAAATACATACATATTACAGATAAATTACACCCAGATACAGAACAAACGTGATCATTATAAAATTATTTTTCTTGGTGAGTTAGTTTAGGGTTAGTGACCCTGACTCCTAAGCTCCGGTCACTAACCACTAGACCAACAGGTTTATCATAATATGGACACCATTCATAAACAAAAAATCTTAGTATGGCTTTTTCCTTAGTTTATACACAAGCAGAGAATAAGTTCAAACTACACAAGGTTTTGAAAGAAATATTGAGAGAGTCCGTGTGGTGACGGATTAAGAATACAAATCGTCACCACCCCAATTCATCCCGTGGGTGTCGTAAGAGCCGACTGAGGGAGCAAACTACGCAGGACAACAGCACTGCAAAGAGAAGGAAAACTTGAAACAAACCCTATACCAACCCGCCTGGCCAGCGTGGTATAGTAGGCCAAAACCTCCTTTCTAAGGAGAGGCCTATGTCCAGCAGTGGACTAGTATAGGCTGTTGATGTGATGTTGATGTGATGACACAAGGTTACTCAAGGGGCAGTAACGAACTCCTTGACTCTTTGAGTTGCAGGTGTCGTTCAGGGCTTAAATTCTGCTATTTTAATATCTTATCAATAGACTGTCGGTGGACTATAGTTGGAATAGTTTTGCACTTTTCTTATTCTACTAACTATGGAAGACAAATACCCGATGACTTGTCACTGATACAAATATCGTCGATATCTTTGTAATAGTTTGTTAAACGGTACATTTAAACTTTGTAAAGAAATAATATTTAATTTGCCAGATATCTTAATGTGGTTGATATCACCACTAATGAACCATTGCGACTACATCGATAGCCTATTGACACTGTGAATTTATGTTAGTAGAATAAGGATATTTTGACCGATATCAATGGTATATCCATGACAGTGGCTTGTACGTTAACATAAAATAGCAGAATTGAGGCCCTGGTTCTCGGTAGCAGCTCGACCTGTGTCGTATCACGGCCTCACAGAAAACCGGTGTTAATTAATTCCATAGCTGCTTTTCACCTTCCGATTGGGATCCTCCCCCTAGATTCAAGGAGCGGTAACGTATTTGTGGCTCTAGGGTTGCAATCGGCGGTAGTCACTTAAAATTTGTTCTTCTTTACCACTAAATAACTCCTTTTTAAAAAGAAGTTGAACCAACTTCAAACAAAACTAATAAAAGGCACTAGAATCCTAGCAGCAAACGCGATTGATTTGCTGTCATTTTTTTAAGAGTTCCGTTGTCTGTCTCCGAAACTCATCATCAGATCTATATAAAATTTAAATGGGACAATTTCGGAATTACCCCTTTTTTGAATAAAAAAGAATTTTGAAAATCCAGCTATATATATGACGAACCGTACGCACATAAAAATTATATAAAAATCCGAATTGATAACCTCCCCCTTTTTGAAGTCGATTAAAAAACATCATAAACATTATTATCCGATTTTTTACTCAGTTCTGATTTTGTTACAGAGTATCTGCATCCAGTGCAACAGTATACGCTTACCTTGGCGAAATGCACGCCAACTCTAAACGAGCATCCGCCATCGCCTGGGGATCTGTCTTCATATCCTTCTCATTCATAACTCTACCAGGTAAGATTTTTCTTTCCTCATTTGTTATTGTTGCTCAATAAATACGCCACCTGCAACTAGATAGAATCATTAGAATCCCGATTATAGCTTAAAATGTCTAAACAAACAAGAAAATGGCTTGTGGTCACTGCTCTGCTCCTAATGGGCCTTAGATTTTGTCCACGGCTAAGCCCTCGTCTAAGTCGCTTATCGCGGCAAAAGGTAGCCTATGATACTCGCTGATAAGAAAGAATTTTTTTAATCGAATTAGCGGTTTCGGCTTGAAAGCTAACTTACTTTCATATCCATACAAATTGACAACTGTATGGCGTAGTGGTTTGTGTAACGGACTACTATTCCAAAGGTCGCAGGTTCGATCATAGGCTATATAATATCATGCTACGACAAATAGGAGCATTAGTGAAAAATGTTACAAAAACGTAAGAAAAAACCTTTTGAAAGACGAGGACGAAGTTGCGCGGGGCAGCTAGTTTATAATATACTAGCTCTTGCTCGCGGCTTTGCCGAAGTATGGATATATAAAAAACACCACCCACCAGTAGGGTGGCTATGTCGGACTCGAACCGACCAAAAACCGCACGCCGTCTCGGGTACTAGTAGCCGGGGAACCAGGTGTACCCTGGAAAGGAAATCTCAGGAACCCCGACGTACTTCGGACCATCTACGGATTCTAGATGACCCCTAGTATTGGGACTAATCCCACCCACACGCCCACCACTGTAACTCCTGTACACCAGGATCCACACCAGTGACCCACGAAAACACCGAGTTATGACACTCGGGAAGTCCCAGGAAGAAATTAAATTGTCTTGGAACCCGCAACGACATTAATCAGAAGAAAATTGGAGGAGTTGGAAATACAGTAAATCCACTTCTCTCCTTAGCAAAGCGGGAGACAAAATGAAGTATAATAGGCATACACCCTTTTAAACAGGGAAGCACCACGGCCACAAAATATTACGGGTCCTAGGTGAGCTATATTTGATTTCTATAATATGTATGGCAGAATCGCCTAAACGCACGGAAATTCACCCTAGTTCCCTAGTAAGGACACAAGATCCCCATAGTATACCGCCCCAGATGTCACCTGCAAGATATTCAGCATTTTATTACGTTCATTATACCAAAGACGACATTCAAAGAAGATATGATGAGCAGACTGTTTATAGTGAGAGTTAGGTGTTGAACATTGACACAATAGTGACTCGACTAATTTAAATGAATACAGCTTGCTCTTAAAGTTAACATGACCCGTAAGAAATTGAGCGACACAGTGATCCACCTCAAGCCATGTCCTCGACAACCGTTCGCGTCTGACCCCTAGTAATGGCACCACTCAATTACCCGTAGGCGGCAGCAGCCTTTTCCACCCAGGAAGAGGCCGCTGCCCAGGGTGCACCACGTTCCCGACCCCGCACCCCACTCCACCTAAAACAAAAATAATCAATCAATTCCAGCTCACAGTTCTAGAGGTTATCGCGTATAAACTAATAAAAAAAATTCTTCAGTTTTATTATTGTATCAGAACAAACAACAACATTAAATAAACTGCCATCACAATAGCAAAATTATATTGATAATTTGGGCTTGATTAGCTAAAATAAAAAAAATACCAACAATTTTATATTTAAAAAAAAATCATACAAATCTCCCAACTTCATAGGTGTAGACCTAATATTAGTACCTATAAAAGTTAGAACTTGACGACTAACAAGTTGGTGCTAAAATAATTATCAAATGTATATTCAACTTCAACCCCCAGACATTGTAGAGAAAGGATATTACGTTTGAGAATTAAAACCTAGCTTTGTAAACAACAACGTTGGATAAAACCAAGGTCATGTTCAACGAACATGTACTACCGGAACCGATTGCGGTACACGGTGCTGTTCTCGAAGTTGTTCAAAATTATGTGTACCTCGGACAGACATTGCAATTAGGTAGAAACAACTTCGAGGACGAGGTGAACAAAAGAATTCAGTTGGGTTGGGCAGCGTTTGGGAAGATACGTCGAGTCTTCTCATCGTCGATTCCACAGTGTCTTAAGACGAAAGTCTTCAATGAGTGCGTCCTACCCGTCATGACATACGGAGCCCAAACGTGGACACTTACGGTACGGCTGGTCCACAAGTTCAAAGTCGCTCAACGTGCTATGGAAAGGGCTATGCTCGGCGTTTCTATAAGGGAGCAACCTCTCTTCAGCAAGCTGAAGTGGCAGTGGGCTGGCCATATTAGCCGCAGAACCGACAACCGTTGGGGGAAACAAGTTCTTGAGTGGAAACCGCGTCTCGGCAAACGTAGTGTAGGCCAGGTGGAGTGACGATTTGCGCAAGATGCCTGGCAGGAACTGAACTCTTACTAGCAACCATATGCAAAGACTATATTGAGGGGGTCCAAATGCATTAATGAGTGTCCTTATTATTGTAAATATGTAACTTTGTACACGTAAACACTAACAAGACTACTTCATGTTTAACCAAGTTCAAAATTAAAGGGTTATCAATTTCGACTAAACAACCTTTGTAGTTTTCGTCAAATTTAAATGGTCAATAAAATATTCCACGTCAAGTGTGGAAAGTTACAGCTTACAATTTATTAAGATTACAATCGGTAATACTATTTTTAAAACCTATTAATTTATGTTAATTTGTAACGAGTTACGAGTAAACTTTGCAAAGATTTAATCTAGACAATTTTTGTAGGTTTCTATTTCGTTTGTAGGTTGCTATTAATAACTCACGTAAATAAATAAAAAAGTTAAGAGCGCAATAATATTTCATAATTATATTATAAGTTACATAAATTTACTTAATTACTTAAATACAACATAAACATCGTTAGCAAAACACATTAGCGATTATGTACATTTATGATAGGATATGTACAGTCTAGTTATTTATAAGTATTTATTTCACAGTAAAATTGTGGTTGCGTGCCATAAGACTTGTTTAAAGTATATCAATATAGCCTGTTGGTCTGGTGGTTAGTGACTGACTGGTAAACCAGAGCTCATGGTATCGATCCCCGTCCTTTAAAAATAATTGCGTGATGAGCATGCTCATTTGTCAATCAACTAGTCGTACCCTGCCACGCTTGCCTACCCCGCACGAAATGGAATGTAAAAAATACATAAATATAAAAATACATATATATATTTTTCATACATATTTTTCAGTATTACAACGTATGCCACGTTGTAATACTGAAAAAATATGTAGTTTGTATCATACCCATCAAACCATATATGCCCATTGGATTTAACTTCGTAATTATTTATTCCTTATCAAATTCAAAAGGGCATACATATTGTACTGTACAAAAACGGGAATTAGCAAAAAAAAAAAAATCGAATAAAGAAAAATATCGATTTTTTCAATCGAATAAAGTATGCCCTTTGCAATTTCTCTTCAAAATTATGCTTTTTGGATATATTTTATGAAGGCATACGGAACAATAGCCATATGCGATTAGAATAACAGCGGGCAAATGAATGATTCATAAATAAAACAATTTTTCATCACTCCGTGCGTAATATCGCTCTTTTGCACTCGTTCCCTTTACATCTTTACGCACTAGTTACGTAATTTAATATTACGTCTTTAACAATCGAAAAAACTTGCTCTTTTTCTGTTCTTTACATTATAAACTATACCGTGGAGGATAGTTGATCTCATACATCTCATTTATTTAACGGGTAGAAAGCAATTTGTAGAAATGAAACAAATATGATGAAATACCAGTTTTGAGAAAAAATATTGTTCCGAAAGCGAGATAATTAAATACGGCGTTCCTCAGGGCAGCGTACTGGGGCTCCTTCTTGTTTTGCTTTACATAAATGAGCTTCCTGGCATGCCGTCAGCACTGTAGTAATTGAGTGTGATACTTATAAAAAAGAAATAAATATAACATTTAATAGAATTATACCATGGTTTGCAAACAATAATCTAATTATAAATTTAGAAAAGACTAAAATTATGCATTTTTATTAAAGGATGTCAAATAACATTCTTGAGATTAGCTATTTACGAACAAAAATAGAATCAAATACTGCTACTAAATTTCTTGGTATTAACAAGACAATAATATCACCTGGAAATCCCAGACAAACGAAGTATGTAAAAAAACTTATTAAATTTGCTTATGTTGTTTATAAACTATCAAAAATAGTGAGCCAAGGATCCGTACTAACACGTTGTATCAACACTCAGATATGGCGTAATATACTGTGGCAATTCAGTACATAGAGAACTCGTGTTAAGAGACCAAAAAAGATGAGTCAGAGTTACGTGTGGTCTTAAAAGCACCGACAGTTGTCGACCGTATTTTATACGCCTAAAAATTCTTACCTTGCCATCTTTGTACATATACGAAACAAATGTGTTCGTGAAATCTAACATCTCATACGAAATAGCAACTACAATGTACTACAGAAAACTACGCGATAAAAGTAAGTCGGCACTCCAAGTGACATATGGCAAAACTGCACCAATGAGTACCTTCTGTATGGCCATCAAAATATTCAACAAACTACCTGAAAAAATTAAAACGCTAAATCTAGATAATTTAAAAAAAGAAGTATTAAAAATCTTGATCAGTAAACGACTATTTGGACGACAATTCTATAACTACTGATTCAGAAGATTGTACAATACTTCACCTATCTTTATCAACAGCCTTAAATAGTCTACTGCTGGACATAGGCCTCTCTTTAGAAAAGAGGTTAACCACATATCTTAATGATTTTGAATTCACATTAACTTAATCTGTTTGATATTCATTAAAATTGATTGTATTTATTTTGACATGCATGTGATTATTAATTGCTGACGTTATTAATTATGTGAAAGTTTAAATAATCCTACAAATTTATGATATTTTAAAATGTGTGTTAAAAGTAAGAAAAAGAATTGGCAATGTTAATTACATAAATATATTTGTACGCCTCTTGGGCAAAACATAGAGGATTTACTTATCTGTAACATCTCACACTCTGTAATTTGACCTGTTTATAAATAAATTATTCTGATTCTGATTCAGAGGAACGGGTGTCATATTGTCATGTCAATACAAATGCATATTATGTTATTATAAACTATTTATATTTCAAATTATTAATGTAACATTATTAAAATACTCTTTTAAACAGCAGAATGATATTATATTGAATGCTGTACATTCGTATTGACGAAATAATTTCGTACTTGTCTGTACACTGGATTTCCTTACGATTTGTCAAATAAATAATAGATGACATAATTTGATCGTGAACACTGCGTGAACAAATTTCATATTTTTTTCAAAAAGATTTTTTTTTAATTTATTTTCACCGAAAGAATACCATGTTTTACAATAAGCATTCCAAAAACCACTATGGGTTTGTCCGGAATGCTATCCATAAATACACATGAATCTTATACAAAAATACACCATACATTAATGTGTTGTACATAAGTATGTAAAAACATGATAACATTACCTACACCGTACACCATTCGTGAAAAACACGACTTCACAATGACAGATACAAAAAACAACATTGATTCATCTGTGTTGCCTCCATGCTGACGAGAACTTAAGCAGCATTTAAGGCGTTCTCGCTATAGAAGCAGCATTTGAAATAATACAACGGATGCAGTTACCAACAAATCTGGAACCGAGTAATAATGGTTGGTAGGAACACAATAATATGCTGTCTTTTAATTGGTTCGAAGTAGAACAAATCCCAGCAACCGTGGAAGAGTTACTTGGCACTCTCGTTGACGAAGGTAAAATTTGCTTAATATTTAAATATCGATTATTGTCGAATCTATTATTCTCTGGAATGCGTGAAAGAATGTCTTTTCAATATTATCAATTACACTTGCATGTTTATGCTCTTTTAAGATTTACAAGTGTGTCAGGTTCAGGTCAAAAGTATAGAAAAACCATAATATATAATGTGGATAAAAAATGTGTACAAAAAAGACAACTCCCGTGTTAAGAATATATTCCTGTGTCGCGGGGGACTTTACAAACATACATGAAACGGAAATTGATTCTACTGACGAATCAGATGAAGAAGACAGCGAGGTAGATGATAATTATGAAGATAGTGATGATAATTATGAAAATAACGAAATATGTGACGATTCGAGTTCTTTGGATTAAGATTTTATGAAATATATGAGTGATACTGCAAATTAAGAAACAATTCGGAAGTTCGAATCGACCCCACTCCCTATGTTACTCGCTGATAATGTAGCTTTCCATTAGTGAAAAGTTTTAAAATCGGTCTAGGGGTTTAGGTAATAAAGCGTAACAAACAAACTGACTTTCACATTTATAAGTTATTTTTTTATTTATTCTAATAAATAAATTATAGTACAGAGGTGTAACTTAGTTTCAAACTCGCCAAACTTTTACGTTTAAAGGCGAGAAGCGTAAACGCGAGAAGTATAGATATATAAAAATACTCCACCTTTTTTTTTTAGGTGGAGTATTTTTATATATCTATTATTTTTATAAACAATCAATTCCGACTCACAGTTCTAGAGGTTATCGCGTATAAACCATCATAAAATGCTTTAGTTTTATTATTGTATCAGTATAGATTTCATAAAAGTGAGTTTACCAGATCCGGATTTATAGATCCGATCCTTTTTTTTTGTTTTATATAAGAGGGGCAGACGAGCAGACGGGTCACCTGATGGAATGTGACCACCGCCACCCATAAATGCCTGCAACTCAGGAGTCACAAACGCGTTGCCGGCCTTTTAGAAAGAAGTACGCTCTTTTGTTGAAGGTTTGAAGGTCCGGAAATTACATTACATTTTCTAATTATACATCGCAATCTTACTTCCTATTTTGAAATTAAATTAATTTGTTTATATGAGTTACATTACATTACCATTATAATGCATCAATTTCAGAAATTGATTAAAACAGCGGAGGTCAAACTTTAAAAAAATATATATTTAAATTTCAAGGTCTTCATCAGGGTCTTCCTCATCCCAGTCATCAACTGCATGAGGCTCTTAGTACACGTTATATTGTTCATCATGTATTATATAATGATAATATTACATGTACCAAATGATTTAAATGAGTCTGCAATTTTGAACCATTTAAAACACAGCCTTTATGTAACATTAATAATATAATAATTATATAATATATTTCACACATCTCACACACGGCCGTCTGATCCCAAACTAGGCAGAGCCTGTACTATGGTAACCAGACTGCTGATAAACATACTTATATATTTTTAAATACGTACATATTATAGATAAATTACACCCAGACGCAGAACAAATGGCCGTGCTCATCACACAATATTTGTCCTGGGTGGGAATCGAACCCACGACCTCTGGTTTAGCAGTCAGGGTCACTAACCACTAGACCAACAGGCCTGTCCATTAATGCCAACTTGTTAACATTTGAATTGACTTGTAACTTTTTTATATAATTTAGACGTTCGCTCCATCCCATATGTAAAGACATATGGTTAACAGAATCAATATCTATAGAGCGTTTTATATTTGTACACTTATCAATCATAATCAGTAATTATCATTGAAGTGGCTTTTTAAATCATTTCTCCAGAGATGAATTGGTTGATCGTAGCAAAATATGTTTATTTGGTCTTTTCCTCTTGCACCAGTTTTAAAAGTGATGGTAGCACATTATTATTTCTGTCGTCTTCTATTAACAAAAATGGTGCAGATTTCAATCTAAGTAACGTCATGTTTCTAAAGATATCAGCGCTTTAACTTTACAAAATAGAATTCTTACTAAAACATAACCTTAATTTATTCCTTTATTACATTATTACATTTTTACCTTTTCTTTTGGCAACCATATGGAAATAATAAATTGAGAAATTATTATTATAAATATATAACTTTGTAGACGTAAACACTAACAATACTGCTTCATGTTTAAATAATTTAAAAAAAAGGGGGTTTTCATCATCATCAATCATCAACAGCCTATGACAGTCCACTGTTGGACATAGGCCTCTCCTTAGAAACGAGGTTTTGGCCTACTATACCACGCTGGCCAGACGGGTTGATATATCGTTTGTTTCAAGTTTTCCTTCTCTTTGCAGTGCTATTATCCTGCGTAGTTTGTTCCCTTAGTCAGCTCTTAGGACACCCACGGGACGGATAGGGGTGTTGACATTCCGTATTCTTAATCCGTCACCACACGGACTGGGGTTTTCAATATTGACTAAACATTTACATATATTTTTTATATTTTATTTATATGTATTCCACCTCAAGTGTGAAAAATTACGGGTTACACGTCCGTAACGTACGTACGTAAGTACAAAAGTAACAGGTTACAACAAGTATAAAGTTATTTATCAAGATTGCAATCGGTAATACTATTTTTAAAAACCAATAATTTATGTTAATTTTTAACGACTTAAACTTTGCAGAGATGTAATCTAGACAATTTTTATAGGTTTCGCTTTTAATAATATCTTTACATAGCATAAAAAAGTCGTTTTTTTTTGTGTTGAAAGCTTAGATCTTATAAACTAAGGTTGCAATTTTTTATACACTACCCTACAAAAACCAAAGCTTATTATTATCAAGTATGTATGAAATTTATAATTTATGGAATTTCTACAAAATAAATATTAAAATAAATCATTAGGAGAGGCCTATGTCCAGCAGTGGACAACCATAGGCTGAGTTGATGATGATGATGAAATATTATAGAATTATAGGTTCTTATTAAGATACATACATACGTATGGTTCTGAAAGTTGGCCCATTAAGAGAACGGATGAGAGACACCTGAACGTAGCCGAAATGCGAATGCTGAGATGGATGTGTGGTGTGACTCAGATGGACAAGGTTAGGAATGAGTACGAGTATATACGAGGGAGTCTGAAAGTAGCGCCAGTGGATGAAAAGTTAAGAAGTAATAGGTTATCTTGGTATGGACATGTCATGCGGAGGGATGAGGAAAATGTGGCGAAGAAAGTTCTAGGTATGAGAGTTGAAGGGTACAAGAGAAGAGGCAGACCGAAGAAGAGGTGGATGGACTGCGTGAGGGAGGATATGGCTAGGAAGGGAGTAAACAGTGAGATGACGCATGACAGAGTAGAATGGAAAAATCATACATACTGCGCCGACCCCAAATAAAATTGGGAAAAGGGTAGGCAGATGATGATTAAGATACATACATACAAGCCACCGATGTTAACTACACACGCGTGGAATACACAGAGGGAATTAAATAACGCGGTGGAACATATTTAAAACTTATCGGAATGATTAAATAGATAAGGTAATATTTTACTAACCTTAAGATACTCGCTGTCACATTGCGTTAACGTTGTTAAACTATTATTAGGAAATATATCTAGCCATAGCAATTCTTTACACTATTAAAAGGTTGAAAAGATCACTTGTTGAATAGTAATCGAATTAATCCAGACACGAAAAATTAGTTAACAGCAACCAAACCTATTAGTATTAATTATATTAAATTTACCAAGGGGGTTGACAAATAATGAAATCCGCTTAGGAATAACACTCCGATTTTGGAATAGCACTGATTGAACAACTTTTAAAACTGTGTACAAACAATCACGTATACGAATCGCAAACAATTAACTCTCAGGCGTCGAAATCCCTCTTTCCTCCGCGGATTCGCTTTTATACCTCTGTATCGGGACGGCCCATTTCCGCCTCGAGGCGACAATGCGTACTTTCTGGAATTTTCGTATGAGACGAGACAGGGATATGGAAAGAACGGTGCAACCGAGCGAGAAGGAATCATTCACCGGCAGCCGGCCCGTTGTCAGCCACTGTCACTTCTCGATATTTCTAAACACCCACACTGTGGCGCTCGTTTTCCAGAACAATTTGGCTCCCGATACCGACGATTACCTTATATGGTCATTATGATGTTATCACTAGTTAATGCGCGCGGTTTCCATTCGATCGTAACAACTATTACTTTGTTTGTCTATATGGTATATGTCTATCTCCTAAGGATAACTCACAGTAACCTTTAATCAGAATAACAACAGTAAATCTTTTAAATATTACAAAAAAAAATGGGTTATTTACGAAGCTATTTTAAACAATACATTATTATTCCTTATCCAAATAAATACGTTAGATACGTTGTGTATTTAATGTAGATTAAAATTGCTCTTGAAAGCATATAATTAAAATGAATATTTTAGAAGATATTATAGGTTTAAAATAGGGAACCCAACGACGGCCTAGCGGTACGTCTGTCCCGGGTGGCAGCGTCCGCCCCGACTGCGAGGGTTCTTCAGCGCATGCCTCGAGCGGGGCCAGTTTCCGAAATTGTGGAATACGGGGAAACTGGTCCTCATCCGAAAGGAGGGGCGCCCGGCGGACTCACCGTCCGCCTACCGGCCCATAGTGTTGCTTGACGAGGTGTGTAAGCTCTTTGAAAGAGTGATTGCAAGGTGCCTCGTCAAGCATCTCGTGATGGTGGGGCCGGATCTGGCGGAGAACCAGTACGGTTTCCGTCAGGGGCGCTCCACCGTGGATGCGATCATGCGCGTGAAGGCTCTGGCGGAGGAAGCATGGACATCGCCAACGCGTTCAACACTATGCCCTGGAGCTGCATCAGAGAGGCGCTTGTGTATCACGAAGTGCCTCTCTACCGCCGCCGCATAGTCGGGGCATATTTGTCGGTGAGAGCTGTCGTCTACCCCAGTAGGACCGGTCTCGGTAGGTGTGAAATATCGTGCGGTGTTCCGAAGGCTTCGGTGTTAGGGCCACTCTTGTGGAATATCGGCTACGACTGGGTGCTTCGTGGTGCCTTCTTGGATGGTGTCGCCGTCGTGTGCTACGCGGACGACACGCTCGTGACGGCGCGCGGCAAGACGCACCACGAGGCAACCCTGAGGGCCACGGCCGGGGTTGCCCAAGTCGTTGAGCGTATCCGGCGGCTGGGTCTCGAGGTGGTTCTGCACAAGTCCGAGGCCCTGTTCTTCCACGGGCTTCGGAGGAAGCTGCCTGAGGGATCTAGCCTCACGGTAGGAGACACTCGCATCGGCATCGAGCCCTCGATCAGGTATCTGGGGCTCGTACTCGATGGCCGATGGGACTTCGGATATCAATTCCAAGGTCTGGTCCCCAAGTTGGTTGGGGCAGCGCGTGCGTTGGCGCGGCTGCTGCCCAACATGAAGGGACCGATGACTCCTGCAGGAGACTCTACTCGGGGGTTGTGCGGTCCATGGCCCTTTACGGGTGCCCAGTATGGGCGGGGGCCCTGAAGGCCAGCAACGTCGCGATACTGCGACGACCGCAGCGAGTGCTGGCCATCAGGATAATAAGGGGTACCGCACGATCTCCTTTGAGGTGGGACCTGGAGGCGAGAGCCCTTGCGGCTCTGTATAAGTGGCGCAAGGAGGCGCGGGAGTTGGGTCGGTGTCCCGAGACTCGAGAAATCAATGACCGGAAATCCCAACTCCGCCAGGTCATCATAGGGGAGTGGAAGGAACGACTCGGGCAACCGAGCGCCGGGCACGCCGTCATCGCGGCGGTAAGACCCGTTATGGAGGATTGGCTCGAGAGGCGTCACGGGACCCTCTCATACCGACTGACGCAGGTGATCACTGGGAAAGGATGTTTCGGGGATCACCTGTGTCTGATCCGCAAGGAGCCAACGCCTGAGTGCCACCACTGCGATGGCCTACATTCTTTAAAGCAATTTCAAAACATAGCGATCATTGGTGACATAAACATTAATATAGGACCCAACAGTAACGCCAGTGATCACGATCGATATCTTAATACACTAATGTTGCATGGTCTTATGCCTGTTCACAACCTTCCTACTAGAAATAACAACTGTTTGGATCACGTAATTTTAAAGGTGAAATCTAAAGCTACCACCCTAGTTCTCGACATGTGTATTACTGACCATCTGCCTGTAATCCTGAGTTGTAGCATTAGTATTAAATCCAAGCAAAATAAACAAAACATCAAGCGACTAGACATTAATGCTTGTATAAGTGAATTGGAATTAACCAATTTTGGTCCTATACTGTCCTGTCAAAATGCAAATGAAGAGGCGTCATTACTTGTAAACACAATCTCGCTTATTGTCAAAAACTATACACGTACGTTGGTAATTCCTAGCCGGAAAAAAATAATTAAACCTTGGATAACTCCCGGTCTTCTACGTTATAATAATAATAATAATAATAATAAAGTTTATTTCTCTTCCACAAAGGTTCCTTAAAATTAAAACTTATAAATAAATTGAGAGTACGTTTAATTCCTTTGTGGGAGACTGGTATCCGTACTAGGTGTCCCTGTCACACAGATTACCAGGCCCCCCAGGATAAAATTTGCTTACATAGTGACAGGTTACTATAGAATATTAAATATAGGAAGGAATAACAGATATTTATAGACTATTGTGTGTGTGTGTGTGTGTGTACGCATGCATGTGTATGTATGTGTGAGTGTGTCTGTGTGTGTGTGTGGGCGTGTGTATGTGTGTGTATGTTCAGGTCATATTTATTTCGCTATTTCACTACCACCAGCAACATTTCTGTCTCTTCATAGTTGAGTGACATAAGCCACCTAGACAATTCATTCTTGCATTTTAACTTTGTCATAGCATATATTGGTAGGATGGCATTAATCTTATTATACAGGTAGTCACCAAGAAAGCAAAAGAAACGGTGCGATAGACTGGTTTTACAAGTTTTTTTACAGCAAACCTTAGACTTGTTGCGCTTGTGGGAATTTATATGCGGATCGTATATTAGCAGCGAGTGTTTGCGTAAAACTATTTGTTGAATAAACAGTTGTCTGACCGCAAGCACATTAGCCTTAGCATATAGTTCAGTGGTTGGGTGAAAGAATGAAAGATTGTAGGCTACTTTCAGAACTGCACGCTGGGCCCTTTCTAATTTTAGCATGTGAGTTTTTCCGGCTCCTCCCCATGAAGAAATACAGTATGACAACAACGACTGACAAAGGGCGAGATAAGTCGTTTTTATCACATTTTCATCAGCTATGTGTCGTAAGTTTTTAAAAATGTATATTAATTTCCTGATTCTGTTAGACAAAAGTTCTATGTGCTTGTTAAAGGTCAAGTGTTTATCTATAGTGACACCGAGATATTTTATGTCATCTACTCTTTCTAAGTTCGGACATACGCATGGTCTGTTTCTGTTGCATGAATGGGCTGTTATGTTGTGTGTATCGTTATGACTGTAGTTAGTATGATTTAAGTGAAAGGGAATGTATTTAGTCTTGTCAATGTTCAGTGTTAGTCGATGTTGTTTTAGCCAGTTGGAAATTAGTGTGAAGCCGTTTTGCGCATATTGATAGACTTCCTCCCAAGTGTTGCCAAAGAACAGGAGAACCGTGTCATCTGCAAAGGTAATTATTCTTCCATTTTCCAAATTCAGTTGACAAAGATCATTAATGAAGATCAAAAAGAGGGTTGGTCCAAGGATACTTCCCTGCGGTACTCCGATGGTGACTTCATAATCCTCACTTATCCAATCCTCCACTTTTACACACTGAACGCGTTTGTGAAGATAGCTTTCAAATAATTTAAGCTGTGTGTCGCGGATTCCTAGCTGTTCCAGTTTCTCCAGCAAGAGCGGCGCAGAAACCGTGTCAAATGCCTTGGCAATATCCAAAAATATACCGAGAACTTTCTTTTTATTATCCAGTTTGGAAACAATGGTATCGGTAAGCTCGTGGACTGCATCGCTAGTTGATCTACCAGCACGAAAACCGAATTGATTTGGAGACAGAAGATTTTTAGACTCAAGGTATTTATATAGTTGTTTATTCACAATCTTCTCCAAAATTTTTGATAGTGTTGGTAGAATAGAGATTGGTCGATAGTTGTTGACACAGTCCCTGCCACCACTCTTGTGGATTGGGTGAATGAGAGATTTTTTGAACTCCGCAGGAAAAACCCCAGTGGAAAGAGATAAATTGCAAATGTAAGCTATAGGTTTAGAAAGAATGTTGGAGTACCTTTTTATGAGAAAGCTTGGGAGATTGTCACGCCCAACCGCACAGTTCGCTTTAAGAGTGGTGATGATGGATTGGATTTCAGACGTATCCGTAGGTAGTAGAACAAAGGAATATGGGGTTGATTTTATAATAGCTCTGGAATGACTGCAGGATGGATTTGCTGATTGCGCTAGTTTAACTCCTACATGTATAAAAAAGTGATTCACATTATTAACTGATGAAATTGGATCTACAGTGTCAATTAAGTCAGTAGCTGGAGTATTTTGTTTCTTGGTGTGGGTGATGTTTCTTATTGTTTCCCATAGCTGTTTTGTATTGTGTTGGTGTTTTGATAATTCTGTCTTTTCGTATTCTGTTTTAGCTTTTTTTAATACCTCATTGCAAAAATTGCGATATCTGGTATAGGTCAGCCTAATGTCCTCATTATTGGGGTGTTTTTTAGATTTTAAGTGTAGTTTGTCACGATTTCTCATGCAGCGCAACAGACCCGGAGTTATCCAAGGCTTGATAATTCTTTTTCTTCTTGAGACCTTGACGACGTTTGTACAGTTATTTATTAACGCTGAAAGACTATTTAGTAAGGTAGATGTAGCATCGTCTACCTTCTCAATGGAGTAAATAGGTGCTATATCAAAAGTGCCTATAAATTTGTCCAAAGTATCGTAGTCTATGCGTGTGTTTAATTTTCGAGTTTGTAGCCTATTTTGAAGCAGATTGAGGCTCAGAATTACGCAATAGTGGTCAGTAACGGTGGTGTGGGCAACCAAACATTTTGCGGGAAGTCTTGTCTTAATGATGACATGGTCGAGACAGGTGCGTGTACGAGTAGGAATATTATGGGCAGGCAACATTCCGTGTGATGCTAATAGTGCTAGATAATTATCGGCTCTGGTGTCTGAAGTAGAAGCCAGTATGTCAATGTTGATGTCACCAATGAGAATTATATTTTTGTAAGTAGTAAGTGTTCTTAAAAGATTATTTAGTGACTCTAGAAACCTTTGTGTATATCTGACACCAGGAGGGCGATATATAGCAAGTAATACTGTGTGCTGACTTATCCTAATTAAGAGAGAGTTTGCATCTTCCAGTGGTGGTTCGGATACTGTATATTTGTGATTTGAGTTAGAGTACGCGATAACACCTTCGTTTTGGGTTTTCACGTTTTTCGTATACGATAGATGATATCCGTGTAACAGGGGAATGTCAGGATTACGAGGTAGCCAACATTCTGTTAGGATGATCAGGTCCCATTCTATTTTTGTTCTGGCCAGAAGGGTTAAGAGTTCGTGAAAATTCTTTTTAATGCTCCTTATATTTTGAGTCATAATATTTAAAGAAGTGTTTCCGGTGTAAATAGAGTTCGCACAATCGTCAATATCACAAGTACCACAATCCGCCACGGAAAGGTCATCCAAGTCGCTGTTAAGAGAATTTTGTTGGTTAAGATCGAATGATGAATCTTTGGTATAAGTCTTCGACAGTCCATTTTTTCTCCAAAATATGGATTAGAAAAATTGAAAGAGCGTATAGTGAATTTGTGCGGTGAGTAGAATGATTAAAAAACATAGGGTAAGGTTGGTGCAGGTTATTCAATTTGTGATTTAGCGTGTGTTTTAATGGATCAAAAGTGTTGCGAAAGTACGAATTTTGATAGTACATTTGAGATGTGTTGTGCAATATTTGTGTAAATGTGTAGAGTATATTGGTTTTGTTATTGAAGTATGAGAATGAGGTATGACAACAGTTTATAATAGTAAGTCCATGCACGGTCAAATAATCATAGATATCTAGTAAGCATTTTAAATATCTGAATTTCAATGATGTAGTGTACAATTCAGTTGTTGTGTATGTTTGTGTGATGTTCATGTAGTAGCTTAAAAATAGTGACAAAGTACAAAGTAAGGCATGCATTAAACTAATCAAAGCAGAACAAAATGATTTTAAATTATAGGATAGTCATTCGGTAAGTCGTAATTTCTCTATGTCTGCTTCCACGCTTATACGGCATTGTAAGGCGCCTTCGTTCTTCTTTAAATAGATAGCACCGTTTGAAGTCCAGCAAAACAAGTATCCGTGACTTTTTTGAAATTTTCTGGCCAAATAGTACAGTCGATGAGCCTTGTAAGTCAGAGTTTTACGTTGTATGAAAAACCGCGACAAACTCTACCTTAAATTAAAAAAAGACCCTGATAATACCATGGCATCTGTGACTTACAACCGCTACAAAAACTTCTGCAATAATTTATTGAAAAAGGTTAAAAAAGAATACGAACGTGGTGAATTTCAACGTGTTAGTAAGAATTCGAAGGTTACGTGGGAACTTATAAAGAAATATGGAAACATGGATAAACAACGCATATCTGGTGATGATCTGTTAAATTCTGATGGAGACCCGATCCTTGTTGTCAATAACATCAACAATTATTTTGCTAACGTAGGAAAAAATTTAGCTACAAAAATAACATCAAATTGTGGTACTATTTACCCTAAATTTGATGTGCCGGTTCCTCCTCTGACCTCGATGTCTGTTCTTGCTACTGACTGTGCTGAGGTTGATAATATTATTGCTGGCCTTAAAAACACATTGGCTACTGGGTGGGATAACATACCAGCGTCGATCATAAAACTGGCTAGACCTATTCTAGTACCTATACTGGTACATGTTTTTAACTTATGTCTTCTAGGGGGTGTTTTCCCTGATGCATTTAAGATTGGTCTTGTTTTACCGATATACAGGGGTGGTGATAGGGGCAGTGTTTAGAACTATAGACCTATATCAATTCTTACAACTTTCTCTAAAATATTAGAAAAAATAATCAATGTTAGACTAATAAAGTACTTAAATAGCAATAACGTTCTTGCTGATAATCAATTTGGCTTCAGGGCTGGTAAATCCACTGAAGATGCCGTCTTAACTTTGACTGATTCTATTACCATAAATCTAAATAAAAACCTTAAATCGACTGCTATATTTCTAGACCTTTCAAAAGCTTTTGACACTGTTCCTATTTCCACAATACTCGGGAAGCTGGAGTGTATTGGCGTTAGAGGCGTTGTCCACAATCTCTTCAAAAGCTATTTTGAGGATCGCTTTCAGTATGTTAGGATGGGTAGTGTCATAAGCGAACGTGAACCCTTGCTCTTTGGGGTGCCCCAGGGTAGTGTCCTTGGACCTACCCTGTTTTTAATATACATAAACGACCTTTGCAAATTGGCTATAAGAAATTGCAAAATAATAACTTACGCTGACGACACTGTTCTACTTGTAAATGGGGCAGATTGGAATGATACTCCATCTCATGCTGAGGCCGCATTGTCTACAGTAACTCACTGGCTTTCTCGAAATTTTCTTACACTAAACGTAGACAAAACCAAGTGTCTCACTTTCTCACCCAACTCAGTCTCTCTTCCTCCTCCCTCTTTTGCCCTTTATTCCCATATACCATCTTGTGATAAAGAAACCATCTGTAACTGTTTGCAAATCTCTTGTGAATCCAGAGTCAAATATCTTGGAGTCTGGATTGACAATCATCTTTCTTGGAAGGAACATGTAAAAGTAACTACCTGCAGAATTATAAAACTCATGTATCTTTTCAAGAGGCTGCGTTCGGTTCTTGATTTCCCTACACTTAAAATTATATTTTTGGCGTTGGTACAGTCAGTGGCAGGATATTGTATCGCGGCCTGGGGCTGTGCAGGTAAAGTCAAACTCCTTACTCTCGAAAGAGCTCACCGGGGTGTATTAAAAATCATGTCATTTAAGCCCATATGGTACGCTACATCTCAGCTATACCATGAGTTAAAAATTTTAACAGTAAGAAAGCTCTTTTTATTAACGGTTTTACTTCGTAAACACGCAGATCTCCCTTATATTCCTAATATAGGAAAACGAAGAATAGATAAAGTTTGCATAATACAATTGTGTAAAACGCAACTTGCTAAGCGACACTTCTACTTCTTTGCCCCCTCATTGTATAACAAAGTAAATAAAATTTTGAACATTTATCCCACTATTATGCGAGAATGTAAATCGCGAGTTACTGAATGGCTGCTTGGTCTAACTTACGAAGACACCGAAGACTTAGTCGCATCTATTATATAACGCAACACGCACACTCACATTCACTCCCACACGCAGGCACGCTCACACAGATACACACACATACACTCTCTCTCTCACACACACACACACGCTCGCACAGACACACACACACACGTGCACACACACACACACAACACACATACACTTTCATATCCTCAACGTTTTACTCCACATGCTTAGTTTTTAGAGTTGTAATGTGGTAGAATAAAATGGAACGTTTGCATCAGATCCAAAGGTGGGCGTTAGTGACTGCGCCACAGTGTTTCACTAATGCAGTCATTATCAAACACATGATATCATATATGGAGCGGAGCGGAGCGGGACCGGGAGAGGTTTAGGACTAGGTACCGCAGGCGACTCAGGCGCCGGAGGTCGCAGAACGACCTCCGTCCTCCATAAGCGCAGGCCTGGGGGTGACAGGTGAGGCCATCTGTCACCCTAGCAGAAGCAGGCCGGGGTGGCGGCGAGCGCGTTGCGAAGCGCGCTCGCTTCCAGAGAGCAGAGGGAACATGGGGTTCCCACACGGGGGGGTCGTCTACCTGTTGTTGTAGATGGCCCGAGGTATGTCGGGGCACCAGGGACTTCCTTTCTATGGTATACCTGGTTCCCCGGCTATTAGTAACCGAGACGACGTGCGGTTTTAGTCGGTTCGAGTCCGACATGCCACCGATAGGTGGTATCTGAGGGGATTTCCGAACGGAAAAAAAAAAGAAGGGTGGCAGCGTCCGGCAGGATCGGAGCGGGCCTATAAATATTGCATTGACGACCGGATGGCGTGGTGGTTTGTTTAACGGACTGCTATTCCAAAGGTCGCGGGTTCGATTCCCGCTCAAGTCAAACGTTTGTGTGCATGAACATTTAATGTTTGATTTGGTCTGGGTGTTTCTATGTATAATATGTATGTATTTACAAAAAAAAAAAAAAAGTATATATGTATTTATATCAGTTGTCTAGTACCCATAGTACAAGCTCTGCTTAGTTTGGGACTAGATGGCGTTGTGTGTATGTTTTAGAATATTATTATTATTCTCTTTATTTACTTTATATACATATTATTTACATTTTTAAATATACACTTTATAAAAAAAAAAAAACAACACTGACACCACATTAGTAGTACCTACATTGCACCCGTGCGAAGCCGGGGCGGATCACTAATAAATAAATAAAAAAGATGCGAGCGCATTAATATTTTATTTGTATAGTAAATAAGGTAGTAAATTATTATCTAGAATATAAACATCGTTAGCAAAATACATTAGCGATTATGTATAATAAATGATAGGATATCCACAGTCTAGTTATTTATAAGCATTTATTGGACATTAAAATTGTGGTTGCGTGTCATAAAACTTGTTTTTAGTATATTAATATGGCCTGTTAGTCTAGTGCAGTGGTCGATATCGAATTATCGACCTCTTGGCGTCGAAATCGATTTCCCAGTTGTCGTCAGAAACAAAAACTGATTTTGGGGGTCGACGAGGTCTAAAAATCGAAATCTATTACTTAAAACAAGTTATAATTTGAAACTTGCAAGATACTGTAAAAGTTATGTGATTGTATTAGCAATATATGTGGTTAGTTACCTGGCTGGACCGATTTCAACGGGACTTTCACTGGCAGATAGCTGATGACATAAGGAGTAACTTAGGCTACTTTTTTTAGACTAGCTTCGCCCCGCGGCGTTGCCCGCGGTTATAACAACAAACGCGGGTAACACCGCGGGTCTCAGCTAGTTAGGAATATAAAAGTATGTTTATCAGCAGTCTGGTTGCAATATTACAGGTTGTGCCTAGTTATGGCCGCGTACAAGACTGCTTCTGTTTTTTTTTTAATTTGAAAAGACAATTCCCGCATGACGAATATATCCTGTGTCGCGGGGGACTTTACAAACATACATGAAACGGACACAAAGAACACCCAGACTTAACAATTTGTGGATCACACAAAGTGTCGTCCCATGTGGGAATCCGAACCACAACAGCGTTAAACCACTACGCCATCCGTGCATTCGTGTGGACGTCATTTACTATGACCTCAACACCGGTAGGTATAATTATATTTACACATCTATACTACATTATTACAATTAGGTACATTGACCTGATAGTGTAATATTGACCTCAGATTGAGGTAGCTGTATTTGTATTTATGTTCCTCATTACTTTGATTGTACGAATGGCTCTGTGTTGTGGGTTCGATCTCCAAATCCGCAATCCGATCAGCAAATTGCTGAGTCTGCGTGTTGTGTCCGATTCATGTATGTTGTTAAAGTCCCCTCAATAGGTATACTCCTAAGTTGGGGTTGTCTTTGAAAAGAAAAAAAAAGACTACCCAGCATTTAAATTGACCATGATGACCTTAAAGGCAAATTCCCTTCAAAAGAAGAATTCCCATTTCAGTGTAAAACTCAGTTTCACACTTTTTTTGCTGTGTCAAATATGTATAAACTGCATTGATTATTATCTGGAATATTAATGTATATTGTAACAGAATTTGTAGTTATTGGGAAATTAAATGTGAAAATATTAAAAACCAGAAAATATGAGTTTGAGTTTCTTTTAATCACGTTTGTGGCATCGTGTTTTTGACAGGGGTACCATGTATAAATTAAGGCAAAACTTACACAACAGTATACATCATCCATCATCATCCACAGCCTTTACTAGTCCACTGCTGGACATAGGTCTCTCGTTAGAAAGGAGGTTTTAGCTTACTATACCACGCTGGCCAGACGGGTCGGTATAGGGTTTGTTTCAAGTTTTCCTGCTCTTTGCAGTGCTATTATCCTGCGTAGTTTGTTTCCTGAGTCGGTTCTTACGACACTTACGGGATGAATAGGGGTGGTGACACTCTGTATTCTTAATCCATCACCACACGAAGTATTCATATTCACTAAATAAACTAGGAAATAATAAGATTACTATACTGCGACATATTTTAATGTGACATTACGAATTATTGTCACGTATATTATAATTTAACTATTTTACTTTAAAACAATGTTCAACCATTAATGGTTTGTTTTATTATAACATTCACACAACGCCATCTAGTCCCAAACTAAGCAAAGCTTGTACTGTGGCTACTAGACAATTGATATAATATATACTTTTTTTTTTTGTAAATACACACATATACCCATTATACCCTGACTAAATCAAACATTAAATGTTCATGCACACAAATGTTTGACTTGAGCGGGATCGAAACCGCGACTGTTGGAATAGCAGTCCTTTACACAAACCACTACGCCATCCGATCGTCACATATCCGTCGTTTTAAATACGAGTATTTGCAACATTTAAATTAAAATGGAAACGGTCATTGATTGTTTTAGTCCTTGTAAGATTTAATTTCAAAGCCTAAGTTTTATAGAAGAAATTCAGGGTTGAAAATTCACATTAAAATATTTTCTTTATATTTAAAATAATGACGCGAACGGCTAAAAGGGAAATTATCAATGGGCATTCTCCTTTCGTAATAATCTGATTTGATATATACTCGTAGGTTATTGAAAAAGGTTTTAATCCAACTTGAATTTACACTCGAGTGCTATTAATCCAGATCCATAATAAACATACTGGAAAATCTCAGCATATAAAAATGTTAGGTTAGCGAAATAAATATTAAGCAGTCTTTTAACGGAAGTAATAAAATGTAATTGTCAAATTACTAACTATCTCAATACTAATACAACATAGATAAAACTATTATGTAATAAATACGTTATTTTAAATTTTTTCTGCTGTTTTTTTCTGTTTTTGTATTAAAACAAAATTGTTATTTTTTTGGTAATGTAAATTTTTATGAATATAGTATATTCATTAAAATTTACATACTAGAAACACATACCAATCTTGTCTAAATAAAAACCATGTTTTTCTAGAGCTTTAAAATTATTCTAAATGTTTAGTATTTTTTTATTGCCTCCATTTGTTGCAGTAACAAAAAATCAGTCATTCGATGTTAATTTATTTATTGAAACTTCCTAAAAAATATATTGTATAAGGCAGACTTAATGCCACAGGTATTTTCTTCCAGTCAAACCTCTGGGTGTTGCAAAGCTGTGTGTGACAGGTGTATATTTGGAACTAGTAAGATTAAAGGATGTTACTAGAGAAAAAAACCAACAAATATACACAAACTGTAGTATATACATGCTAAATTATAGTATAAATATCAACATAATTATAAGATAATGAGTAAATAGTAAATACACTCTTAAAGTGTTGTTGACTCCGTTAACAAGTCTCTATAGAGCTTCCATAGTTGAACTTTAAAAGGGGAGTATATTCCCGTTCTTCTAAATCTATTTTGATCTCTACTTTCATTATCTCACGCATCTTCAGAGCTCACCCCGAGTATGCTCTATAGAGTTTTCCTGGCCACTCCATACCTTTTGAATGCATTCAAAATTGACTGGAGTTCATTGCCTTCTAGTGTACTATTCTGTCTAAGCGAACTGATATTGTGGGCGTGTGGGTCTAGTTAGTCAGTGACTGCTAAGCCGGGAGTCGTGGGTTCGTTAACCCGGAAAAAATAATTGTGTGACGAGCACTATCAATTGTTCTGTGTCTGGGTGTTTATGTATTTAAAAATAATTAAGTATGTTTATCAGCAGTCTGATTACCATAGTACAGGCTCTGCCTACTTTGTGATAAGACAGCCGTGTGTGAGATGTCTGAGGTCATTGTGATATTTGATCAAGCCTCTTGAACACACGAACATAATGCTCCACCGATATGTTATCACAGCTTATTTCAATTCCAGGTCTAGCCTGGATAATAATCCCAGGCAAGTGGTCTTTTACGTTGGGCTACATGGAGATCGTTCCCTGGCGCGCGTTCGTCTGGTTGTGGTGTACCCCTGGGTTAGCATCTGCTATCATTCTTCTGTTCTTGCCTGAAAGCCCGCGGTTCCTGCTCGTTGCCAAGGGTCCGGAGGCTGCGTTGCCAGTTCTAGCGAAGATGTACAAATGGAATTACGGTGGAAGTACTGACGATTTTCCTGTAAGTTTTTTGACATTAATGTTATTTAAAAATAGCAACTTGAAAGTTTGATATAAATTTCTTCTGTTTCCAATTTTGATTGGTTTATAGCTTTCCATCTCTCAAGCCCGAAGTATTCCCGGGAATGTAATTGTTTCCAGACGTTAAAGGTAAAATCGAAGGAAATCTAGACACAAACCATCTACCAACCCGTCTGGCTAGCGTGATATGGTAGGCCGAACTGTTTAAGCAGCAGCAGATTGAGTCACACGTATGCGTCTGGTGGGAACATACATAATATATATATATCGATATCACTTGTCAATGTTGACAACTATAAATCTATCGAGAAGCTGAAAATCGATCTAAGTGGTGTGCAATGGGAGAGGCCTATGTTCAGCAGTGGACTGCGATAGCCTGATGATGATGATAAATCTATACCTACTATAAATTGCTTGTCCCGACTGGCTGATCCTTCAACGCCGAGCCTAACCCGTCGGGGATACAAACTATGCTTTTTTATTTTAAGCACGTTCTAAGAAAGGATTTTTGGTAATTTCATCCCTAAAGGGACAAAATAAGGGATAAACGTTTCTATGGAAATTCGTTATTTTCAAAGCTCAAACAAATCTTAAATAGTTAAAAATAAATTACGTGAAGCCACGGACAATAGCTAGTGTTTACATATAACTGTCCACTTCTCTTTATCAAATGTTTATATTAATCTCTTACGAAGAGACAGAAGCTCTTCTACATCTTCTTCAATAAACTTGTGAACTTCAAACACACACACTCACCTACACGTAATCACACAAATCCACTGGACACATAAACATACCCACATATACACACACATACACTACACACGCACATATTTACACACATAAACTCTAAAATTCTAGACTGTTAAAATATTATAAATTATATAATCTAACTGTAAGAACATCAGGGCAAATTGTAAATCACCTTGATGAAGGAAAAATAGCATATCTTAATAAACTGGAAGGAAACTGGTGCTTATAACACAGGGTTTCCCTTTCTTAAGCACCAGTCGCTAAATGTGAAGACTATCACTAACTAAATGTCGCCCGATCAATTTATTGTAACTGCTGCAATTGATTTGAATAAATTTTTATTACTATTTTATTATTATTATTAAGATGTTTACTTAAAAATAGCAAAAATAATGTCAATGATTTGTATGTGAGGGGAGGGCACTCACGCAAAAGACACGAGTGCGTGTTCAGAATCAGAGAGGGACGGGTGCTGAGCCGACGGCAGCGTCACTCTCTAAGGGAAAAGGAACGAAAGACTTGCTCAACAGCGGTTTCCTGTGAGGCCGTGGTGACTGATGACTGGTATAAATCATGACTGTCACACGGCAAAAAGTTGTTAGCATGCGACTGTTTGCAATAATTATTCTAATCAGCGATAGCCTTTAATAATCCACTGCTGGACATAGGCCTATCCTTAGACAAGAGGTCACTGACCTACTATACTACGCTGGCCAGACGGGTTGGTATAGGGTTGTTTCAAGTTTCCTTCTTTTTGCAGTGCTGTTGTCCTGCATAGTTTGCTCTTTTAGTCGACTCTTAAGTCACCCACGAGATGAATAAGGGTGATGACGCTCGGTATTCTTAAACCGTAATCACAGGTATAATTATTTTAATAATCTTACAATAATCCGGATACCACTAAAAAATTTAAACAAGAAGGTCTCTCGTTCTCACACACGTTAAGTAGTAGTTGTACCTTTTGAAAATGCCCTGAAGCAAAACCGGTCAGGTTTAATCAAATGAATATTGTGTAACAGTCCAAGTGACTTAATTCAATATGTGCTTACAAATATCATAAAAGATATTCTCGTAGCAAAGTATTAAACGTCCAACGTTGACTGTAATATGATTATATCGTATTGTAACCGAAAGTTGATTCGGTATTCTGCTAGTCTTAGTAATACTTTGTACGAGAATAAATTTAAGACAGTTGTAAGATCGAGAATAGATCAAAAAATGATTTTTTATTACAAGAATTGACCTTCTCGTAAAATAATCTGTAGAGTATTGAAGGCACAATTTAGGCGATTTCTTTAAGTTTCATTGAAGTAGTCTTTTCGTTTGTTTTTCTTCAGGTAAAGAAGATAAGATCAGGCGGTGAGGAGGTGAAGAAGGCAGGTTTTGCAGGAGCTATCAAGAACGTGAGCGTCATGTTCAAGGGGCCTCTGCTGAAATGTGTAATAATATCACATGTCTCCATGTTTACTGTTTTCATGTTGTAAGTTGATAACTAGGTTGTTATTGATAAATGTTTTTTATGGTATAGGGGCAAAGGCAAAGGGAAGGGAGGACGGTAGAATTAGCGTGTGAGGGGGTAACCTCATGCAACGATAGAATTGCGAACACCGGAATTCTTTGAGTCCGATCGTGCTAAACATGGCTCCCCCACGGTTATGGGCTTTTGACAATGTAACGTGGAGACTGATATTTGTAAGACCTCAGTGGCGAGATATTTACCTGTCAAGGTACTGCCATCTAGTGTACATTTAATGAACTACTTATAAAAAGAACATCTTAGTACAAGTTGTAACTGGTTTTTCTATTTTTTTTAAAAAGAAACTCCCGCAGTAGGAATAACTCCTGTGTCACGGTGGACTTACAAACATACATGAAAAGGACACAAAAAACACCCAGACTCGGAATAACAATTTGTGGATCACACAAAGTGTTGTCCCCTGTGGGGATCAAACCCACAACAGTAGCGCAGTAGGAAAGGACGAGGTGATCGCTTAAAATATTACGCCGTCCGTGCAGTCAAGAGGTTGATCCGCAGTTGAATGTTTCAATAATTTTTGGAATGGGTTAATGGTTTATTATAGTAATTACATTGTAGAAATAAGTTCTCAATATCAAACTCCTATTAAATAACAATTCCACATTCCAGATCAAGTGGTCTATACGTCTGGGTACCAGATATACTGAACAGCATCCTTAAAAGTGGCGTCAACCAAAAAATATCCATCTGTCAGATTATAGAAGACAAATTTTTGAATGCTACTGTAAGTACGAAATGGATTTTTTCTTGTACGGACAGGGGGCCAGCGTGCATACTGGCCACCTGATGGTAAGTGAGTATCAGCATGTACACCTGCTATTCAAGAGAAAAGTGCGATGTAGCCATGTGTATGCGTGCCAATTATAGCCCCCCCCCCCCCCTCAACCACCCGAAATATCTCCTGTAACTTTTGGTCGGTTCGAGACCGACATAACCACAAGTGGGTGGTATCCGAGGGGATTACCACACTTAAAAGAAAAACAAAAAAAAAGTACATGTCGAACTTTATGTCTGAGATTTACATGGGACAAAATCACAGTCAAAAAGTATAAAAGCCCCTACTCCTACTTAACTACTTAACAGTAAGCCTAATAATTATTTTAATATATATATTACCCCACTTAATAATTTAAAAAAAAACTAGATTTTCTGTAAAATGGCGTCTGAAAACAGATTATTGGCAACAACGCGTGAGTGTGTAGCAACCCTAACCTACGTACGAAAAAATCGAATGATCAGTCATAGTTGGTAGAGAACAAAGCATAGACATAAAATATAAACAGATGAACGATGGAATGAATGAACGAACGAACGAATTAATGAACCAATGAAAATAACCTAATATTATACTAAACCATTGGTTTTCTAAAAATAATGTAAATAAAACTGATTTCAGAACTGCTGTTATAAAGTAATTATTTCTTGATGTAAAACTGCAATATATATGACGTCACACTAGGGATTGGTCTCACAAATATGATAAGCTGTGACAAGAACGGGGCTGGAGGTCAAAAAACCATGAAATACGTGTGACGTAGTTTAAGGATGACCCCTGAAAGAGGTCACTAGCACACGGACATCAAATGACCTTTTCGAATAGTATTATTTAATTTTGTTGTATATTCGCGTAGTAGCAACACATCGATAACATTTTATTTAGGGATTAAGGTCAACGACACTTGTAATAACACATCTGTATAGCAAAAACGTCTTTATACTTACGCCTTTCGGTATATTTTTGCATGAAGCTCCATTTCTAAATAACAAGTTTAGAATGCTACGGTTAGAAGTGTGAATTCTTGAAAGAAATTATTTATCTTCTAGAAGTTCTAGAGTTCTAAACAATAGAAAAAGTTTCGCTTTTTATTCGATGGCCAGTGTTTAAAGACCCTCTAGAATTTTTGCATTTGTAATTACAGCATTATTAATATGAATTATCATCAGTGATTTTGTGACCACTGGAGATACTGGAACGCTATCTATGACTAATATTTATTTAAAAACCATTCGATAAATAACAACTCTTGCTCCAACATAATTAACCATAACCCTCGAGTCAGGTAACTTAATGTACTTCCGCGATTAAGACCAACAATCCCAAGGTGGCGTTGGGTTTCTGGTAAATAAGTCCCTATCTGACAACGTTGTGGAAATTTCCATTATCAAGCTCACTGAGAGGTATAGCCTCAAGGTTGTGCAAGTGTACGCACCGACCTCGGCACACTCGGACGACGAGGTGGAGGATGACATATCGAGCGCCCTCCACTTCACAACTAAGACCCACTACAACTTTGTTATGGGTGACTTCAACGCTAAAGTGGGAGTACAGAATTGCGGCGAATCGGTACTAGGATCCCATAGATTTGGAAACAGGAATCATAGGGGGCAATGCTGGTCAACCTCCTCGAACAGGAGGGGCTCTTTTTGATGAACTCTTTCTTCAAGAAACCGCCCCAAAGGAAGTGGACGTGGCAAAGCTCCGACGCTATGACCAGAAGTGAGATCGACTTCATCATGACGGATAGAAAAGCACATATTCAGAGACGTCTCTGTGATCAATAGGTTTAATACCGGTAGTGATCACCGACTTGTCCGGGGCTCTCTGAATATCAACTTCAAGGCGGAACGTGTCTGTTTGATGAAATCCAGGCTCCGACCGACTCTGCTCCAAGCCATGACAGGATCTGAAACGTTCCGGTCAAAACTGTAAAACCGATTCGCTGCAGTGGAAACCTCGAAAATGTGGTTCGGATCCTCAGGGAAGAAGGTACGAGATTTTATGAAATGCAGCGTGAGGGCAGCAAGTCGAAGCTTTCAGAAAGGACCCTAGGGCTGATGAAGAAACGACGTGAAAACCCACCTGTCACTTTGTCGGCAAAGCGGACTCTAAACCGAGAGATCAGTAAACTCGTACGACACGACCTCCGGTGCTCCAATACTCTTTTAAATTAAAGAGCGATCGAGCAAAATCGGGGGTCAAAAGTGTTCGTACAATCTCTTGGAAGAAGCCACCTGACAAAGTTGACCAAAGAAAGTGGAGAAGTCGTTGCTTCGAAGCCGGCAGTCCTTTTAGAAGTGGAAAGCTTCTATGGCCGGTTATACACTTTGCATGCATCTCGACCTGATCCCGAAAATGAGGACTCTAGCGCCACATTAACACGTCACTACACCGAAGACCTACATGAAGTTAGCATTGACAAAATAGAGATGGCTCTTGGACAGCTGAAAAATGGAAAAGCCCCTGGAGAGACAGACAGACAGACAGAGCTGCTAAAGGCCGGGGGTAAACCCGTACTAAGCGAGCTCCAAAAGCTCTTCTGTCCTGTTTGAAGGGAGAACTCCGGAAGCGTGGAGTAGGAGTGTGGTCGTCTTGTTCTTCAAAAAGGGTGACAAGACCAGGTTGAAGAATTATCGACCCATATCCCTTCTAAGCCACGTCTACAAGCTGTTTTCGAGAGTCATCACGAACCATCTTGCGCAAAAACTCGACGAATTACAACCACCGGAGCAAGCTTGGTTTCGTAGCGGATATGGCACCACCACATCCACACAGTGCGGCAGATTATACTGAAGACCGAAGAATATAATTAGCCCCTGTGTCTAGCATTCGTGGACTATGAGAAAGCCTTTGACTCGATCGAGATCTGGTCTGTTCTGGAGTCCCTGCAGCGTTGCCAAGTAGATTGGCGATACATCCAAGTGATGAGATGTCTCTACGAAGCCGCCACCATGTCCGTCCAAGTACGGAATCAGCAAACAAGGCCCATACCATTGCATCGAGGAGTGAGACAAAGGAACGTTATTTCCCCGAAATTGTTCACAAATGCAATGGAGGACATGTTCAAAACGCTGCACTGGAAAGGGCGTGGCATCAATATCAATGGCGAATACATCTCTCACTTGCGATTTGCAGACGACATCGTCTTCATCACAGAGACGTTGCAGGACCTA
This sequence comes from Arctia plantaginis, assembly GCA_902825455.1. Lineage (NCBI taxonomy): Eukaryota > Metazoa > Arthropoda > Insecta > Lepidoptera > Erebidae > Arctia > Arctia plantaginis. The sequence continues at coordinate 1,962,942 of CADEBD010000275.1, read as the reverse complement.
CAGCAAATGCTGAATGACCTAGCTGACACTTGTGTACGCATTGGCCTACGGATGAACTTGGATAAAACCAAGGTCATGTTCAACGAACATGTACTACCGGAACCGATTACGGTACACGGTGCCGTTCTCGAAGTTGTTCAAAATTATGTGTACCTCGGGCAGACATTGCAGTTAGGTAGAAACAACTTCGAGGACGAGGTGAACAGAAGAATTCGGTTGGGTTGGGCAGCGTTTGGGAAGCAACGTCGAGTCTTCTTATCGTCGATCCCACAGTGCCTTAAGACGAAAGTCATTAATGTCCTACTCGTCATGACATACGGAGCTGAAACGTGGACACTTACGGTAAGGCTGGTCCACAAGTTCATAATCGCTCAACGTGCTATGGAAAGGGCTATGCTCTTCGTTTCTCTAAGGGATCGCATCAGAAATGAGGTGATCCGGCAGAGAACCAAGGTCACCGACATAGCCTACCGGATCAGCAAGCTGAAGTGGCAGTGGGCTGGCCATATTAGCAGCAGAACCGACAACCATTGGGCAAAACGGTTGTCGATTCTTGAGTGGAGACCGCGTCTCGGCAAACGTAGTGTAGGACGCCCACAGGCCAGGTGGAGTGACGATTTACGCAAGATGGCTGGCAGGAGCTGGATGCGAGAAGCCCAAAATCGATCTAAGTGGCGTGCAATGGGAGAGGCCTATGTCCAGCAGTGGACTGCGATAGGCTGATGATGATGCTCCGACATAATTAAGTGCAATTCAGATCGCACAGCGCCAATTACCTGCACCTGTCTTCTGTAATAATAATTAATCTGAATATTTAATTAGAAGTTATGCTTATTCCTCTACTTATTTTACATGTAAAGTTCTGTTCTTTTTCTCTCTCTTTCTCTCTCCCACTCACTCTGTTCTTTTTTTATGTTAATGACATTTCCATTTAACGTCTAGTATTATCTTTTAAATCAGCTCACTTAACATATGCGTTTTTGTGATTTCACTTAAAACCTGCATACGTTTCCTCTCTTTCCTTGATGATGGCAAGTATAATCCAGCTAAAGGTGTTTTTGTTTGTCGTTTTTAGCCATTCCTAAACAGCTAATTTGGTCTCACAAATGTGTAAAAATGTGAAGATTGGCACAGACCTCAGAACAAAACCCCTTTTTATGTGAGACGGACAGAGGGCAGGACGGCGACGAGGCGTTGAAATGTGGTAATTTATTAATAGATGAAAAGTTGTTTCATTTGTGGTGAATCGGGTATTATGATACTCAGACCACACGAAGCGGCTAACATTAATCCGTAATTCGGTGTATCTTAGTTCAATAACATTGAAATATCTTTTCAATATTCGTGAAAGTCGTCACACACCCTACGCTGCATCGCCGTCCTGCCCCGCCCCTTGTCTGCCGCAACCTTCAGAATTACCATAAGCTCTCACTTCACAGTTATCACCACAAAAGACCTGCGAGGCAGAAGTATCAATAGCTATGTTCCCGATATCAATGTCGATGGGAGCGGTATTCGCGTTCACTTACTTGGCCATAGGATTCTTGATCAATAAGCTTGGAAGAAAAACCATGTACTGTGAGTATACAATTTATCTATATTAGAGTTCTTCTGATGGTGAAATTCAACCATAGTTTTTTGATGCTCCATTAAAAATAAGAATTAGACGGATTAAAAATAAGAATACAGAGTGTCACACCCCTATTTATCCCGTAAGTATTGATTGAGCAAACTTTCCAGGACAACAGCGCTGCAGAGAGAAGGCAAACTTGACACAAACCCTCTACCAACCCGTTTGGTATAGTAAGCCAAAACCTCCTGTCGAAGGTGAGGTCTATGTGCAGCGGTGGACAGTCTCGCTCGCACCGCGCTGACGTACGGGCGTTTTCGTATCAGCTATGGCGGTTAATACGTTAAAGTGTGTAAACTGCAATATAATAATCAGTGAAGTGCTGGCGTTCATACAGAATAAGCATGATGTTATGGATACTGAAAGCCTGATTAGGATATGTGTATCAGCGTTCTCAGCCTCGGAGATCGAAGATGCAAAGAAGCTGTTGTTTGAATCTGTGACTACTAAACGGCGAAATATTTCGCGACGTAAAGACGGAAAAAAGCAAAAAGACCTCGAGGATGTGATCTGTCTAATCAAGGAAATTGATCCTGATAAAATCCCAGTCTTCGTAGCGAGGGATTTACAAAAACTACCACCGATCTCGTTTGATCACGTAGACGTGACAAAACTATTAAAAGATTTGTTAGTTTTGCGTGCGGAGTTAGACGATATTAAAAGTAGTTATATTACGAAAGGTGACTTAGAATCAGCTTTTAAAGAAAATAACAAATTATCGGCGAATCAGTTATCAAATCAGATATTTAATTCTAATGTTAATAAAATTAAAAGTGGAGGGTACTCAGACAGCGGGCCATTTGGATTGTTACCGGCACCGCATCTTTCCACACAGGAGATCGATTCTATGACTCACCAACAAACGCACGCGCAGCGAGTAGATGACCGCCCGAAGTATCGTTCTCTCTTTCACGCTCAGGTACGAGAGCTGTCGTATGCGGATGACTTGCCCGCTGCAGTCGCACCGTCTAACTCAACGTTATTAGAAAATAGTATGAATTTGGATGCGAGTCCGGGGCTAACTCAATCCGCATGCCCAAATAAGACTATGGTGGAAGTTTTGATGGAAGGCAAACGGTCTAAAAACAAGACTGAAGATGGTTGGACACTTGTTCAAAAAAAAAAGTTGAAGAATCGTTTCGAAGGAAAAATGGGTACCGCAAGTCCTAATAATAACTTTAAATTTAAGGCAGCAGAGTCGAAAGTTCCTCTTTTTATTACAAATGTGGATAAAGAAACTACGGAAACAGATATATGTGAATACATACAGAATAAGACACAGGAAATAGTTCAACTGGAAAAAATAAATATGAAGTCGGAACGACCCTACAATGCATTTAAACTGTTTGTTTCAAAATATAAATTAAGTACATTCCTGGATGACAAAATATGGCCCGTAGGTATTCAGTTTAGACGGTTTATTTACTTTAAAAAAAAGAATACACAAATAGTAAATAAACAGGACAGTGATGTAAACACTCCGAAAACATAATGGGTTCAATGTTGAACATCAAACTTTGTACATTTAACTGCAAAAATGTTATTCGATCAGCTGATTGCGTTCGAAGATTATGTAACCAGGTCGACGTGCTAGCATTGCAGGAGACATGGCTCCTGCCCCATGATGTTCCATATCTGGCAACTATTCATGGAGACTTTGCATATACCGGAAAGTCAGCTGTGGACACCTCTGCCGGAGTACTTGTTGGAAGACCATACGGGGGCGTAGCGCTCTTGTGGAAGAAATCGTCGTTTGCGTCGGTGTCGGTCGTACATTGTGTTAGTGATCGAATAGTGTGTATTAAAATAGAGCATGGTAATCGGTCCATGTTAATATTTTGTGTGTATATGCCCACAGACTGTGCTGATAATCTTACCGAGTTTACACAGTGTCTTAGTGAGATTATTTCTGTGATCGAAAGCAGTGGAGTGGAAACGGTATTTATATTGGGAGACTTTAATGCACACCCCGGAACACGGTTTTCAAGTGAGTTACTTAATACCTGTAATGATGAATCATGGTCTTGTATTGATACAGAGCTTTTGCCCTTGGACTCTCATACTTTTATTAGTTCGGCCAACGGATCCCTCCGATGGCTGGATCACTGTGTTGTCACTGACTCCGCTAGACATTTAGTGAATAAGGCATCCATTTTGTATGATGTTTATGCGTCAGACCATGTTCCGTTACTAATAGAATGTAATATTAATTTAATTAAACCTAAAATTGTAAATTCAACTGTTTCCTACAACAAAGTCGTGTGGGGGGAAAGGGATACTGACCAGATAAATAATTATTTTGAATTTTGTAATGATAAGTTAAAACAAATAGAATCTCCATCAGAGTTTCATGAATGTGCTGTTAACATATGTCACAATACCGAACATCGTTTGTTATTAGATAATATGTATGATAGCTTTATTTCTATTTTAAAAGAAGGCGCGGTACGCACGCACTCTATGTCTGTTAAAAGGAATCATAAGGGTAAGCATGTAATAGGGTGGAACAAGCACGTTCGCGAAGCTCACCGTGACGCACGACTGTCGTATCGAATGTGGATGTTGCACAACAAACCCACTAGCGGTTATATTTATGAAAATATGTGTAGGACAAGAAACAATTTTAAATATAAGTTAAAATATTGTCAAAATAACCAAGTGCAAATTAAAATGGATATATTAGCCACATGTCATAAAAAAAAACAATTTGATAAATTTTGGAAGCTAACAAACAAATTAAAACATAAGTCTGGAGTGCCGGTGAGCGTCGCGGGTGTGACGGAGCCCACAGAAATTGTGAATGCTTTCCTAGATAATTTTAAAGTAAGCTCACCTCTGTCTGACACTAATAATATAGTGTTCAGCGAGGCTGGGACGTCCGTGACTGGGACTCGAATTGTCCAGTTCTCTGCTGAGCAAGTAGCGAAAACTATACAAAATATGGTGCGGGGCAAGTCCCCCGGTCACGACGGCCTCAGCGTCGAACATCTTAAATATTCAGGAGTACATCTACCAAGAGTACTTGCTATGTTTTTCAGCCTGTGTTTAAGTCATCGTTACCTACCTGCTGAACTTACTGAGACGATTGTTGTACCAATTATAAAAAATAAAACTGGGGATGCCTCCGATGTTTCCAACTACAGACCCATCTCGCTGGCAACTGTGACTGCTAAGGTATTGGACAGTCTAATTGATGAAATACTAGCCAAACACATAGTTCTAGAGGATAACCAATTTGGTTTCAGGGCGAATTTATCCACTGAAAGTGCTATCCTAAGTCTCAAGCAGACTGTCCAATATTACACAGATAGAAAGACCCCAATAATTGCTTGTTTTTTGGACTTATCGAAGGCATTCGACTTAGTAAATTACGACCTGCTCTGGCATAAGCTTGCCCACGATACTTCTGTCCCGGGTAATGTCATTTCACTGTTGAGATATTGGTACAGTAATCAAAAAAATAGAGTGAAATGGGCGGGCTCATATTCTGACTTATATGGGTTAGAATGTGGGGTAAGACAGGGTGGGTTGAGTTCCCCTCGTTTGTTTAATCTGTACATCAACAAATTGATAGAGGAGCTTAATAGCACCAGAACAGGTTGTCACGTGGATGGTGTTTGTGTAAACAACATTAGCTACGCTGATGATATGGTGCTGCTGAGCCCGTCTATTAACGCGATGAGGAAATTACTTAAAATCTGCGAAAGTTATGCGGTGGCACACGGGCTCAAGTACAATGCCAATAAGAGTGAATGGCTAGTTTTCAAGACGAGTACCTTAACATACCAACAGCTTCCGGAACTCTCACTCTTTGGATCTCCTCTAGGCCGCGTTCAGAGGTTTAAGTATTTGGGCCACTGGGTCACCGATGACTTAAAAGATAATGTGGATATTGATAGGGAACGCAGGTCGTTGGCTGTCCGCTGCAATATGCTGGCCCGTAGGTTTGCACGGTGTTCTAGCAATGTTAAAATAATGCTGTTTAAAGCCTTCTGCCAATCTTTTTACACCTGCAGCCTGTGGACTAAGTTTACGCAGAGGGCATACAACGACCTGCGTGTCCAGTACAATAATGCATTCAGGGTGCTTTTGGGGTCGCCATGGCGATGTAGCGCGTCAGTCATGTTCGCAGAGGCACAGGTCGACGGTTTCCCCGCTATAATGCGGAAACGTTGCGCCTCCATGCTGGTGCGTTTGCGCTCCTCCTCCAACCGCATCCTGAATGTTTTTTCAGATAGATGGGACTCTTCCTTTATTCGGAGGTGGATTTCCATTCACGTAAAATAAAATAAAAATATAATAAACGAATAAATATAATTCAATACTAACACTAGTTTTTAAAACACATTGTTACTAACACTATATGGATGTAATAGTCCGAAAAAATAAAATAATTTGAATTGAATAAATGTTGTTGATCGTTACGATAAAATTTGTTCTTAGCGCGTTTATTTCATTCGTCAGTGCAACTTGGGCCGTCATTGCATTTACTTAGGTACTGTTACAGTTTAACGTATTTACTTAACACTTGTAGTTTGATATACCCGTTTTCACATAGTTTATACATTTCTAAGAAATGCTCGTATTTTATATGTTAATGGAAGAATACATACACGTGTTATAAAAATGACTAGGCTGCTTGGCAGTGACTTGAATTCTCGTTACCAAATGTTGTCTTATCTTTATTGTAAGTAAAATGTAGTAAAAAACATTAAATAAGTACTGTAAAAGTCTGTCAGGGTTTCTTGAGACTTCTTCTCTGTCGTTTTAAAGCCTCAGTAGAAGTCAAAAAAGATAGGAATCAAAATTATCATGAGACTTTAATGATAATATAGATTTTTTTTTCAAACATTAGTACAGATGATTTACAGCACGCACAGAACAAATGATCGTGCTCAATTATTTGTCCTGGGTATGAATCGAACCCGCAACCTTTGGTCAGCATCCAAGACCACTAACCACTATACCAACTGGCCATTCATAAGATTGAAATATAACCAAATTTGTGTGCAGGTGGAGTAATGTTTATCTGTGGAATGGCGACGGTGGGCGCGGCCTTCGTCCCCGAGGGGGTGGCGGCCACGGCGCTGCTCATCGTGTCGCTGTGCTCCGGCTGCGCCGCTTCCATCCTCGCGGCTATTGCCGTTGATGTGTTTCCGACTTCTTTAAGGTGAGTTTTGCGTAGGTACAATTGAATTGATGCGTAGAGCACAGAATTTGGTGGGCCAGAGCCAGAGGGCTTTGGTTCGATTCCGACACATATTTACACCGATTCCTAGTTGGGGATCAGACGGTCGCTTGCTAGATCTGTGAGGTATAGTAAAAAAACACCCTATTTTAAGCTACAAATGTAGCATTTTAATTACTTTAATGGTTATTTGGTAAGCTCTACTTTTTTTTTCAAAGTCCCACCCCTCTATCGTTGTTATAATTGAGATCGCTACATTTTTTTTGTTTAAAGGTCTACTAGCAACCGAAATTACTAGTATTCCCGTTAACCCCTCAAGCTACGCTAAATTGCTTGTGTTAGGAGTGGGTTCACGTCGGTAGTGTACTGGTCAGGATTTGAACCCACGACCTCTTTATCGCAAGTCCAACGCCTTAACCACTAGGCTACTAATTTACCCAACACAAAATAAGAAGAGATAATTTAAGTTTTATTTGTACATCTGTGTATCTGTCTGTGGCATCATTGCTCCTAAACGACTGTAATAACTTTATTGGTAAATAACAGGGCGATGGCGATGTGCGTGATGTACATGGTGGGACGAGCTGGGGCAGCCGTGGGCTCGTACCTGCTGGGCGCCACCCTCGACCTGCACTGCCTTGAAGCTTTTACAGCCCTCGGAATTTTTACTTCTGGTAATATAATTTTGTATTCACAGAAAACCGCTGTTAAAAAATTCTTTATTTCTTTCAAAAAAGTATATTAATTATCTTTTTTATCGGTTTCAGCTTCAACTATATTAATGTTGTTTTGGCCAAATCCAGAGAAAGTTCGGCGGCAAATGGAGGACAAAGGATTCTCGTACTAAATAGCTTTAATAGAATTATTATAAAATTATCTACGTGTTCCAAAAAGAGACTGCCAGTTTATGTATTTGTACAATCTTGTAATAAGCAAGAATATTAACCACGCTGTTTAGTAATGTTTAGTACACTACACCGTGCACTTACGTACGAAACGGTCGTGTTGTTCTAATTAAAAAAAAAGTGTCTTTAACACGTCGATGATATTGAATTGAACTAATGTTTTTAAAGACATGTAACTACAGTTTTATCAATAGCTAGAAAGTGGTTAATTTATTAGGTACAAGTTCGTTTGTTGGTGCCGTTAACGTGTTACTAAGAGTGAGTATTTAATATAGTCCTATTGATTTTCTAAAATTATTTATTAGTAAACAAAATTATATGTTGTAATTATAATTACAACAAAATTAAATGTTGTAATTATAATTACAACATTTAATTTTGTTTACTAATAAATAATTTTAATACATAAATGAAATAATAATATTAATTATGATAAAACTTTTATTTTTTTAATTTTTAATTATGATTAAAAATATGAAATAGATAAAAATAGATATTTGAAAAGGCATTTGATGAAATGTTTCTTTTTCGTATTCTTTATTTCATAGTTTTATCATAATTAATATTATTATTAAATTTTTGTATATATGAATACACGTCCCTGATAATAATGCAAGTGTATAAATGTAGTTTTAAACAAAACATACATAATAAAACAATATTTTTTATTACTTTTGTTTTAATCTTTTATTTTAGATTAGCATATTAGGACCACGGAAATTACAGTCTTCTATTATAATTAAACCTACTAAATATAATTACTATAATCTTAAGTATTTAAATATTAAATTACAACATTTTAATTAAAAACATTTCTGTTAATTTACTGAAAGCCGTCATATTTGAAATAAATATTTTATCGTTTCATAAAAATAGTTTTATTTGTATAACTTTTTTTTTTCGGTTGACAGTACTTCCCCAAGACATTTAGTTGTGGTCCTAATATACTACTCAAAAATAATTATTCCATCAATATGGGGAATTCGGGGCCGCGGTTTCAGTCCCGAAAGCCTCACGACCCGAATGACACCGGCATCTGAGAAACGGAGTTTTTTTTTTTTCAATGATACCATACAGGAAATAAAAACATCAAACCATAACCTACTGTAGCAATCCTTTTTACAAAAAAAAAGAAACAGTCAAATTCAAAACCTCCTCCTTTTTTGGAGTCGGTTAAAAAGAATTAAGAACTAAAGTAAATTAGTGCTCAACCTTGTAACGAAGTAAGTATACGGTAAAATCTCTTATCTTGTACCATTCATGGTCAAATCTGACCGTGATGTGCAAGACAGATAAATCTTTAAAAAGTTACAAATTGTGTTAAACAGATACAATAAATAATCAAATTTCTACATAAATTAACATCAACTTTGAATAGTTACATTATAAATTAATAAACATCAAATTATACCTATTATTCTTTTTAAAACAAAAAGTGATACAAAGCATAATTTAAAAGGAATAAAATAGCTTCCAATTGTTTTAAGAAGCCTTGGTGTCTATTGACAATTTGTTGTTTTTTATCTTAAAGTAAAGGAAACGTCAGAAACACAAGCTGATAATAAAACTGTAAAGAAAAATAAAGGTACATTACTTCATTTTGTGTAAAAGAACTGATGTAGGTATTATTGCTATTAGGTATTTACCTATGAAATTGCCGTTTTGTATGCTTGATGCCCTTCTTGTAAAAATCAGCTGGACGTGAGGCAACAAACTCTTCAAAGGCATTTTGTACTGCCTCTCGGGAATTGAATTTTTACCCACTAAAAAATTGTCTAAATTTTGGAAAAAGTAATAGTCGGCAGGTGCAAGGTCTGCATCAATAAACTGCCAATGCGTTGGCAAAGATGCGTAGATTGCATGGGTAATTACTTCGATTAACAGAAATAAAAAAGTTTGAAAAAATAAGTACTTTCACGTATTGCATACAAAACGGCAATTTCATAGGTAAAGACCTATTATTTATTTAAAATGTGTCCGCGTAGTGACGGAATAAGAATACGGAATGTCGCTACCCCAATTCATCCCGTGGGTGTCGTAAGAGCCGACTAATGGCGCAAACCAATGCAGGACACCAGCACTGCAGAGAGAAGGAAAAGGTGAAGCTCTTAGCAGAAGACTTGGTTAATCTAAATTACTTTAAACTAGCAGCGCGCCGCGGTGTTATCCGCGGTTAATCAAATACTTCCTTGCTCATCCCACGGGAAAACTACTTCCATACTAAAATTTATCAAAATTGGCCCAGCCGTTTGAGCGTGAAGAAGTAACAAACACTCACAAACTTTCGCCTTCATAGTGTTTGTTATTAGTGTGATGATTGCGCCCACATCAATTGAAATATACCGCAACATTGCTCACATTTTGTAAGGTCAATAAAACTCTAAGTGTAAGTAAGATTGAAAGAAGAAAAAGAAAATTGTTTACATATTCCTGTGTGAGGATGAGTGGAACTCCTTATATTTGTTATTAAAAGTTACCCCGTGAAAATGAAAAAAATTGTTTCATTTCCTAGGTAATTTTTAAACTATCGGCCAAGCAGACGGTGAAGTTAAGTTGGGTTTAGGTTAGGTTGGAACTGTTTCGTTCACTGTCTTCCGCAATTTAACTGTGTAGTATCTGTTCATATGCAGATTAACTAGGTAAAGTAAAGATATCTGCCATTTTAAATAAAAATTTAAAGTAATTTGCAGATTACCTAGTGCATATTGACGTATTTTGTATTCTAATGGTTACATATACATAAACACACATTGTCTTTATCTCCGAAGCTGTAGACAGAGGTGTGTTCAACGCCCACAATATGTTGCCGTCTAGTCCCACTTACGTAATAAGGGGCGAGCCTCTTCCCGTCAACCCGGCACAAATATTTTTAAACACCTTAACTAGTGACCGACCAAAGGTTCGATTTCGGTAACGGCCCCACCGAAACTTAAAGTTCGTAAAGCTTTCGCGAGTGGACTGCTTTCACACTATTATGCGAAAACGGTGTGCATCTTTGGTGCGCAGGGTGCGGGCTAGCTCTAACAGCATACTAGCCATGATCACAGAGAGGTTAGATTGCAGGTACATTGGTCACTGCAGCGCCGTCTCTCATGGAGTGCATAAATAAAAATATTAATACTGTGAATTGTCACTACTAACATAGGATAAGTTTTATGTATTACTAACAAGCAATGAGTCATGGTTACTCCAATAAAATGATTATTATTATTATTAAAGCGTCGTGGGTCATTCAGATACTTCGCGGCTAACTCGTGGACACAGGTCTGGCTAAGTTGGCCGCCGTTCAGTGCAATCTTTTTTTTGGTTGGGCAAGCAAGCAGACTGATTCATTGATTGTGAGTGACTACCGCTGCCCAGGGACACTGCAACTTAAGAGTCACCAGTGCAATGCCGCCCTTTCAGTCCCTTCCCCCAGAATCAGGGTAAAGTGGAGGGTTTGGACTCCGGTCACCTCTCTCACTCGGCGAAAAGCAACTTAAGAACTGCTTGCTTTTCTGTGAGGCGGTGATATCGACTAACTTATCTTGTTAGCTGTGTTTTACGCATAAATAATTTAGTGTTTACTGCCGCGTCCCCTTCGTCGCCTCTTACCAGCGGGATTGGCCCTCTCCCGATCCCGCTCTGAGAAAAAAAATCTCTGTTCTCAGTACCTAGCAACAATAATGTATCACAGAACAATCCAGTCCAATTCAGAATGTGCAGTTCTTCAGACATTTCTCAGAATACATATAATTCATTCATAAGTTTATTACTAAAATAATGTGCCAAACAATAATGTCTGTATAATTTCTTCGGAGTTTTTTTTAAATCTTTGTTTTGTTACCAGACATTTGTTTTAAAAATAATAACGCCCAACGTTAGATTAACAATTTTCCTGTAGGGTCGTTAAATTGTGGGACCTAGAAGGTAAGAAAGCCGTTATTATAAAGGTTTCTGTAAAATGGGCAAAGCTGTAACAATTACAAACCAATTGGTCCACTCTTTAAATTTGAGTTTTTATCACAGAAATTTTGAAAATCTTTGTATTACAAGATAATTAGTACAAGAACAGTACCTTTGTAGCCAAAGAAACGCAATCACGTAGTAAAAATATTTTTAATTTTAAATTTATTTATCGTTAAATATTAAAATCGAGGGAATTCTGGTAAAGTTGTAAGGTTTTATATTGATAAGTTACTTAGTTAGTTGTTATAAGTTTCTGAGAATACATATAATTTATTCATAAGTTTATTACTAAAAGAATGTACCAAACAGTAGTATCTGTATAATTTCTTCGGTTTTTTTTAAATCTTTGTTTTATTTTTTAATTAAATCTTAAACAAATTATTTCGTAATAAATAATGGAACTTATGTTTATTATGTGAATACTTTAGTCTGTTAACATACTCATATAAGCTTTGTAATAGATTTAAGTATTGTATGTTGTCAACATATTTGTGTGTGTTCTGATTTGTTATCTGTTACTGTACCTAAAAATAAATGAAATAAAATAAATAAGTAAATAAGAGTGCCAGGTGCAACCTAGCGAGGATAGTGTTGTAGTGTCGTGGCAAGCAACAGATTTTACCGCTGCAGCGCGCTGGTATTTGAGTCTCTTTGTTTATTTTAATTGAAAAAATAAATCTATATCTATACATATAATAACATTGTACCTGGTCGATGTCTGTGCATTATAGATATTGAAGAAAAACTAATAAAGGGGACTTCAATAAAATCACAGAACTTAATAAAACAGTTTTTAAGATTTTTGGCGGTTTGTCTGTATTTTGTAATGTATAGTGGTAAACTACACTTTTATTTTATTTCAATCTGTTCCCAAATATATTTTTTATTAATTTAAAGAATCAGGTCAATCAGGCTGGATGCTTATCGGTTGTAGGTATACCTAAAAAGCGCGCGAATGCCTATAGCACTTAGTTATTCGAAGCGAACGCACATAGGTCAGAGAGACGCACAGCACTCAGTATCGCAAACGCAGTGTTGTTTTTTTTTAAATATAATAAATAAAAATAAGTGTTTACACGTAAATAGCCCTGCCAAATTCTGTGTACATTCCTTTGTAATTTATTTTGTTAGATTAGGTTATTAGGTTATTTAAAAAAAAACTGTGAATATTACATACGAACTTGGAATTTAAAAAAAAAATGCACATTTCTTTTGGTCACGAATGCGATACAGCACTATGCGGGAAAGCCATTGTGTGTCCTGTCTATGTACGTGTTTTGTATGTGTGCATGTAATATAGTCGGGGAGACAGCTTGTTTGTAAGTTATAAAAACGTAGTATTTAGTTATTTATTTTTATTTACTTTTAAATTTATTGTGTGTATTTCTTTATGTTTGATTGATATACTATGGGTATTATACTATTTATTTTTATATACTATACTATGGGTATACACGCAAACACACACATGCACAATCATACGCATACATATAAAACCAGTACAGATATATAAAATAAATGTATAAATGTTAGTTAAGTCCTAGGCATAAGACAATCGTATTGTTCGATAGCCACGACACAGGCTTTGCCTAGGTCAGAGTAAATGTAAAAAGGTATGTAATTTATTTGAAAATAAATAATAATCATTATTAAAATTATTATTATATTATAATTTTGTGTCGGCAAAAACGCTACAGGCTACGCAACAATAAATCGCATTTAAATAATATAAGTTTCTTTACTTACAGGGAAATACAAGATATTATCAAGAGGAAAACATTGAAAAAAACAGGTGTGCTCTAGTCATACGCTGAGAAGAAGTAATTTTAAAGAAGTATAAAAACCAAGAATGTTTGAGAAACATCAAATATCGTCGAGAATGGAAGAAGACACAGAAACACAAAAACGCAACCCAACAAGCGAATACACTTTCGAAGATGCGTTTGAAAAGACAGGTAACACAGTGTTTTCTATTTAAAAAAACTCTGCTGACAGTCGACTTTCCGCCAAGGCGACAGGAAAACTTGACACAAACCCTATACCAACCCGTCTGGTCAGCGTGGTATATTAGGCCAAAACCTCCTTTCTAAGGAGTGGCCTTTGTCCAGCATTGGACTATTAAAGGCTGTTGATTATGATGATGATGACGACAGGCCAGAGGCAGTATAAGAGTAATTAAAAAAAGTCGGCATACAAGAGTCCTCTCTAGAAAGTTAAATAGGCTAGGAATGGTTTATCCTCCGGAGGAAGTCAAGCGGATGACACCGACCGGAAGTCGCTACACCCTTTGATAAAGGTCCCTTGTCAGGTCCGCAACTATAGTCCACCCCCTCACCCCAAAATACATACGTGAGTAAGACCGTTCATCTAATTTTGAATACCACTCAAACTAAAAGTTTTCGTACTATTACAAGAATTCGTTGCAAAATCTACGTATCCACAACACACTGGGTGACTAGGTTTTATCACACACTATAACTTACTCTGTCATCTCTCACCAGGTCATGGCAAAATCAACCACTTGGTGCTGTTCACCAGTGGTCTGATCATGCTGAATGTATCCATGGAGTCAGTCGGTATGAGCTACGCCATCACAGCAGCGGAGTGCGAATTGCATTTGAACAGTCAACAGAAGGGCCTGGTTAATGCTGCTGCATTTATTGGTAAGATAAAATCTTTATATTTTTGTACTTAATCTTTGATGTGCGTGTGTGTGTGTGTGTCTGCGCGTGGGTATGTGCGTGAGAGTGTTTTCGATTGGATTTGACCAATGTTATTGATAGAGTTGTCCATCAGATGGTAGGTTAAATGTCAGCTGTTACATATGACATAAGCCTCTCCTTAGAAAGATACATACATATGATATGCGACTACTTAATGTCTCGCTCGTTTTTAAATAATATGTATGTATGTGTGCAAGGCGTTACAATTACAAAGAGGTGTGATTTTATTTTAGGTTAAAGAAAATAAGAAAATGTGCGATCCATCTCACTTACAGTTTTTTTACGGGTGCCGGGTCCATCGCTTGATAGATGAGGGCAACACATGCGACTTCGACAGCGCCTGGGACTTGCGACCTAGGTATAGGTTTGGGAAGTACTCCTTTGCGACGCGTCAGCGCTCACCTCCACTGTCTGCTGTGTTACCCTCTCTACAGGGGGCGGTCACTGTGTCACAGGAGGCGATTAACGGGGGGCTGTCCTATGCGGCCATATTTAAGAAGACACGTTATAGTCTTGCCCATGATGTCGGGACGGTAGGGGTCAGATTGTGCCTCGCCCAGACAGGAGCTGGCGTTTCCTGGGGCTGAAGCGCAAAAGCGCGGACACGTTAGCCGAGTAGCTGCGGGGAATATTCGCAGCCATGGGTGGTGTGAAGATCGCCAGGCCCACCAAGTGTGCGGAGCTGCGCATCTCGAGCCTAGAGGACTCTGTAACGGCTGAGGACGTCCGCGTTGCGATTCGTGAGAAGACGGGGTGCAGCGCGGACAACATAAGGATCGGCATCATCCGCCCCGGTCCAGGAGGTCTTGGCGCTGTGTGGGTCAGCTGTCCCGTGGCGTCGGTCAAAGTTCTAGGCAACGGTGGCGGGCTTCTTGTCGGTTTTGTGAACGCTAGGATCACAATCCTGGCGGCAAGTTTGTTACAGGCGCAGAGTGGCACACCGTCTGGTTTTAGTAGGTCCGATTCCGACACACCATCCCGGTGGGGTGACGCCCCGAGCGGGTTTCCACGCGTAAAAAAATAAAATAAAAAGGAGGGCACTTCTAAATAACACGATTTATTGGGCTCGAATCTCAATCTTCAAAGACAGACCATTACCAAAATTCCATTAAGATCTCGTT
Source organism: Arctia plantaginis (assembly GCA_902825455.1). Classification (NCBI taxonomy): domain Eukaryota; kingdom Metazoa; phylum Arthropoda; class Insecta; order Lepidoptera; family Erebidae; genus Arctia; species Arctia plantaginis. The sequence continues at coordinate 1,947,427 of CADEBD010000275.1, read as the reverse complement.
TTCTATCAAATAAGTTATGTACTCGTATGTTTCAGTGGAACTTTTTATATTTAAACAATTCAAGACAATCTCTTCATAATACAGTAGCTTCCTATATTATTGCGTGTAGGAATGAGTGTAATATTTAACCAAGACAATAAACTATGTCAATGTGATTACGTTACTACTGTTGCTTTGTGTCAAAGAGAGAAGTGACATGTCTGTTAAATACATGTATTCTGTATACATACATAGAATAAATTAAATTCCATGTGGTGACGGATTAAGAATACAGAGTGTTGCCACTTCGCCCAGCGGGATGAATATCCCGTGGCTGTCGTAAGAGGCGACTAAGGGAGCAAACTACGCAGGACTACAGCACTGCAAAGAGAAGGAAAACTTGAAACAAACCCTATACCGACCCGTCTGGCCAGCGTGGTATAGTAAGCTAAAACCTCCTTTCTAAGGAGAGACCTATGTCCAGCAGTGGACTAGTAAAGGCTGTGGATGATGATGGATGATGTATACTGCTGTGTTAGTTTTGCCTTAATTTATACATGGTACCCCTGTCAAAAACACGATGCCACAAACGTGATTAAAAGAAACTCTAACGTCAGCTTCATATTTTGTAGTTTTTAATATTTCACATTTATTTTCCCAATATTTACAAATTCTGTTACAATATACATTAATATTCCAGATAATAATCAATGCAGTTTATAAATATTTGACACAGCAAAAAAAGTGTGAAACTGAGTTTTACACTGAAATGGGAATTCTTCTTTTGGAGGGAATTGACACAAACCCTATACCAACCCGTCTGGTCAGCGTGGTGTAGTAGGCCAAAACCTCGTTTCTAAGGAGAGGCCTATGTCCAACAGTGGGCTGTTCAAGGCTGTTGATGTATACATAGATACGTACGAATACATTGCATATCTACGATGGGATACTACGTAGGAAAACGAACAGAAGGAAAAGACACAAGCCCTTTTTTTTTTGTTTTTTTTTTTTTAACGTGTGGAAATCCCCTCGGACCGTCACCCCACCGGGGTTTGCGGCGGGGTGGTGTGTCGGACTCGGACCGAGTAAAACCACACGGTGTGCCACTCTGCGCCTGTAATAGGAGGGATCCGGGAACAGCTGTTATTAAGACATCCGGACCCCTCCTAGCGCCGGCCCGCTCCTGTTGCGGGCCCCGTCTCAAAATATTCCTCTCTTTAGGTGACGTCCGTCACACGCGGACGCCGCCCCCTCGCGGCTGGCCAAACTAATGCGGGTGGAGGGGAAACCCACCCCTTCCACCCGCGGCCACACTCAGGGCGGCATGAGGCGGTGATAGGCGCGCCTCCGCCGCCCGGTTCGCCGGCGGCGGATCGGGTCCGAGTGGAGGTCGTCCTCCCGGGCCTTCTCCGCCGCCTCCTTGCGACCACGGTAAAACAACTGTCGCTACCGGCCATGGAGCGTACTACGGCCGGCAGCGAGAGATCCACTCCGATGACTGCAGTGAGGGCCCGGCGCTGCGTCGCCCATGCGGGGCAGACCGCCAGCGTGTGCTGGGCCGAGTCCTCACTGCAGTCGCAGTGGTAGCAGGCGGGACTCAGTTCCCTCCTAGCGACCGAGTGCAGGTACTTTCCGAAGCAACCGTGCCCGGAAAGCACCTGCGTCACCCGGAAGGTAAGGGTCCCGTGCTGCCGCCCTGCCCACTTGGCGATGACCGGCTGGAGAGCCTCCACGGCGGCGAAGCCAGCGCGTGGAGTCTCCAGCCGGAACGACCAACGAGCCATCGTGGCTCGGCGAGCGGCTTCACGCCACTCGCGCACATCCTCGGGCGGAGGGCGAAATCCGCTCTCCGCCCGGGAGTCAGCCACTCGCCGATAAACTTCGGCGAGCACTTCAATGGCAATCCAAATCCAATGGCAAATGGTCAAAACCGTCAATGGCAATCCAAATCCAATGGCAAGTTCCGGCCAACGCGCACGCCACCTCCGTCGAAACGGTGCGGTAACCGCGTATGGCTCTAACCGCCATTACCCTCTGAGGGCGCCAGAGGCGTGCCCTATTCTGGACGGTCAGAGCCGCCGCCCACACCGGTGCACCGTATAGTGCCGTCAATGGCAAATGGTCAAAACCGTCAATGGCAATCCAAATCCAATGGCAAATCAAAACCGTCAATTGCAAATTGTCAAAACCGTCAATGGCAATCCAAATCCCACGGGGGAGTTCCGGCCAACGCGCACGCCACCTCCGTCGTAACGGTGCGGTAACCGCGTATGGCTCTAACCGCCATTACCCTCTGAGGGCGCCAGAGGCGTGCCCTATTCTGGACGGTCAGAGCCGCCGCCCACACCGGTGCACCGTATAGTGCCATTGACCGGACAACCCCCGTGTACAGCCGTCTTGTCGCGAAGCTGGGTCCACCCAAATTGGGCAAAAGTCGCCCTAGGGCAGACGCAACGCCGACCAGCTTTGGAGCAAGCTGTCGGAAGTGCTCGTCGAAGAGCCACCTCCCGTCGAGGATCAGGCCCAGATATTTCATCTGGGCCCGAACCGGTACGAGGACCGAGTTGACCACGATTGAGGCGCCAGGGGGTGGACCACGACGGGGCCCATGAAATAACAGGGCCTTTGTCTTATCTAGGGCCACCCGTAAGCCCAGCGCCTCAATGCGCCCGGCCACCAGGGAGACTCCCCTTGTGGTCAGGCGCGCCGCCTCTTGGAAGTTCGTCCCCCGGGCTGTCACCAGAGTGTCATCTGCGTAACAAATTACACCCAGCCCGGGGGGGAAATCGGCTCGAAGGGCCCAGTCGTACCCTATGTTCCACAAGAGGGGTCCAAGAACAGACCCATGTGAAACACCGCACGACATGGGCCGACACCTCAAATTACCCTCTTGATCCTCTTACACGACGGTACGCTCCTCTAAATAGAAAAGACACAAGCCCTATACCAACCCGTCTGGCCAGCGTGGTACAGTAGGCCAGAAAGCCTCTTTTCTAAGGAGAGGTCTGTGTCCAGCAGTGGACCATTAAAAGTTGTTGAAGTGATGTGATGTGTATTTAAATAACAAGCAATTGGTTTCTGTCATTAACATTTTTTATGACCCAGATACTGTAATCAGTAGTCATACTTATCATAAAATTCTCTGTCATATTTATTTAGAGAACTGTAGACCTTGGGTGAAACCTATTCTGTACACACAAATAATTAAAATGTCTATCTAAACATATACGAAAAAACATCATAATATAGGCATTCATAAAAGAACTAGCTTTTGCCCGCTGCTCCGCCCGCGTGCATGTCTTTTATCGCGGTAAATGGTATGTGTCCTTCCCTACAACTCAAACCCTCTCCATAACAAATTTCACCTAAATCAATTCTGCGGTTATTGATTCCTCATACATACTTCCTTCATACAAACTTCCAGTCCGTGTGGTGACGGATTAAGAATACAAATTGTCACTACCCCAATTCATCCCGTGGGTGTCGTAAGAGCCGACTAAGGGAGCAAACTAAGCAGGACAACAGCACTGCAGAGAGAAGGAAAACTTTAAACAAACCCTATACCAACCCGTCTGACCAGCGTGGTATAGTAGGCCAAAACCTCCTTTCTAAGGAGAGGCCTATGTCCAGCAGTGGACTAGTATAGGCTGTTGATGAGATGATGACATACTTCCACCCCCTTTTCACTCCCTTAAAGGATTATTGCTATGAAAAAACTATCCTATGTTCTTTCCCGGGATTTAAACCCAAGGAACTCTATACCAAATTTCATCAAAATCGGTTCAGCGGTTTGAGTGTGAAGAGGAAACAGACAGACACACTTTCGCATTTATAGTATTAATATGGATATTGAAAATGAAATCATATATATATCCTTACGTGTAAAACGCCGACAGGTTGGACAGAGAGGTATTAAACGTCCACATTGTGCCAACTATAATTTTAGTCCTACTTACGCAATTGGGACAAGGGTATTGCTGTCAGGCACTATGCACGATCAGGCACTGGCATGTGAGGGGGCGAACCACCATCTTTCGTAATTTTTTTTACGTTTCCGAACCCCATCGGGCTATCACCCCACCGGGGTTTTGCGGCGGGGACTAAAACATCACGGTGTGCCACTCTGTGCCTGTAACAGGAGAGATCCGGGAACTGCTATTATACAGACATCTCTACCCCTCCGAGCGCCTGCCCGCAATGGCGTGTACACCATCCTCAGGTACATTCTCCATATAGGCGACGTCCGGCACACACGGTCGTCGCCTACTCGCAGCTGGCCGTTATAGCGGGTGGAGGCGAAAACCCGTCCCGTCCATCTGCGGCCACACTCAGGGCGGCATGAGGGGGCGATAAGCGCGCCTCCGCTGGCCGGGTCCGAGTGGAGGTTGTTCTCCCGGGCCCGCTCCGTCGCCTCATCTCGCAGCAGGATGCGACGGCGGTGACACATCTGTTACTATCGGCCATAGAGCGTAAGACGGCCGGTAGCAAGAGATCCCCTCCGATGGCTTCAAATAAAAAAGTAAACTATACGTCATGGGGTAGATTTAAATGTCAAGTCAAATCAAAACGATAGACGCGGTACATAGAATAGAATAGAATAGAATAATCTTTATTGTACACCAATTCAATAAAAGCAATATCTTACAGGCAACCTTTGGATGGACAAATAGACTAAATAGTTAATTTCATGGGCAGATTTGGTGAGAAAAAAGTGTAAAGGAAACTAAAAACAAAAAGAAAAATATTTATACAGCACAACAGCATTCCTTTGACAATTACAAAACAAAGTAGTGTCAATTATATACAGCAGTCAGTCCTAGCAATACCTACTTATATAAATACAAGTAAATACATAAGGAATCTGTAATACACAAATACATAAACTCTACCATTCATTTGCACAGGAATGCAGCAGATAGGTTATGTTTGGTAAATAATTAATTAAAATGACAGGTACATTTTTGTATGAAATACTATGGCGTGACGTCATACCTAGATATTGTCAAATCAATTATATTTAAGTCTAACCCGCGTGTATATTGGTTATCGTAGTAAAAACTAGCCAATGTTACTGGCTGAAATGTAGCTTTTCTGAATGCTGAAAGAATTTTTTAAATCTTTTTATGTTTAACATGACATTTGAATAAAAGAAGTCATTCAAAACAGTTTAAGCTCAACCGCTAGACGAGCTCGTGTTTATTAAAATACAACAGAAACAATGCGTTGTAAAACAATATATTTTTGTTTGCACGTGCAACTGATACGTTCTGAGAGAACAAACAAATAATTTTAGCTTATTCTTAAAAACTGAATGAGTAATAAATTACTTAGGCTTGTATAATTCTTCGCTCTTTTTACTACCGCAATATAATACCCTTGAAAAATATAAACTAATCTTGGAAAACAAACTGAATATATTTAAATTCCTGAAATTATGTCTTGTAATTGATTTAAATAATTTAGTATTTAGTATAATTACCTACCAACGGTGATTTATATTTCTGCAGGTAGAAAATGACACAGAAGAACAAAGAATTAAAAAGAAGGAATGTTTACGCGACTATTTTAGTGGTTAGTGGTTCTGGCTGATAAGCTGGAGGCTGCTTATAATTGTGATATGAGTACGATCGTTTGTTCTGTGTCTGGGTGTAATTTATTTAAATACGTATGTATCTATACAAATAAATAAAATTGGAGTGTCTGTTTGTAATATTAAAATAACCGCTTTTTACTAAATGCACATGTATGTTTACACGGTACATTTGCCAAAATAACATTTTTTACCATTTTTGTCTGTCTGTCTGTCTGTTTGTTCCGGGTAATCTCTGGAACGGCTGGACCGATTTCACATAAGATACGATTTTTGACATAAGGAGTAACTTAGGCTACTTTTTTTAGACTAGCTTCTCCCCGCGGCGTTGCCCGCGGTTATAACAACAAACGCGGGTAACACCGCGGGTCTCAGCTAGTTTGGAAATATTTAAGAAGGTTTTTCAGCAGTCTGGTAATCATAGCATAAGTTCTGCCTAGCTTAGGATCAGACTGCCGTGTGTGAGATGTGTAAAGTTATTATTACCAAAAATACATTGTTATTGAAAAATGGCAACATGTCCAAATAACATCCTAGATTAAGGATACCGCAACTCTGCGATGGGGAACACCAAAGTGGCAAGGTTCGCCGGTTCTAAGCCAGATATTTGTTTTTTTATGTTATAAAGTTAAACCTCCTCCCTCCCTCCACTCTCAATTATTAGTAAACTGTTGGCGTATAATAAGCCTCTGCCTACAACTTCGTGGGCGCAGACGTGAGTAAATATGTGGTGACAAGGATTATTATGATTCCCTGAACGCTACATTAAGATGTTCAATCGAATATATTAGGGCAAAGAGAGCCAACCAGAAGACTGGTCACTCGATGGTAAGTGATTATCACCACTCATGGACAATTACAACCCAAGAGGCACATGCCTTACCATGCATTATCGTCTTTTTAGTGTTCTCGCCAGAATTAGGGAGGCAAGTGGGAGCGTGGGAAATGGTCAGGTAGGTCAGTAGGTCTATAAAGCCATAGTGTTTGTTCTGCGATTGGAGTTATCCCTAGGACATAGATATCAACCTCATGGCACTTTCAGCATGCCACTAAAATTATCCTCCACCAGATGATATAACCGTCTTCGTCTTTCCAGGTATAATCAGTACATCATTCCTATGGGGCTACTTAGTTGACAGATTAGGAAGACGTGCAGTGATGCTGCCAGCCATAGTCGTTTCTGCCATCTTCTCCATCATATCCTCATTCTCGAGTAACGTCTGGATGCTGATCCTCTTTAGGTTCCTGACAGGATGTTCGTAAGTACCTACATATAGCTTCTATGAATAATAAAAATAAATAAATAAAAAAGCCATTTATTCTACTACTAAATTATCTTACAATACTTGATGAGAATCTAATTAGTAATGCATTGTACATACAAAGTAATTTGCTTATTCTAAATATTAAATAACATTGCAGTAAATTTGATAATAACCAGTAAATTGATGCTAAATATTAACTAATCTTTCAATAAATAATATAATCATTAATTAATTGTGGTAGGTGAAATAAAAATAACATTGTAACGAATTGAAAATAATTAATTAATTGTGCTTTAGTGGTATATTTCATCATCACTATAAATAATATATATCTTATTTGATTTTTAAAAACCTTAGAATATTTTTTAAAAATTAGTTCATTCTGTATCAAATCATTTTAAACATTAATTCTATGTGTAACATTGCATGCATGTATATAAATTAATATTATTTTATCCATATTATTTTAAATTTTTATTTACAAATTTTGACTAAGTAGTAGTCGCCTCCTTGGCGTAGGCCTCCCCCATTTCCTTCCAGTACTGCCTGTCTCTGGCTTTGGTCATCCAGGTAGGTCCTTGTCTTTCTAGGAATACATCTGCCCAACGTTTCCTTTGTCTTCCTTGTGATCTTTTCCCGTTTCTAGGGATCCACTCCGTGACCTTTTTCGTCCATCTATCATTAGCCATCCGACATATATGCCCCGCCCAATTCCATTTCAGTAATCTTATTCTTGCTGTAACATCTGTAATTTTGGTCATTTTTCTAATTTCATGGTTAGTAATTCTGTTCCGTAATCGTATCCCTAACATGCTCCTTTCCATTTTACGTTGGCATATTGCTAGCTTGTCCTCTTCACATTTTCTTAATGACCAACTCTGACACCCGTATGTTAAACAAGGCAGAATCGCTACATCAAACAGCTTTCTCTTGATATTGATATTGATTGCTTTATTTTTCATTATTTCTTTTAAACCCCAGTATTTCTTCCAAGCTATAGCGATCCTTCGACGTACTTCATCCTCGGTGTGGTGTTCAAAAGAAACAGATTGACCTAGATATATATAATCTTTGACATATTCTATGTCCTGACCATCAATAATGACTGTATTTTTCACTTCACTATTTGTGATTATTTTGGTTTTTGTGAAATTGATAGACAGACCCACCTTTATACTTTCCTGTGTTAGTTCACTCAGCATTCTAGACAAATCTTCATGATTTTCAGCGAAGACAACTATGTCATCTGCAAAACGGAGATGGCTTAGATATTCTCCATTTACTAGCAGTCCCTTCTTCGACCAATCTAGTTTTCGAAATATACTCTCTAGAACGGCTGTAAATATTTTTGGTGATAATGGATCACCCTGTCGGACACCTTTCCTTATAGCAAATTTCTCTCCCTCTTTTTCTAGTCTAATCTTTGCACAGCTTTCGTTATATATGTTTTGTAACACAGTAATATATTGTGATTCCACGCCTTGTTCACGAAGTGTATCCCAGATTATATTGTGTTTTAAGGAATCGAACGCTTTTTTATAGTCTATGAAACATATATACAGTGTTTTGTTATATTCCTTGACCTTTTCAATTGCCTGTGCCACCACATGAATATGATCCAAAGTGGAGTAGCTCTTTCGGAAGCCTGCTTGCTCACTTGGCTGGTTTTCATCCAAAATGTTTGTTATTCTGTTTAGAATTAATTTAGAAAATAGTTTGTATATGTTCGACATTAGACTGATAGGTCGGTAGTTATTGAGTTGTCAAATAAAATTTTTAGAGTGCTTTGTAACGGTTCTGATAGAGCTCTCAGTAACTCGTTGGTGATATTGTCTTCGCCCGGTGCTTTATTCATTTTTTGTGAATTTATGACGTACCTAATCTCTTCCTTAAGCACACCTGTATATAAAGTTGATTTATGGTCTAAACATTGCATGGGTTGGGGTTCGATGGACAGCTTCTATGAATACAGTTATTTTAACATTTGTCTTTGTAAATATATTAATATTACATGAATTTTACACAAATGGATTATCATCTTTGACAACCGAGTGGTTTGTGTAACGGACTGCTATTCCAAAGGTCGCGGGTTCGATTCCCGCTCAAGTCAAACATTTGTGTGCATGAACTTTTAATGTTTGTTTTGGTCTGGGTGTTTCTATGTATAATAAGTATGTATTTACAAAAAAAAAGTATATATGTATTTATATCAGTTATCTAGTACCCATAGTTCAAGCTCTGCTTAGTTTGGGACTAGATGGCGTTGTGTGAATGTGGTACAATATTATTATTATCTATTAAACCACGGCTCTATATAAATAATCATCATACTTACGGCTTTATATAAATATTTATCTTATACTTGTGTACATTATATATGCATATATATAAATATCCAATAAGTTAATTACTTTTTCTAAATTTATTTTTCAACATCTTATAAATTGCAAATTCTAAACCTAAGCTAACGTAACCGGTGGCGGCTATCCGCCGCCTATCGTTTAGTCTTTATAGTGAGGCATCAAACAATTTTCTTATTAATCAATCATATCATCACACATCAACAGCCTTTAATAGTCCACTGCTTTCCATAGGCCTCTCCTTAGAAAGGAGGTTTTGGCCTACTATACCACGCTGGCCAGACGGGTTGGTATAGGGTTTGTTTCAAGTTTTCCTTCTCTTTGCAGTGTTGTCTTGCGTAGTTTTCTCCCTTAGTGTACTTTTCGTCACCACATGGATAACCAGAATTATAATGCTAGATGCGTTTGGCTATTATATCCATTTACATTTTAATGTTTTCTGTTTTATTAAGACATGCAATAGGGATAATCACTGTAGTCCTTACACAGGCTATCTAATAACTAAGAATACACCTCCTCAACCATTAAATTGTAGTTTAGTATTTACATTTAATAAAGAACTTTGTATGTTTTAATGTATTTTGATAAACAAAGATAAATATGTGTTTGGTGAGATGTTCAAACGACATCCTTATCTTTATCACATAAAAATAATTACCATTTTGTTGTAATTAAGAGTACAAAATAACCAAAATGTCGTATTTATAATATTTATCGTGGACTGCAGTGCTGAAGGATTGTCACAAGATTTTATAACTTTAACGTCACAAAATAGAAAAACCACACAGTCGTAAAAGACTCGCGTTAGTGTGGCCTTGGTGAGGTCTAGCTTGTTGTTCATCACTGCGAGAAGCTTCTGACTGCACGGATGGCGTAGTGGTTTAAGCGGTCGCCACGCCGCTTCCTACTGCGCCGAGTGTTGTGGGTTCAAACACTACATGGGACGACACTTTGTGTGATCAACAAATTGTTGTTCTGAGTCTGGGTGGTCTTTGTGTCCGTTTCATGTATGTTTGTAAAGTCCCCCGCGATATATTCCTAATGCGGGAGTTGTCTCTATATGCTTCGCATACATAATCTTTCACATCATAAAGAATTTTTTAACTCATATCAATGTTTCTGGGATCATTCAACTAATTTCAAACTTAAATGGAGTCGTTAATAAAACGATTTAATACGATTAATATGCTACTCCACGTTAAGATTTGAAGCTTCTTATTTGGGGATATACCCAGCTACAGAGTACAGTGGTAACTCTGGTATCAAGTGGTATCTGGCTATATTGCAATTAATGCAATATAGCCTTACTAAAAAGCCGGCAACGCGTTTGTGACTCCTGAGTTACAGACGTTCATAGGCGGCGATGGTCACTTTCCCCGACCCGTCTACTCGTCTGCCTCCTCTAACATAAAAAAATATCAAAAAAAGGCACATAATTCGAATTGACGTGTCACGTCCTCCCATCTTAGCGGTACAAACAAACAGTTTTTAAAATAAGATCCACAGAATAGGACAAGTTCGGAATCCAATTTACAAAACAGCAGTCACTCAGGAAAGTATTAAAGTCCTTAAGCACGCAAGGGTCAGTTAGGAGAAATATCATAATCTATAGGCAGTCCACGTCAAATGGAACTTAAAAAAAATCGAAAAAGCACTCGAAAAATCTCCACAACAAAACCCAGAGCGTTAACTTAAGATAATTTTATTTAGACTTAAGTAATAATAAGACTGTACTAGACTGCGAAAATATCATCATCATCATCATCAACAGCCTATACTAGTCCACTGCTGGACATAGGCCTCTCCTTAGAAAGGAGGTTTTGGCCTACTATACCACGCTGGCCAGACGGGTTGGTATAGGGTTTGTTTGGGGTGGGTCCAGAAGGAGATAACTACCTGGACCCCTCCTAAACTGAAAGCGCAAAGAGGGCACACCGTGTGGTTTTAGTCGGTTCGAGTCCGACACACCGCCCCGCCGAACGAGAGCCCCGGCGGGGTGACGGTCCGAGGGGATTTCCACACGTAGAAAAAAAAAAAAAAAAAAAGGGTTTGTTTGGGGTGCTGGGCTAGAAAACCTCCTCGTGGTGCACCCTGGAAACGCTGGCGATGGTACTGTTTCCTCCTTGTCCTCTTGGAGGAGAGGATTATCGCCAGCGGCCAATATTCTAGCAGAAGAGGTAGCCGTTCATCGGCTCTCGGGCAAGGCCTGGTCCAGCAGGGTGGGCGTGTCTGCCGGTTGCCCTGCTGGCTCTTCGCTCTTCGGAGCATGGAGGAGGAAACCTCGGTAAAAAACCTGATGGCGGGGCCCTGTAGGGGCCACAGTTTCTCCGCTGATAGCGGTGGAGAAAGGAGGACGGGCTCGGCGTGTACTCACACTACCACCGAGCAGGCAGGGGGACGTAGTCTCCCTGTCAACCGTCGGCATATCGTAATCCCGAGAAGAGCGCTGTGGTTAAGTCTCGCGGCTCTGATCGGGGGCGAGGGTCTTGGCTTAACCGCCCGGACCGCGAGGAAGATAACCTCTCTAAAAAATTCCCCGAATCCCGTGTTCTGGTTCGTGGCCAGGGGATGCATGGCTGATGGGAAGTTCAGTCGCGAGCGCACTCCAAGCCGAGGTACCTGCGGACCCCTCGGTTGGGTTAAAAACTTACGCTTGCCCGGGTAATGGGGGATCTCTGCCCGGGTGGACCTCTAGTTCTCCCCCACTCGTGGGATTTACTATGGAAAATTTTAACAAAAACCAAAAGAAAACGATCGGACAAACACAACGAAAACAGGCAAGCCTAATGGAAAAGGAAGCACAGCGAAGGAAGGAGAAGCAGATCAGTGGAGCGGATGGGTCGTCCACTGAGGGTGAGGTGGCGTCGGGGACGCCTATCTCGATGGGGCTCCCAGAAGTCAGTCTGACGCTGGTCTCTGGGAGCCGAAGAGCATCAGATCGGCTGCGCTCCGGATCCGCCGTTTCGTCAGATGGCGCTGACGCCATGGAGGCGGAGCGAAGCGACAGCCGGAAACGAGGACGCTCCAGGGACGAGGAAACCGACACGTCCCAGGAGATGATGCCACCGAAGGTGGCAAGCAGCCGCCGAGGGAGGGCACGCAAACCTGCCTCGGCCTCGGTCTCGACCCCGTCAGGCTCCGCGTTCTCAAACGCGGAGTCGTACAGGAATGTACGAGTGGACGGCGAGGCCGTAGCGGAGGAGGAGATCGCGGATCTCCTGCTCAAGGTTCGGGAGCCGGTGGGGGGAAATGCCCCCCAGGCTTCCGTGTCCGTGCAGGAGAGGGCGAAAGCGGCGGTGGCCGTCATCCACAAGGTGGCCACCAAGTCCGTGAACCTTAAGGGCTCGTTTGTGAGGGCCCTTAAGGACTCCTCCTCCGCTTTGTCGGAGGTCGTGGAGAGCCTAGTGGGCGATGTGTCTCGCCTGCAGGTGGCCAACGAGAGGCTGACGGAGCGGGTGAACGAGCTGAGCGCTCAGTTCGCCCGCTTCCAGGCGAACCTCCCCGAGCGGGAAGCCCCGTCCGCGTCCCAGCCTGCCCCTACTACCAACTCAGGGGCATTTGACTCCCAACTGCTAGAAATCCTCATCGCAGTTGGGAATATGCTGGACGGACGCCTGGCTGGCCTGGAGGCGAGACTGCCCCCTGCGCCGGTTGTGCGGCCCCCGCTCGCGTCGACACAGCGGCCTAAGGCCGCCGCTCCGACCGCGCTCCCCGTAGTGGGAGGCCGCGTCTCCTACGCGGCGGCGGCGTCTGCCCCGACTCCATCGGCTCCCCAAAAGCCGAGGAGGGGGGCCAAGGCACCGGCCCAGGCGCCGGCCAAGGCACCGTCCCAGGCGCCGGCCAAGGCGCAGGCCAAAGTGCCTAAAACGGCGCCGAGGAGCGGAGTGGCATTCCCTCCGCTCCCCACTCCGACACCCCTGCCGGGCCCCTCCGCACCTGCCCCCTCCAACGAGGGCTGGCAGGAGGCGAGGGGCTCCAAGAAGTCCCGAAGGCGGGCCAGAAGGGCTGCCCAAAAAGCAGCCCAAGCCCAGCCTTCGCCACCGGTGGCAACGGCCTCTGCAAAGAGGCCGCGGAAGCTGCAGCCGCCCAAAACCGCGGCTGTAGTGGTGACCGTGTCCCCGGAGGCGGCTGACGGCGGGTTGTCCTACGCGGCCGTTTTTAAAAAGGCGCGGGACAGCCTCGCCAACGACTTCGGGACGGTGGGGGTCAGGATGCGCCTCGCCCAAACGGGAGCTCGAGTTCTCGAGTTCCCAGGGGCTGAAGGCGCCAAGACGGCGGACACTTTCGCTGAGAGGCTGCGGGGTTTATTCGCGGCCACAGATGGTGTCAAGATCGCCAGGCCTACCAAGTGCGCGGAGCTGCGCATCTCGGGCCTGGACGACTCTGTGACGGCCGAAGATGTCCGCGCTGTAATCCGGGAGAAGACGGGGTGCAGCGCGGACAACGTCAGGGTCGGCACCATCCGCCCCGGTCCAGGGGGGCTTGGCGCCGTGTGGGTCAGCTGTCCCGTAGCGTCGGCCAAAGTATTGGCCGACGCCGGCAGGCTGCTCATCGGTTTCGTGAGCGCTAGGATCACAGTCCTGGCGGCGAGACCGATGAGGTGTTACAAATGCCTAGCATCGGGGCACACGCGCGTCAAGTGCCAAAGCTGCTTCGACTGCAGCGGACTATGTTTCCGCTGTGGTCGACCGGGGCATGTGGCGGTGGAATGCTCTGCCGCCCCTCACTGCCCGGTGTGTGCGGCGGGTAACAAGCCCGCCAATCATCAGATGGGGCAGGGGGGCTGCAAGCCTCCCCGCAACTCTCAGCAAGCATCGGGGGCTAGCCAGTCGACCCAGGCTGCCTCCGATGTAGTTCGAGCGTCGACGTCGTCGCCCATGGAGGAGGCTGTAGAGACGATCCAGTAATGGATCGGGTCTCCAGCCTCCTGGTCCAGACGAACCTGAACCACTGTGCCGCGGCGCAGGATCTCTTCCTGCAAACCATGGCACAGTGGTCGATAGGTGTTGCCGTAGTCGCGGAGCCCTATTCTGTCCCTCCCCGTCCAAACTGGATGGGTGACTGGGACGGCTCCGTGGCAGTCGTCGGTTCCACGACGGCTCATTCCCCGCCCTTGTCGCTAAGAGACAAGGGCACTGGATATGTTGCCGTCGAGTGGGGGGGGATCACCATATATGGTGTTTATTTCTCCCCCAACCGGAGTTTGAACGACTTCGAGGTTTTCCTAACCAGCTTGGAGACCTCGATACGACGACTAGCGTCTGGGCACGTCCTTGTGCTGGGGGACTTCAACGCAAAGTCCATTGCGTGGGGTTCCCCCAGGACGGACGCAAGGGGCGAGGCCGTAGAGGAGTGGGCGGCCTCGGTGGGCCTCTGTCTTCTAAACAGAGGCTCCACCAACACGTGCGTGCGACAGCAGGGGGGGTCGATAGTGGACCTCTCGTTCGCTACCCCTGCCCTCGCCGCACGAGTAAGGAACTGGTGTGTCCTGGAAGAGGTTGAGACGCTCTCGGATCACCTGTATATCCGATTTGAGCTCTCCCGGACCCAGGACTCCAGTAGGGGTCACGTGGCGCGGCGTTTATCCCGCTTTCCGCGGTGGGCTGTTGCCAGACTGAACCGGGACCTACTAGAGGAGGCAGCCATAATTCACTCGTGGCTGTCTCCTCAGGCTCCGACCGAGGAGGTCGACGTGGGGGCTGGCCGCTTTCGCGATGCGATTACGCATATCTGCGATGCGGCCATGCCCCGCATTCGAGGTCGTCGGCCTCCAAGGAAGGAGGTCTACTGGTGGTCCCAGGAGCTGGCGGACCTCCGTGCGGCCTGTACACGTGCCCGGAGGTCCTACACACGCAGTCGGCGGCGTCACCGTGGAGACGGTGAGGAGGACCGGCTTCATGAGGAGTACCGGCGGGCGCGGAAAACTCTGAAGCTGGCCATTAGCCGCGCCAAAGAGGAAAAGAGACAGGAGATGCTGGAGGGTCTTAATCGTGACCCCTGGGGTCGCCCTTACCGCGCGGTGCGACAAAAGCTCCGCGCGTCGGGCCCCCCCCTTACGGAGACTCTCCAGCCCAGCTTCCTGCAGGAAGTGGTCGAGGGCCTATTCCCGCAGCGGGCGGAGCACACACCCCCGTCGATGGCTGCATCAGCCGGAGACGACGGGGGCAGCGAGGTCGATGTTCCGCCCGTCAGGGAATCGGAGTTGGGGGCGGCTGTTCTACGGATTCGATCCAAGAACACCGCCCCCGGGCCGGACGGGGTTCCAGCCCGAGTGATGGCCCGAGCCCTCGACTACATGTCGGACCACCTCAGGGGGGTGTTGGACGCTAGCCTGGCGTCCGGACGCTTCCCTGAGCGCTGGAAATGCGGGAAGCTGGTCCTGCTGCAGAAGCCGGGACGGCCTGCCGATTCGGTCGCGGCCTATAGGCCCATCGTGCTGCTGGACGAGGCGGGCAAATTGTTTGAGAGGGTTCTTTCTGCCCGCATCGTCCGGCACCTCTGCGAGGTGGGCCCCGATTTGTCGGACGCCCAATTTGGTTTTCGGGCGGGGCGTTCGACAGTCGACGCCGTGTTGCGCCTGAGGGCCGTGACCGAAGAGGCAGTGAGCTGTGGCGGCGTGCTGTTGGCGGTGTCATTAGACATCGCCAACGCATTCAATAGTCTGCCATTCAGCTGCATCAGGGAAGCACTCCACTATCATGGGGTGCCAAAGTACCTGAGGCGGCTAGTGGCAGACTACTTAGAGGAGCGTACCGTCGTGTACGAGGACCGAGAAGGTAATTTGAGGAGTCGGCCCATGTCGTGCGGTGTTCCACAGGGGTCTGTTCTTGGACCCCTCTTGTGGAACATAGGGTACGACTGGGCCCTTCGCGCCGATTTCCCCCCCGGGCTGGGTGTAATCTGTTACGCAGACGATACCCTCGTGACAGCCCGGGGGGCAAACTTCCAAGAGGCGGCGCGCCTGGCCACAGGGGGAGTCTCCCTGGTGGTCGGGCGCATTGAGGCGCTGGGCTTACGGGTGGCCCTAGATAAGACGGAGGCCCTGTTATTCCATGGGCCCCGTCGTGGTCCACCCCCTGGCGCCTCAATCGTGGTCAACTCGGTCCTCGTACCGGTTCGGGCCCAGATGAAATATCTGGGCCTGATCCTCGACGGGAGGTGGCTCTTCGACGAGCACTTCCGACAGCTTGCTCCAAAGCTGGTCGGCGCTGCGTCTGCCCTAGGGCGACTCTTGCCCAATATGGGTGGACCCAGCGTCGCGACAAGACGGCTGTACACGGGGGTTGTCCGGTCAATGGCGCTGTACGGTGCACCGGTGTGGGCGGCGGCTCTGACCGCCCAGAATAGGGTACGCCTCTGGCGCCCTCAGAGGGTAATGGCGGTCAGAGCCATACGCGGTTACCGCACCGTTTCTACGGAGGTGGCATGCGCGTTGGCCGGAACTCCCCCGTGGGATTTGGAGGCGGAAGTGCTCGCCGAAGTTTATCGGCGAGTGGCTGACTTCCGGGCGGAGAGCGGATTTCGCCCTCCGCCCGAGGATGTGCGCGAGTGGCGCGAAGCCGCTCGCCGAGCCACGATGGCTCGTTGGTCGTTCCGGCTGGAGACTCCACGCGCTGGCTTCGCCGCCGTGGAGGCTCTCCAGCCGGTCATCGCCGAGTGGGCAGGGCGGCAGCACGGGACCCTTTCCTTCCGACTGACGCAGGTGCTTTCCGGGCACGGTTGCTTCGGAAGGTACCTGCACACGGTCGCTAGGAGGGAACTGAGTCCCGCCTGCCACCACTGCGACTGCAGTGAGGACTCGGCCCAGCACACGCTGGCGGTCTGCCCCGCATGGGCGGCGCAGCGCCGGGCCCTCACTGCAGTCATCGGAGTGGATCTCTCGCTACCGGCCGTAGTACGCTCCATGGCCGGTAGCGACAGTTGTTTTACCGCGGTCGCAACCTTCTGCGAGGTAGTAATCTCGCGGAAGGAGGCGGCGGAGAGGGCCCGGGAGGACGACCTCCACTCGGACCCGATCCGCCGCCGGCGAACCGGGCGGCGGAGGCCCGGCTATCACAGCCTCATGCCGCCCTGAGTGTGGCCGCGGGTGGACGGGGTGGGTTTCCCCTCCACCCGCATTAGTTGGCCAGCCGCGAGGGGGCGGCGTCCGCGTGTGCCGGACGTCGCCTAAAGAGAGGGAAAATATATCGAGACGGAGCCCGCACCAGGAGCGGGCTGGCGCTAGGAGGGGTCCGGATGTCTTAACAACAGCTGTTCCCGGATCCCTCCTGTTACAGGCGCAGAGTGGCACACCGTGTGGTTTTAGTCGGTCCGAGTCCGACACACCACCCCGCCGCAAACCCCGGAGGGGTGACGGTCCGAGGGGATTTCCACACGTTAAAAAAAAAAAAAAAAAAAAAAAAAAAGGGTTTGTTTCAAGTTTTCCTTCTCTTGCGAAAATATACAATGGGTTTAACAGACAATAAATAAACGTGTAATAACTTTCAGATAATAAAAACTTTACAATATTTTAACTCGGCACGCTTCACTCCGTCTACAACAGCTATGTTCATATCGTAGTTTTTCTATTTTTATTAACCAGCGACCTCTATTTTCAGTATACTGCTGGACACCTTAAATTTCCCTCATATGAGGCAGTTCTCCTGGAGTCTACACTCCATAGTGAAGATTTGTCAGTTGTCATTGTCAAAAACCTTTACTTTTTAGCTAGCAGTTGCTACTTTATTTTTTTATACCACACCACACCTTATATTTCCAATACAGAACTTTCAAAAACGTAAATAATGCATTGCAAAATGAAAAATAAAATTACATTCTTAATTGATTTAGTACTTATAATTTGAACTTATAGGTGATTACCATATTCCGATACTTTAGTGGCCAGTTTTTCTACTACTTGAAAGAATGGCTGTAGAATGGTAACATTGAACTAATGAGGAAAATTAAAATAATCAAATATGCTCATAATAATTCTTTTAATTTTACTAGGGTCTAGTGACTTAGACGATAAATTCAAAAATAGTAGAGATATTTACTATTATGAGATTCAGTCCTACACAGTACCCATTACTACAATAACCATTTTTATCTTTTTACAAATTACAAAAATAATAGGTAATTTACGAAGCTATTTTAACCAATACAGGACTATTCCTTATCCAAATAAATACGATACGTTGTGCATTTAAAATAGATCAAAATTGCTTTTAACAGCAAATTATTAAAGTAAATATCTTGGTAGATATCAGAGATTTAAAATGTGGGGCAACGCGGCTTTCGCTGTATCGTCGCGCTGTACGTCCGTCCCAGGTGGCCTATGAAAAGTGACTAAAACGATGTCCTGTAGTATAGTCTTATCACAATAATTACTTCACACTAACACTACATTAGTAGATAATAGTAGTATCTACATTGAACCCATGCGAAGCCGGGGCGGTTCGCTAGTATATTGTAAATGTGGGAGTGAGTTTGTTTATTTGTTACACTTTCACGCCTAAACTACTTAACCGATTTAAAAAATTATTTCACTAATGGAAAGCTACATTAACAGTGAGACCATAACAAATGTATTTGTATCTGTACTCATGGCTATAAATTCATAACGACCCCCCACATCACCAATCATAATACTACTGAACCGAAAATATCTGTTCTTTATTTACCCCGAAGAATATTTGTTTCAGAGTATCTGCATCCAGTGCAACAGTATACGCTTACCTTGGCGAAATGCACACCAACTCTAAACGAGCATCCGCCATCGCCTGGGGATCTGCCTTCATATCCTTCTCATTCATAACTCTACCAGGTAAGTTTTCTTTTTCCTCGTTTGTTATTTTTCCTCAATAAACAAAATGAATCGTATCTTTAGCATTTACTCCTTGACGCAACACAATCTAAAGTATACACTTGCGGGCTATTTGCAGAAGTTGTCATATGATAACACGGAAAGGCTTATCGTTGCATTTTCATAACTGTCTACAGGCATAACACATGATGTTTTTCAATGCTCTACATAACTGTTACTGTGCACATCCTATTAAATAGATCTATGACGTTGTTTAAATTGCTATCTAGAAATTACACGACTCCTAAGATACAGTCTTACCTAGTTTAGGAGTCTGTCGTAACTGACCGGTATTTGTGATCATATTACTACTTAAGCTCTGTCATACTTGTGCATATTATGCGCTGTGCTTAAGCTAAGTATAAATGTAAGAATTGAAGTAAATAAAGAATATTATTATTCTTATTATTAATCATCACCATCTTCGTCATCAAAAGCCTTTAATAGCCCACTGCTAGACATATGCCTCTCCTTAAAATTGAGGTTCGGCCTACTGTACCGTTGGCCAGAGAAGTTGGTTTAGGGTTTGTGTCTAGATTTCCGTCTCTTTGCAGGTTTTGTTTACTCCATTAGTCGGTTCTTACGGTACCCACGGAATTAATAGTGACAATCCGTATTCTTAATACGGAGTCACCACACCGAACCTTAATAAATTTGCCACCTAAAACAAATAGAATTATTAAGATCCGGCTTATAATTTTAAAGATTATCGCATATATACAAACTGCTTATTGGCACTGCTTTGCTCCTGAGGGTCGTAGTGAGAGAGACAGCCTTTAATAGTCCACTGCTGGACGTAGGCTCTCCTTAGAAAGGACGTTTTGGCTAACTATACCACGCTGGCCAGACGGGTTGGTATAGGGTTAGTTTCAAGTTTTCCTTCTCTTTACAGTGCTGTTGTTCTGCGCAGTTTGCAAACTACGCAGGATTTTTTTCTTAAGTTTATCAAATTACAGCTCATTACAATTTATCAAGATTGAAGTCAGTGCTACTATTTTTAAAACTTAATGTATTTTATAAGTATGTAAATTTTACCTCTGCAGAGATATCATCTGGACTCTTTTTAACAGGTTTCGCTAATTATAACGTAAGGTAATAAATCAAAAAGTTGCAAGTGCAGTAATATCTTATATGTATATTTAATACATATATACAATAAAAATTAATTAATATCTAGAATATAAACATCGTCATGAATATAATAATATTCATAAAAATTTACATTCAAGAAAAACATAGCTCTTTCATCTTACCTTAATACAAGAAATAATAGTTTAAAAAAAATATATGTACAATAAATTTGAAAAAAAGCGTGGGGTGCTTTTTACTATTGACAACAGGCACCCAAAGCTTTTTTCAAATTTATTTTCTATTTTTTTAGTTTGGTTTTCTATAGAAAGCATGTTTTTTAGTTTTTTAAAACTATAATATTTTTTTAAATTAGTGTATTGTCATCGGTCCTCGATATATCTACAAAGTTTGAACGAATTCTGACCGTTTAAAGTCAGTCAAAATCACGCCCAAAGGAGTCGGTTACAAACAAACAACCATACAAGTGAAGCTAATATAAAGCGTGTAAAAATGAACACTATAGTAATATATTTGTAGATTTTTAAAATTATTTAAAATTTTACTATTTTTTGTTGCCTCTACTTTTTCGCTTTGGCACCAAATTTTTCCATACAATGTTTGTTTATTTTTTGAAAATTCTTTAAATATATATTGTATAAGGCGGACTTAACGCCACAGGTATTTTCTTCCAGTCAAACCTCTGAGTGTTGCAAAGCTGTGTGTGACAGGTGTATATTTGGAACTAGTAAGATATGAGACTAAATTAAAGTATGTTACTAAAGAAAAAAAAACCAACAAATATACACAAACTGTAGTAAATACATGCTAAATTATAGTATAAATATCAACATAATTATAAGATAATACATAAATATAAAAATACACTCTCTGATGACTCCGTCAACAAGTCTCTATAGAGCTTCCGTACTTGAACTCTAAAAGCGACATTGAGGAGTATTTTGCGTTCTTATACAAAATCTATTTTGATCTCTTCTTTCATTGTCTCACGCATCGTCCGAGCTCACCCCGAGCATGCTCGTTCTAGTCGAAGTTTATTCACAATTGACCCGCATTCAGTGCCTTTTAGTGTCTGTCTAGCTGGTTAGTGACCCTGACTGCTAAGTTGGGGATCGTGAGTTCCTTAACCCGGGACAAATATTTGTGTGATTAGTACAACCATTTATGTTATGTATGTATGTAAAAATTATTTAAGTATGTGTATGAGCAGTCTAATTACCATAGTACAGGCTCTGCCTACTTTGTGATAAGACAGCCGTGTGTGAGATGTTTGAGGTCATTGTTATATTTGATCAAGCCTCTTGAACACACGAACATAATGCTCCACCGATTTGTTATCACAGCTTATTTCAATTCCAGGTCTAGCCTGGATAATAATCCCAGGCAAGTGGTCTTTTACGTTGGGCTACATGGAGATCGTCCCCTGGCGCGCGTTCGTCTGCCTGTGGTGTATCCCTGGGTTAACATCTGCTATCATTCTTCTGTTCTTGCCTGAAAGCCCGCGGTTCCTGCTCGTTGCCAAGGGTCCGGAGGCTGCGTTGCCAGTTCTAGCGAAGATGTACAAATGGAATTACGGTGGAAGTGCTGACGATTTTCCTGTAAGTTTTTTGACAATGTTAATTAAAAATAGAAACTTAAAGTTTGCCATAAAGTTCTTCCTGTTTTGTACCCAATTTTGATTGGTTTATACCTTTTTATCTCTCAAACCCTAAGTCTTCCTATAAATGTGGTTGTTGCCAGACGGTAAAGGTAAAATCAAAGGAAATCTTGACACAAACCCTATACTAACTCGTCTGGACAACGTGATATAGTAGGCCAACAACTCCTTTCTGAGGAGACGCCTTTGTCCAGCAGTGGACTATTAAGGGTTCGGTTAAGAAAACAGATAGGGTTAAGCAGCATGATACAAAACTGGAAATTTTGGCAGCTGATGCCTTTTACTTTGTAAGCACGCATCTTAGTGCGTGAAATTAGTGGGTGAAATTTCCATAAATCCTTGCTTACAAGAATTTTTGGAAATTTCACCCCTAAAGGGGAAACATGAGCAATGAACTGTTATAGTTATAGCATGACTGCACGGATGGCGTAGTGGTTTAAGTGGTCGCCACGCCGCTTCCTACTACGCCGAGTGTTGTGGGTTCAAACCCCACATGGGACAACACTTTGTGTGATCCACAATTTGTTGTTCTGAGTCTGAGTGTTCTTTGTCTCCGTTTCATGTATGTTTGTAAAGTCCCCCGCGACACAGAAATATATTCCTAATGCTGGCGTTGTCTTTTTTAGAAAAGAAAAAAAGATATGGAATATCGTCATCGCAATGAATTCTTAGCATCCGACTGTTCGTAGTAGTTATTCTACTAATCTTACAATAATCCGGGTATATTTTTACGAACACCACTAAAAATTTTAAACAAGCAGAAGGTCAATTCTCGTAATAAAAATTCGTTCAAAACGTTTTACATCTATTCTCAATTCATTGAAGTAATCTTTTCATTTATTTTTCTTCAGGTAAAGAAGATAAGATCAGGCGGTGAGGAGGTGAAGAAGGCAGGTTTTGCAGGAGCCATCAAGAACGTGAGCGTCATGTTCAAGGGGCCTCTGCTGAAATGTGTAATAATATCACATGTCTCCATGTTTACTATTTTCATGTTGTAAGTCGATAACCAGGCCGTTATTAAATAATATCTATTTTTTTATGGTATAAAGAGCAAATGAGCAGGGCCTCAATCCTGCTATTCTAATATTGTATCATTAGACTGTCAATGGACTGTCGTCGAAACAGTTTTGAACTTTTCGGATTCTTCTAACTATGTAAGACTAATGGCCAAGGTATTAGTTTGATACACGATACATTTTAAATTCATAAGGAAGTGATATATTTAATTTGCCAAATATGACAATGTCACTTCATCGATAGTCTATTGACACTGTGAATTTACGAGTATGTTAGTTGAATACCGATATTTTGTCAATGGCATCTCAATAGTGTATCAATGGAATGACAGTGGCTTGTACGTTAACACATCATAGTAGAATCGAGGCCCAGATCAGTCACTTGATAGTCAGCAGTGACTACCACCGCCTGCGGACACTTGCAACTCAAAAATCACAGAGTGGGGGGAGGGGGGAATTGAGTGATTTAAAAGGTCATCAAGCCGCTTTTTTGTGTGTGTAGTGTTGTGGGTTCGATCCCCACATGGGACAACACTTCGTGTGATCCACAAATTGTTGTTCCGAGTCTGGGTGATCTTTGCCATCTAGTGTATATTTAATGAACTACTTATAAAAAAGTACATCTTAGTACAAATTGTAACTAGTTCAATAATTTTTGGTACTGGTTAATAAACCAATAATTAATAGTAATTACATTGTAGAAATAACTTCTCAATATCAAAACTCCAATCTAAAATATAAAAAAAATTACTTACCAAATATTCCATCCCTATTAAATAACAATTCCACATTCCAGATCAAGCGGTCTATACGTCTGGGTACCAGATATACTGAACAGCATCCTCAAAAGTGGGTTCAACCAAAAGATCTCCATCTGTCAGATTATAGAAGACAAATTTTTGAATGCTACTGTAAGTACAAAATGGATTTTTTGTTTTCTCTTTTACGGATGTCGAGACCAGCGTGCAGACAGAACAGCTGATCGTAAGTGACTATCAGCATGTACACCTGCTATTCAAGGGACAAGTGCGATGTAGCCCTATGCCCTAGCCCTATATATTTACATGAATACGTAATACTTTATGTATACGTAGGTCAGCTCAGCTAACACAGCTCTCATGTTTTTTTGTTTTCCACAAAAAATGTACAATAAACTACCGGATGTATTTTGTCAATTCATAAGGAAACGATTTTAGGAAGAAATTTAAAATAAACTGCTATCTGTCCGTGTAGTGACTGATTAAGAATACGGAATGTCACTACCCCAATTCATTCCGTGGGTGTCGTAAGAGCCGACTAAGGGCGCAAAACAACGCAGGACACCAGCTCTGCAAAGAGAACGAAAACTTGACACAAACCCTATACCAACCCGTCTGGCCAGCGTGGTATAGTAGGCCAAAACCTCCTTTCTAAGGAGAGGCCTATGTCCAGCAGTAGACTATTAAAGGCTATTGATGATGATGATAATGATGATCTGAAAAATGTTATTAAAATGTTAACGATTATTTAAATTGCAGTCTGTAACCATAGATCTCAGCACCGCCCAATCGGTCGACTGGCAGAGAATGCCTTAGGCATTAAGTCCGCCGATGCATGTACTTGTGCAAAAAGTTAAAAATAAAAATAAATAAAAATCTTCTCTTGCTCATTAAAATGCCTGTATCAACAATTTTTCTTTTTTATTTTACTTAAGAGTTATACCCCACTTGTGGCAGAATATGCTGTGATTCCTGATTGTAATTTTTAAGAACTTTGCACCATATTCATGTAAATAAATTGATTTGATTTGATTTGAAAATGTTATTGGTGCGATAATGAAATTGCCACACGAGATGGCAATACCAGTCAGATTTTCGATACTTTTAATATTTCATTTAATTATACAGTAACTATTTCTGATTTTTTTCTTGATATTCTTGATATATCAAGCTAAAGAAAAGCGTTTTTGTTTGTCATTTTGAGCCATTCCTAAACCGCTTATGTTTAATCAACGTGTTTGCTATATCTTAAGGCTGGAGCTGACAGCAGGCAGGACGGCGACGAGGCGTTGAAATTTAGTAATGTATGAATTGATGAAAACCATGTTGGAGAAACGGGTATTATGATCCGAGGTGACTTACATTACTCCGTAATTCGGTGTATCTTAGTTCCATAACACTGAAATGTCTTCTCCGTTGTACGTAAAAGTCGTCACCGCCCTGCCCAGCCCTCTGCCTTTTTTTTTTTTTTTTTTTAACGTGTGGAAATCCCCTCGGACCGTCACCCCACCGGGGTTTGCGGCGGGGTGGTGTGTCGGACTCGGACCGACTAAAACCACACGGTGTGCCACTCTGCGCCTGTAATAGGAGGGATCCGGGAACAGCTGTTATTAAGACATCCGGACCCCTCCTAGCGCCTGCCCGCTCCAGGTCTCAAAATCCAAAAAGGCCCAGCCCTCTGCCTGCTGTAACCTTAAGTATTACAATAAGTTCTCACTTCACAGTTATCACCACAAAAGACCTGCGAGGCTGAAGTATCAATAGCTATGTTCCCGATATCAATGTCGATGGGAGCGGTATTCGCGTTCACTTACTTGGCCATAGGATTCTTGATCAATAAGCTTGGAAGAAAAACCATGTACTGTGAGTATATAATTTATCTATATTAGAGTTCTTCTGGTCTTTGAATTTGACTTTAGTTTTTTGATTCCTTGTATGGTGACGGATTAAGAATATAGAGTGCCACACCCTATTCATCCCGTAGCTGTCGTAAGAGCACTGCAAAGAGAAGGAAAACTTGACACAAACCTTATACCAACCCGTCTGGGCAGCGTGGTATAGTAGGCCAAATCCTCCTGTCTAAGGAGAGGCCTATGTCCAGCAGTGGACTAATAAAATCTGTTGTTGATGATGCTGATGATGAAGAAGAGAAAAGAGCGTACTCCTTCCTCAAAATTTTGTTTTTTTTTCGATTTTCAAAGTTCCGACATGAATATACTCGTATATCTTTATATTACAATATATGTTTATATTATATATAGTTATAATTATCAACGTATTTCAATCCAAACTCAACTCTCGTGTAAAAAGGGGCCAATATATGTAGATACTTATATTCAGAGGTGTCGGTAACGGTAACAGTGTCGCGAGTTCAAGAGTTTTTCCAATCTTAAAAAATACAAAATTTTTGTTCAAAAATGCCCAACACGCCTAATGAAGGTTTCACTTCAAAAAAATTGTGCTCATCACATAATTACTTGTCCTGCGGCCGAATCAGATCGACTGCCTTAGAAGTCGGAATCACTAACTACTAAGTGATTTCGACTCACTAAGTGATTCCGACTCACAAAGTGATTCCGACTCACTAAGTGATTCCGACTCACTAAGTGATTCCGACTTCTAAGGTAGTCGACCTTAGACGTCGGAATCACTAACCACTAAACAAACTGGCCGTTCATAATGATTGAAATATAACCACATTTATGTGCAGGTGGAGTAATGTTTATTTGTGGAGTGGCGTTGGTGGGCGCGGCCTTCGTTCCTGAGGGGGTGGCGGCCACGGCGCTGCTCATCGTGTCGCTGTGCTCCGGCTGCGCCGCTTCCATCCTCGCGGCTATTGCCGTTGATGTGTTTCCGACTTCTTTGAGGTGTGTTTATTGAATATCAAATAAAGCAGGTAGCTTTAAATTTGATAATTCGAGCACAATTTACACATTTTTAAAGCTAAAAATGTAGTATTGAAATTGCTCCACTTTAAGGGTAATTTAGTAAGCACCACTTTTTCTTAAAAGATCCTATAAGACAACATTTGTAACTATTGTATGTATGTATATGTTTAAATACCCGTGGAGTTTTACTGAAAAAATATGTAGGGTAATACCCGTAGGATGCCGGGATACGACCACGCCTGGGCAAAAAGACTTGGCATAATATGGACAATCTATAGCACGAGGGGAGCTGATATGGGCGATTTCTCTAGCCAAGTTTTACTTTATTTATATATATTTTATTTTATTTATTTTTATTTTAGTTTTGAGAAAGATAACTCCCGCCCTAGGAATAAATCCTATGTCGCGGGGGACTTTACAAACATACATGTAACGGACACAAAAAATACCCAGACTCAGAACCATAATTTGTGGATCACACAAAGTGATGTCCCATGAAGGGTTTGAACCCACAACACATGGCGCAGTAGGTAGCGGCGTGGCCACCGCTTAAACCACTACGCCATCCGTGCAGCATATATGTATATACTCGTATATAGTCCCTGCCCCATCTCTCTACCTTTGTTATATCTGAGAACGCTGCATTAAACTTAAGACCTAGTATTTTACCGAACACAAAATAAGAAGAGGTATTATAAGTTAGATCTATTAAATCTGTGTAAATGTCTGTTGCGTCATAGCTCCTAAACGGCTGTTATAATTTTGTTGGTAAATAACAGGGCGATGGCGATGTGCGTGATGTACATGGTGGGACGAGCTGGGGCAGCCGTGGGCTCGTACCTGCTGGGCGCCACGCTCGACCTGCACTGCCTTGAAGCTTTTACAGCCCTCGGAATTTTTACTTCTGGTAATATATTTATAATTACTATATATTCTAATTCAGCAAACTCAAATTCAAAATGTTTATTTACATACAATTACTACATTTTTATTCGAAATCATCCATTTAATTTTATTTTTGATATAAATACAGAGTAAACACTTTTCAAATGTTGCGTTTGCTCAAACGTTTTTACTTAAACGCAACATTTGAAAAATTCTCTGAGAAGGAATCAGGCTGTGTTGCCATTAAATATTGTTATATATATGATGATGATAAGATATATAGATCTTTATTACACATCTAACTGGAGAAACTAAAAAAATGGGATTTTTTTTAAAAAATTAGTAAATGAAAAGAACCTAGAAACAAGGCAGGAATTGAAATACCAAGAAGATCAAGTCAACCCAATCTTTACGGTTAAATTTGATTCTTTACTTGTCCACTGAGTTGAAAAAATAAGAAATAACAGATGGATAGGCGTAGATCATTATATGTAGGTTTAAAACAGAAATAAATTTATATCAATTATACCAAAAGTATATCTTCTATTCGATTTTATGGGGATATTGATAACACAAAATATTCATTTCAGGTTCCACAATACTAATGATGTTTTGGCCAAATCCAGAAAAAGTGCGGAAACAAATGGAGGACAAAGGATTCTCGTACTAAATAGCTTTATTAGAATTTTAATAGATGTGTTTACGTGTCCCAAAAAGAGACTGAATTACAGTTTATGTGTTTGTACAATCTTGTTATAAGTAAGAATATTAAAAACTATTTTAAAAATCTACGTGTTGTTAATTACAATTAAATTAAGCGACATCTATGAAAGAAATGTAATAACTAGGAACATCTAGTTAATCAGATGCGTAATCAAATCCTTTTCACAACGTTTTTCAGATGCCTTAGGTAATCGCTAGATGTCGCTACTAATACTTGCTCAGTGATTGTATATTATCACGCTTTTATTCACTTGGTTAGTATGTGTGTATGTGAATTAAAACTTGTAAACTTATCAAGGACCGAAGACAATACAATTATTTGATAAATTTAGCCAATTAACCTGATCAGGATCTTCAGGATATCTTCGGTTTTTTTAATACCTAAAAATACGGTAGTGTCTTTTGCAACGTGCTAAGCCATATGTGATTTACTTGCTTGTACCTTTTTTAGTCTTATTGAGAAAAAAATCATCATGAATGACTGAAAAAGCAAAAATAAATTATGGTTAAAAAACATATTTTCTCACAATTATGCTTTAACACGCACGTCTTAGTACGTAGGTAAGCTACTACCGAAAAGAGAAACTAACGCGATAAATACATAAACATCCTTCAAAAGGTTTGTATATACTGTCAAAATTTTAGCCCAATCGGTGCAGAACTTTTTAAGTTTTTGAAGCGTATACAAACCAACTTATAGCGTCAGTCGTAGTTTAAAAACTTACTTGTTTAGAAAATCAATTAGGTATGAGGGCTTTAAACCCAATATGTCCACAATACCACCTCCACTCACTTCGAGAGCCGCTTTCCACGATTATTTACAGCTAGTTGGAAGTAACTTTTTCCATCTGTAATTTTTTTAATAATAATATATCTCACACATCTCACACACGGCCGTCTGATCCCAAACTAGCAGATCCTGTACTATGGTAACCAGACTGCTGATAAACATACCTATATATTTTTAAAAAGATTCATATTTTAGATAAATTACACCCAGACACAGAACACATGAGCATGCTCATCACACAATATTTGTCCTGGGCGGGAATCGAACCCACGACCTTCGGTTTAGCAGTAAAGGTCACTAACCACTAGACCAACAGGCCTGTCAATAATGTTTTTTGTTTTAATCAGTGGTGCCACTTTAGTGTTCCAGTAAGTAATAGTTAAGTATTATCATATGAGTAATTTTTATTACACACTAGCTTAGCTTAGCTAGCTTATGTCCTTTCTCACGAATCAAACTATCTCCACACCAAGTTTTATTTGTATTGGTTTAGCTGTTACTGATTCCTCATACAAACTTCCAGTCCCTTTTCACTCAATTGAAAGATGATTTCTGGAACTTTCCTATGTGCTTCCCCGGGACTTAACTCTGTACTCAATATTAGTATCATCATCAACAGCCTTTACTAGTCCACTGCTGGACATAGGCCTCATATTTTATAGTAACTGAAAGTTGAATCGGTATTCTGCTAGGCTTTAATGTCATAGCCATACTAATCAAATATAGTCCGTGTGGTGACGGATTAAGAATACAGAGTGTCACCACCCCTATTCATCCCGTAGGTGTCGTAAGAGCCGACTAAGTGAAAAAACTACGCAGAACAACAGCACTGCAGAGAGAAGGAAAACTTGACACAACCCCTATACCACCAACCCGTCTGGCCAGCGTGGTATAGTAGGCCAAAACCTCCTTTCTAAGGAGAGGCTTATGTCCATCAGTTGACATAAGCCATAAGTTAAAGGCTGTTGATGTGAGTAGATCGGAACTGAATTTTAAACTCATTTTATTACCAGAATTGACGTTTCCTTGAAATCTGACCTTCAGATATAAACATCGAAATCTAAATATGTATAAAAATAAATGTTTGTGTACTGAACGTTTCTACATGAAATTTTAAATATAAAGCTCCTGGTATATAACAAAAAAGGTGTGGCTACCTTGCATCCAAAATAAAAAAGGGTTATAGAAAACCCTTCAGATTCGATAGCGTCATCATATCTTTCCCTCGGTTGTAACAATCACATTGTCGGGAGCGAAGTTTAGCTTTCATACTAAAATAATTACTAGAAAGTCACGAGGTATTTCCAAATGCCAGGGTTGAACGTGCCGACCAGGGCGACGAATGATTCATCATTATTTTCCCATTTAGCTAATGTTTATCCGTTACACTTTGATTATCACAACCCTTTGGCACCTTTTTGTCAACCCTTGTTAGGATACGACAAAAAATGTGGAACAATCCTTCGATGATGGTCATAATGACATTCTCCTCACTGTGTATAGTTACTTAAGTGAATTAACAATCCACGCCAAAATGCAGTTGCTTGGTTGTGGGTTCGATTCCCACTCAAGATTACTCATCGTACGGACACCAATTTTCTTTTTAATAATAATTCGGACACCTAACACACAACGCGATCTAGTTTCAAACTAAACAGAACTTGTACTATGAAAGCTAGATTGGCCGATAGAATACTTTTTAGTGAATACATACATATTATACAGAGAAAACACCCAAACTCCGAAACAAATACTTGCAGATCATACAAACACTTAGTCCGACCCGGGAATCGATCCCGAGACCTCAGCACAGCAGTTGCATACGCTACCACTGCACCACCGAGGCCATAAATTTGGCAAAAGGGTAAGAAGAGATTAGATAAAGATTAGCTTTTATAATTATTAATTAATAAATAATTAATAATTTTTCTATTGATAAATTACAATCGCATATATCATGGAGAGTGATAATACCAGTAGCAAATTTCCGCCATCGTTCCACCCGGCAAAATCTTCATCCTCATTACCTGGATAGTTGGCGCTCCTCTACTGTGCGCTTTTCGAGATACTTTCTGCCCCGCACAACCAATCTGTGGAACGGGTTATCGTCTGCGGTATTTCCGGACCGATACGACCTTCAAGAAAAGAGCGTACTCCTTCCTAAAATGCCGGCAACGCGTTTGTGACTCCTGAGTTGCAGACGTTCATGGGCGGCGATGGTCACTTTCCATCAGGTGACCCGTCTGCTCGTCTGCCCCCTCTAACATAAAAAAAAACAAAATTAATATTTATATCATCAACAGCCTTAATAGTCCACTGCTGGACATAGGTCTCTCCTTAGAAAGTAGGTTTTGTCCTACTATACCACGCTAGTCAGACGGGTTGGTACAGGGTTTGTGTCAAGTTTACTTGCGCCTCATGCCGCCCTGAGTGTGGCCGCGGGTGGACGGGATGGGTTTCCCCTCCACCCGCATTAGTTGGCCAGCCGCGAGGGGGCGGCGTCCGCGTGTGCCGGACGTCGCCTAAAGAGAGGATAAGTGGAGACGGAGCCCGCACCAGGAGCGGGCCGGCGCTGGGAGGGGTCCAGAAGGAGATAACTACCTGGACCCCTCCTAAACTGGAAGCGCAAAGAGGGCACACCGTGTGGTTTTAGTCGGTTCGAGTCCGACACACCACCCCGCCGCAAACCCCGGTGGGGTGACGGTCCGAGGGGATTTCCACACGTAAAAAAAAAAAAAAAAAAAAAGGGTTTGTGTCAAGTTTTCCTTCCTTTTATATATACTTCTCATAAAGTATTAATATAAAACACATAAAATAAACAGCACAGTAATCCCCTCAAAAGTTAAATTCTTATTACCCTATAATTGCAGTCAAGAGGGGTACGTTCAGGGTCAATCGGTAGGACACGGGGCCGTGGGGTGGAACATCCCCTTGTGATAGTGTACAGCAATTTTAATTAGCTAACCGATGAACAACCGTTGTGAACATATGGGGTGATATATGGGACAATAGTTACGAGTATTAATAACTTTGAAAGTTATTACAATCTCTATGAAACACAGCTAGTATTTATTAGAGATTGTAAAAGCGTGACAGAGCAGCCTTCGCTGTGGCAAATTATGGCTGCATTAAAGATAAATGAGGAACAAAACTGACGCGACAAATAGATAAAAACAATATTTGAAGTTTGATGTATATCGTGTCCAAATTTGACCTCAACCAGTGCAGAACTTTTTGAGTTTTAGAAGTGTACACAAACTATCTATACAAATAAATAAAATTGAAGTCTCTGTTTGTGAAATCAAAATAATATGTTTTTTTCTATTTGCACAATACCTATGCCTATAAAACCAGTTTAAAATGTTTTTGTCTGTCAGTCTGTCTGTGTGTTCGGGTAATCTTCTAAACCGCTGAACCGATTTTGATAATATTTTAATACCAGGTAGCTGTTCATGTAAAGAGTAACTTAGGCTATTTTTCTTTTCAGAAAAACCCTAAAAAGCCCTTGCCCGGTCCGTTAATCGAACCCATTAAGGCAACGCTTTTCAAGTCGCGGGTACCAGCTAGTATTAACATATACTCGTATATATAACTTTTCATAGCTCCTTGACCCAAGACATTCCAGTACTTTTTTCGTCGAAGGAAGGTATCCTATATAAGGATAGAGAGAAACATTCATACAGAACCATAGTACTGGAATGTCTCTGAAAAAAGCGGGTACGAAAAGTGACAAAATGACTGGATAAAACACGAATGAATACATTTCTGTTAATATGTTATTTGGTACTAGTTTTTCGCAAAAATATAATATATTGATTGACTACTCCTTAGAAAGGAGGTTTTGACCTACTATACCACGCTGGCCGGACGGGTTGGTATAGGATTTGTGTCAAGTTTTTCTTCTCTTTGCAGTGCTGTTGTCACAGTGCGTAGTTTGCTTCCTTAGTCGGCTCTTACGACACCCACGGGATGAATACGGGTGGTGACATTCCGTATTCTTAATCCTTAATCCAATAAGCTCATATCTACATTTAATTGTTAAAAGCAGGAGTTTAACCTCCGTTTAGCAATCGGCTTACTTTTTTTCTTACTTATTTATTGACGTATTATTACCCATTTTTGCCAGGAGGGTTATGTTTTTCGAGTGTATGTTATGTATGTATGTTTCTCACGCTCTGTAGCCTAAACGGCTTGATGGATTTTGGCTTTTGAGGTGTCGTTGGATTAGTCTTAATAGTGAGAGTGATTCTGGGTATATCAGAATTAAAATCAATGGTTTGTTCATTGTAAGCACCTATACAAGCTCACACAGACGCTTTTTTTCAATAGTTAGCTCGTTTATAAAATAATTTCTAGAACAATTTTTAGCGCCACCCTTCTATGCAGTTTGATTTTAATGGCTTATATTTAATTAAATTTCGATACACCTACATTCCTTAAATGGGCGAAAAGTACCGTATAAACCAAAAGGCTGTGAAAGTATCATAAAAGTTTCTTCTCATAAATTACTTTTAAGAAATATAATCGACTTCAATACCCCTAGATCGTAATGCTCGCCATTCTTTTATTTTCAGACTTAGCAGTGGATTTTTTCTTCATATTTGAATGGGACATACAATTTACTCTGTGAATGGGACCAAACGGAATATAAAATCTTTCAAATAAAAAACAATTCTCAAAAATTGGTTTATAAATGTCTAAATTCTGAGGAACGAATAAAACTTACATCCAAATTTAAAACTTCCCCTGTTTTTAAAGTCGGTTAAAAGGCATGCAACCCCGACACTAATCAAGCCACACCGAAACAAGGCGAAATCTCCTAAATCCCCCATCATACCGTTTCAACACTACCTGAGTTTTTTTCCCCTAAATTATTGGACCATTTTTTCCCCAACAATGATACCTTGCCCATTATTTTGTCATAAAATACTCTATCACAACATTTTTGTGGATATGGATTCGGATGATTGGACTTGTTTTAAAGTGAGCCGACAATATTTATATTTGTAATCAGAAGAAATGTTGGCGAAAATGTCACGCAAAACGTATTACAGAAGGTAAGGTACATAAACACGTTCCATTATTGGTTCAATCGTTTTAAAAATTTTGAGTTGAAGAACGAGCCTCGTAGTCGGCCGAGTAGACAACGACGAATTGAAGGCGATAGTGGAAGCGGATCCAACTCCATCTAAGGCTGAGCTTGCTGCGGGCTTTGGAGTTAGTGTCGAAACAACAATGAAGCACTTGCGTCAAATCAGAAATATAAAAACAGCTAGATAAGTAGGTGCCACACGAACTAAGCGACCATCAGCGAGACTTACGCGTCGTCTCATGTGGGGATCGAACCCAACACTCAGCGCAGCAGTAAGCGGCGTGGCGACCGCTTAAACCACTACGCCATCCGTGCATTTGAAGTCTTCTTTTTTCTGTTAGTGATTAAGTAATCTTTAAAAAAAATATTTTTAATCGTAATCTTTGTTTACCTTGTCTACCAAACAACACCATCTATACAGTAACAATCCATATAAGTCAATGACTTGTATTTATTAAGCTTATATTTTAAAAGACGCCTCAGGTATCGGTACAACTCTGATTATCTGCAATTAGTTTTGGGTCCGAGGTTCTATGTTTTATCTGTTAGTTTGTTCGAGTCTTGCCGCATCTCACACGGTCTTCTGATCTGAAAATTAACCTGTCATAAAATAAGAAACCAACAGACTGATTCACTGACTAAACTTTCAACGCACATCTAAATCCGCTTGGTCTAGTACCATGCAATTTTGCACCAATGTTCCTTAGGTGGGGTAGGTGTGCACAAACATAACAAAAGGTGCAAAATGGGGTTCGAAATTTATATTATTTTTTTTATTTTTGGTAGTAGCGTTTTAAACTTACAGTAAATATTCTTTATTTATATTAATATTACAAGAAAATCCCTTTAAAAATCTTGAACCGAGTTCAAACAATACTAACAAAGAGCGCTAAAAACCTAGCAGCAATCGCGGTTGATTTGTTGTAATTTTTTGAGGAGTTCCGTTGTCTGTCTCCGAAACTCATGATATGAAATTTAAATGGGACCATTTCGGATATCGGAGTTATGCCCGCACATACATAAAAAAAATCATCGGAATTGATAACCTCCTCCTTTTTTAAGTCGGTTAATAAATGGGTAAAGTTTGTGAGTTTGTATGTTCGGGGTTATATCAGGAGCCACTCGTACGATTTGAAAGCAAGTCGAGAAACATCGTGACAGAGAGTTAATCTTAAAACTAACCCAAGTTTATCCTTTAAACAGAAACTTCAAACTGCTCTAAAAACCTCGAAAATCGCTCTAGTTCCATACAAATCGCTCTAGCTTAATATTGGTTACAAAAACCGCCCAGCACGTGCACAATCAGGTGGTCGCGACACGTGGTAACCGACACACCATATGTCACAGGCCTCTCACAGTTTACGGGTTTCCGTACAATCGCTTTGTGATTTGTGGACTCAACTTTGAGTACTGGGCGTGGTTTTGAAGCTGCCGTGTGGATGAAAGATGGGTGGGCAGAGTCGCGTGCGGTCAATATCGTGTATTCTAGACAGATTTATAGCTGGATATACTTTGAATATGTCAAAGTTAAGTGGTTTTTTCACTAACTATGGTTAAATATTTTACTTATATAAAAGTTACAAAATATTACAACTAGGGTTATAAAATAGGAAAGTGGAGAGTGGCTGGCTACGGGTGCGTCCGGGACCGGGATAGTTGGCGCTACTTAGGCGACATCCCTAGGAGATCATGATTGTAGTAACTCTTCTGTGCCTAATGGTCGTATGTTAAATGACCTGTAACCTTGAATGGATCCGCGACTCCTGCTGACCGTGTGTGACAGTGTCACATAGAACTTATCTAGGACTTAATTGGATTGAAGGGGAAATAAAAACAGGTATAAAAATGATATCAAAAGAATTTAATTCGTCATTACCCATCTGCTGCGTGATAATATCGGTAATAATCCGGTAATGCACAACGTATGCGTAAACGCAGCCTACCGTGAAACATTTACATATCAACGGTATTGCTCGCTGTTCTGCTGCCAGCGAGTACAACATAGGGATGGATTTATTGAAAACACACAAGTTTACTCAATTTTTAGTAAGTTTTATTGTTATAATTCAAATTGCCTTTTTTACAATAGGTATCGATTACTTGGTAGATCTATAATCTAGCAGTAGGTTTTTAAAATAAGGCGTACGTTTCCTCACAAAGGTATAATCAAAATTATATTTATAATGCGAATTTGAGTTCGTTTGTTCATGACGCCTTGACTCTTAAACTACTACACTTATTATCATGATCGCACAAGCCTTCTCAGGGATACATAAAAACGATAAGTTTCATTATAGAAGACTGGCTCGAGAGGCAACATGGGATCCTCTCTCGTGACGGCAATCAGAGTGGGTATTCTCATAATCGGAACCTCCTTCTACGAGAAAGTGAGGGATTCCAAGGGTATTTACACACAAAAAAAAGGGAGTAGAAAAAGACGGAGAGGAAATGTTCAGAGAAAATAGGATTATATTCCAGAAGGATACCTGAATTGATCTGTTAAGTAATTTTCGAGAACAATAGAATATCATTCATCCATCCAAAGGTTGCCTGGAAGAAATTGCACTAAGCGATAAGGCCGCCCTTTGTACATTACATCATCAATCATCATCAACAGCCTATACTAGTCCACTGCTGGACATAGGCCTCTCCTTAGAAAGAAGGTTTTGGCCTACTATACCACGCTGGCCAGACGGGTTGGTATAGGGTTAGTTTCAAGTTTTCCTTCTCTCTGCAGTGCTGTTGTTCTGCGTAGTTTTTTCCCTTAGTCGGCTCTTACGACACCCACGGGATGAATTGGGGTGGTGACAATTTGTATTCTTTATCCGTCACCACACGGAGACACATTGTACATTGTACATTACATCTGTTGTTAATTTTATAAAGTATGTAAAACCCTGGAGTACAAATAAAGTATTTAAATATCTATCTATCTATCTATAGAATATCATTTGAATAACGTACTGTCTCGAAAAATTCGATTGAGACATCATTTTTTTTTTTATGGTATAAGGAGGCAAACGATCAGACGGGTCACCTGATGGTAAGCACCGCCGCCCATGGACACCTGCAACTCAAAAGTCACCGTTGCCGCCCTTGGAGCCAGTCCCGCTCGAGTCAGCGGGACTGGCTGCAAGGGCGGGGGAGGGGGGATCTGGACATATATTTTCCAGTGTAGTTAATACATTAATTGATGGGAATGTTAGTCTAAGACAGAGGTCGTGGATTCGATTCCCACCCGGGACAAATAATAGTGTTATGTTTTTGTGTCTGGGAGTTATTAATATGATTATTTAGAAATATGTAAGTATGTTTATCAGCAGTCTGGTTACCATAGTACAGGCTCTGCCTAGTTTGGAATCAGACGACCGTGTGTGAGATGTGTGAGGACAGTAAAATATTATCAAAGTCGGTAAAGCCGTTTTAAAGATTACCCGGAACAAACAGACAGACAGGCAGTCAAAAAATATTTAAACTGGTTTTTAGACATAGGTATCATACTAGTAACCGTGTGAGAATGAACAAACTATTATTTTGACATTACAAACAGACTTAAATTTTATTTAATTATTCGAACGAAGCCATGGGCATATACTTATGGTGTGAAGTCAAGTCAAGTAAGTCACGCAATTGGCCGTGGGAACCACACCACCTGTCGGGACACTGTGGTGTTCGTCAATCTTCGTACGAGCGCCTTTCCCATAAGGCACGGTGGTGCGCTCAACAGCCGTGACCCGTGGATAAATTATACGTCTATAGGGTATGGGGTCTATGGGGTACTAAATGTATTTATGGTAAGCAGTGACGTCACGTGACTTACCTAATTTTTTGTAGTATATATGGTTTGTGAAATATCATTAAAATATACCTACAAAAAAACGAATGTAGGCGACTGCTTTGGTGGTGCAGTGGTAGCGTATGCGACTACTGTGCTGAGGCCTCGGGTTCAATTCCCGGGTCGAACCTAATGTCTGTATGATCTGCAAATATTTGTTTCGGACTGTTTGCTTATGTTTCTTTAATGTATAATATGTATGTATTAACGAAAAAAGGTTTATAAGTATCTTATCAGTCAATCAGCTTTCATAGTATGAGCTCTGCTTAGTTTGGAACTAGAGGGCGTTGTGTGTCAGATGTCCGAAAATATTATTATTATTAATGACACTAAGAGCAGACATCGGGTACTGGTACTAAAACTCCTGTGGTTAGGACTCTAAAGATAGGAACCTCCTCCCTGCACTCCCTTTTACATCAGACGCTTTATCCACCCGTGAACCTCTTAAGGTGTTGGTCGTAGCTCTTGGCTATCAATTCAGAAGCAGATAAGACTACCGGCAAAATGATTATTGAATTCACATTCCACATATCGACAGTCTGTCTGTTTGTACCGGGTAATCTTTAAAATGGTTGGACCAATTTTAATAATATTTTACTACCATGTAGCTGTCTATATAAGGAGTAACTTAGATTTTGCCCGGTCTGGGATTCAAGCTCGAGCTCTCATTGACTCTACACCACTAAGGCAACGCTTTACAAATTCTATAACTTGTTCAATATAAATAACTTTTGAAATAAAAAGCCTTTATAAATATCCTTTCGTACGCACAGTAATAACACCTCATCACTTCTTCAGATTGTATCCCACGAAAAACCCACAAACACCACTAATAATTGACCCACATCCCAGCACCTCAGAAGCCTCAGTGAGACCGAGTCGGGTGCAATCAGGCACACTCGAGGCGCTACCGTCATAAACATAATCGATTAAATAAACATCCGCTCTCTTAGCGCCATAAATCATTCATTGATTGGATGACAAAGAAACTGATGGGAACACAGATTGGGCAAGTAATGTTTACTGCCTATACGGTGTAGAACGCGTGGAGGAAAAAAAAAATTATAAATTGTTTTATTAAAAAATCGGCAGAATCTGAAAGCCTAAAGAAAGTCAACCTCTTGTTGGGTATGCTTATTTTATAAATATAATAAATATTTAGTAAAGAAATTGTTAATATATTCTATACAAATAAATAAAATTGAAGTCTGTTTGTAATGTCAAAATAATAGGTTGTTTTATTGTTCGCACAGTTATTTGCACGATACCTAAGCCTATAAACCAGTTTAAATCATTTTTATCTGTCTGTCTGTCTGTTTGTTCCGGGTTATCTTCAAAACGGCTAAACCGATTTAGATAATATATTACTACCAGGCTATATAAGGCGTTCTATATAAGGAGTAACTAAGGATATTTTTTTAACCCACTAAGTCAATGCTTTTTGGAGCTAGTCAATAATATATACAGTCTTACTACAAATGAATAGAGTAAA
The DNA here is from genome assembly GCA_902825455.1 of Arctia plantaginis. NCBI lineage: Eukaryota > Metazoa > Arthropoda > Insecta > Lepidoptera > Erebidae > Arctia > Arctia plantaginis. The sequence continues at coordinate 1,908,164 of CADEBD010000275.1, read as the reverse complement.
AGATTTTGTTCGCGTCGTTCATTTTAGTGAAGACTTTTTCAATATTAACAGGTATTCCTCGAAAACAGAACTTTTTTTTGGATGAACAAAGAGCTCACATTAATTTATAATGTCAGTCAGGATTTTATAAATCTTGTTATTGTTGATATCGAGTAATGGTTTGAATCTTGAAGGTATTTATATGCAATTACGTTTGATTTTCAATAATAAATGAAAGCAATCAAATTAAATTTGACAGATATCGCATCAGTGGTGCAACCACAAAAAATCAATGTATTGTCTTTGAATTTAACTATTCTATGAGCAAGATGCGCGTACGCCGCTGCCAGTTTCGCCAAACCAATTTAACGAGCACCATCGGTGCTATATCGTTTCAGCCCATTTATTGCCTTATTTAACTTAATAACAAAGTAGGGTTAATAAAGTCAAATAAGATGGTTTGAGAATGGGATACGTGTAATAAAAAAATGTTCTCACTTTCATAATGTTTTAAAACGTTTTACTTAAAGTGTATTTTAATAAAGATTTGGTTTTACTGCTTAAATATTTCGTATGAACTTCATTTACTGATTTGGTATTTTTTTATCTATGGAGATACTTACAGTAAACAACAGTGAAACGACTTCCCAATTTACAGTTTCTATCGCCTTAGAAATCGTAGTCTAATAAAATAAATTATTATCCTACGTAGATTTTTTTTGCACAATATAGTTATTTCGAAAAACCTGTAATTACTACAAACAGCAGTCGAAATTAACCAAAAAACAAGCAATAAAATGACCAATAAAATGTTTCTATCAAAGATGGCCGACTTAAAAAAGCGCGGCACAGTTTGGCGCCATTTTTTCTTTTATTTTTATAACGAGGAGATTAAGAAATATCGTAAAACCAACAGTGGGCGTAAAATATTTTGTTTTTTGGTAAAATAATATATGTTTGGCGCCTTATAAGGTTAGCATTAAGTCATTATAGGCTGTTAGGTCAGGTCAGTTTGATGAAAATTTTTGTTGAAAAAAAGTAAAATTAGTTTTTAGTTGTGTTGGGATTAAACCTATTATCGTTAAGCCTAAAACTTGCGATTGAATATATTTTTCTAATTTACGTGCTAAAAGAAGATAAAACATCAAACCATAGAGTTATGACAGATAACACATAATTATATGAATACAGATAATAATTTTATTTTGTTTATCTACAGAAACTGGCTTCAATAGAAAATTTCTTAAAAAGATCGCTATCATTTTTCTAACTTGATTATCAGACCATCATTAATAAGAATGGAGAATCCATTCTTGGTAATGATGTACTCATCAAAACAAATCAAAAAAGCACAATTCTAAGGGTCTAGGATCAACTATCTAGCTCCATCATCAGATCAGCGCCAAGATACGAAATTAAAGTGTTATCATCCAAAATATATAACTATACAATCAAAGATCTACCTTGCTTGCCTTTTCTCAATTAAAATAAAAGTATGTATGTTCTTTTTTTGTAACTAAGTTGCCAAATAAAAATATAAGGCCTAATGGTTATTGCAGTCTATAAACCAGTGTTACCACTTGTAATTTGACAGCTCTTAAACCTTCCTGCCATAAACAACAACCCATTTCCATAACAAAGGCAAATAGTACTAACCTGTCTATGATAACAAACCTTTCTTTTGAACTCAAGCAACACGATAGTATTAAAATAATTGTGGCAAAATATTTATAGTTTTTACTATTTCAATATAATTATGTTAGGTTAAGATCCTCTTAAAAAACAAAGAAATTTAACCCAAAACAAACAAGCCACCGAACTATAATTCATTATTACACGCCAAAACTATATTGCTAACCGCCAAATTCTAACCGAAAAATATCTATAATCGGGAATCGAACGCGTACCCAATAATCATGCTTAATCATGGGTAAGATTGTTTGCTCAGCTTTGCTTTAAATTGCGTATTGCGTAAAAAAGTGTTGTGAAATGGTGCTTCCTTTCTGAAGTTTCAATAAAAAAAGTTATACAATCAGACCTGAGCCCTGAGTCCGGCTTGAGTAGAGACATAGAGTTTTTAATTTCAAAGTAAACTAACTCTAAACTAACTAACAACTCCTCCATATATTCTACACAGGTCAAACTAAAAATCACACTATAATGATAAACCAAATTAAAAAGTCAAAGAGAATAATAACAATATAATGGACATCAGACACACAACGCCATCTAGTTTCAAACTAAACAGAGCTTGTACCATGAAAGCTAGATTGACTTATATACTTTTTTTGTAAATATATACATATTATACTTTTTTTTTTGTAAATACCCATATTATTGCGGATCATACAAACATTTGGTCCGACCCTCGAATCGAATCCACACCTCAGCACAGCAGTCGGATACGCTGCCACTGCACCGCCGAGGCAGTCATTACTGTTATTAATATTATTGGCTATGGTATAGAGGAGCAATCAAGCAGACGGGTCACCTGGAGGGACAACAGGCGGGAGATCAAAGTAGCGTGGTTTGTCCCTTAGTCAGCTCTTACAACACCATGGTATGAATACCGCTATTCATACCATGGTGTTGTGAGAGCCGACTAAGACACTTCGTATTCTTAATCCTACACCACACAGATAGATACATGTGATGTTCGCTTACCTTAACGGCCTACGGTGACGTGGTATGTAGTTTCAAACCGAATGACAAACTTAACGGTGCTTTGTGATACTCTTCAAAAAATCTAATCTACTGTTGCAAAACAAGAACGAACCACATTGTGTGACCAAGTTAAAACGTAACATAATGCAGCAAAGTTAAAACGTTCTGACGTCATTCGTTACTAACAATAAGAATTAAATGCTTAAGTTTGTACACCTACGCAAAATTTGTCACAATGTCTCATAAAACCTGTTATATTACGAATACTTAACAGTCTGATAAAATAAAGGTCCACTTCTAATTATCCGTAAAAGAGCCCTATTAATAATTACCCCAGAACATCCAAAAATAAATATTAACTAATAATATCAGTTATTACACCCAATATTTTTTAAACCATTCTAATTTGTATATTTTTTCTTGTCTATGACAAATTACTATTTGCTTTATGAAGCGTTATAATTATCTGTTAGCTATACTTTAAACATTCTAATTCTGAAACATTTAAAACAAACTTAAAATTCATAAATATAAGGCCCAAAATCAATTGTTGCAACTGTATTGACATAACTTTCATCGTCCTGCGGTGTTCTTTTTTCAAATATTGCAAAATCATTTTATTTTAATCAAATATAAACTGTAAATCTATGAAATAAAGTACGAAATAAAAAGATTTATTCTAAAATAAAAGGTAGAAAAATATTTGCAATACATCATTTTGCGGTTAGCGACAAAGATAAGTTCAGTGGCGTGCGGTGGGCCTGCGCCTGCGCAATGACTTGTGGAAACTATTGTTCGCTATCTATTTGTCATATTAGTGATTGCGGTCCCTTTGTCTGTCTGTCCTGTTAGTTTTTGTTTGTTATAATTATTATGGTTATGATATTTTAAAATTGAAATTTGGGTGTCTTCCGTGGTGAATAATTATTTGTTTGTGTACTTCCGACGTCGACAAAATGTAGGCGTATAAAACAAAATGCTATTATTTGTAAAATTATCATTCGAAAAAGTTTTTTTTATATCTTCTGTTGGTCATAAGTTGTCGTTTCGGTTTTCATACGTTTGTGAGGTTCTAGGCTCGATACCGATATGGTATTAGGTCATATCTTCCAAAAAAATTCAGTCGCACAATAGAGAACAAAACAGAGAGATGTGCCCAGCCAGATGTAGGCTCAGAACTCTCGCCTTAAACACTTGAGTTAATCTGACTCTCAAGTTTTATAACAAAACAAGTATTTATCATCATTATCACCATTAACAGCCCTTAACAGTCCACTGCTGGACATAGGCCTCTCCTTACAATGGAGGTTTTGGCCTACTATACCACGCTGGCTAGACGGTTTGGTTTTAGTTTTCCTTGTATTTGCAGTGCTATTGTCCTGCGTAGTTTTCTCCCGTGGTCGGCTCTTACGACACCCACTTACTTTAATTTTAAAATTCATGAAACCCTTTTTCTCATCAAAAGATTACAGATTGAAACAAGTTGGTATACACATACATTCGTTTTAACAGCTTTTGCCCGCGGCTCCACCCGCGTGTACGTCAGTTATCGCAGTAAAAGTAGCCTTTCTTCCTTAAAAAGCTAACTATCTGACTCCCAATTTCATAAAAATCGATTCAGCGGTTATTGATTTTCCATTCAAACTTCCACCTCCCTTTTCACCCCCCTAAAGGATGATCTCTGGGATAAAAACTATCCTTTGTTCTTTCCCGGGACTCGGACCATCTCTATACCAAATTTTATCTGAATCGGTTCCGCGGTTTAAGTGTAAAAACGTAACAAACAGACAGACACACTTTCGCATTTATAATATTAGTATACATTTCCATTACGTGTTGTACTTAACCTACAATACAGTGTATTTATGAATACAAGTATTTAAATATACCTACAATACAATAAATACAGGTTGAGATAAATACAAAAAAAATAAAAAACCACTCGCTGTTTTTCATCTCAAAGGATTTTTTGAGATCGCGTGACCGAACCATCCTTGAAGCATACCTACCTACTTACTTTTACCTGCAACTCCTGCAAGGGCAATACCGTTTTGTTTCCGAAGTAAGGTCAGAAATCCTTTGATCTCCGGATATTCTGTAACTCTTGTAAATGATCGCCGTAATGATGGTGTTTTTTCATCTTTTAGCAATATACGATTTAAAACATGTTCTTACAGATTTTGAAAAAGAGATTATGTAAAATAACTTAAAAATGTTTTCATTCAAATGGACTGTAAAATTTTGTCCTGAGTCTGAGTGTTCTTTGTGTCCTTTTCATGTATGTTTGTAAAGTCCCCCGCGTGACATGATATATGCCTAGTGGGGGAGTTGTCTTTTTAAAAAAAAATAACCGACAGCGCTAGAAGAAGGGTTATGTTTTTCAAGTGTATGTATTTATGTAGGTATGCATATTTCTTAGGCATGTTCTGCCGCATAAAGGTCTTTGTGGATTTTCCCACCCAGGACAAATATTGTTTGATGAGCACGGTCATTTGTTCTGTATCTGGGTGTAACTTATCTATAATATGTATGTATTTAAAAATATATACCTAAGTATGTTTATTAGCAGTCTGGTTACCATAGCACAGGTTCTGCCTAGTTTGGGATCAGACGGCCGTGTGTGAGATGTGTGAGGTATATTATTATTATTATTATAATTACATCATAGAAATACAGGTAAGTGAACATTCTTTGAAGTCCTGCAAGCTTTACTAACGGTTTCGTATGTGAAACCTACCCTTTTTTTGTTTTTGTTTTTCCTTGCGGAAATCCCCTCGGATACCACCTATCGGTGGCATGTCGGACTCGAACCGACTAAAACCGCACGCCGTCTCGGGTACTAATAGCCGGGGAACCAGGTATACCTTAGAAAGGAAGTCCCTGGTGCCTGTGAAACCTACCCTAGCTCCCTCGCTCTACCGTTTCCTATACTCCAATTTATCTTCTTCTTTTCTCTTATCTGATAATGATTACATTCTCAAGGAGGTTTGGTCATCCGTGAGATCAACCAAAACCCTTTGCAATATTACATTAAGTCGACCTGAAAATATTATTACCGTTATCTTTATATACCTACCATATCATATCAGATTATTATTAATAATTATGATTTGTACGGAGAAAAAAAAATAGGCTAGCAATGAAAATGTTCTATTTTTGCTTACATTTACGAGGGTGTAAGCAAATATAGACGATTTTCATTTAATAAGTATCATCATCATCATCAACAGCCATTACTAATCCACTGCTGGACATAGGCCTCTCCTTAGAAAGGAGGGTTTGGCCTATTATACCACGCTGGCCAGACAGGTTGGTATAGGGTTTGTTTCAAGTTTTCCTTCTCTTTGCAGTGCTGCTGTTCTGCGTAGTTTGTTCCCTTAGTCGCCTCTTACGACACCCGGGGGATGAATCGGGGTGAAATAAGTATCAAATACTTAAAATTCAAAATATTAAAAGCAATATATGGTGATAATACATGTAAATAAATAAAATATGCTATTAAATAATAATAATTTAAAAATATTGTGACTGAAGATTATGCATGTAAATTTAAACAGTGATTCTATGTACTACTATTTTAATTTTACAATCTTGTTTTGGGAATTAATGGCAATATTATATTATTATTATTATATGGTGATAAAGTAGAAATGATACTATCATGTACAAAGGTCGACTTGGAGAAGGTTGGAAATTAAACACTGGATTAAATATTAAGCACGTATAATATTCCGTCATAATGCTTGATGTTTTCATGGTTGATGTTTTACATGATTCTGTTTTACATGCTTCTGTTTTACATGCTTCTGTTTTACATGATTCTGTTTTACATGCTTCTGTTTTACATGCTTCTGTTTTACATGATTCTGTTTTACATGCTTCTGTTTTACATGCTTCTGTTTTACATGCTTCTGTTTTACATGCTTCTGTTTTACATGATTCTGTTTTACATGCTTCTGTTTTACATGCTTCTGTTTTACATGCTTCTGTTTTACATGCTTCTGTTTTACATGCTTCTGTTTTACATGCTTCTGTTTTACATGCTTCTGTTTTACATGATTTTGTTTTACATGCTTCTGTTTTACATGCTTCTGTTTTACATGCTTCTGTTTTACATGCTTCTGTTTTACATGCTTCTGTTTTACATGCTTCTGTTTTACATGCCTCTGTTTTACATGCTTCTGTTTTACATGCTTCTGTTTTACATGCTTCTGTTATACATGCTTCTGTTTTACATGCTTCTGTTTTACATGCCTCTGTTTTACATGCTTCTGTTTTACATGTTTCTGTTTTACATGCTTCTGTTTTACATGCTAAAATACAAAAAAGTGATCAAGTAGGTAATAATATGACAAGCAGTGGCTCTTGACATCTAGCGCCTCGAAAATACAATTAAATCTATTTAATAAACTATATAAGACCAAACTGAAACAAAAAATCAATTGATCTATTTGAAGATCGCTGGAAGCAAATAGTATCTCTACATTTACTTCTGAATGTACTTTGTACAGGTTGATGTTAAATAGATAGGCATATTTTATTTTTTACTCAATTTTCATATTATTTATCTTACAGTTAAATGTGTGTTCAAATTTGAAGAATTACCATTTCAGTTTTGCTAAGATTATTTTTTACCAAAAAGTAAAAAAAAATATAGCGTTGAAGTTCCTATAACTTATTCTGAGATAGAACTTGAATGTTTTTTAGAAATTGGACAAATTTAGTTTTATAGTGAATTTAATATATTCGTTGTGTTTTTAGTTTCGATAAAATAGAGGATATTATCAGAATGTGTAACAATGTTTGCCTAGTTGTGATGTCATTGGGTGCATGTTTTGACTAGTAATTATTTTACTTTATAAATTTATTACGTACCTATTTGTTTCAAATTTTTAAATAGTTTCTGAAAAATATGGACCTGAGTTTTGTTAACTTACGTTTACGGTGTTTCGTTTTATTTTTCAGACATTCTTTGAAACTTTTAAACAATGTATAAGCAAGTATACTAAAACCAAGGATAATTACAAATAAACTTAGTTTAAAGAAATAAACATGCCCGTATGTGACATTTAAAACTCAAACGAACAGAAGACCAGACAAACATTTGTTCATCGATTATATTAATAACACAAAATAAACTTTGATTGAGGACCATTTTATGATTCTACCAAAGTGTTGATTTTACCCTCAGGGGCCAATTTACACCTCTATCTAACGTAACGTACGAATACACGTCACGTTTACGTTATTTGTGCAATATAATTTTAATTCAAATATTTTTGAAACTTGTAAGCCTTCGTTTTGAGTTTAGATTCTAAGGACTTCTGACATGAGGTTACATGAAATGGGTTTTTTAAGAGTAATTTTAACGGCACGGGAGCTGGATTTGATATAATTTTGTATTTTATTTTAATCAGTATACTTTTGGCTCCAGGCAAGGGCGAAAGTGGTTGAGGATTTGCCTTATTTATTAAAATAGAACTCAACTTAAACATGAGTCAAACAAACTTAGATGGATAAGACATTTTAAGTGTCTAAATATTAATGCGTTAAGTAAAACATTTGTTTTAAACAAAATATAATTGGACCTGTTGGTCTAGTGGTAAGTGAAAATGATTGCTGGTGGTGGTGACCTCAGACCTCACATGGCCGTCTGATTCCAAACTGGGCAGAGCCTATACTATGGTAACCAGACTACTGATAAACATACTCATATATTTTTAAATACATACATATTATAGATAAATTACACCCAGACACAGAACAAATGACCGTGCTCATCAAACAATATTTGTCATGGGTGGGAATCGAACCTGCTTAGCAGTCAGGGGCACTGACCACTAGACCAACAGACTTTCTTTCGCGAGGCGATGTCTAGTCTTTAGGTCTATGACGCTACACACCCTGCTGTCTTTAAAAAAAATTAGCAACTACTAAATATTAACACCAGTCATGACCCAGATACTATTGATCAGATAATACCATTCATTCCTCAACTATTTACGAAATAACCTCAACCAGGTGGTTATTTTGACCTTAAATTACCGAAACAGGGCACAATGCTTGCTCTCATTACAGCTCCTTTCAGACCATACAAAAGCCTTTAAAATCAGGTTGCAGTTTCTTGTAATTTTTCCCCGAGATTTTTGAATGATACAATTGACTTCAAGCCACTTGAACAGGAATGTCAAACCTTACTGACAGCTTTTTATTTAACTTGCAATGTTTGCTTGTTTGTTGTATTCAAACGATTTAGCTGAAATTTTGCATACACGTTTAGTCTTTAGGGTGTAATGTTACTTACGGTTGGTAAGACGCAATAAAGCAAACAATCGTTTTCACCGGTATAGTTTTAATATTCGCACTACACACACGACACAAAGATTACAGTTTACTTAGAAGACACAATATATATCTATCTATAAATTTGCTCCATAGTACAGGGTCGTTCATATTACATTAATCAATTATTTCATGGCTACCTAGAAATCTTTCGATGCATTTTAACAAGTGAGTGAGGTTGGTTTCTCTGAAACTTCCCCCAAACAACTACTGAGAATTACTTAGAAGTGGGGCTATAGTATTCAAAACAGCATAGAGGAGTCATATCAGTCAATTGCATGCACCTGCTGTACTGTACCGTACTGTATACCGAGGATTCCAAAGGGCACTACCAAACTTCAATGTACTCCTCACAAGTGTTTTATAAAGAACAATTATTGATGCTTCTAGGCTTCTCATAGTTGTTTTACTTTGCAATCACTTACTATTAGGAGACCTGATCCTTCCTTTGCTACCTTTACCACAAAAAAATGGTATATAATTGTGGTGTTTAATGCGAAAACCAATGGCAACAGATGGGGCTTTGGCGCGTCCCGAGCGCGTGTCAGGAAAACGGTAAAATAATCGTTCGCGTGTATTTTAACCTCATCACTTCAACTTCGTGTTTCAAATACGCCAATCGTTTTTAATACAGTTGCTTTAGAATCTTTCTATTACACATAAATAAAAGTATTCTAGGAGACAGTACACAATCAAACAGTTAACAAGCCTATCGCAGTAGACTGCTGTGCATATTAATACCCAAAATAATCAAACATACACACAAAAAAACTTTTACTCAAAGAAATCCTTTCTAGTCTTTCTCTTAAGGGTAAAGGAATTCTTGCTGTAGAACGTCCAAAGGCCAGGTGGAAAGACGATTTGCTCAAGATGACTGGAAGTAGCTGGGTGCGAGAAGCCGAGGACAGATGTAAGTGGCTTGCAATCGGAGAGGCCTATGTCCAACTGTGGACTCCGATAGGCTAATGAGAGAAATCTTTTTTGAAGTTGGTCAAAATACGTACAGAAAATTCTTTATAGCCTTTATAAACAAAAGTAGCACACGGCAACAAATCATATTAATAAAATCTGATACATATATAAAATTCTCGTGTCACAATGTTAGTTACCAATATAGTCCTCCGAAACGGCTGGACCGATGATTATGAGATTTTGTGTGCACATCGGGTAGGTCTGAGAATCGGCCAACATCTATTTTTTTTTCAATATTTCCTAGAAGTATATGACAAAACAACGTTTGCCGGGTCAGCTAGTAAAAAATAAAAAAAACAACAATTAAAAATTGTGTTAATTTATAACAGTCCCGTATATGTTGACCTGTCAATCTTGTCATGGTACAGAAGTCTATACATTAACAGTAAAAGTTCAGCAGTCAAAACATAACGTCCAAAACAGTACAATTCGATCACCAGGCGATCTCAATCCATACTAATTTTAAATATTCGAAAGTATATCTGTCTGTCTGTCTGTTCATCACGCTTTAACTGCTGAACTGATTTAAATGAAATTTGATACAGAGATAGTTTGAGTCCTGGGAAAGGACATAGGATAGCTTTTATTCCAGAAATCATCCTTTAAGGGGGTGAAAAGAGGGGTGGACCAAAGAACAAATCAAACATTAAATGTTCATGCACACAAATGTTTGACTTGAGCGAGAATCGAACCCGCGACCTTTGGAATAGCAGTCCGTTACACAAACCACTACGCCAACCGGTCGTCGAGTTTAATATAAATATATCCAAGTCCCAATCGCGAACGAAAAAAGGAACACAACTTCATTACAGAACCAACTACGCATGCAATACAAATCATTCACTCACTTAGAGGCCGTTAGCTTCAATTGTGTATCTGTGGTGACATTCCAGGAAAATTGTAGAGGTTGTGACCAATCATAGCCAGTTTCCCGTAACAACTTAATGTGCAAAGAGAACAAGGGCTCACTGTCAGCTTCGGTACTTAATAGTTTGAAAACTGAGTAATCACAAAGTAACAATCTAATCTAAAGTGGTGACGGTTAAGAATAGTGTGTGTTACCACCCCTATTCATCCCGTGGGTGTCGTAACTAAGGTAGCAAAATAGACAATAGCACTGCAAGGAGAGGACAGCTTGACACAAACCGTACACCAAAACCAAGTAGGCCAAAACCTCCTTTCTAAGAAGAGGCCTATGACCAACAGTGGACTATTAAAGGCTGTTGATGTTTTTTTTAAAGACAACTGCCGCACTGGTACTACATACTGTGTCGCGGGGGACTTTACAAACATACATGAAACGGACACAAAGAACACCCAGACTCAGAACGACAATGTGTGGATCACACAAAGTGTTGTCCCATGTGGAGATCGAACCCACAATACGTAGTGAGAAGCTGCGTGGTGATCTCTTAAACCACTACGCAATCCCTGCAGTCATTCAGATTGATGAAGTAATGTTCAATCAGGTATGATGGTATTTTGTAGGATTTTTTAATATTTAAGCCTAATACTGGTTGGTTAATTGATTGATTAGCGATCCTGACTGCAAAGCCGAAGTTGTGGGTTAGATTCCCACCTAAAACTATTCCTGACATTATGCTGTGTCGGGGTTTAGTTTATCTCATAATAATAATATTTTCGGACATCTGACACACAATGTCATCTAGTTTCAAACTAAACAGAGCTTGTACTATGAAAGTTAGAATGACTGTTAGAATACTTAATAGTTTTTGTTTTTGTAAATACATACATATTATACATAGAAAATACCCAAACACGGAAACAAATATTAGCAGATCATACAAACATACCCGGGAATCGAACCAGAGACCTGAACAGAGCAGTCGCATACGCTTCCACGTTACTAAGTTCTTTTTTTTTATTAAAAAAATAATAATAATAATGATACCTAGATAGATGTTATAACCTTTTGCAGTAGAATAACTTTAGCGACATTTTTTACATGATATGTTTTTGACAGGATTTTTTTCAAATGGCGACCGTCTGTGATCTATAATGGTGGTATATGATAGACCCCGGCTATCTAAACGTTTAAAGCTATAGTTAACCTCCCAAGAAGAAAAAATAATCTATACAATTTTAATAACTGCATCAATAAGCGTCAATCCTAACAGTTTCGTGACGCCGCTCTGTAATTTCGCTAAACTCTATCATTTTGTGTTTATCTGTGTAATTTGGCTGGCTTGGCAAGATGGTGGCGCTTCCGTTTGTCTATTGTTGGACTTCCGGAAGATGATGTTTTGGTGAGATTTTTGTTTTTTATTTGGTAAACGCTATCTATTATAATAATAAACTTTATTTACACACGAATCGTTTTTAAGTTGTACCTACAATACAGGTATAGTGGTAACAATCAATAATACCTAAGGTTTTTTCTACATTGCCTTGATAAAACAGGAGCCGAAAATAAGTTTTAATTAAATTCTTATTTTGACAAATTTTAATGGGTTATTTAGTTAAAAATCTTCTGAATTCAAAATTTAAAGAAGCCGCTTAGGAGTCGCCTTCCAAAAAAGTATTATTTTTAAACAATCATCATAATCATCAAACTTTCTGCCTTTCTCTTGAACGACCAAAATTTCATTTCTAAGTAGAGGCCTATGTCCAGCAGTGGACTATTAAAGGCTGTTGATGATTAATTTATAGAAATCGCATACAAAAAACTAAATTGATTGAGTCAATTAATAAAATTTTATATAAATAACATGACATGTCTGACCAATTGAATGATTGCTTACGTTTAATATATTATGTTATTGTTACAACATTATGCTAATTTAATTAATCAATTATTTTGTTCCCCAGGCCACACACTGAGATTGCGTTTTTGTGAAATTAACTTGTTCTAGATTTCGGTGAAGACTTCCGAACATGGTAGCAATTTGTTTCTACCGGTTTAATAAAAACTTATATCTAATTTATATATACACACTAGCTGCGCCCCGCGGTGTTACCCCGGATTAGCAGTATTTCAATTCTCTGCTCATGATTTTTTCTGATAAAAAATTAGCCTATGTGTTAATCCAGACAACTCTAGACCTTCATACCAAATTTTATCAAAATTGATTCAGACATTTGAACTGGTTTCTGAGAGGGGATGATGGGTTAGTGGTAACCGAGTAGGTTAACACATTACGAAGTTAAGCAATCCTAGCAAGGTCAGTGTATGGATGGGTGACCACGTGCCTCCGAGAGCATGTTAAGCCGTCGGTCCCAGTTGTCACACGAACATGTGGCTAGTTCTAGGGTAGTTGGAGCCTTAAAAAGTTCGACAACAGTCTTTCTACATCATCATCATCAACAGCCTTTAATAGTCCACTGCTGGACATAAGCCTCTCCTTAGAAAGGAGGTTTTGGTCTTTCTACAGAACTTCGAAATCGCCTAGTACTTGGGTATAAATCGAAATTCGGCCGTATTGTAGTAGACTTAAGAGCTACCTACCCTCATTCATCCCGTGGGTGTCGTAAGAGTCGACTAAGGAAGCAAACTACTCAGGATAACAGCAGTGCAAGGAGAAGGAAATCTTGAAACAAACCCTATACGGACTCGACTGGCCAGCGTGGAAATCTCCTTCTAAGGAGAGGCCCATGTCCAGGAGTGGACTATTGGAGGCAACTGTTGATGATGATGAATACCTCATTTCTTGGAGTCGGTAAAAGGGAAACGAATTGCTCGCTACACCAATTTCGTTATTTATTAACTTAAATTAGTAGTAACACGATCAAATCGGAAATGAACCCCGGAATCATGGCATCTCCGTTCTAACGGGATCAACCCTTGCAACGGTATCCTTTTACTGTTTGGGGTATTTTTTACCCCCAGTTTTTTTAGACGGGAACTTTTCACAGTCAACTTCATTCGGTGTTCCGTTACTGTTGACCTGATACTTCTGGCTGAGTAAATTTGTAAATTAAGTTGATTTGACTGATTGCTGGTATTTACATGGATGATACCAGATCTTTGCAAGTCCAGAAAATGTGTTTATTTATTTATTTAAAGTTTTTGCATGAGATGAATAATTGCAGTCTACCGTAAGATGGTGTCTACCGTAACACTTCACACATACGCACAAGAAGAGAAAAGAAGAAACGGGGACAATTTATTTTCCTATCCATTTGGAACATTTTTTTTTCAGAAGGAAACAGGTAAAGTTAAGGGAATTTCAATTTTTTTGTGCTTTTGAGAACGTTGATAAAAATAATATGATCACAGCTTAATATAACAAATAGCTAGAAAAAAAAAGAAAGACAATTATTTTCTTAATTTTCAATAATATTCGTAAAACATTGAAAGATATACATAATTTTATTATACAGGGAAGTGCAATTTAAAAAAAAAACATCTTTTTAAGTTTCTTCTGAAAAAAGAGATATTCAAAATTTAAGTCAAGTAAAATATTCTTCTTTCATAACAGAAAGATGTACCATGCCTTTCACAAAGCGATTTTGGATTCATTTTCTACCTTAAAATAAAACTACTACGGAAATTAATGTAATAATTTTACAAAACTGTACCACTTAATCTGAAGCAATTTATGTTAATCAAATTATGATTAAACTATTTAGATTAAGTAATCATCTAAACTTTAACAAAACGGGTACAATGTACCACAAAACATTTTTTTTTATAGGTTGGGTTGCGAAATCCGAGAAGCAGTAACGGGTTAATGGTGTGTGAAACGAGGGTTCAGAAAAAAAGCAATGGTCTTGACCTCAAAGCTTGAGAATTTACTTACTTACCCAATTTTTTAATGGAGCTTAAGTTTAATCATAGATTTTTAACTAAAGATTTATTTTTAATTTTTAGTAAGGTAGTATTCGAGATATTTGTAGTAATTAGAGATTGCGAGAACTCTCGAAATTTGATCACATTTCTTTAGATTCTTTAAATATTTGGTTTTATTTAATGACCATATCATCAACATCATCAACAGCCTTTACTAGTCCACTGCTGGACATAGGTATCTCCTTAAAAAGGAGGTTTTGGATGTATAGGGTTTGTGTCAAGTTTTCCTTCTCTCTGCAGTGCTGTTGTCCTGCGTAGTTAGCTCCTTTAGTCGGCTCTTACGACACCCACAGGATGAATAGGGGTGGTGACACTCTGTATTCTTAATCCGTCACCGCACGGACAGACGAACTATATCGTGGTCATTAAATAAAACAGGAATAATAATATAAAATATTATTAAGTTATTATTGTAATGATAACTTAATACAACTCAAACAAGCCTGTTCAAATCCAAACCACCCCATGCTGTTTGTCCGTAACGTAAATTTGCAAAGAAGTGAATGTGTTTGCTGACAAACTCTCCACTTATAAGAAAGTTGTTTTGAGATTGTTGAAGCCTTTAGAAATATCCATTAATCTTATTTAACATTTAATTTTACAAGCATGAATTACCTTTTAATTGTTTATTTTATTTGTGTTCATTCGTTTTGTTCACTCGTGTTATTACTGGTGCATGTTGTGACTCCTTAAAATGCTGTATATTTAAGTTAGTTTTGGTAACTTTATTATTCATTATCAACAGCCTTTACTAGTCCACTGCTGGACATAGGCCTCTCCTTAGGAAGGAGGTTTTGGCCTACTATACCACGCTGGCCAGACGGGTTGGTATAGGGTTTGTTTCAAGTTTTCCTTCTCTCTGCAGTGCTGTTGTCCTGCGTAGTTTGCTTCCTTAGTCGCCTCTTACGACACCCACGGGATGAATAGGGGTGGTGACACTCTGTATTCTTAATCCGTCACCACAAGGACGATTATATTTATTATTAATTATGTAATTTATTATTTCCTATGCATTATTATTATTTCGTGTAACAGCAACTGGTTATAAAAAAATATAAAATATGCAAAGCCCGTGCAATGGGCACCACACTACTGATATACATTTTTTTTATTTATCATTACCATAATAGATAAATTACACCCAGACAGAACAAAAAATGATCATGATTATCACACATTTGTCCTATCCGGGAATTTAACCCACGACCTTTGGTAGACCAACAGGGCAGTTGATCAAAATTTTCAACATTAACGGTTTATGATTATAAACTAGTATTTTACACTGTCTGGTATTTATTATCAATTACGCTTGTCATTTAAACATTAACATCATCACCATCAATAGCCTTTAATAGGCCACTGCTGGACATAAACCTAGAAAAGGACAAAAGATACCTTTAATCTATACTAATATTATAAAGCTGCTTTGCTTGAACGCGCTAATCTCGGGAACTACTGGTCAACAAAAATTACAAAAATTATTTCAGTGTTTGATAACCCATTTATCGCTATATATCATCACGCTAAGACCAATAGGAGTGGAGCACCAATGAAGAATGTTTCAAAATTGTTTTTTTTCCCTTTTGAGAGCTTTCGCTGGGTGCGCTGCGCAGACGGAAATAGATTCTTAACGTACGTATTATTTAAAAATATTCACCTTCTACGTAAACGAAATCACGGGTTAAAGTTAGCGTAAGCCAAAAGTAACAATTCCACGCGGACGAAGTCGCGGGCAGAAGCTAGTTTAAGAAAAAAACCCGAGAATTAAAAAAAATATGATTCGCTGACAAAAGTTACTGTATTCCTTGTGTAGTTTTAGGATATACTATAGTTAAACCGCCGTAAGCTTGGCCCTCCTGATGATTTGCGGGACGCGGGGCGGGTGATGCGCTCGGCTATACATGACACGATGTACTAACTCGATATCTTCAGATTTATTTGTTTGAGATTTAATCTACACACGATGTTATAAAAATCGAATTTATTTCCATGTATTATAATGTCAGTGTATTGTAAGTTTTTATGATTAATTGTAAAATTTAATACTGTAAAATAATTTTAATAAAATCACCTTATCTTCATCATGTAAATTATAGTCAGATACAATTTAAAAATTAAGAAAAATAATAAATATTCTTTATTAGAACTTTAACAGTAGAACCTCTGTAAGCCGAACTTCAAGTTTTTAAATCTATTTGTGACGCAGAGTCGGCAGATTATCCATATTGCAAAATAATACCGTGTGTAGCAGTTTTAAGAAAAAATAACACGTACAGCCATACTTTCACGTCAGTCACTGCCGGCGGACAGCGACGCACTAGCTAATTGGTTGAATGCACCCCCGCCCCGCGTCCCCCAAACCATCAGGAGGGCCAAGCTTACGGCGGTTTAACTATCCATACCTACGCTTTGGGTTATGAGCCTAAGGATTACAGCATTACAGGATTAAAGACGGGCCTGTTGGTCTAGTGGTTAGTGACCCTGACTGCTAAACCGGAGGCCGTGGGTTCGATTCCCACCCAGAACAAATATTTGTGTGATGAACACGATCGTTTGTTCTGTGTCTGGATGTAATTTATATATAATATGTGTGTATTTAGAAATATATAAGTATGTTTATCAGCAGTCTGGTCACCATTGCACAGGTTCCGCCTAGTTTGGAATGAGACAGCCGTGTGTAAGAAAAAAAACTCATTCCCTAGGTCTTCAGACCCTAATATACAGTATGACTGTAAAAGTTGTGTTAGGAAGTGATTTCCCATACAGAGGAGCGAGGTTGTGACAGTGATTGGACCACACCTTCGGTACAGGACGCTTATACATTCATATACGAACTATCTGTTGGTGTGGAGAAGGCATTTTATGTACATGAGCTCAATAGACCCTGTCGTTGCTGTTGATTTTTGTACGGTTCTAGGGTTGAAATGACCAGCAATTTACAAGTTTCTTTTTAGATACACTGATTGCATACATTCTGTAATCTTTATTGTCTAAAATAATACATAAAATAATACACACACACAAAAACATAACATTTTGCTAATTTGATGTAGTTCACCTCTCACCCTTGGAAATCTTTTTTTTGGACATCTGACACACAACGCCATCTAGTTTCAAACTAAGCAGAGCTTGTACTATAAAAGCTAGATTGACTTATAGAATACTTAAATACTTTTTTGTAAATACACACATATTAAACATAGAAAACACCCAAACACCCATACTTATTTGCAGATTATAAAACTTTTGGTCCGACCCGCGAATCGAACCCGAGACCTCAGCACAGTAGTCGCATACGCTACCACTGCACCACCGAGGCAGTCTAGTGTGTGCGTTAACCCCTTTGGGTGCCCTCCCTCCAAAAGCAATAGAGGGGGGGGGGGGGTTGGGGTAGGCTAGTCCTCCGGCAAAGGTAAATACGTCTAATGTATTTTATGGTTATTATATTTTATGGGTATATTTATGGTTCCACTGAGAAGTGAAAACATTATTAGGAAACACACAAGAAAACTATTTATTAGGAAACAACTCTGGTAGCACGGTAGTGCCACTGCACCGCCAAGACGAGCCACTCGAACCGCAAAGGGCGCTACCTAATTACGAGTAGTATTCTCGAAATGTTGCGTCGTTTTTTTTAACCCTCATTACTTGGGTTTGGATTTAAAGGAAAATTACAGGAACACATGAAAATTTAACATTGTGTGTTTTACTAAATTTAGTTATACCACATCCATTACTTCATAGGTGGTGGCTCAAAAGGCCCACCAACACGTCGTTCTTGAATTTCACTCAGTGGGTGCGTTTCGTGAAAACCATATCGCAGATTCGGTTCCCAGTCGCCTTGGTGTCAAGTGGTTACTGGTTACTCCCGTGGTATTTTACCATTTACATTATCACCATTCATTAAAATTTAAATTATAACATTATTGATAATTTTTACACGTGAATTTTGACATGTTTTTAAGATAAACAGCAGTTTAAATATGTGCTGTTTTAGACTAAAATTTATCTATGGGCCTAATTTCATTCAGATTCGTTATGTTGTTCTGGAGAGTTTTTTTTTTCTCCCGCACTAGGAATAAATCCTGTGTCGCGGTTGACTTTACAAACAAACATGAAACGTACACAAAGTACACCCAGACTCAGAACAACAATTTGTGGATCACACAAAGTGTCGTCCCATGTGGGGTTAGAACCCACAACACTCGGCGCAGTAGAAAGCGGCGTGGCGACCGCTTAAACCACTGCGCCATCCGTGCAGTCACTTCTACAAAAATATCCAAAACCAAGTAAAATGAACAATATTGCCAAAAAAGGAAGATGCTAAATTCCATAAAAAGTTTTGTGTTTCAACATAAGTCTTCTAAGAACAGTAAAATAAGTGGCGGTATTGTAATGATGGGTTCGAACCCCAATATCGTCGCATCGTGAGTACTCCTAACAAGGATACTAGTATTGTGTAACCCATGTTACTAAAAACATAATATATCATAACTAAGGATCATAAAGAAATTTAAAATTGTTTAAAATCATCTCTTATGTAGACTCCAAAGTCATAGATCAACACACACAAGATCAATAATCTCTGTTTTGTCAAATATTTAGCAAAATAAATATATACGTAAAGTATACCCAGACTTTAAGATTCTCGCCAAATAACGCCAAATGAGTTTTTTGATATAAAGAATAACTTTATATCAAAGTTTACACTGCATACAGAAGTCAATAGGTTAACAGACAGTATGAAATTGCAATAGAGCTGCGTCAAACGCTACCAACAATACGAGCCCGGGGGACTAAATAATTAATGATGATTGGCCTTAAATTACCCTCTCGGGACCTCTAGCTATCCCTTTTACACCCACACTAACTCACCCGCCGAACCTTTTCGCGCAAACAGGGAACCTATATAAGCCAAACAGGTAAGCGTCCAAGTTAAACCCCTGCGGGACTCCGAGCCGTAAACACCTGTACTAAAAAATTCGAAATGGCCACCGAAACTTACGGACATCGACTCATCTACGAGAAGGACATGTTTACCTCGGACGTGATGCTTGAATATGCTACCGAGGACTGTTATTTATCCTGGCCGAGGTCCCCTGACTCTGGAAGGTCGAGCTTGGAACCTACACCTTCAATCGACGGCAGCATTAACCAAGATTCTTCGCACATCGCATACAGAGGATTGTCCAGGGATATTTTGGAAGACAGTGCTGAAGATAACGAAGTGCTTGAGTCTGGAAAGCGTCGCGGACGTGCTACGAGTGCTGCTGTTTTAAGAAGAAGGCGCTTAGCAGCTAATGCAAGGGAGCGAAGAAGGATGCAGAATTTGAATAAGGCGTTTGACAGACTTCGTGGTCACCTGCCGTCTTTGGGTGCTGATCGCCAACTTTCTAAGTACGAGACTCTCCAAATGGCCCAGACGTATATTTCTGCACTTTATGAGTTACTCCAGTAAGTAATAAATTTTCGTCGCTACCAGCCAAATTAGTGTATCTACAGGGATATTTATTGTAAATTTAAGTACCATAATACGCGTTACCAGTTAGTATAATCAGCTTTGAGATTTTCGAGTTTAAAACGATAGTGTCAAGTTACTGTATCGTGTTGCATATAAAAATTTACGCTTATAATTTTAGTACTTATAAATTTCTTGTACAGTTTTTTTTTGTTCTTTGCCGAGACACGGAAGTGAAATTAAAGTTTTTTTTAAATTAAAACCAGAAACAATTAATCGTCATTTCGCTCGTTATTTAAAAAAAGTATTTAAGGGAGTGTACTCGTATAAAACCTATACTAATAATGAAATCAAGAAGCATTATGGAAATGTAGCTCAAATTTTACAACGATTTACATTATTTGCTCTACTTGTTACATTTATATGTAACTAAAAAAAACGTTTCATTTAATTTGAAACGGACACTTATTTAAAATAATTAATGTGTGCAAGGTAAGCTTCGTGTAGCACATTTATATGTTAAACAATATGTATGAATTTAGCTTAAGCACATTCTCACCAGTGTAATCCGTCCTACCGATTTAGTTTTAGTTTTTAATTTAGTAGACAAATCATCTTTGCCTGCAAAAGTATTAGAAATTAATTCACTTGTAATGTGCCACTGAAAGTGTAGTATACAAATAAGTGTTAAAAGTAACGTTGAAAAAATTACTTACATTTACTTTTAAATTTAAAAAAATTAATTACTAACGCATTAAAGTGATACGCCTTTTATCATTATTTTTTATTACGATATTTGGAATATTTTTTAACGAAACCTACATTGTAATTTAATATTCAATTAATAACAATAAAGTTACCAATGTTACTTGAACCAATCGATCGAAAAAGATAAAAAAAAATGTAAAATTTTTGTATTAATTAATTGTGTATTGTATGTATTTTTTTCAATGATACTTTTTAAATATATCTTGTAACAATACAAGTGCTAGTATTATGTTGTTAAAACTAGTGTGTAGACTGTTTATGTATTTTTAAGGTAGAATTAAAATGTTTTTTTTTCATTTGTAAATATACAAATTATGTTTGAATTTTTGTGTTTCTTTCTCTTTTACCCTGAAAGCAAAAAAGTTAGTTTTGACAGGAACACGGGTAAGGTAGATTTCTACTTAATTTAATTAAGGTAACACACTACTTTGTAATATTGTACATCGTGTTTTGTCGCTGATTAATTTATTTTTAAAGACATACAGATTCAAGTTTTACTATGAAATGAACTATCACATCATCACATCAACAGCCTATAATAGTCCACTGCTGGACATAGGCCTCTCCTTAGAAAGGAGGTTTTGGCCTGCTATACCACGCTGGCCAGACGGGTTGGTATAGGGTTTGTATCAAGTTTTCCTTCTCTTTACAGTGCCGTTGTCTTGTGTAGTTTTCTCCCTTAGTCGGCTCTTACGACACCCACGGGATGAATAGGGGTGGTGACACTCTGTATTCTTAATCCGTCACCACACGGACTATGAACTAAATGAACTAAATGAACTAAATGAAAGAATTTCTAAGAACACTACATTCAAAACACAAAGTGAAAAATAGCTTCTCTATGCATCTCCTGTCAACACCCTCGTTGCTAAGTCAGATCTGTTCCACTTGTGAAAATAAATCATATAAGTCCAACATTGAACGGTTTACCTTACAGTTAGCGAATAGAAGAAATGCAGAAAGCTGAAACATTTACATTATGTTAATATTTTTCCGCGTGGTGACGGATTAAGAATAGGTACGGAATGTCACCACCCCTATTCATCTCGTGGGTGTCGTAAGAGCCGACTAAGGGAATAAGCTACGCGGGAAACCAGCACTGCAAAGAGAAGGAAAACTTGAAACAAAGCCAGCGTGGTATAGTAGGCCAAAACCTCCTTCCTAAGGAGAGGCCTATGTCCAGCAGTGGACAAATTAAGGCTGTTGATGATGATGTTGATGAATATTTGCACTTTATATTTATATTGAAAATACAAAAAAACATGAAAAGGTACCATAAGATTTACCAAATAGAATCTGTATGAAGCGTAGCGGCTGACGCCAAAGCCATAGGTCGCTTCGCCCTTTTATCTGAAAGTTCAAAACCATAAACTTCAATAAACATGATTTAGTATCCACCACAATTTTATTCTAATGTATTCCTCTTTTCAAACACAAATCGTTTTTATCTTTTAAAGGGATTACCTAACATTTAAAAAAGCTATTTACATAATAATAATAATGATAGGTTCGCATTGACTAGCGTCACAGTTTAGATTTAAAGGATATAATATAAAAATATTTTGGGCACCTTACACGCAACGCCATCTAGTTTCAAACTAAGCAGAGCTTGTACTATGAAAGCTAGATTGACTGATAGAATACTTATATACTTTTTTTTGTAAATACATATATATTAAACATAGAAAACACCCAAACTTCGAAATAAATATTTGCAGATTATACAAACAATACGTGATGATTTAAAATTTTCATTATGAATGAAAATAAAATGCGCCCTTTGTACATATATACATATGCATATATACATGCGGCTTGGATATACCTATGTATTATATTACTATATTTACATAATAATTGGTATCGGTACTGGTTGTGGGCTCCGGTTTCCGCATTTAGATTCAAGAATGGTCCTTTATGCGTAGAGGAACGGTTGTCTAGGTGAGCCAACCCAGCTCCGTCCAGAAGGGCAGAAGTCTCCTGGGGTGTTCACATGCTTCTAGAAGGTATACTTTTACATAATAAGTATAATATACCAAATTTGCTAAGAATACTATCCATTTATTCGTGTTCCGTACACAAACCGTAAGTCCTTTAATACGAGCTACCTATGCTTAATTCGTGGCTATTGCAATTTGTATTCCCATATATGACGTTCATCAACAGCCCTTCACAGTCCACTGCTGGATATAGGCTTCTCCTTAGAAAGTTTTGGCCTGCTATACCACGCTGGCTAGACGGGTTGGTATAGGGTTTGTTTCAAGTTTTCCTTCTTTTTATGTTGTCTCCATATATGACAAGAATTACCATTTTACATCAAAACTTTTTACACTGAAATGTTATGTTTTATCATCAAAAAAGCATTTAGAAAGTAACTATCCTAATAACTGTCTAATCTCATAAAACTTCATTATTTTGTAGAGTTTTATAAAATTCTATCTTATAGCATTCTCCCTGACCCGTTCATTTCATCAGTCATTATTATAAATTTACTTTTTTTTAAACAGTTGAAAAGTTTTTAAATCTTGTCATTGTTGTATCGTGTCTTAGTCTTAAACTAGCTGGGAATTTGAATAGCCCTGCCTTAGTGAGTTCGATTCCCGGACCAGGCAAAACTTTATAGGGTTTTTTCTGGGAGAAAAAAGTCTAAGTTACTCCTTATATAGACAACTATTTAGTAGTAAAATATTATCAAAATCGGTCCACCCGTTTTAAAGATTACCCGAAACAAACAGACAGATACAGACAGATAGAGAGACAAAAAATATTTAAACTGGTTTTTAGGCATAGGTATCGTGCAAATAACCGTGTAAGCATGAAAAAAACCTATTATTTTGACATTACAAACAGACACTTTAATTTTATTTATTTGTATAAATTGGGTTGTTTTTCAAATTACAAATTTATTAACTGTCAAATTCATCAAAACATTACCTACCACCCAGAAATCCACTCTGCCCTTTTAGATCAGCGATGACATCAACTTTTCCTCCCCATCCAAGAAATATCAAGGGTGGCATCCCCAGAGTGACAGGACAATCAGTCAAGACTCAGGGGTATGCAAATTGAGCAGATGTTTCTAGAACAAAAACGTATTTTACTGATAAAATACTTGTTAACCAAACGATTTTCTACTTTATGTCTTTTCCATAAGATTGATTAATGTTTTTAAGTTAATGTAGGTTTATAGCTGGCCCGTGTCCGGTAGTTGATATTGTTATTGAACAGAAATAGGGCAGTTTTGTCAGTACTAGATATATATCTGTGTGTCTACGAAAGAAAGCGTTTGATGGTATCTTTTATGATTAAAGTAAATTACAGTAAGGTGCAATTGTATTGTAGGACTGCATTGGCGGATATACGAGAAATACACATACATACATATGTACATTCGTACGTTTATTAGATTTTTTTTTTTTTTTACACACAACGCCATCTAGTCCCATACTAAGCAGAGCTTGTACTATGGGTACTAGACAACTGATATAAATACATATATACTTTTTTTTTGTAAATACATACATATTATACATAGAAACACCCACACCAAATCAAACATCAAATGTTCATGCACACAAATGTTTGACTTGAGCGGGAATCGAACCCGCGACCTTTGGAATAGCAGTCCGTTACACAAACCACTACGCCATCCAGTCGTCAAATTTAATAGTATATAAAGTTAGACATAGTTAATAAACTTGTAAGAAGTATCTATATTAAGCATAGTAAATAAGTAGAAATAATGTAAATAAAAAAGTTTCACTGTTGCATCTTATTACCCTTTTTTCCTGTGCTGAAATCCTCTCGGATACCACCTACCGGGGGCTATGTCGGACTCGAACCGACTAAAAACCGCACGAAGTCTCGGGTACCAGTAGCCAGGGAACCAGGTGTACCCTAGAAAGGAAATCCCTGGTACCCCGACGTACCTCGGGGCATCTACGGCGGGTAGATGACCCCCTCCTGTGTGGGAACCCCTATGTTCCCTTGGTGCTCCCAAAAGGGCACGCGCGCTACGCAGCGCGTCTCGCCGCCAGCATCTTATTACCCTGGACTAAGTAAATGAAAGATAAACATTAGTAGAATCGCAGGAATCCCACCTGGACGGTATGAAAGGCAGTGTGAAATAAAGATCAAGTATGAAGAATGAAAGTAAGTAGGAAATGAGAGAACTAGAATGAATGGACAGAGTAGAGAATAGGCTCCAAAGAACATTGGAGGTGCTAGACAGCAGTAACACCCTGCGATAGCGGGTGCCTTCAATAAAAAAAAAATACATACATTCAACTCTTCTTTATGGCCCTGTTGCCTTAGTGGTTAATAGTCCTATCTGCTAAGCAGAAGGTTGGCACGATTCTCACTCAGGACAAATAATTATGTGATGAGCACGCTCATTTATTCTGTGTCTGGGTGTAATTTATCTGTAGTATATATGTATTTAGTAATGTTTATTAGCAGTCTGATTATTTGCATAGTTTGGGATAAGACAGCCGTGTGTGAGTTGTTATTATTGTTATTATTATACACCCATCCTCACAAACCTTCGAGTTTATAATATTAATGGGATAATAGACAATAGAATTTTCCATCTGTTCGCGAACGATTGTCGAGGACATGGCTTGAGGTGGTTGGTGGTTGGTTGGTTCCATGGTTCCAAGACAGTTTAATTTCTTCCTAGGACTTCCCGAGTGTCATAACTCGGTGTGTTCGTGGGTCACTGCTGTGGGTCCTGGTTTACAGGAGTTACAGTGGGATTAGTCCAAAAAATAGAATAAGTAAAGCATCTATACTTTTTTATGGAAGAGGATTCAGACCAGCAGACGGGTCACCTGATGGAAAGTGACTACCACCCATGAACACCTGCAACTCAGGAGTCACAAGCGCGTTGCTCTCCTTTTAGGAAGGACTACGATGTTTTCTTAAAGGTTTGAAGGTCGTGTCAGTTCGGAAATACCACAGACGATAGATTAGTTGTGCGAGGCAAAAAGTGTCTTGAAAAGCGCACAGTGGTGGAACGCTAATCATTCAGGTGATGGGGATGAAAAGCCGTGTGGAACGATCACGAAAAGTTACGGCCGGTACTAGTCCGAATTATTCCTCGGAGCACTCTCCATGATATATACGATAGAGTGTGAGTGAGTGAAGTTACATCTCTAGGTGCGTAACGCCAAGGGATCGACACGATCGGAGATCTTTGAGCTATAGACGGTTTGAATCGCTCTTCGTTGGATGCGGTCTAGATATGTGTAAATATGTATTATATTCTTAACTATACACTTCGCAGTCACCCTTTTAACCACCGAACCAATGATGCAAAGAAGGCAGATATTAACAGGATGTTTAAAAAAGAGAATTTGATCCAAAAACTATATAATTTCACAAAAAGAGACGCCACAATTTAAATTTAAAAAAAATTAAAAACTATTCCTAATAACACACACGCCGGTGTATAATTAAAAAAAAAGAAAACGTGTGAACGTAATTACGGGTTCCGTCTACTTTTTAACAGATACCCCTGTAAAGTCTTAATTTCGTATGTCATATGTCAAAATTTGACACATTTGACATGCGCAGGAGTGCACCGTCATACGCGATTCTTCGCAACATCGTTGGCGGAGTGATAAGCTATCATTAAGTATGTCATACTTGGTGTTAATTTGATCGATGCTTTTTTGCATGATATGCTAAATATTCTTTGTGAATTAAACGCGGGAAAGATGAAGAATTTCTAAGATCAAAGGCAAGGTGGTGGTTCAACCAGTCTCATTGGCAGTCAATCTGGGACGGCCTAAGTTTAATTGTGATGATGATGAAGAGTTCAATCTTTATGTACATTAAAAGGTGGGTATTTCTATATAGAAGCAAACGTTGCTCATTGACAAAGAACCTGAAGACGGTAAACCTCCCTCTCTACCTCCTTTCTCTATCGAAAAAAAGAAGATGTTTCGCGGCACACTACTACTGCCTTTTTAGAAGAAAACTTTATTAACACATTTACTGTCATAGTGAGTTTGTTTGTTACGCTTTCACGCCTAAACCACAAAACCGATTTTAAAAATTCTTTCACCGATGGAAAGCTACATTATCAGCGAGTAACTTAGGCAATTCTTTACCACAATAATCGAGATATACACGGGCGGACATAAAGACTAAGTACGTGAAAAACACTCGTGCTATGTATGATACAACGCTAAGCGTTTCCTTATGTCAACACTTAGATTAGAGAGACTAAAAAAACTTCAAAAAGAATATTTATTGCAACATACTTACAATGAATAAAAAAAAAAAAATGTTCAATACTAAAAAGACTTCAATATCAAATGCATCCATTGGCCCTCTTCACGCGTATATTCTCAGACTTAAAAAAAGACAATAAGACTCTTTGATCTTTACTCTTTACAAAAAAAAAAGAATAAATCCTTCCCTATTTGACAGTACGCGCATGCGCGTCACGTTCTATGAATCCGAGATACCTCATTGGGTAGTCACTGGCCAATAAGATCTCAGCGCGTAAACCACGTTCTAAATTCAATTGACAATGTACATAGATTAAGTGGTTGTATTCTTTGCTTTTCATAAATGTGCTTTGTGCCTACTTTTTCTCTTCAAAGATTTTATTGGTATGTTGTAACTAAAATGTAAAATTTGCTTAGGTTTGATTATAGGAATAAAATACCCAAATATGTTGACACCCAATTATGTAATGTAATAGCTGTGATACTTGCGGTAACTGTTTAAACAACTGTGACTGCGGCAAGATTATCAAAAGTCAGACAATTCAAAAATATATAGTATCTATTTCGTTAATTCCTGTATTAATACTTAGTTATAAATCATGGGATGCGAAACTTAAAAATAATAACTGAACACATGTCACACACGGCAGTCTGATCCAAAACTAGGCAGGGCCTGTACTGTCTATGGTAACAAGACTGCTGAAAAACATACCTATTTCTTTCTAATTACATACATATTATTTACATTTCCGTGTAACGCATTAAGAATACGCAGTGTCGCCCTATTCATCCCGTGGGTGTCGTAAGAGGCGACTAAGGCAGTTAACTACGCAGGACAACAGCACTGCAAAGAGAAGCAAAGCTTGACACAAACCTATGTATACTATATAACCCTTGAAGGTATAGTGGAACAAAACTTCCTTTTTAATAAGAAGCGTAGGTCTAGCAGTGGACTATTAAAGGCTATTGATGTGATGATGACGTGATGATGACGTGACATACGAGTACATATTAGACATAAATTACAGCCAAACACACAACAAATGATCGTGCTTATCATACAATTACTTGTCTAGTGTGAGAATCGAACCCACGACCTCCTGTTTAGCAGTCAGGGTCAGTAATCACTAAACCAACATACCCGTCAACTTGAAGTTAAAAGTTGAGATATAGACAATAGAAGCATTTGGCGTTTTTAACTAATTATAGCAAGCTTAACATTTTTGTTTTATGTCTGTTACTTCATTAAAAATCAATTCCGCTTACCGAATCTATTCTAATAATTCATTCTTAATTAAGAGGTTTTACCTTTTAAATCATCTTAATTTACTTTACCTTATTCGGTTAACGAAATATTAGCCTTTTTAGTAAAAAAAGCTTCCTATTTTTTAGTTTATCCTGTATTGATGTTTGAAACCACGCCTTTCTTCCGTTAGGTGGATTAATTCTAACAACTTCATCATATATCATTTGGGCTACCGAATGGGGACTTAAACAATCTTAGTTATTTTTAATCTATTGGCACTGTTTTTTTATTAAAAATATTAGGTCCTTACATATGAAATTAGCGTTTTGTCGTACTGACTACTTTGATCTGAAATATCTCCTCTTTGGTTAAGAATTCCAAATTGAAATTTATAAATTGATTTAGCTGGTACATTTGAGTTTTAAAAACAGTCATTCACTTGTTTTTTTTTTCTAAACTAAAAAAAAAAATTCTAAACTAATGAGGGTTGCTTTCAGTAGACCGAAATCAGATATCATAATAATACACCACGTATTGTTAAGCTTAAATGACTACACTAAATAGTAAACTACACACTAAATATAAGAGAAAACAATTGAAACCTTGGAAAACCTCCGTTAACGGTAATCCTGAATTAATTTAAGATTTAGAAAAACATAGCTTCGATTCTATTTATTTCGATTGTTTTTGATTATAAAAACTGATATTACCAATGCAAAAATAACTGTTAGAACAACAAGGATAGAAAAATAACTTCAAAACTATATTATCAACGAAACCGAGGGCAAAACTAGTATAATAATATATTCATAGCTATTCCAAAGACCAAGCTATTCAAAGAAGCACCATTTATTTTACGAGTGTTAGCAACAATACTAATTGCAATTTTTCACTTGCATTTAAAAAGAACGCCGGACAGCGTAATTGCAACACATCCTGTCCGTTTGTCCGTCTTTAGGATACAAGATTGAGTTCAATTTTCTTATCAGTTGTAATTGTTACAAATCGATGGAGGTGCCCTTCGATTTAATTTGGAGCTGTTAATTCTTTAGTAACACAGAAAATATATATAAGCGAAGTCGTGCATTTCAATAAGTCAATTGGTCTGACGGTCGAATTTCAACCGTCTTGACAGTATTACTCGAACTATCATTGTATTGACTTCTTTACCATTACAGGTCAAAATATACTGGCATTATTGTTTAGAATTGAGATCTTGAGTTTTCAAAATATGATGGGCGTCTGTGCGTCATATTTTTTTATGTATTGTTATTATATTTTAGACATTTATATGAAGTATTTTCATATTTCTTTCTTTTCTTTTCTTTAAAAAGACAACTGCCGCACTAGGAATATATCCTGGACTTAACAAACACACATAAAACGGATACAACGAACACCCAGACTTAGGACAACAATTTGTTGACCACACAACGTGTTGTTCCATGTGGGGATCGAATCTACAACACTCAATGTAGTAGAATACGGGGCGTGGCGATCGATTAAAATACTACACCATTCGTGCAGTCTTTAAAAAGTCAATTTTCGCACTAGGATTATGTCTTGGACTTTACAAACACACATGAAATGGATAGAAGGAAAACCTAGACCCAGAACAACACAAAGTGTTGTTCCATGTGGGGATCGAACCTGCTACATTCATGGCATCCGTGCACTTACATCGTTGTGCAGTTTTGAGTCGCATTACGTTACACTGACAAAACCTTATACCAACCCGTCTGACTAGCATGGTATGGTAGGCCAAGACCTTCTTTCTAACGAAAGGCCTATATCCAGCTGTGGATTTGTAGAGGCTGTTGATAATGATGCCTAATAGCAAAATTTAATAATATGGCATATACACACTGGCATAATATGGCCACAAGGGCATAACACAGGCCATTCTAGACCCAAACAGACAAATACAGACCTATTCTTAAGACTTGGAGAAAACTTGATCTCATGACTTTTAGATATCTTCGTCGCTATTTAAATAAACTGAGGATCAAGTTAGTAATGAGGTAACCTGTGTACATAATAATATCAGACGTGCTAAAAAAATAAAAAGAACAGGTCGTATGTAGAATACACGAAAAAACATTATTTTTCTGTTAAAAAAATATTTTTTCAAAACTTTCAAAATTTATCTGAAAATGGCTAGAAGTAGCTGAATACGTCAAATAAATACGAGAACGTATTTTAATCCATCGTGAAATGAAATGTATTTAGTTATAACACTTTTTGCGAACCAAAAAACCACGTATATAATTAATGCTTCAGTAATTATGAACCTAGTCACTAAGTTGTAATTTAGTGATAATTAACACATTTATACGTCATGAGTTTTAAGATATTATTATTAAGGGTCGTTGAATATTTTAATTTTTATAAGGGTTGCTGGTTTTATTTTTTGTTACAAGTCTTTAATGCTGACGTCGCAAAAAATGATTTTTTTTATATTTAAAAACTCCAAGAAACTGAACTTTTGGATGTAGCTTCTGTAGCATAATTTTTGAAAGTAATAGTACATTAAACTGCGAGAACTGTGGAAGAGAGATTTTCTTAATCACTAAGGCATTTTGATAGAGTAGCGATAAAGAGAGCAAGTAATAGAGTCACAAGGTAATTATAGTATTTATGTTCTGAAACAACAAAAATATACTATTTTAATATTTGAGTTACGTAGGAACCTCTTTTCTAGGCAGATGTATAGGTCCAGCAGTGGAACTATTAAAGGCTGTTGATGTGATACGGTGAGAAATTTATGGAACATCCTACATATTTATGGCACGTCCCAAAAGAAGATTGCTATTTTTTTAAATGTCAGCAAACTTGAAGAATTTAAAAAGTGAGCAATAGTATTATTTCAAATTAACAAAGCTAAATCGCTGAAAAATTTTTTAGCTACATAAAATCTCTTGTAATCTGATTACTATCGTATATCCATAAAAAATTAACTTTAAAATTTCTCAGAATTCTGTCATTTTCCAGGCAAAGTTTTTATATATTTAATTTTTATTTACATACTTAGATTTATAGAAATTACTTTAGTCGTAATATCATCGGTTTGAAGGTTTATTCATACACAAGGGGATCTCTATAAAAGACAAGCCAATCAATATGTTTACAAATATTAATTATTATTATGACTTTTTACACCTGTCAACAACAGGCCTACAAATTACAACAACATTTATCGATGTATTGATCACTAAAGTTTTGCCTACAGTAATTTATTGCATATAAAACTAGCGTAAAGATTATCTGGATACGAATCTCTATAGTAAAACAAACAATAAAATAAAGAAAGAGAAAGCGCCGTACACGTAAATGAGAGGTGAATATATCTTCTTCCGGTGGCGTCGGCGCAGGTGACACAAAATTTATTCCGAATTTGAAAATCGAAATATATTTTATATGGGATACAAACGGCTTTTTAAATATGGACATCCTTTATTCTGCGGCAACGCCTGACATTTTTATATTTGTCGTCGATTTTATAAGAAGGTATTTGATTTATGTTAAAATAATGGTCGTACACTGCGGTTGCGGGTACTGCCAAAGGTTTTTTAGACGCAGACACGATGCATAAAGCATCCTATTTTTAAGGTTAAGATCGCAATCATCGTGAGTTATGGAATGGTTTGAGGTTTGGCAAGGACCTTGTCACAACAGTAGCAACGAATTTGACAAGTAGGCATTCTTGATAATGTTATAGCTAAAATATTAATAAAATTGCTATCATAACCACGTAAGTCATTTTAACGTTTTAATTTAGTTCTTTTTAATGAACTTACTGTTAAGAAATCAACTTACTCAATTGTATAGAACGTTCAAAAACCAGTCGAATTAGTTTGATTATCGAAAGAATGTCTGAGCAATAAGGTCGTCCTATGTATGTACATTATCTTATTTTTTTTATTTTTTTAAAAGACAACTCTCGCATTAGGAATATATCCTGTGTCACGGGGCACTTTACAAACTTACATGAAACGGATACAGAGAACACCCAGACTCAGACCAAAAATTTGTGGATCACACAAAGTGTCGTCTCATGTGGGGATCGGACCCACAACACTCAGCGTAGTAGTGGGCGGCGTGGCGACCGCTTAAACCACTACGCCATCCTTGCAGTCATATCTGCCTGTCTGATACAGTACATTATTAGTATGTGTAAGTACTTTTACAGTAACAATGATAAAAGATAAAAACTATCTACATATCTGTCTATTTTTAAACTGTAAATATTTGTAGCAATAAGGTTCACTTTCTCTTGTAAGGAATCTTGCAAATGCGGCATGATAAATGTTTTAATACTGGTTTTACAAATTCTTGTAATCTTCTATATTAAGTGGACTATATAACTGAGTTGGTGCGTAAGGTACTGCTTGCGACTGGTACAAACAAAAAATTATCAGCATCCACAGCCTTTAACTCTTAAAACACATTATTGCTTTTAGAACCTTTAAAAATGAACTTTATGATTATTAAAAAAGTATAAACCTTTGGCGTTAAAATAAGGCACAATAATTTCCACAGCGTTATCAAAGCAAAGACTTGTCCCATCTGCATTTGAATAATATTCTATAATCTACTCAGAAATCGTTTGAGTTATCGTGGGACAGCTTCAAATTTAATGTTAAATCTCGTAAATTTAAACTAAGATATAGATATGAAATTATCAATATTCTGTATAAGACAGATATATTTATCGTTTTGTCAACTCACCACTGATTTGTCGATCCGTTTTTATGTCATATCTTTCTATTTATCTATGGTGTGAATGTAAGCTTGTTTTGTCACGGTTTAACGCCCTAATTATAAAATTATCAGGCAATTTTGCGAATGTTTTTTAGAGACACAGGAAATGACAAGGTGTTTTCATCCGAAAACAAGTTAATTATAGAAAAAAAAACAAATCAAAAAACCGATTGCATAAAAACGAGAAGATGTGAAATAAACTCACACTAGGTCCTTAGAGACTAATGAATAACGACAAGTGAGGAAAACCTTCTATGAAACTGTGACTGTGAAAATGGTTTTCATTTAAAAAGTGTCATATTTATTTTATTTATTTATTTATTTAACTATAATAATGCACTAGTTGTACAAAGGCGGACTTAATGCCCAAGGCATTCTCTGGTAATGTATAAAAATGAAGCTGTAGGTGCAAGAGAAAACAGAGAATTTGACTTGTTTATATTAAACTTATTAATGTAGGATAAATCTAACTTACATATATACACTACTACTATAAATACTATAAATAATATACTATATTCATAACTACATATATACATAGAGGTCTCAATAATACACATACATCATATTTCGATTCTACCAAAAAAAAAACTTGACAAAATCTATGTATCGTACATACACACATTTTACAACTCCTTAAACATCCCTGAAGGGATTCCTTCGGGGATGTTTAACACAGTTTGCCGAGTTTGCCGAGATTTTAATTAGCCTTTAGTCCCACTTACGTACGGAGGCAAGCCTGCTGCCGTCATCCGGGCTTATAAAGCCATACTCCCATACTTGTATCCTAAATGTGAAAGTGAGTTTCTTTGTTTGTCACGCTTTCAGTAAATACCATAGGATACCAGTTAGTAAATTTTGGCCAATTTTGCCACGATAACTGACATACACCCGGGCGGAGCCGTGAGCAAAAGCTAGTTTTTAAATAATAATATAAATTTCAAAATCCATAAATATTATAGATAAACTTTATCTTGTCTAAATATTTTATCACTGATAAACACTAAACGTCTGATATATATGTATTCTTATAAATTCAGGTTTTAAGTAATGTCGATTGATCATCAAATACCTAGAAACCATCCGTACTGATGACCCTCAGTTTCTTTCAATTGAGGCCTATTAAAATATTTATCACCTCAATATCTTGAATTCCTATCAATTTAAAAGAATATTCTCCAAATAAAATCTATTTTTTTTTAAAAAGTCGACATAACTCATGAGGCGATGATAGAAATTACATTAAAGCTACATTTTTAATACTAAATTAACATATTTATATCGTTCATATTAATTTTGTTACGGTTGACAAATTAAAACTACTTAAAATGATATAAAAATTCAACCCCTTTTTAGTGAGAAGCAACTTTTTTTTGACAACAAAATGTCCACCGTCTTTTTTTTTATGTTGCTCTGTGGGGGTCAATATAAAGTAGCCGAAGTCGTTTTTTACGTTATCGATAATGGTATGAGGGTTGAAAGACAATTTTTTCGTTTCTCTATCATCGTTTACAGCCTAATACAAACTTATGCCTGCGGCTTCGCTCACATGTAAGTTTATTCCTATATCTAAGAAACAGTACGTATGTTTTTTCAAGATGAAAGGTCCCATTGTCTTTTGTATACTCCAAGAGAGATGTATGCAAAATTTCGTGATAAATCATTGAGTCATTGAGGCCTGTACAAAACAAACTCACGCTAATATAATCTTCATCTAATTGTGAATTCTGACCTTCAAGTGGTGAAGATTAACTGTATAAGGTGGTCAATACGCTGCCCGGACCTCAACTAAATCGAACATGCGTGAGACAACGAAACCCTCCCCTACCACGATTCAAAAGTTTAAAAATATTTATGTGACCCGGATTGAGTGTATTAGTTTGGATAGTCTTGATGAGCCTGTTGGTCTAGTGGTTAGTGACCCGATTGCTAAGAGGAGGTCGTGGGTTCAATTCCCACCCAGGACAAATATTTGTGGGATGAGCACGATTGTTTGTTCTGTGTCTGGGTGTAATTTATCTATAATATGTATGTATTTAGAAATATATAAGTATGTTTATCAGCAGTCTAGTTATCATTGCACAGGCTCCGCCTAGTTTGGAATCGGACTGCCGTGTGTGAGATGTGTGAGGTTTATTATTATTAGTCTGGTGCCGAGCTGCTAACTGTCAAACTGCTGTGTCAAACCAGTTGGAGTTCTGAAGATCCTTAATATGCGGTTCAGTTTAATAACAATTAGCTTAATCTGTGTGTGTGTGCAGATTTTCGAAAGCCTCACGGTAATCCCTACCTCTTGCATAATTGAAAGATTTCTACGGGAAGCTTTACGTCCTCTACTCTTATATCCGTTAACTACCGTACATAAAATTTACTTCACTACATTTTGCTGAACTCTACGTATGACACAAGCATAACGTATGTTTACATACCTAGTTTAGTTAATTCAAATGTGTTTAAAAAAATTATAGTTTAAAAAAAACTAAAAAAACACGCTTTCTATAGAAAACCAAACTAAAAAATATAAAATAAATTTGCAAAAAAGCGTTGGGTTTTTACGTGAAGAAAGGGTGTTTTTTAAAACTATATTTTTTTTTGTTTTTTTTAATTAATGTATTGTCATCGGTCCTCGATATATCTACAAAGTTTGAACGAATTCTGACCGGTTAAAATCAGTCAAAATCACGCCCAAAGGAGTCGGTTACAAACATACAAACAAACATACAAGTGAAGCTAATATAAAGCGTGTAAAAAGATTTTCACAAATACACTCGGTGTATATACATTATATTTTCTAACGCAAAAATAATAAAAAAAACAACCTGTAAGGTTTAGGTACTCGAGAATAAAATCAGATATATGTAAATTGTTCTCACGATATAAATAACATTCAAAATGGCGGTAACCTTTATCCGGAAGTGGCGCAATTTGTCCGAAGCTTACACTGATCGAGACAGCTTCCGGCGTGTCGCTGAAATATACTTACGTTATACCTCTGCCCTGTGATCATATCCGGTCAATGAGGGTTTAATTTAAAATTATTGTGATATTTATCGATTACTAGTGTTTTTAGGGTTCCGTTCCCCAAAAGGTAAAAAAGGAACCCTTATAAGATCACTTTCTTGTCCGTCTGTCCGTGTGTCACCACCGATTTTCTCAGGAACGGATAGAATTAGTAAGTTGAAATTTATACCAAATACTGAAGTCTATGGTCCCTATTAGATGTATAAAAATCAAGGTCCTGAGTCAACACGATAAAAAGATATGGGCAAATTTCGATACCAAAATTTACTTTAATTTTCAACTTTTTCAGCATTTTCTCTTTACTTGTGCTGTAAAACCTTGCTTTTAACCAAAGTTGACAATTCTAGGTCGACCGGAAGTACCCTATAGGTGTAGGTACCCAGCAGGTACTACCATATTGGGTCGAAAACCAATATGGTAGTACCTGTTGACCTAGAATCACGAAATTTGGCAAAAAGAAACGTCTTAAATGGAATGGAATAATTCCAAAAAATAAAAAAGTTAAAAATTAAGATAAATTTTAGTACTTACAAATTTTCGCGAAAATCGACGTAAAATCTTGGTAGGTACGGAACCCTCACCGCACCAGTTCTCACCAGTTTTCTATCTTTTGTTTTTAAAAAGACAACTCCCACACCAGGAATATATTCTGTGTCGTTTGGGATTTTAAAGACGCACTTAAAATGGACATAGACTCAGAACAACAATTTGTGCATTACACAATGTTTTCCTATCTTTGGATCGAACCCACAACTCTCAGTTATTCCTTCTTCTTATATATCTTCGGAACGGATGGACTGATTATCACGGAACATTCACTGATAGATACCTAATGTAAAACACGAGTTATTTAGACTATTTATATTTTAGGAAAACTAAAACTTGTGTTAGGTGTGAGTGGTTCAGTGCAGTATCGTGTGGGGTTCGAACCCGCAATCGTTCGGCAGTCCGATTACGCTACCGGACTTACATATTTCATCAGAGAGAAACCGCAAGTTCTAACACGTCTTAAGACCACCATGGTCTTAAGACGTGTTAGAACTTGCGTGAGTTTAAACATTTCAGATATTATTATCGTGTCCGAACTAAATTGAATAAGTTAATTTTAATATAATTTGCATATAAATTTTATTTGTTAGTTGCCTTAATAGTCGGCATCGAGGCTTTTTGCTTAATTTGATATTAAGGTGAATAATTGGTTTTTACACGAATGCAGCGATGCCCGATGCTTTAGGAATAAAATTTAAATCTCTTAAAGTCCTGTTGGTTAGTGATACTTACAGCTGAGCCGGAGGTCGTGGATTCGAGTCCCTGATTGTGTATGGCATGATAATTTGTTCTGTTTCTTAGTGTAATTTATCTATAACCGGCATAACGTTGTTCTGCCATACAAAAAATACTAAAAACGCGATAAAAAGAGAAGAGTGAAAAATATTTTATGACCCATTCTCATACTTACCAAATTTTATTTTTTATGGAAGAGGGGGCAAACGAGTAGACGAGTCACGTGATGGAAAGTGACAACCGCTACCCATGAACGCCTGCAACTCAGAAATAACAGTTTTAGGAAGGAGCACGCTCTTTTCTTTTTTTTTTTGAAGGTCGTATCGGTCCGGAAATATACAAAAAAAAACCATTAAAATCTACCACAAACACTTAAATATTAGATATGTGTATGTTTAGAAGTACATATATAAGTATGTTTATCAGCAGTCTGGCTACTGTGGTAGGTACAAGTTCTGCCTAGTTTAGAACCAGTGTGGTGTCAGTTTATTGTTATATTTTTATGGTATAAAGGGATATGTAACTCAAGAGACACAGGTTTTTTGAATTGTCATTGTATAGGTACAATGCCTGGTCAACATCTTTACATAATTTAAATAGTATAAAATAAATTCGCTTCATTTGTTGTACGCCAATAGAGATAGTGATTCTAAAGGACGGGTTATATGTATATTGTGGTAAAGGAAATCCAAGAATTTCAAAGATTTGTCTTAAAAAACATTTGCTTTATGAGACAGACCTAATAATATACAGACAGAAATAATATATTTTACTACATTCACACAACGCCATCTAGTCCCAAACTAAGCAGAGCTTGTACTATGGGTACTAGAAAACTGTTTTAAATACATATACCTACACTTTTTTTGTAAATACATACATATTATACATAGAAACACCCAGACCAAAGCAAACATTAAATATTCATGCACAGAAATGTTTGACTTGAGCGGGAATCGAACCCGCGACCTTTGGAATAGCAGTCCGTTACACAAACCACTATGCCATCCGGTCGTCTATGTATGTATGTACTACGGAATTGTATATCTTAAAACGATCTACAAAAAATACTGTTATAGTATATGTCTATCTTCTAAGGATAACCCACCGTAACCATTTTTATCTTTCAAATATTACAAAAAAAAAATGGATTATGTATGAAGCTATGCTAAGCAATTCAATATTATTCCTTATCCAATTAAATACGTTAGGTACGTTGAGCATTAAATTTAGATTAAAATACTTTATAGCATATCATTAAAATGAATATTTTAGAAGATATTAAAGGTTTAAAATGCTGCCGTCTCCGCTTCGGACTATAAATATTACATTTAAATATGTCCTGTGGTATAGTCCTATCATAATCTTGTATATAAAATTCTCGTGGCACAACGCACACGTAGGTCTGAGAATCGGCCAACATCTATTTTTCATGCCCCTAAACGACAAGGGTGACCCTAATTTTTTTTTCAATATTTCCTAGAAATGCATGCAATGGCAAAACAACGTGTGCCGGGTCAGCTAGTCTTATATATAAAATTCTCGTGTCACAATGTTAGTTACTATACTCCTCCGAAACGGCTGGACCGATTTTTATGAAATTTTGTGTGCACATCGGTTAGGTCTGAGAATCGGCCAACATCTATTTTTCATAACCCTAAATGACAAGAGTGACCCACCCCTAAACATTTTTTTCAATGTTTTCTAGAAATAATGTATGTATATGGCAAAACAACGTTTGCCGGGTCAGCTAGTAATAGTATAAATTAATTACTCTACACTGACATTACAATAATTGACAGCACGGATGGCGTAGTGGTTTAAGCGGTCGCCACACCGCTTACTAATACGACACTTTGTGTAATCCACAAATTGTTGTTCTGAGTCTGGGTGTTCTTTGTATCCGTTTTCTGTATGTTTGTAAAGTCCCCCGCGACACAGGATATATTCCTAACGCGGGAGTTGTCTTTTTAAATTAATAGTAATTCCTAGTATTATCTACATTACACCCGTGTACATTATTATATGCTAGACGTCTTTTTAACAAATTTCAAACAAAAGAGGAGGTTCTTAATTCGTTTGTATTATTTTTGTATGTTACCTCAGGAAGTCGTCATTTATGATCCGATTTCGTATAAATGCTGTTTTAAAAAAAACTAAAAGGCACGCTTTGTAATAATGCGTGGTTTGCTAGTTCTCAATTGTTATAGAAATATTTTGTTGACAGTTAAATTAAAGTTATTATATTATAAAATATCTTGAAAAGCACCCCACGCTTTTTACGATTAAATGATTTTTCTTTTTGAATTTATAGAAAATTATTTTCTACTTATTAGCTCGGGTAATCACAAAAGCCTGTTTTTTAGTTTTTTTAAACTTTAATTTATTTTTGCTTTGTTAGTCATGCTGATTATTTTCTCATTAAGTCTAAAAAAGTAACAAGTATATAAGTATGTATATGCTTCAGCACACGCCTCTTGGTACGTAGCTACCGACACTACCGTATTTTTAGGTATAGAAAAAGCCGTTAATCCTGAAGATTTTGGTCAGGATAATTGGCCAAATTTATCAAATTGTTGTATTTTCATTGGTCCTTGATAAGTGTGCGAAGTTTCAATTTAATTCTAAGTTTTGAAGTGGTTCAAAATCACGTTTGAAGATTCCGTTCCATACATACATACCAAGCTAATAAAAGCGTGTTAAAATTATTCTTTCTATTTCTATTCATTAAAATTTTAAGAAAAGAACAACTCTGGATAGAAAATAAGAAATTAAGAATACAGTTTATTACAATTCAGGCTAAGTAGGCCCCCGCCTGTGACCAATCGTGGTATTTTGGCCTCTGTTCGTGGCACGTAGTAAGGGTACGTTCCCTAAATGACAAAAGGTTTGTGTTTTGCGGTGAGCAATTTTGGTATCGCTGATTGCATTAGGTCAGCGAGGCTTCCTCAGGGTCTCTTGGTCTTCCAAGCGCCGCAATTTGACGAGACTCGACAGCCCGTGGTGGGGCGTCGCGGTATCTCAGTCAGGATACAGCAGGCACATTGTGCTCGAAACGATATATGCCTCTCAAGCTTGGGGGCGGCTTGTGCTCTCTCATGGGGAATACTTACAACAGTTTCTCCATGAGAGGCTCAAGAAAACTCGTGAAGCTCAAACGTTAAGAAATCTCGGTCGAGGGAGAGACCCCATGGAAGCCCACGTTAATTGTAATACATTTTGCATATGTACCGAGTAGAACGGCAAATATCGTCAGCGCGATGCAGTAAATTATTTTTGTTACGCTTTTCTTTACTCTCAGATATGTGTTTAGAGGTTCCTGTTTAACTAATTAAATGAGAATTTTATACTGTTTCAATTGTATATAGAATTTAATCATATTTATGTTAATAATGAGATGATATTTAAGTTTTTAAATATTATAAACATTGTGTTACGTTGACCAATAGCAGAGCAGTCCCGGCTGTGATAGCAGTGCACTCGTGACCGCGTAACGTAAGTATAGTAATTTGAACCGAATGTCTGAGTGATAGAGCTGTTTTTTTAGTTCATGTTTCATATAGTTATGTTACACATACAGATAATAAATTGTTAGTAATATCGATATTCACATTTGAATCGGCCTTCATTCAATGATGATTCACTTTTGAGAATTTTAAATTACGAATTTTGATTTCATAACACGGAATTCTAAATTTAAACTTCTTTCAGCTCATGATGACTGCCATATTGCAAAGCGTCATCTATAAAAAGCTTGAACTATAAATTCTAGAACATCTAATATATAAATACCTCATGTCACGTTGTTTGTGGTCGCATTCGAACCGGCTCGACCGCTTTTAATAAAAAAAAATAGGTATTTGGTAAGGATGTAATTAGGTCGTAAACTATTTTTCACTTGTGATTTGATTTCTTTGATATGAAAGACTGCACGGATGGCGTAGTGGTTTAAGCGGACACCTCGCCGCTTCCTACTGCGTTAAGTGTTGTGGGTTCGGTCCCCACATGGGACAACACTTTGTGCGAACCAAAAATAGTTTTTCTGAGTCTGGGTGTATTTTGTGTCCGTTTCATGTATGTTTGTAAAGTTCCGCGACACAGGATTTATTCCTAGTGCGGGATTTGTCTTTAAAAAAGGAACATCAAAACTAATAAAAAGAAAAAAAAAGAACAGTGTTTGTTGGGACAGCTAATAATCGTATATATGTACTACTACATCGTATGTATGTACCACAAAACATGGAATGCGATTTTTTGGGAGCGCGGGATCGCGGTAAAATTACAAGATTGCTTCAACAGCAGTCCGATGTCTATAATGACCTCATAGACGAATGGCAACAACGCTGGGACGAATCATCCAAGGGGCGCTATCTTTACCAATTCTTTCCATCTCTTCACGAACGGTTGTCGAGGACATGGCTTGAGGTGGATCTCTGTGTGCTCAATTTCTTACGGGTCATGGTCACTTTAAGAGCAAGCTTTATTCATTTAAATTAGTCGAGTCACCATTGTGTCAATGCTCAACACCTAACTCTCACTATGAACAGTCTGCTCATCATATCCTCTGGGAATGTAGTCTTTGGTCATAAC
The DNA here is from genome assembly GCA_902825455.1 of Arctia plantaginis. Classification (NCBI taxonomy): domain Eukaryota; kingdom Metazoa; phylum Arthropoda; class Insecta; order Lepidoptera; family Erebidae; genus Arctia; species Arctia plantaginis. The sequence continues at coordinate 1,866,033 of CADEBD010000275.1, read as the reverse complement.
TCGGTGTGTTCGTGGGTCACTGCTGTGGATCCTGGTGTACAGGAGTTACAGTGGTGGGCGTGTGGATGGGATTAGTCCCATTAAAAATATGTACTACTAGTTACATATACTATAGAAAGCTCTAGACGAATGAAAAAAAAAACAAATATTCAAACGACTCGGGAACAGAACTAGCGACTTAGGTATGCAATCGAATGATTTTAGTTACTAATTCTACGGTTGTGTGTCTGCATGTTTGTTCTGCTGAAACGGCTGCACGAATTTGGATCAAACCGTCGGTTAACATATAGATATATTATAGAGTATTTTAAATATTTACAATATTAAAGTATTTTATATATCTACGGATTTGCATGTAATTTTGCCGTTAACAAAGAATCTGGATTATGGAACAGGTCATGAATTTACATATATAGGGATACTAGTCCGAGAACGTAAGTAGTTGAAGCTGCGGGCATATTTTATTAACGGAGAAAACAAAAAAACACTGGAGAGCAATATCTCCGGGTCAGTGAATGTTTACTGCTATGAATTTGCACTACTGCTTTAAGAATACAAAATATTTAAAAAAAAAATGTTTGTTTCATTTGGATCTTTTATTTATTTAGGAGGGTATAGTTCCCGATTCTTCTTCTTCTCAGCCGAAAGACGTGGACTGTTGAACATAGGCCTCCCTCAACAGGTCCTGAGCTGCCCGGATTCAACGGTTTCCAACCTTGTGCTACCTACGCTCCGTCATCCGGTACGGGGTCGGTACGGGTCCATCATCTGCTATTTCCTGCTAGTTCCCGATTGGTCCACTTCATATTTCCAGAAAAAATGCAACCCTCAGTGAGTAGAATATTAAGAACTGATCACACACACATCAACTGCCTTTAATAGTCAACTTCTGAACATAAGCCTCTCCATAGAAAGGTGGTTCTGGAGAAGTGATAAATAAATTATGTTATTACTTTCTTTCAAATTGTTTTCCAATTATCGTTGTTCTCGTGGCCCAACAATGTTTGCGTGGTGTTGCAACCACAAAAACCTTCCCGCTACTAATACGCGTAATATTATAACATTGACGTGTATAATTTATGAATACAATACATTACAGTTCCCCATTTGTTCAGAGAAAGGTCGCCTTTCTTCTCCTGAATGAAAGACTTTTGAATAACACGTTATACATCCGTTATACAAGGATGATACACATACTTAAGCAATTCGTTGGCTACTTTTTACGGAGCGAGTGAGTATCCCCCCTCCCACTCCAACCCCTCCATTTTATAAATCAACGTGTTCATCACACAATTATTAGTCGTAGTAAACCAGCAATCCGACTACATCTAGGTCTGTAGTTGGGATCAAGATCCAGTAGATCAAAAGACCCTTGGACTATCACCGCACCAGGGTGGACCAGTGTTGGCAATAGGATAGATGTTTTGATGGCTGTCAAATCAAATCAGTATCTTTTTTACACGCTTTATATTGGCTTTACTTATATGTTTGTTTGTATGTTTGTAACCGACTCCTTTGGGCGTGATTTTGACTGACTTTAAACGGTCAGAATTCGTTCAAACTTTGTAGATATATCGAGGACCGATGACAATACACTAATTTTAAGAAAAAGCTTGGGGTGCTTTTTACTATTGACAACAGGCACCCAACGCTTTTTTTCAAATTTATTTTCTATTTTTTGGTTTGGTTTTCTAAAGAAAGCCTGTTTTATAGTTTTTTAAAACTATAATTTTTTTTTTTTTTAAACGTCAAAACGCTAGACGCGTTATATTTTTGTATGAAATACTATTTTGTGACGTCATAAGTAGCTATTGTCAAATCATTTATATTGAATGTTGATTTCAAGATATTAATTTAATATAATGATTGATTTGGTAATGGAGGACAATTCAGGCTCTACTTTAAGATGTTACATTTAATGATTCAGGTAATATAATTTATTTTTAAACTTAGGAATCTACCTTATTACACATAAAGTAAGTTATGAGTTAGATTTTTTTTTAAAGATAACTCCCTGTGAAGCCTTGACAAGCAAGCTTTTTTTTAAATCTGTTATTGCAACATTTCTAACATATAAACTTTACTTACGTACACTATAAATACTTAACTTTATTAAGTGATACCGAGATCTTACAGAAAAACGGTACTGCGTTGGTGGTGCAGTGGATAGCGTATGCGACTGCTGTGCTGAGGTCCCGGGGTCGCGGGTCGGAGCAAAAGTTTGTATGACCTGCACAGTTTTATTTCGGAGTTTGGGTGTTCTCTATGTATAATATGAACGTATTAAAAAAAAAAATTTAAGCATTATAAAGCATTCTGTTAGTAATTTTAGTTTTTATAGTACAAGCTCTGCTTAGTTTGAAACTAGATGGCGTTGTGTGTCAATTACCCAAAAAAACCTTGCTTTTACCGAGTTAGTGAAGTTAACGTAGGCCTATACTTCTCCAGCGGCACAAAGACTTTTTTTTTATGGTATCATCATCATCATCATCAACAGCTTATACTAGTCCACTGCTGGACATAGGCCTCTCCTTGGAAAGGAGGTTTTGGCCTACTATACCACGCTGGCCAGAAGGGTTGGTATAGGGTTTGTTTCAAGTTTTCCTTCTCTTTGCAGTGCCGTTGTTCTGCTTAGTTTGCTCCCTTAGTCGGCTCTTACGACACCCACGGGATGAATTGGCGTGGTGACAATTTGTATTCTTAATCCGTCACCACCGTTTTATGGTATTAGGGGGCAAACAAGCAGACGGTACCTACCGGTATTACCTGATGGTAAGCAACTACTGCCGCCCATGGGCACCTGCAACTCAAAAGTCACAAGTGCGTTGCTGCCCTTGGTGTCCCTCCCGCTCGACACGCAGTTGTAACTCTTGAGTTAAAGGCTTTTGAGTTACAGTTTGTCTATGAGCGGCGCTAATCACAACCTATACCATAAAAAAAAATTGAAAATAACTTTACTGAGTATTTCACACTGGTCACACTAAACATATAATATAATACAAAACCTTTTTACCGATGTTACAAATCCCAGTAAATATGAGTTCTCAGTATCGGAACGTTGCCTTTAAGAGAGCTTAATTATCTCAAATTAAATCCCATGAATGAGCTTGTGAGGATGTAATATTTTTAAATAAATATCTCATTCACTGCACAGTAATTGATTGCTACGTACATAAAACGAAGATTTTCAATTATTGGAACAACATAATTGGACACTAAAAGACGGAAAAGATGGACCAAAAATACTAGAAGCGTAGAAGCCAGACACCATTATGCGAAGGCTGAGTGAGTGAATTTGAAGTTATTCCACTCTAAGTAACAACGACAAGTTATAATAAAAAAAAACCGTGTAGTAGTGCAAAAAGTAATGCACAAAAAAGACCGAAACAGCAGAAGGTCTGACACAAAAATGACAAATTTTAAGCTATCAAAAACTTTATAATTGGTTAAAATACCAATTGGTTCCCAATAAATTGGTTAAAATACGAATTTTTGCATACCGTTAAGGCAGACTAAAGAAGACATCTATCTATACTTAATATTATAAAGCTGAAGAGTTTGATTGTTTGTTTGTTTGTTTGTTTGAACGCGCTAATCTCAGGAACTACTGGTCCGATTTGAAAAATTCAGTGTTAGATAGCCCATTTATCGAGGAAGGCTATAGGCTATATATCATCACGCTAAGACCAATAGGAGCGGAGCACCAATGAAGAATGTTTCAAAAACGGCGAAAATTTATTACTATTGAGAGACGCAGACGAAGTTGCGCGGGTCAGCTAGTATATAAATAAAAATATAACACCGTAGTACACCGTTGATCAGAAAAAAAAAATGCATTATAATTATGAATTAATAATCTAATCCAGCTCTGGAATTAATAACTTAATCAGCAATCACATAGTAAAATTGCAAAAAGTTTTTAAATACTAAGAGTTACAAATTAAAAAATTCCGTGACGTACAAGTCCAATATATGTAAACGTAGATTGTCATAGGTAAGTCTATTTAATGAAGATTCCTGTTATACTGGCCAATGAAATAGACCAAAAAATAATGGTTTGTTAATGATTATGTCTTTAGTCAAAACAAATAGACTGGCCTGTTGGTCTAATGGTTAGTGGTTCTGACTGCTAAGCCAGCGGTCGTGGGTTCGATTCCCACCCAGAACAAATATTGTATGATGAACTTGATCATTTGGTTCCGTGTCTGGGTGTAATTTATCTATAATATGTATGTATTTAGAAATATATACGTAACTATGTTTATCAGCAGTCTGGTTACCATAGTACAGGCTTTCCCTAGTTTGGGATCAGACGTGAGCGAGTTGTGTGAAATTATTAATATTATTATTTAATACTATCACAAACCTTCATTAGTGATAATCACGAGGTCAGTTTAATCATCATCATGATAAGCCTATCAAAGTCCACTGCTGGAGATAGGAGTCTCGCATTGCACGCCACTGCTATTGATTTTTGGCTTTTCACATCTGACTCAAAATTTTAATAAAAGATTTTATTGTAATAGTTATAATGACTTTTAAGGTTTAATCGTTAAAATTCGCTAATTGAAGAGAAACGTAATAAATAATACAAAATTTAAAATCCACTTTCACTTAAAAATAACTCGTATAAAAAGTACGTTGAATAAATTCCAGGTTAAGTTGATTATCACAAATCCTAATCTGCCCAGGTGTGGGACTGGGCAGTGGGCATCGGGAACGTGCGACGTGCAGAGTGGAACATCACCTGCGCGTGCGCCCTGCGACACGAGAGCTAGTGATGTATTCAATTTATCATTATTGTTTTAATTTTAAATCTATAAAACAACATTGGTATGTGTGCTTCTTAATAATTTGGGTATAAACCTACATTTATTCATAATTTTATGTTGACAACGTCATTATTGACGAGTGGGTTTATTCTTTTTATCTAAGGAACAGTAGTTTTGGGAAGCGTTTCCCAGTTAAATAATGTACGATTTTAAATTTTCAACAACAATGCTCTGTTATTTTTTTTTAATAAATGCCCAAGTTTTAAGCAGGTTTAATAAATAAATTAATTTCTTTTTTACTTTCAACGTGTTGTGGTGAATTATTCAATAACGAATACCGACTGATATAGTTTTGAGGTGCATTTGTTAGTAGCATTGTGCAAAAAATAGTAAAAGTAATAGTTGTGCTATTACTTTTACTATTGTTTTATCAAAAATTTAGACTCTTAAGACCATTTTACAGTCGGTTTAACGGTAAACCAATATTTTTTCATATTTTTTTCTCGATGCTTTACATAAATATACATTTTTCCGTTTTCTGATGACCGATTTGGTTATATAACCTTTTATATAAAACTGATATATTCTTGAAAACTATCTGTTTTATTAAATTAATTAAGATTGTAAAACGATTTATTGATATTATTATCTCGTAACATATAAAACTTAATAACTAGTGCACCTACTCAGACATTTCCCCACCACCCAAAGGTAGACTCGGAGAAAATGCCTTTGGCATTAAGTCAATGTATCAATAAGTAATAATCATTAAGTATTGTACAATGAATTGTTGTTTGTGCAAAAATAATTAAATAAATAAAATTTAAAAATATTCATATATTGCCCGAACAGATCTTTATTTACTTTAATGTAGACGATAAATTGAAATATTGCTACATCACTATTTCACCCCTCGATTGTAAGGGAAGATACACCATAGTTGCGCGTACGTCGGGGCGCGTGCCACCTTTTTTCTTCATATCGACTTGCTTCACCTTATAACTGACATCACTAAAACGACGCCAGAGGAAAACCAATCTAAATTCTTGAAAAATAAAACATATTTTACGCTGAACATAGAAGAAATAAAACCATCAAAGTAAACTGAATTATATTTTGTGGGAGTTTAGTTTGATTTTTGAATGAGAAAGAAGTTTATAGGGTGCTTTCAAAAAATAAAATAATTGTATCAGGAATACACAGTAATGTTTTGTTAATTTGAATACGACTAGGTGTTTTTTCAACAAAGAGGGGTTAGTGCGCACGCGCCGACAAGAGGTTAATTATTTAGAACTAATTCAGTGTGGAAATGCCGTTGTTGTATTTGAAATGAGGTAACGTTTGAATAAATTTAGAGACTTTTAGGTGATTCATCGATTTGATAAGGGTCAATAAACTTGACTGGTCATGTGTCTTTTAGACCTAATTGTTTTATTAACCTAATTCAAAAAGAAGAAGGCTCTGTATTGAAAATATTTTGTGTCTATGTTACGCGATATCAATGTTTTTTTTCCATTAAATTAATTACTTATTGGTCCCAAATTAAATTTGAAGAAAATAGTCTACCATTAAGTTAAGGGGTTGAGAAGACAGCTTTTTATGATTTATCATTAAATAGTCGATCGTAATTTGGTCTCTTATGTACAGACCAAATACGATTTATTTAACTTGACGGGCCTGTTGTTCTAGTGGTTAGTGACCCTGACTGCTAAAGCGGAAGTCGTGGGTTCGATTCCCACTCAGGACAAATAATTGTGAGATAAGCACGATGACGTATTCTGTGTCTGGGTGTAATATATCTATGAAATGTGTGTATTTAGAAATATATAAGTATGTTTATCAGCAGTCTGGTTACCATAACACAGGCTCTGCCTAGTGTCAAAGACTAAAATGGCCGCGTGTGAGATGTGTGAAGTTATTATTATTACAGTTGTAATAATAATAACTTAACTTAATAATAATAACCAGCTGGTTAGATAGTTATCTAACCAGCTGGCGAAGACATTGTTCTCACTTAAAAGTAGCACGTAGCAAAAGCGAGATTATGTTAGTAATCTCATCAAAACATTTTCAACAGATCTTTTGTAGAGAAAAACTTCTAATACTACACTCCATAACTCTACAAGCCCCAACTCCAAAAACTCTACACGCTCTACAAAAACTACATATTATATAATTGAAAAGTAGAGCACAGTGAAAAAGCAACGAAATAAATTTATCATCTTACACCCATGTGACGGTAGAGAAACCGCCGAATTGAGAACCTCTTCCTTTATTTCTAGTCATACTGTATGCAATCATCACACACACACACACACATCAACAGCCTATAATACCGTATACGATAAAGTATTAAAATTCAATTGAGAGCGCTATCGTTAATGCTCCTGGGTGGTAAATCGCCCCAGTAACTAGGACAAGCAGGTGCCGAACGATTTAAACAAACATGTAAGCAATTTTGAACTGTTCCTATAGTAATAATAATAATAGTATAATATATTTTACTACATTCACACAACGCCATCTAGTTTCAAACTAAGCAGAGCTTGTACTATGGCTACTAGACAACTGATATAAATATATATTTACTTTTTTTCTGTAAATACATACATATTATACATAGAAAAACCCAGACCAAATCAAGCATTAAATGTTCATGCACACAAATGTTTGAGTTGAGCGGGAATCGAACCCCGAATAAAACCAATATTATTATATTATTTTCGAATAGTGTTCTGTAGTTACTATTAGTTTTCAACCGACTGCTCCAGAAGTAGGGTTATGTAAACAGCTCAATGTAATTTGACGTTTGAGGTGTCGTTAGATTAGTCTTAATTGTAAGAGTGACACTGGGTATATGAACATTTTAAAAATTAAAATCGCCGCTTTGTAAATTTTAATTCGGGTTTTTTTTTAACATAATTAGCTTACTTATAAAGATATTGTTAATGGTTTACAAGGTTTATCAATCGAGATGAGTCCTCGGGTTGCGAATAATAATTATAATATTTATAATAGTTCGGACATCTTACACACAACGCCATCTAGTTTCAAACTAAGCAGAGCTTGTACTATGGCTACTAGACAACTAATATAAATATATATTTACTTTTTTTTTGTAAATACATACATATTATACATAGAAAAACCCAGACCAAATCAAGCATTAAATGTTCATGCACACAAATGTTTGAGTTGAGCGGGAATCGAACCCCGAATAAAACCAATATTATTATATTATTTTCGAATAGTGTTCTGTAGTTACTATTAGTTTTCAACCGACTGCTCCAGAAGTAGGGTTATGTAAACAGCTCAATGTAATTTGACGTTTGAGGTGTCGTTAGATTAGTCTTAATTGTAAGAGTGACACTGGGTATATGAACATTTTAAAAATTAAAATCGCCGCTTTGTAAATTTTAAGTCGGGTTTTTTTTTAACATAATTAGCTTACTTATAAAGATATTGTTAATGGTTTACAAGGTTTATCAATCGAGATGAGTCCTCGGGTTGCGAATAATAATTATAATATTTATAATAGTTCGGACATCTTACACACAACGCCATCTAGTTTCAAACTAAGCAGAGCTTGTACTATGGCTACTAGACAACTGATATAAATATATATTTACTTTTTTTTTGTAAATACATACATATTATACATAGAAAAACCCAGACCAAATCAAGCATTAAATGTTCATGCACACAAATGTTTGAGTTGAGCGGGAATCGAACCCCGAATAAAACCAATATTATTATATTATTTTCGAATAGTGTTCTGTAGTTACTATTAGTTTTCAACCGACTGCTCCAGAAGTAGGGTTATGTAAACAGCTCAATGTAATTTGACGTTTGAGGTGTCGTTAGATTAGTCTTAATTGTAAGAGTGACACTGGGTATATGAACAATATAAAAATTAAAATCGCCGCTTTATAAATTTTAAGTCGGTTTTTTTTTTAACATAATTAGCTTACTTATAAAGATATTGTTAATGGCTTACAAGGTTTATCAATCGAGATGAGTCCTCGGGTTGCGAATAATAATTATAATAGTTCGGACATCTTACACACAACGCCATCTAGTTTCAAACAAGGAAAGCTTTTACTATGAAAACTAGATTGTCTGATAAATAACTTATATACTTTTTTTGGAAATAAATATTTGCAGATCATACAAACATTTCCGGGTCTACCCTAGAATCGAACCCGAGACCTCAGCCCAGCAGTCGCATATACCTACCACTGCATGACCGAGGCAGTCTAAATTTATTAATTTGTTAAATATGGTTCTGGTTACTATATGTGCTAAACTTGTTATACTGTTATGAATTTGACATATTTTAATTAAAGTGTTGGTTTTGTCAATATTTGTTTCCCTAAATAAAAAGGAATCTGATTCTAAGGACACCGAAGGTTCCGTACCAAATTATAGTATATCAAGTTCACCACCTTAGAAATCGATTCAAGTTCATTCCTTCCTTTCAAATTACTTAGAAGATTGATTTTGTTAAACCTTTAAGGGGCCATTAGTTAGTAGAAAAGAAGATAATTTCGACTTGATTCCTCTTTGTTCCTCAAAAAAAAGTCTGAACAAACTGAAAAACATACAGACGAACTACGAAATGATCCTAAAAGGCAAGGCAAGACACAGAAATTTTTAGTATAGGTACATGCTGTACACACAAAAAAAATTTACGGTACGAGTTACTTTAAATTAATTTCCACTGCCCTCATCAGTGATGAGTACCGAAGCACTTTACTGATCGATAATTTATAGCCAATTGAGGGGGATGACACCCCACACGCGACCAATGAGCCGGCAATAATGTGGACACGCCTTTACGTGGCTAATAGATGTTGTGTGGTAATATATGAATTTATGTATGTTTGTAAAGGGTTCGTGATGTACTTGGTAGCAGATAAATATGATTGGCCTTTTGGTTTGGTGGTTAGTGAGCCTGGCTGCTATTTACAGAAGCTGTTGGTTTGATTTCCAACCATTTCTATAATATTAATATTATTTTATATTTGACGACTGGATGGTGTAGTGGTTTGTGTAACGGACTGCTATTCCAAAGGTCGCGGGTTCGATTCCCGCTCAAGTCAAGCATTTGTGTGCATGAACATTTAATGTTTGATTTGGTCTGGGTGTTTCTATGTATAATATGTATGTATTTACAAAGAAAAAAGTCTATATCTATACTAATATTATAAAGCTGAAGAGTTTGTTTGTTTGTTTGTTTGTTTGTTTGTTTGAACGCGCTAATCTCAGGAACTACTGGTCCGATTTGAAAAATTCTTTCAGTGTTAGATAGCCCATTTATCGACGAAGGCTATAGGCTATATATCATCACGCTGAGACCAATAGGAGCGGAGCACCAATGAAGAATGTTTTAAAAACGGAGAAAATTATTACTATTGAGAGACGCAGACGAAGTTGCGCGGGTCAGCTAGTGTATTTATATCAGTTGTCTAGTACCCATAGTACAAGCTATGCTTAGTTTGGGACTAGATGGCGTTGTGTGTATGTGGTAGAATATATATATATATAAATATATTAAAGCTGAAGAGTTTTTTTTTTTGTTTGTTTGATTGAACGCGATAATCTCAGGAACTACTGGTTCGAATTGACAAGATCTGTTAGTGGTGGATAGCCCATTTATCGAATAAGGTTATAAGCTATATATCATCACGCTACGACCAAAAATTAGGCAAGCATCAATGAAAATTGTTGCAAAAACCGATCCGAATTGCCGAACACACAATATTTTGAGAAAAGAGCTGGAAGCTGATGATTGCAGCAGATCGAAGAGACCAGTCTTAAGAACCCGAGTACGTCCTCTGATTGCAGAAACCCCTAGTCCAGGTAACGGATATCAATATTAAAGGAAATTAATTATCATTTACTCTTCAGCTACCTTACATTGTATACATAATAACAACTTCACACATCTCACACACGGCAGTCTGATCCTAAACTAGGCAGAGCCTGTTCTATGATAACCAGACTGCTGATAAACATACTTATATATTTTTAAATACATACATATTATAGATAAATTACACCCAGACACAGAACAAATGACCGTGCTCATCACACAATATTTTGTCCTGGGTGGGAATCGAACTGAATGGGAATTGACTGCACGGATGGCGTAGTGGTTTAAGCGGTCGCCACGCCGCTTACTACTGCGCCGAGTGCTGTGGGTTCAAACCCCACATGGAACGACACTTTGTGTGATCCACAAATTGTTGTTCTGAGTCTGGGTGTTCTTTGTGTCCGTTTCATATATGTTTGTAAAGTCCCCCGCGACACAGGAATGTATTCCTACTGCAGGAGTTGTCTTTTTTAAAAAAGAAAAAAAAGGAAAATGAAAAAGAACCCACGACCTCCGGCTTAGCAGTCAGGGTCACTAACCACTACACCAACAGGCCCGTCATAACATTCAAACTACATAAGCACTATTAAATCCTCTCCCCTCGAGTTTTAAACATCAAACCAGGTCGGAGTCCATTAGTCAGCGAGCGCGTGTGATCAAGTCACGCGATGATCATTGATGATCGGTATCAGCTGTCGTAACTACAATATCGTTGTTCGAGATTAGCTTGGGGATTGTAATAGGCTTGTTAAATTGAGATGGAAATATATTAGCTTATTAGTATAGGCATAATAACTTCAACTAATTTGTTTTTGTAACTCTTTTTAGGTGACATTAGCCCGGGATAGAGAATTGAAATTCTATACTAATATTATAACGCTGAAGAGTTTGTTTGTTTATTTGTTTGTTTGTTTGAACGCGCTAATCTCAGGAACTACTGGTCCGATTTGAAAAATTCTTTCAGTGTTAGATAGCCCATTTATCGAGGAAGGCTATAGGCTATATATCATCACGCTAAGACCAATAGGAGCGGAGCACCAATGAAGAATGTTTCAAAAACGGAGATTTTTTATTACTATTGAGAGACGCAGACGAAGTTGCGCGGGTCAGCTAGTCTTAAATAAGGCAGATTCTGTGCTACGATCTACTATCAGATCCATACTTCTATTATAAATGTGAAAATAACTTTGTTTGTTAGTTTCTTACTGAACCGATTTTAATTTTTTTACACGCTTTATATTAGCTTCACTTGTATGTTTGTTTGTATGTTTGTAACCGACTCCTTTGATTTTGACTGACTTTAAACGGTCAGAATTCGTTCAAACTTAGTAGATATATCGAGGACCGATGACAATACACTAAAAAAAGCGTGGGGTGCTTTTTACTATTTACAACAGGCACCCAACGCTTTTTTTCAAATTTATTTTCTATTTTTTAGCTTGGCTTTCTATAGAAAACGTGTTTTTTAGTTTTTTTAAACTTTTTTTTTTCACCAATGGAAAGCTACATTATCAGCGAGTAACATAGGCTACTTTTTCAATTCAATTCTTTATTAATAAAATATAAGCATCACAGTGTACACCAAATCGCTTATATCTATGCTAATTTTAACAAAAATAAACTACATACTAATACAATTGTAAAACTCAAACCATCAAAAAGAAACAACATAAAATTTGTAAACAAAAACAACCCTACATCAACTTAGGAACTATCAAATTACTCTTTAAAATTTAGATATGTATACCTAAATATGTTTTAAAATTATGCTTTGGGAGTCAAAAAATATATCTGCATCTGGACTACACTGAAGAAACTCATTTTACCGCGATAACCAACATAGACGCCGGCAGAGCCGCGGGTAATAGTTAGTACTTAAATAATATCATGCTACCAGACAATTATTAATCCTGGGTTTGAATATTCTCTTCGGCCTCCATCTCTCTCTCCCTCCTGATCGCCAAGTCAGTATCACTAACCACTAGACCAACATGCTAGTCAACGTTTAGGTTGTTAAATATATTTAAATGTGTCACACTTCTAGCTTTACACAGATCAAAGTTCCACTGAGGTCTAAATGATCCTGAATGGCTTGGAATGGAATGGGAATGGGCTGGAAGTTTGTGAGGGTTCTGCCGTGTCTCATAAATAATGTTCATTAATATTATTCTACTTAAATAAACAAAACACAGACAAAGTCATCATAGAATGTCAAAACCAAAATATAATTTTGTATGTTTCCGTAATCAATTACGAATACAGTTAAGGCAAATATTAATGTCATAAACGGAGATTCTAACCGATTGTGTATCTTCTTCTTTCTCTGGTCAGGTTTAAGAGCGTCAAGATCGGTTGAGTAATTGATTGAGGAGTGGAAGGATAAATATACAGACATTGAAAGAACATGGCGACCGCGAATCGCAATAAGCTCCACACTCGCTAAACATTGTGTCGACAGCCGATGAAAATATAAACAGATAAATTAAGGCGAAGGTATTCAGTCGTAGCGTAGTGGTTTAAGCTATTGCCACGCCGCTTCGTACTACGCTGAGTGTCGTGGGTTCGATCCCCACATGGGACGACACTTTGTGTGATCGACAAATTGTTGTTCTGAGTCTGGGTGTTCTTTGTGTCCGTTTCATGTAAGTTTGTTAAGTCCCCCGCGTCACAGAATATATTCCTAATGCGGGAGTTGTCTTTTAAAAAAAAAAAGTGTACAAAGAAATCATCCTCCGCAATGATATTATATACAAACAAGAGGTAAACGAGTCTTTGCCTAAACTAGGTTGGGGTTGGCTTTCAGTCTCCTGCGGTATGGCTGAATTTGTTTTTTTTTTGTGGAGCGACCGCCATCAGACTTCCATAACCCAAGTACTAGACGATATCGAAGTTCTGTTGATAGATTGTTGTCGGATTTTATAAGGTTCCAATTACCCGTAACGTTTGTCACAAATGTTCCCGTGCCAAAAGTCTACAAAGATATATTGTTTATTAAATGTGTGTATTTTGTTGGTGTCCAGCTTGTGTCAGTCACGCAGGAGACGTGACAAGAGGTAACGCAATTTGTATCACTCGAGGTGTGTGGTACTTTGAAAATTACCCAGTCTGAAAGCAGAAGTTTCACAGGTATATTATAACAGGAAAGGACAAACGGTTCCTTGAATCCAGAGGGAAAATACTGTTTCCAGACAATAGCATGTAAATTGATTGATAAAAACTGTCACGCGAGCAAAGACGCGGGACTAGAATAAATATGATTGGCTATGCTTCTAACCTTCCTTAGTAAGTTATCTGGTCTACTTTTTATTACTGCATTGTCGTCAAAACGCCTGGATGGATTATAGTCACCGCTAAACGCACAACTAATAATAGTTAACTAGAAACATATTTACTTAATATCGACAGTATCTTAAGTCACTGTGAAAATAGTAGTCCATTACAAGATTTAATTGAATTTTATAATCATCCAATGCAAATTCAAAGTAAATAATTTGACATCAGTACTGCATGACGTCAAGTCTTCTTCGTATATTTTAAATGTCGAATCTATAATTTTGACATTTAATCTTTTTAAGATTTGACTTGACAGTCCACCAGCGAGCCTATTTCGTCTATTGTTGCGTGTTGTTTTGGAATGAAAGGTATATTATGATGTAGAATAACGGCCCATGACATAAGCTAATTACGAAAATTTTGTGCCCTCCCCTTAATAAACAAAGCGGACATATTGTACAAACAGAGCCCGCGAATTTGGGTGCATTGTCATAAAATGTGACGTCATCCCTTGTGTCAACACTCCTTTGTGTCAGCCTATTGGCCAAACGGAGTTTTGGCAACGATACGTGTGGACTGTATGAGTTTTTTTCTTGTTTGTGTCCGTTTTTATGAGTGGACTTCAGAATATTTTGTGGTTTTTGCAACACAAGAATATATTAGGTCTGACCGGACTTACTACCTACCTACTTTTTAACTACTTTTTAGTTAGGCTAGATACAAAAGCGAGTTTTAGTTTCTTTGACGACCGAATGGCGTAGTGGTCTGTGTAACGGACTGCTATTCCAAAGGTCGCGGGTTCGATTCCCGCTCAAGTCAAACATTTGTGTGCATGAACATTTAATGTTTGATTTGGTCTGGGTGTTTCTATGTATAATAATATAATATATAAGTATAAGTAATAATATATAAGTATAAGTAATAATATATAAGTATGTATTTAGAAAAAAAATATTTTTATTATTATATTTTTTAGTTTATCTAAACTATAATTTATTTGTCCTTGACAAAAAGTAACAAGTAAGTAAGTCACATATGCCCACGTAGCAAAAGACACTACCGTATTTTTAGGTATGGAAAAAGCCGTTAATCCTGAAGGTCCTGATCAGGATTATGGGAAAGCGATGTTAGTAAAACACTTTTAAACAGACGATCTCCTCACAGACGGTGAGCCACGCCGGGTATAAAAAGCCAGTATTGTTACATCAATAGGCTAGTTGACTCAATTTGAAAACTTGGTTAATTAGGTATATACTTTAATATCTATTTACCCCAAAAAACCTATATTTTAAGAAAAAGCAATATTTATATTACGTATTTGTATTTAAAAAAAATAATTTCAATTTCCCTTGAAAACGTTGAATAGTGTCATGGCGTCTTGAAAGACGTCACAGTCTGCGAAACAAAACTGTTTACATATGTGTCCAGTGTCAACTGAAACTGTATTAAGGTGAGAAAATATGCTAAAAACGAAAAACAATAAGGAGTAACCTGCTCTGTTGTATGAAAACGTCACCAATAACAATGATGTTTTGCGTGGCGTGACGTAACACTTTCTGATATGCGGCGTACAAATGGGACTAATCCCACCCACACGCCCACCACTGTAACTCCTGTACACCAGGATCCACAGCAGTGACCCACGAACACACCGAGTTATGACACACGGGAAGTCCCAGGAAGAAATAACACTGTCTTGGAACACCGGCAAAGCCTCAGTGGTAACCGTCCTATATGCCTTGCACAAGAATATCAATGCAAGTCGTTGGCCTTGTAACTGTTTGCGACGGACAGCGCCTACGGTCGCCCTATCGGCCCATACATGTGCACCATAGCACATAGAACCTAAATAAGTAGCTCCGTATATGATCTTTAATGTATTAAATGATAGACCCCATGTCGCAGTTGATATCCTTGTCAATGCACAGAAACTCTTTTTATACTTTTCATTAACTATTTTAATATGTTCGATAAATGAAAAGTTTCTTTCTAAAACTAATCCTAGGTAACACACTGAGCTTTTATTTTTTACAATAACAATGCGGCGTGGCGTTTTTAAATAAGTTCTACACCTTGTGTATATAAACATGTGTTTTTTATTACAATTATTCCAAAGAGTTTCTTCCATACAATCCCTCTGCTTGTAATTTCCTCCTCACCGGCAAATAATGCAGTAATAACGCTACTTGCACTTAAATCAACACGCTAACGAGATAACTTGTGTACAGGCTGATCACTTAAAACGTTTCGTTTTATACCGTTACAAAATATCGTTATTTCAAATAACTATTTATTGATAAAATATAATCTTAAAGTTATGAATTATTGGCCGGAGTTCAGTCGTGTCGTAGTATACTGCGAGTATACCAACTAGTTTAGGAAAAAGACTGGGAGGAAGATGTAGAGGCGATGTTGTGTTTTTCTCAATCGGGAACAGATTTATTTGAACCTAATTTATTTTTCAAGCTATAAGTATGACACAATATTTAAAAAATGCAATCGCAAAACAATGACATCGGCCAATTGTTTTTAGTTGAACTTTTTTTCTAATACCGACCGCAACTTTCCACCATCGTTCCACACGTCAAAATTTACATCCTTATTGTCTGGATATGTATACTTCTATATATTTAAAGATAGATGGCGCTCCACTACTGTGCGCTTTTCAAAACAATTTTTGCCCCGCACAACATATCTGTGGAACGGGTTATCGTCTGCGGTATTTCCGGACCGATACGAACTTCAAACCCTCAAGAAAAGAGCGCACTGCTTCCTGAAAGGCCGGCAACGCGTTTGTTAGACCTGAGTTGCAGACGTTCATGGGCTGCGATGGTTACTGACCATCAGGTAACCCGTCTGCTCGTATCATAAAAAAACCATACGGTCTTATAATTCTGTGTTTGTGATGTGCCTAAGCAATCTCAGATATATCTATTTTTCACATCACAAATGTCTGCTGTAGCAAACTAAATTGTATCAAGGTTAAACTGTCCGATCAAATATACATATATTTTTATAGGATTCATATTTTTACCAAATAACACTTACTCTACTGGTTTAATTAATATAATTAATTATTATGGATGTGAAATGTAATGTATTATGTAATATTACGATTATCGTTAATACCACTGTCCGTTTTGGCTCAGATATTATGATACTGAGCACTATCACGATATTTTTAATACCCCAAATTATGACAACACCGTCTATAGGATCCCATGCCATCACAAACAACCAGAAGGACAGAATAAAAATAAGTTCATGCGTTAAGAAAATCATAATGTCAATAATTGTTTGTGTGTGCGGAAGTCGCGTGCTAACAGCTAAATATACGTTCAGGGTTCGATTCCCGAAACGTGAATGCCACCCTTCTTGACTTGACGACCTCCCCGACAGTGGTTATTAGTAATTCAAGGTGTTAAATTCCACTAATTTAACTTACAAATGTATGTTCCTGTAGTTTTGACGAAAGCGAGTGCTTTGAAATAATTAAAGCTCATTTTCTGCATCTTTCAGTGTGAAAATTAGTGTGTCAGGACGCTGTCATTACAGAACCTGAGACACAGGACTGTTCTTTTGGAAATTCATCATAAAGTATGTACATGATGTTGTGTTTAACTGCACGGATGGCGTAGTGGTTTAAGCGGTCGCCACGCCGCTTCCTACTACGCTGAGTGTTGTGGGTTCGATCCCCACATGGTACTACACTTTGTGAGTTCTACAAATTGTTGTTCTGTTATCTGTATGTTTGTAAAGTCTCCCGCGATACAGGATACATTCCCAATGCGGGAGTTTTCTTTTTAAAAAGAAAAAGAAAAGAAAAGACTCCAAAAAAGGACGCAGTTTTCAGTTTGGTTTTAATTTTTTTTATTTATCTCATATTTATTTATTAATTTATCATTATTAATGAACTGCTTTTTTTTCCATTTGGTTAAAAATATATAGAAGTATACAGTATACATATTTTCTGTTTATTACAATTCATAATAATATAAACGCAAGTAAGTTGAATGTCACCATCCTTATCCATTTCGTGGGTGAGAGCCGACTAAGGAAGCAAACTACGCAGGACAACAGCACTGCAAAGAGAAGGAAAACTTGACACAAACTCTGTACCAACCCGTCTGGAAAGCGAGGTGTAGTAGGCCAAAACCTCCTTTCTAAAGACAGGCCTATGTCCAACAGTAGACGTCGATAAGCTGATGATGATGAATTAATTCGGTGGTACTTTTGTCAAATTCAATTATTGTCAGATAGCGTGTACACTTTAAAACTAATGTTTTTTAATTTAAACTCCAATAGCTTTCGGTTGGAAATATAATGTCGTGAGTAGTATTACATATTAACCAATTTAAGCGCTGATTCACTCGAGTTACAAGTACTCGGCTAAAAACGCCCGCTAACGATAAGACGATCTTAAAACGGTTTACAAAATTTTCTCGAATATATAGCTAAGAACACACTCAACGATATATCGTTATGATTTACTGTACTTCCAACTCCTCCAATTTTCTTCTGATTAATTTTGTTGCGGGTTCCAAGACAGTTTAATTTCTTCCTGGGACTTCCCGAGTGTCATAACTCGGTGTGTTCGTGGGTCACTGCTGTGGATCCTGGTGTACAGGAGTTACAGTGGTGGGCGTGTGGGTGGGATTAGTCCCAAAAATATCGTTATGATCGTAGATTAATAAAGTCGGTTTTGAACAAAATACGAAATTCAGGTTTTACCATATTTGGATACTACATTGTCTGAATATTATTACTACATTCAAGAAAAAAAAAATGTGTATTTTATATTTTAAAATATTCAGTTTTTGTTTTGTGTAATAGGCCCTCAAAGTAAAATGAAGCATGTTATTTTTCTAGAAAATTGTAAAATTATTAGTTGTTATTTTTATTGCAGTTTAAAACAAACCCTATTTTTTACTTGTATGCCAATTTTCATAATTACACATTTAGAATTAAAAAAGTTATGTCAAAAAAATAACATAATTATTTGAAATGGCTGCCCTATAAAGTTCAATAAATGTTAGATCCGACACTAAATAAAAACAACATCTAAATCAATTTGCTCCATCTGTTTACAAGCTTTGATGCCACAGACAGACAAACATCTACACAAAGACCTACAGATACTCTATTATGGTTTACTTGCATTAGAATATGGTGCTACATTTTATTTAAGGCTGACTAAACAGCACGTCACTTGCAGAGGCTACTGACTGAAAGAGTATTATTCGCATGCTACAACACAGGCTACTATCGGCACCCGTATATCCATACTTCCATACTTGCATCATCATCATCATCCATACTTGCATACTTATAATTGAGAGCACGGATTGTGTAGTGATTTAAGCGGTCGCCACGCCGCTTCCTACTATCCTGAGTGCAAGACATTCGATTCGGGATTTGGGACGGCACTCTGTGTGATTCACAAATTGTCGTTCTGAGTCTGGGTGTGCTTTGTGTCCGTTTCATGTATGTTTGTAAAATCAGGACATATTCCGAGTGCAAACAAAACAATAAAGTAGAGTGCAATAAAAACAAACAAAACAATTAGATATGTGAAAGTGAGTTTGTTTGTTTGTTAGCTTTCACGCCCAAACCACTAACTTGATTTTAAAAATTCTTTCACCAATGGAAAGTCACATTATCATCGAGTAAAATACGTTGCTTTTACCGCGATAACCAAGATACACGTGTGAGAAGCCGCGGGCTCCTCAAAATGTATCGCCTAACATCAACTAACTTCCAGTGACAGGACTGAGGAAAGGAAATCATATGCTGGTTTAACTTTATACTGGCCCGCAGGCTGACTGACATCTGTGCACCCAACCTAAACTGTTACTCCAATAATAAAGGCCATTTTGACACCGAACTTAAACACCATGTTTAAGTTCCAATTTTGACACTTCATCAGTCTTCACTGAAACATGACGAGGATAGGTATTTTAAAGATGAGGTACAGGAATGCATTTAAACACAGAAAATACCTGATTCACTTACAGCTACAGTTACTGTCCACTTAAACGGGGTTTTAGGGTTCTACCCACTTAAATAATTTCATTTAGCGAACTAAAACAAAGGCGCCGAGCCCTTAGGGGCGTGTGTGGCTTCCAAATTAGCAGAATGTCTCGCTCCAGGAACTGTATCTGACCTTTTTGGAGGGAAAATTAAGAAATCTTCAGCAATTGTAAAAGTATTTTTTGAACTTATTACGGAAAATATCCATAATTACGAATATAAGTTCGTCGAAACTCGCTACATGTTTTGTTTGTCAAAAACCTGTTTTAAAATGATGTTAGGTTTAGGCTTTGAAAATCAGCATCGAAAGTTGCAGTCCGACTTGTATATCTATTAAAAGCAGATACATTTCGAGCTAAATGAACTTGGCTTTAATTATTTAAAAAGGACAACGTAAGATACAAAGGAACTTCGACTATCCAAGGTGAGTTATAATTAATAATAAAAGGAATCTAAGATAAAAGAAGCTCAGTCTTCGAGACTGTATGTATGATATGTCTAATATGAGAAGAGAGCTTTTATGGTAACAAGAGAGGAGTTTTCGAAGTCAGTGATGAATTTGCAGTTCAATACCCTGTACTGACATTAATTACTGTTTTTTTTTTTCGATCAGTCAATCAATCAATCAATATTATTGTTTGTACAGGTATACATAAAATGCTTACAGAAGTGGTAATGATCAACTATGTTCTTCGTATTGAGATTTAAATAATTTAAACTTTAACGTTGAAAGAAAATAATTGTAAGAACCGTTTTTATATCATCATCAGCAGCCTTTAGTAGTCCACTGCTGGACATAGGCCTCTTCTTAAAAAAGAGGTTTTGGCTTACTATACCACACTGGCCAGACGGGTTGGTATAGGGTTTGTGTCAAGTTTTCCTTTACAGTGCTGTTGACCTGCATAGTTTGCGACAGTTGACACTCCATAGTCTTAATCCGTCACCACGCTGAAACCGAACCGTATTAAAACTCATCATAAGATTTTTAACACGCTTTATTAGCTTGGTATGTATGTATGTGAAGGATTGTTCGAACGTGATTCTGACCCCCTTCAAAACATCGAATTAATTGGAAATTTCGCACAACTATCAAGGACCGTTGACAGTACAATTAATTATTATCCTAATCAGGGATTATCCTCTGTAAAACCTACGCGGCTTCTGTTTTCACTCAAAATAATATAATTCTTTAAAGCCTATTTTACATACTTTAGTTAAAACCTCTTGACTTTAAAAATAAACTTCGTTCAAAAACTTAACACGTGCTACACATGACATATGTGGCAGCCATCTTGGTAGAAAAAATGGCGTCAGATGGCGGGAAAAAACACTCAAATGATAGAGGAAGTGATTTTACGCATACAATAAAAGGAAAACATATCTTTTTAAATAAAAAGGATGTATTAATTTATGTAATTGTTAACCCTTTGTATAAACATGTGTTGGGGTTGTTTAACCCTTATGAATCAGTTTAATTTCGAATTTGTTTTGATTGGCTCGTTTTTGTTTATGGGCTTGTATCCGGTGGTTTGGACTTCCGTTTTATATGCCTCTTTTGAGATTAAAACTATATTTTCTTCTTTTTTTGGTCTGATGCAGAAGCTGGTCGGTGGATTCCACGGAACATCCGTCCATCGAAATGAATTTTCTGATCTGGTTATCGATAGGGAGATACATATAAATAACAACTAAAAAGATTATAGGTAAGAAAGTATATATAGTTAAAATAAAATATTTAAAAGATTTATAATTAATACACCTCTTACATTTCAGATTAATTAATTTAATTTAAGTTAGGCAATGCATTGCAATAATTTGGCTTTACTTTAAGTTTGCATTTGGTACTTTTTACAATTGCAACCAAAAAAAACACAAGAAGCATACATTATATTTAAAAAAAATTAAGCCTAGTACTCTATCCGACATTAATAATATTCGAATCTTTTAAATCAGATTCAATTACGGTTCTGTATATATGTCGGTCTATACATATATATCGGATACTTATCCGATATTTCTATTACAATTCTGGACCTCCCTAAAAACCCTGGTAAAAATGCCATAATTTATTTATCATAAAACGTTACAGAATTAGTAGTCTCATTTTTTTAAATGAAATAAAGATATTTGATGAACTAGCTTTTGCCCGTGGTTTCACTTGCACTAAAGTTATTTTAAATACGGCGGTTGTAGGTAGATCGGCACAGGCATATAATAGATTTTCGATAGGTAACATTTTTATTATCTTTATATTTCTAAATATTTGAAGAAACAGAGATTGTGCTATTATGTGTGTTGATCTATGACTTTAGACTCTATATAAAATACGATTTCAATCAATTTTTTTTTTAAACTTACACATATATGTATTATATGTATATGCATAATTACTGATTACATTAGTTAAAGCTAAGCTCGGTAAATCTGTTTTGTTACTACACTGCGAATTGATAATAAAATCGATAGTTATTTATTTAATTTTAAAAAATCTGTGTTCATGGAATTGCCATCGCTATAACCATAAAAGAACGGTATTAAGTAGACCGCCCAAAACGTTTCCCATGCCATAATTATTTCGTATCAAATCAAAATTTATGCAAAACCCATAACGTGATCTTTAAGCGTTGAATCTAGTGAAATGATCCCATAACTGCGTATGCGCAGCGGGGTTTCTAAAGAACCCTATGCTTTATAATTCCTATACCTCATTGTGGTGTATCTATGTCTAGGGAATAAGGGCTAAACTACCTTAGCAATATTACTATGATGTATTTATAGGCATTTTCTTTTTAATAGTCCATGGTTTGTCATATTTGATAGAGTCACAAGTCATTTGGTTTTTGTTTTGATGTTGGCCAAATTGATTTACTTTTTTTTTGTCTTGAGAGTTTGATCAATCAGTAAAAAGTTTTTTTGAGGAATTAATACCCTTTTTTTAATTGACGCAATGTCGTTTTCATTATTTACAAGTAAATGTGATTTTTAAATCTAGGTATTGTTTTTTTTTATTTCACGTAACACTTTTACGAGACTCATTTTAATATAAATTTTGTTCTGCGTTTATCTTATTTTATGTGTTTTTTTTTTCTGAATTATAATCACATAGTTATATTCAGTTCAAACCTTTGTCAATCTATTGATTTATTGCCTTTTAATGTTCTACGTAATTTATATTCTAGGTATGTGTATACTTAGGTCACATAGGTCACAGATTACTAGTTTTCTTATGAAAGCCTTTAGTGAAATTTATTTTTTCTCTTAGTAGTGGGTTTTCAGGTTGACTTGCAATTACCGAATCGCAGTTCAAAGTCAGCTTTTACTCTCAGACGAGTTGAAAAAGTAATTATAATCATACAATGATCAATATAATATATACATAAGACGATCACGACCTGGGCCTTAATTCTGCTATTAAGTATATGTTAACTTACGAGCCACTGTCATTCCATTGACACGCTATTAAGATACCATTGAGATTCCATTGACATCGCTCAAAATATCCGTATTCTACTTACATAAATTCACAGTGTCAATAGACTGTCAATGTAGTAGCAATGGCTCATCAATGGTGATGTCAACAACATTGCCATATCTGGCAAACAAAAAGTTATCATTTCCTTACAAATTAAAATGTACCGTTTACCAAACTATTACAAAACATCGACGATAGTTGTATCATTGGCAGTTCTATGACAAGCCATTGGGACATTGGTCTCACATAGTAGAATACGAAAAGTGCAAAACTATCGACAGTGTATTGATACAATATTAGAATACCAGAATTGAGGCAAACGTCAAGCAATTTAAAGGTATGTAGTACCGATGTAGGCAGACCGAAGAAGAGGTGGATGGACTGCGTGGCTAGGAAGGGAGTAAACAGTGAGATGACGCATGACAGAGTAGAATGGAAAAATCAAACATACTGGGCCGACCCCAAATAAAATTGGGAAAAGGGTAGGCAGATGATGTAGTACCTATAAGAAGGACGCAAAAAAGCAGTTTTTATACATGATTGGTTTATCATGAAACACAAATTTTAAAATTATTTTAATCACCCATATAACTGTTTAACAATTAAAATGTTAATGGTTTAATCCGTTTTTGTGCAGCGATGCGCTTTGTTAAGAAAATCTGACATATTATTTCTATTCATTTCTGCCCTTAATTAGGTATTCGTTCACACCGGAAGAATTAAAAAACATACCCTTTACACAAAATTGGCAATAATAAATCATTTTTTTTTCTAAAAAATACAACCATCGAATATTCGAAAACAAAGAGAGTACTTTTTTAATTGTACTCTTTCGCTCTGCGGGACATTTTTCTACACAGAGTTAACTTTGCTACTCATAAATAAATTTAGTCCTTTTCACATTACAATAAGGTTTATTATTTAATTTTCGGGCTGTCGAATTATTGTTGTATTCACATCAACGCTGTCCATAGAGCATTTTGGCGGCAAAGTGATCTTTTGTATAATACAATAGTGAATATTACTATACTATTATGTTAAAAGCAAATTAATTCCATTGTACAATACTTTTGGGTTAAAAAGATGATTTTTAACGGTTTTATTGTATCAATAGATTAAAATTAGCAATGTTTATTTGATAAATTCTGTGATCATTTTGATAAATGCCGAGGTTATTATATTTTTTATTCGACTGCTTTGATGTAGGTAAATTTATTACAGTGCCCACCTTTAGAACGTTGAACGTAAATAAAAAAATAATACTTGAGACTGAGGCTTGCACTATTCGAATTCTGGAACACGGATTAAACTACTCGTAGATTATTTTTTTAAATATGTTTAAACATTCATAAAAACAAAGAGAGAATGGAGTTTTTTCACGTGTGAAAATCGAACTCACTCACACAAGTACTTGACTTGTGTGAGTGAGTTCGATGCTTAAAACATCGCGATTTAACTGCAGTCATTAGTCCATGCGATGATCTTTTAAGTGTCCTGTTAGTCAAATAGTTTGTAATCCTAACTGGTCCGCCGAAAGCTATAAGGTTTCGATCCCTCAGAAACCTCCTTTCTAAGGAGAGGTCTATGTGAACAATGGACTAGTAAAGGCTGTTGATGATGATGATGATGATGACATTTGTTCTGTTTGGGTGTAATTTATCAATTATTTATTTAATTAGTATATTGTTGTTGAATTATGCCTAATTTGAGATCACGTGGCCGTGTGCGAAGAGTTGCAAGTAATAAATACTAACACGTATTTTGTTATGATGATTTTTATATGATTAATTGTTGTTCCTTGAAACCCAAATCAATTTAAGAACTAATGAATCTAATTTATTGAACTAAACGACCTACGAGGGGTAGGTACTAGTGGGTACAAAAAAAACTCAATCATAAGAGACTTAGAATTTTTACAACATAATTGGACCCCTGCTCTTTTACATGACATATCAAGGGTAGCTTTCAAATATTTGATGTTTTATTAAGAAAACACTCGACCCTGTGAAGTGGTAACTCTGTTTAATTTGGCTACCGGGTTTTTGTTGCCACACCGATAGATTTGAAAAAAAAATATAACAACTTGACATATCTGACACAAGGCCGTCTGATCCCAAATTAGGCGGCAACCTATAGAAACCAGACTGCTGATAAAAATACTAGTATATTTCTAAATACGTACATAATATAGATAAATTACACACAGAAACAAAACAACAAAAGAAAAAGTTGACACAAACCCTATACCAACCACGCTGGCCAGACGGGCCAGCGTCACACACAGAAAGACATTTTTCTGTCTGCTCGTTCGTGACTATGATTGTTAATCGTGCTCATCACACAAATATTTATTCTGTATGAGAATCAAGCCCACGACCTCTGTCTTAGCAGAAAGGATCACCTCATTAAAATAAATATATCACGTTTACATATAACGTAACAAGCTACGGAATAAATTCAGTTAGCCATTTAAATATACTCGTACATACTTTTTACTCGTAAACTTCTCACACTAAATAAAGTTGCCAGCCAATAATTAATCCGTCAAGTCTCAAGTTAAGCTTACACTTTTTAGCGAAAATTTCACCACGTCATCGTAACTTGGGTGGGTTTTTTACCACCAACACCTATGGAGTTTTTATACCACTTGAGGAGTGTTTAGTCACTGTCGGCTCGCCAAAGGAGCTTCCTTTCTTTCCTTCCTATGGTTTTTTTAAGTATTCGATAGTGAAATATTTGATTTCAAGTAGGTATTGTCGATGTTTGGATAAAATTTTTGATGGTTTATTTACGTTAAATACATAACTATTGATGGTTAAAATTAATTTGATATAAAAACTTAAAATTAAATACCTACATGGGATCCAAAATTATTGAGTAGCTTGTGTGGTCTTAATATTCGGTATTAAATGCACATTTATACTAACATTTTAAAGCCGTAGAGTTTGTTTGGTTAAACGCGCTATTGAAAAAAATCTTAGTGTTGGATGGCCAATTAATTGAGAAAGTCTATAGTCTCTATAACATCACGCTAAGACCAACAGGAGCCGAATATCAATAAAAATGATTTAAAAACAGGGCTAATTTATTTCTAGTTGAGAGACGCAAACAAAGACAAGTTAATTTGTTTATGAAATAAATAAGGAGGTAATAACAATTTCTCTTGCTAACTCTTGCAACACCAAAGCCATGATATATTGTGGAAACATTCCTAAATAATTCTGCCAAATGTAATATTTTATTAAATTGCTTACATGAGCTATGGTATTGTTTATATCCCTTAACCAATTATACTAAGCAATATTCCTTTCCTACCACTCCTTTTCGTTTGTATCAACCTTTCTTTCCAATATACTCTTAGTTTTCCCATCTATCTACTTCCTAAAGTGTCTCATCATCATCATCGACAGTCTTTAATAGTCCACTGCTGGACACAGGCCTCTCTTTGTAAAGGAGATTTTGGCCTACTTTACCACGTAGACCACACGAGTTTGAATAGATGTTTTAATTAACAATAAAGACAACTCCCACAGTAAGAATGAGTCCTGTGTCGAACATAATTTACATGAAACGACCACAAAGAACACCCAGACTTAGAACCCACAACACTCAGCGCAGTAGAAAGTGGCGAGGTAACCACTTCAACCACTACGCCATCCGTGCAGTCATTTCAAGTTTTACTTCGCTTGTCTAATGTGTCTGATAAATAGTCTTGGCCTTTATTACGTAAGTGAAACTAAAAGAAATAAAATTAGGTACCTATATCTATTTTTTAAATGTTAGCGTTTATTACATGTGTGTCGACCCCTCCGACAACAAAGGCGTGAGTATATATTGTACTAGCTGATCCGCGCAACTTCGTCTGCGTCTCTAAATAGTAATAAATTTTCTCCGTTTTTGAAACATTCTTCATTGGTACTCCGCTCCTATTGGTCTTAGCGTGATGATATATAGCCTATAGCCCTCCTCGATAAATGGACTGTCTAACACTGAAAGAATTTTTCAAATCGGACCAGTAGTTCCTGAGATTAGCGCGTTCAAACAAACAAACTCTTCAGCTTTATAATATTAGTATAGATGTGGTTGTTGCTTTATTGGCAATGGTTAGCTGGAACCTGTTTATTCAATAAACAGTAAATTTTATCCTTACGTATTTTCTTTCAAACCACATGACTGTCATGTTTTATCTGCTTCACTATTTTCGTCAAATTTTACTTTAAAAATTAAAAAAATAAGTACTTAATATTACTAACTTATAAGTAGCAAAACAGCCTGTACCTATTAAAAAAACTTAGCCACTTTTTACCACCCATAGAGAATGCAGATAAGTTTATATAATCTGTGACCACTATTTTGCCCCCAAGTTATAACTTAATTTGCTTTAATTACTTCTACCATAGATTTTCGTAACATTTTTACTTTTTATCGAGTGTGACGAAAAGGGTGGCCGATTTGGCGCCTAAAAATTGGACATTAACTTTTTTTGGTCGCCATTTTGCCACGTTGTTGCCTTTTATTTTGATATACGCTAATATGATTTTTTAATTTTTAGTTCGGGGTGGTCATTTGATTTTTTTTTAATTTTACCTAATTAGGGTAAAACTCTTTTGCGGTGTTTCTAATAGCTATCTAAAACTGTAAATTATAAAGTTTTTATTTTAATTATGTTTACTGTTACTGTAAGGTAACGTAGTAGCCTAGTGGTCCAGAGGTCGTGAGTTTGATTCCCACCCAGGACAAATCACTTGTAATATATCTATTTATAATATGTAAGTATTTAGAAATATATCAGCGGATTGGTTACCATTATATGTGTGGGGGGATCGTAGTTTGGGACTACAATGGGAATACAATTGGAAATGGGAACGGGTGAGATGTGTTATTATTATTATTACCTATTAAACCTTAAAGTATTTGTGTATTTGAATCATTAATTACTATCTAAGGCACAAATAAAATTTAACTGGCTGTCATCAGTGTATATATATAGATATGATTTACTTTCCCATTTTCTCTCTAGGATTTAAGTTAACTTAATATTTTTTTTTTTCTTTTTCTTTTTAAAAAGACAACTCCCGCATTAGGAATATATAATGTGTCGCGGGGGACTTTACAAACATACATGAAACGGACACAAAGAACATCCAGACTCAGAACAACAATTTGTGGATCACACAAAGTGTCATCCCATGTGGGGTTTGAACCCACAACACTCAGTGTAGTTGGAAGCGGCGTGGCGACCGCTTAAACCACTACGCCATCCGTGCAGTCAGTTTGAATGAATGTTATTTCTAATTAATAAAATATTAAATTTCCAAACATTACAAGTGTATAAAATATGTTAGGTACTTGTCTTACTATATTAAGTACTAGCTTGTGCCCGCGACTTCGTTCGCTTGGAATTTGAAAAGCGCTACCTAAGTGGGTTCGATTCCCGGAATTGGCAAAATTTTAAAAGGTTTTTCTGAATAAAATATTAAACTGGTTTTTAGGCATAGGTAACCGTGTGAGCATGAAAAAACCTATTATTTTTACAAACAGACAGTTTAATTTTATTTATTTGTATAGATTACTTTGTTTACTTGCTTGTCGCAAGTAGTAACATGAGGTAACAGCACTAAACAGGAATCAAACCCTTGAAGAATCAGTTGTTATTAATACTTGCTAGTTAATACACTGAAATATGGCACAGGAATGATTTGTAACCTGGATTAATTCTGTCTTGAAGAATGTAGGGTTAACGATCAGACAGGTGACCGATGGTAAGTGAGTTTCGCCACCCATGGACACATGCATGCATGAAGAAGACCCCCTCCCCCCCTACGCCCCTCCTCCATTTGCTTAACTTCGGCTTTCTATGAGGCTGTGATGTCACTCCGGTCAAGCCGGCCCGTTTGTGCCCTCCCATCACGATAAATACTCATAGCCATATTAAGTACTAGCTTTGGCACGCGGCCCCGCCCGCCAGTAACGTACCAGTACACCAGTCGGGTAAACAGTAACTCCTGTCCCTCAAGAATCAAACTATATCCATACCAAATTTCATCTACATCGCATCAGCGGTTTTTGATCCTTCATACAAACTTCCACCCCCGCTTTTTCATCCCCTTAAAGGACGATTTCTGGAATAAAAACTATCCAATATCTTTTACCGGGACTCGAACTATCTCTATACCAAATTTCATCAAAATCGGTTCAGCGGTTTAAGCGTGAAGAGGTAACAGACAGACAGACAGACACATTTTCGCATTTATAATATTAGTATGGATTTACCGTGACAGGGCACATATGTGACCCTATCTCCTTAGGGAGGTCTTGATGTGAATTACGATGCGTGGAATCAACTGCTTTAGTCATTTTATCAAAATAAGTAATAGTTTCCTACAAGTCTCTCAGTGTGGACCCAGGATGTCATTATGTGCAGGTACTTTGAGATTATAAGGCAGCGTGTACACTGAGAGCACATTACTTTTTAAGTTGTGTACCTATCATTATTATTATTCCCATTATTATTTAATGAAATTATTAATTATTAATTTTGAAAAATGGAAAAGGTTTAAAAAATTTTTTAATGTTACCTCAAAACTCGGTCATTTATGAATCGATTGGGAAAGTTTTTGAAGTGAAAACTTCTTTAGGAGCTTTGGGCTTTTTTGAATAACAAACTAAAGAATGTTATTTTTGAGATGGGGAAAAACCATTGAACTCCCGACACTGTTACAGTTACCGACACCTCTGTATATAAATATCTACACAATATGGGCCCTTTTACATGAGGGTTGAGTTTGTGTAGAAATACATTGATAATATAACTATACATAAT
The DNA here is from genome assembly GCA_902825455.1 of Arctia plantaginis. Lineage (NCBI taxonomy): Eukaryota > Metazoa > Arthropoda > Insecta > Lepidoptera > Erebidae > Arctia > Arctia plantaginis. The sequence continues at coordinate 1,835,788 of CADEBD010000275.1, read as the reverse complement.
ATAAACGTATATTGTGTAATACGTACAACATTACAACAACACACGAACAGAACTTATCGAATCAAAAAGAAAAACAAAAAAAAACCTTTTATAATAAAAAAAAAGAAATTTTCACTTCTGTCGGCACTCCCGGAATGCCACTGTTTGTTTTACTCTCCGTTTGGTCCCATTAAAATTAAAAGAAAAAGACCACCCCTACGAGTGAAAAGTTAAGGAACAAAGAATACAGTTTACTAGCGCAACTTTGTCAGCGTCTCTCAAAATAAATAATTTTTCCCTGTTTTTGTAAGATTTTTCATTGATGTTCGGCTAGTATTAGTCGTAGCGTAATATTATATAGCCTTCATCTATAAATCGGCTACTAAATAAAAAAAAATATCAATTCGCACCAATAGTTTCTGAGATTATTTATTATTAATAGCTCCCAGTGTGCCTGAGCCCTAAACAACCGGATGTGCTCGGAACTCTTCCTTGCCCTTTATATGGTAATGATTACACGAGTTTTTGAGATTAAATAAAAAATATGAACAGAAAAAACGTTTTCCCACAGCCACTGTGGGAGAGAGCAGTTTCGAAAATCCCAGTACCAAGACAAGCTTTCTAAAAAAAAATACGTTAGAGAAGATTCTGCTATAATTGGAGGCGACTGGTTAATATGAAATAAATATAAATTAATGTAAAACTTTCAAATTACCAAATAAATGATAAATTTTATTTATTTATTTATAACTTTATGCACTTTTGTACATTGGCGGACTTAATGCCCAAAGCATTCTCTTCCAGTCAACCTTTAGGTGGTGTAGAAATCGTACAATACTGATAACTAAAATATACACCACACAACACAACGCACGTAAATTTATATACAAACAAATACACACTACATACATATAAATATACATATATAAATACACCATACATATACATACAAACATATATTCGCATTATATTCGTACTCTATGAATGTAGGAAAATTGGTTGCTGCAGTATCGATTAGAAGATTCTGCCATCTCATTAAGAAGGAGGTTATGTACCTCCTTTTTGAATACGAATTTGGAATAAAACAAAACACAAACAAACAAACAACAAAATTGGAATACGAATTTTAAAAACATACCAACTTTTTTTTTAACTCTTTAGCTTATTTATTTATTATAGCTTTTCACCTAATCTCTTGTATTGTTAACCAACTTTAGGAAGCAAGGATTTTAATTCGATTCAATTTATGTTTGTGTGTGTGCATGTTACGCGACATACTTTTTTGGCCAGTATTATTAAAACTGTCATTGTAGGTCTCAAAAGTTAAATAGTGACCTACGTATACATATATACCTATACTGGACTTTATAGTTTGGTGTATCCGAATTTCACATTCCCGTCTATACGCGTTTGCTTAATAAATCTTCTTTTTAACCGACTTCAAAAACACAAAAGTGGAGTTGATCAAATATCAATTCCGCTGTTTTATTTTTTGTGTTTATCTTTTTGTCTTTTCGTTCATCTACTTTATTTTAAAATTCGTAATTTAAAATCATTCCTTAAAAAAACACTTAATTATCTCACTAGTGTACGACAGACACCGCAAACAGTAGGCCAGTGGGTGACCGTAGGGCTTCGGCCACACGCGCGCGCACACGCCTCATTAGGCGCCATCTTTTTATTTTAACATCTCTGTTTAACCTGTGTGGCTTAACACGTCATGTTACGTGAACTGTGATTTAAGGTTAATAGTTCGTCTTCCACTTAGGTAATTTCTCTCTATTTTTACACACTTTATATTAGCTTCACTTGTATGTTTGTTTAGTATGTTTGTAACCGACTCCTTTGGGCGTGATTTTGACTGACTTTAAACGGTCAGAATTTGTTCAAACTTTTTAGATATATCGAGGACCGATGACAATACACTAATTTAAACCAACTAATTTCAACCAAACTAACTAACTATTGACAACAGGCACCCAACGCTTTTTTCAAATTTATATTCTATTTTTTAGTTTGGTTTCTATAGAAAGCGTGTTTTTTAGTTTTTTAAAACTATAATTTTTTTTTATCGTAATTTGTACACTTTCGGAATATAGAGGATGGCATTTTATGAACTTTCAATTAGTTAGTAAGTGCGCTCGATCGCAGTGGTCCTACTTAGGACCAATTTACAGCACGCGTTTTGTGTGTTGGTGGCTTATCTACCTCTTGTTTGTACATAATATCGTTGGCTGGCGGCGTATTTATTTATAGGTACTTACACTCTTACACACTCAGACCATTGACTCAGACTAATACTTTAAAACATTGTTTAAAAAAGTTTTAAAACGTAGAATCAGAAAAAATGAAATTAAACTCACTACTTTTAGAATTGAAGTCCGCCTTATGCAATATGTTTGCAGGAAGACTCAATAAATATATAAATAAATAAATTTGAAAAAACATTCTTATTAATACTATTACAATTTTAAAATACATTGGCATTTAAAAAAAGATAGGTACAGACTTAAAAATCAATCAAGTTTAAACCTGACAGACTGACCCACATCTGCTACAAAATTCACACGATAAATATTTAAAATTCCTAAATTATGCAATTACACTGTTAATTGAACAACTAATTATCCGATCAGCTGAGATTTTAGCAAAAAAATTTAAAAAAATATATCACATCTGGTAGCCATTTTCAATGAAAGGGCGGGAAATGTGACAGTTGCGAGTCGACCGCAATGGCAGCAGTTGTGAGGCTTCTCGCGCATGCGCGGACAGCTGGTGGCCAATTGGACGAATTTTAATGTGGATTTACAAATGATTCGTACCGAATTCCAATAGTCGGTCCTGTCTACTTATCAGCTAAGGACCAAGATAGAGATTGTAATTAAAATATATTCTAATGTTTACTCAGTATCATTTAGGTATACTCACATTATTTTTCTACTTCAATTTTAAGGAATTTTATACAGGAATATATTGTAAAAATGGGTGTCGAGAGAGAAATTAAAAATGTTGTTAAATTTATTCTCCAATAAATACAATAGTGATGACTACTTTTATACGTATTATATACGAGTATACGCATTACTGCAATGCACCTTCCTTCTTAAAAAATAATAATACACAATGTTTATTTTTTTTCATTATACAATTTCCTTAAACCTAAAAACATTACAATATTTGTAGTTAGTTAATACACAATTAAAGGTTAAAAAACGCTTCGTAAATTTTATAAAGTTAAGTTATATACAATTTGGTTCTATTTTTGTGAACTGTTTCAATTTTATTGTCTCTTATTATTTTAACATTGGGTGATACTTCTAAAACTTTAAAGGGACCAATATAACAGCTTTTGACCTGGATCACATCTCATCAACAGCCTTTAATAGTCCACTGCTGGACATAGGCCACTCCTTAGAAAGGAGGTTTTGGCATACTATACCACGCTGGCCAGACGGGTTGGTATAGGGTTTGTGTCAAGTTTTCCTTCTTTTGACCTGGATAAGTTAAAGAAAGCCAGACTATCACTACAAATCATAAACATCGTGTAGTTCTGGTATGGACACCAGGTCACCATCCTGCGATGAGCAGGGTTCCTATCCGAACCATATAAGTTGCAGTGTAGGGTAAGGCAGGGGGGTGGGGGTTAAGCTCGCCAATTCTCTTTAACAAGTACGTGAATGAACTGATTGAGGAGCTCAGTAGCACCAGGGTTGGTCGTTATGTGGAAGGGGGACCTGCGTCAATTACATCAGTTACGCAGACGACATGGTGCTCCTGAGTGACTCAATCTGTGGTACCAGAAAGCTTGTCCAGGTATGTGAAAGTTAAGCGAAAAGCGTAGTTTAATTTACAACGCCAAGAAATCCGAGGTTTTCGAAAATCGAGGTTGAGCCAATTAAAGAAATAACTACACAAACTGCTCATCAATAAATGCTACTACAGTGTAAATGAGTTTTTTAATGACATATTATTGTAATGTTCAATTTCTTACTCATGAAATTTACTACTCCAGAATATAAGAATCTCATATTAATGATACTGACAATAATAATAACTATATCTGTTAATATTGTGAAATGCATAATGTTTTTTCTATATTTAATTCTTATCTATTAATTTATTATAATAATTCGAGGATTGACATTTAAATAATTAATTTACTTTTCACAATTTATTTGTAAAGACCAAATACGATTAATAATTAATGAATTGATGATAGATGGATAATTGACTTGTATTTCTATAACTCTAAGAAGGACATTTCATTAATTTAATATCGTAAATATATATCATTATTTTATTATATTTTTTAACTTTATAATGTTTCAGTGTAAATCCTGATTCTGATCTTGATAAATTACACTGTATAATTTTGCATGCCTTACGGTAGAAGCACTTGAAACCGACGTTAGTAGAAAAACCGACAATGTCCTTCCCGTGACCCTTAGCGGTACGACTTTACAAAGAGTTAATAGCTTTAAATATCTTGGCCACATGTTAACCCCTGACCTCCGGGACGACTCAGATATTGAGTGAGAATGAAGGGCGTTGTCACTAAGAGCGAAAATGCTGGCCCGCAGGTTCGCCAGCTGCTCACTTAATGTGCAAATGGTACTACTATCTACACCTGCAGCCTGTGGGTGAATCTATCACTCAAAAATCATACAACATCCTCAGAGTACGATATAACAATGCGTTCAGGATGGTACTGGGGCTACCTCGATACTGTAGCACATCGGGGAGGTTTGTGGACCCACACGTACACTGCTTTTACGCAGTGATGCTGCATCCCTGGTGCTACAGGACAGGAAAAATAATTGTGTGATGAGCTCAATCATTTCTTCTGTCTGGGTGTAATCTATATATATAAAAGAAAGTCGTGTTAGTTACACTATTTATAACTCAAGAACGGCTTTACCGATATGGCTGAAAATTGGTGAGGAGGTAGCTTAGAGCCGGGAGACGGACATAGGATACTATTTATTCCGAAAAAAAAAAAAAAAGTTTGCACGAAATTTGCTTTACTCGGTGATGCCACGTTATTATACTTGGAATGCTTCATCGAAGAATTTTCAAAGACGGAAGATTTTTTCTAAGAAAAAAATTAACTTACTAAATTCGAAAATCGGCTTATTTGTTGCCTTTAAGGCGGAACAGAGTTCGCCGGGTCAGCTAGTTTACCTATAAATTGTATACATTAAGAATGACATAAGTATGTTTATCAGCAATCTGGTTACCATAGTACAGGCTCGGCTTTTTTTTATGTTAGACGGGGGTAGACTAGCAGACGGGTCACCTGATAGAAAGTGACCATCGCCGCCCATGAACGTCTGCAACTCAGGAGTCACAAACGCGTTGCCGGCCTATTAGGAAGGTGTATGCTCTTTTCTTGAAGGTTTATCGGTCCGGAAATACCGCAGATGATAACCCGTTCCACAGATTGGTTTCATTGATTGCTTACTATGGGATCAGACTCCCGTAATATGATGATACAATACCATGTCCCAACCTGTATATTATTGTAGTAATTAGGTATTTCCTCAGTTCCCGTAGTTTCTACTTTGCCCATACCATGAGGAAGTATCTCATATTTATTTTAATTTAAACTTAACACGCGTTAACAGAGGTATAACTTTCAAAAGGGCGTATCAAATGGAGACTTCCCATAATTTCCTAAACAAGGTTTCATAAGCGGAAGTTAGCAGAATTTGTAAGATATCGTGCTTCCGGGTAATCGACTGTATTGTCGCATATTATACTACGACATTGCAGTTTTGATACTTTATATTTCATTTATTTAATTAAAATGTCTAAATACGTTATACCGCGTGTTTGAAATAATAATAATTTGACGCATCTCACACACGACTGTCGAACTAGGCAGAGACTGTACTATAATAACCTGAATATATAAAAAATCTAATGTAATAAATACAAAAGTAATTCTGTGTGTCTGACACGCTTTCTCAGCTAACGGCTGAACCTTTTTTAATGAAATTTGGATCTCTATCAGGGTAAATAGTAGGTTTCCCTACTATTTACCCGTGGTATAGTGTACAGTACTTATGCAAAATTCTATAATGCATATAATAAGCCATCATATTCTACCTCAAAAAAACTTACATACTCGCATTTTTACATTTTAGTCAGGTTTGTCACATAAGTGTTTTGACTTTATGAACTAACATCATAATAAATTGTTATAAACTGTATTCTTCATTCTTTAATTTTCTTTTCCACCCGTAGAGGTAATATTTTCACTAATTTCATACAACCACACAGGAATAAAAAAAAGCCGTGTGGTGTCCCACGACGGATAGGAACGAAGTTGTGATGATCGAGTAAAACTGATTCGACACGATTTTAATTACAACGCCATCTATGAAAGCGGCTATTACCTACATATTTTTCAGTTGGTTTCTAATTAAAACAATTTATACATTGGTAAAATCTCCTTGAGAAATGATTTCCTATCTATTCGATAGATGGCGCTGAATGACTGACAAGTGACAATTCAAAATAAATACTGAAATGAAAAGTAATGATTTCCTATCTATTCGATAGATGGCGCTGTATGACTGACATAAAAAGGGTCGTTACAACTTTTCGTGAGAATTTTTTCCGTTTAGCCCCCTTTCACAACGCGCGATAAGGAACTTCGTTCCAAAAAATACAAAAAAGAATTTTCCAAATCTGTTCATAAATGAGTCAGAGATAGTACAATCAGAGAGAGTACCTAATGTTTATTTGTAAGTCGGTACGAAAATGCCTTTTTATTTTCGTTCAATAATCCTAAAGGGTCAAGAGACGTCAATCGGAAGCGATGTACCTCGTGGACATCTCGACACCGGACGACTGACTATGAGCATTTTGCATGCACCGCTGAGCCGGACATTCGAGTACCACAAAAAAATATACACACATACATTGCAAAATCTACTTAATTCTTTTCAAGTATTTTTATAATACAATTACTTAAAAATAATAGACCTGCTGTATAGGAACTTGCTGAAGGTTGTGTTAGCACACAAAACGCACGCAAAATTCATTGCCAAGTTATTTTTTTTAATCTAAGTCAATTGTATAACACCTATAGTTTACACATTTTAAGGTAAATTGAATTACAAGTTAAAAACAAAAAAAATATATCAAAAAACATTTTTTTTCCAGTCACTATGGTAACTGCAATGAGTGTCTTAACAGTAGTTTCGGGTTTGTTATGATAATTTTATCACCAAAAAATCAACGTCGAATTAATCCCTAATATTTTCAACGGCGTTAATTCTACAATGCATTAGTCATATCCTAAGCTATAATTTTAATCACAGTGTCCCCTCCTTCGTACAATTCAAGATCATAAAAAACATCGTAAAAAGTGCTCCTAACATAAATATTTCTGTGAATAAAATAAAATGTCTAACGACGAGTCTCTAAAAGGAGTTCGTTTCCCTTTTTTTACAAATCATCCCTTCCCTTTCGTCATCTAACAATCTAAAAAAGAAACCGCGACATCTAGTTTTTGTCAAATTAGCCTCCACGGCTATAGTTACCCGCACCGGCTATACTTAGCCGCCCTAAAGCTATAATTTTCAACTTTACGGATAGAGCTAATGCTTGCGAAACTTTAATTCAATTAGACAGTGAGGCTTGGCGCTTTTTTTTTAATATTCGAATGATTTTTGATGTTCCCAAGCGACCCTGCATAGGACTAAATACCTAGTTAAGATAAATATTCTATTGTCATTATTCTTGATGATACAACAAGAAAAATGGGTTTATAATTTAAAAACACATTTTCATACTAATATTTTTAATTTAAGCTAGCTGTTTGAATGATGTTAGTTTAGACGAACTGTTAGCGAGGACAGTTGATGAAAATAACCTTAGTTCTCTATGCTATGTAAAATTTTCTCCATGCTCCAGAGTTTTGAATAGTCTCACAAGTTTGTAATAGACAATAAAATTTTACCATATTTGCAAAGCATAGAACGCAAACGCATAATCAATTTTGAAAAAGCGCGGTAAGAACATAATGGAATTAAAAAAAAATAAAAAAAAATTTAAAATTTGAAACGCGAAGCTATTTTGGCAAAATATTAAGAGGTATTATTTGGGGTGATTTTCTACAGCACCCTACCGACCCCTAGTTAGCAAGTTGATAGCGATTTGATGACAAGGTCAGACCTCATTTTTGAGAACTTTTAATTTTCACTAATATAAAATAATTTTACACAAATTTGCGAAGATTACATATAATTTGCGACGTCGGGTTTATTCATTAGACCTTCCGGTGTTTAATGTAATATGTTGGGTTTTTTGTAGATCGTGATAAATTATAAAATTGCACGATGGTTGCTAATCTAAGCGTGCGTGCGTATTTGCCCGCGTGTTAGTATTAGTAAGTTAAGATATTTGTTCTGTGTCCTGGTGTAATTTATCTATAAAATATAAATTTTTAGAAATATATAAGTATATTTATCAGCAGTCTGGTTACTATAGCACAGGCTTTGCCTAGTTTGGAATGAAACGGCCATGTGTGTTACTAGATATTATTGTTACATAAATAGGAATATACCTACTGTGCGTATAAGGCTTACGTTTCAAGGCAAACGCATTTGTTATTTGTGTGCAAAATAAATTGAGACAGGATATATCAACTATGTTTACGTTTTTTTACGATATAGGGGCGATGGGATAATGAGCGAACGGTCAACTGAATTTGTTTTGAAATTGAAATATTATTTTACTAGTTAAAAATTGAGTTTACAAATTGACAGATAAAGCTAACATTTACTCGTACTGTCAAAGAAGGTTTACATAATTGAATGTATGGGTACATATGTATTTGACACCAGGGATGAATGGGATATCCAGATTTTTCTAAGAACATCTGCTGAAAAAATAAAAATACAAAGAAATTGATATGTTACAAATGAAAAAAAAGTTACAGAAAATAAAATACTTACAAAAAACTAGCTTATTATTGAAAAAAAAAACAAAAAACGACTGCGTTAAAATTAAATTTTCAAACCGGCTTTATAATTTTCGTACAGTCTGTAAAACTCTCACAATTAGGACGAATCTAAGGACACCTCCTAAACACAAATCCATAAAGCCGTTTAAAATACAGAGCGTGCCAAATAAATATGCGTAGAAATACACGAAAAACAGAACTGTACTTCTGGTGCAGTCGAAATAAAACCTATATCTACCTACTAACTATGAGCAAGTATCCAATACTCACTCAGTATTCTGACATAACGTACCCAATACCTTCTCAGTATTCTGACATAACTCAACAATGCAAACTCCATCATCTGGGTCAGAAGTACCAAACGAAATTTAGTCATAAATTGACCTGGTCACGCCCGCAGGCAAATATGATGTAGTGTGATTTTTTGCCACTGACCGCCGCGTTAAAATTTATGATTTTATTTGGAACGGCAAAAACTTAATCGACGGGTCAAGATAACCCCCACGGCGTAAGGGGTGACGGATTTTTTTTAAACAGCCGATGGGTTTTGGAATGTCTTTGTGCGTAAAAAGTTCGATTGTATTATAAGTTTGTGAATTTTACATTTGTATGGATGGAGTGTGATTTTAGTTACTTTTTATATGATAAAGTAACACAATGTTTAGGAGTTGTCTGTGAGATGTTCGCAGGATCGTTTTTTTTTTAATTTATTCGTCGTATCGTTGATAGAGATTGCGGAAATGTTCTAAGTATTTAATTCTGAAGGAAACTAATTCATCAACGCAGAGCCTAACCCACTGGACACTCTTAAAATTATGGCAACTGTTGCTTTTTATGTTGAAAGCACCTTTAAGAAAAGATTTTTTTTAATTTCACCATTAAGAGGGTAAAATAAGGGATGAACGGTTGTATTTAAGTCCGTCATTTTCATAGTTAGAAACACGAAATAAGAAGTAGTGAATCATACGAGTGAAGCCGCGAAAAATAGCTATTATTACATACAGTTGAACTGAATTTGGTTCAACGTATTTTAGCCGCTTTGTTATAATTTACAAAACTAGTCCATAAATACTTTAAACAAATATTTTTTTAAGTATTACTCTCTTGAATATTTATTTTAGAGAGTATTTTTAAAAATGGTTACCCTACCTGATCGGTTGTTCCAAAATATATATTTAACTTGACTCTCATAAGTATTGTTCCGTCATAATAAAATATTAAGGAATTATGGTAAAATTGCAAACCAAAAACCATTGACCTTTACAAATGCGTTCTAGAATTCCACAATTTCATATTTTCGCTCAACTTAATTACAAAAGATTTAATACCTATAATTAAACAAAACGCTACCATTAGGTAGAAATTGAAATAAATCCATAGACCTTAGGGGTGGCGCACACACGCCTACGAAAAAAAAAATTGCATTTATTTTGATCTTTAGCCACCGCATAATCACAAGTTACATTTAAAGGTATAATTAAAAATATATTTAAAACGAAATTTCAATAGAGCTATTAATCGATGACGGTAAACTTGCTTAACTTACAATAGAGGTTTTTTTTTTATTGTATTGTGTTTTGACTGTCAGGCGATCAACATTGTCGCTGGGATTTAGTGGTCTTTTGACTGATGTCTGCCAATCAATTTTATTTTTTAAATGAAATCTTTGATGTTAGCTGTAATTATTGTTCTTAGGTGCACGCTTTATTTTGTGAAAAATATCAAAATATGGGAAGTGAAATTTTTAGTCGACAGGCATGGTGATCTAACAATGATTCTGGCGGCTAGAGCCACAGGGCTAACAACAAATAAAATTATTTCACATATAATTTTGGTAGGTCTAGATTATTAAGAACATTAGTTGGTAAGTTTGGATTATTACATGTTATTGCTACATTGGTATCCACACCTCATCAAATATCTACAAAGGCGTGATGCCTTTATTATCGAAGTGGTAGACAGAAGATATTAAATGTCCACAATTTGCGGTATATAATTTTAGTTTGACTTACATAATAGAGTAAAGCTTATGATCGTCAATTGGGCTCTCTAACAATCTTATGGAAAAAGTAAGAATACGGTAAAGGGGAAAGTATGTAAGAAGGGAAGGCATATTACTTATAAACCGAGTGGTGATGGATTAAGAATACGGAGTGTCACCACCCCTATTTATCCAGTAGGTGTCGTAAGAGCCCTGCAAACAGTAACGACAACAAACAACAACTGTCAGCAAACCTTATAAAGTCAGCGTGTCATAGTAGGCCAAAGCCTCTTTTCTAAGGAGAGGCCTATGTCCAGCAGTGGACATTAAAGGCTGTTGATGTGCTGTGATGTGATGTGATAATTTACAAGGTTAGATTGCGGAATATAAACTATAGTTCGAAAAGGTTGGGATCGCTTACCTGTAACTTGAACTGGCTGTTGCCAAAAAACCCGGACTGTATAGCCTATAAACATGATTTAACATAGAACCTTATCATAATGAAAGACTTTTGGAACGAAGTTTCTTATCGCGCGTTACACTCTCTGAGTGGATGGGAGTGAGATGGAGATGGATGGGAGAGAAAAATGTGTAACAAGACTTTTTTCCTACACTTGAAGTTTAAAGTAAACGACTGTATAGCAAACGTCTTCCAAAAAACGAAAGGAACTTCGATCCGACCGGGGGTCCGTAGACCCCTCACGCCGCTTTCTAAATTATGTTTCACATTATCAAGCGTAACACTCACAAAAATAAAAGAAAACCCTATCGACAAAACAAACAAAACTTCGCCGGTATCGAAACAGAAAGTAACTCTAAATTAAACGATTTGTGACAAAAAAGTGTCGCTCCAAAGACTGACCATTCACTTTTTACAAAAGTACCAATAAAAGTCAATTTATTGCGTCCAAGCACTTAGTATCGTGAGTATACGGTTTTATGTTAACAATAGAAAGGATTTCTTTAAGCTAAATTTAATCTTAACGTTAGTACTTTAGAGTCTATTTTTGATTAGCAGTTTCTAAGTTTTTAAGGGTTGTCTCTAAGGTGACAAGTAGCTATCTCGGTAGTGATTTTAAGTGACTTTGAATAGCCGAAGGGTTTGTTCGGAGACATCTTCATTGAAGAAATGAAACGCTTAGTAACTGATTAGAAATCTTGTTTTAGTTAGGCATGTTACTTTCTTTTTTTAAGCTGGTGTTAAATTCTTGTGATTTGCATTGCATTTCTTTATTAAAGTAATAAAAAATAAGGATAAGGAAGGAACGATACTTAGATTTCATAATTTGAGTATTTATAAAATAATCTTTCTTCGGGAAGTCCCTTTGTAATAGTCTTCAAATACATCAATTTAAATTATAATTATTTTAACCATTGGCATATGCTAAATTGGGATTTAAATTCGGAGGTTCAAAAATTTTTTAATTTTCTTTTTCTTTCATACTTCAAACGGGTATAGTAACTAGACAAGTTGATATTACAGAAATACAATTCATTGTTTAAAGTTCGTATGCAAAAAAAACGATTTCACAACCATTACTTGTACAAAACCTCACCCAAGAATCTAATGGACAGGGTTGTCACCTCATAAAAAAATGTAAGACTTCGCAAATCTAAATGGAGTAGATGTCTGTCAAGTCAAATCAGTATCCTTTTATTAATAGGCATTTAAGATAATTATGATTATAAGGACGCATGACGCCTTTGCCTCGAAAAAAAGAGTAAAAAAAACCAAGTCTGCTGCTAAATTCCCCGAAGCTAAAAAGTAATAAAACCTTTTTAGCGACATTAAAAAAGCGGAACCAAATCTTTTTTTTTCACTAAATTTTTATAGGTTATTAAAACAAATTAGAGCAAATCGGTTGTAAAGAAAAAGTTGAAGAAATTTATTAGTTTCCTAAACAATAAAATAGATTATCGCGTTATCTAAATGGCGTTAGTGAAATACTGTTTACTACCGTACAGATGTAACGTTAAGATATTGCTAAAGAGAGGTTTGAAAAAAATTCAGTCTTTTCATATTTGCCATTTTACGAAGGTTGTTTTTGTCGTACATATTTGGCGTTACGCAGAGATGTGGCTTCACTCTACATTCTCTATAGTATATATCATGGAGAGTGCTCCGAGGAATTGCTCGGACTAATACCGGCCGCAGCTTTCCGCCATCGTTCCACATGCCAATTTTTTTATCCCCATCATATGTATCCATATGCTGATTGGCGCTCGAGTACTGCGCGCTTTTCGAGACAATTTTTGCCCCGCACTACCAATCTATGGAACAATTTATCTTCCGCGATATTTCCGAACCGATATGACATTCAAACCTTCAAGAAAAGAGCGTACTCCAACGCGTTTGTGACTCCTGAGTTGCAAACGTTCATCGGCTGCGGTGGTCACTTTCCATCAGATGACCCGTCTGCTCGTCTGCCCCCTCTAACATAAAAAAAAAACAAAACAAAACAAATTGTAACTGTCATATTTGAGACATCTGACACACAACGCCATCTAGTTTCAAAATAAGCAGAGCTTGTACTATGAAAACTATATCGACTGATAGAATACTTTTATACTTTTTTTTTGTATTCATATTATACATAGAAAATAACCAAACTCCGAAACAAATATTTGTAGATCATACAAACATTTGATCCGAAACATGGAATCAAAACCGAAATCATAGCACAGCAGTCGCACACGCTATCACTGCGCCACCGAGGCAGTCAATTCGTATAGATAGAGAAAGGTAGATTGTAGCAAAATAACATACATCATACTTAAAATAGTTTGCGGCCACACAAGTGAAGTCATAAAACATTCAGACCGAGGGGCGGAGCCCTGGGGCTCTGCCCACAGAGGCGCCAATACAAATGATATACAACAGCGGTTTAGCAATACAAAGATACTTTTGGAAGAGCTATGATCAACAGTGTTCAAGTAGTCGTAAAGCATTAAAGAAATGATGTAAATTTAAAGTGTTTATTCTAACCCTCAATAAATTATAATAAAAACTTACGTATCGAATATGAATATATCCTGAGTCGCCCGGGGGCTTTACAGTTACACATGAAACGGTCACAAAGAACACCCAGAGTCAGAACAACAATTTGTGGATCACACAAAGTGTCGTCCCATGTGGGGAGCCGACCCACAACACTCAGGGCATTACGAGTAGTAAGCAGCATGGCGACCGCTTAAACCACTACGCCGTCCGCGCCGTCAAAATATTCCTTCGAATTAATAAATATGCTATTCCAGATTGCAATCTATCTCTGGAATAAAATTTTCTCAAGATGTGTTAAGCCGTTCTGGTTTAATAAACCTCACCCAATCACTTAATTAGCTTAAAACCCAAACTCGGAATTATAATAATACTAATATTTCTAGTATATTCGTATATTGTTTTCTCACGAAAAACTAAAAAGTTTGTGTCTATGTTAGTGTGCCAGTACACGTTCCAGGTTTCACAGCTTACAGGTTTTATTTCTGTACATTACATGCGGTAAAACCTTTTTTTATTTGTATTTCGAATTAACTTGTCACGAATATAACACCTAAAAAATATATTATGTTAAATTGAAGTCTTGGAATAAACTGGAGACTTTAAAACATGAAATAGGTTCCAAATTCGACCGTATTTATTTATGCTGTTTACCACATAACTCCGTCATTTGTAAACCGATATGAAACATTATTTATTTAAAAAGAAATACTTTACTTGAGTGGAGACCGTGTCTCGGCAAACGTAGTATAGGACACCCACAGGCCAGGTGGAGTGACGATTTGCACAAGATGCCTGGCAGGAACTGGATGCAAAAAGCCCAAAATCGATCTAAGTGGCATGCAATGGCAGAGGCCTATGTCCAGCAGTGGACTGCGATAGGCTGATGATGATGATGACTTTACTAGGTCCTAATAAAATTATAATGAAAATACCACACCTAAGGATGAAAATCCAAAATTTAAAAAATACAGATTTAATAGCAATTCGTTAAGAACGTACCTCAGGCCCATTAAAATCGGCAATACTTTTTAAAATTTAATCATTTAACTAACTTTAAAACAAGGTCAGTACACCATATCAGGACGAAGTATCCTATTAGTTTACACTTGAGGGGAAAAATAAATAAATAAAGATAACCCTCCGAGGGTTGGCGGCGACATAAAGGGATGCGCACGAGTAGCCCATATGTCGCGTGCCTAGTTAGGGGTGCTTCTAGATTTTTTTTGTTTTTTTTTTAATTATTTCTCGGTGTAGAAAGTATTTATTGTCAGTGGTTTTAGATATAAGCACTTGTGTTTTTATTTTTGAATGTGTTGGGGTTTCTGTCGAAATGGTTTTGTAACACAGCTTTTTAACATATGTAGAATTATTAAAATATATATATGATATTACATTATATTACATCCGTGTGGTGAGGGATTGAGAATACGGAGTGTCACCACCCCTATTCATGGGGTGTCGTAAGAGCCGACTAAAGGAGCAAACTACGCAGGACAAACGCACTGTAAAGAGAAGGAAAACATACCAACCCGTATGGCCAGCTTGTATACTAGGCCAAAACCTCCTTTCTAAGGAGAGGCCTATGTCCAGCAGTGGACTATAATAGGCTGTTGATATGATGTGATGTGTGGATATTACTATTTTGCATGAATATATCCAAGTTCCACAATAAACTATAAGTATTATATTTATTTATAACCTGGGGATACATTTTTGGGCATAATTTAAACAAATTTCGTTTGTAATTTGATCCGACAAAGTTCATGAAATAACAGGAATGCCACTTAAGTAGAATTTATTTTATACAGGTTAGTTAAAATATTAAGTAATTCTTTATATGTTTTAATTTAAAAATAACATTAAAAAACAAGTGATGATTAGACACAGATAATTATTTTAGAATTATGAAGAAACGTTAAATTATATATTTTTTTAAATAGTTTGAGTCCTGTAATAGGACGTAGGATAGTTTTTGACGTGACAACGTCTTATAAATTGGTTTGCCGGGTGACACTTCAAGAAACTGCGTTACGCTCCGCTCACGTTATGCGCTCACAATGAGAGCGAGTGAGAGGCACGCGTCCCTTCCAATCGGGCATGGTTAGCCCGCCTAAGAGCGAGAGAGACAGACATAGTCGTTGTCACGTAAAACTTTCGCCCGTATACCGACTTTACAGGCAACCAATTTTTTATCCCAGAAATCATCCTCAGGCGAAAAGGGGGTTGGATGTTTGTGTAGGGAATTAAGAAACGATGAACCGATTCATATGAAATTTAGGATGCAGATAGTTTGAGTCCTGAGAAAGGACATTACAGGTTTTTTACCGCGATAACCGATATACGGGCGAAGCCGTTGGCAAAAACTAGTTTTTTTTAATAATTTATAAGTTTGTTAATAGGTTTCGTCCGTAATATTCACACCTAAACAGAGATATGCACAAAATGGCGTCTGTATATACCGATATCCACATATTTGTTTGATATTCTCAAGATGTAACACGACCAAAGCTTATAATTACACAATACAATTTTCAAGACAGTTCCTTAATATTTGGCCATTACTAGAGCTCTGATAACTTGGTATATGATATAACTGGTGTGTTTTAGACCACACGACTGAAGTAAAACTTCTTTAGCTCCAAGTGTGCTCGCACCTCTCTCGGTAATATACTCCCTACAGTACTATGCGAAACGTAAATTTCTCTCTTTCCATCTTCACTAACTTATATCTCCCTCTCAACTCCCGTTCGCCTCGCCCGATCACACTTTGCGTAACGTTTTTCGTCCCTCGTCACGCATTCACCAGCTTACTCCAATAATAACACAACTCACACGCGGCCGTCTGATCCCAAACTATGTGCTATGGTGACCAGACTGCTGATAAACATCATTATATATTTCTAAATATTTACAAATTATAGATAAATCACACCCAAATATAGAGCAAATTATCGTGCCTATTAAAAATATATTTTATTGGGTGAGAATTGAACCCACTACCTCCGGCTAAGCAGCCATAATCACTAGCCACATAGACCAACAAGCCAGTCTTAATAATAGTTATGAACCAATGAACGTTAAATATAATTATTCATAGATTAATTTTATTACTTTTTATTTTCTAATAATTTATTGAGTGAGTTTGTAAAGACTCATTTTCAAGGTTCTACGCTCGCGTGTGACCACAGACAAGTAATGAATAGACAAAACTGATGACGTAAAATATCGCCATTTCAAAAATCGAATGGCGGGTAATTTTCGAAACCTCAAGCAACATATGGTGACGGCAGACGCCATTCGGAGCCAACTGTCATATTACCTCTCCCTTTCCTGTTTAGAACATTTAGTACAACAACGAAAGAGATAAAATGAACTTCATTAGTTGGTAGTACTATCATTTGAATGTCGCAAAAAAATTGTATTGTTAGGTGCGCCTGCGCACACGTGCGGAGGCCGGAAGTAGGGCAGGCTTTGGCGCGAATTTGAGCATAATACGAAAATTCGAATGACTATATGTGTACACAGGATATTGGGATTATAATCGGTTTTGAAAACAACATATGGATTATGGGAGAGCCATGGGTATTTTGGGGTTAAAACGAGATCGTTGATAATTTTGTAGACATGTTGTAAATAAATCGTGGGTGTAGAGAAAAACAACTTCCTTCCTCGGTCTGGGTTACATACGCACATTTATATCATAGAACTAGTTGGTACCCGCGACTTCGCTCGCATGGGATATATTACCTGGAAGAAACAGACAGACAAGAAATATTTAAACTGGTTTTTAGGCATAGGTAACCGTGTGAGCATGAAAACAACCTAGTATTTTGACATTACAAACAGACAATTCAACTTTATTTATTTGTATAGATATTTAATGGCAGAATTGAGTATTGAAAATACAAATAAAAAAATGAAAAGATTTAAAACCAGATTGAATTTTTAAAAGTAATCAGAAGCTTAGAAATTTAACTTTTCAAATTTAAACTTACACTCACCTTACTTTAAAGTAGTTTTTTATTCAAATTTTTTTTTTTTTTAATTCATTACCGATTAATCAGGTACTATTACGTGTAAAACTAGGACTTAACATTTTAAACTTAAATGACTTAACTCTTATCATCATTAACAACAACCTTGCATGGTCCACTGCTGGACATCTCCTTAGAAAGGAGGTTTTAAAGGAGGTTTTAGCACACTAAACCACGCTGACGGTTGGTACAGGGTTTGTATGAAGTTTTGGTTGTGACACTCCGTATTCTTAATCCGTCACCACACGGACTAAGCTCGTGTATCAACATTTTTTAATCCTTAAATATTAAAAACATGTCAAACATGTCAATGATTAGGATATTATGACAGACATTTAGGATTTAGACATTAAGGATGATAAATAACATTTACAAAAAAACAATGATCCAGGTCTTACTTTCTTTAATGAACCTGTAATTATTATTTTATGGTATAAGGGGGCAAACGAGCAGACGGGTCACCTGATGGTAAGCAACGACCGCTGCCCATGGACACCTGCTACTCAAAAGTCACAAGTGTGTTGCTGCCCTTGGAGTCCCTCCCGCTAGAGTCAGCGGAAGGGAGGATTTGGGCTCCGGTAACCTCACTCACTCAGTGAAAGGCAATGAAAGAATTGCTTAGCAACGGTTTTCTGGAGGCCGTGGTATCACTCCGGTCGAAATGACTCTTCTCTCCTAAATAAAAAAAAATACATGTCATATCGTCGATCTGCATTTATTACCGCGAAAGTGAATTTTTTTCAATTTTTCCCTTTTTTAATAATATTTTTACAGTTTTTATTAAATTGGCAACAAAACTGTCATAATATGACAAGTATTCATGTGCAAATTAGAAGTAAATCGATTTCTTTTCTCAACTAAAAATCAAATATAAATTCACATTCGCTCTACTGAACGCCAAAAGACAATATTCAAAATAAATTTTAGTTTAATAAAACTAAAAAAACACGCAATTGTAACAAGCCGAATTAAAAAGTAGGAAGTAGTTTTCTATAATTATTTTCTATAAGTTCAAAAAGAGAAATCAGAGAAATGCATGGGGTGCTAGATCTCAATTGTTGTAAAAATATTTTATTGACAGATATTGGTAAAATTAAAGTAATTATTTTGTTATTATATTGCCTGCACGGATGGCGTAGAGGTTTAAGCTGTCGCCACGCCGTTTTCTACCACGCTGAGTGTTGTGGGTTCGATCCCCACATGGGATGACACTTTGTGTTATGCACAAATTGTTGTTCTGAGTCTGGGTGTTCTATGTGGCGTTTCATGTATGTTTGTAAAGTTCCCCGCGACACAGGATATATTCCTAATGCGGCCGTTGTCTTTTACGTATAAATAAATTATATAAACTATCTTGAAAAGCACCCAACGTTTTTTTTACGACAAAATTATTTTTCTTTTTGAACTTATAGAATATTATTTTTACTTTTTAGTTCGGAATAATCGGCTAAGTTTATCAAATTTTTGCATTGTCATCGGCCTTTGTGCCAAGCTGCAATTTAATTTGACGTTTTGAAGTATGTCAAATTCACGTTTTAAGATTCCGTTACATACTTGTATACCAAGCTAATAAAAGCGTGTTAAAAAAAAGTAAAAAAATAATATATTTTTTCATTTGTATTTGCCCAACAATCAAAATGCCACGGTACCAGTTTTGAACATCGAACAACCCTTGCAATATGACTTAATATTGAACAAAAAAAATTGATTACGGAAATAAACATTCACAAATATGGCCGATATTATTGTAAATTCTACTATTAAAAAAGTAACAATAATAATAATAATCTATGCTTTCAATCAATCGTTGATTCGTAACCAATAACACATAATTATACATCCAAAAACGAAAAATAAGTTAACCCTTGAATAGTCACGATCGATTCGGGGTCCCGCGCACGTGTCAGTGTAAAGTTTGAAAAAAAAAGATTATTATTAATGATGTTTGTTTGCATTTGCGACGTAATTGGCTACTGAATTGGTTTTTTTCTTTGACCGTTACATGGTATTCGTTTTTGGAGACATTGTAAGTGAACTCAAGAAAAGATACGAGAAAGGACCACCCTATTGTATGTTTTTCGACAATATTTATAGTGCCATGTTCCCTAACCAAGTATATTTGCTTATATTGCTGTGTTTATTACTACTAAATACTTAGTTACAATGTTATAGTATTGAAGTGGTCTGTACGGTTCTTGACCCCTTCTTCTCTGTCCCTAAATGTAACGCCCTGATTAATTCGAAGAGATTTGCCCCCTTTTATCTTAATACTTAATATCTCTCTGAATTACTCTGGGCATTACATTTAGGGACAAATGCAGAAAGGGGGCAAATATCGAACAGACCATTGAAGTATTGCCTATTGAACTTAAAAATAATACCTATGTTATTTTGTAAATTAAATTCTAGAATCGCAAAAATCATGTGATCACCTAACCAGTAATTACATTTGAATTGTCTGACGTTATAACAAACCTAAATTGTGTTTTAGTATATTGCTATTTAAAATTTCAAAGTATATTAAGAAAATAAAAGTTACATGTACAAGACAGGTAAGTGTAATAGAACAAAAAACATCTAAAGAGCAAATTAGAAAAGTGTTGTATAAAGTTGAAAACGTTACATCTATGGCAACATTGAGTAATTTAAAAAAAAAGTTCTAATTACCACAGACATCAAATAATATAATGATACCGTTAAAAAAATGAAATAATGGATATATATTCCAAATTAAAACGTTTATTTAACTTTCAACATTTTAATTTCGGAGGGTAATTTAACGTCTTTTAAACGACATAATAAGTTTGGGAGAAAGTATTAAAGTCCATAATTTAGTAAACTAACATCAGCGATCAAAAAATTTAAATAAAAAAAACATCATCAAAGAAAAAAATAGTCATCAAAGGGTTCAAAAGTGCCGATGTGGCTAAATAGTGTATAGTCGTTTATAAATTGAAGCGCGAACTAAGTATAGTTGACTAAATGGTCACTTAACCCTTCAAACGACTCAGTCTTTAACGATTAAGGCCCGACTTGTTATATTCTAGTTATTAAATGTAGACTCTTTC
Source organism: Arctia plantaginis (assembly GCA_902825455.1). Taxonomy (NCBI): domain Eukaryota; kingdom Metazoa; phylum Arthropoda; class Insecta; order Lepidoptera; family Erebidae; genus Arctia; species Arctia plantaginis. The sequence continues at coordinate 1,814,751 of CADEBD010000275.1, read as the reverse complement.
TTGAGTCGTCAAGTTAATAGAGTGTGTATACCTACCAATCTCAGCAGAATATTGTAATTTGTAGTTGTATGAAAACTGAACAAATGATGGTCGCAAATATATAAATGAATAATATTCTGTACTCTTAGAAATAAACAAATAGAAATACATGAAGGTACATTTCTTTAAAGAAATTTAAATACTAAAAAAATGATTTTTCCATAACCAAAATTTAATTAACTACCCACATACCCACCACATATAAGTTAAGGCATTCAATTATTATCAAATTGACATTAACACAATTATTGGTTTCCTATACTAAAATATTAATTAATATAAATAAATAATTCTAAGTAGAACATGCTTAGTTAATACATGTTTTTTTTAAATTAAGATTTAAATTTGGTATGAATTAAATTTTTAACATCAATTCGAAATGAAACTTAAACCCAAACGAAAAAATCAAAGTTATTACTTTTAAACGATCGCCCTTGAAAGTGGATGAAGTCATTTAGAAGCAAAAATCCCATGTTTGTTTAGCATTAATATTATAATAGGGGCCTAAACGACCCACCGACGGTAAATAAAGGGTTGACTCTCAATTTATTAGGCCAACATATGGGTGCTTTTGGACCAAAAATTGAGTTGATACATTTTTGATTGTGTAAATAAATATCATCACGAAGATTTTAGAGGGGTTAAAAAATCTATTTTGCCTTATGAGACTGTAAAATCTATTCGAATATAATTATACTAAATAGGTTTTGTGTGTGTTCGTTTGTTTAAAATGTCTATACTGTCAGTCAGATTAGAATAATTCTTTTTGAATAATATTTAGGTACTAGGTTCTAGTTAGGCATCGCACGGGTGCAATGTAGATACTACTAATACTACTAATGTGGTTTCAGTGTGGAGTAATTAATTATACTAATATTATGATAGGACTAGACTACAGGACATCTTTAAATGCAATATTTATAGGCCCGCTCCGATCCTGCCGGGCGCTGCCACCCGGGAAGGACGTACGGATCGACTGTCGTTGGGCCCCCGCATTTTAAATCTCTAATATCTTCTAAAATATTAATTTTAAGATACGCTATAAAGAGCAATTCTAATTTATTTCAAAATTATTTTTTTGTATTAAAAGTTAAAAATAGTTACTGTGAGTTATCCTCAGGAGATAGACATATACCAACGTGGAATTTTTTGTACATCTTTTTAAGATATACAATTCCGTAGTACATTATTTTGATCTATCTTGTAAGATTTAGCCAGCACAAAAACATATTTTTTAAATTTATACAATGCGAAGCGATTGATACGATGTAAAGAAGATAGTGTAGGCTATGTAAAACCAAGCCGCGACCTTTAGCAGTAGATTAATGAACATACAAACAAGTAAAACCGAGACAAATGCCTGCTATTAAGTACTATAGGTATAAAGAAAAACTGTCTCGCACAGAAAGAGAATTTAAATACTTTAATCAAGGATTTAAAATCATCAACAGCTGTTAACCGTCCACTGCTGGACATAAGCCTCTCCTTAGAAAGGAGGTTTTGGCCTACTATACCACGCTGGCCAGACGGGTTGGTTTGTGTCAAGTTTTACTTCTCTCTGCAGTGCTGTTGTTTTGCGTAGTTTTTTCCCTTAGTCGTCTCTTACGACTCCCACGGGATGAATAGGGGTGGTGACACTCTGTATTTTTAATCCGTCACCAAACGGATTTAAATATTCACCCGGTTTTAAGGATTTAAATATTCTTAGCATACGATCAAATACACAAAATTACCCTCTTCATTAATATTTGACATTTAAAACGAAGAAGGCCACAGCTCGCCTTGTTTCGCAAGTGTCATATCAAAAAAAAAAAAAAAACCATCAATTTTCATACCACGGTAGCGCGACATCCCGCGGTGTGGCCACTGTGCTACCACAGGGTATCCATTAAAAAAAACTTCGATTGATTTGCGAAAAAAAATGGCGGCCTTCACTTTCGTTCGATTTTGCACGCCCACTCAGCGGTCTTGTGATATCCTTGCCATTATAAAAAATTGATAGATTGACGTTTCAGTTGTTAAAGTATGTGTAAGAATTTAAAAAAACATTTTAGAAAAACAATGATAATCATAATAATCGGTGATAGAGTGATGAGAGCAGCGATCGCTGTCCTCATGTCAAAAAGCAAAAAAAAAACTTGGATTTGTCTTACAATATTGTTGGTGTATGAAATGTGGATTCAGTAATCATTGTACATATATCTGCGTAAGAATTGATACGCCAAGAGCCTCGAACAACACCTTAAGAGGCTCACGTTACACGGCAGGATCGAGGGTCTGATGATGCAAAAGGCAGTTCTCTCGACACGGCCGTGAGCAGGTAATTATTTTATAAGCTCCAATGTCATAGGTCGCCGTGTCCTATGTCAGTGAGCTACCATTATTTATACTTAAAGAAAATGAATAAAGAGAACTAAAATTATAACAACAGACAGAGACACAGAGGCTTAGACAGAGACACTACAATGGCAACAAGAATGCTTAAAAACATACTTATATAAATCTAAATACATACATATTATAGATAAGTTAAGATACAAAATGCAATTATCACATTCCAATAATTAAGTATATTATTTATATCAAACAAACAAATCTTTCATGAACTCTACGGATAGCGTAGTGGTCACCTCGCTGCTTCAAACTGCGCTGAGTATTGTTGGTTCGATCCCCATATTTGACATCACTTTGTGTGATACACAAATTCTTGTTCTGAGTCTGGGTGTTCTATGTGTCCGTTTCATGTATGTTTGTAAAGTCCCTCGCGACACAGGATATATTGCTAAGCCGGGAGTTGTTTTTTTTTTTTAAATAAATAAATAACTCCCTGGATGTAGATTATCGTTAAGGTTTACTTAGTAAGGAAATATTATAACGACACATATAACCGCTAACACACAAAACCATAATCAAAGACAGGACACACAATTGGCAAATGATGCGAAACAAGTCTCGTGCAATCTTTCTCACAAATCACAGGAAATTCTTGATTAAGTCATCAACATTATGTGTGACAATCAGTGAGTACATAAACCGCTGTTATTATAAAGTGTTAATACAGTGTCATTTGGAGACGAAAGGATTATATACACACCTTGTACACGTAGGTACTTGCTTAACTGGCGCAGAGAGAATTTACCGTCTTTAATGTGTATCATCTAATCTCTCCTGCAAGTTTGTAAAAGAGATTTCATAAAAAGCAACGGAAATGCGTAACAATTACCCGAGTTATTTGAATTGACTAATGAGCTCGCGCAGTGCTAGAATTTAGTGCACCAACTCAGACATTTCCGCACCACCCAAAGGTGGACTGGGAGAAAATGCCTGTGGCATTTAGTTCGCCATTGTACAATGAATTGTTGTTTGTGCAAAAAGACTTAAAATAAATAGTAAAAATATTTATCATTGATTTAAACTAGTAATTTTGAATAGTCCTCTTCAACACCATTACTTCGTAGGTGGTTTTGATTTCACACACACCGACTTGAACATAAATAAGTCAATTAACAAAAAGGTTCCTAATCAATTTGATTAAAAAACCTTTTTTACATTGGCAACCGCGAATAATGACACGGCGGGAAGCCCGCGTTCTTTTTGAATATCCAACAATGGCATCCAGCGGCTTGCTCCCAAAGAATGTCATTTAAATAAATGTAGACAAAATTTAAAAAAAATATGCTATTGTATTTCTATCATTTCTGCCACGGGCTACTGAATTTACAGATTAATTAAAACAGTTTTTTTATCGTATCAACAATAAGAAACCCATCAATTACTTAAAAAAGATACCAACATTTGACCGCGCCGTCATTAAATAAATTCAGAAGTAAAAAGTAACCTAGGTGTTATGTGCTTTTCCAGGCTACAGTCTATCTCTGTGCCAAATTTGGTCGAGATTTATTCTGGCGTTCGGGTATGTTTTTCACTTTCCCAACATTAGTATAGATTAATACAATACAAACATACAATGTAAATACTAGTCCAATTATACAACACAGATAAATGATGTATCTGTGTAGTATATTTGATGTCGTATATTTAAGGAGCGGGTGTTCAGTTCCACCCGCTCTTCAAACTAAAACCTTTGCTGAAAAATAATAGGCAATCCTACCATAGACATTAAATTCTTAAAAAAAAAAATACATCCGCCATGCCGCAAATCCTTGCCGTAAATTGTCAAAATGCTCACAATATAAAAAATAAATAAAGTTATTGAAAATAAAATGTTAAATAAATAAATAATTATATTGCATACCCGGCCGTGTTCATCTGGCCGACACGCATCGGGTAAAATAAATAAGATTTGTGAGTATTCATTTTCAAACCCAAACCTCCCTTCTAATAAGAGGCCTATGTCCAGCAGTAGACTATTAAGAACGCCTTCTTCGTCACGCCATACCCGCATTCCCTTATTCTCTTGTTACAGAAGATGGCAGCAGAGATCACTGCTGAATTTAAAGAAAAGGCACTCATGAAAAAAGAGCTGGCTAACAACTTGGCTCATGTCGACGAAGCAGTTCGGATTGCGCCCGGTATCCTCGCCAGAGACAAGCCTTGGGAGAAGCCAGATGCAGATGCGTCTCCAGGTGAAGTTAGGAGAGAAGAGGTTGGTAGCTGAATAATTATTGGTACAAATAAGCATTAATGGCAATTAAGAGAAGCGTAAACACAGCATAGCGTAACGACTGCCTCGGTTGTGCAGTGGAAGTGTATGCGACTGCTGTGCTGAGGTCTTGGGTTCGATTCCCGGGTCGGACCAAGTGTTTGTATGATCTGCAAATATTTATTTCGGAGTTTGGGTGTTTTCTATGTATTATATGAATGTATTTACAAAAAAGGAATTAAGTATTTTATCAGTCAATCTAGCTTTTATAGTATAATAATAATAATAATAATATATCTCACACACTCACACACGGCCGTCTGATCCCAAACTAGGCAGAGCCTGTGCTATGGTAACCAGACCGCTGATAAACATACTTATATATTTCTAAATACATACATATTATAGATAAATTACACCCAGACACAGAACAAATGACCGTGCTCATCACACAATATTTGTCCTGGGTGGGAATCGAACCCACGACCTCCGGTTTAGCAGTCAGGGTCACTAACCACTAGACCAACAGGCCCGTCAAAAGTATAAGCTCTGCTTAGTTTAAAACTAGATGGCGTTGTTGCAAAAAAAAAAACATTGGACCAGTTGTTATGGAGAGTCTTGGGGGCCTTCCTTCAAATTCCATCCAAGACAAATAATTGTGTGTAATTCAATTCAATTCTTTATTAATAAAATATAAGCATCACAGTGAACACCAAATCGCTTATATCTATGTGACTAGCCGTGACTAGCCATTGGGTGACCCGACTCATGACTGCTCGTTTGTCATACCGTAACAAAATATACTTAGTACTACCTAAGGTATCGCCTAGTTTGGACTGGCCGTGGTCACAAACTGACGCACGGTTAAGGGTACTTCCCGAATTAATAGAAATATGTATTACTAGCTGACCCGCGCAACTTCGTCTGCGTCTCTCAATAGTAATAAATTTTCTCCGTTTTTGAAACATTCTTCATTGGTGCTCCGCTCCTATTGGTCTTAGCGTGATGATATATAGCCTATAGCCTTCCTCGATAAATGAGCTATCTAACACTGAAAGAATTTTTCAAATCGGACCAGTAGTTCCTGAGATTAGCGCGTTCAAACAAACAAACAAACAAACAAACAAACTCTTCAGCTTTATAATATTAGTATAGATAAGTGAAAGAGAGTGAAAAAATGTTCATTTCTACTTGAAGGATCCCACTTCATCGTCGTCTTACACCCTGGCAAGCGACCAGAGTCTGTACAGCCACCAGGTGGACTCCTGGCTCCGGGGTGGTTTGGCCCCCACAGAGAACATTGGAGTCCAGCTCCCAAGGTAAGTACTTTTAATATGATTAAGATCTTTCAGAGTATTCTTTAATTTTCTGTAAAGGTTTAGTTTCCTTCCTAGGCTACACCTGGTTCCCTGGCAACTGGTACCCGAGACGGCGTGCGGTTTTTGGTTCGAGGTGGTATCCGAGAGAATTGCCGCACAAAAAAATTAAGTAAAAAGTTTGTTTGATTGATGGATCGGCGAAGATTTCAATGCGAGCTAGAGGCAACGCCGAACGCGATCACCGTGACTATCGAGTAGACCTAGGACCTCTGAGGCCCAAGACCTAGTTTATTTCACACCAACCCGCCTGGCCCGCACTGAAATCTGTACCAAGCGCAACGTTGAATGCGCTCGCTGTCGTGAGCAAGTTGATGTTAAATATACTTGCACTTGGCCCTCAGAGGCTCTCAGATTTGCGATTGGTGAAGATTTTAGCGCGGGCCTCTGAACTCTTCACCAATCGCAACCCCGAACGCAGTCACCGTGACGATTAAGGTGATGACAACTAAACTCACACTAGGGCCTCTGTTACGTAATGATAATAATAACAATAATATTGTATTTATTCCTCTAATCACATGGGTACCTAGGTATAATTTCTGACTGACTGGTGTCTGTTCTAGTGTTGGTGGTGGTTTCTTTGTGAGAATGGTATATTTTATGTTTTTTTTGCAGATTGCCATTTGCACAAAGACCAAACTTAGCACCAACGTCATCGTTAGACCCCACTGGATTATGGTACCTCATGGCGATGATCCTGCCACTCTTCAGCATTAATACCGGTGGGCAATGGAGCTGGTGTACACCTGAGTGAGTTATTATTTATTTAACTAGCGGTGATTTCATTTAAGTATATTTTAATGTCTTCAAATTATGAAAGAAACAAATTTTATTCATGATTTAAAATTTAATTAACCTTTGCTTTGTAACTTGCTTGCCATCTATCGTAAGGATATAAAAACACTTACCTACCTTACTAAGTTACTAGTACTCGTAATAGATGGCGCTGTAGAGTACACAAAAACAGTCTTTATTTTGAGTAGTCTATAAATATACTACTAGATGTCGCTTAAATAATTTTCGGTTGTGAATGGAAATGAATCCAAATGTAGTTAGACAAAAAAATACAATCTTACGACTCTAACTAAATTGATTTTAACACCTTGTAGTGGTTTAAATACAAATATCTAGTATACATTGAATTGTTTTTAATATAAAAAGATCTTCAGAATTTTGAGTGTATACTTTAATTATGAGTACTATTACTACACTCTGTCTATTGGTGAAAACAACATTAATATTCGTATATATTTTAAAAGATTTTTTCGTTAATCGCCAAACGAGACAGAAGAATATGTAGTGTAACTAACTAATAACAAGTCGTGTGTTGATAAGATGTTTCTTCAAACTCCTTCAGAAAAGCCAAAACGTAAAGTAGCAAAATTAAAAACGTGCGGGCCCTACAGTAGTCGCATATGATATGTGAACTCTAGCACCGCACGCGCTTCCTGTTACACGGTTTTCAGGCCCACAGTTCCGTCTCTTTTCACAAAATCAAAGACAACTCCCGCAGAAAACACACAAGGAACAGAGCAACATAGGTATTCTGTGTCACAGGGGACATTACATACATTAATAATACAAGATACACAAAGAACACCAACAATTTGTGGCTCAAACACTCCATTGTGGGGAAGCAACCCACAAAAAATAGCACAGTAGGAAGCGGCGAGGTGACTGCTTAAACCACTACGCCATCGGTGCAGTCAATCATTACTAACCCGAAGACGATACGATAATCATAACTAAAAATTCTGTACACACTTTTCAGGACCGTAATCAATGCAGGAGAACTACTCCTAGCTCACATATCAAGATTCTGTCACGAAGCGAGAGTCAGTATACGAAGGGTAGCCACGGAGCAGTTGGCCAGAGACTTCTTTGCTACAATAATGGACGTGGTCCTCATTATCTACGCCATCGGCTTTCTCATATTATCATTATATCAGGCATGCTTCTTTGATTAAATAACTGAGTCCAGTGAAAAGTGAAGTCAATTTAACTATTTAACTGTGTCACGTAAAATAATTTATAATTTTCCGTTTTGGTACTTTATTAAATTACATGTACTATCATCGAAGAGTTTTATTTAAAAAAAATGAGGTACTTTTGTTATAAAGCGAGTGGGGGAATACTGTACAACATTAATAAGAGTTGATGAAGTGGCTGCAGGTAATAGTCAAGATAAATAGTTAATAGATAGACACTTGATGGTAAGTGACTACCGCTGCCGTTGGACACCTGCAACTCGAGAGGGGGGGAGGGGGTTTGTTTTACTTAATACCGGTTTTCTGATAGGCTGTAACTAATGATATTTTAAGGAAGGTATAGATTGTTCCGTAACCGTACATACATCTGTTAATGCATTTCAGAACCTAAGGGTAAATACAAAAGTACCTAAGGGTAAGTAAAGCTAAAAGAATAGGTATCATACCACAGATCAAACCATATATTATGATGATACACTTACCTGTACTATGATATTCCTGTATCTTTAACTTTTTGTTGTAATTTGTGCACTTTCGGAATACACAGAAAAGCATTTTATGAATTTTCATTAGTATGTGCGCTCGCTCGCAGTGGTCCTAATTAGGACCAAGTCACAGTACGCGTTTTGTGCGATTGTGGCGTATCTACCTCTAGTTTGTATGTAATATCATTGGATCGAGCCTTCATGTATGTGCCGAAGCAAGGCTCTCAAACTAAAAAGATATAGGTATATGTCCTAGATGTCCTGTTGAACTATATATATATATATATATTGGACATATTTAGAGGAACGCAAAAGAGTTAGATTATCAAAAAAAAGCTTAAGCATTAAGTAGACGAAGGTGAACCGTACCGATTATCCGTGTGTTGACGGATTAAGAATACTTAGTGACACCTCCCCTATTCATCCCATAGGTGTCGTAAGAGCCGACTAAGGGAGCAAACCACGCAGGATACCAGCGCTGAAAGAAAAGGAAAACTTGACTCAAACCCTAAACTAACTCGTCTGGCCGTGGAATAGTAGGCTAAAACCTCCTTTCTAAAGAGAGGCCTATGTCCAGAAGTGGACTAGTAAAGGCTGTTGATGATGATTGATTCGGTTTACCGATGAGGTTGTTTTACTTAAAAACAACCTCCCCCGATTAATGGCGGCCTAAGAATGTAATATGTTATAATTCTATAATAACTAGATATTGCCCACGGCTTTGCTCGCGTGATTTTTTGTTTTCTTTAAAAGACAACTTCCGCACTAGGAATAAATCCTGTCGCGGGGGACTTTACAAATATACATGAAACGAACACAAAATACACTCAGACTTAGAACAACAATTTGTTTATCACACAAAGTATCATTCCATGTGAAGATCGAACTCACAACACTTACAGCGTAACAGGAAGCGGCATGGCGACCGCCATTCGTGCAGTGTTTTTGTTTTAATTTTCTTTTCGTGTTTCTAACTTTGAAAATGACAAACTTCTATACGACCAATCATCCCTTGTTTGAGCTGGTTTACATTTAAGGAAACGCTACTACCAAAAATAACGAAGTTTCATATAAAATTCTAACCCTCATTTTGCATCCTTAGAGGTCCTACGTCACATAATGACCACAGAGCTAGACCCAGCGGCTAGCTGTGCGTTGATCGATCAATCAGTGAATCAATCTGTCAGTTTATTATTTTATAGATATAGATATTTTATTATATCCAAGTTGCAAGTTCTCAACAGTTATGCATTGGTAACGATGGTTTTAACTTCCGGAACCATTTGGATCTTAGTTTAATTACCATATCCAAAAAACCGTTGGGAATAATTGATAAATCTAGAATGTGTCCCGATTCCTTACATTTTACGCTACCGTAACGAAGTGTATACCAAGCCACTTGCTTCTAACTTCAGAGTAGTCAACTTACGTGTACTAAAGTGTAACACATAGTAGAAATATTTCGACAATGACTCGCTATAGTTTTCTAGGTTAAATTAACTTAAGAAGGTCAGTACTGCATGAATAAATCCCATGACAAACAAAATTCCAGTGATTTTCACAATATTGTGCAGCGCTGAAATATTTTCAGCATTACTAAGTGTGTTCGTAACTAAACAAACAAGGCTCCGATTAGGGTTGTCTAAAGCCTATTTTTGGTAAGTACATATATTTGACGCCAAGAAACCTCAACACATTATTTTTGTTGTAGGTATATATGATAAAAGCAATTTCGTTTTTTTTTACTATTTATATATTTATTCGCGATATGACATATGAGAAATACACGAATAGCATATATTTACTAATATGTGACGGATTATCGGACGGATATCCGTGTGGTGACGGATTAAGAATACGGAATGTCACCACCCCCCTTTTTTTTTTCCGTGCGGAAATTCCCTCGGGTACCACGCATTGGTGGCATGTCGGACTCGAACCGACTGAAACCGCACGCCGTCTCGGGTACTAATAGCCGGGGAACCAGGTATACCCTAGAAAGGAAGTCCCTTGTGCCCCGATATACCTCGGGCCATCTACAGACGAGTAGACGACCCCCCCCCGTATTGTCACCACCCCTATTTATCCCCTGGGTGTCGTAAGAGCCGACTAAGGGAGCAAACTACGCAGGACAACAGCACTGTAAAGAGAAGGAAAACTTGAAACAAACCCTATACCAACCCGTCTGGCCAGCGTGGTATAGTAGGCCAAAACCTCCTTTCTAAGGAGAAGCCTATGTCCAGCAGTGGACATAGGACTTTCCTGGGACTCGAACTATCTCTATGCCAAATTTCATCTCAATGTGTTTAGCGGTTTAGGCGTGAAGAGGAACAGACACACTTTCGTATTAAAATATGAGCATGGATTCGTAACACAACTTGCCACAAGTCACTAGCAGTGTCAATCATCACCACAATCGTGGGAGAGCCATAGGCACTTCGGCACATATGGGGCGCTTCGACCGGAGTAACGACAACCCACGGCTTCACAGAAAACCGGTGTAAGCAACTCTTGTGAAATACACCGAATGTGTGAAGAGTAGGCCTTATATCAAATAATAAAGTTAAGATGGTACTCAGTGAAAAAAGAAGTGAGGCCAATTAAAAATACGCCTTGGCGTGCACTTTCACAATTACATGCACACTGCACACACGTACAACGAAACTACGGCTTGTCAGTCAAACCGTCATCAAAAATGTCAACAATATTTACAATTAGTAAAAATGCCAAATTGTGTTGTAAAAGGGTGGAAAAATCAAACTACAAGGGATAGGGTGGACTCGCATTTCACACATAAATAACCAATATTTTCAATAAAATACCGGCGGCGCACACACCATACAAAACCGGCCTCACTTAGTTTTTCTCAAAGCTCCATCTTAACTTTTTTATTTGATCTGAGCCGTAGATCCAACGACCTCAAAACGGCCGAAAAGGCGGCAATACGCGAAATATAGGTATTGTAGAACCTTTTTTGTTTTTTTTTTTTTTTTCAGAAATACCTAGTAATACATTTTCAGTTACGCGTGCCAGCCCTGTGAATGTGATTATGTTTGAACAAATGTTAATTCATTACACCCACAATGATTACGGCGTTTCAGGTGTAATTTGTTAAAATAAATTTATTACTATACGTCTCTTAGTACAGACATACAACGCATTGACAGACAAAACAGAAGTTTAGGAAGCGATGCTGACGTCAGTTTTCTGTTTGCCGAACCCTCACTCCTAAACGAGGGAATCGGTTACTGATTTTTGACATAACAGGTTTTTTTTTCATTTTCCTGAAAGCTGTGGGCGACGATTTCACATCGTGATTTGGAACACGAGGTTGAGCCTTATGACAAGAAAGGGTAAACAAATTCACGGCCACTCTTTTGAAGTAAAACATAAAAAAATAGAAAAAATATATGAAAAACAGAACAGCTCACACTACATTTCCACCTTTTTTTTTTCCACCCACTCTCGCTCCGCACGATAGCCGCAATCAGGCTATCGAGCGAGAGAACTCCCACTCCGATGGCCGCCACGAGGTCTCGCCTCTGCTCAACCCACGCCGGGCACTCTGCCAGCGTGTGGAGAGCCGTGTCCACAGTCTGGCCATCGCAGTGGTGGCACTCAGGCGTTGGCTCCTTGCGGATCAGACACAGGTGACCCCCGAAACATCCTTTCCCAGTGATCACCTGCGTCAGTCGGTAAGGGAGGGTCCCATGACGCCTCTCGAGCCAATCCTCCAACTACATTTCCACCTAAGAAGTGACCTGTGCTAAATTAATTAAAAGCATTCTTGTCTTCTATGTAATCTACAATTTCATCTTCATCATCAACATTTCGTAGTCCACTGCTGGACATAGGCCTCTCCTTACAAAGGAGGTTTTGGTCTACTACTACCACGCTGACCAGACGGGTTGGTATAGGGTTTATTTCAAGTTTTCCTCCTCTTTGCAGTGCTGTTGTCCTGCGTAGTTTTGTCCCTTAGTTGGCTCTTACGACACCCACGGAATGAATAGGGATGGTGACACTCCGTTTTCTTAATCCGTCACAACACGGACAATTTAGTAGTAGGCTTTTTGACACTGAGGTGTCTGATGCTACACATAATATAGGACTATTGCAAGACGGGCTCGTTTTTTTTTATTCGCAGGTTTCGAGAGGCGGTGGTTGTCACTTACCATCAAATAACCTGTCTCGGGGGCTCGTTAGTCCACTTTACCTGACCCGCTTGAATTAGAAACGACATAAAACAAGTAATCGGATTTTCGTATTTTTTTTATAATCCAAATTGCCCTGCTGCCCCCTTGTTCCATTTTAAGTAACCTATCCTGTGAAGGTTCTTTCCAAACCCAGTGAGAAGATTCTGGATAAGAAAATGTTTTTGGACTTCTATTCAATGTCCATGGCGTTTCATTGTTGTTTATTGACGGCTTTTAAATTCGTTTGGATTGACATGACATTGTCTTGAAATTTCCCTCAATTTGAATAGAGATCTAAAAGGGTACAGATGATATAACGTTTCAATGATATATTGAAATCTCTTCCTAAGGTGACCGCGATGACCCGTTCGGAATGTAGAATTAAAGTACCATCGACGATAAGAGATATCCTATCAGACATCTGATTATGTCTTGATATAGAACAATACATAGGAAAAATGTTTACATTTTTTATCTATTCTGTTTGATCAACCATTTACCAACCATTTACCAACCTGTATTAATAAAAAAAAATGTAATATCAAAATATTTCTTCATGCACTAGAAGTAGTATCTTGGCAGATTAATTACTGTGGTAGGGAATATGTTGGTTTCCTAATCGGACCAAAATACGATCAGGGAACCAACACTTAGTGATTTGAAATCACATGATCTGCTTCCTCCCTGGAATACGGCGCCAAAGACCGGCTGTCGGAGTAGTTTTTAGTGGCAACACCATATACTCCTGGTTCCTGTGTCTTCCTAGGAGATCCGAAGGGATTTTCCACCCCGTCACCAAAAAAAAAAGGTAGAATGAAAAGGTTGTCCAGATTGGCCACCACGCTGGCCAGACGGGTTGGTATAGGGTTTGTTTCAAGTTTCCATCTCTTTACAGTGCTGGTATTCTGCGTAGTTTGCTCTCTTAATCGGCTCTTACGACACACCCAGGATGACTAGGGGTGGTGACACTATGTATTCTTAATCCGTCACTACACGGATCCTTATTTTGATCCTTGATTTCTTTGAGTGTTTCTAAGGGGAGACCTATGTCCAACAGTAGACTAACAAAGACTCTTGCTAATGATGAAGATGATACCATTTTTTTTTTCAGATTTTTGAAGCCGACTGAAATGACGAAATGTTTATTTGATGATTAACCTAAACCTTATTAATAATATTTGACGGGCCTGTTGGTCTAGTGGTTAGTGACCCTGACTACTAAGCCGGATGTCGTGGGTTCGATTCCCACCCAGGACAAATATTGTATGATGAGCACGGTCATTTGTTCTGTGTCTGGGTGTAAATTATCTATAATATATATGTATTTAAAAATATATAAGTATGTTTATTAGCAGTCTGGTTACCATAGTACAGTCTCTGCCTAGTTTGGGATCAGACGGCCGTGTGTGAAATATTATTACTCGTATTTAAAAAAAAAATGTTCCTAACTTCAAAGTTTTAGCAGTAATATACACGCGTCACACCGTGTCAAATAATACGGAACAAACTGTTTACTTTGGTAATACACGAACAAAAATACATGTTTGTGAATAATTTTACGCTTATTACTTTGCCACGATTTTTTAGATGCAGCTTTAACCTTGATTTCTTTGAGTGTTATCTAAATAGATACTGATTACTAAACACCGAAAAAAAAATATACGATTTTTTTTTTTAAACAATATAGGAGCCAAATCAGCAAACGGGTCACGTGATTGTAAACGATTACCGCCGCCCATAAATACCGCCAACTCAACAGTTAAGTAAAAGAAAGAAAGAAAAATGTTTATTTTGGCAACACTTAAAAAAGTATAGACAGAAAATTTGAAATTCTTTGCCGCCCTTTTATTGCTCTTTGTTGGGCTTTTGTTGGCTCGATAAGTAAATTTTCAAGTTAAATTTGTGTGTTTCAAAATAAGCTTTATGAATCATCCCCTTGGCCGCCATCGAAATGGTTAATATTTTTATTGGAAAATATTTTTCACCCTACTACCCCCTCCCTCCCTCCTATTATTTAATCGATGATTTATATGGCAGAACAACGTCTGTCGGGTATAATATAATATCTTAAAAACTCGATTTTGTTTTGGAGTTAAGATGTCACCAACAGACATACAGTTAGTAAATCGTGACGTGTTTATGTCCTTGCATTGTATGATGAAAACAGCAATAAAACTAAGAAATCTATAACAATAAAGTTATCTTAACACATTACACCTGAAACACCGTAATCATCGTGAGTGTACATTACATGATATGACGTGAACTTGGTCAGTGGTAAATATGGCGCTTGTCTACCATAACTTCGGAGTTAAGAAGAACTTTTATATAAATATCATTGATAATGTTTATTGAAACACTTGGATGATATAAATATTAGGTCCATAGGGTATTAAGCATATTGTGATGGTTACAATATACTTTCCTTTTTTAAAGCAGAACAACATCATCCACGTTTTTTTAAGAAGAATTTAAAAATATTTGCAAAATTTCGTACGATACTAATTTAGCCATCTTCGATTAAATAAACAAGTTTGTTTGTACGAAGTTGCCATGATATTTTTTATTCTGAATTGGTTAGAGGTATGACACCTTTATAAGGAGATACCTATGTCCAGCAGTGGACTATTAAAGGCTCTGGTTAATGATGATGATGATACCATCATTTTTTTACCACGTCAGGCATTTCAAAGGTAAATACTTAATACCTATCGTGAGCGCGTTAATTCATGTAAACATATTTATTTGTTAGAACTAATAATCTTGCTCATCACACAATTCGTTAACCTGCATATTTTGAAAAAAAATATTAATAAAAATAATATTTAAATAATTAAATGTCCCTAAGTTAACAGTGTACGTGTTTTTAGTTTAGAAGTGCAGTATGTAATGAATTATAATAATAGCTCGCATTATTGGTAGAGCGCTCGTAACGGTACACTCACGCGCAGCATCTATTGCGACCAGGTCATAATTTAGGAATGTCTGCTGACAGAGCAAATATAATTTCTTCTGTATTATTATTATTACAAAGACATAAACGACGAGATTAGCAACAGTTAGTATTTTTTTTTATTATTTTTTTCATAACATTTGCAGAAATATATGCATATGTGGACTTAATGCCTAGCCCTAGGGCATTCTCTGCCAGTCGACCGATTAGGCGATTCAGAGAAAGAATGGGGTAGGTGCATTTATGGGTAAGTAGTGGCAGTATAAGTAATAGGGGTTATGTTAAATACCAACTATTTTGACCTTTGCATTGATAAATGTACACAGTAGTATACACATATACATACATACACATATTCATCATCATCATCATGAACAGCCTTAATTTGTCTACCCAGCAGTAGACATAGGCCTCTCCTTAGAGGTTTTGGCCTACTCTACCACGCTGACCGGACGGGTTGGTATAAGATTTGTTTCAAGTTTTCCTTCTTTTTGCAGTGCTGTTGTCCTGCGTAGTTTGTTACCTTAGTCGGCTCTTGCGACACCCATGGGACACCACACGTATATATACATCATATAATAAACTATTATAATTCTAGGTGATAAACTAAGAGCTCGTTGAATCTGCCATTTCACTCCGTAAAAGCGCCGTCACTTTTGTCTTAAAAGAGTATTTGTGTCCACCCTGACTTCGAGAGGAAACGCATTCTTGTATGTTATAAGTGGGTAAAGGATGAGACGCGTCAGCTGATTGTAAATTACTACCAGCTCCCTTGGACACCTGCAAGTCTAGAGGCAGTTGTCACTCTTTGTTTGTTGTTGTTGAGGATTGGGGGGGGTGTTGACCCTCCGGTAACCCGCATCGGTGAAAAGTAGCGAAAGCTTATTTTACAACGGTTTTCTGAAAGGCCGTGGTATATTCGGACCCATATTTGCCGAAGTAAATAACTTGCAGTTTCGGAAAATAGGACTATTTTGTGTTACGGAGCTTTGTTTGGGGACAACTTGACAGGTTACCGAGAAAATTGATAGTCCCGTTCAAAACGACGACGTCACTTAAAATGCAATAGAAATATTTTCACATATCACTATTATTTTATAATTTAAAAAAAAAGACGAGCAGGCCTTACAGTACTAATCCCAACCACGCCCACTACATTAGTATACACCAGGATCAACAGCAGTTACCCACTAACACACCGAATCATCCTCGGGAAGTCCCAGGAAAAGTTAAACTGTCTTGGAACCCGCAAAAAAATTATTCAGAAGTAAATTGGATTAGTTGAAAGTATAAAAATCTACTCAACAGGCCTTAGAGTGTTTGCATTCGATTTGTTAAATCTGAGATCTCACCTGGTCTACCATTAGAAGGCCAACTTTAGAAACCCTTTTGTGTTACACAATACCGTCCCTTTACACGAAATCATTTCCCACAGATTGTAGGAAACCGAAAGGAAATTATGTTACACATCAAAAATATGTTTTTAATAAACTTAATCTGCTCGCAACGACTGTACAATACTGTACATATCCACCACGGATCAGGTGCGCGGGCGCAATTCACGTACTTGGGAGCGCATATCGCACAGTATCTATGCGCACAGTGCAGCATGGCCGCGCGCGGTTACATCGCGTTTTTCGCGCTCCTCGCGTTCGCGACTTCATCTACGTACGCGACTACATCTGCGTACGCGCAGGTCGGTCTTATACTTTGATATTATTGTAGTGATATTTCATAATTTATTTCAGGAATTAATTTTATATGAGAAAATTGTTGTGTTTAAATTACTGTGAGTTTTTTTACGTTACGGTATGCTTTGTGCACAAAAGTTATACTTTAAGTTTACTTAGTATTCCATAATATTTTACACAAAAGTAATAATAATAATAGTAATAATATTCTTGATATGTTAGATAATAAATTTGATTCTCTCTCAGGAGATCATCTTAAACTCAATTTTACTGTTCTCTTGTCTTTTTCTCACTCGTAAATTAATTAAGTAAATATATCAAGTAAGTTTGGTAATTATAATTTAGTAGAAATAGTTGTAGAAATAATTATATTACCACACAAGAAATATGATTCAATAGACACTCTCTCGAATTTTTTTATTCGTCACCAAAATTGTGTTGATCTTGCCTGATACTTTAAAAAAAAAATTGTTATATCAGAGTATTACAGTCAGTTCGAGAGACTTAAGACCTAATGTCTTAAGTCTTTCGAACTGACTTTAATACTCTTAATTAATTCATAATCTTATAATAATAACCTCGCACATTTCACACACGGGCTGTCTAATCCCAAACTAGGCAGGGCCTCTGCTATGGTAACCAGACCACTGATAAACATACTTATATATTTCTAAATACATACATATCATAGGTAAATTACACCCAGACAGAACAAACGACGGTGCTCATCACATAAGTATTCGTTCTGGGTGGGAATTCAACCCACGACCTCTGGCTAAGCATCCGGAATCCCTAGCCACGAGAGCAACAAGTCCTTAAGCTTAATGGATTTATTTTTCATACATGGAAAACTCTTCTAGTAAAACATATTATATAGAGGTATTAAGTAAATTAAAGTATTGTTTAGAAATGCACAATATTGTGGCAGATGTTATTGACGTTAATAAAAACGTAAAGATGGATGTATAATAATATTCAAATGTGTTATAAAAATGTTTTATATCATCATCATCAACAGCCTATAATAGTCCACTGCTGGACATAGGCCTCTCCTTAGAAAGGAGATTTTGGCCTACTATACCACGCTGGCGAGACGGGTTGGTATAGGGTTTGTTTCAAGTTTTCCTTCTCTTTGCAGTGCTGTTGTCTTGTAGTTTGGTCCCTTAGTCGGCTTTTACGACACCCACGGGATGAATAGGGGAGGTGACATTCCGTATTCTTAATCCGTCACCACACGGATTAAAATGTTTAATATATAAATATACATTAGTATGACCGGGATGAATAGGAGTGGTGACACTCTGTGTTATTATTCCGTCACCACATGGAATAGTTTTAGTATTATACTAGCGGAACCCTACCACACTTCGCTGTGGAACATTGTAGTTGCATTTGATGACAAATAAGGAACCAAACTGCCACGAAAAATAGATAAAAATCAAACTTTTAAGCTGGTTGTATGACATTTCATGATCTTAATCTTTGCAGAGCTTTTTGAATTTCCGAAGGGTACACAAATCAACTTAACATCCATACTAATCCATCCTAATATTATAAATGCTAAAGCGTGTCTGTCTGTCTATCTGTAACATGTTCATGCTTAAACCGCTGAGCCGATTTAGATGAAATTTGTTATAAAGATCGACAGAGTCCCGGGAAAGACAGTTTTTATCCCAGAAATCATTATTTAAATGGGTGAATAGGGCGTGGAAGTTTGTATGGGGAATCAATAACCGCTGAACCGCTTTAGATGAAATTTGGTATAAAGATACTTTGATTCTTGAGAAAACCGATATTTACGCATAAGGTCTTGTACTATATACATGTACATTTGTACGAACGGGATGAATAGGGGTGGGTGGTGACATTTTGTATTCTTAATCCGTCACCATACGGAATAATTTTAGTCTTACATTTTTGTTTCAACAGTCGACTCAAATCAAGTTTGAGTGCATTAGGATATCATATTATTCTCACGGGAGAGCTGTATCAGTGTTTTTAGTGCACAGACGGTGTTAAGTGACTCCACTTGGCGAGTGGCCCGTTAGACGAAGTGTCAAGTACGTGTTTCTTTTTACGACAGAGTGTGACGGAGAATACTCTGACAACCGTTATAAAAAGAGAGAAAAAATATAAATAATAAAAACTTAAAATATCTCATACACGACTATCTGATCCCAAACTAGGCAAAGCCTGTAGTATATAGGACTGCTAATATTCATATAATAGAACAAATGATTGTGCTACAATATTTTATCCAGGGTGGTAATCGAACTTACGACCTGTAGATCAGTATTTAGATTCCTTAACCACTAGACCAAAAGGTCCGACGAGCAAGAAATGTTGAATGCTAATGTTGTAAACAAGCATAGCCAATGTTGATCATATTTTGATATAAACAAGAATGCACAATGTTACTTATATTCTGTGAGAAATTATACAGCGCTATCTAGAACTGAAATAACAAACGTAGTGTAGGACGCCCACAGGCCAGGTGGAGTGACGATTTGCGCAAGATGGCTGGCAATAGCTGGATGCGAGAAGCCCAAGATCGATCTAAGTGGCGTGCAATGGGAGAGGCCTATGTCCAACAGTGGACTAGGGCTCTCGATAGGATAGGATGATGATGAACTATATTACATAGGCCCTAAAATACTTGTAAATATAGATAATTAGATATATTATCAGGACAAATATTGTATGATGAGCACGGTCATTTGTTCTGTGTTGGGGTGTAATTTATCTATAATATGTATGTATTTAAAAATATATAAGTATGTTTATCAGCAGTCTGGTTACCATAGTACAGGCTCTACCTAGTTTGGGATCAGACAGCGGTGTGTGAGATGTGTGAGATATATTATATATTTTGGGAGAAAAATGGATAGTGGATATAGATGAACCTACATTAGTGCAAAACAAATAATAATACATTTCACACATCTCACACACCGCAATCTAATTCTAAACTAGGCAGAGCCTATACTATTGTAACCAGACCGCTTATAAACATACTGATATATTTCTAAATTCATACATATTATAGATAAATTATACCCAGACACAGAACAAATGATCGTGCTCTATGCACTTATTTGTCCCGGTTTGGGATCAAACCCACAATTTTTGGTTCAGCAGTCAGGATCGCTAGCCACTGGAGCAATAGCGCCGTGGGCCTCACAGAAAACCTCTGTTACTTTGGGTGGTTTACTCCGCTTGGACTTGGGGCTCACATCAACAGCCTTTAACAGTCCACTGCTTGACATAGACCTCTCCTAAGAAAGGAGGTTTTGGCCTACTATACCACGCTGGCCAGACGGATTGGTATAGGGCTTGTGTCAAGTTTTCCTTCTCTTTGTAGTGCTGTTCCCCTGCATACTTTGTTGTCTTAGTCGGCTCTTACGACGCGCACGGGATTAATAGGAGTGGTGACACTCCGTATTCTTAATCCGTCACCATACTGTGGAGGGGGAGGGAGGGCGAATCAAATGTGGGCAACGCATCCCAAAACCATAAAAAGTGTATTATTTTTATTCTTTATTACCTTTCTGTCTTCATTTACACCACGCCGTATCATATTGATATCGAATTAATAGCGAATATAGCGACTCTTGCGCAACTATTGAAGGTGACTGTGGGAATCAGGTTGCGGTGGGGTAAGACTGACTAACACTTGTGTCTACACAATGAGACAACAGACACATAAGTACATAAGTGAATACTTAGAACATTGACGACCGGTTGGCGTAGTGGTTTGTGTAACGGACTGCTATTCCAAAGGTCGCGGGTTCGATTCTCGCTCATGTCAAACATTTGTGTGCATGAACATTTAATGTTTGATTTAGTCTGGGTGTTTCTATGTATAATATGTATGTATTTACAAAAAAAAAGTATATATGTATTTATATCAGTTGTCTAGTACCCATAGTACAAGCTCTGCTTAGTTTGGGACTAGATGGCGTTGTGTGAATGTGGTAAAATATATTTTATTATATTATTATTAAGTTAGTGACACGCTCTTGATTGGAAATGTACATATTCTGTATAATATGGATGCTACAGGTCGGCTAGGAGTAGGTTAGCACATTGCAACATTAAGTAATCCTAGCCCAGTTAGCCAATGGATGGGTGACCACTCTTAATACATCGAGACCCCTCCTGAGAACATCTCTGGCAATCACTAAGAATAGTTGGAGGCCTGAAAAGTCTGGCAACAGTCTTTCCACAAAACTTCGATATCGCCTAGTACTTGGGTTGTGGAGGTCTGTTGGCAGACCCTCCGCGTAAAAAGTGCAGCCATGTCGTAGTTGACTTAAGGCTGACCCCAACTAAGTTTGTGAAAAAGGTCGGCAAAACAAAATAGATAGACGCGACAGGTCGCTTTCCCTCTTGATAAAGGCCTCCTGTTTGGTTTGAAAGTAACAGGCCGTTTTTAAAAATACAGACGTGGTAAATCAATGAAAGTTAATATCCTGAATTTTTACTATCCAGACCACATTGCTATCTCTTTATGCATTTTTTTTAAACTCAATCGTCTCAACTAAAGCGAGAATTCTATTAATATGGCTTAAAAAACAAACTTTAACTTAAACCTACTTTTAATTTTATTAACTTAAAGAAAGTTAGGAAAATCTATATCGTGGTCACATACAAAGGTATTGATCATTGTAGGTATGTTTAGATTTTCCGTACAATGATAGGTCGAAAACTTAGAAAATAACGAACTTCCTTGCCCTTAAGGGGTTAAGGGCAAATTACCAAGTATTCTTTCCTAGTGGAGCTTACAACATAAAAAGCATCAGTGCCAAAATTTCAAGTTTTTATCCCAGCGGTTTAGGCTCTGCTGATATTAAGCAGTTAGTCAGTGAGTAAAAGTAATTTTATATAAATTTAGTTATTTATATATATACATATTATAAATTTAAAAAATAATATACATAATTTGTAAAAAATACTTTATATTTGTATGATAATATGACCTATATTTGTACATCGTCTAGTGCAATATATCACAGAGCTGTTTCAGAATCTCACATTATACTGTAAAAATAAATATTTAGAGATCGAAACAAACAAAATAATTCAAGTTTGAATCTCAACAAACTCTCAGATATCTTTGCAAGCGTTCCAAAAAAGATCACGTTCAATCGTGATTAAAAAAACTAAATTTGAAAACCTCAATTTTAAACTGGAGATATAAAAATACACAAAGACACAACATGCAAATACCTACTGATTATTTAAACAGTTACCTTTGCCTGTGTTCAAAAAAAGCTTAAAAGATATAATTTTGAAGATTAAAATTGAAGATATAAAAATACAATTTTGATTAACAATGGTAATGGTAAAAAAATAACATCATTAAAAAGTAAAACCACAATAATTGACATTAAATAGCGTTTATGACATCACAGAGATGTCATGCACGCCATTGTAGTTGTAACCTTGTCAGTATTTACTGTACTTATAATGCAAAGTAAACCAATTTCATACATAATAATATAATAATACACCTCACACATCTTTTTAGTTTAGAATTAGATTGCGGTGTGTGAGATGTGTTCAATTTATTATATTTGTTTTAATAATGTGGGTTCATCTATGTTCATTATTCATTTTTCCCCTAAAATATATAATATATCTCACACATCTCCCACACGGCCGTCTGATCCCAAACTAGACAGAGCCTGTGCTATGGTAACCAGACTGCTGATAAACATACTGATATATTTTTCTAAATCCATACATATTATAGATAAATTACATCCAGACACAGAACAAATGACCGTGCTCATCACACAATATTTGTCCTGGGTGGGAATCGAACCCACGACTTCCGGCTTAGCAGGGTCACTAACCACTGGACCAGACGGCCGTGTGTAAGATGTGTGAAAATATTATTGTTATATTATTATTATTGGTACCTGTAAACAACAAGAAACAAACATACAAAATACAACCGAATTGAAAATCTGAGAACCTCCTTCTTTTGAAGTTGGTTAAAAGGTTATTATTATTATAATGATGAAAAAGACTTACGGGGTCTAATCATCAGACCTGGACCAATAAAGTTTCTGATCCAGAACTAGTTAAAAGCACTCGTACAGTCGATGAGCATATCAAAGGTTATATGTATGTGAAAGCTAAGTTGCAATCGTAGAAAAGGCCGCTATATCTTCTCTGCCTATCCCTTTACGGGAACGTGAAAATGTAAATGTAAACACACAATAATTCATATTTATTTACGTGAACAAAGCAAGGTTAATACACAATCAGTGGTGGACTGCAGTCTGTAACGTAACGCGATGCAGATGTGATCCCAATATGTCATTACAGCTGACATTATGACGCTAACCCGCGCGAATTCATCTCTGACTCTTAAAAGGAATAAAATCAGTTGTAAGAGGAACATCCATCACCTAACCAAATTGAATTATTGTCAAGAACATTATCAACCTTGTTCTAAATACCTGGAATTCCTTCGAAATTCCTTCACTAGGGTCTGTTATCTTACGCACACAAATCTCGAGGCCTTGCGATAAAGACCATAGGACTATATTGATAACAATTTAAAATTGGCATTGCATAGAGATGTAGCTTCCATCTGCATTTTCATCGCTGGTCATAAGTGACACAGGCTTTGGGACTAAAAACCGAAAGATTTATTACATAACTAGCTGACCCTCGCAACTTCGTCTGCGTCTCTCAATAGTAATAAATTTTCTCCGTTTTTGAAACATTCTTCATTGGTGCTTCGCTCCTGTTGCTCTTAGCGTGATGATATATAGCCTATAGCCTTCCTCGATAAATGGGCTATCTAACACTGAAAGAATTTTTCAAATCGGACCAGTAGTTCCTGAGATTAGCGCATTCAAACAAACAAACAAACAAACTCTTCAGCTTTATAATATTAGTATAGATTTGTATGCACTTTAACATACTATTTGTTATAATTTATCGTAATATGTAAAGCTATGTAACGGTAATCCTGAATGGGAAAGGAAACGCAACATTGAATTCAAATAAAACTGTTATTTTATTCTAAATAATATAATATGGAGGCTCTGCCTACATATTGATTGTGACAAATGTAGTTTATTTCATATTTATTTGTTGAACCTGAACGGCATACATTAGTTTCAGAACGTATTAAAAATTTGACACGAAAACTTTATGTGGCCTAAATTATTATAACTATTTTCTTTTTGTTTTTATTGCATAGTAACCCCTACGCCTAAGGGTCGTTCCTTGCCGACCCGTCTAATGGACCTTTTTTTTTTTTTTTTTTTTCCGTGCGGAAATCCCCTCGGATACCACCTGTCGGTGGCATGTCGGACCCGAACCGACTAAAACCGCACGCCTTCGCCGGGTACTAATAGCCGGGGAACCAGGTATACCCTAGAAAGGAAGGCCCTGGTGCCCCGACATACCTCGGGTCATCTACAGACGAGTAGACGACCCCCGCCCCGTGTGGGAACCCCATGTTCCCTGTGCTCCCTGGAAGCGAGCGCGCTTCGCAACGCGCTCGCCGCCACCCCGGCCTGCTTCTGCTAGGGTGACAGATGGCCTCACCTGTCACCCCCAGGCCTGCGCTTATGGAGGACGGAGGTCGTTCTGCGACCTCCGGCGCCTGAGTCGCCTGCGCTGCCTGGCCCGTGCCCGGGCCTGGCGGGCCGGGAGAGTTCTAAACCTCTCCCGGTCCCGCTCCGCCGTCTCCTTCGCGAGCATAACTTGCTCGCAGAAGGAGACGGCAGAGTTCCACGCACTCTCGCTCCGCACGATAGCCGCAATCAGGCTATCGAGCGAGAGAACTCCCACTCCGATGGCCGCCACGAGGTCTCGCCTCTGCTCAACCCACGCCGGGCACTCTGCCAGCGTGTGGAGAGCCGTGTCCACGGTCTGGCCATCGCAGTGGTGGCACTCAGGCGTTGGCTCCTTGCGGATCAGACACAGGTGATCTCCGAAACATCCCTTCCCAGTGATCACCTGCGTCAATCGGTATGAGAGGGTCCCGTGACGCCTCTCGAGCCAATCCTTCATAACGGGTCTTACCGCCGCAATGACGGCGTGCCCAGCGCTCGGTTGCCCGAGTCGTTCCCTCCACTCCCCTATGATGACCTGGCGGAGTTGGGATTTCCGGTCATCGATTTCTCGAATCTCGGGGCATCGACCCAACTCCTGCGCCTCCTTGCGCCACTGATACAGTGCCGCAAGGGCTCTCGCCTCCAGGTCCCACGGTGGAGTTCCGGCCAGGAGACTCGCTGCCTCAATGGATCGTGCGGTACCCCCTTATGATCCTGATGGCCAGCATTCGCTGCGGTCGTCGCAGTATCGCGACGTTGCTGGCCTTCAGGGCCCCCGCCCATACTGGGCACCCGTAAAGGGCCATGGACCGCACAACCCCCGAACCCGTCTAATGGACCTAGAACTTTATAACTAGATATATTGCATATAACTTAGATATATACTAGTCCGATTAGGATAATACTTTCAATAAAGATAATAAACATAGTTTTTTTTTTTACTACATACAATGATTATTGTAGGTAAATCGTGTAGTCACGATTAAGATTATTAAAAATTACTGCATGTTGTGTCGAACGATGTTGTCCGTGTAAACCCCTATTCATCTCGTGCGTGTCGTAAGAGCCGACTAAGAGAGTAAACTGTGCAGAACAACAGCACTGCAGAGAGAAGGAAAACTTAAAACAATCCCTATACCAACCACTCTGGCCAGCGTGATATAGTAGGCCAAAACTTTATTTCTAAGATGAGTCCTATATCCAGTAGCGGATTATTAAAGGTGTTGTTGATGATGATGATGTGTCGAACAATTTGTGTCTAAAAACAGAATGGCATATGTTATGGGGCTATTCAATATTTTTGTACCAAAGTTTATGAAAATTGAATAAGTGTTTTATTGACATTCTGGATCCTATATAATTTGTTGAGGAACTTGTAAGAGAGGACTAGATATAGCAAAATAATTTATGAATATCACCGGTAATCCTCCTTTCTAAGGAGAGGCTTATGCCCAGCAGTGGACTATTAAAGGCTGTTGATGATGATGATGATGATCACCGGTAATCACACAACGGGCGAATTTAACTCCTCCCCCACGAATAATCGCCTTACGTTATTCGGAATCGAACCAATTGAAACCACACGGTGTTCTAACACGGTTGTCTACGAACAGCTACACTTAGCTAAACTTCCTGAGCCCCTAATAGATTTAACTAACTTTCAAGAATATATGATACATCGTTTTTAGTAGTGTGTGGAAGCCCTACCCTGCTTCAGTTTAGAACGACTGTGAACTTAACCAGCACCGTCCAGCGTCTTCAGGCCCATGCTTTGACTTGACATACAAGTAACACATTTATAAAAAGTAAAAACTCCAATAAAATATTACACTTCACGATTCTTACTAAAATCTAAGACAAAATAGCCTTGATCCAATACTTAAAAAAAACAACTGTGGTAGTCATACCTTGCTTAGTTCGTAAAATTATATTACGCACGACAACAAACAAAATAATAAATTGTTTACTTTTTAAAGATAACAATCTATATCCATTGTTAAAACGTTTCTTAACAGGCCTATTTATAACTGACGTAACGTCGACGACACGATACCGACACTAAACAAGACACATATAATATGTTTTTATATTTGAACAATGTGTGAAAATGTTATGATCTCGCATCCAGCTCCTGCCAGCCATCTTGCGCAGATTGTCATTCCACCTGTGGGTGTCATATACTACGTTTGCCTATTAAACTATTATTAACTTTTAGACACATATCACCTACTTAATTGCGACCTTATCAACACAAATCGTACTTACGTACGTTCCTTACTTAATTTTACTCAAACACCAAATACTTTGTTAAAATTCAAACAGGAAAATTTATTTAAAAAAATATTATTAAAAACGGTTGATAAATATGGCGAAGATACCTCGTAACATACAACACAAAAACAATATTCAGTCGAATTGACAACGAGAGATAAAGAAATACCTACACCATCAATGAAATCATATGAATATTTTGATTCATCAGCTTCTACTGAGGCTTCCGACTGGCTGTATGAGAAAAAGCCTCTAGAAACTCAGTCAGACTTTTTTCATATTTAGAGATTTTCGAAGTCGGTCAAAATGTGTTACAATGACCCGACACTACATTTTACTAGTATTGTAATATATCGTATACGTGCCGGATCCGTGTCGTCTAAAGCGTTTACAGTTCACTGAAATGGAGCAAACAAATAATCGCAATACCTCTGTTTGTTTTTACATTAAATACGTTTGCAGTTGTTGCTACTTCATACTTATCTAATTAAAGTTATAACAACTAATGTGTGTGTGTGTGTGTTTGTTAGTTAGTGACGTAGTTAGTATTAGATTAGACGGGTCTGTTGGTCTGGTGGTTAGTGACCCTGACTGCTAACCCGGAGGTCGTGGGTTCGATTCCCACCCAGGTCAAATAATTATTTGGTGAGCACGATGATTTGTTCTGTGTCTGGGTGTAATTTATCTATAATATGTATGTATTTAGAAATATATAAGTATGTTTATCAGCAGTTTGGTTACCATAGCACAGGTTCTGCCTAGTTGGGGATCTGACGGCCGTGTGTGAGATGTGTGAAAATATTATTATTATTAATGTCGTAACTCGTAACTCCTCTAATGGTCGTCACGAAATTTTGCAACATGTTCTCGGGGGTACAAATGATTAAATAAAAAAAAAGGTTTTACCGACTTAAGTGAGTCTATATAATATTTTTTTTTAAACTTTCAAGGACGGAAAATGAAGTCATATACCTATTCTTCATGAGTCCATGTTCACCCTTAAAGATGGAACATTTTCTTCAAATTGAAATCTGACTATTCTTGAAAGTAAAAAAATATTAAAATCGATTCTCAAAAGATCACATATCAAAAGACTTTATCATACGACTCGTCTACTTCTACGAGTATATATCATTATAAAAAAAATAAGTTGGTTTGTGTCTGCTTCAAATACTCAAAGAGTTCTGCACCGATTGAGCTCAAATTTTGAAACAATATTCAAACGGCTTCAAAGATTGTTTGTATCTATTTTTGGCGTCATTTTTGTTCATTAATGCAACCACAATATGCCGTAGCAAATCGTGACAGGGTACAGCTAGTCCTTACATATTATTAAATAAAGTCACCTGGCCGCGTCTGTCTGTCTGTATTAACGCGATAAACTCAAGAACTACCGAACAGATTTTTCGGTTTTCACCAATAGATAGTGTGATTCCTAAAGAAGGTTTAGGTTATGAATATAACCATTATTGTTGAAGAAGTCGCAAAAAAACTAATGCACTACAAACCGGGCGAAAAAAGGATCACGGTTACCGAAATCTAGTAATTTATAAATTATCCAATTGAATGAAACGTGTGCTCCAGATATTTTAAATACCTACCTCCGTGTAATGCTAATCTTGATATGATGTTATGTTAGGAATGCGTACGAAAGGCTTACCAAGCGATAACAGTGATTCAATAACTATAAATAGGCTCTGATGTAAATAAACAAATATTTCAAGACATTGAAGTGTAAATTACCTTTAATGTAATCTCCTAACCCGTGTATACGTCTTAAAGAAACCAGTCAAAAACCCAAGGCAATTAATGTCACAAATAATTATTTGGCCTACTATACCACGCTGGCCAGACGGGTTGGTATAGGGTTTGTTTCTAGTTTTCCTTCTCTTTGCAGTGCGGTTATTCTGCTTAGTTTGCTCCCTTAGTCGGCTCTTACGACTCCCACGGGATGAATAAGAGTGGTATTCTTAATCCGTCACCACACAGACTGTAGGACGTTTAAAACGCCTTTGCCTTGGATACAGCCGTATAAATGAATGTATGTATGCAGCAAGGGTTCCCGAAACCATTTGAATGTTCAGGTACATAGTTTTATGTGCACTTAAAGAATGACCGTCTATGCTTTAAGTACAAACCTTAAAATTATATCTGGGTCTCTCGAACAGTGTTTATGTGATACAAACTGAAAATTGGCATGAAAAACTGAAGCATCTACGTCATCTCATTAAATATGGCTGTCAGTAAGCCGTTATATTTTATGGTTTCCTTTGTGACATATTTAATTTTCGCCATAAGATTTTATGTCGGCCTTGGTCGAGGACAGCTAACATGATGTCTGGCCTGCAAGTAATTCACGCGAAATAGATTACACGTGAGTCCCCTTGATGTGTGTGTTCCGAGGGTCGGATATAAACTTTACAGTAAATGCACAACATTATAAACCTATTTAAAGAGTATTGACTACATAATTTAATATTATTATAATTAGTAAATAGCACTTATTGTACATCTAACGACTGAACGGATGGCGTAGTGGTTTAAGCGCTCGCCACTTCGCTTCCTACTACGCCAAGTGTTGTGGGTTCAAACCCCACATGGGACGACACTTTGTGTGATCCACAAATTGTTGTTCTGAGTCTGGGTGTTCTTAGTGTCCGTTTCATGTATGTTTGTAAAGTCCCCCACGAAACAGGGTATATTCCACAGGGTATAGAAAAAGAAAAACTTATTTTGTATTCACATTTTATTTACTGCTTAATAAGCCTGTTTAATAATTACTTTTCACAAAACAGCGTACATCGTCTTGAATATTTGAACATAAAACCATTTTACTTGGTTTTTTTTGCGATAACTTACTCTCTTACAGAAATATTGTCTTTGTCCGGCAACCTTAAAGTTCAAATTGTCAGTTACAAATTAAAATTTTCTGTGTTAGGTGAAAAATCACGGGCTCAGCTTTCCATTGACGAACTTTGCCCAAAAACAGCAGAAGCAGGAGCTGGTCTCGTCTTCTGCGTAGCGTTTATTACATATCATGTATTTTAGTGTACCGCGATTATTCGGGGCACCAGGGACTTCCTTTCTAGGGTATACCTGGTTCCCCGGCTATTAGTACCCCAGACGGCGTGCGGTTTTAGTCGGTTCGAGTCCGACATGCCACCGGTGGTATCCGAGGTGATTTCCGCAATAAAAAAAAAAAAAAATGTGTACCGTAATGGGCTGATGATGATGTAATCAAGACTAGATATATTTTAGCTTAGATATATTTTTAATTCGTATTAGCACTAATAATTATGTCGTAACAGAATAACCAAATAACAATTGCAGCGGGAAATCCAGAACAAAACTCAAGCACTGAGTCCAGGGGACTAAATATAAATCACACAATCTCTGTGAGCATATTGCCACGCTTTCTGGAAACTCGTATCAAGGGTACTGACTGCTGACCTCGCGTGACCTTGACAGAAACAGTCGAGTGATAATGATCAGAGTCAATGACTTAGGTTAGTTTAAAACGTGTTCAAGTTCTGCTGACACCTGATATTATTGATAACAGTTATCACTGTAATGATATAGATTAAATGCCTGAATGATTCAGTCAGATTTTAATTACGAAAAGGGGAGTCTGCAATGATTGTTGATATGTGTTTTTGTTTCAATCTTATACACGGTCGCCTGACCCCCAACTAAACATAACCTGTGCTGTGGTAACTTTATTTCTGATAAATAATGATTCATTACACACCCCGAAAACCTCTAGTTCATCATTTAGGATCACTAACCTCATGACCAACAAGCCTGGCCAAGGACTAGAAGACTAGAAATACTTTTATTTTCTAATTCATTTCCAGTTATTGACTGACTGCACGGATGGCGTAGTAGTTTAAGCGGTCGCCACGCCGCTTACTACTACGTTGAGTGTTGTGGGTCCTATCCCCACATGGGACTACACTTTGTGTGATTCACAAATTGTTGTTCTGAGTCTGGGTGTTTTTGTGTGTCCGTATCATGTATGTTTGTAAAGTCCCCCGCGACACAGGCCTGTATGCCTAATGCGGGAGTTTTCTTTTAAAAAAAAAAAGTTATGGTAATTTGCTGTGCTTATACAATAATAACTTTTTATTTCATACTAGGGCCTTATTTATGTTAGTATTTTAGTATTAGTAACAATAATGTTTAAGTTGATAAGTAAGTACTTTTAGTTTTACATTTTTAATTCTGTTTATTATTTGTATTGACCTGTCACCACCCTGTTTCTGGAATAGGCAGTCCGGTGTAGCAGCGTTCATTTTCAGAATGCTGTTGTTACTGCCGTGCAGGCGCTATAGTAAAGACGCCGCTTTCTTTGTGTCGAATAAATGTCGCATAAATGTGTCGAAATCATCTATGAATGCCTCAGCGAACATACCCGACGCGCTACAATGCCACGGCAAGCTCAATAGCATCCTGAAAGCATTTATTATATTTAACACACAGGACATTCTATATATGCAGCATTTTTTTTTTACAATGTCATTATTGTATAGTGAAGCCAAAATCGATCTAAGTGGCGTGCAATGGGAGAGGCCTATGTCCAGCAGTGGATTGCGATAGGCTGATGATGAAGGAAGGAATATATTATTCCTCCACCACAAATGATGACTCCAAACCGGCGCACATCAATAATTAAACTTGTAACTGTAGATTAGATAGGTGTGAGAAACTTCGACTGCGCGATGCAGAATAAATTAAAATTAGAAGTGAAATTAACGTACTAACTATGAATCTAATGTGTATTGTCAGTTATAAATAAAGATCATCAAAAAATCTCAGGATCGCAATGTTAATAAAAACGTTATGTTACAAAAGCTACGTAAATGAACGTCTTTATTTAACTTTTTTTTATGTTAACGATGTTTATGTTAAAAATATTATGTTTTTGCATGTAATTTCGTACGTGAAGTTCTGAAACAAGGTCAACATATAACTCTAGCAACCTTAAAATAGATATTACAATAATCTAATAACTAAAGGAAAATATTAAATACGTGAAGAAAACTTCTTTTCACACTCTTTTTAAGACAATATGACACATTGAGTACTTAATGTTTATACTTACAAGAAGTGTGATATACCGTCACCGTGTAGTAACAGATTAAGAATACGCAGTGTCACCACCCCCAGTGGTGTCGCAAGAGCCGACTAAGGGAGCAAACTAGGCAGGACAACAGCACTACAAAGAGAATGAAAACTTGAAACAAAACCTTTTTTTTTTTTTACGTGTGGAAATCCTTTCGGACCGTCACCCTACCGGGGTTTGCGGCGGGGTGGTGTATCGGACTCGGACCGACTAAAACCACACGGTGTGCCACTCTGCGCCTGTAATAGGAGGGATCCGGGAACATCTGTTATTAAGACATCCGGACCCCTCCTAGCGCCGGCCCGCTCCTGTTGCGGGCTCGGTCTCAAAATTTTCCTCTCTATAGGCGACGTCCGGCACACGCGGACACCGCCCCCTCGCGGCTGGCCAATTTAATGCGGGTGGAGGGGAAACCCACCCCGTCCACCCGCGGCCACGCAGGGCGGCATGAGGCGGTGATAAGTGCGCCTCCGCCGCCCGGTTCGCCGGCTGCGGATCGGGTCCAAGTGGAGGTCGTCCTCCCGGGCCTTCTCCGCCGCCTCCTTCTGCGAGATTACTTCCTCGCAGAAGGTTGCAACCGCGGTGAAACTACTGTCGCTACCGGCCATGGAGCGTACTACGGCCGGTACCGAGAGATCCACTCCGATGACTGCAGTGAGGGCCCGGCGCTGCGTCGCCCATGCGGGGCAGACCGCCAGTGCGTGCTGGGCCGAGTCCTCACTGCAGTCGCAGTGGTGGCAGGCGGGATTCAGTTCCCTCCTAGCGACCGAGTGCAGGTACTTTCCGAAGCAACCGTGCCCGGAAAGCACCTGCGTCAGCCGGAAGGTAAGGGTCCCGTGCTGCCGCCCTGCCCACTCGGCGATGACCGGCTGGAGAGCCTCCACGGCGTGGAGTCTCCAGCCGGAACGACCAACGAGCCATCGTGGCTCAGCGAGCGGCTTCGCGCCACTCGCGCACGCCTAAGGCGGAGGGCGAAATCCGCTCTCCGCCCGGGAGTCAGCCACTCGCCGATAAACTTCGGCGAGCACTTCCGCCTCCAAATCCCACGGGGGAGTTCCGGCCAACGCGCAAACCATCTCCGTCGAAACGGTGCGGTAACCGCGTATGGCTCTGACCGCCAATACCCTCTTAGGGCGCCAGAGGCGTGCCCTATTCTGGGCGGTCAGAGCCGCCGCCCACACCGGTGCACCGTATAGTGCCATTGACCGGACAACCCCCGTGTACAGCCGTCTTGTCGCGACGCTGGGTCCACCCAAATGTGGCAAAAGTCGCCCTAGGCCAGACGCAGCGGCGACCAGCTTTGGAGCAAGCTGTCGGAAGTGCTCGTCGAAGAGCCACCTCCCGTCGAGGATCAGGCCCAGATATTTCATCTGGGCCCGAACCGGTACGAGGACCGAGTTGACCAGGATTGAGGCGCCAGGGGGTGGACCACGACGGGGCCCATGAAATAAGAGAGCCTCCTTCTTATCTAGGGCCACCCGTAAGCCCAGCGCCTCAATGCGCCCGACCACCAGGGAGACTCCCCTTGTGGCCAGGCGCGCCGCCTCTTGGAAGTTCGTCCCCCGGGCTGTCACCAGAGTATCATCTGCGTGACAAATTACACCCAGACCGGGGGGGAAATCGGCTCGAAGGGCCCAGTCGTACCCTATGTGCCACAAGAGGGGTCCAAGAACAGACCCCTGTGAAACACCGCACGACATGGGCCGATACCTCGAATTACCATCTCGGTCCTCGTACACGACGGTATTAAAACAAACCCTATACCAACCCGTCTGGCCAACGTGGTATAGTAGGACAAAACCTGTTACCTCTCCTATGTATGTTTACACGGTACATATGACAAAATAACATTTTTTACCATTTTTGTCTGTCTGTCTGTCTGTTTGTTCCGGAACGAATCTCTGGAACGGCTGGACCGATTTCGACGGGACTTTCACCTGGCAGATAGCTGATGACATAAGGAGTAACTTGGGCTACTTTTTTTAGACTAGCTTCGTCCCGCGACGTTGCCCGCGGTTATAACACCAAACGCGGGTTTCAGCTAGTATAAGATATGATTGTAATGAGTAGATACGACATTTAAAACACGTACTGTAATACTAACGTACGGTACGTACTGTAATATATATTACCAAACTACAATATGTTACATTATATTCAATTTAGTTGAATATGTAGTACTACAAAGTAGTTGAATATGAATTATTTAGATCTGGTAGTAAGATGATAAATTTGAATCCGTAAATGGTTGTTTTCCATAATAACTTAATTTGCCATCACTAGGAGTGGTATTTTTTCTTCACATTTAAATGGAAACAAAAGGGGTCCTTGTAAATAAAAAATAATTTTCCGAATCGTTTTACACATAAAAGAATTTTTAGGTGAAAGACAAGAAAATAATTGCGTAACAAATACTTTATTGGTCTAAATGTTTAGTAATTTCATTAATTACTTTCTCGTGCACATATCTCTCTAACCAACGCAAACACCTAACAAATATCTTGAAAGAATAAAACAAGGTTAATGAATAATATAACAAACATGAATATATTATTGAAAAAGTTATTTAAGTTAGCTCTTAAATGACAAGGACCCTTCCATCATCAGCTCAGCAATAACCACTTCCAACTTCCACGTTGTCGGGGTTGTAAAATTTGAGGATTTCCCTCGATTTCTCTAAGATCCCATCATGAAATCCTGATTTTGTTATAATGACACCACCTTGGGAGAATACCCTTTTCGATTACATTAAAGAAACATTTCAAAATCAGTCTACAACTGAAAACGATTGAAAACCTCATTTTTTGTGTTCTTGAAGTCGGTTAAAAATAACATCCAGCTCCTCCTTACTTCCAGAAGGCTGTCATCTACGTGGATGTAGCCAACAAGACCCATGAGAACGTGGTCAGCAGACCCCAAGATGACCTTCTCAGCGAGCTGCACTCGGTCAAAGAAGACGCACTGCTTCTGTACACCGACTACGCGTCCAGGGCTGGCAATGACGTGAAGATTTTCATGAAGAATATCACGGGATACGCTGATGAAGTCATTAGAAGTAACGGCGTTGATCCCACAGCTAATTATGTGAGTTGGTTTGACTTATATATTATAACTAGCTGACCCGCGTAACTTCGTCTGCGTCTCTCAATAGTAATAAATTTTCTCTGTTTTTGAAACATTCTTCATTGGTGCTCCGCTCCTATTGGTCTTAGCGTGATGATATATAGCCTATAGCCTTCCTCGATAAATGGGCTATTTAACACTGAAAGAATTTTTCAAATCGGACCAGTAGTTCCTGAGATTAGCGCGTTCAAACAAACAAACAAACAAAGTCTTCAGCTTTATAATATTAGTATAGATAACTAGCAAATCCCGGCTTCGCACGGGTGCAATGTTGATACTACTAATACTCGTACTGCTAATGTGGTGTCAGTGTAGAGTAATTATTAATACTATTATTATGATAAGGACACAACATTTTAATAATATCCAATATTGATAGGCTCGCTCCGTTCCTGTCAGCCACTAGACACGGTGACGGCCACTTTGTCCCCGAATTTTAAATCTCTGATATCTACTAAGATATTCACTTTAATAATATGCTAGAAAAGTAAATTTTCATCAATATCAATTTATCTAACGTATATATTAGCATAAGGAGTAAAACTGAATTATCTATTATTTTTTGTAACATCTAAAAGATAAAAATGATGACTGTGGGTTATCCTTAGCAGATAGACATATGAAATCTAGGAGTTTTTTGAAGATCTTTTTAAGGTTTACAATGCCGTAGTACATTATTTCAATATATCTCGTAAGCCAGCGTTTGCAATGTAAGCGCACTAAAACATGTTTTTACGACTTCACATTACAAATCTTTGGAATTTTCGAATTTCTTCTACTATGATATGCATGTATCATAAATATAAACCTGCTTCTTGAATCACTCTCTTGGTGAAAATCGCATAAATCGCAAACAAGTATCCGTTGCCAAATTTAAAAGATCTAAGCGTACAAGACAAAAAAAGGTGACTTCGTTTTATACTATGTAATGTAATAAAGTTGTTGGCATTGTTATTTTATAAAGTAATTTTAAATTTAAGTATGAAAATAAGAAATATTAAAAAAAAAACTATTTTCCATTTTCATCACCATCATCAGCCTATCGCAGTCCACTGCTGGACATACATAGGCCTGTCCCATTGCACGCCACTTAGATCGATTTTGCAATATTTAGATAAAGTATTTTAAATAAAATACAAAATACATTTTGAAAAAGTATATCAAAAAATAAAAATAGGTATGTTGCATTTTAAATACATGTATTTCGAATAATTAACTATGTTAAATAATTGTCCGTGTGGTGACGGATTAAGAATACACAGTGTCACCACCCCTATTCATCCCGTGAGTGTCGTAAGAGCCGACTAAGGGAGCAAAATGTGCAGGACAACAGCACCACAGAGAGAAGGAAAACTTGACACCAACCCTTTACCAACCCGTCTGGCCAGCGTGGTATAGTAGGCCAAAACCTCCTTTCTAAGGAGAGGCCTATGTCCAGCAGTGGACTGGTAAAGGCTGTTGATGATGATGATGAATAATTAACAATTTCCTGAGTGGGAATCGAACCTACGACCTCTTGCTTATCAATAGACCAAGCCACTAGACGAACTAGACAAAGAGGCCCGTCAAATATTGTAAACTTTATGGTAATGCAAGGTTACAAGTGTAGAAGAGAGAGATGAGAGAAGATGATGGACTGCATGCGGATATGGATAGAAACAGAAATGATGATCGATAGAGTAGAAAAGAGTATTCTTTTCTTTATGGCATAAACGAGAAACGAGCAGACGGATCACCCGATGTCCCAAAGTCAAAGGTGGCCCCTTATCCCCCCAGAAATGTGGGGTTCAGGGTTTAAAGCTCCGGTAAAAATGTGAGGTCGTGATATATCTAACCTACCCGGCCTATATGTTCCGAAACTTGGCTGTCCCAGTTTAAACAACTTAAAAATCAACACGAAATGAACTCACCAAGACTGTCTAAGTTGTGTAATATGAAAAGGCATTAAAGGTCTCAAATTTCAATAGACGATATACTCTTTCAACGTTTAAGTATTTTTCAACTCTGCATAACTACTTGATACGAGGTAATAAGACCCCAAAATGCCAATACATTAATATTATCTATTTGTTACTCTATCAGTTTTGTTTTACGGTTTAGAATTGAATAGATAACAAAATTACGTACTTACGTGCCGCTTGTGTGTAATATGATACGATCATATTAGGGACTTCCCCTGATTTCGCACACCGCGATTGGTCAACATAATAACAACTCAATGAAAGTTATAAACTTAAATGGTTACAAAGTTTGAGCTACAATCGAGACACAACATTTTCTTGACAATGAAATGAAAAAAAAAAAATAGTTTTAAAAAACACGCTTTTTATAGAAAACCAACCTAAAAAATAGAAAATAAATTTTAATAAATTTGAAAAAAAAGCGTGGGATGCTTTTTACTATTGACACCAGGCACCCAACGCTTTTTTCCAATTTATTAAAATTTATTTATTTTTCTATAAAAATCGTGTTTTTTAGTTCTTTAAAACTATAATTTTTTTTAATTTTCTTTTTTTTTTTAATTAGTGTATTGTCATCAGTCCTCGATATATCTACCTTTAAACGAATTCTGACCGTGTAAAGTGAGTCAAAATCACACCCAAAGGAGTCGGTTACAAACAAACATACAAGTGAAGCTAATATGAAGCGTGTAAAAAGGTTGTCACGATACAGTCTTGTATTATATGCGTTAGTATTGGCTCGTGGCCGTTTTTCCAAAAAATAAAGATTTTTAAGTACCGCCCAGACCAGACAGACGGGACCCAAAAATAGGGGGGAGCTTTACGTCCCACACACTCATTGAAAAACAACGGACGTTCGCAACTCAAGAGTGACAACCCCCTCTCCCAGCTATGGGCCCTCACACTAAAAAATCTAAAGTCAAGATTTAAAACAATGAATTCAAGTCGCGGGGCAAACTTTAATCAAGTCTTGGTCATCAACAGCCTTTAATAGTCCACTGCTGGACATAGGCCTCTCCTTAGAAAGGAGGTTTTGGCCTACTATACCACGCTGGCCAGACGGGTTGGTATAGGGTTTGTGTCAAGTTTTCCTTCTTTTTGTAGTGCTGGTGTCCTTCGTTGTTTAGCGCCCTTAGTCGGTTCTTACGACACCCACGGGATGAATTGGGGTAGTGACATTCCGTATTCTTAATGCGTCTCTACACGTATTTGGTATTCGGTCTTGGTATTTGACATAAACCAATAAAATGTATTTCAGGATTAGGCCATTGACAAATTGTCCTTATATAACCACTTGACGCTTTATGATAATTATTCTAATGAATCATTGATATTTAATTTTATTTCATTTATTAAGAAGACAACGCCCGCTCTAGAAATAAAACCTGTGTCGCGGATGACTTTACAAACATACATGAAACGGACACAAAGACTCAGAACAACAATTTGTGGATCACACAAAGTGTCGTCCCATGTGAGGTTTGAACCCACAACACTCATCGCAGTAGGAAGCAGCGTGGCGACCGCTTAAACCACTGCGCCATCCGTGCAGTCAAGTAGTCCGTGCGTGCGTGATATATTAAAGAACTAATGACCTAACACGCTAACTACAAAACCAGATTGAATTTACTCTTTCTGTCATTGTTTTTGTTCTTAAAGACAACTCCTGCACTAAAAACATATCGTGTGGCGGGGGACTTAACACATATTTATGAAACGGACGAGCACCAAGACTCAGAACAATAATTTGTGGATTACACAAAGTGTTGTCCCACGTGGGGATCGAACCCATAACTCTCAGCGCAGTAGGAAGCGGCGAGGTGACCGCTTAAACCACTACCGGGTGGTAGTGGTTTAAGCGGTCACCTCGCCGCTCGTGAAGTCAATACAGTACATTAAATTGTTTCATTCATTGTCAAGTACTCAAGTGTTTATAAATTGTTTAATTTGAAACTAATGACGCACAGGAGCTGATGTAAGTAAGTGCATACTGCATTTGAGTTGACGTCATAACATCAGTCATGCCCTTAATATCACCACAGAAACAGCCGGTGAACAGCATACCTCAAATATTCCTGTTATTAAACAATGAATGTCTAGAAATACATCAAGATATGACGAAATATATTTGACGTGGTGAACGTTCAACCATGGTTGTTGTTTTGGAGAAATTATGTTTGTTTATGAAAACATTATGGGTGAAATACGTGATAAAACTGAATACCTAATAGTAGAAGTGAAGTATTGTTGCGGATGCGGCACGTTTTGTTAGGGTTGCCACGAACGGGAAAATAAAACAATTGGTTTTTTTTTAAGGTAGATATAGAGGGGCAAACGAGCAGACGGTTCACCTGATGGTAGGTAACTACCACCGTTCATGGACATCCGCAACTCAAGAGTCATAAGCGCGTTGTCGTCCTCCCCCTCCCTCCTGAAAAAGTAGGAGGGAGGTTTAGGTCTCACACACTCATTGAAAAACAACGGACGTCCGCAACTCAAGAGTCACCAGTGCGTTGCCGTCCTGCCCCCCCAGCTAGGGGCCCACTCATTGGCCATTAATGCCGAAGCATGTGATTCTCCCAACACTAAAAATTCTAAAGTCAAGATTTAAAACAATGAATTCTTACTGACATATGTCTTTCATCGGTATCTGATTTTGTATAAAATTATCCGAGCGAATGATGCTTCTTAATTTCGTTTCTGGCAGAGTTAACTTCCTGGCTGCACAAAAAAAATCTTTTTATTTTAGGCGATGATATACAATATAATAAAACAACGTAGCTGTCTCGTTATGTACTTACTTCAATTTTCAAATAAAGATTTCCAAATATAAGTCAAATTCTAAAAAAAATAATTCACGAAGGATAGTTGCGACAAGTTTCATCATCAGCCTATCGCAGTCCACTGCTGGACATAGGCCTCTCCCATTGCACGCCACTTAGCTCTTAGATTTTGGGCTTCTCGCATCCAGCTCCGACATCCAGTTGCGAAAAGTTTACTGCGGTACTATTAAGGATCTGTTTTGAATATTTTTTTATTTATGTCTATTTATACAGAATAAAATATAACATACATGATTACTTATATTTAGTTATACCAATGAACGGTGGTATCGATTTCTTCTTTTGTACGGAGACTGTCACTTGGGATTTTGTAGTATTTTATTAACCGACTTCCAAAACACAAAAGAGGAGGTTCTCAATTCGTCTGTATTTTTTTTTTTGTATGTTTGTTTTTCAATTGTTGTTGTCGCGATTTCTCCGTCAATTGTGGACCGATTTTCAAAATTCTTTTTGTAATCGAAAGGGTAAGTAAGGGTAAGGGTAAGATCTGATGATGGGATCCTAGAGAAATCGAGCTAAACCCTCAAAATATTGGGAATTTGACAGCCCCGACAACGTGTTTTAGCTACGAGTATTTCTTTAGCCAAACAAACCATGGCAACCCATGACAATGACTTCAAACAGACTAGAAGGGACTATTGGTATTATAATGTTACCTGTTACATTGAGGGTACTTATTATACACCAGGGACTTCCTTTCTAGGGTATACCTGGTTCTCCGGCTATTAGTAAACGAGACGGCGTGCGGTTTTAGTCGGTTTGAGTCCGACATGCCACCGATAGGTGGTACCCGAGGGGATTTCCGCACGGGAAAAAAAAAAAAAAAAAAAAAAAGGGGTACTTATTATAGTTTTTTACTTAGATTTGTAATTATTTTTTAATTTTTAGTGCAGAAATAAGATTCACCGTGGTAAATCAACCACATGACAATTATATAAATATGTTCAATTTATTTAAAAATATATTTTTTAAATGTCAATTATTCTGTTACGGACAATGACACAAAAGTAAAAAGATCACAGAATTACCAATAAACTTACAGGATCGTCAATTTTATTTATCAAAAAACAGTTTCTAGAACCACTTAGTTGTAAAACAACTCACGAAAACATTCTCGTACCTATTTAAACACACAGAACTAAAGCTTTTGCAGCTAATCGTAATCACACTGGATAATATTCAATGATCCATCAGCTCTGACCCAGTTCTCCTTCCTGGCAGCCCTACCGCCGGCAGATGGAATCGCAATCCGCAGCACATAATGCACAAATGCTTACACGTCGGAATGTACGCGTACATCCTACATGCGCACGAGCAGACTGTAGTACTATAGTTTGGATTTAATGAATAGTCATAGTAATTTATTCATCAACAAATAACAATGTATTTGAAATTAAAATAATTAATAAAATAATAATAAAATTTAATTATAAATATAATTATAATTTAATACAATAGTAATAATGAAAACATGTCTAAATAATAAAACATAACTAGTTATCTTGCATATACATATTTATGATAATTTAATTCAGGTGAATTCACTCTATGTATTTGTATTTCTCTTCATTGTGATAAAGTCAAGAGAGGTCCTAGATTGTTCTTTTCTATGTAGATTGACTCTTAATATAATGAACTTCAAATCAGTGACAGTCACCTGATGGTAAATGGCTCCCGCCGCCCATGGACACCTGCAACTTGAGGGTCATAAATGCGTAGCCGCCCTTTGAGTCCTCCCACAGAATCAAAGGGAGTAAGGGTTTGGGCTAAGGTAACGGCATTTGCTCGATGAAAAGCAAAGCAAAATATATACCGATGCCCAAGCCGGATAAGCAGATGCTAATTATAGAGATACATTTCGCCAACTAGTGTTTTTTTGCTTTTCCTGTGACATAGGGGGCAAACTAGTATACGAATCACCTGATAGTAAGTGTTACAGAGCCACACATAGACACACAAAACTGAAAAGAGAAGGAAAACTTGACACAAATCCTATTCCAGGAATTCCCAAACTATTTTGAGCAAAAGACCCCTTAAATGAATGGAAGATTCGTAAATGGACTGATACCTCAGACCCCCATAGCAAAATTACAGCGCGCTTATCGACTTGTTGCGTTTTAAAAAATACAACAATGATTCTTCTTACTAAAATATTAGTCATTCTTATAGGAAGATGGTACACGTAACACAACTAATACAGTATCTTAAAAGTTTCAAATTAATTCAAATTAGAACTTGTGTTAATTAATAGGGATAGATTTTTTAGACCTCGTCGACCCACGAAATCAGTTTTCGTTTCGTTCCTGGACCTTTGGTAATCTCTGCCCTATTCCAACCCGAGTGGCCAGCATGGTGTAATAGGCCAAAACCTTATTTCTAAGGAGATGCTTATGACCATCATTGGACTATTAAAGGCTGTTGATGTGATGATGTGATATGAAGTGCATTTCCCCCTTTAAGCACCCTCTCGCCTCCAGAATAAGGGGGAGAGGGGGGGTTAAGCTTCTGTAACCTCACTTCCTATTGTGATTATGAGTCGATGTTGTAATGACTAATCTGTATATATTCAGAATACGTAGCCATTTCGATCTTATTGACGGAACAAACTTTAAATGTATGCGAATACATACACACCACATACATCAGTAGTGGGCTCGGCCATTTATCCGTGGTCTTTGGCACGCCACGTTGATCTATTGCCAATCATTACTACGTCACTATATTGTGACCACATGACGGAGATCTATAAATCTAGACATTAACATTTTATAATAAATCAGAGAAAGATGTGGTTTGGCATAGTTAATATGGAATTTTATATGGAGAAAGAAACTATTAGAGAGAGAGAGAGAATTGTACTCGTATCTATACAAATAAATAAAACTGAAGTGTCTGTTTGTAGAGTCAAAATAATAGGTTTTTTTCATGCTCACACGATTATTTGTACAAAACCTATGCCTAAAAACCACTTAAAAATTTTTTTATTTGTCTGTCTGTCTGTCTTTTCGTTCCGGGTAATATTCTAAATGGCTGGACCGATTTCGATAATATTTTACTACCAGGTAGCTGTCTACATAAGGAATGACTTAGGCTATTTTCGCTTTACAATTTGAAAAGCGCTGCCTTAGTGAGTTCGATTCCCGTACCAGGCAAAATTTTATAGGGCTTTTCTGAGGGAAAGAAATTGCCTAAGTTACTCCTTATATAGACAGCTACTTGGTAGTTAGACATTATCAAAATCGGTCCAGGCGTTTTGAAGGTTACCCGGAACAAACAGACAGACAGACAAAAAAACTGGTTTTTAGGCATGGGTATCGTGCAAATAACTGTGTGAGCATGAAAAAATCTATTATTTTGATATTACAAACAGACACTTCATCTTTATTTATTAGACACTAGCTGAGACCCGCGGTTTACCCGCGTTTGTTGTTATAACCGCGGGCAACGCCGCGGGGCGAAGCTAGTCTAAAAAAAGTAGCCTAAGTTACTCCTTATGTCATCAGCTATCTGCCAGTGAAAGTCCCGTCGAAATAGTCCAGCCGT
Organism: Arctia plantaginis; assembly: GCA_902825455.1. Taxonomy (NCBI): domain Eukaryota; kingdom Metazoa; phylum Arthropoda; class Insecta; order Lepidoptera; family Erebidae; genus Arctia; species Arctia plantaginis. The sequence goes on along the minus strand of CADEBD010000275.1, from coordinate 1,770,974 downwards.
TCCAAAGATTACCCGGAACAAACAGACAGACAAACAGACAGACAAAAATTGTAAAAAATGTTATTTTGGCATATTTTATGTACCGTGTAAGCATATATATGCATTTAGTAAAAAGCGGTTATTTTAATATTACAAACAGACACTCCAATTTTATTTATTTGTATAGAAGATATACCATCGCGGACTTTTAGGTAGATCTTTTTAAGATATATAATTCCGTAGTACATTACTTTGGTCTATATCAAAAGGTTTAGCCAGCGTTTGCAATGTAAGCGCACAAAAACATACTTAACATTTATTGGAATAAAGATAGCTGTACCTAGCATGCTTTGCAATGCTAAGTAAAGTATGACGAAAAAAATAAAAAAATAAACCTCATTTATATAGATTTTTTGGGCCAGAATCCTACCAAAAGAAACCGGTCAGGTACGAGTAGAACTCGTTTAGAGTTAGGGTTCCGTACCTACCCAGATTTTCGCGAAAATTTGTGATTTTCAACTTCTTTTATTTTTTGGAATTATTCCTTTATATGTGCTGTAAGACGTTTCTTGTTGCCAAATTTTGTGATTCTAGGTTAAGGGGAACTACCATATAGGTTTTCGACCCAAAACCTATAGGGTAATTCCGGGTGACCTAGAATTGTCAATTTTGGTTAAAAGCAAGGTCTTACAGTACAAGTAAAGAGAAAATTCAGAAAAATAAAAAAAAATGAAAATTAAGGTAAATTTTGGTACTTACAAGTTTTCGCGAAAATCGAAATTTGCCCATATTTTTTTATCGTATTGACTCAGGACCTTGATTTTTATACACCTACTAGGGACCATAGACCTCAGTATCTGGTATAAATTTCAACTTGCTAGGTCTACCCGTTCCTGAGAAAATCGGTGGTGACCCACGGGCAGACGGACAGACGGACAAGAAAGTGACCTTATGAGGGTTCCTTTTTTACCTTTTAAGGTAAGGAACCCTAAAAAGCGACTTTATTTTGTACTATGTAAAGAGGAGATGGAAAATACATTTTGTTACAGTTCATAATAATCTTTGCTCAGGGCATTCTCTTCCAGTTAACCTTTGGGTGGTGTAGAATTGTTGTAAGGTAGGTGCACAGAGATCGCGGTTGTATTCCATGTATTCCATCAAAATAATAATTATCAATTAAATTATTATGTTAACTTACTAAGCCCCCTTCTAAGGAGAGGCCTATGTCCAGCAGTGGACTATTAAAGGCTGTTGATGATGATGATGATGATGATGATTTAAGTACCGTTACAACTGAAATAGGACAGGTAATGGAGAAATATGCCTTCAAAGGAACTAGACGTCTTGGTGGCACTTAACCTTTGAACGGTTCCTTATTCGGTGGCAGGTATCTATACAGCCGAATTTGATAAGGTAAGGTAAGGTTATTATAAACTGGCGTTACATGTTTTCTCTCATTGAGAATATTCTCTCCCGAACAAATATTTGTCTAAAATCATGTTTTTATAATTTTTTAAGACTTATTATCATCATCATCAGCCTATCACAGTCCACTGCTGGCATAGGCCTCTCCCATTGCACGCCACTTAGATCGATTGTGGGCTTCTCGCATCCAGCTCCTGCCAGCCATATTGCGCAAATCGTCACTCCACCTGGCCTCTGGGCGGCCTACACTACGTATTCCGAGACGCGGTCTCCACTCAAGAACTCGTTTTCCCCCTTTTATTATTTAAATATCATAATCAACCATTTCTAAGAAACCCAAATTCTCCATACGAGACAGGAGAAAGGAGGTTTTAGCCTACTATACCACGCTGGCCAGACGGGTTGGTATAGGTTTTGTGTCAAGTTTTCCTTCTCTTTGCAATATTGCTGTCCTGCGAAGGTTGCTCCCTTAGTCGGCTCTTACGACACCCACGGGAAGATTGGGGGTGGTGACAATCCGTATTCTTAATCCGTCACCACACGGTCGGTATCTTTGCAGTATTAAATAACGGTACTTAAATAAACCATTTAAATTTATTAGTTACATTGTTATAATAATAACTTTTAAAAAGGATCGCCTACATCATGATGTAAGGAAGTGTAATAAAAAAATTCATTCCTTGATTTTCCAGCATTACATACGGGTGTTTTTTTTCCTCGAATTTTAATGAAGAATATTCATAATCGGTTCATAAATTATAGAATTCAGAAGCTTTTTAATTAACGTAATGTACGTCAACGAGCAGACGGGTCACCTGGTGGAAAGCGACTACCGCCGCCCATGAACGCCTGCTACTCATGAGTCACAAGCGTATTGACTTAAATGGCACGAGTAAAATATAACAATTTGATTTTATTTATCATTTAATGTATTATTGTAACCTATCTCTTTAGTGCTTACTTCGAGTGAGTGCCACTCATATACTAACAGATAATACTTATCTTCCACTCTAATTAAAAAGGCACTTGTAGTAATTATACACGTGTACAATAATGACAAATGTGTATTATATTTTCTTCATCATCAATCACCTTAACTGCATTTCTCCAGAAAGTGTTGTCTTGACATTGTAAGTAACTCTTTTATACTTAAAATTGGTTCTTTCCCCTCCGGCACTTGCTGCATAAGAGTCACATGTGTACCGATCTTTGAATGCCCTCCCTTCCCGTTAAAGGAAACGGTTGCTCCTCCATTAGTATCACTGACTCCATGAAATAAGTAAAGTAAACTTTGTTTAGGAAACACTAAAGTCAAGCTAGCCAATATGTGCTGAAAAGACGGTCTAAACGGTGACGGTCTGACGGTCTATAATTGCTATACTCGTATTCTAATCAGATAGTTTTGAGAAGAAACCATACTGCTATACAAAATTGTGAAGATACTCACCGGTAATTAAATAGTTTGTTTACACTTTATTTTTGTTTTATTTTAGTATTAATTTCTTATTTTATTACATTTTCTTTAAGATTTTTAAGCTATTTCTACTTTTAAGTTAAAGTGCCAACAAAAAATTCATAAAACTGTTATTGGCTTTAGTGTAAATGTCATAATAACCAGATCTGAAATGAAAACAAGCTGTTGGGTTTCTTAATAAATAGTTTCCCTTCAATTATGACCTAATTCTTGCGTGCCTAAATCTGGGGCATCGGAAAATGAATTTCAATGGAACAAAGGACCAAGCCCGTTTACCAAATACCATGTCTGAACACGTGTAAGCAGTTTAGGACAAAACAAAACTATTTATCTAGTTGTCGTTCCCTTAATGCGCTTGTAACAAGACAATGGCAGAATCTATTTACATAATTTTAGAATGCCACACCTTTGATGTGAAAACGTTACCCGTTAGGGTCATTCTTCTGCTATAGACTTACTCTGTTTATTTAGTACTAAACAAAAATTTGTGTTTTCGTTTCACAAACTAGTATTCCTGCCCTCCATTAACCTGTTCACCTACTCTAAAAATAATTTTCAGAGTAGGTGAACAGATTACTCCTTTTTTTTTACACGGGGAATGCTTTTTGCACCATACCCACCGTTGGGAAAACGCAGGGTATGTGTGGGACTCCCGGAGAACCGGTCATCCGCTAAACCCTGCGGCGGCCTACCTCGGCAGTTGTAAGAAGCTCCAGGAATGCATCGGCGGCTTCTGGAGTCCTCCCTGCCGTACATTCCGCATGTCTGAGGCACATTCCGAGGTGACCGTAGTCACCATGGGGCGGGCGGCTTACGGATGACACTCCGGCCGCACCGGAGTGTCATCTGTCTCGGGTCGTTTGCAGCGGCTATTTTTTAGCTATTTTTTTTAGTTCATTCTATGTAAGTACATATACTAAACACATTTGCGCCGACGCAGCTTTGGGCTTGAGAGGGTAAATACATCAATATTATTCATGCATGCAATGAGCAATTTACTCTCAGTTTTAACTGACACACAGAGTCAAGGTATTCCCTATTTTGTAAAGGTGCAATTAGAAGATTTCATAGTGTGACCATGATTCGACTAGAACGCTAAAAAATACTGATCGCCATATTGAAATTGAAAAGGGGGCGCTAATTTATAAGATCTATTTATTTATTTTAACTTTAATGCACATATTGTACAAAGGCGGACTTACTCCCATTAGGCATTCTTTCCCAGTCAACCTTCAGATGATGTAGAAATATGATGCGGTAGGTGCAAAATAAAGTATTAAATTTAAGATAATTGAAGTCCAGAGACATACACAATATATAAACACACATACATACATAAACCAACATAAACGTAATAAAATAAATAAATTTCTACCTACGTACATAATACTTAACTAGATTTGAGGAGAAGCTTTTTAAAGTTTATTCGCTTGTTTAAAGATGGCTGATAAATAGACAGCAACCTGTATCATAATATTTTTGATTATTACACACACTGCAGATAATTTTAAATTATATAAATTGCCCGCTACATTAAAATTCCTATAATTATATTAACGGGATCTCGTAATAGGTACCTATGAATTTCCTGACATTTCCAACACGTTTCACATGCCGTTTTCTTTTAACAACGGCCAATTAAACAATTAAAATGTTTCCTTAGAATCAAGCTATCAGTTGAAACAGATCCTTATCCAGTTATATTTAAATATGGGGGGTTCTTCTCGGCCGTGGCAAAGCCAAGTTTCAGCACAAAAGAGCTGACTCGACCGGAGTGATAATCAAATTCAAATCCAAATAAAATCTTACATTAATAATAATGCTAATTTTTATTCGCAAAAATATGGTAGTCACGGTAGGTGATTTATAATGTTAAAAGCCAAGACACATTTCGTTTTATTTAGATAGCATGCAAATTTTAAGATGACACAGATAAAATTATGAAAATATATCTACTTAAAAACATTAGATTGATGTCTAATTTTCTATTACATTACATTACATTCCAACTGAAGTATTAAAAAGCATAATTAAACACATTTTCTACGCTAGTGAATGTAAAATAATCATTGACGGAGTAAAAGCACTGCTCTTAGCCATTTTTTAACGTAGCACAAAATTTATGATAAAGAAGAGTTGCAATATTGCCCGGCAACGCGTTAAAATTCGTGGTGCCATATAAACACAGCTAAACGAAAAAAATTCAAGGCGAAGTACTGCTAATTTAAAATACGAGTGAGTATTTTTAAGTTCAAAAACTAATTATCTGGGATGGCTGGTTACCAATATTGCATGGAACAACATTTCAAGTAGCTCTACACTTGTTATTATAGTAAGCAATATACTTATAGTGAAAGGTCGATTGTAGATAACGAATTCACTTTCTTAGTATATTTGAATACGTTTTAAACTTATTTTTATACTCGACGGTTCTATTGTCGTAGTACGCATTTTTTTTTCTTTTTGCTGCAAATTTTAAGTCCAATAGTTAATTTTATATTTTATCACTTTTGTAGATTTTTTTAACTTTAACGATAGTAAAACATAATCTATAAAACAACCTATCAAATGCAATATTGACTTAAGAGTCTTCATATATATCAGAAAAGGACAAATTACTTAAACATTCAACAAATTTATTTATATTCTCTTTACTGGAATCGGTTTTATTTACAAAATAATGTCCTATGGAATTAATGCTTTGCAATTTGAATTCCAAAACTTAAGCAGTATTATGATCTGATAGACATAGGTTGTGTTTTGCTGTAATATTGCTAACAATATTGTCAATGCATTTATTTGCTCGTGTCAGCTCGGTAATATGACATTGCTTTAAAGATCATTAAATTTAATGTAACTATCAAATAAAAATAAATTAAGGTCCCCAGCAATTACAAATTTACATTTTTGGTGTTGTAATTATTCAATCTTTCTGCTTTTAATTTCCACGCCAAATATTTCGAATTGTTTTACAATACTCATATTTTTAATCTCAGTTATTTCAGTGTATTGATACCTATTCTTGCAAGCAAAGTATACAAGTGCCGCCTCGACGTTGTTTTCGACAGTAAAATGCAACAAGCTTCTACCCATTCAATAACATATAATTTTCCTCATCTTCAGTTAGAAAATGTTCACTTAAATAAACAACTTCATTGTTTATACCGTGTAGCTCATGAATAGCTTTTTTAAGATCTAGGAGTTTATTTACAACTCCAGCAATATTTTGATGAAAAACAGAGAAAGTGCTACCATTGTTTACGAAAAAAACTGTTTTGTTATTGCCCAGTGTCTTTGGTTTTTCTAGAGTCTGAAAGTAGGATGAAATCATACCCTTAGTTGAGACTTAAAACATACTTTAGATTTTTGTAAAGCATGAAATTACTGGGTGATGAAACCCTTGTGTGATTGGTAATAAGTATTATAGCTAGATTTTGTTGAATGAGATGAATTATTGTATTTAAGTTCGTTTTGATAACTACAAGAATTTCTTTCCTGTGGGTTTTCCGCCCTGTGGGACAACGTTTTCCGTTCTGTGGATGCCACGGCGTGACAACTCTAGCCCACCACATCGGATTAATTTTACACATTTCTCAAACTTAGCAGATGCTTGTCTTTAGCTTGATACCAGGGATGCTTCATTCCATAGCCCTCTGACAAATCCCGAGTCTGTACTTTTGACACGCAGTAAGGGACAACATTTGGGCTCTGTAGGTCAGTCTCAGGCGTTGATGAGTTTTTTTAAAGGTTAGTAAGTCACTCCTTGTAAAGTGTTTGTAGGACCTGCAGCTCTTCCACGTGTTATCGATGCGATGATCGATTTATTTTCTTGCCTTTTATCGAAGGCTACTGGCTGGTCCAGATAAATGCATTCATCGACGTAGTTCTTCCCTGACTAACTTTATTGACTATTTATAACATATCTTAATTAAGAAGTCTACTTATTTGGGAATAAAGACAATAATCGATCGTTCTAATTTAATACAACCATTTTTTTTACCACTGCCAATATTTTCTTTTAATTTGGTGTACTTTCCTTGTTTGTAAACAGGAAATTAATATTCCAATATTTTAGTACATAAAGTATTTCCCTGTTAGATCGATAACTATTATTATTTGGAGTACTTATCAAAAATAACGTTATTAATTTTGAATTTGGGCCGATTCCTGAAAAGGTTAGGCCCAACTTCACCAATCTCCTTTAAATATATAACTTATATATATATTTATAATCCCTTGTGTGTTTGTAATTTTCTTGATTTTGACACCCTATTCGAGCCTGGTTAACTGTTTTTTTATTAACCTTTTACTATTTTGCGCCAAAAATCCGCCATTTTGATTTTTACTTTCAAAAAGCCATCAACATATATTTCTGACATTGGGTTTCTGATAAGGAACAAAACAATACCTTAACTGTCGATTTGTCCATTGAGCCATTTGGAAGTAACGAGGCAATAAAGAAATATACAAAATAAAATGACTCAGTTACTCATCAGTGGTTTACTGTGACAAAGTAAAGTAGCAAATTTATAACCGAATAACTATTCGCTTCGATGGAGATTTAATATACCCAATAACTCTGAGGAGCTTTATACACGCAACACGAATAACTCACGAGCTTTAAACAAACTGGCAATAAGTAGTAAGACTCATAAAATGTTAAAATGACTCACTGAAGCTGCAAACTTAAAGGTTTTTTATGATATAGAAGGCAAACGAACTGGTGGGTCACCTGATGGTAAGTAAAGATACCCATCCATGGACACCTGCAACAGACACAAATGCAGTAGCGCCCTTTTAATCCTCCCCCCCCCCAGAATTAGGGAGGGGGGAGGGATTAAACTTCTGGTAACTAGGGATGGAATAAAATCACAATTAGCTATGATAAATCATATGATTTATAAATAATATAAACACACCGGTGACTAATTTACAAAACCACTGTAACTTAATTATTGTTATTACTCCGTCGCTAGACTCACAAAAGACCTAAATTTAAAAAAGAAAGACGGTAATCTACGATGAAATGAATTTTATTTGATTGTAATGGCACTTATCTTTGTCTATAACCAAATCACAAACACATGTAAAATCGCTGTGTATAAAAACAATCATTTCTAAATATGAATATGATTAAAAAGTAGCAATAATTTCCATGTCTACCTTTAAATTCATTTCCTAAAAAAAGCAATAAAAGACTTGCTTATCACCGGTTTTCTGTGAGGTCGTAGTATCGCTCCAGTCGAGACGGCTTTCACCGACGCAGGGTTCTCCCGCACTAAACTAAAAGGTTTTAGTTATTTTTTTAAGGCTATGAATACTAGTTTTTTGGCATTCAATCAGTCAGTCCTGTCAGTTTGTCGTTTGTCTTTTTAATTCAAGGTTATCCGCAAAACCAATGAAATTTGGGTCACACTCCTTCACACGTTTAGTTTATGCTGTAGGTGATGAAGGCGTGAACTTTATTACTCTGACTAGTGTTGTAACTAATTTCAGTACTTAAGACAACGTTATTATTCGTAAAGTGGTGCCAAAAGTGTCGTGATAGTGAGGACATGTACGTATTTGAGTAAACAATTTTTTACACCTTCTAAGGTATCTGTGGTACTGTAATAGCTTGATTGATCAATTGACTGCACGAATGGCGTAGTGGTTTAAGTGGTCGCCACGCCGCTTCCTACTACGCTGGGTTTTATGGGTTCAAACCCTACATGGGCCGACACTTTGTGTGATCCGAAATTGTCAAATGTTATAGCGTAATCGTATTTTCATTGCATGTATTTTGGTTTTGGTGAGAAAATAAACGATATATTATTATTATTATTATTATTATCCACTAATTGTTGTCCTGAGTCTGGGTGTTCTTTGTGTCCGTTTCATGTATGTTTGTAAAGTCGCCGCAACACAGGAATATATTCCTAATGCGGGCGTTGTCCCGCATTAGGAATATATTACTGTGTGCCTCGCAGCGGTAAAAAAATTATGCGTAAACAGGCACAGAACAAACGATCGTGCTCATCACACCTTTATCTGTCATCGTGTGTGGTGGAAATCAAACCCACGTCCTCTGGCGTAGCAGTAAGGATCACCAATCCCTAACCTAACAGGCCCGCTATACACCTGTACTCTACAATACTCTATTTTGCTACTTAACCGTATTATTGAGTCCCTGTATAATATTTAAATAATGGTCACCCTAACAGGATGAGTGTATGCAACACGCGTAACCTTGACTGTGAGCGCTATTAAAAGGCGGATGACTAATTGGTGCATTATTGCATAACGCTCCCCGTGCCAACGACTGACGAACGAGAATATTACTCTTTTGGCTGTAACCAGTTATTAATAACGTTGCGATAACGTTATATTCAAAGATAGAGTCCTGTGTAAAAAGAAATTATATTGCCTGAATAATTAAATGTAACATCTTAAAGTACGCTGATAAATAAAACGCAGAAGCTTTGACGGATTGTTATTTTTTAGTTTTCATTTGAAAAAAAAAACAGTTATTTACGAGACAGTAATTAAACGTATCAGTCTGATGACGGATTAAGAATACAGAGTGTCACTACTCATCCCGTAGGTGTCGTTAGAGCTGACTAAGGGAGCAAACTACGCAGGACATCAGCACTGCAAAGAGAAGAAAAACTTGAAACAAACACTATACCAACCCTTCTGCCCAACCTGGAATAGCAAGCTAAAACCTCCTTTCTAAGGAAAGGCCTATGTCTAGCAGTGGATTATTAGAGGCTGTTGATGTGTGATGATGAAACACCACTGTCTCGTAAGGACATTGTGTACATTCTATCTGTAAATTATGTGGAATATAATTTGGTCACGTTCAAATTATAGGGGGGCAAACCCGTTGTCATCAATCGGGCACTCTGGGAATTGACGGTGGGAAAAGTTTGGGAATATTAAATGGGAAAGGAAAGGTATTTTTTTATGTGTATGAATTATATCCATGTTTTATTCATTGGTTGAAACCGTTGTAAGAACTTGGTGAGATAGGGAAACCAGAAAAATCTCTTCAAGAAACTTTTATATAGTAGCAAAGTATAAATTTGACTAAATTTGAATTTAAATAAAAAAAAACTTTATTATAATGTTACTAGTTTTGCCGGCGGCTCCGCCCGCGTTTATATCGGTTATCGCGGTAAAATGTAGAGGATGTTACTCACTGATAAGAAAGCTATCCATTGCTAAGAGAATTTTCTAAATCGGTTTAGTGGTTTAAGCGTGAAAGCATAACACACAAACAAACTCACTTCCACATTTATAATATAAGTATGGATTTTACGAGTATATTAAAGAATTTAAAGAGCATTTTCGTTCTCGTCCATTTAATATTCGTTGCAATAAAATATCGATAAGCAAACAACCTCGGTCAGCTGCCAACCTGCGCTTGCGACTGGCTGTTGTATAGTATTTCACAGCAGTTTGGTTTATACAACAACATTCTTACTTTATTTAACATTTTATTTTATTATCATTAAGTTGGCACTGCCGAGAGAAGGAAAACTTGACACAAACCCTTTTTTTTTTTAACGTGTGGAAATCCCCTCGGACCGTCACCCCGCCGGGGCTCTCGTTCGGCGGGACGGTGTGTCGGACTCAAACCGACTAAAACCACATGGTGTGCCCTCCTTGCGCTTCCAGTTTAGGAGGGGTCCGGGTAGTTATCGCCTTCTGGACCCCTCCCAGCGCCGGCCCGCTCCTGTTGCGGGCTCCGTTTCAAAATTTTTCCTCTCTTTAGGCAACGTCCGGCACACGCGGACGCCGCCCCCTCGCGGCTGGCCAAACTAATGCGGGTGGAGGGGAGAACCCATCCCGTCCACCCGCGGCCACACTCAGGGCGGCATGAGGCGCAGGTAAGCGCGCCTCCGCCGCCCATACCAACCCGTCTGGCCAGCGTGGTATAGTACGTCAAAACCTCCTTTCTAAGGAGAGGCTTATGTCCAGCAGTGGACTGTTAAAGGCTGTTGATGTGAAGTTGGTGAGCGACTACTGTATACTGATGTTTGTTTATATTTAATGTTTACCCACTGACCAGTGTAGCAACTGATTACTTGGGAACTCTAAGACATTCTGAGCTAACTATAGCCCCCCATAAATGTTCCTATTCTTGTTTCTGTGTCATGGCATTTCTTTTTAAACACAATCAAATTCCCCACAATCCTTACAGAAAACCCAAAGCGATTGGGGCTCCAACTAATATCCATAATTTTAAAGGAATCGAAATAGAACTAAAAAGAAAAAAATCGTAAGAGAATAAAAAAATTAAACAATATAAGGTAAGTTTACGATACTAAATTTATTATAACCTTTTGCAAGATTAAATTGCAATTGTAACATTTTTATTTTCTACTTGATTGATGGACTTAATTACGAAATACGAATAGCCCAATAAAGCGCATTAAACGCCCATATTTAAGAACTTTAATTTTACTCTTAAATAGGTAACAGGAGCAATCCTCTTTTTGCCAACAAGGCATTATAGGGCCAATCCCTATAACTACTTGTTAAGATAGTTGGGTCTATATTGAAAAGAGACGTAGATAAGATAATAACGTAATTGTAAAAAAGTACCCTCTCTAAGTCTTCCGACCTCCAAGCAGTCGGATTACAGGATGCTTAGCACTCCTAGTTATAAAATCACAGCCGATTAAGTAATTTGAGGTCAAAGTTGAATTTATAAAGTACATGATATATCTGTCAGTGTAGTATATTAATCCCAGCTTAAGCTCGGTTCAGTAGTGGAAATAATCTTAAAATCTGACAGAAAACTTCCAAAACACGTCATGATGACGTGATCATACACACCAGATGTGTGTCAAATAAATCATTCACACCACATCAACAGCTATTAACAGTCCACTGCTGGACACAAGCCTCTCCTTAGAAAGGAGGTTTTGGCGTACTATACCACGCTGGCCAGACGGGTTGGTTTAGGGTTTGAAGTTTTCCTTCTCTCTGCAGTGCTGTTGTTCTGCGTAGTTTTTTCCTTTAGTCGGCTCTTACGATACCAACGGGATGAATAGGGGTGGTGACACTATGTATTCTTAATCCGTCACCACACGGACAAATAGTTGCATTTTATTAATGTAACAAATTATCTTATCTAAAGTTAGAGAGGTATTACAGAATCTTACTGCTACAATAACATTCCTTTCTTAGATTCCACAATTAATGTTTACTCAATAAAATTCAAGTCTCGAGGTCAGACATATTAATTACTACAAACCATAAACATTGTTATGAAGTTTTGCTGTTCTTATATTTATAATTGTTTCCTCGACGTTAATAAAATTAGTTTTATTTACTAGACACTCAGAGAGTAAAATTATAATATTTTCTTGAAACATCTCACACACGGCCGTCTGATCCCAAACTAGGCAGATCCTGTACAATTGTGACCAGACTGCTGATAAACATACTTACGAGTATATGTTTCTAAATACATTTTATTCGCTGTGGCATATATTGTTGTTGTATTGATGAGAAATGGAGAACAAAACTGACTTGAAAAAAAAGATACTACTGTATTTCAAGGTATGTAAAAAGCGGTCAATCCTGAAGATTCTGATCAGGTTAATCGGACAAATTCATCAAATTATTGTATTGTCATCGGTCCTTGATAAGTGTATAAACTTTTAATTTAATTCGATCGACGTTTGGAAGTCAAAACTACGTTCGAAGATCCCGTTGCATACATAAAAGTGTGTAAATAGATAAAAACAATTTTCGCAGCGGGTTGTATATCGTAACCAAATATGAAGCTCTGTCCTTCTCGAGCTGTTATGCATATATCTATCCGTATAAACATTATAATTTACCTACCATTCCCTTTCCGTCTTACATCCTTTTCTAAACTTTTTTTACTAAAATACTCCGAATTTTTGTAAGCCCCAATTTGTAAGTAAGTCTCAATTACAATAGGCAGAATGTTAAAGTTCAATATGGCCTTTTTACCCCTTAATTGAGTGTATGAATGTTACTGTTACTGTTAAATGTAAATCCTGTAATTATGGTGAGAAATAAACTTATACTTATACTTATACTTATACTTGAGTAAATTTGTTCGAAAACACCCGGAATACTATAGTAAAAGAGAAGACAAAAAAATCAAATTCACACTAAGACATAGAAATAGACTTAACCTCCCAACTTCCCAACTAACTATGCATTCTACAAGCCCCTTAGTTATGTCTATAAAAATTTATAATAAACTACCAGAAAAGATTAAGAACGAAGAAAAAAATAACATTTTCATTAATAAGTTAAAACTATTCCTCTTGCGAAAAAGCTATTACAGTGTAAAAGAATAAATGGATGAAATAAACAATTCGTGACAATGCATTTAACAACATTATAAAACATTATACCACCTACTTGTTTCAGAAAAAAAAACATCACGAGACCATAGTCAAGCCTGACCAAAACCAATTGCTACAATTAACAAAATAAATCACAATAATACTAATAACCTTTATAACAAATAGTACAAACTTAGTGCACATCACATCACATCAACAGCCTATACTAGTCCACTGCTGGACATAGGCCTCTCCTTAGAAAGGAGGTTTTGGCCTACTATACCACGCTGGCCAGACGGGTTGGTATAGGGTTTGTTTCAAGTTTTCCTTCTCTTTGCAGTGCTGTTGTCCTGCTTAGTTTGCTCCCTTAGTCGGCTCTTACGACACCCACGGGATGAATTGGGGTGGTGACAATTTGTATTTTTAATCCGTCACCACACGGTGCAATACTTAGTGCAATAAATAATTATTAAAAATTTAAATAAAAATAAAATAATGGCTATACAGAGTAAATATATATAAATAATATATTATAAATAAATATAGTAATAATCATTCTCCTCTCTCTCTATCTCTTCTATGCTGTGCCCGACAGGGTCCATAATTGATACCTAGCTTAAGTTTTTACCAACTGTAAAATTTACATTATGGTAGCAATAAAGTATTGAGTATTGAGTACTTTTATTTCTTAAAATATAGTAATACAATGTTTGGTTACCATTGAGAATCGAAATGACGATGTAGGTGTCGTTCTTCCGACAATATAAAACATTATTATATGACAACATACGAGGTTTATTTTTAATAAATAATTACAACATGTCGGTTTTCTTACGTCAATCAGCATCAAACCTTGGCAATGACGACAGCGCAGTGGCCCTAGAACCAGCGATTAAACCACATGCTTAACACAAAACACAAGATACGGGAATGAATAAGAGATGCGGCTGTTGAGATATATGTGTGCTTGGAGAGAGCCTAAAACTAAAAGTAGGCGCTGCTAGTCTATATATATAAAAGGTTAAGTTGGTTTGTGTACTCTTCAAAAAGTTCTGCACCGAGCTCTTCTAAGATTCTTTTTATTTATTTTTCGCGTCTGTTTTATCCCTGATTTCTCATCAATGCCATCATAATGTGCCACAGCGAAGCGTGGCCCCCGGCCAGATAGTATTTAATAGTGTTACTCTATACCCAGAACAGTCCGTCGTCGAGGTGTGCGGCAATACCAACTTTTTCACACAACATCATGCAGAACTAACTCCGGTGTCCGCATACCTCTTCGACGACTGGTAGTGACGTACAACAAATATTTCTCTGACATTGACATCTTTGCTCTGTCCAATAAACAATTTAAATGTTGCGCTTTTAAATTATTAACCGCCTTGCCAACTGAATAGCGAATATATTGTATCATATGTATTTCTTAGATCTGAACTTAAGTGTCGTGAACTGAACTGAACTGAACTGAACTTAACATCGTGATTGTACATTTACATATAAGCCCTAGTGGCTGCGCTCATTCGCATTTACAGTAGTGTTCTGTTTCATTCAAATTTCCTTTTATTAACCCGTGAACAATGGTGTGGGTTATGTGTTTATACCTCTGTAATATATTTATATATAGTTTTAAGACTTTAACATGTACCTATTTTTTGTTCCTAATAAACCAAATAAAAAAAAAAGTATTTAACAATTTCTGAGATTCACGCTCAACAAAATAATAGGTAAATATTTTTTCATTCTGACATGCACTACCTTAACAAAATAACCACGCCGTTTTACTGGCCCCGGTAATGAGATCACGTCATAATATGAATATGAACGCACAAATTATTTAGTTTAAGTTCATCCGTATCAACCTGGTTCCAATAATGTACTGTAAACCTTGCTCTATATTTAGCACGGTGATGTCCAACGGTGGTGGAAACTATTTATACTCTGTTCGAAGGTAATCTGTCAAAGACACGCCTATTTACGCTGGAATATTTAAATCTAATCTGACATTTAAGTTTTTTATTGAATTACAACGCACGCACTAGGAATATGCAGTCAAATCTAAATATCACATTAGATGTTTACAATTTAAGATGTGTCAGAAAGCGTGTTCAAGAGCTCACTGAACACATAGGTTTTGAAATATTATATTATTTCACCACAGCAGATTTCTGTGGTAAATTGGAGCCGCCCTCCTAGTAGAATTTCTTTAACCCCTGTTTTAACAACCATATTGTTGTATTTATAATAATAAGAAAGATGAGAATACCTCGTCGCTATTTTATCTAAGTATTTTTATTTACTCTGGTCGTAGCGTTCATCCTCACATCATACAAACCTTATTTTTATGATCTGAGTTTTGATCTTTATTCATCAAAATCAGTCGGGCTTGATTGTATCTGCCACAGATTCGTAAACTTTAAAATAACTTCGATACTACGGTTTTCTAAACTAAGTACGGAACACGGGACTACAGAATAGTGTGTATTATTATTTTTTTATGTTAGAGGGGGCAGACGAGCAGACGGGTCACCTGATGGAAAGTGACCATCCCAAAAACGTCTGCAACTCAGGAGTCACAAGCGCGTTGCCAGCCTTTGAGGAAGGAGTACGCTCTTTTCTTGAAGGTTTGAAGGTCGTATCGGTCCGGCAATACCTTAAACGATAACCCGTTATACAGATTGGTTGTGCGGGGCAAAAAGTGTCTTGTGTGTATACAGATATAATAATAATAATAATAACCTCACACATCTCACACACGGCTGTCTGATCCCAAACTATTCAGAGCCTGTACTATTGTAACCAGACTGCTGATAAACATACTTATATATTTCTAAATACACACATATTATAGATAAATTACACCCAGACACAAAACAAACAATCGTGCTCATCACACAAATATTTCGGGCAGGAATCGAACCCACGACCTTCGGTTTAGCAGTTAGGGTTACTAACCACTAGACCAACTGGCCCGTCTTGCCATGCAAACATATTTTTGCCACCTGTTGTTTTTATTAAAGTCAAATATCCCTTTCCAGTCCGATGAATGCACGACTAAGTTCGTGTATCACCTGAAGAAGATCGAACATGACGCTCGCCGTGCTGCGACCTACAGCGGGGACAGTCACCACAAGTTCCTTCTGGGACACATGATCGTGTTCCGCATGCATATCAACAAGGTAACCTTCTATCAGACCAGTGGGAGAGCCTTGCTTCCTCACGAATGGGCCGGCTCGACCGAAACAGAAAAACCGGTGTTAAGCAATTCTTTCGTTGCCTTTCACTGAGTGAGTGAGGTTACCGGAGCCCAAATCCCTGACTGACTTAAGCGGGAGGGACTGAAAGGGCGGCAACACACTTGTGACTTTTGAGTTGCAGGTGTCCATGGGCGGCGGTAGTTGCTTACCATCAGGTAACCCGTCTGCTCGTTTGCACCCTTATGGTATAAAAAAAACCTCACGTTACAAATATATTTTGTAGATACGAATAAAATCACAAGTCATCCTTGTAGTGTCGGATTAAGAATACAGAGTGGCACCACCCCTATTCATCTGTCGTAAACGCCGACTAAGGGAGCAAACTACGCAGGACAACAGCACATCAAGAAGAAGAAAAACTTGAAACAAAACTCTTACCAACACGTCTGGCCAGGCGTGTATTGTAGGCCAAAACTTCCTTTCTCAGGAGAGGCGTATGTCCAGCAGTGGACTATTAAATGATGTTGATGGGAGACAATTGAGACATCCTCCGTATTATCCAGCCTCTTAACATCTTGTCCATTAAGTTGTCAAGCAAGACCTTAGAGCAACAAGGCCTTTAGTAGGCGTTCTAAGGGGAGGCCTATCTTCAGTAGTGGACTATTACACGGCACATAGGCGATGTAATTTGGAATGGTTATTTAATGGGCTGTTAGGTAAAATATCTTGTAACATTAGTGCCATGTTGATCTAGCGATTGATAACCCTGAATGATTATAAATGGTCATGGGTTCGATTCCCATTCAGGACAAATAATTGTCAGATGATCATGATCATTTGTTATGAGACATTATTAAAATATATATGTATATAGACGACCGGATTCTGTAGTGGTTTGGGTAGCGGACTGCTATTCCAAAGGTCGCGGGTTCAATTCCCGCTTAAATTAAAAATTTGTGTGCATGAACATTTAATGTTTGATTTGGTCTGGGTGTTTCTATGTATAATATGTATGTATTTACAAAAAAAAGTATACAGTTGCCTAGTACCCATAGTACAAGCTTTGTTTAGTTTGAGACTAGATGGCGTTGTGTGAATGGGGTAGAATATTATTATTCAGTAATATGTAAGTATGTGTATTAGCAGTCTGGTTGCTATAGTACAGGCTCTGCCTTGGGATCAGACGGCCGTGTATGTGAAATGTGTCTAGTCATTATAATTATTTATCAAATTTATGAACATTTTTTTAAAACATAGTTGTAGGACATATTAAGTTAAGTTTAAATAGTACTTTGTATAATATAATATTATGTATTGTTCTACTTTCAGAGTAAAGATTATTTGGAGAAATACGAAAAGGTGTACCGTGACTGTGGACTGCTGTGCGAGGTACGTACCTAACATTATTCAATGATTTCACGAAATCAATTCCACAGATTGCAGGAAAGCGAAAGAAGGTGGGCTCACATTTTGCATACCTACTGAAATTACTGCTAAATTCTGAAGTTTTTTTTTCCCCCTAGGTATATTTACGTTTTGAACTATTCTTTTTCTTTTCACCGAAATGTTACTACGTTGGTAAAAATGTTACGGTGCATTTAAAAATTTTAGTTAATAATTAAAACAAAAAAAATTGGCGGTCTTGTATATTTTTAAACGTGGAAACTATTGGATTATGTGTGATAAATCTGTGTCCATTAATTTATTTATTTTAATTGTTCTGTTTGAATCCCTAATAAAAAAAAAATGCAGGCAATAAATGTATGTCTAACTGATCATATTGAATGTAATGACGCTTTTTGCTATGTGGTGGTTCATGTGGAGGAACGGGTATCATGTTCCTCCAACACAAAGGGAGGATCGGTCGACCAGGCGAGACGATCAAGCCTGGTTGACCGCGACCCAACTGTTGATGTTGGGAAGTTGTATATTTGCTAATCGTGATGCGTGAGAATTCTTCATATCGCGATACAGGATTAGCTTAGTTCCTTCGTAGTTCGGTGTGTCTCCGTTAGATGGCGTTGTAGTTGGTTTCTTTGTTTTATATGGAAGTCGCCACAGTTCATACCGTGGCAAAGCCATGCTTCGGTGCAACTTACCATCAGGTGACGCGACTGTTCGTTTGCCTCCTTAAACTATAAAAAGTACCAACATGTTCACATTTGTATTTTAATACATACTAGCTGGTACCCGCTACTTCGTTCGCGTGGAATTTGAAAAGCGCTGCCATAGTGGGTTCGACTCCCGAACCGGGCAAAATTTCATAGAGTTTTTTCTGAGAGGAAAGATAGCCTATGTGACTCCTTATATAGCTGCATGGTAGTAAAATTTTATCAAAATCGATCCAGCCGTTTAGAAGATTACCCGGAACAAACAGACAGACAGACACAAAAAAAAACTGGTTTTTAGTTATACGTATCGTGCAAATAACAAATATCGTGCAATTATTTTGATATTACAAACAGACAATTTTATTTATCTGTGTAGAAGAGAACATGCATGCTTTTAAAACAGTCCCTACTTATAAGACCTTAAAACCGTTTTCAGACAACATCCCGAATGAAACGCTGGCACCGTCTCGCAATCGAAGAAATCCACCGAGTAAAGGATGATATTCAACATTCGAAGAGGTCGTACCGCGACCTGGTGTCGCACGCCAGGAGAAAACTCAACCACCTGAAGAAGCAGGCTCTCTCCAGGGCTAGAGATGCTATCGACGAGTACAACCACTGTATAAGATATTAGAAAACTAAGTAATACAATCTTGGGTTAAAAAGTTGATTGTTATTATAATAGATTAAAAAAAACTTGAAAAAAAAATGTAAAACGATAAACATTTTGTTAAATTGTGATATATTAATAAGAATTTTAGTTTATTCGACGTTACAACCGAAATGCACCAATCATGGTCATGGGTGAATTTTTGGGCACTGGGCATAAAAAGCACGATTTAGTCCCTGAGCACGATTTGAGATGTAAAATATGTTTAAAAAAAAACTACAAAATTTATTTACAATTATAAAAATATTCCAGATTGCCAATAACTTTCAACTTTGTTGATCCAAGATACCTATTTAATAATTATATGTGTCATATTAGATAAATAAAAATAGAAAAAAATAATTAATGAATGGTTAATTTTCAATAACGACGAGTGAAAATTAATGAGATTTATATTTATTAGTTATAGTTAGCAAACGTGACTAAATAGTTAGTTGCATTATTAGTGACTATTGCAGTTACTAAGTTCGTATTGCATTAATAATTTTTATAGCTTTATCAGGTATTAATGAGTTGAAAGTGACCTAACCTTTCGTGGCTATGATACGCGTTCTTAATATTAAGAAAACACAAAACGAATGAATCGTAACGATATCTGATTTAATCGAATATTAATCGAATACTGATGACTTACAATAAATATAATCATAAAGAAACTATACAGACACTATGAAAAGGCTTCGGATATTTTTTTTAAACATCAATAAAGCAAGTTTTTAAAATTTAAAAAACGAACTGTGTCGTTTTTTCTCTGAATTGACAAAATAATTAATAAAAAACTGAAAATTAAAACGAATATATTTTAATTTATAAAGATTAACACATAATTTACTTAATAACAGGAAACTCTTGTATTGCATGTAATTATTATAAGATATTATTATTACATCATTAGTTACAAACAAACCGTAATAACTATTTTCATATATTTTGCCAAACGAAAACCTTAGGAAGAATTTAATTTAATCGACTTCGAGTTTGAAACCAACTAACTTAGCACGTTACCAAAAATTTATTTACGTCTGTTTATTAATATTACACAAATACTATTAGCAAAGTAATATTAAAGAAAATATTACATGAAAATTGCATTCATAAGCATGTACTTTTAAAGGTTTGCACGCGAAAGGCTTAAGGGAAATCTTAAATGCAAAATTATTTCTTAGTCACTTCTACTAAGTAGAATTGTATGATCTGCAAAACGAAGTACAAACGACTATCTGCTGATCTCAGCTAAATCCCACCTTTGTTTACGTTTAAATCTATGTTGAAAACAACATGCTCTTTTATTTCCTATATGGTAAAAGTTGTTATCTAAATTTTTTTACAAAATGTCGAAATTTTGCCGTTTTCCGTACGGCAGTAGAGCGAAGATTTTTATTATTCAAACGATTATATACAAACAGAAAGTGACTAATTTGACCGAATTAGTAAGTTATTTTTAATTGATTTTTTTAATCGACTTTAGGCAAAAAATATTTTTAATATCTTCCCGTTTCGTCCCACTATCGTATCGTATCGGTTATGTTTTTTTTAAACTTACAATAACTGTAGGCCTGATTTACTCGTATAGATCTAAAAACCTTAAAAATTTTGTACATTACATTATTCCTTTATTAACACAATTTCCTTTTGCTCTTTTTGTTTTAATTATATATTTTTACTTTACTTATTTAGTAATACTATCAAAATCATGACTCAAAATTATTTAGGTTAAAAAATTAAAATTGTAATTTATTTTGGTTAACGAATGAAATTGGGTTATGTGATTTAAAATTGTGTTTTAATATGTTTTAATCTGTAGTAATGTCATGTTTTAAATAGTAATGGAATCATTATATTAATTTTAATAAACAAGTTAGACTACCCAATTTAAGTACAATGATTAAACCAATTTTTTTTTTAAATTGAAAACAAAATTGTTTAACAATTTAGTAAGTTACCAAAAATATGATATGTTATCTCAAGAAAAAGGAAAGGGACCTGTATTGTTTTTAATATCGCCAGTTTTTTGCCCATATTTTAGCAATTGCTTTAGTGTTGCTTTGAAATAAATATTAGCATGTTACACTACACAGTACAGTTGGCAACCCTAAGTAACATATGTCTACTAAACTAGTGTTGTATCCTTTAAAATTGTTAAACTCAGTAAGTATTTACTAGTAATACAGTTATTGTGTAAAACAGGGCATTACTACAGCTAGTATTTTACTATTGGTATACAGACTCACTGTGATAGTTTATAAAATAAACATAATTTTACGTGAAGTTAGTTTCATAAATATGATTTAATTTTTGATAAATGTTTTATCATCTTGTTTTATTTTAACAAAATGTGTGACAAATTATTATGAGCACACATAGATCACACACGGTAGATACTTCATTAGGTTTGAAAAATATAATAGTGTTATTGAAACAAAAAATTTCAACATGTCAATTTTATACTGCAGTTATAAGCATAATGATCAAATGTGGATAAATGAATACCTACGTAAGCGAAGTACAATTTTATAATAAATGTAAATGTTTATTCGTACTCTGAATAATATCATTTTGTTGTTAATTTTATTGAAAAAAAATGTATGTGACAATTTATTTTTGTAATAAATATTTTAACAATGGATATTATTGTTTTATTAGAATCTGTATTAGGCATCTTGTTTGCCGTATGTTACAAAATCATGTTTAATTAAAGTTGTACCGGGTTCGAGTGGTTGGTGACCAGACTGCTGATAAACATACTTATATATTTCTAAATATAATATGTATATTATAGATAAATTACACACAGACACAGAACAAATGATCGTGCTCATCACACAATATTTGTCCTGGGTGGGAATCGAACCCACGACCTCCGGCTTAGCAGTCAGGGTCACTAACCACTAGACCATCCGACACTTCTATTTACCAAAGTACAGTTGGCTAAATATGGGTGATAAACACGCCTCTGTCGCTGATTACGCGTATATTATTTTTAAATTGCTTATTATATGTATAGTCATTATATGTAGGGGTGTGCGTTACCCCAGCAAAATAATGTCGAAAATGGTCATTTAAACTTTATAGATAATTAGTTGCTCCCCTTCTGTAATTGTTAAGCACATTTTTAAATTTGTTTCACTTAAACTTTTTTAGTTATTTCAAAAAAATATTTCCTGCTGGGGTAACGTTTGAAACGTTACCGCAGCCAGACATTTTCTTTTTTAATTGTAATATTGAAATAAATTTTAGCTAAATAATTAGTTATCTGGACTAGGTAAATGTTACAACTTATTTGGTATTTGTATTTTCTTCGGATGCGAAGTTATTCGAAATCCTGCTGGAGTAACGTTTGTGGGTTTGCTGGATCTCTGAAACGGGTAAGCGGATTGTAACCATCTTTTGTACATAACTTCTTAAGGATTAGTTTTAATTTGTTCGACAATAAAATAACAAAAATAATGGACCGTTTAAAAATTATTTAGGTAAGTATGAAAACACTTCAATACGTCCTAACACTTTAAATAAGACCTCTAAAGACTTACTTGAAACGTAATTCTATTGCTTGTAACTACCTTCAAATGTATACGAATTTTCGTAAGAATACTGTAAGTGACTAAAAAGTTATGATGAAATGTAGCTCTCCACGTTCACGATCACAATGTGTGCGGCCTTTTTTGGCCACCGATAAACCTGTGTGTGGATATATAAACTGAATGTTATGCCAATAATTAGTTGTTTAGTTCAGTTGTCTACCTGTAAAATTTCAGAGTAGTACATATAATAATTTACGAGATAATTAAATAAAAGTCGTTAGAAGGTGCAAGACCGTGGTAACCCGACCATGTTTGGGTGGTTACAAAAAAGCGATCACCCAGTACATTGCGCTGTCTTTTAAAATGTTTAGTGTAATACACCTTACGATTTCGGTACAGTTGCGTACAGTGTTAAATACATTCAATATTTATTCATTATTATTACCTATTATTTATTTTGTTTTTTTCCCTAATTGATCTTAAGCACTAGTTTCTTTACTTAAAATTTATTTAGTCTTTTTTACTACCGGAGCTACAATCAACAGAAAATCTGCACTGGTCCGCTAAAATTAGAAATATGTAGATACATGTATGAACGCTTCACCTGACTGCAATAAAACGAAAATTTAAACCAATAAGAAATCGTTTCATTTCTTTGATTTTTTTTTGTAAAGAAATAACACTAAAGTAATTGTATTTTATTTTGGGGTGTAAGTATAGAGCTTAGACTTGAATGCATCAAAATATTTAAATCAACAAGTCATCTACAATTAGTTAAAATAGACCGAATAGTAGAAGAATACAGTTGTAAATTAGAATGCATCAACATTGCATCGCCCAACAGTCGTATACCTCGTAAGAGTAGGTAACATTGTTCTGTGGTCTATACCGAGAACCGAGAATTATCTATACCTATGTACCTACCTGTGACTGTTGATTTCTGTTAAAATCGAAGAGTTGTTGAATGATATTTTGATATAATAACGGTAATTTAATTTATCGAGTGAAAGTGATACATTTTTATAGATAAAATTATTGGTCAGATAATATTTGTCAATCAAGAATCGCTGATAATACATCCTTCGCTAGAACGCGGGAGGGGAGGGGCGAAGGGATACTTCATTGTTTGCAATTTGCATCTAGTGCACTAAAATTGACCCTTAGGCAGATAATATACCTACGTGTTGTAAAGTACGTGTGCGCTTCCGCTTTCTACTTTTGCAAATATTTAACGTATTCTTGAGGGTTCTTCAATATGTGTGTACCTAATTACTAATAATAGGCATTAATGCTAATTCGATTCAATTTAAGTAATTGTCAATTCTTGTCTTAGGATATTAATTACTAATGCTAATATTGAAATTTCGTTCAGGGTGAACAAATTAAAAACGATCATAACTTTTAGGTAGGTATATCACTTATTACTAATTTTACATAAATAATTTATTTTATTATAATTTAAGTCACCGCGATTTTGTGATCAAATATTTTATTTTCTCCAACATTATTACAGAAATAATGCAATACAGAGTTTGTTCGCGATATGCTAGCCTAAGTCGATTCATCACTTTAAAAAATCCCCATCTATTCACAAAATACCTATTTACAACGCATACGTTACACTCTTCAAAACTTATCATTTCATTTCATATTTCTTAAATTACCTATACCTACCCTAAAATTAAACTTCAATTAACAAATACTACGCAGGTACCAATTCTATGAACAACTATAAACAATTCACCTAAACATTACGACAAACCAAAAGCATTCAAAACAATACCTAATCTCCCGGCTGATTATAATCAGTATTATTAGTAATTACTAATTATGCAATAAACAATCCTAAATAAAAAATATTTAAAAAACATGTAGTTTTTTGTAACACTTATGTACATATCCGTAGTAAACTTGCAAATAATATCCTACATATTTTAAAAGCCAGCACAATGTACTGGGTGATCGCTTTTTTGTAACCACCTAAACATGGTCGGGTTACCACGGTCTTGCACCTTCTAATGACTTTTATTTAATTATCTCGTAAATTATTATATGTACTACTCTGAAATTTTACAGGTAGACAACTGAACTAAACAACTAATTATTGGCATAACATTCAGTTTATATATCCACACACAGGTTTATCGGTGGCCAAAAAAGGCCGCACACATTGTGATCGTGAACGTGGAGAGCTACATTTCATCATAACTTTTTAGTCACTTACAGTATTCTTACGAAAATTCGTATACATTTGAAGGTAGTTACAAGCAATAGAATAACGTTTCAAGTAAGTCTTTAGAGGTCTTATTTAAAGTGTTAGGACGTATTGAAGTGTTTTCATACTTACCTAAATAATTTTTAAACGGTCCATTATTTTTGTTATTTTATTGTCGAACAAATTAAAACTAATCCTTAAGAAGTTATGTACAAAAGATGGTTACAATCCGCTTACCCGTTTCAGAGATCCAGCAAACCCACAAACGTTACTCCAGCAGGATTTCGAATAACTTCGCATCCGAAGAAAATACAAATACCAAATAAGTTGTAACATTTACCTAGTCCAGATAACTAATTATTTAGCTAAAATTTATTTCAATATTACAATTAAAAAAGAAAATGTCTGGCTGCGGTAACGTTTCAAACGTTACCCCAGCAGGAAATATTTTTTTGAAATAACTAAAAAAGTTTAAGTGAAACAAATTTAAAAATGTGCTTAACAATTGCAGAAGGGGAGCAACTAATTATCTATAAAGTTTAAATGACCATTTTCGACATTATTTTGCTGGGGTAACGCACACTATGTAGGGCGCTTTTAAATATGTCGGGGTACCAGGGATTTCTTTTCTAGGGTTACACTGGTTCCCTGCTACTGGTAACCGAGACGGTTTGCGGTTTTTAGTCGGTTTGAGTCCTACATAACCACCCCACCGTCTGTCAGGTGGAAGTTTCGAGGGGATTTCCGCAGAGATAAACAAGAGTGATTTTAAAGTAGACTCTAATTGAAACTACTACAAGGTCGTGATTTAAATAAAAACACAGGTTTTATAGACAATCTCTTTACTTTTCGTTGTTAAATAATACTTGAAGGTATAAAAAATATATATTTACATCTCAATTCCTAACTTATGACTATTTGTAAATGAGTTTTACCTATTATAAATATAATAGGATATTACAATAAAAACTTTCGTACCTATATTTATTAAAGACGAGTCGCGACAGGTCGCTCTACGCCATGATAAAGGACCCCCGTTGATCCTGTAACTAATCGTGGTTTAGGGATGTACGATTAGTTACAGTTTATTAAATAAATATATTAAGGAATTTCTGCTATTACGTAAAAATCAAAAATAAATAAAAAAAGTAAGGGGCCATTAGGCCTTAAATGTTTGCCTTTAAGTTTAGAAGAAAGATATCTGACTATTTCTTTTATTTAACGGACGGCTAGAAAGTACATTACAATTAGACATTATACTTGATTAAAATACATTACTCTTCTATACAATATTAAAGTAGAAATCTCGCTAAGGTCAGTCAAGAATTTAGTTATGTCAAAACACAAATATCTCAATCAAAACAAATTTCTTTGAAAAAAAAAACGTAAAAAATCTGTTTGAACCTTTTTGTAGTTCAGAACTAACTTAACTTATATAAGAATAAAGATAGCTGTACCCAGCATGCTTTGCAGTGCCAAGTAAAGTATAACGAAAATAATAAAAAATAAACCTCATTTATATAGATTTTTTGGGCCAGAAGCCTACCAAAAAAATCATCATAATCTTGTCAATGGTTCCGGAACGCATAGAGGACAAACATACGAACATTGTATGTTTATTTATATAAATAAACGGTGTGTTCCTTAAAGAACTTCTGAAACCATTGCGGCAGGACGTTTCACTTCTTCAAAACTGACCCCAGTTGGGTCCGAAATGTGAATCCCCCAAATACATAAGCTTTTAAATCCGTTTATTTACAATAAAACAAACATAGTACTGTCAATCCATCGAATACAATTTAAAATAGTATTTTTGGATTTTATGTATGTTTTATTACACAAAAATTGATGACTTCTAGACGAGCGCCAGCGCTAAAAAAACATATTTTCACATATTAAATATAGCTTGTATAAATGTTAGCCAAAATTGGTCCCTTACAATATAAATAGAATAACCCAACTGCATTTATTTTAGTTCCGAGTTTTAATTTTTAAACTTTTGAACTTTTGCATTACATAATACTCGTATACAATGATGTACTACGAGAATTAACGCGCTCACAATAAGTAATTGAATTGCGTTAACGTTTCAACCAGAAGTTCAATTCTCATAATAAAAATCAATCAAAATTCAGTGCCGATTCAGTAACAAATGTCTCGTAGTAAAGTATTACTAAGACTAGCAGAATACCGATTCAACTTTCAGTTACAATACGATATAATCACATTACAGTCAACATGGGATGTTTAATATTTTACTACGAGAACGAACAAACGAATTTTGATTAAGAAAATTGACCTTTTGGTTGACTCTTGGCTGTACTTGCCGTGTACTAGCACCGCATGCGTGTTACACATTTCCGTCCCTTATCAAGATATTACTCACATAAAGTACAGGAAAGCGAGAGGAAGTATATTACACATAAAAATATTCAGCATTACCAAATTAGCATAGCTATTTTAACCCCCGACGCAAAAACGACGGGTTGATATAAGTTTGACGTGTCTGTGTGTGTTTGCCTGCCTGTGGCATCGTAGCTCCCGAACGGAAGAACCGATATTCATTTTGTTTTTTGTTTGTTTGAAAGTTGAATTAGTCTTCCTAGCTATGTTTGATGAATATGGGTATCAATGAAAGGCCTTGACTATTAGCATACTATACACTATGACAAATTTCAAATCCAAGATCACAAATCCTCGGGGTTTTTTTTTAAATTTTAATTTAATGGCCTAGATACAATTTCCCACAGTCGAGTTATACTACTACAATCACCTATAATTCCGAATACAATACATATCTTAAATAATATTATTTTGTACAATAATTGTAATTTACAATAGTTTTATTCATATGGCAGTAACTATTCGAGAGGACAGAACAAAATAATTTAGTTAACATCACTAGTTATACTAACAATTGGCTAAGATTTATTTATTTAATAATATTTTACTTCAGTTAGGTTTTGTTATAGTTCTTAATATTTACAAAATCCGTTTATTGTGTTATTTCTAGTATTTAGCAAACTTTTTCGATACTGTTATACAAATAAATAATGCGCCATGAACCTATGTGGTACAAGGTTTTTTCATCTACGAACATTTTCGACATTTTTTACATCTACCCACACATTTTCGATATATTTCATACTTTCTTATTTCCATTTAAAATCACATTCACTAATAATACTACGCTAATTGTCTCTCTTCCTCGAATTACATTTAGGACACGTTGATTTTATACATTTGTAAAGGAATAGACGTTACACAAAGGGAGGATCCTCCGACAAGGATCCACACGACTGAAGACAGTATAAAACCTTTAATGAACTGGAATACTCTTGTCTGCATTCAGAAGCGAGTCTAATACTTTAAAGAGTAAAAAATGAATTTCTAATAGTAATAGATTCAAGAGGGATTTCACAGACAACCAACTAATCCTTTTAATGTTGCTATAACAAAAAAAGAGGTTTTACAGAGAGTAACCGAAAAAGTTCATCTTTTTATCACAAGGGATCCAAAAGAGTACACCTACTTCAAATACAGATTGATCACCGAATTCGTAACTAATAAGAACTATACAAAAGTGAAAAAAATTACGTTTAGATTATTTTAAGTATATAAAAATACACCACATTATATGGACGTTGTCAATGTATCACAATACAGTGTTGTATATAATGGTAACAAAATATATAATGAAGTATTCGAACAGTCTTGTATTGGTGAATAATTTTAATTTTATTTAATAATACATTGCCAACATGCATCACCACACTTAACTATTATTATTTACACTTAGTTTTATATTTATAAACCCAGCAGTTTGTGTCACACGATCTGTAATAGAAACAAATGGAGGTGATCAGCACTTTTTATTATTCAGAGCAATGAAAAGATTATTAGTTTGTATGATAAACATTTGAGAAATTCAAATTCAAACACTCACCTCAAAGCACTCCTAGCCCCGAAGGTCTAGGCGGTGGCTCCGGCGTGTCTGCTGAAGGAGGCTTAAACGTGCTACCCTGGAAAAAAAACAAAAAATAATTTTACTTTTATATTAGTTTTTATTAGAAAAATACCCTCATTTTATTATTATAAATAATTTTGTTGTTGAAAGTAATGCATACAGACTTTTTTTTAAAGAATTTGGGATTTAACGGAAATCGTTTTTGGGATTCGATGACAATAAAGCGCTAAAATATTCTCTTGCATTTTAAAAATAATGTGTTGTGAGATCTAACGCCAAAAATATTAAACGGGATTCAAAACTGGGATTCAACGAAAATAAATCGTTGAAATCGAGAAGTACGTTAAAGAAAACCGTTTGTCTGTGTGGTGACGGATTAAGAATACGGAGTGGTACCACCACTATTCATCCCGTGGGTGTCGTAAGAGCCAACTAAGGGAGCAAACTACGCAGGACAACAGCACTGTAAAGAGAAGGAGAACTTGACATAAACCCTATACCAACCCGTCTGGTCAGCGTGGTATAATAGCCTAAAACCTCCTGTCTAAAGAGAGGTATTTGTCCAGCAGTGTACTATTAAAGGTTGTTGATGTATCGGATGTGATGTAAAGAGAACTTGTAAGATTAGTGTCATCATCATCATCATCAACAGCCTATACTAGTCCACTGCTGGACATAGGCCTCTCCTTAGAAAGGAGGTTTTGGCCCACTATACCACGCTGGCCAGACGGGTTGGTATAGGGTTTGTTTCAAGTTTTCCTTGTCCTTTCAGTACTGTTGTCCTGCTTAGTTTGCTCACCTTAGTCGGCTCTTACGACACCCACGGGATGAATTGGGGTGGTGACAATTTGTATTCTTAATCCGTCACCACACGGACTAAGATTAGTGTGTATAGTGAGTAAGTTCCGGACCTGGAAGCCGAGCGCGGCCTCTGCGGGCGTGGGCGAGTCCCCGGCGAGCGTGGCGTAGTCGCCGAACCGCTCCGTCGCGCGGCTGCCCTGGATTGTCGCGTACGTGTTGTCCGTCTGGGAATTAAGATTATTTCATTGTCATATTATCTTCTTTACATATTAAAATGAGTAATAATTACTTGTTGCAATCGACTGAAAATTATTGAAAAATATTTATAAAATTGTAGTTCACCCTAATTTATAATCATTATCAACAACTCTTAGGGGCTTGCCTACCGCCAGGCCCGGGAGCCAGGTACCGCAGGCGACTCAGGCGCCGGAGGTCTCAGAACAACCTCCGTCCTCCATAAGCGCAGGCCGTGGGGTGACAGGTGAGGCCATCTGTCACCCTAGCAGAAGCAGGCCGGGGTGGAGGCGAGTGCGTTGCGAAGCGCGCTTGCTTCCAGGGAGCAGAGGGAACATGGGGTTCCCACACGGGGGGGGGGGGGGGCGTCTACTCGTCTGTAGATGGCCCGAGGTATGTCGGGGCACCAGGGACTTACTTGCCTTGGACTACTTACCTACTACACACTACAACAATGTAAAATTAATTTTAGCAGGATTCTAATTAAACAGAGTATATTTACAAAAAAATGTATTTTAGCATATGAGTATCGTATATGTATTTTTACAAAATCACTTGAAAATACACAACATGTTGTAGAAATCCACATCGGAATAGACACTTTCCTAAGAAACTTCTAGTAATTTTATTTTAAGAACATAAGACTCAAAAATAAAATTTGTATTTAAATTAATATTTATCTAAACAAAACATGATCCAAATAATGTTAAGTGAAAACCTGAGCTTATAACCAAAAGTAACCCCGTGGTTAAACTGTGCAAGTTTTTTTTTATGAAATTTAGTATCCTTTGACAATCTCAGACCTTTATGGTGTTATCTGATTTACTAAAAGCAGTACACACCATATAGAACAAATACTGTAACTTATAAAGAAATACTCAAGGTCCCACTTACCGGAGCAGATTCAATTATTTGCTGTTCCTGGTCTCCGAATACGTTCATGGTGAGTTCCTGCTCCTCGTAAGGTCTTAGTTTCGTCTCCAGCCATAGAGGGTTCTCTGTAGTCGAGAGCTCTTCGAGGATGCGCCGCCTTGCTAAGCTGTCTCCCTTACTGGACTGTAGAGATGGTGGAGGAATGACCCTGGAAAATACAATGTATCAAATTAAAGCCCTGGGAAAGTGAGTTTGGGTTTTTAACCGACTTTAAAATTCTGATTTACTAATTTCTCTGGGTCTAATGGTTAGAGACCCTGACTGCTAAATCAGACGTCGTGAGTTCGATTCCCGTCCAGGACAAATAATTTTGTGATGAGCGCGATCATGCTCATGATTGATCTCTCTGCATGTAAGCATGAGTAGTGCCTAGTTAGGGGATTAGACGCCCATATGTGAGACGTGTAATTTTTGTTATTATTATTTATCGTAACCATGTTTCAGGGAATATAGCAGACCAAAGAAATCCCGATATGGTCCCCAACGATGGGATCTCGGACCTAGCAGTGCAACGGTATGTCTGTCACATGACAGCTAATTCTTATCGTAAAATGAGATCATAATAATTTAGTAGAATTTAAGTTCTGAGTAAACCATCCATTAGATAGAAAAACATTCTCCCATACTATTACGGTAAAATAGATGTAAGTATGTAGGTATGTATGTAAGTGTAACTTACCAGTGCTTAAGGCATGCGCATACGACTATGAAAGTGACGATTCCAGTGAATAACACTATGAGCAGTGCTATTAATGCTGCTAAAGCTGGATCGAAGCTGTCAGGAGCTGAAACAGATAATAAAAGTTGTATTATTGTAATACATATTGCTCTCTAGATTTATACTAGAGGTCGTGGGTTCGATTCTCAAATAGGAGAAATAATAACTTTATGAGCACGATTGTATATACTGTTCTTTAGTATATTTAATCTATAATGTGTAGGTATATATTTTGTATTATAGAAATTTGCTTATCAGTAGTTTGGTTACTACTCGCATAGAATCGGTTCTATCTAGTTTTGGATTAGTCGACCATGCGTGGTCAAGATATTATTTTATCTTGTACTATGGGATATAAAATATGAATATATGGTATTGTAGATAGAAACACCCAGACCAATGGTGATCAAATAATGATAATATAAAAACAGAAGGGTTAAAAACCTAGTAACTCGACGACATTGGAAAAAAAACTCAAAATATAGGTACATATAAAATTACTGGTCCTGATCGTTTTTTTTTTAAAGTCAACTCCCGCATTAGGAATATATCCTGTGTCGCGGGGGATTTTACAAACATACATGAAACGGACACAAAGAACACCCAGACTCAGAACAACAATTTGTGGATCGCACAAAACGTCGTCCCATGTGGGGTTTGAACCCACAACACTTGGCGTAGTAGGGAGCGGCGTGGCGACCGCTTATACCACTAAGCCATCTGTGCAGTTCAGTTGAGTGATAAATCAAGGCAGAGCCTAAACCGCTGGGGCTAAACTTGAAATTTAGACAGTTAAAGCTTTTTCATTAGTAAGAAGTACTCTTACAGAAAGGGTTTTTGGAGAATTCATCCCTAAGTAGGTAAAAATAAGGGATGAACGGGTGTATGGAAGTTCGTTATTTTCAAAGGAATAATTACGCGAGCGAACTCAGTAAATTTTACACAAAATTGCTGTTTTTTGTTCATTTTACCTTTAGAACTAGCGCTGGCTGCGATGAGTGTCTCCACTCCATATTCCTGGTATATATCTTTTAGCTCATCGTATTTAGAGTCGATAGTCTCCAGGACCTTCTCCACTGGTAGTACTTGGTACGTGTTAGGGTCAACTGCGTGCAAATGGATTTCACACCTGTAAAAGAAATTCAGGATATTTATTTTGACGAGAATGTTATAAGATTTTTTAGACCGTTTATACACTACTAATGAAATATCTGTGATTTTTTATTAGAGAAATTAAAATCAATAATGCTTGAAACTATAATGATTCGTTGTGGTGAAGAAACGAGTTGGTTTTAATTGAGAGAAAAAAACTTGAGGTCGCTATTTGTATTTTCGCGGATCTGGATAAAAAAAATATCGTATTTGTCCTAATTTAGCTGTACCAGTATAAAAAAGGTCATTTTATTTGTTTGTTACGTTTTAACAGTTTCATGGTAGATTATGCCATGAAATTTACATGTAGTTTGTTAGGGCTACAGAAGAGGACATAAGATATTTTTTCATGTAGAAAATGAAGTGCTAAATGAGTGAAGCCGTGGACAAGTAGTGTATGACGTCAGCAGTATTGAGTAGCGTGAAGAAGCAATAAGGGCAGTGGTTACCAGTCGTTGTACCGTCGGTCGGCGTGCACGAGCGGCAGGCGCGTGCCCGCCACCAGCAGCGCATGCGCCGACGAGCCGAGGCGCCGCTGGGCCCCGCCCCCCGCCCCACCCGCCCCGCAGCTGCGCGACACCACCATGCGGATCAGCGCCGACCGGTCGATGATCCACACCTGTCCATATATCGATTTAATACCTTCACTATCGACGACCGATCATCATCCTTTAGTATCAATTTTTCAATTCTAAATTCAAAATCACATTAATTGACATAAAAAATGCTTTCGAATCTATAGTCCGTTCAAGTTAAGGCAATAATGACTCGTCAATTAAGCCCCGCACCTGTTCAATCAAGTACCAAGCTTTCGTGCGAATCAATAATTTCTTAAAACCTGACTTCAGATTATTGGTGTGACACCAATGACCAGAATTCGCTACTGTAACATAATCATAGAATTCTTCAAATATCTAGTACGTAATGGGACACTATCAGTGAGACCAAACAAATAGTTTAAGGCATTATCGTGATACTCCGTTATCATATCATGAACTCGATACGAATTCTATAATTTTTCGTGCTCAAGGTAGTCATCTTACAGTTGTCTCTCAAACAATGGCACTCCGGAAGTACCAACATAAACCTTTTTTTTTATATAACGGGGTATCTTTTTGATTTTTTTTTCGAAATGTTCCGACATATCTGTATTGTACGTATATACACAATATATGTTTATAGTATATATATAGTTATATTATCAATGTACTTTAACCCAAACTCAACTCCCGTGTAAACGGAGCCAATATATGTAGATACTTATATACAGAGGTGTCGGTAACGGTAACAGTGTAGCGAGTTCAATGGTTTTTTCCATCTCAAAAAACACATTATTTTGTTTGTTGTTCAAAATTGCCCAACACGCCTAACCGGAGTTAACCGGAGCGATACCATAACCTCAACAAAGACCTGTATTAAACTATTCTTTAGCTACCTACGTATTTCTCTCCGGTAACCTCACATTACCTCCAACGGTAGTACCTCCGGTCACATTACCTCCAACACTTGTGACTTTTTGAGTTGCCCCCCTCCCCCCTCTACACTATAAAAAAAACAGTGGCACTCCGGGAGTCCCTACAGAAGTGAAAATTTATATTCTTATACTGAGGTGTCGGTAGCGGTAACAGTGTCGGAAGTTCAATTGTTTTTTCCGATCTCAAAAAAATCCTAACGCGCCTAAAGAAGTTTTCACTTCAAAAAATACTTTACTTACATATACTTGTGCCTTAGCTTGTCGATGAGGAGGAGCCACCTCCTGCGCGATGATGTCCAGCACGAACCTGTCTTGGTTGTACTCCGACATGTAGTTCGCAGTCATTAAAACACCTGCACATTACATATTTCGTTAATACATAATAGCGTTAATAATACATACATACAATAACTTATCAAGCGAAAACTTAACTCATCCTTAAAGAAAAGAGCGCCCCTCTTCCATAAAATAAATAAAAAACAAAAATGCCTTTCCCCCAAATAAGTCTATAACCTTCTTATATCCTGATTCAAGGACATTAAATGTAATATATCTCACCATCTTGACTGATATTGAAAGGCGACGGCACCACACTACCGCTGGACACTTCAGCACCAAACTTGTACAGATTAGACGCAGCCACCATGTAGATCAAGGTTCCATTCTCTTCCAGATCTGGATCCTCGGCTACCACGGATAGGATGGGCTCGTTGATACGGGCTGTGTGCTTGATTCCTATAAACAATTATACAACCAGTCTATATCATGGTATGGTAGAAGTTGCAGATAAAACCATGAATTAGGGACATATTTTAGTTCTGTGATATACAAGTGCTAAAAATAGCAAATGTATGTATGTAATTTGGGCTAAAAAAACCTTTGGGCTTCAGCTGAAAATCAGCGCTGTGGTCACTTTTAGGGACCATAGCAAAAGGCTGAGTTGTGGCCCTTTAGTCACACACAGTGATAATTTTATTATTTCGTAATTATTTGTTTTGTTATTGTTTGTGCTATTCTTTAGTTTAACAAAGTGTTTTTTTCTTTATCTCTTTTATGTTATATATCTAATTTTTTTTGTTGTGTCTAATAAACGTATTTTCTTTCCTATTTTCAAATAGTATACTAATAATAATAATATTAATAATCTTTATTGTAACAATTAGTGGATTACAAGCATTATACAGCCCTGATTCCCAAACTAGCGCGAGCTGTGTGTAGTGAGTCAGTTCCTTCTCAAACACAAGGTGAACAATAGTTACAATAGTAGATACAATTTAGTTACGTAAGTAATTAGATATGATTCTGTATGGGTATGTGTATATGTTTGTGAGGGTGTGCGTGTGTGGTATGTGTGAGGCTGGGAGAGAGGGTATGTATATGTGTGTAGTGTGATCGAGTGTGTGTGACGTGTGTGTGAGTATAAACTCTATCTATTCCCCGCGGCTTCCCTCGCGCGATATTAACTTATTTCTTGTTTTTAATTTTAATTTTTCTTCCTTTCTGCTTGAAACCAGACAGCTAAGATGGACCAAGTTATTTACCTGGCATGTTGGAGTAATGGTTGGTGTGAACGTCAAAATACCTATATCTCATAAAAAAAATTGAAATCGTCTTTTATGTAGACTCAAAGATCAACACACATAATAGCAACGACATGTTTTGTCATATATTTAGCAAAAAGAATCCAATCCTATTATATGCCTGTGGCTACAACCCTGACTACTAAACCGGAGGTCGTGGGTTCAATTCCCAACCAAACCAATTAATTGTGAGCACGATCATTTGTTCCGTATCTAAGTATAATTTACTTATAATACGTTTGTATTTAGAAATATATAAGTATAGCGCAGACTCTGCCTAGTGTGGGATTAGACGGCCGTGTGTGAGATTATTATTTTTATTAAAAATCCCCTGATAAAAAGCACCCTTTAAATAGTGGATGAAGAGTTGATGTATCTGATTCTTACCAGCATAGTAAACCTTCTCCTGAAACTTTGGCTCGTTATCATTCTCGTCCAGTACTTTGATCTTCACCACTGTGATGCTGGGGTCCACGCCGTCTGTGATATTCTCCACCAGGTTCAAGATGGTACCCGCGTTCTCGAGTAGTGGGTTGTTGCTGGCGTATACAGTAAATGAGTAGTCGGATTGTTTCTCCCTGAAATAATTTATATAATGTACTGTATTGATTGAATCAGGAATGAGGAGATCCGCAGACGAACCAAGGTTACTGACATAGCCCGGAGACTTGCAAAGTTAAGTGTGACTGAGCGGGGCACATTCCTCGTAGAAAAAATGGCCGATGGGTGTTTTTTAGGGTTACGTACTTCAAAAGGTAAAAAAGGAACCCTTATAAGACCACTTTCTTGTCCGTCTGTCCGTGTGACACCACCGATTTTCTCAGGAACGGGTAGACCTAGCAAATTGAAATTTATACCAGATACTGAGGTTTATGGTCCCTATTAGATGAATAAAAATCAAGGTCCTGAGTCAAAATGATAAAAAGATATGGGCAAATTTCGATTTTCGCGAAAACTTGTAAGTACCAAAATTTACCTTAATTTTCAACTTTTTTATTTTTCTGAATTTTCTCTTTAATTGTGCTGTAAGACTTTGCTTTTAACCAAAATTCCTATAGGTATACCCTATAGGTTTTGGGTCGAAAACCTATATGGTAGTTCCCGTTGACCTAGAATCACGAAATTTGGCAAAAAGAAAAGTCTTACAGCACAATACATACATAACATAAAGGAATAATACCAAAAAATAAATAAAGTTGAAAATTAGGATAAATTTTGGTACTTACAAATTTTCTCGAAAATCTACGTAAAATCTGGGTAGGTACGGAACCCTCGGCGCACGAGTTCGACTCGTACCTGACCGGTTTTTTTTGTTTATGGTATAGGGAAGTCAAACGAGCAGTCGAGTCACCTGTGAAGTCGCGGTATATCCAGGTATAACTGGCCCATTTGCACTTAAGCATGACTCTCCCACGGTCATCTAATCTTAAAAAAGGTTGTGAGACAAGTAAAAAATTCTCTCACCTATCAAAACTGATGTTAGCTCTAATGATGCCGGAAGTCCTGTCCATCGTGAAAGCTCCTTCCTGGTTCCCTTCTAGTATATGGTAGTAAACCTTGCCATTGTCGCCGGAGTCCTTATCGGTAGCTTTGACCGTACCTGTAAATTGTAAATTATCTCTAAATAGTATAAAATTTTGCTTTCTGCTTCAATATGTTTGTTCAATACGCGTCATCATCATCAATAAATTGCCGTCCACTGGTGAACGAAGGCCTCCCCCCAGGAGCGCCCATTATTCCGGACTTTGGCAGTCCGCACCCATCCAATACCAGCCCTACTTTTCTAAAGTCACTACGTTTGCTCTTTCGCTTACCTGTTCACTTCTTCTACATAAAGAAACTAATTTTAACACGGTTGCGATTTAAAAAAAGAGTTTTAAATGAAGAAGGAAAGGGCATCATTTTTTTGAATATTTTTTACAAAATGGTAGTGCTTTTTCAAAGCACTTTTGCATTACCAATGCTGACTAAATCTTAAGAGATATCATTAAAGCAATGTTCTAGAAAATTGTAGATCATAAAAAGATAATGGTAAGTGATTATTATTAAAGATACACACCTGCGTTGTCAACCTTTTAGTGCCACCCCCACCCCTCTCAGAATTAGAGGGGGGGGGGGTGTATATAAAGCAAAGAAACAATAAGAGCCTCTTCACACTAGCAGTTGTACAGCGTATTCAACGTATGCGCAGTCCAATGCACGTCAAGTACAGTTAATTGAACGCTGCGCAAGCGCAGCTTAGACGTCATGGTTCTCCCACGGCAGTTTGACAATACTTTCATATTATGTTACAT
Organism: Arctia plantaginis; assembly: GCA_902825455.1. Taxonomy (NCBI): domain Eukaryota; kingdom Metazoa; phylum Arthropoda; class Insecta; order Lepidoptera; family Erebidae; genus Arctia; species Arctia plantaginis. Next base: position 1,732,916 of record CADEBD010000275.1, on the reverse strand, counting down.
ACCGATTATAACTCCTGGAACCAAGTTTTCTTTGATGGCAAATTGATGTAGGGGGGATGAGAAGCGTGGCGTGTTGTCATTATCATCAGCGAGTACCACAGTCAAAAGCTTAAGGGTTTCAAACTGCGCGGGCGTTCCGTTGTCTACTGCGGCTATCACCAACTGCAAATAGGAACAAAATTTAATTTTAGTTTTTATAGTACTGAGGTGGCAAAAGGGTATATAGTACTTACGCCTATCTCGATAATATTGTAATTTAAATAAATAGTAAAAAAAATTGTGTATGAAATTTAATAATTTATTTATCTTGGCCTTTACCTTGTTTTAATTACTTAGTTTAAAAATCGTTGGTAATTAAAAGGTAAAAATGTAATAATAAAAACCGATAAACGAGGACTCGCTGCAGGCCGACGGCCGAGAGACGAGTACTCGGCATCGTATTGGCCAATTAGTGAGCATGTATACATACATGTAAGCCCTATCCGAATACCTAATTGTTTTCGGGAATACATATACACTTTTTTACATGACTGCACGAATTTTGTAATGGTTTAAGCAGTCACCTCGCCTCTTCTTACTGCGCTAATTCTTGTGGCTTCGATTCCCCACTGAGGATAACACTTTGTGTGATCCACAAATTGTTTCACAGGATATATTTCTATTTCGAGTATCCGTACAAAAGAATCGCCAGGGAAAATTAAAATAAGATCTCGATAGTTAAACGTACCTGATACTCAGACTTGTGTTCTCTGTCCAAGAATGTTTTGGTCCTCAACTCTCCAGTGTCCTTGTCCAAACTAAACTCCGCCGTCTCTCCAACGTTCTGATTGTTCACCTTCAGATAGTAAGATATGCGTCCGTTCTCGCCGGAGTCTTCATCCGTTGCCTTTATTGTGGTTACGAGATAGTCAGCTTGCGCCGCGTTCTGGGAATCACAAATACACTATTATTATTAAATTAGCTTCTCAATTCGACTAATTTATTATATACGTAGTGTGTGTATGGCCATATATTCGCCATTTCTGCGCCATCACCATCAGCCCTTAGTAGTTCACTACTGGACATAGGCCTCTCCTTAGAAAGGAGGTTTTGGCCTACTGTACCACGCTGACCAGACGGGTTGATATAGGGTTTGTGTCAAGTTTTACTTGTCTTTGTAGTGCTGTTGTACTTCGTACTTTGCTCCCTTAGTCGCTTTTTACAAAACTATTTCTGAAGCAATTTTTAAAAATTCTCTGCTTAATTGCATTTTTTTAATGGTATAAGGGGGCAGACGGGTCACCTTCCGCCGCCCATGGACACCTGCAACTCAAAAGTCACAGGTGCGTTGCTGCACTCAAGATAGGTGGAATTCAAATTTAAATATGATACATACAAGCACATAAGGGACCGCTCGACCGCAAATACAATGGCTTTACAAGAAACTGCTGTAAAGTAATTATTTCGTTCTATTTTAACTGAGACCCGGCTTCTGAGCTCCTCCTCCTTAATGATGATGATGAAGTCGGAATTAGTCATTCAAAAATAAATGTAATCTTACCTCTGGTATTTCCAACTGCTTCTGTTCTGGAGTCGGATGCTCAAAGACAGGTTTGTGTCTATTGACACTTAGCACAGTAATATCAACCCTGGCAACGTCAGACTTAGAGCCGGAGCCGTCCTCGTCAGTCGCTACCACCGTGAGGTGGTAGGTGGTGTTCCCCATCACTGGCTTCGAAGGGTATATGATACCATTGGAAGGGTCCACTGAGAACACTCCTGAAAGGAATATGTCTTAAGATATGGTTAAGCAATTCATGTGCTTAGTGATTGTGGGTTTTGTAATGTACGAGTATAGCAAAATTATTAATTATTAAGGATTTTTAATTCAGAATTATACACTGGGATATATAAAATGTTGACTTGAACCGAAACTAAGCTAAAAAAACTTAATTTGACTCTAAGTTCCAAAACACAGACATAATTATTTAGATATTTATTGTAATTTGATCGAAGCTACCTCAAATCATTTATAAAAGTATACACATGAATATAATACTAATATTATAAACCTGTAGAGTTTGTTTGTTTGTTTGAACGCGCTAATCTCAGGAACTACTGGTCTGATTTGAAAAATTCTTTCAGTGTTAGATAGCCCATTTATCGAGGAAGGCTATAGGCTATATATCATAACGCTAAGACCAATGGGAGCGGAGCACCAATGAAGAATGTTTCAAAAACGGAGAAAATTTATTACTATTGAGAGACGCAGACGAAGTTGCGCGGGTCAGCTAGTATACAATAACTGAGTAAATTGTTTAAAAATGTTAGGGTCTAGTCCTAATATAAACAAGTAGCGATTGTATGAAAGGCTAACGCCTAAAAGGTAAATAGACCGCAGGCACATTAAGGTATATCTCGAATACGATCGTACACTTTAATACAACGTATATACAACAAGGAAAACTATAATATTTTGTAGTTTTATCTATATCAAATAGGTTTCCTATTTACAAATTTGGATAAAAGAGTAGCAAATAATAATACCTTTAGATATAAGTTACATATAACAGATAATAAGACTTGCCTAATTTAATTATATAATTTATGAGCCAAAAACACGTTTGAATCTGCGATACTACCTGACGTTGCTGTTGAATGCTCGCTAAGGATTCCGCTGCTACATTACGTAGTACTTAATAGTTTACTGAATTATTTTTATTTTATTTACAACTAGCTGAGACCCGCGGTGTTACCCGCGTTTGTTGTTATAACCGCGGGCAACGCCGCGGGGCAAAGCTAGTCTAAAAAAAGTAGCCTAAGTTACTCCTTATGTCATCAGCTATCTGCCAGTGAAAGTCCCGTCGAAATCGGTCCAGCCGTTCCAGAGATTACCCGGAACAAACAGACAGACAGACAGACAGATAGACAGACAGACAGACAGACAGATAGACAGACAGACAAACATTGTAAAAAATGTTATTTTGGCATATGTACCGTGTAAACATACATATGCATTTAGTAAAAAGCGGTTATTTTAATATTACAAACAGACACTCCAATTTTATTTATTTGTATAGATTTTATGCACTTAATGCCCTGGGAATTCTCTACCAGCCAACTTTTGTGTGGTGTAGAAATCTGGTGAGGTAGGTGCACTGAGGTTGCAGTTGTAATAGTAGTTATACATATAGCTTCAACTAACATATACAATTACATACATGCACACATATACATACATATATAAATATAAATACACATAAATACATATTCGTACACTGTGAATAGGGAGGTGTACTACTGAGTACGTATTTCCGTCAACTGAAGGTAGTTGTGTACATTTTTTTAAAATATGAAACGGTTTGTGAACATGCTGTTTTCTTTTCTTTTTAAAGGCCAACTCCCGCATTAGGAATATATTCTGTGTCGCGGGGGACTTTACAAACATACATGAAACGGACACAAAGAATACCCAGACTCAGAACAACAATTTGTGGATCACACAAAGTGTCGTCCCATGTGGGGATCAAACCCACAACACTCGACGTAGTAGTAAGCGGCGTGGTAGCCGCTTAAACCCCTACGCCATCCGTGCAGTCAAAGATTTGTTTGTTTGTTGTATAGAAAAAAAAAACTAGCATAAAGTTGAATTATATTAATATTTCTCCTACTAAAGGCCTTGTTGCTCTAAGGTCTTGCTTGACAACTTAATGGACAAGATGTTAAGAGGCTGATAATACGGAGGATGTCTCAATTGTCTCCCATCAACATCATTTAATAGTCCACTGCTGGACATAGGCCTCTCCTTAGAAAGGAGGTTTTGGCCTACTATATCACCTGGCGAGACGGGTTGGTATAGGGTTTGTGTCAAGTTTTCCTTCTCTCTGCAGTGTTGTTGTTCTGCGTAGTTTTTTCCCTTAGTCGGCTCTTACGACACTCACGGGATGAATAGGGGTGGTGACAATCAGTATTCTTAATCCGTCACCACACGTATTGTCTATAAAGACTATTATAATAATAATAATAATACTCTACCACATACACACAACGCCATCTAGTCCCAAACTAAGCAGAGCTTGTACTATGGGTACTAGACAACTGATATAAATACATATATACTTTTTTTTTTGTAAATACATACATATTATACATAGAAACATTATGCATGTTGTTTAACTTACAACTCCTATATATTATATAAATTCATTCACGACTCCCACACACTTACATTTAATCACGCACACTTTCACTTTCGGAGGCATTACACGTTTTAATGTGTGATTTCTCAATTCACAAAGACTATAGCCATAAGACTACTGCTGTTATATTTACCTGGTTCAGTTTGCTCTACTATCATGTACTGCACCTTCGCGTTGATCCCCTCGTCTTTATCCTCGGCCAGGACCTGGAGGATGGCAGCTGGTGGGTTGAGCTGAAGGTTCTCCGCAATAGTTGACTTGTAAACTTTCTGGGTGAACACTGGTGCGTGGTCGTTGATGTCTAAGACTTTTATATGCACCTGGAATTTTTATAAGGATGATGTTCTTTGTAAGTAAATATTGAAATGCAGAAAATAAACAAATCAGTCCACTATTATTTTCCATCTGTGATGGAATATTCCCTGAGGTATTGTTTGAACTGTTTTCTGAGTTTACTTGGTATCATAGTCATGCTCTCCACCAACAGAGGGTTCATGTGTATTATTATTTTTATTATTATTATTTTTTAAAGACAACTCCCTCGTTAGGAATATATCCTGAGTCGCGGGGGACTTTACAAACATACATGAAACGGACACAAAGAACACCCAGACTCCGAACAACAATTTGTGGGTCACACAAAGTGTCGTCCCATGTGGGGATCGAACCCACAACACTCAGCGTAGTAGTAAGTGGCGTGGCGACCGCTTAAACCACTACGCCATCCGTGCAATCAAATATTAAAGCGGTAAAGAACATGAAATAAGCAGCATTTTGAAAATAACTTTTTGAAAATATCACGGTTTTCGTGATAAAATACAGTAAAGGATCTTTAAAAAATTGTTTGGTTTTACAGCTCTCTTTATAATGTAGAAACATCACAGGCCTTTACTTCACCAGAGCAAACGGTGAAGTGTAGTGGCGGAATCGAACCGACTAAAACCACAAGGTGTCACGGCTCAAGTGGGTCAATATATGTAGAGGACTTGAATATACAGTAAAAAGGAACCCTCCAAGAAGACCTGGTATTAAAAATTGTAACCTTCTTTTGAAGACGTTTGGTTTGCATTAGGCGGAACGTACGCTTTGTAAACATAATTTACTATTCGTAATATAGGTATGTATAAAAGGAACTTACAGGAACAATGCTGTTTCTTCGCATATGCGCGTGAGCATTGTCACTCGCGATAGCTCTCATGTATACATCGGTGATCACTTCCCGGTCGATCACAGCGCCCTCTGCCACGGTGATCACCCCAGTGATAGGGTCGATGGTGAACAGTGATGAATCGCCTGATAAGCTGAAGCGAATTTCACCGAATTCTCCTGTGAAAGGTAAACAAAAAAAAAAACTGGTTTTGAATGCTTATATTTTTGGAGAACCTATTTTTAAACGATTTTTATTATTTCTGTTTTAACTTTTAACCAGAAACAATCTTGTAAGCCCCCAATGCCCATTTCTGGATAGTTATTGAAACAAACTTTTAACCATATTCGATAAAACCAAAAATATTTTTCTTTCTTAAGCTCAAATTCCTTAAGGTAAATTTTAGGCAAAAAGCAAAAAATCTACCTTAAGGAATTTGTTTTATTCTCCATAACAAGACATATTTTTAAATATCTGTTTGATACTCAGTTTGTGACACAAACATATTCAGGGGCTATTAAATTTAAATAAACAATTCTTTTTTTTTAAATATTTATAAGACCTTAATCAAAAAATAGGTACCATACCTAACTCTATACGACATATCTCGTGGTTAACCTTTACACTACTTTAAATTGCCAAAAACATTGTTTTTATAAAATTTGTAAGGAAAAGTTTTCTAATCGTGCTTCCAATATAATCCTGAGCACATAAATCATTATTCATAGTGGATCAAACAGGACTTAAAGTATGCCACAAACTATGGAGTGTAGAGGCAAGGGAAAGTTGTACCCAAAAGTGTCCAGCTGTATCCTGAAAATAGAGGTCGCTGCCGTACGAAAAACTACGATATGAACATAGCTATTGTAGACGGAGTGAAGTGTGCTGAGTTAAAATATTATGATACTTTTATTGTCTAAAAGTTATTACACGTTTATTTATTGTCTGTCTGTAAAACTCATTGACTATTTTCGCAGTCCAGTACACAGTGTCTTATTATTATTGAAGCCAATATAAATGTATCCTAGGCGACCGCAGCGCCACCCTTATTTGACACGTTTTTACGAACTCTTTTCATATACAGAGATGGTTCTCCTTGCCTCTACTCTCCATATCACAAACATGGTACTATTTAATGACATAGATGGGGACAGACGATAAAACAGGCTTTAAAACTTAGACACGAACATATTTAGATGACGTCAATGGGGATGGGGATTTCTAAAATGAGAGTGGAGCGCATGCGCGGATCGGCTTCGAGTTTGGGTCTAGTCCAAATCTCGGCACATTCTTCTCAGCATTTTCTACAACTGAGGACGTTTGTAAAAGTTGAGGGGAATGTTAAAAACCACTACTGAAAATTCATTCTTATAAGGAAGGATTACGTTTCTTTTTTCAGTAACATTACTAAATAATTGTTTAGTCGAGTGATTTGGACAATAATTTGGACTAGTGGATGTTATGCTATACATTTTATAAATTTCATATTTTTTTATAAAGAATAGTAGTGGTAATATTGTGTGATGATCATCCGTGGGTGTCGTAAGGGTCAACTACAGGAGCAAACTCCCGTCTCGCCAGCGTGGTATAGCAGGCCAACACCTCCTTTCTAATGAGGGGCCTATGTCCAACAGTGGACTATGAAAGGCTGTTGACGATAATGATGATGATTCATATTTATGACAGATACACGATTTTACTCCCATGTGTCCTTTCTTACGCATAGGACGTTTCACTCCTTGAATAAGAACCCCCGTCGAGGCAGAAATGAATCGAGTATCCAATAGATACAAAGCTGAATAAAATCTTTTGTCAGTATACCACTATGGTGTCACACATACCTTCATCATCATCAGTAGCGCTAACAGTGAGCACGCTGGTGCCAGGAGCCGAGTGCTCCTCAACCGTAGCTTCGTACCCCGGCAAGGAGAAGGTAGGCTCTTCATCATTCGCGTTGATGACCTGGACCGTGACTCCTGCTGAGGTGCTGAGCTGTGGCACTCCGGAGTCAAAGGCGATGAGGGTGAAGTTGATGGTGTGGATCTTCTCGTAGTCAATTCGCTGTGCTGTCTTAACTACACCTAAAAGATAAGAAATATGTGTTAAAGACCTTTTTATTCCTGTGCGGAAATCCCCTCAGAAACCACCCGCCAGTGGGGTGATTATGTCGGACTCGAACCGACCTATAACGTAGACGGAGAACCAGATGTACCCTAGAAAGGAAATCTCTGGTACCCCGAAGGACTTCGGGCCATTTAGGGCGTGTAGATGATCCTCTTCTGTGTAGGAACCTCCTGTGAGGTGAAGACCTAGTCGAAAGTCAAATAAGGTAGGTCACGGAAGATTCCATGTAAAATTATAACCACTCATAACAACTGTCGTTATATATCCACTGGAAACTAAGTTAATCATAAGAATATATTTGTGTTGGGTCACCAGTTCGGTTTGGAGTGAATTTCATGAAAACACCTATTTCCCTTTTTTTTATTGGGACTAATCCCACCCACACGCCCACCGCTGTGTGACCCACGAACACACCGAGTTATGACACTCGGGAAGTTCCAGGAAGAAATTAAACTGTCTTGGAACCCACAACGAAATTAATCAGAAGAAAATTGGAGGAGTTGGAAATACTACCTATTTAGGTTTGTGTATTTTTTTATTGGGGCAAACGAGCAGACGGGTCACCTGAGGGCAAGTGACTACCGCACCGCCACCCATGGGCACTCTTTGAGATTCCTACCCCCAATTCAGGGAGAGGGGGGAGGGGGGGGGGGTTGGGCTCCCGTAAACTCACTCACTTGGTGAAAATCCACGAAAGAATTGCCAAATACCGCTTTACCGTGACTCCGGTCGAACTGGCCTATTCGTGCCGAATAATATAATTATTATAGTTAAGACTCCAACCTTATCTTATACCAGTATGTGAACAAAGGCAATTTTTAGAAATTTCTACTAAATAAAAAAAAATTGAAATCAATAAATACGATTTATTTTGGCAACTTCACACATACTACATATTGACACTTAAATTTTTACCAGGAAGAATAAACATAGCAAAAAATATGGGAGTTTATCATTTCTACTCACTGGCAACACCACAACTTCCGTCAGACCAAGCGGATAAATAAATACACTAAGACTCACCAGTGACATTATCAATAACGAAGTAAGGGCTCGGCGGATGTATCACGATGGCAGATATTGGCGTCTCCTTGTCTGTGGCGGTGTACGTGCCCAGGGTCGTGCCAATGGGCTGTTCTTCCACTATGCTCTCAAGGTACGAGGGTTGAGAGAATACTGGTGCGTGGCGGTTTACGTCCACTATTGTTATTATAAGTTCACCTGGTAAGAAAGAATTTATTAATTATATTTATGTATTGAATATATCCCGCTCACAAAATACGTATAGTGGTACAAAATTATCGTCAATGTTTATCGCAGTGTTATATGTTATATACCTCTCGCTAATCCACTAGAAAGTTTACTTAGCTAGTAACTTTTTATGAGGTTTTTCTAAGAAACGATAGGTCGTTTTAACTATGAACAACTTCGCTCAGCAAACTATATTCGATCTTATATGTATGACGATAAAGTTTACAGTCACGTGCCGTACTGGGTTATTGGTAAAATTTTCGTGACATTATTGCACGTTAAAAAAAAACTTTGGAAGTTTAATCTTGATACATATACATGACACTACATACATATATTTATATATATAGATATATAAGAAACTAGCTGACCCTGCAAACGTTGTTTTGCTATTTACATTATTTAATTATTTTTTTAATTTCTTAAAATCCGTTCTTAGCTGACCTCTACTCGGTGAAAAGAATATTCCTACCAAATTTCAAGTCTTTAGCTCTAATGGTTCCAGAGATATTGTGATGAGTGACTATATACTTACGTGGAAATCTCTTATATATATAGAAGATTGTACACTAAATCTCGTAGACTACTACTACAGATATTGATTTATTTAGTAGTACACAAAAACAATATTGTATTTTATATTATTATGTTACAAACTTGGAAGTTATATAAAAAAAGTATTTTTGTAACAGTTACACTATCGCATTAGTATATACCTATAATGATAATAGTAAGTGTGGATAACAATAAATGAATAAATAAATAAAGATAATAAATAAAAGAATAATAACCTTTTTGCTATATGTTCAACTTACACCTTCACGGAAATGTTTTCGTTTGCAATCAGACAAAGAAAGAAGGTAACATAGGGTCAGATTTGTTAGGGTTAGGGATGAGATCTTTGGTATGAAACAGGACTTCCAAGAGGAGGTCAAATTCGGTTCAGAAATGGCAAAACCATGACGTTCCACAGGTTTGAAGGCATCACTAAGTACCTTCGGCCTGCTGCAGCGCGGGCGCCTCTGTGTCGCGCACGCGCACGGGCAGCGTGAGCACGGCGGCGCGCGCGCGCTGCAGGCGCCGCGACACCAGCACCGCGCCGTCCGCCCGCACCGTGAACCACGAGTCGAACACACCCTCGTCCGATACCTACACGTCACGGCTCGGTAAGTATATACAACTATGTTTATAGTATACTTATAGACAGTTTTTTCTTTTAATTCTAAATATTTTTAGCTAAAACTAAATTTTCTTTATCCTTATCCTCTGAGTCTTTTCTCAAACTAGATTAGGGTCGCTTAAAAGTCTATTACGATACGGCTGAACTTCGATGTTAAGCGAGCGACAGCCGTCAGCCCTCCACAACCCAAGTACTAGGCGATATCAAAGTTCTGTAGAAAGACTCTTGGTAATTTTCTTTAGGGCTCCAATTACCCGTAACGAAGGATCGATATTCATATGATAATCGGGACAAACGGCTAAATGTGCTCTCTGAGACATTAGCTGGTCTCAATGTGTTCAGAATGGTCACCCATCCATAGAGTGACCTTACTAGAATTGCTTAACTTTCATTCATTCATCATTAACAGTTTTTAATAGTCCACTGCTGAACATAAGCCTCTCCTTAGAAAGGAGGTTTTGGCATACTATACCACGCTGGCCAGACGGGTTGGTACAGGATTTGTGTCAAGTTTTCCCTTCTCTCTGCAGTGCCGTTGTCCTACGTAGTTTGCTCCCTTAGTCGCCTCTTACGACACCCACGGGATGAATAGGGGTGGTGACACTCTGTATTCTTAATCCGTCACCACACGGAATCTTGCTCAATGCTTAACTTTGCAATGTGTTAATCTGATCGGTTACCACTTAGCCACGAGCTCCTTTACAATTATAAGTGAAAGTTGATTAAAAGAGTGTAACCTCGTTGCCGCTAGTGTCGACGGCGCGTATGCGATGCGGGGCCCGGTCGAAGTGCAGCGAGGCGGGGTCGGCCACGTCGGGGTCCACGGCAACGAGCTGGTGTACAAGCGTGCCCGGCGCCGCGTCGGCCGACACCGAGGCGCGCTGGCTGGGCGGCGACAGGCGCGGCGGCTTGTCGTTCACGTTCGCCACGTGCACCCACAGCTCGCTCGTGCCCGTCAGGCTCGGGGTACCTAAAACGTGCCTTACATTAGAATAGAACCTTTTGAACTTATCGCTGACAGCAAATACTAATAATAATATACGATATGTTTTTGAAGTGGTAACTTCTTATGGGAGGGTAAACCGCTTCGTTACGTGACGCGTTACGGCGCCACTTTGTCTGGCTTCCCCTTCTCTCACGCATACACGGCAGCGGTAGGCAGGCTCCTCCTCTCTCACTCTAACCACAGCGCTAGCCGTATTTCGACAGACGTCCGATAAATAAATAGTTCAACTTAGATTACTTTAAGTTATCACTTCTGTCGGATGTTTTTTTTTTATAACTTGGCGTTTCAACTGATAATGGTCACAACTGACTATGAACCAAAAATTATGTTTAATGAAAACTGCTCAAAAAGTAAATATTTTAAGGATCTACGAACGATCAAAAACTAACTTAAATATATTAATTCATATACATCACTAACTGACCTCTTGTATAATAAAGATCAATGATCAGTAAGAGACAAATGCAACAACAAATACATTCATTTCAAAAGATATCTGAATAGATTTTGTAAAAGAGAATACTCGTATAGAGTGAACAGAGAAATGAAGAATAGAGAATGCAAAGGCAAATTTATAGCACCTCATCAATTAAAATAGGGAACGACTTGATGATGATGAACTAGGAATTTAAACTCACCAAAATCAGTGGCAACAACCTGTATCCTGTAGGTATTTCTCTTGTCATAGTCAAGTTTAGAGGCGACGGTGACGACCCCAGTGATGTTGTCGATGGCGAAGGCGTCCAAGGCTCCCTTCTGGATGGAGTACTTCAGCTCGGAGTTGATCCCACTGTCCAGGTCTGTGGCGCGGACTGCGGCTATTTCAGTACCTACAAACACATGGTACATTTTTATTTTTGTACTTATATGGCATAGTAAAATTTTCGATTTACATCTAACTACGTTTTAAATAATTATTTACACAAAAATAATTTATATCAGCTTGTTAGGTTTCCCAAAATGTTTTACCATATTTGAATCGCGGCGTTAAGCCATTAGGCATTAGGATTTTAACTTTAATTCAAATGGTTGTCGATTCGATTTAAGCGCAAATATTTTAATGTAATTTTGATAGGGGTCATAGCTTACGTATAGTACGTAGGTATTTTATATTTTCTAATGGCAAGGCAGAGACCTGTCCTTAGCAAGGAAGTTTTAGCGTACTATAACACGCTGTTAACATAGGGTTTGTGTCAAGTTTTCCTTCTCTTTACAGTATTGTTGTTCCGCGTACTTTGCTCCCTTATTCGGCTCTTACGACACCCTCGGGATGAAAAGGGGTGGTGCCACTCCGTATACGTAATGCGTCACCACATAGATGATTTTTATAATTAAAATCCATCATTCTAGTGGTGTTCAGTTTCGTCTAGAAATTTCTTTGTGACCAAGATAACAATTTGTAAATTTATTGTTAAGAAGTAAATGACGTTTCAATGTACGACACCCTCGCCGTGATACTCACCAATAGGTGCATCTTCAGACACATCAGCATCATACTTGTCGCTGTCGAATATCGGAGCGTGGTTGTTCACATCTCGCACCGTGATCTCGACCCTGCAGGTCCCGTTGTGAATGCCATCTGTCGCCTGTACACAAAAGTTTCTAAAATCTATAGAAAATATATAACAGAGGAGATAATTTCGAAGTTAGAAGACAGAGATCTTTTTTTGTTGACGGGGTGAAAAATCCCTTCGGATCCTCGGGGAATCCTGCTCCTCGGGGATTCAGGAGCCAAGAGTTTTTTTTTTTTTTTTTTTTTTTAAAAAAAACGCAAAGAGTATGTGGTGATTCCACTAAAAACCACCCCGACGGCCGGCCTCAGGAGGACCTATGAGGACCCGGCCCATGTTATTTCAGGTCCTCCCCGAATGGACACCATGCCTAATCAAGCCCTATCCCAAGGGAAAAAGATGTAAGAAATAAAAATCTCTAAAGTACGCCAACATGAGTAAAGTTTCGAGAACGATTTGATTTAAGTATGTACAACAGTGCTAACAGTTAATTAACCTTACTACTACTTACTTTTAAATTAATTTTATATTATAGCAACTAGATAAAGGGTCACGTACAAAGTCAAAGCTAAATGCTGTCCGCGTGAATATATACTTATGCAGCTACATTTGTTTACCAACAAACGGATGGAAAAGTTTTAAAATAGTTTTAAGTTCAACCTAATTACAACTATGGTACACAGTAATAAAGTCACAAATCTTCAAAATATTATCTAATACTTACGATCATTCCTTGCAAAAAACGAGCAAAGCAATAAATTACTCCTATCACTTTCAAATGAAAAGACATAACTCAAATAATATTTAGTGTAAAATCAACCTTATGGTGCAACAAATAAAGTACTTTTTCTCGTTATTGCCTTGAGAGCTACATCGTTTTGTTTTGTTTTATTTTTTCTTCTTCTAGTTTTACTACAGGAGGTATAGAGTCGCGTTGAACACTAAAATAATTTATAATATGAACGTAAAATATTAGTTGCTTACTTTTTATGTTTCGGACATCTATGTATGTTTGTTAGTATCTTTACATTACTTATTATTTTATTAACGTTACGTTTTTGTGTAATATGTATGTGTATTTACTTTATCACATATAATGTGGTATTTGCAAAAGCTATTTAGACGGATACAGTATTAATCGTTATCAAAATAAATACGTTAGTTATCTTAAGCAATACATACACATTATAATAGCCCCTTACACCATACAATTTAAATAAATATGTTAGGAGATATCTTAAATTAAAAACTACGCGCAAGTGAATAAATTCGCGAATAAAACTCATCCGAACCAACAAGCTAATGCAAAAAAATGTAGGCATTTAATGCTTTAAGCGACCCGCCCTGACACCAAAAGCAGGACAGATATACTGAATAAAATATCTCTAAATTCCACATAAAATTAACCAACCAATTTTAAATTACTGTTAAGAATTTTTATTTGTAACATTAATTGATAATGACAATAAGCAGTCTTTAATTTAGGACAAGAACGACAATATTTTTTGTGAACTACCCTTATTCAAAGGGTGTTTGAATCCAAAGTCCTTAAGATTTCTAGTATTTATAATATCAAAAAGATCATTTAGTATCTTAATAAATTCTACTGTGCATTCTGATTCTCTAAATGCGGGAATATTTAATGTTTTATTACAAAAGTCTATAGCTTAAAAGTCTATAGGTCACTAGCAAATCTACAAACAAAAATAACATTACAAAATAACAACACTACTCCATGCATTCCTTGTTCAAGAACAGTCGATGTTTGATACAATAATTGGTGCGTTGTAGCAAACATTGGCCAAACAATTATAACATTCGCTAATTGAATTTGATTTACAGTTTAATTCTGTTTATACTTATTATATTATGAAAAAACACTTATTGATATTAACTTACCGAAAAAAAGATATTCCTCGCAAAAACTTGGTGTTACGGTGGTTATTTACACAGTTTTTGATCGCGCACTGCGGCATTTTGACGTCCTATTGTTGGCTATGATTGGACCGTACTAATTTGAAATAAGAGCACAAACACTTTTGTGCTCTTATTTTTCGGGCCGTTTTTGAAGCGCTTATCGGAAATCTAGTACTATTATTGATCGAAGATTATGATACAAAGTAATGTACGTATTGGGAGAAAAATGTCATAAGGCCACTAAACCAAAATTGCCTACAGACTTCTGGAAAATCTTTCAAAAGCTGCCGAAAACTTTAAAGCAGTATATAAAAGCACTGCAGAGAGAAGGAAAACTTGACACAAACCCCATACCAACCCGTCTGGTCAGTGTGGTGTAATAGGCCAAAACCTCCTTTCTAAGGAGAAGCTTATGTCCAGCAGTGGACTATCAAAAGCTGTTGATGTGTGAAGATGTGATAGTGTACATACATAAATTTCAAAATAAATGCATATATTCTCAATGAAATAGAATAATACTTACCAAAACAATTAAAAAAATCTTGTTGGAGTTTTCGGGAGACTCCACACCACCGACATCCGGCCTTACAGATATCTTGCCGGTGGTAGGGTCTATCCAAAACGGATGGTCCGCCGGGTCTATGATCGAATAGCGGATGTCTGACGTCACGTCCGCGTCACGGGCTTGTACCTGATGATACATAAACAATATTAGTTTTAATACATTTTTAAGTAAATATTGCATTTTTTTTTACTATGTTCTCCCCAAATTATTTATTTTGATATTTTAATGTTTTAAGGTATTTAGACAGAATATTTTGAAATTTACATCCATCCTAGTAAAATTATTCTATGTACTAAATACATATTACATATACCAAATTTACTCAATACAAAATCCAAAATGATGCTCACTCCTGTGGAAGGGAATTTCCACAAATGGTAAAATAATTTTATTCTGATGATATTAGGACTTTTAAAATTGTACACATTTGTTAAACTCGCTTGTTACGTAATACTCGCATAGAAGCTTTACACACATGGCTGTGTAACATTGTATAATATTTGTGTAACATCGTACCTGAAGTTCCGGCTCAAATTTGACAGCATCTTCATCAATAGACGCCTTGTAGACCTGCGTGAGGAACACCGGTGGGTTGTCGTTGGAGTCTGTTAGCGAGATCTGGAGAGATACG
This sequence comes from Arctia plantaginis, assembly GCA_902825455.1. Classification (NCBI taxonomy): domain Eukaryota; kingdom Metazoa; phylum Arthropoda; class Insecta; order Lepidoptera; family Erebidae; genus Arctia; species Arctia plantaginis. The sequence continues at coordinate 1,717,406 of CADEBD010000275.1, read as the reverse complement.
ACTGTCGTCTGGCCAGATCCATCATCATCTGTTGCCTGTTAACAAAAGTCGGATAATTAATATATAACTTTATTATATCAGTAAAGACAATGGTAATGTTCTTTTATGGTGTAAGAGGGCAATTAGCGGGCGGATTACCTAATGGTAAGTAGCTACTGCCACACTTCGAGGTCCCCCAGAATTGGGGAGACTTCAGTAATCTTAATTAAACAAAATTCTTTTGAAGATAATTGTTCAAAATAATTATTTTGCAGTAACAAAAGAATTATCGCTTAACAGGGGTTTCCTGTAAGGCCATGGCATCACTCCGATCGAGTAGACATAGCAGGTTAGAAAGGGAGGACGTAGTGATCTATTGAGTGATAGAGGAGAATGAGATGAAAAACTAATTGCGCCAACTCCAAATAAATTTGGGAAAAAGGGTTTTTTTTTAAAGAATTTATTTCTAAAACAATAACTATTGTGTTGAAATTGTACACATTCTAAATAATGTCATGCAATTATTTTTCATAATCAAATTCAAATACCTAAACTAAAAAATTAATGTCATATCAAAAATCCAACATTTTTTTTTATATAATAAGAATATAAATAAACAATCATTACAAAACTTCATTAGTGTTAGTGAGATGACGATGAAATTGTATTTAATAATGACACATTAAAAAAAAAAAAAAAACATCCTGTTTATGATAAAGTGTCTATGACAATCCTTCAACAATGGTTATTTTGCATTGACATAAAATGTTATGTATTGGTCCTTCATACCTTATATTGTAAGAAATAGTCCTTTCTGGTCTCGTAGTCTAAGCAAGGCGGTTGTCCAGGCGTGGGACAGGGCGCCACAGTGATCACTCCGCTGCGATTGTCCACTTGGAATAGTTCAGCTCCGTTACCAGATAATGTATATACTATGCCTTCCGTGCCGAATCTGAAACAATAATAATAATATTCTACCACATACACACAACGCCATCTAGTCCCAAACTAAGCAAAGCTTGTACTATGGGTACTAGACAACTGATATAAATACATATATACTTTTTTTTTCTGTAAATACATACACATTATACATAGAAACACCCAGACCAAATCAAACATCAAATGTTCATGCACACAAATGTTTGACTTGAGCGGGAATCGAACCCGCGACCTTTGGAATAGCAGTCCGTTACACAAACCACTACGCCATCCGGTCGTCAATATTGTCGTCAATAGCCGACATATTGACATTTTTAATAATTAGAGATCGCTGGATCTGAGAATTAGACAATTTTATATGTCTTTTATATCAAATCCCGCTCAAGTCAATCATTTGTGTCCAAGAATATTTAAAGACAGGCATTAGGAATATATCATGTGTCGCGGGGGACTTTACAAACATACATGAAACGGACACAAAGAACACCCAGTCTCAAAACAACAATTTGTGGATCACACAAAGTTTCGTCCAATGTGGGGATCGAACCCACAACACTCGGCGTAGTATTAAGCGGCGTGGTGACCGCTTAAACCACTACACCATCCGTTCAGTCGAATATGTATGTATTTACAAAAAAAAGTGTAGGTATATGTATTTATATAAGTTGTTAAGTACCCATAGTACAAGGTCTGCTTAGTTTGGGACTAGTTGGCGTTGTGTGAATGTGGTACAATCTTATTGTTATTATATCATTGACCAGTATAATTTGAACTGTCATTGTTTAGACGTTTGCACCATGAAAGGGTAAAATATATGTTAGTTTCCTATAGTCCTGTACACAAGTTTTTATTTAATTTTTATCTTTATAGCACATTTTGTTTAGAACTTTTGCCACTGTGCAATCTCCTACATCTAAATGATGATGATGATGATATATGATGATGATGATGAAAAATCGCCTGGTTGTTGGAGTTCAATCTTAGGTCATTAATAATAATTGACATTGATATTTGACATTTAAAACACAACGCCATCTAGTTTCAAACTAAGCAGAGCTTGTACTATGAAAACTAGATTGGCTGATAGAATACTAATTTTTTCTTTTTGTAAATACAAGTATATTAAATGTATATAGAAAACATCCAAACTCCGAAATAAATATTTGCAGATCATACAAACATTTTTAATGTAAAACTATTAACTAATAGGTGCTATATTCCCTATAGGAGTAAATAGCATGAGTCAGTATGAGGTAAACTGCAAGGATGGCGTAGTGGTTTAAGCGGTCGCCACGCCGCTTCCTACTACGCTGAGTGTTGTGGGTTCGATCCCCACATGGGACGACACTTTGTGTTATCCACAAATTGTTGTTCTGAGTCTGGGTGTTCCTTGTGTCCGTTTCATGTATGTTTGTAAAGTCCCCCGAGACGCAGGATACATTCCTGATGCGGAAGCTGTCTTTAAAAAAAAAACAGTGTGAGTTCGTTACCGGGCCGTGTCCCGGTCGGTGGCCCGCAGCGCCGTGACGCGTGTCCCGGCGGGCGCGCCCTCGGCCACGTGCGCGGAGCTGGGCTCCTCCGCGAACTGCGGCGCGTTGTCATTCACGTCCGTCAGCGATATCGTCACGCTCGCCTTCGACGACAGGCGCGGCATAGTGTGAATCTCTTCTGCTATGACCTGCATTCATATTAGCTTGTTTTTAGCTGCTAATAACTTGAGAAGCGAAACCGTGTTCACAGCAATAGCCTTTAACAGTCCACTGCTGGACATAAGCCTCTCCTTAGAAAGGAGGTTTTGGCCTACTATACCACGCTGGCCAGACGGGTTGGTATGAAACCGTGTTCAGTAATAATTAAAAAATAATAATTGACAAATATTACAACACAAATTTGCCTTTATATGAATAGATATTTACATATCAGAATAGGGAGTGTCATCACCCCTATTCTAATGTGGGTGCCGTAAGAACCGACTAAGAGAGCAAACTACATAGCACTGGTAAGAGAAGAAAAACTTGACACAAACCCCATACCAAGCCATCTGGTCAGCGTGGTATAATAGGCCAAAACCTCCTTTCTAAGGAGGAGCCTATGTCCAGCAGTTGACTATTAAAGGCTGTTAATGATAGTGATGATACATATACAAATATACATTTAAACAAAATACAGCAGAATTGCAGTGATAAGCTTAAGTAATAGGATTAGAACTATATACAACTACTATTACTATTTTTTAATATACAATTGTCATAGCTAATTTTAAATAGTCTTACTTCGTTTAATAATAATGTCAAAAAGAGTAGTTTAATTTCAATATATGCTGACACCTCGCCTAGCGGAGAAGGTATTGTTGGTCTAGTGGTTAGTGGCCCTAACTGCTAAGCCGGTTCGAGGTCGTGGGTTCGATTCTCAACCTTGACAAATATTGTATGATGAACACGGTCATTTGTTCCGTGTCTGAGAGTTATTTATCTAAAATATATGTGTATTTACAAACATATAAGTATGTTTATCAGCAGTCTGGTTACCATAGTACAGGTTATGACTAGTTTGGGACCAGCCTGCCGTGTGTGAGATGTGTTAAGTTATTATTATTATTATTATCGCGCGCGTTCATTTGTCAAATCAAAAAGCTCACGGCTCCAATCTCCCTGTTACAAACTTCCGTCCTTATTGATTAAATCTCTACCACAGATTACTAGCTAAAGGAAAGATGTTACACTTAAAATAAGTAAAATCATTACGCATATCCGTTCCATAATAATATCGTATGTACATAAATTCTAAAATCTAATTAATAAAATCCTGAAACCCTAACTTACTTCTAGTATGAACTTTCTCTGATTAGGATCCTCGTAGTCCAGGGTGGAGTTGAGCCTGAGGGTCACGGAGGCACTGCCTGTGGCTGTTGAAGGTTCCACTATAAAAGCGTCCAGATCGTCCGACAGACGGAGGCTGAACACCGAATTTAGACCCTGTTAAAAGTAAGCGTGAAGTGCATTCCATTGCGTTAAAGCTTTTATCGTTCCAGTTGATGTCTTAAGCGTAATTCTTAAATCAGTTCAAAATATATTAAGAAACCAATTATAACTCTTATTGAATACAAATAACAATATTCTAATGACAACAAGCTAATTATTGAAAGAAACAAAATGCGTTAAAATGTTTAGATTCTCAAAATTTACAAACAGACAATGTCACCAGTGTCACTCTTACAATTAAGACGCATCTGGCGATACCTAAAACGCCAAAATCTAGTTTAGACTACAGAGCATGGCAATGAAATATACATAACTCTTGTTAAAACCTTAACTTGGGGAAAAATAATACCCAGAACTTATATTGCGACGATAGGATGGCGTAGTGGCTTGTGTATCGGACTGCTATTCCAAAGGTCGCGGGTTCCATTCCCGCTTAAGTCAAACATTTGTGTGCATGAACATGTAATGTTTGATTTAGTCTGGGTGTTTCTATGTATAATATGTATATATTTACAAAAAAAGCATATATGTATTTATATAAGTTGTCTAGTACCCATAGTACAAGTTCTGCTTAGTTTGGGACTAGATGGCGCTGTGTGAGTGAGCGTCTAACGACGTGTATGAGTGGTGTTCTGAGCGGTAGAGGGCAGTGTGTCGTTCACGATACTGCGAGCTGGGCGTAGAACTATCGTTAGACACGACCTTCCTTTAAATTTTAATGTTTTTTTATGTATGTATACAATGTACAATGGAAACTGACTACAAAATTGTCATTTTAACTAATAAAAATGCCAATCAAAGGACCATTAAGAAAAAAAGATCCATAAAAATGAGTACTTTTTCTTGTTTTTTTTAGGGTTCAGTTCCTGAAAGGTAAAAAAAGAAACCCTTATAAGATCACTCTCTTGTCCGTCTGTCTGTCCGTGTGTCGCCACCGATTTTCTCAGGAACGGGTAGACTTAGCAAGTTAAAATTTATACCTGATACAGAGGTCTATAGTCCCTATTAAGTGTATAAAATAGATACCTATTATTTTTTTTTTTTTTAAACCAAGTGAAAAATCCACGTTCTACTACTAGTCGTAGTAGATCAAGTAATTATTTTTTTAAATTGTTATTTATCTTCTTAGGCAAAAAACGACAATTGTATTCCTAGCTCAAGTTTTTTTATCATCTACGCCCTGTGTAGTACAGGGCGTAGATGATACACGTTAGCAACTCAACCATTACAGCACACACACACATTTAAAACTTAGCCACCAATTAAAATGATCCCAATTTTATTATGGCGGTATAATGGGTAGGTACGTTACTCTCGTCGCACGAGTTCGACTCGCACTTGACCGGTTTATGTTCTGGAACAGCATAGCTATAGTGACTAACAGGCACTGACGCCATAGGATTAAATAGTTCTAGTGTTGAGTCGTTAGTTCATGAACAATCGAGAGCCGTACGGAATCTTGAGGACAGCGCCAAGTAATGCACAACGAACACAATACTTTCCGCGCCATCTAGTGTCTAGTAACGGAAGATTATATCTTCTGTTAATTCTGTCGAGTATTCGAGAATATTCTAGTAATTTCGTAGCTCTATATAAGCGGAGTGTGTTGGCTGCACAGATGAGTATTGTTTTACGAGACAGCGGATTAACATCTAAGCGATCTCCTAGTGCGACTAAGAATTGCGACAAGAATAAAGACAATGTGCTAAAATAATATTTAGATGAATTATTGTTTGTAAAAGTGAATGTTTATAAATACAGTGCTAGTTTTGGTAATTTATACTTAACTAGTTTATACGTGACAATACTTACGAGATCAGTGTCAGTGACCACCATATCCAAGTTGGGGAGAGGTGTGCCTATAGGGAGGCTCTCGGGGATCTCGACGCTGTACTCGCGCCGGTTAAACCGAGGGGGCTCGTCGTTCACGTCTTTGATTGTGATGGTCACCGTGGCTAGGGTTGAAGTCAGCTCGGAGATTACAGGGTATCCGTTGACTAGTTCTGTAGCCTGTAAACATAGTTTTTATTGACTTATTTATTTCTCTGCAAAAAATGTCAGTAAAGAATAGGTAGTTCTATCATAGGTCAATTTATTGGCAGCCAAATTATATTTGGATTTCTTTTCGTAGTGCTATGTGCGTACTCATCATAGTGAATAGTATTTGTTATAGTCAAGCCCTGACATTTGGTATCCATATCGGCAGTTTACAACTTTATGCACTTTTGTACATCGTCGGACTTAATGCCCAAGGCATTCTCTTCCAGTCCCAACCTTTTGGTATTGTAGAAATCCGACGAAACATGTAATTCCCCCATTTTATAGCGATGGAAATCCTGTATTTACAATGATACTGAATATATTCAATTATAATATCATCAGAATTTAAGGAGTGTATCAAATGTCAGATCAATGTGTTAAAAATAAGGAGGTAATAGTCAATTACCAAATTATACCCAAAAATAACAAACAAGTCAAGACAAATAAGGACTGTACGCGCGTTTATTTTTTCGCAAAATTCTGTGGACATAAATCGCCACCGTAACGCGTTCTATTTGCATCAAATCAAGGTTTTTTTTTCGCTCGAATTTTTTACCGCCAGTGCGGGTAGTCCTATATAGATCCCATGTGTCACAGAATTTTGCAAAGAAAAAACGCGAAGTAAAATATCGCTGTGCGGACGTGGCCTAAAACCGTTCAGTATAATACATTTTAGATGTTTCTACATCAGTAGAAACAGCTTCATTTATTCATATATAATTCATTAATACATACATTCATTCATAAACATCAACTCCCCGTGTTGACCGATTAAGAATACGGAGTGTCAAAACCGAAAAACTTGACATAAACTCTATACCAACCTTTCTGGCCAGCATTGTATAGTAGGCTAAAATTTCATTTCTAAGGAGAGGCGAATGTCCAGCAGTGGACTATTAAAGGCTGTTGATGACGATTCCTAAACAGCAGAATGAGGCAGTGGCCCAAAAATTACCCTTTCTATATATCTCTACTTACGCGGACAGTCAGATTGAGTGGCGAGGACGGATCAGCGAGAGCTTCTCTGTCTAATGGTTTGGCAGTCCTAAGTTCACCAGTGACGCTGTCCAGGAGAAAAAAATCCAAAGGATCTGAAAATATAACGATTAGCTTATTAACACTGGTTATGGTTTATTTACGTCATGCAGTTCTAATATGTGATTCGTTGATTTAATAATAATAAATACTCTTTATTGTACACAAATGTTTCATTTACCATACAGAAATAAAAAAAAACATCATAAAATGCATATTGATTGGCCTTATCACAGGAAGCTCTGTCTTCCAGGCAACTTTTGAATGGACAGGAGTGGAAAGAATAATATGGGTGGTTTTGGTGTCTGCGAGTCGATCCAACATAACAATATCATTACTTTTTTTGGCTGATCACCTGCCAGATGCCATACCTCCTTGGAAATACGAGATTATGATATAACTTAATCTGAACGCCATATTTTCTAACACATCTAAACATATGCTGTATATGCATACTAACTATTAACGAGTTCTAGCACCACATCTCTCGGCTGTGCCCTGTCAGCATCCCTGGCCTTCACAGTCAGAGCTAAGGTCCCAACCGGTGCATCTTCAGCCAAAGCACCGCTCAAAGACCCGCTAAAAACTGGAGGAGAGTTCTGGACATCTATTACTTTGATCTCAATGTGGGTTGTAGAGTTGAGGCTACCGTCCTGTTGGTAAAAAAAAATGTACAGAGTGATTTGACTGCACGGATGGCGTAGTGGTTTAAGCGGTCGCCACGCCGCTTTCTACTGCGCCGAGTGTTGTGGGTTCAAACCCCACATGGAACGACACTTTGTGTGATCCACAAATTGTTGTTCTGAGTCTGGGTGTTCTTTGTGTCCGTTTCATATATGTTTGTAAAGTCCCCCGCGACACAGGAATGTATTCCTACTGCGGGAGTTGTATTTCAAAAAAAAAGATTACTGGTAATAAGTGTGATATCGTGATGATAAGTCGGTTGGAGCGCCGGCGCCGCGTCGTGATTGTTAATATCGCAGTTGCACATGACGAGAATTTCGTAAAAGTTGTAAAATAAAAACAAATAAAATATTTGGATTTGAATCACGAGATTAACTATATATGGAATTTGGATTCTCTGATCATTGTTCGGGTAATCGTATCTGCATACGGATTGATTGACCTCGAGCCAGGCTTACGTTACACGGCACAAGGGTCAAGGGTCTGATGGAAAAAGCAGTTTTCGTCGACACGACCCGTATGGTGAGAAAGTACCTGTCTTTGGAGTCCTAATTACCGATGCCTTAGTCCCTGTTCGGTGATCTCACGCTCTAGACCTACTAGGATAAAAAGCAGACATTCTAAGTACATAGTGAGAAGCCATACTCACATTCGCATAAAGTTGGTACTGGTAAAACTGTCTCTCATTATAGTTCAAAGGTTTCCTGAGCACCAAAGCTCCTAAGTACTGGTGAGCTGTTGAATTGATAGCCACTACCTCGAAGGTGTCACAGTCATCTGGCCACTGGAAAATAAATGAAATAATGAGTTTTCATTAAGTTGGTAGATATGACGTTTACCAGATAAAAAATTCACCTCCCTCCAAGCTTTGGAAACCCTACTCACAATAGGCACAAATTACCAGTTTTCATTATCATACAGATGAAAAATAGTAAGGATATCCCATCATCATAGGTATTGGTGAAGGATTTCTGGTGTAGACTAGAAATCCTGGACCAGGACAAAATTTGAGTCGAAACTAAGCTGTACCTTTCCCTCTCTAAAGTTACTCCATCAAATTTAATATAAGCTCTCTGAATTACCATACCTGTTCACTAGGCACGCAACCAACTTCAAGGCTGTCTCCAACGAAATCTTCGTCTTCTACTTCAATGCTCCTCAATATTGTGGTGCCAACTTGTTCGTCTTCTGGCACGCTTACCTCGTAGGGACTCTAGAATAACACTCAAAGTTAAGTTTTACTTTTTTGAAAAGTATGTAAAAGGCAGCTTTTATAAGCAGAAGCATCTTATGCCTTTTTTGCCTTTGTCTTCTAATTTTTTTGTGGTAAGCGACTGCCGCCGCCCATGCACATCTGCAACTCATGAGACACAAATGCATTGCCGCCCTTTGAGTCTCGTCTCCCCCCAGGATGAAGAGGGATGGCGAGAAATGTTGGGCCTCAGGTGATCCCATTTCTCGTTGAAAAACAACAAAAAAGCATTGCTCCCAAGGATTTATGTGCCCAAAAAAGCTTTTTGTTAAAATGTATGTCTTTAAAACACTGAAAATTTACATTACCGGACTGTGGAACGTAATCGAGAAGACTATTATCAGTAGTCCTAGAAATTTATTTAACAGTAGTAGTATTTTACTTAAAATTTAATGGCATTGCATAGCATAGCATGGCATGGCATGGCATAGCATGGCATGACATATCATGGCATAGCATGGCATGACATGGCATGGCTACTACCGACAGCACCATCTGGCTAAACTAGATTAAACCAATTCGTGATCTAGAAGTTTTTGCGGACCTTACTATATCTCTATATATATTAAGCTATTATGTCCTCTTGTTCTTCGCTGGTGGAACTTACATTTTTAAATATCGGCGGGTTGTCATTCTCATCCAGCACTATCACAGTCACCGGCTGCGTTTGTTCCAAGTTTTGTTCCTCATCTCTTATCGATACTAAGAACTTTATCGTGTCTTCCACCTGCAACGAATAACTTCATTAAATATACCTTCTTATAATTTTTTGGAAAGTCCTAAAAAGTTCGACAATAATCTTTCTACAGAACTTTGATATCGCCTAGTACTTGGGTTGTGGAGGTCTGATGGCAGTCAGTGCACTTAAAAAATGGAAGTTAAGCCGTATTGTAGCAGACTTAAAGCAGACACCAACCTAGTTTGGGAAAGGCTGGGAAAGCCTAGGCTCGGAGAAAGAAGAAGATCCCGACCACCTGTCGGGAAGTACCGAGTAGTAGTATTCGTGTATGGAATATCACATTTTTTCATTATATAGGAAGGTAACGAACAGACGGGTTACCTGATAAAAAGTGACTGCCGATGGCCTTGAATGCCTGCAACTCAGGAGTCATAATAGCGTTGCTGGTCTCTGAAATTGGAGTATGCTCTCTTCTTGAAGGTTTGAAAGTCGTTTTGGTCCGAAATAACCACTTTCCTTCTTACTTAGTATTCACTTTCTATATTATCCAAATCATCAGGCTTGCACAGTACGTGGAATTAAGTTGCTTACTTATTTTTTTGTTTTACAGGCGTTGGTATATGTGTGTAATCAGAGTTATTGGTTTAGAGAAAAAAAATACTACCAAAAAACATAGTCAGACCCGGTAACTCTACTACTCCTTAGTAATACGTCTGGTTATGGCTTACTATCAGATAGTTCGCATTTTTATTATTAATCACTTTAGTAATATAAGGAAATAATAAGTAGTATTTAATCTAACACACTGTACACCTTCGAAAATACACTTACATGAGTCTGTAATTGTTTACCAGAAGGCTGGTTACCATACTAAAGGCTCTGCCTAGTTTGGGATTGCCGTGTGTGAGATGTGTGAAATTATTATTATAAATGCAGATGATACTGTAAGAAGAGATCTGAACACTAACCTCTCTGTCTAAAGGTCGGTTTAATGTGACGTCGCCAGTTTCAGGATTCACAATGAACTTGTCCGTGCCAGCCAAACTGTATGTTATCTGAAAATTGAAAAGGAATTAGTACATACAAATTGCAACAAGAATTCTATTTTCCATTCCTCCAGCTAAACTAAACGCTGGCGTTGTTTAATTTGATCACGCTAGCAACGATTATTTAAATAAATCCTTATAGAAGTATATTTCCACAAAACGACATGAAAAAAGGCCATATAGAAAACAGGCGGGCGACTCATTTTAAAGCACTTTAAGCTTGGCTTGCACGAAACATTGAGCCATAAAGCGTTAACATTGCATTTTTTTACACGCTTTATATTAGCTTCACTTGTGTGTTTGTTTGTATGTTTGTAACCAACTCCTCTGGGCGTGATTTTGAAAAAAAAAATAGTTAAAAAAACTAAAAAACACGTTTTCTATAGAAACCACGTGATTTTGAAAAAAAAAATAGTTAAAAAAACTAAAAAACACGTTTTCTATAGAAACCAAACTAAAAAACAGAAAATAAATTTGAAAAAAAGCGTGGGGTGCTTTTTACTATTGACAACAGGCACCCAACGCTTTTTTTACACATAAGTTACCTATATGTAACGTGCGACTTAAAAGGGAAAATATAGGCTAAAGATCAATTTAGAAAATTATGGAAAAATTAAACCAACATTAAAATCCATTTGAATTGGCAAAAAGATCTTAATAAAAAAAAACCTGATTACATTGGATAAATAGATTGACAATCTGAGAAAGATAACTGGGATAGACAAGAGAAAGTAGAAGATCAAATGCTATATCACACGTTGGGAGAGACCCATCATCATCATTAACAGCCTTTAATACTCCACTGCTGGACATAGGCCTCTCCTTAGAAAGGAGGGTTTGGCCTAGTATACCACACCAGCCAGACGGGTTTGCATAGGGTTAGTGACAATTTCTCCTTATGTTTGCAGTGGTGTTGTCCTGCGTAGTTTGCTCCCTTATTCGGCTCTTACGATACCCACGGGATGAATAGGGGTGGTGACATTTCGTATTCTTAATCCGTCACCATACGGACATCAGTGGAATGAATCGATAGCTGGTCAATGTCCAAATCGATAACGTGCAACATAACTACCATACTCTGGTTTCTTGACATTTAACTACAAGTAATACTAACCGGCAAACCCTCAGGATCAACACCTTGCAGTCTGTAGACCACGGTGCCAACTGGTGTACTCTCTGATAGCGCCAGATTGTTCATGTCATGTGTAAATACTGGCAGCATATTCGTAGACGCTAGAAAAAGAAAAACATTTAAAAAGTGGTACAATGTTACTCTATGTTTAAGTTTTTTATGGCAAAGGGGTTAAAGGCATGGATTCATAGGTGCGTTGAACTCCGTTGAGTCCCCTCAGCCCAGAAATAGAGAGGGAAAGAAAGGGAATAGGAGGAGTTTTGGTCTGCGGTAACCCACTCACTAGTTAAAAAGCAACGAAATAACTGCTTAACAGCGGTTTTCTGTGAAGCCGGTATCAAGAAGTATGGCTCTCTAAGGCCCCGTCCGCACAGTGATATTGCACCGCGCATTTTTTTTCGCAAAATTCTGTGACTCATGGGATGTATATAGGAGTATTCGCACTGGCGGAAATAAATATCTGTGATTTAATACAAAATGAACCCGATACGATGGCGATTAATTTCCAAAGAAATTTGGGATTCACCGCCCAGTTTATTTGCGCTCTACGGACGGGCCCTAACGTTTGAATCATGTGTTACTACTTAGTTAATAAAATCTCTTTGCTTTTAAGCATTGACTCGCATTATTTTGACTTCATTCTCAATGTCAAATGAAACATTTTCAATTTTTTTAGTTTTAAAAAGTGATAGTTCTCTATTTAAAACCTTATTATTTGAAGTTCGCTCATTATGTTCCCGGACATGAAAAGAGTAAAATTGAATCTGGAATTTCGAATTTTCATTTAGACTGAGTCAGTCTCTTCCTTTGTCTCCTGGCTATTATACCAATATCTTGATCAGGTCATTATATTTATAACACAGATAGTAATCCATACTAATAACTAACGTGTAATTAATAAATATAAATAAATAATATTTGGGACGTCTGACACACAACGCCATCTAGCTACAAACTAAGCAGATCTTGTACTATGAAAACTAGATTGACTGATAGAATACTTATTTACTTTTATTTTGGAAATACATAGGTACATATTATACATAGAAAACACCCAAACTCCGAAACAAAGATTTGCAGATCATACAAACATTTGGTCCGACCCGGGAATCGGACCCGAGACCTCAGCACAGCAGTCGCATAGGCTACCACTGTACCACCGAGGTTTTAACAAATGTAAATTTATATGAACCACTATTCTAACCACTAAAGCATCACTAATTCCTACTGTAAATTTCAACTAATTAACATTCAAAAGAAACTATTCACAAAACCAATAAGACTATGAGCTAAAAACTTTCGCCACAAAAACCCACATTACACAATACTCTCACAGGCGAAGTGTTAAAATCTATAGTGATATGTTATGCTTGGTAGCTGTGTTAATAACTGGTTCCGGTTTAAATAGCACTGTTATTATTTCAGCAGTAACAATAAGACAGATATAGGAGTAGAGCTGAAACGACTGGCTCGTAGATCCAGTGGTCAATCCCGACTGTTACACCAGAAGTTGAGTTCGCCAACCGGAATAAATAATTGTGTGTCGAGCAAGTTCATTCTGTGTCTGGTTGCAATTTATCAACAGCACAGGCTCTGTTTAATTTGGAATTAGATCACCGTGTGTAAGATATGACATTTTGCAAAATTAGCAAAACCTAATAATTTTATATCAATAATAGTAAACGTACTGCAAAAGCCTCTTTAAGTAAATCTTATAACATTACATTTAAGATACCTGTACTGTTCTAACATAATATTACACTTCGGTTATCGAACTTTATCCCTTCTTTCAGCAAGAGATTTAATGTCTATGAGCCATGGTGACAGGGTACATTGTTCTCTGGCGGGATATTACAGAGAATAGAAGATAAAATTTGTGACGAAGTATGGCTCCTTACGACAAATATTTGAACTATAATATATCATTCACTTGTGTTTTTAACGCCCTATCCGTTTTCTTTAACATAATTTATCAACTTCCTTTGTCCCGTCTTGTATTGTGTGTGTGTGTGTCTTGTTTTGTTATGTTTTTACTTGAACCATGGAGCAAATACAAAGAGGAGGTGTTGTAATTAGATTTTCCTATGAAACAACGCGTAACAAATTGCGGGGTGAGGGGGTGAAAAGCTCCGCCCACTTCAATTTTTCCATCTACCAAACAATAGGACAACGACTCGCATCGTTCTATATCGATATTGCTATTTAGTTAAGCTATCTCACACTATGTAAGATTAAAGGGACGTACTCAGAATTGTCGTACCAGTAAGTTTTTTTTAAGGTTACTTATTTTGACATCTATTGCAAAAACCTTACTCATTTTATCAATATGCGATTTTGCGACACATGTGCACAGTACGGACGCTGAGCGTATTAATTTTCTGTCACGCTAACTGTGACACATCAGGACCTAGTTAAAATCACAGTGCACAGTTGCATAGGCCCTCTCCTCTTTATATTTGTATCTTAGGGACTACTGATTCGAAATTTAAAAAATCTCTTTTAGTGTTAGATAGCCCATTTATAGAATATGGCTATATATAACATCATCCTACTGCTGCTGCTAAAAACGTGGCAAGTTTGTTTCTTCGACTTCAAAAACAGAAAAGAGGAGGTTATCAATTCGGCTGTTTCTTTTTGTGTGTTTGTTACGCGATTTTTCCGTCAATTATAGACGGACTTTCAAAATTATTTTTGTAATTTAATTGGCACCGACTTCAAACAGACTAGAAGGTATCTATTGCTATTATAATGTAACAGTTATATTGAGGGTCGCACTTATTTTAGTTTTTTCACTTCGATTTGTAATTATTATTTTAACTTTTAGTTCTCTTTGTTAATATTGTTAGAAGTCGGTTCAACTTTTTGAAGTAAAACTTTACGCACGCTTGACTTGGGGAGTAAGCTTTATTATTAAGAGTTACGCTTCGTATATTACTGTAGGGGCAAGAGAGAGAGGTGCGAGCACACATTTTCTTCGTCTCATTCTCTCATAGCCAAGAAGTTTTACTTCAGTCGTGTGGTCTAAAGCACACTATAAAGACGATTTCTTAAATTAATTAGAAAGGAAAATTGTTTACATATAACCCATATTACTTAATTCTAGTTAAGAATTCATAGAGGCCTAGTTTGAGTAACGTAAACAGGCTTTAGAAAGCTATATTCAGTGTTATAGCAATACTTATTGTTTATGAACAGCCTATAACAGTCCACTGCTGGACATAGGCCTCTCCTTAGAAAAGAGGTTTTGGCCGAGTATACCACGCTGGCCAGTCGGGTTGGTATAGGATTTGTTTCAAGTTTTCCTTCTCTTTGCAGTGTTGTTGTCCTGCATAGTTTTCTCCCTGAGTCGGCTCTTACGACATGGATAAATAGGGGTGGTAACACTCTGTATTCTTAATCCGTCACCACACGGACATACTTATTGTTCAAAGTTACCTAATGCAATGCCGAGAGCCACCAACACGATGACGCACTTCCATCTTGTCTCCATCTTTAGTGATCTGTAACAATAGATACTTAATGTTAATATTATCATAATACGGGGTAGTATTACGAATATTGTTAGTATTTCAGTAGCAGTGTTATGACGGTGTTTTATAATATTATGTAAGTAAACGCAACGAGATAATATACTGTTGAAATTGGAGTGGAAAATAAAACAAAGGAGTTATTTGAGCTTTATCAATTTATATAATGACTTATTGGCTAAGGCAAAGAGAAGGTCAAATAACCACATTTACTCCTTGAATATGATCTGCAAATATTTGTTTCGGAGTTTCGGTGTTTTCTATGCATAATATGTAGTATTTTACAAAAATTAAAATATATAAGTTTAGTATTCTATCAGTGAATCTAGCTTTCATAGTACAAGCTCTGCTTAGTTTGAAACTAGATGGCGTTGTGGGTCGGATGTCTGAAAATATTATTATTATTATTTCCACATGAGTCAGTACTAGGACACTAGGTACGTACTGGGTAAGTAATGAATTACCCATCTGGCAACATTTAACCTATTACTAACATGTTGGCTGGCAATCGCCTTTTCCATTGTCCTTGCTCCAATTAAAACTCGTCTCATGACCTTGCACTCCGTACCTTTGGGTAGTAATTGGCTATCACTGGCGAGTACCGCTTTCAAAACCTGCATTAGAATTTGCGTGTTGAATATAAAGTGTAGGATAGTACTTTCACTATGTGATTTTGCAGTAGTTAATTTTATTTATTTAACTTAATGCACAAGTTGTACACGGGCGGACTTAATGCCCTAGGCATTCTCTGCCAGTCGACCTTCGGGTGATGTAGAAAAATGATGCGGTAGGTGCAAGAGAAAACAGAGAATTTGACTTTATTTTTATTAAATTTGTGTGCACCTCCTCAGCAGATCAGGTTTGTTCGTCATTAGAAGTATTTTGAAAACGAAAATTGAGGTTGTGAAATAGGACAAGAGCATTTCTGCATGTAAGTAGGGCTGCTTCAGCTCTTAAAGGAGGACGCCGCGGGTGGACGGGACGAGTTTTTACCTCCATCCGCTGTAGTGGCCAGCCGCGAGGAGGCGATGTCCGCGTGTGCCGGACGTCGCCTCCTCCTCCTACATAGAGAGCTTACCCAAAGGTGGTGCCCGCGCTGTTGAGAGCAGGCGCTGGGAGGGGTCCGGATGTCTTGACATCAGCTGTACCCGAACTTCTCCTATCTCAGGCGCGGAGTGGCACACCGTGTGTGGCAAAAGCTCTCAAAGGAGGATGAGATAGGATTGGTAACTCCACCTCCTACTTATCTCGTGGGTGTCGTAAGAGCCGGCCAAGGGAGCAAACTACGCAGAACAACAGCACTGCAGAGCGAAGGAAAACTTGACACAAACCAGTCTGGTCAGCGTGTTATAGTAGGCCAATACGTCCTTTCCAAGGAGAGGTCTATGTCCAGCAGTGGACTATTAAAGGCTGTTGATGATGAACCAAACAACCAGGCTCGTCTACGTTATATAATAATTCGTCAATATACATTGACGTACATTGTAAAGTGAAAAATTGTAAAATTAAAACAGGAGCTACGTAAATAGAAAAGTATTTACGAAGATACCTGCGCAGTAGCCAAGACTGAACAACTAATTAACAGACCACTGGGTTAATTGGAGGTCAGGCGCCATGACCGTTCCACCTCAACACAGATCAGCACCGTTTAATTGTTCTCATTAGGTTATTAATAAGTAGCATTGTGCTATTATTGAGTCTCGTTTAGCATTTATAATAAAAGAGATAGTTATAAATTTGGAAATGTATTCGAAACTAACGTTTTTTCATGTGTAACATGTTTTCTTTTTTTTATGGTATAAAGGGACAAACGATTAAACGGGTCAACTGTTGACAAACGGGTAAGGAACTACTGTCCCCCTGCAACTCAAAAGTCACAAGTGCGTTGCTGCCCTTGGAGTCCCTCCCGCTCGAGTCAGCGGGAGGGACTTGGGCTCCGGTAACCTCACTCAGTGAAAGGCAACGAAAGAATTGCTTAAAACCGGTTTTCTGTGAGGCCGTGGTATCACTCCTGTCGAGCCGGCCCATTCGTGCCGAAGCATGGCTCTCCCACGGTAACTTCTCTTCTGCTTCCCTGCAACCTTAAGGCCAATTCTCGTAATAAAAGTTCGGTCAGTTCCGATCAACTGTCATAAAAGGTATTTTCGTAGTAAATTTTACGTTTACTTGCTCTACTCTTTTTTCTACTCATTGAACTGTACAACAAGGAGGAAAAATAAAATACCGTATGTTCTACCTGTTGTTCTATCAATAGAGCAACTAGGAAACTAATTCCCGGTTGCAATTCCCCTTCCTCAGGAATATTTTCACCAGGGTTGCCAATATGTAAAGTTACAATATTGCACAACTGATTTCGGGATAGTATATTATATATTATATTATAGTAGATTATAGTAGGCCAAAACCTCCTTTCTAAGGAGAGGCCTATGTCCAGCAGTGGATTATTATAGGCTGTTGATGTGATGTGATGATGTGATTTCGGGAAAAAGGACGGAAGTTTGTAACAGGAAGCGTTTGCTGTTCTAGAGTTTGCTGTCACATGGTACCAAGTCATTTTACGAGTCTTTAATGTTGCTTATTATCAGGGTGAGATGTTAGATGGGACATATCCTATCCAACCACTAAGATTCTTTGTTTTTTTAGTAACTTTACACAT
Organism: Arctia plantaginis; assembly: GCA_902825455.1. Classification (NCBI taxonomy): domain Eukaryota; kingdom Metazoa; phylum Arthropoda; class Insecta; order Lepidoptera; family Erebidae; genus Arctia; species Arctia plantaginis. The sequence continues at coordinate 1,699,453 of CADEBD010000275.1, read as the reverse complement.
CTCACACACGGCCGTCTGATCCCATACGGATGACTGAAACATATTTTATGTGAAATTTAACCATATAAAAAATGGATTATAGTAAAACTACCCTTGCATTGTCTTGGTGGAAAATAACTTTTTTCTTGGCCAAATGAGGTCGGTTTTTTTTCAAATCGTCATTGAATCGGTCCAATAAGTTGGCATACTATTCCCCATTGATTGTTCTTCCCTTTTGAAGGTAGTCGATGTGGATTATCCCGCGTGAATCCCAAAAGACAGTTGCCATAACTTTATTGGCTGACAAACCCACCTTGGCCTTCTTTGGCGCCGATTCACCCTTAGAAACCAAGTCAAAACAGTGGTTTTGACTGTTGTTTGGTCTCTGGTGTGTTGTGAGGGATCCATGTTTCGTCCACGGTTACAAAAACTCCTCCATATTGCGATTAAACAACGCCAAACCTTCCTGTGAAGTTGTTACACGATTGCGTTTGTGGTCGACTGTGAGCAATCGCGGCACCCATCTTGCGGAAAGCTTTCTCATGCCCAAGTCATCATTCAAAATTGAAACCACTGAGCCATGCGAGATCCCTACGGCTTCCACAATCTCTTGCACTGTCAATCTTCGGTCGGCCAACACCATATCGTGAATTTTTTCGATTGTTTCGGGTGAAGAGACCTCAACTGGGCGTCCAGGACGTTCGGCATCTTCAGTGCTTGTACGGCCACAACGAAATTCAGTAAACCACTTTTTTACCATTGAAATCGATGGTGCAGAGTCCCCATAGTATTTATCAAGCTTAGCCTTGGTCTCGGTAATGGTTTTTTTTCGCAAAAAATAATGCTTAATAAGCACACGAAATTCACTTTTTTCCATTTTTTCCTCAAATTACTGGGTAGTCTGATAAAGATAGCTGTCAAACACAAACTAACTGACGCAGCAAGTTCAAATTTTGACAGGAGTCACCTGACAGATGCCTGTTGACAGGAGTAGTGTTGCTTTTTCAGTAAAGAGGTCAGAAATTCAAAAAGTCACGGACTTATTGACCCGCCCTCGTATCACCGCTTTTTTTTTCAAATCGACGAGTTTGAACAATTGTAGAACAAGTTTATAAAGTAAAGATTTTGAATTTGAATAAATCAAGATACTTAACCAGGCGTGTCGTGATACTGGCACTAATTCACTAATTTCTATCAGGTTCTTTGTAAATTAATCGACTAATTGTTAATATTTTATCATGTCAAGGATTATTTAATTGATTTTAATTTCTAAATTGTTATAATTGTTGTACAAATTGACTTTATGCGTTCGAATTTTCGTCATAAAAATAGATTATTAAAGTGTATTTATACTCGTAAGCTTGAAAATTCCTAGTAGGTTTTATTCTGATATCATCATAAACATTTCCACCAATAGCAACTGCCTCGGTGGCGCAGGGTTAGTATACGCGACTGCTGTGCTGAGGTCTCAGGTTGGATTCCCGGGTCGGACCAAATGTTTTTATCAAATATTTGTTTCGGGATTTGGGTGTTTTCTATGTATAATATGTACGTATTTACAATGAAGTATTTAAATATTCTATCAGTCTATCTAGCTTTCATAGTACAAGCTTAGTTTGAAACTAGATGGCATTGTGTGTCAGATGTCTGAAATATAATTATTATTAACCGTATTACTACAAGAAAGTAATGAAATCTTGGTCAAACAATGCCTCCTAAATGCAGGCCGTGCCTAGTACCTAAGAGTAGTGCCTAAGAGACAGGGATCACTATCTTCCTTTGAAACCTATATAACTAATGTAATGAAACGAAATAAAATGATATTAATTTCTGTTAGTAATTTTTTTCAGATATTTTTAAAAGTCGGACTTTACACCTAGATGGAGCCGCCGTTTCCTAAGACTCACTCTGGGAAGAAACGCCGAAACAAACCACAGAGGTGTCCTTTTTTTAGTGCTTAAACAAAGTTAAAGAAAACTGAGCGAGTAAAGTGTAGGGTCTGGGTAGGCCTTTTGAAGTTTGAAATCATAGTTTTTAGCCTGTGCATACACACGGCATACGAACCCCAGCCATCGTGTAGCCTAACCGATATTAGTCAAGATCAACGACCCAAAGCGCGACACTACAGCCAGCATTACATTTGAATAGGCCGAGGAAACACTCAAAACCACCAGAAAGTTACTGAATATGAACTGACATTACAAGCCTACAGTATACTCATATTTACATACTTACAAAAAAAAACATAAAATACAATTCAAGCTCAATGAAAAAATAAATAAATTGAAAACAAACAAAATACGAAATACAATAAATATTCATCACCTTCAAGCATAACAACAATGATAGGAAATGATAATAAATGCGGCAGTGAGCAGCATCAATCCCAAGATTTGGCATCTAAACAAACTTTAACCGTGTAGTAAGCCTTTTCACATAGTTTTAGTTTTACTAAAGACTTAAATTTGTTAATACTTAGTTCATGAAATTTGCTTGAATTTTATTGTAGAATCGCACACTCTGACAACGAAAAGTGTAAAAAAACGAAGTACTGTAATTATCTGTTTAAATTAAAAAAATATATTATTAATGAGGTGGAATAGTGTGGGTTTCTTTTTTATTTATTTTTATTTTTTTCGCTTTTCCCCAGTCTATGTTTCACCGGGACCTTATGTATCTTATGGCTATTTTTATTCTATATTGTAAGCTACACTATACCCCTTGTGGGCTTTCCGTACTCTTACATTGCAAATTATTTTGGTTTCACATACTTTTACTATACATATTTACTATGCCTGTTTTTACTACACATATTTTTCTATACATATATTACTATACATATTTTTACTATACATATTTCACTATACCTACATATTTTTACTATACATATTTACTATACATATTATACATATTTTTACTATACATATTTATTATGCATATTTTTACTATAAATATTTTATAGTGGAATAGTGGGGTTAGACTCCGGTTACTTCACTCACTTGGAAAAATCAGGGAAAAAATCCGAAAAGCGGTTTTCTGTAACGCCCGGTATCATTCCGGTGGAGTCTGCCCATATAACCCAAAACTTGACCCTCCTACAGCTAAAACTTTAACATTGTACAGTTTTGAGTAATTTGGTGTTCAGAAATCATGGCAACTACCAAACGGCTAACTACACAGGCTTTTAAAAATTGGTTTTCTTTTGATAATCTCCAGATCCTCTCTTCAGCCAAAACTGCTTGAGGGGGTCGTCGGCTCCCTATTCCCATACCGAGTAAGGAAGCACACTCCACTACAAATGGCTGCGTCACCAGTTACCCAGAATTTACTAATTTAAGATAAATTATTGGAATTTAATATACGATTTATGTGTATAACATAACATTTGATAATAATCTGCGAGGATTTCTGCAAAACCTACTTAAAATTTAGTTTTTAAATTTATTTTGTGTTTCCCAAGCCATCTTCTAGCCCTCTCAAAGTTTTTACTGTGCGTATAGTACTAAAAAACTTTATTATATCCTATTTTATTATTATTTTGCTGGACGATCACGTAACATGAACAGAGTTTATTCAACAAAACTAAACAAATAAAATACCTACTTGAATTCTTAGATTTCTAATGTCAATGCTATAGTTACAAAAGCTTACCTAATATTTTACAACAGAAATAGTAGCGATATCATGCCATTCTTCAAGGTTAATATTAAATTATATGTATCTTGCTCGACATATTCGTCTATTTTAATATTATAATATTTGTTATCATCAACAGCCTTTAGGACTCCACTGCTAGACATATGCTTCTCCTTAGAAAAGGTTTTGACCTACTATACCACGCTGGCCTGACGGATTGGCATAGGGTTTGTTCCGTGTGGTGATGGATTAAGATTGCGGAGTGTCACCACCCCTATTTATCCCGGGAGCACACTACATCATGACAACAGCACTGCAAAGAGAAGGAAAACTTGAAACAAACCCTATATTAGCTACATTTAAATTAACATTATTTAAATTAAAATCAGAAGTAAATGAAATAGGAACTTTTAAGTGAATTTTGGAATTGTTTATCTTGAACTACGACTGCTGACTACTCACCAGAGCACAATAACAAGGCTATATAGGAGTTCATCGTCTTACCCTTTTCAGAAATCTATTTTGAGTCGGTGCAATGAGTAGAAAACTTATTGCGCCAACTTAAAATAAATTCTCTCTCCGTTCTCCTTTATCACTGATCTTATGACTGCTTTACTTTTACTACCTTTTTAGAAATCCTCTTTGAGAAAGTCTTCAATTTTAATATTAGAAATATATTTATACAATTGTTAAATAAAAATGATGTTTATTACCGCAAAGGTATTGCAAATAATAATAAATACAATGTTGTTACAGTAATATAGGAGAACGCCAACCTAGTGCCTTTTTTTTTGTTGTTGACGGGGTGGACAATCCCTTAGGATCTCCGGCTCCTTGGGTATGTAGGAGCCAGGAGTATGTGGTGTTTCTAGTAAAAATCACCCCGACGACCGGACTCAGGCGCCCTACTCCGAGGAGGACCCGGACCATAACATTTCAGGTCCCCCCCGGATCGACATCGCGCCCAGTAAAGCCCTATCCCGGGGAAGCTGCGGGCTTCCTCCACCTATCGACCCAATCGTTTTAATATGTTGCAGCCCGATCGCACCCAACTTAGTGCTTAACAATCCCTTTTCTACACTCTACAGGTAGACCTATAACATCCTGAGCCAACTCAGTTATACAAAATAGATTTTTTTATAGTTCCGCTCATGGACTCATTCAACTTTACCTCGCAGCAAAATATACATATACACCGGTATCATAACCTTATCACTTTCTCCGAACCATTAAATTGCTAGATTAAGAAACTTGCAGCCCCAATTACTCAATATGAAGCAAGAGCAACGCTAGCTAATAAACCATTAACAATCTAACATTAAATCACCTAAAAACTCCGTTCTTAATAAATCAGCACACGGTAACTGACAAAAACCTAACCAGATCTTTAGAACAATACATTGCACAATAACTGTTTCGCACAATTACGTCATAACAGCCACACTTTGTGTTTGTTTCGGTGGCTAGGCAATCCCGTGTGAGCGTGATCTACAGAATTAGTTTCATAGTGTAATTAACAAAGTACGTACATGGGATTATCTGTTTTTGAATAGTTCTGGGAACGACACCGGTAGAGATATTTTATATAATACGACTAGATAATACTATACAATATAAATATACAATGCAATAATATTCTTTATTTTACGCCATTAAAAATTATAGTTGAAAAAAATATGGTAAAAATGGCGCTCTTATCGCTTTAGACAGATGCATCGGGTTTTAGGACAATTAAATGTTTCTCCCGGCCCGCCAGGCCCGGGAACGGGCCAGGTACCGCAGGCGACTGAGGCGCCGGAGGTCGCAGGACGACCTCCGTCCTCCATAAGCGCAGGCCTGGGGGTGACAGGTGAGGCCATCTGTAACCCTAGCAGAAACAGGCCGGGCCTAGATGGCCCGAGGTATGTCGGGGCACCAGGGACTTCCTTTCTAGGGTATACCTGGTTCCCCGGCTATTAGTACCCGAGACGGCGTGCGGTTTTAGTCGGTTCGAGTCCGACATGCCACCTAGGATAGGTGGTATCCGAGGGGATTTCCGCACGAAAAAAAAAGGGCAATTAAATTTTGCTATAAGCTGAAACAGATATACACATACATATAGTGTTCATAAAGTGTTCAGCGATTGAGGACGTCTTACAGATTCGGGCAATATATTCAATAGACAGGCTGCAGGGCAATAATTTGCCTGAAATGAAATCAATTACTCCATATAAGCAACAAAGACAGCGATGAATTTTTTTATTAGCATGTAACAATCTGCACATTAACGCCCATGAGTCTTTCTTGCTGTACACTTATTTTTGTAAAAAAGTTAGGTTTAGGTCAAGTAACAACAACAACAACAGTCGGTTTACAGTTTAATATGCTTAAAAACTTTATTTTTCCAGTAAGTTCTCAATAAAAAATAAAATATCCGTTACTCGTTATTCTTATATAAAATTTGCCGTAATCAAAGTTTCGCACATAAAATAAAAATACAATGGCCAACGTACAGTAAAAAAATAATAGTTTTTAATGATACGTCAAGAAATACCTACATTTATTACAGAGAACACACGCACAATCCTAATTAAAACTAATATCATGAAAGTTAATGTTATATAATAAACAAGCTTTTGGGTTTGTAACTTGAACAAGAATGAATAACCCCAGATGAATTTAGTAGTAATTAAACCGTATAATTTATATTAGAAGTTATTATAAAATATTCTGTTACCAAGTTACGCCCTTAATTAATGATTTTAGTAAATTTAAAACAGAACAGGTGCATGTGAACACAACATATGAACTTTGATGATAAAGACTTTAGCGTGTGTGTGTATTTATTGATCAAGATAAAGGCAAAGCGAGTTTTAAGCAAACTGTAAGCTTGAATAATATAACAATCATAGTCTTTACAAGGATTTACAGATGCAAAAAGCAGTTTCTATTTAATACTAAAAAACATGTGCAGGAAGTATGTTAAGGCAATTAATTTCAAGATTCGCAGCACCCAGCGCGTCGATGCTGCGTTTTGGTTTTCAACATTTGGAGAATTAAATTCACTGCGCATTGTTTTTGTGTTTTCAAGGGCAACAAGTGTTTTTGTGTGTTTCATATTGTTCTTTAAACAATTTGTTTAATTAGAAGCCATCGGCCTTGGTATGTGGGATATGGACCAGAATGATGTCTTGTGACGTCACACTACAGTTATTAAGGTAATAACTTTTTTCTCAAGCTTTATTGTTCTCAGTAATACATTTGTGTGTATAAAAGGTAGTTAAAGTTAATTACTTCATCAAGAGACAGACTTGGTTTATTCTAAATTGGTACAGTGACCGGTTAGGGTAACCAGTGACCTAAGTGGGTTCGATCGACATTTTGTGTGATCCACAAATTGTTGTTCTGAGTCATGGTGTTCTTTGTGGCCGTTTCATGTGTGTTTGTAAAGTCCCCCGCGACACAGGATTTATTCCTAGTGCGGGAGTGATCATTTAAAAAAATAAAAATATATATGCCCTGAACCAACAACTATTCACCATTAATGCGACGGACAGTACTTTTTGCAGATGATGCCTGAAACCCGAAGAAACGGCCTCCCACGTAATCCTGGAATACAAGGGAGTGGCCACACAAGGGGCAAGCATCATACCTGGTACAAAATCGCTCTTGGAAGTCTGTGAACTTCCCAGGAAGCTTCTGCGCTTCTGGAACTCTCACCTAGCGAAACTTTCCTCGACGATTAAAGAACCTCTCTCAAGTTTAAATGCGGAAATCCGAGCCCACAACCAATACCAATATTTCTGAATTGAAGAAGAACAAATATTCAGAAAAGTATCATTGATTTTTTTATTTTGTTAGCTATGCTAAATGAATTCTTCCAAGCCTAGTTTCTCCTATTCAATTTATAACCTAGACGAAACGAATCTAGCACGAATGATACTCTATTGAAACTGTATGACTAATCTCAACTGTTTACAATTGATTTCCAAGTCTATTTACATCTATGAAATAATCGATTTGGTTCGAATAATTGAAATCATCCTATTGTAAACGCGAATGTTTAGGAGAATGGTTGTTTGGACGTTTGTTATCGAATATCGTCAAAATGGCTGAATAGATCTGCATAAAATTTATCATAGATATAGATCACAGTCTGGAACAGCACAAAGCCTACTTTTTATCCAGGGAAATTAGTTGAAAACACCGACATTCGGACAAAGCTGAATGTAAATTTAAACTGATCGAAAATTTATGATAGATACCTGCTTTTCGACAACATTTTAAAATTTTCTTCATAATTTGCGCAAAAGACCTTTGGTATGGTGAAAATCCCAACAAAATTTATTGAGTGGTTTACAAGTTGGTGGATATACAGACAGACGCGTAAATCCACTTTGTTTTTATTCTGTGTAAATAGCTGTAGTTGTGCTATGCAAAAGTTGGCAGTTTTGAAGCATCTAAGTCAAATATATTGAAATATGTTTTTGTACCAAGAACTTATAAGTGCAGTATAAGTACCAACAGTTTCTTACTCGTATCACCTAAATCTGCTATCACCGTGTCGAAAATGAGATTGTGATGAGTTCACGCTACATCAACTTCTTTGCCATTAAACAATAATAACTATTTCTGTATTGCCGTGTCGACAGCATACAGCTGGCAATTTATAGCAGAATAACTGTAAGATAATGGCGGTGGTGTAACGGACAATGACGGAACAGGTCAACCGCAGTAATGCACGGCTTTGGTAAACTCTCCAAGATTGAGGTTTCGTTGTTTAAATTATGATTATAAGATGCGATCATAATAATGATATAGAATAGGCGTTTGATCGGCCTTTTGAGGATATAACATTAATGTTACCTATGTGAGATGTCTGGTGTTACACATAAAATGCGACTAGACGACTGTAAAAAGTTCCCTTAATTTTCATTTGTGTCTAGCTGATTCACGTGATTTCGTCGGCCTCTCTCAAAAGGAATAAATTTCAACGTTCTTGCAAATGTTCGACTCCTATTGGTCGTAGATTTTTTTTATTCGAACCAGCAGTTACCAATTTTAGCTCGTTCAACAAAACTTTTCAGCTTTAAAATATTAGTAAAGATTATATTTGTCAGAACTTAATGGGGTTCGGATACACGAAGTACCGCTATATGATTTCTATCAGACCGACCGTGAGCTTGTTTGCCAACTAAATTAACACACAATGGTGTGGTAAGACCACACTGAAATCTTTAGGATTAGTTTAGCTGTATACGTCTTGTTATGGTGGTGACGACATGGAAACAGAGCCTCTTAAGTTAATATATTACACTAGCTGACCCGCGCAACTTCGTCTGCGTCTCTCAATAGTAATAAATTTTCTCAGTTTTTGAAACATTCTTCATTGGTGCTCCGCTCCTATTGATCTTAGCGTGATGATATATAGCCTATAGCCTTCCTCGATAAATGGGCTATCTAACACTGAAAGAATTTTTCAAATCGGACCAGTAGTTCCTGAGATTAGCGCGTTCAAACAAACAAACAAACAAACAAACTCTTCAGCTTTATAATATTAGTATAGATTTAGTTTGAGTTTCAATACCCGTCTGGCCTGCGTGGTATAGTAGGCCAAAACCTTCTTTCTAAGGAGAGGCCTATGTCCAGCAGTGGACTACAAAAGGCTGATTCTGAAGATGTTCGCTAGATATACTGTAGTTTTGAAAGTTTGTTTAAACTCAAACTCAACACGGAGCCCATCAAAAACAAAAGTTCCTTTAAATTACTGCAATTCTAAATGATCCCAAATTAGGCAGAGCTGTGTTAACCAAACTGCTGATAAATACACTTATACATGTTAAATACAAACATATTTGAGCAAAATAACATCCAGGCACAGAACAAATGATCGTGCTCATCATACAACTATTTATCCAGGCTCTTAATCGGACTCACGATGATCTATATCCTAACGGTCAGGATCAGTAACCAACCTTACACAAAAATTTATTCATTAATTGCAATCCACTTGAGCCAAATTCATTGATTGATGAAATTGATTGGCTCAGAGAGTTATGTCGTAACGGTATCAAGTCGTGTCAACGGCAGTAATACATATGCCACTGTCGTAATGGCTTCGCTTTGTCCACTTATTGCGTGATAGATTTACGCTGAGAAACTTATAGACTGACTATATTTACACGATGTGTTAACATGAAATATTTTTATCAGAGGAATCTGAGTTCGTATGATACTGAACCAGAGGATAACGATAATAGGAGAGATCTAGTATGTTTCACTTTAGGGGCTCTAAAGAAGGTTTGGGAGCATAAGGTTAAAAGCACACATTGTCAAAAGCGCACAATGTCAGAACCGCAAAATGTCAATAAAATTAAATTATGTCCAAAGTCAATAACCTACTTCTAGTATCGAAATGAAACTTTGTCTTACAGATGACACATGGCACCTTGAATAACTATATAATGGAGCTAGGACGTGGCTAGTGGGTTTATTACTTACTACTAGGAAACCACTCGTCGACTTATTGACGATGATCTGATAATGCTGTTAAGAGCTGTATGGTAGAACTTTTTCTAACTATTTATTTCAAATTTTGTTTTCTCAGCATTAAGACCAAGTTTTACGATAAAATTGCCAGGTGTATTGCAAATTGCAGTATTCTGAAGTTAATACTTCAGAATATAGATAAGTACTGGATTTATAATTTCTAAAGTGCTAGAATAATTCAAGATTTTTATTACAAAAATGTAATACTATGAATACTACACAATGAATGAGTCGTACGTAATTATTAGTATAATAGTATTTAATCTTACTACTTAAAAATAACAAAATCGTGTTTTATCAACAGCATTACGCCTATAATTACATATTATATCAGAAATGTTCTTAGTAATTCTCAGCAAAACGTGTTTCTAACAAAATTTATTATACCTAAGTGTAATATTTCAATGCTGTGACGACATGTAGTGAATGAAGAAATTTCGTAAGTAGTAAATATTTGCAAGGCAAGACAAGAAATGAAAAAGACCGCTTTTAGATTAAAAGGATGAACGAATGACGAACAATGTTGAACGGATGAACAAATGAAGTTATTTCATACGCATTTTAATATTTGCAAGACAAGAAATGAAAAAGGCCGCTTTTAGATTAAAAGGATGAACGAATGAATCAAAGAGTTTAAAAACGGGCCTTAGGCCTTGAAGTAAGGCCGCGTTAAAAGCACTCGTAACCAGCGAGCGTATGAAAGGCCTGACGAAGGTTGTACGGTGAGTACAGAATGTCAGGATGATGGCAAAGGGCATTCTATCGTCAGGGCCTCAATCCTGCTATTTTATGTTTACGCCAAGCCAGTGTCATACCACTGACACCAATGGCCACTCGATGGCATCTCAATAGCGTGTCAGTGGTATGACACTGGCTTGGCGTAAACATAAAATAGCAGAATTGAGGCCCAGATCGCTTGAGTGTTGTGGGTCCGATCTCCACATGGGACGAAACTTTGTGTGTTCCCCTAATTGTTGTTCTGAGTCTAGGTGTTCTTTGTGTCCGTTTCATGTATGTTTGTAAAGTCGAGAAGAAGAAGAAAGTGTTTATTTATATATAAATTTACTAGCGGGTCACCGCGACTTCGCTCGAGTGGAATTTGAAAAGCGCTGCCTTAGTGAAAAACCCTACAGTATGAGAAGTTCGATTCTCAGACTGTAGGGTTTTTTTGAGAGAAAAGGGCTACTTCCTTTTATAGACAGCTACCTGGTAGTAAAATATTATCAAAATCAGCCCAGCCGTTTTGAAAATTACCCGGAAGAAGCAGACAGACAGACAAAAAATATTTAAACTGGTTTGTAAGCATAGGTATCGTGCAAATAAGTGTGTGTGCACGAAAAATACCAATTATTTTGACATTACATACTGATACTTCAATTTTATTTATTTGTATAGACACACACAGTTCGCTTAAATAAGTAAAAAGGGAAACAGTCCACCTAAACAAGCGCTTTAGCAATAAACAACCGGCTTGTGTTGGTAACGAAACGAAACAAGTATACCCCACCCTAAATCGCTAGCTTCTTGCAATACCAGAGGTGTTGTCATCTCTGTAAGAACAGGAAATTTTGCTCACACATGACCTATGACTTAATACATTTAGCTTACATAATTGTACGGCTAAATTGACACCATGGTATCATATGTCGATACCATCTGCTGGGACAAATTTGTGGTGCTCCCCTAACGCGGACTCTAATTACGCCGCCGGTGGCACAAAATATTGTCATTTTTCTTGTGCTTTGAATGAGTTCACAAAAGTAAACATATTTATTATATGTTATAGTAATTCCGTGTGGTGACGGATTAAGAATACAGAGTGTCACCACCCCCTATTCATCCCGTGGGTGTCGTAAGAGCCGACTCAGGGAGAAAACTACGCAGAACAACAACACTGCGGAGAAGGAAAACTTGTCACAAGCCCTATACCAACCCGTCTGGCCACAGTGGTATAGTAGGCCAAAACCTCCTTTCTAAGGAGAGGCCTATGTCCAGCAGTGGACTATTGAAGTCTGTTGATGTGATGATGATAGTAATTAAGCATCACACTGTCACATTAGGGGGTAGCCTAAACCGATAGTGCTGTTGAGAAGTAAAAAAATGTATATTAAGATATTTATACATTTTGGTACACCTATCGTTCCCCGTTATCGAAATTCGTCGGAAAAAATGTATATGGATTCGTTGTTTCTATAAGGTTTTTCCTTTTCATACCTTCTTGCATCTCAGACTATGTAATACACTGATGTAACACTACAGTCTGGTGAAAGTAAGAATAAAAATGATTCCATTTTTTGTTTAGTTTATTAAGTTAGTCCTTATATAGACAGCTACCTGGTAGTAGCATATGTATTATCAAAATTGGTCATGCCGTTTTAAAGATAGACAAACAATATTTAAACTGGTTTTTAGGCATAGGTATCATGCAAATAACTGTGTGAGCATGAAAAACCTATTATTTTGACATTTAAAAACATACACTTCAATTTTATTTATTTGTATAGAAGATTGTTATTACATATAAAAAATATTAATATTTATACATACCTACTTACATATTACTATTGTAATCAAAGACTTTACACCAAACAGCTTCTTACACATAACACCATTACGTGATAAGGTACAAGCAGGAAGCTATAACTCGGAGGAATTTACTGCTAAATACATGCAGGTGGTTCACGCAAGAACGAGATAACAGAAATATAAGCGTGGAAAATGGTTAGGTAAACGAAAATGGCAGGAATTAGTGGAATACATTCTTTATTCACAGACAGACTGTCGACATTCTTTTATACGCAACTGCAATGTTTTTGTAAAATTAATAAAACAAATATAATTTTAGAATAAACAGTAACGAGTTTTTCTGAAGTACCTTTTGTAATGGTCTATTAGCAACCCAAATAACTAGTATTCCCGTCAACCCCTCTGCTAAGCTAAATTGCTTGTGTTAAGAGTGGGTTTACGTCGGTAGTGTACTGGTTAGGATTCAACCCAAGACCTCTTGATCGCAAGTCCAATGCCTTAACCATTAGGCTGCCGCCGCTTACTTACGTTACCTTTTTTTATGTATTTGTGTATATAATATTATGTGACAAATTTTGCTGGGTAAATCTGGCCGAGTTGGATTTAGGAATAAAACTAAGTCCAACTCCGACAGAGGCCTGGTGTAAGCATATTTCACTTCTACTTGATCGTCACGGTGACCGCGTCTGGCGTTGTGATTGTCCCGCACTGAGGGACGACTGCAAGTTAATTCACATCGCCTCGCTCAAACTGCGACCGCTATTAGCATTGCGATTGGTGGAGATTTCAGAGGGCCAAGTGCGAGTTTATTTTTCTACTCAATCTCTAGAAATCTACACCAATAGCAATGCTAAACGTGTTCGCTATCGAGAGCGAGTTGGTGTAAAACAAACTTGAAATAGGCCCAGAATAGCAAAGTCACTTAACGATAACTCCCCTATGGTCTCCTGCAACCCAAGAGACACGATTTTATAAGTACATAGATATCTCTGATGATTGTTCAACCATCCTAGACCTACTGTTCAGTAAGTACCGGAAATGTAGTATTTGATCCAATCATTGAATAAACAGACGTTCAGCTCCGCCGTAACCGTTACAAGAATGATTTTGCCTCCAAGTACAGGTACGCCTAGGTACATTATATAATATATTTATGTTTCCGTACTGAGAGATTATGTGTATATTTCATTTGCATCTAGACAATTTTGTAAATATAAAAATCAAAAGCTTATTATGGATAGAAAAGTGTCAGAAAATTTCTATTCACTCTAACGTATGGTTTTGAGTTAAGCTTTATATGTACTGATGACATAGAATTATCAGGAAATTGTCTGATTAAATATACTCAATATATATATTTAATTAACGCGAACAATAGGTATTACATAGGTAATAATAGTTCCATTGTATTGTATTGTATGTGTATGGTTATATAGTATACATCACACATTCACTTCGATATACTGCCCATGAGGAAAAGACAGAGGCTTATGAACGTCCTACATCATGCCGACAATATTTTTTGTTTCACTTAATTTTTTTTAAAATTTATGATCCTACTTCGGGGTACCAGAGATTATCTTTTCTAGGGTATACCTGGTTCCCCGGCTACTGGTACCTGGAGGCGGCGTGTGATTTTTGGTCGGTTCGATTCCGACATAATCATCCCATTGGTGGGTGGTATCCGAGGGGATATCCGCACAGGAAAAAAGAAACAAAGGGGCAAACGTGCAGACTAGACACCTGACCTGGGCCTCAATTCTGCTATTTTATGTTTACGCCAAGCCACTGTCATACCACTGACACGCTATTGAGATGCCATCGAGTGGCCATTGGCATCGGTATAAATATCGGTAGTTGAAAATATATCACGTTTCTTGAGGAAATGATTTATTTATTTTTATTATAATCAATTATTAAAAGAAATCTTAAATAAATTAAAATAAATTATTAAAAAAATAAAATTATAAAAAAAAGAAATAAAGTATAACGAACATATCCGAATATCTCACAGTGAGGCTCGCCCATTTTTTTTATACTATAGGAAAATTTTAAGGCTTGAATTATGAGCCAAATTCTATTGTGGAGAGCTAATTGTTAAACATACCTAACAATAATGTTATGTCTGGTAATAGTCTTTGTTATGAAAACAAGGGTATATTATTCTGATGTATATACTTGTTACAATGATGGGAATAAGGTGACCTAGATGTATACATACGTGCGAATCCGATAGAACAAGTATTTGTATAAAATTAAACAATTAATTATCGTGAGCGAACATGCTTGTTAAGGTAATGTGAATTTTATTATAATAGATAGATAGGCAGATTTTTTATCAACTAGTTTGTTATAGAATTTTAACGTGGAATGCGTGAATTGATGGTGGTGGTAAATTTGCAATAGAAACATAAAACTTCTTTCTAATAATACTCTAGGCTTGTTTTAATTCATTGACCAGTATTACTTGAACTCTCAATGGTTAGATTTTGTACCATTACTGATCCAAATATTTACCGGATTTATGGTATATGTTACAGTTTAATGTCGCTATGGGAATGAAGCGTGCTGCGAATTAAACCTCACTGAACTTGTCATTATTTGTTCGAGTATAGAAAATTCACAGATTTCACAGTAGGTCACGCGTTCAAAAAAGACAATGTTTTTGGCTTTTATATGTTTAATACAGGCGGTAAAAAAAACCACAGTGAGATTTACAAAAAGAGTACAACGCCATCTATCGGGCTTTAGGTTAAACTTACTTCTCTCTCAGCAGTATGCTTCTTGCCGTGCATGGACAGTCTGTACTTAAGAGTCATAAGAGCATCGCTGCCCTTTAAGTGGTCCCAGAATTAGAAAGGGTTGGGTTGCCGGTAAAAAGTACTTGCTAAAAAGCAACAAGAAAATTGAAGAAGGAGAGAATTGAAGAAAAGAAAGCAACGTGTGAGGCCGTAAGGCCACACACAAAAAGAACGAGAAAATACCGTTGTTTCCTCATGGACCAACTATGTATGCACAACTAGTTGTCTCATGAGGAATATTTTTTTTAAATCATTCCTATTGGCACAACTAAATAATTTTCAATTAATATTTGTTCCTAGATGCACAACTGATTACAATTGGTGTACAAAGGTTCATCGTTATGGTTATAAGTTCTTCGTCTTCTGGCGTACACTTAGACATGCTCAGGATATACGCCAGCGTATGCACCAAAATAATATATCAATATTTTTTAAATAATTACTGATAATAAATGACATGAAATGGCATTTATAATTTTCTATTTGTTAATATACAAAGATATGACAGAAGTGGCCAACATAATCATCAATATCTGAAGAGGTTAGTAATAATCTTATTTATTTCCTCCTGTAGTTGTGCTAAAAGGAATGGTTATAGTAAATCAGTTGTGCTTAGTTGTGCATAGTTGTGTCATTAAGAACATATTCTGGGATGGCACAACTAGTTGTGCGTACATAGTTGGTCCATGAGGAAAACGGGGATAATACTCTCGTTGCTATCACTCCGGTCGAGCCGGAAAATATTTGCCGAAACTTGTTTCTCTCACGGACATAATTAAGCTTTAATTAATAAACATTTTTTGTATCCATGCTATTGTGTATGTAAGTTTTATACATTAGAAATTCTGTATTTTTTTGTAAAAAAAACGATTAATTTGGAGAACGGCTTAAAACTTTAGATATTCCAGAGTAAATGTATATCCTACATAGAAAATTACAGTATGTAGGACATGTCAAATTTGAGGGTGTTTTGAAAGTGATAACTTGATAGTACTTAAGTTGATATCTGATCTGTTGAAGCTCTAATTCTATTTATAAAATACCTTCGTTGTGTCTAGACATCATCGATAAAATAAACATTCAGCACATCACTGTGTTGAGTACACAGTATTCTCCACTTTCTAAACTTTAGCTTTAGTATTTTTGAAAAACAATTTAAACAAACAAAAAATTTCACTAGGTTGTGCAACTGGCTGTGTACGCTTCATTTTTGTTGTCACGGACCATAGACAAGTATTGTTTGTTTCATAATAGGCAAAGGCCGCAAAGGAAAGTATTCGGACAAAGCATCTGTGGTTCACTTTGTATTTTCAAACCATTGATGTGGGTCGTTTTGGACGATGACACTTTGAGTTAAGAGCAGTCATGTTGCTCTCGATTAGGAATGGAATAAAATCACAATCTAATGTGATAAATCATATATCATTACACCTGTGACTGATTTACAAAACCACTGCTACTTAATTTTTCTTGTTACGCTAGTGCAAGACTCGCCAAAAGTCTAAATCTAAAAAAAAGGTCGTAATCTTTGATGAAAAGAATTTTGATTGATTTTAATGCCATTTATCTTTGTCTATGACGAAATCACAATCACATGTGAAATCGCTGTGACTAAAACCAATCATGTCATTAAATGAATATGATTTAAAAGTAGAAATAATTTCCATGTCCACTCTGGATATAGTAGGAGCAAAAGTATTCGATGAGATTTTATAAACTTTAATAAATATATTTTCTATTTATAATAATAACGTAACGTAACGTAACGTACGTTTTCGCTTGTTTTTTTTTCGGAATAACAAGAAATAACATTAAATAAATAAAAGATACAGTTGGATTCGTCGTACAGTCCAATCCTAGTCATCGTAAAGTAAAACAAGGTAAGGATTCTCAAATTCTAAAGAAACCATTAATTTTATGAAATCAAAAGCTATGAGCAAACGATTTCACAATAACAATAAGAACGAAATATGACGTCACAGGCAGTTATTTCTAACAAGTTTAGTTTGGCGGGCCTGTTGGTCTAGTGGTTAGTGACCCTGACTGCTAAACCGGAGGTCGTGCGTTCGTTTCCCACCCAGGACAAATATTGTGTGATGAGCACGGTCATTTGTTCTGTGTCTGGGTGTAATTTATCTATAATATGTATGTATTTAGAAATATATAAGTATGTTTATCAGCGGTCTGGTTACCATAGTACAGGCTCTGCCTAGTTTGGGATCAGACGGCCCTGTGTGTGTGTGAGATATATATTATTATTATTACCAACTGGATTGGTATTAATTGTTTTTTCTGTCTGGATGTAATTTATTAACAATATGTACGATTTTAGAAATATATAATTATGTTTATCAGCAGAATGGTTACCTTAGTTTTTATATTTTATTTTTTTAATTAATGTCACGTGACAATTGAGTTGCCTTAGTTTAAGTGGCCTTCCCCCACAATTATAAGCATTTGGAGGTGGTTATGGGCCATGTACCCTCACTCACTCGGTGAAACGAAGGAAATGCTTAATACCGGTATTTCGGTCGAGCCAGCCCATACACTCAAACTATGAGACTAGTATTTACTTTATGACATTTTGCTAATTGATCTAAGTTAAAACAGTGAGTCACTCACTGAAAGGTCCAAGAGGAAAGTCATCTAAGGAAACTCCTAGATACTTAAAGGTACCTCACACTTATATCATGAAAGTAACACCGATGTGTTCCAACAAGAAACCAGTGCGGTGCGCACACGCAAGGACAAAAAAGCGAGTCATTAACCAGGCGATTTAATTGACCATTCAATCGTTTCAAGTTCTTCAACTGATATTATATTAAGATTCAAATAATAAATATCAATCATCATCAAATCAAAAAAAAATATGGAAAAAAAGCGTGGGGTGCTTTTTACTATTGACAACAAGCACCCAACGCTTTTTTTCAAATTTATTAAAAAAAAAATAAGTTGCGTAGACTCAAGAGTCATTGGACAATAACTTCCATTATCATATTGTTCAGTATCATTATTGTATTAGAAACGTTTTGTGATATTCCGCTAGACTAATTCTACCGGTATTATGCGTGTTACCGTGCAGAAGAATTACCTTAAAAAAGATTATTACGAACATCTGATGAATTATAAATCACTTGTTACACGGTCATTACGCTACCGAATGAAGTAATTGTTTCGTAAATGTACCTGTTTAACGAAAACATTGCTCTTTCTTAATTGTTTGTTCTTGTTTATAATCTGCCGCTACCGCACAATCACCGACTTAAATGGATCTTTTGCAGACTTCTGACTGTTACCGGTTTTAGGAATGCTGATCAATATTTTTAACATTCCCTTACGATTTATAATAAACAAGCAGGTTCATGCTCTAGTCGGGGTAAGTTTTAAGACTTTTTTTAGTGACGGTGGAAAATCCCTTTGGAATGCAGACTCCCGGGGGACGCTAACGCGGCGATGCAGAAGCCAAGAGTATGTTATGGTGTTGCCACTAAAAACCAATCCGAAAGCCGGTCCCAGACGCCGCGTCTCTACAGGCCCTATTCCGGGTGAAGTTGCAAGCTTGGTGACAAGCCAATAGGACCAATCATTACGTTGCGACCCGACCGCGATCCTGACGATTTGATTCCCACTCAGGACAACTGTGTGTGTGTGTGTGGTATATTTATAAATATATGTGGCCGGGTGACGGCAATAGGCTATCCCGCAACGCAAGTGGGGCTAAAATTATGTAGGCGTTTAATTCGCCTCTGTATACCCCATCGGAGCTAAAGCCGTGAGTGTATGTATGATGTGTACGCAAGTTAATAGTATCCAAGTTCCCAAGTCTCAGGGTAAATTCTACATAGAAATGAGTCGTAGTAAGTTTCCAGGAGCCCAATTTTTGAAGAACTTGTAAACATCACTGGGAATACACATAGAATTATATTGTTATTGATGTCCTAGGTTCCTGATTTACGTGAGAATGGGACAATTATTCGGTGATTTCGGGTGAAATCTCTTGTATTGCGAATTTTATTACACAACCACCAGTATCGCACCAGTAATCACTGACGCTCAGATGTTTATGTGTGTATGTTTTTCGCAATATCCTTCAATTTACTTTAACATTCATCATAATTATATATAGGTACTAATGTAACAAAGCTCAGGCTTTCAGGATTACGTAATAATCTCAGAAACCATTCGAAAAAAAAATGCCTTGGGTAGGTCCCTTTCTGAGGAAAGTTATAAGCCAGTTGACATTGCACAGGCATATTAATATTCCAGAAACGGCCAGTTGTCCAAAAAATAATAAATTAATGAAAACGAAAGCTTTTCAAGTGTCAAAGCTTTTGTGTGCGTCGTAACCTTGCATGCTGCGAATGTAAGTGTATTGAATCAATTGTTACAAAACCAATACGTTGATTACAAAGGTAGTTTACACAATCTAATGATTAATGATAACATTGAACTGCACCAATCATTGTTATATAACCAGCAATAACATTAACAACCATTGTTAGCCATTATATAATTAACGAGTCGGCAGCGGCTCGGAACGGATAATGGAAATGGTGTATTAAATTATAAACTCACGCTTTACGACTTTTGGGGTGAATAGCATGAGTCTGATGTGTGAAATATGAGAATTCACTTTTAATAACTTCGACTTTGCATATTATCTTACGTATTTTTAATCGACTTCAAAAAGGAGGAGGTTATAAATTGGGATGTTTATTTGTTTTTTATGTATGTTCGGGCATAACTAAAAAAAAGAAAAATAATTAAAATAAATCAATATGTCTCACACATATCACACACGGCCGTCTGATCCCAAACAAGGCAGTGCTATGGTAACTAGACTGCTGATAAAAATACTTATATTTTTTGTAAATAATACCTATTATAGATAAATTACACCCAGACACAGAACAAATGACCGTACTCATCACACAATATTTGTTCTGGGTGGGAATAGCAGTCAGGGTCACTAACCACTAGACATTTAGAGAGATATACATTTCAACAATCTTTAATAGTCCACTGCTGGACATATGCCTCTCCATAGAAAGGAGGTTTTGGCCTACTATACCACGCCGCCAGACAGGTTGGTGGTCCGTGTGGTGACGGATTAAGAATACAGAGTACAGACAGACAGACAGTACAGAGTGTCACCACCCCTATTCATCCCGTGGGTGTCGTAAGAGCCTACTAAGGGAGAAAACTACGCAGAACAACAGCACTGCAGAGAGAAGGAAAACTTGACACAAACCCTATAACAACCCGTCTGGCCAGCGTGGTATAGTAGGCCAAAAACTCCTTTCTAAGGAGAGGCCTATGTCCAACAGTGGACTGTTAAAGGCTGTTGATGATGATGATGAGACGGGTTGGTATAGGAAATACATTTACACAAGCGATTAAAAAAGCTTTAATACAAAATTTAAATCATTAAGTAGAAACATAAATTCATTCAGTAAATTATTTTACTAAACTATAATTAGTATTCTTACAAAGAAAGAATCTTAGCGACCTTGAAAAACTAAGTATTTAATATATAAATATGTATAAGATACGTCGTAACAGCTGCTTGTTTATATTGCACAAATAGATTAATATATGTACGTGTAATATTATTAAATATATGCAAGTTCTGTATTTAGTGAGATGTGTGTAGTGCATACATATCAAAGCACTACTTCTGGTAAAAATCTGTTAAATAAATCTGGTAAAATTATTAAATATAATATGCAAGTTCTGTATTTAGTGAGTTGTGTGTAGTGCATACATATCAAAGCACTACTTCTGGTAAAAATCTGGTAAAATTATTAAATATATGCAAGTTTTGTATTTAGTGAGATGTGTGTAGTGCATACATATCAAAGCACTACTTCTGGTAAAAAAAAAGATGCCGAAGAATTGAGAATCTTCTTTTTTGAAGTCGGTTAAAATTATTAAATTTTAGGTTTTTTATTTCTGTATTGCACGCCCTGATAAAATAATTTAAGTAATTATTTTACTTAAATCCCGAAATAGTTGATTGTCTGATTTGTTTTGTTTGTATTATAAAATTGTACTGTTACTTTTTATTATTAGAATGCATTGGAACTATCTATTTTAATTTGACCAAAAATATTTTTAAAATGAATGTACTCGTATACCAATTGTACGTTGATGCATGTACCTATAAAGCTAAAGCTAAAGCTAGATTAAGGAACACGATATAACGATACGGTCTGCAAATAATAATAATTATTATTATTGGTAGGTATGTCTCAAAGGTGGTCAAAGGTTTAAAAAGTGCTTATTGGTTTATAGTAACCAGTTCACCAAAAAAAACATTTGATCATTTTTGTTCCTAAAATTTTACTCATATTAATTTCATATCCTATTGCACCCTTAAGAGTTTTTAGTTTCGCAAAAAAAAGTT
This sequence comes from Arctia plantaginis, assembly GCA_902825455.1. Lineage (NCBI taxonomy): Eukaryota > Metazoa > Arthropoda > Insecta > Lepidoptera > Erebidae > Arctia > Arctia plantaginis. The sequence goes on along the minus strand of CADEBD010000275.1, from coordinate 1,677,577 downwards.
GGCCATATCCTTATAGAAGATCCAAACTTATCACAAAAGGTTCATCAGTTGTTGCGTGATAGCGAACAGACAGACACACAGTTACTTTCGCATTTATAATATTCTTAGTAACGCTACCTACTGAACGAAATGCTTATACCTAGATATGATGAGTGCGTATTTACATATGACATACACCTAAGTGGGGTTTGGTTGGAGTTACAACCAATTAAACGCAAGTCTGATGCTTTACAATTACTCTACACCGTAAGTAAGCTTATTTTGGTTTAGCTCATTCGGAGTAAAAGTCATAAATATGTAATAATAAGTATAACGATACTCTAGTGACAAGAAACGAGCAGTAACTGAAAACGATGGAAAACAACTACGGTACAAATGCGTTATCTGTTTTTCTAACAATAAGGCACATTTTCCCACACCATATTCATCATCATCAACAGCCTTTAATAGTCCACTGCTGGACATAAGCCTCTCCTTATAAAGGAGGTTTTGGCCTACTAAACCACGCTGGCCAGACGGGTTGGTATAGGGTTTGTGTCAAGTTTTCCTTCTCTCTGCAGTGCTGTTGTTCTGCGTAGTTTTTTCCCTTAGTCGGCTCTTACGACACCCACGGGATAAATAGGGGTGGTGACACTCTGTATTCTTAATCCGTCACCGAACGGACACCATATTCCTCTAGATCAATTCGAAGATCAGGTATTTAAGAGCAACATCAATTAAGAGCGGTAGACATACTGATATTTTAGGTAAACCAAGGCCTCACCTTATTAGGTAACAGGTGTATACGGAAAGAAACTTGATTGCAGAAATTTACTGATAAATTACGTAACTTGTAATTAAGCTGCACACGGCGATTTGAAGTCTCTGCTGTCTTAATACATGTTTCTCTGTCTTTAAAAGATCATACTTATATAATGAAGGTACTACGGCGAAGTCAGATTAACTTCAATATAGGTACATTACCTTAACTAGTTATATTTTTCCACTAGCCGACCCGCGCAACTTCGTCTGCGTCTCTCAATAGTAATAAATTTTCTCCGTTTTTTAAACATTCTTCATTGGTGCTCCGCTCCTATTGGTCTTAGCGTGATGATATATTGCCTATAGCCTTTCTCGATAAATGGGCTATCTAATACTGAAAGAATTTTTCAAATCGGACCAGTAGTTCCTGAGATTAGCGCGTTCAAACAAACAAACTCTTCAGCTTTATAATATTAGTATAGATTTCACGAAACGAGTAAGTTGCCGCGGTTTGAGCGCCCCCAGAGTAAATAAGGATGTGTTTCCATAAATCTCACTCACGCGGTGAAGAACTACAAAAGAATTGCTTAACACGGGTTTTCTGTGAGACCATGGTATCACCTCCACGGTATTGGTGCAAAGAAAATTGTTAAAACATGCAGCTCCAACCGGAATTCAACAAAAGCCACCTCAGCAGAAATGATACGGCTAAAATACACGTACCCAGTGACCTCACGTCTAAGTTATTTCTTTAAATGTGATGTTATCCACGAACATCTTGATTCGTTTCTCGGATAAAACAGGTCTTCGTCGTTAAATGATGAATACTAATGCTTTGATACTTTCTGTGTGTGTTTTATTACATTTATACTTATATAGAGAGCTTTAGAGTTTGTTTGTTTCGTTGTTAATACAAGAACTGCTAGTTGGATTTGAAAATTTATTTTAATCTTTTTTTGAGGGGCCTTTTGGTCTAGTGGTTAGTGACCCTGACTGCTAAGCCGAAGGTCGTGGGTTCGATTCCCACCCAGGACAAATATTGTGTGATGAGCATGGTCATTTGTTCTGTGTCTGGATGTAATTTATCTATAATTATGTATGTATTTAAAAATATATAAGTATGTTTATCAGCAGTCTGGTTAACATAGTTATGCTCTGCCTTGTTTGGGATCAGACGGCCGTGTGTGAGATGTGTGAAGTTGTTATTATTATTATATTATTATCCATTTGTCGAGGAAAGCTATAAGCTATATATCATAACGCTACGACCAATAGAAGCCAAAAATTTTGCAGAAACGGGGATAATTTATTCTTTTGAAAGACAGCCGAAGTTTCTCGGATCAGCTAGTACCTAGTGAAGTACTCTAACTTGTTGAAATGTTAACACATTACGAAAGATATTAGTTGGATGTGGGCAAAAGAACTCTTTTATATGCGTTAGGTTATGTGTTTGAGTCCTAGGTAGGGTAGGTATTTCACTAGCAGCTTTGGAAGTGAGTCCTATGGTGGTATCTCCGTTTTTTATAGCCTCCTCTTATTATTACTCTTTTGTTAAGGAAAAATGCCGGTAAAGTGGTTCCCTTAATCTTGAGGATCCACCATATTGCTTAACCCAAAACTCTTGATCTCAACATGACATTTGGTATTCGAATGAACACGTATCATTGATGCAAATAAATTCACGTTTTGCGGTTAACTGCAGCAGTGCTGTTAAAACTAATGAAAAACAGGAGGATCGCATGACTGTATGTACATATATGAATGTTTTCAAATCACTTTGGCGGTATGAAAGTAGAAAATTTGTCTACTAACTCATTTTTTCATTCATTCATTCAGCAAACGTGAAGTAAACGTCTGCTTATAAAGCGATAATGACTGTGGAAGCTATTTTTTTATTTAAACTTGATTCTTTGCAGTCTGAACATAATTCGACTTCGGTAGTACCTGAGAACTTTCCTAGTTGTATAATCCCTAGTTTAATACTATACACAGTATATCTACTATTAATGAATGACGTCATATGAAAGTTCTCTATTGTAATGCCCACTCAGATCACAGGACATGATTCTACATAAGGGTACGTGGCTTCTTCAAGCTATTCCCCCACCATATTGCGGGACGCCTTGCCCTCGCTCCCTCGTTCTCTTTACCCCATTATACCTACTTCTTTGTCCCATCTAAAAACGATTAAATTTCCAATGAGGTTCAGCATCATTGCTGGTACAATCCAAAACTCTTTGCAATGTTGCAGATTGTACCGACTCTAAATGAAATTACGCAAACGACTAAAATATGATGATGACTTCGACTAGTATTTCCATCAACAGCCTTTAGTAGTCCCCTGCTGGACATAGGCCTCTCTTTAGCAAGGAGGTTTTGGCCTACTATACCACGCTGGCCAGACGGGTTGATATAGGGTTTGTTTCAAGTTTTCCTTCTCTTTTCAGTGCTGTTTTTATACGTAGTTTGCTCCTTTAGTCGGGTCTTACGACACCCACGGGATGGATAGGGGTCGAGAGGACCGCAACGCCCCAAAAACCTTGGTGGGACTCCGTTTTCTTAATCCGTCACCACACCGGTAACTGGCATTTTTTAATGTTGAATAAATTTTAAAAATCGTTTGAGGTTTGCAGGTGCGAGGCAGGTGTGAGAACGAAAGAATCCAGGCCAAACCGAAGATCTAACTGTGCTAAACGACGTACCTAAATGAAAAATAAACAGTATGCCTACACAATCGTGAATGAAACTCAGATTTCGATGATTCATTAAAAATCTAAGATTTTAAATTATCAACTTAACCGGTTTACCGGCTGCCTTGCTAATTATGTAGGCATCTACTTCTACCGAAACTCGGTCAATGCGATATACCACTATCGGCGTGTCTCCCAAACTCACCGTTATGTGATCAAATCACGATGATTACAATCACTCTGATATTTCTTTTCAATGTTACTTTTCAGCTTTTTTATATGACTTAATTGTTGGGAAAGTAGATTTTTCACTACGTGCACGAACGGGAATTAACGAGATAACGTAATAAGTGTTACATATATTTATATATATACATTGCATTTATACATTGAAAGTTAAAAAATGTGAGAGATTGAATAATCGACATTAAGTAATGTAGATATTAAGGAATAGAGATATTAAAGATCAGTAATTCATATCAAGGAATAGGGATTATTCGGGAATAATATCTCTTTTTTCGCCTATTTCGTATATCGGTGTGTAAAATTTTACGAGTATGAAGTCGAATCAAGTTGTTTACAGAATAGAAGCGTAACAAACAAACCCACAATCAAATTTATAATATAGATTTAGAATTTTTGTAGTCTAGTCTAGTTTACAAGGTGTTGTAATCAAGACTTAGATGGTGAATGAATTACAACACGATTAACAAGTGGTTTGGTCATGATTTGTTTTGCAGTAATAATATAGTATGTGTAAAAATTACATTAAAATAAATTATGATAAGTAGAGCTTGTTAAATTATGTCAAGTCCACATTTCACGCTCGTGAATTAAATATTTATAATTTAAGAATTAATATTATATACTCGTTAGTTCAGGAAATCTTAGCAGACAATTAAACTTGTCTTGTTGAGTAGTACACTTCTGATTACTTCTTCCATCACACGTAATACTTTTGAAACACTTGTGAATATATACTTTTTTATGATATGAGTAAATGAGGGGACGGGGCACTCCTGCTAAGTGACTACCGTGGTAGTTGTAACCAGGTTGCAGACCCCTGAAGCTAAAGAATCATAAGATTCACCTGCTATAGAGGTGAAAAGGCGTTCTCCTCTTAAGGATTTGAAGATCGCTTCCGTCCGAGAATACCAGAATCGAGAATTTGTGTCGTGCATTTGTTGTACAAGACTAATAGTTCTAATAAAAACGTACAGTGATGAAGTGCCAATGATTTATCCAGTTGATGGGAATTGATGGTCAGGCTATGGCTCGGTTTATTAATTATATCTGCAATAAGTTTTAGAAGAGAGGAATTTTGATATAATAACTTCTAATGGGAGGGTAAACCGCTTCGTTACGTAACGCGTTACGTACGCACGCATACGGCAGCGGTAGGCAGGCTCCTCCTCTCACACTCTAACACACAGCGCTAGCCGTATTTCGGACAGACGCTTTACATAAAATTTAAGTAAACCTAAGCTTTTCTCAAGTAAAACAATTTCAATATTAAATAATTCAACTTAGATTAGTTTAAGTTATCACTTCTGTCGGGCGTCCCGAGACGCACACGTTTTATTTTTATAATTCATGTTGCGGTCAGTTCGCCACGCAATATAACTGCAGAGTTTATAGGCACAGCCGTGAATCACACGGCCGTGTTTGGGACGAGTTCTAACGTTCTTTTGTGTATTCAGTGTTATTGCACACGGAGCTCATTGAACTCTTTACTACGTGTGATTCAGTGCTTAGTAAAAATATACAGTATTCTCAAGTAATTTTCTTCTTTCTCTTTCACATTTCAGTATTTGTCAGCTCTTCTTTCGTCGTCCAGTCTGTTCTTCTTTTAAATTAGATGAACAGTAATTCTTACTAATCTAAAAAAAACATTCAGCCAACTAGCCGAATCAAGTTGCTCATAACTTAACATCTAGTTAATATGTTTTACATGCGTGCATGTATATATGTATATTTGTATTTTTGCATTGCACCTGCTTCCTGTTTACTCTGCATCACAAGGTTGACTGGCTGAGAATGCCTTAGGTTCGTCCCTATACTGTAAGCGCTTAGCTTAAATGAATAATAACGTTTCAAAGTTCTCAGCAAATAAGGTGATGAGCGTGGTGATATAATAATTAAACAATATCATGATGGATGCGAAGTTTAATAACAAAAATTTTATAGGGGTCAGTCCCGTTATCATCGTTACACATAATCTTTTTTAATAAACTCTTATTAAGTGGACAGCTGGTTACGCGTCTCTCGGAGACAAAACTTCAAATTATATGATCAACCTCTAATGGTCCGGAAATCCTTTAAACAGATTTTGTACGATTGTTAAGAAGCCCTGGTTGAAAATCTTTTAATAAAATTAATAAAAATGTGCTTGTTTAAAAAAACTCCGTCATACAATTTGATGTTTCGGGATACTACAAAATGGCTATCTGCCGTCGAAATAATATGAATATATTATAATCCTTTTTTCACTAAATTTTGTTAAAAATATGCAGCAGTAAAAAAATCACGTAATTAATAATTTATATATGTAGATTAATGAGGACATTCAGGAGAGAACACAATCAATTATAAATATCAAATCATACCTACTTTTAACATAGGGCATCTGTGATCACGAAAAAAAAAAGACATCTGTGTTAAAAGTCCGTGTTGATCACAATAGCTTTCAAAGTTTTGCAGGTTATTTGAAAATACCGCTTAAAACCCTGTATTGAAAAGCTAGTTTTGAATACATTACTATAGTCTCCTGACATATATATACAGATTAAATACAGGTTGGAAAGTTAGAACTAATCTCTGAATACAGTACATATATTTAAGTATAAGTACGTAGGTGGGACATCAAAGGTTGCATTGTTACTATAGAATGGCAGCTGAACCAGTCTGGCTAGTAATCTGAAGAAAGTGGACGTAAATTCTTGTTTCTATCTGGGCTACGCTGAATTTTAAGATTGATAGTTCTAATAAAAGCCCTGATTTACTATAGTTTTACTATAGGTTTATTCTAGTTCAGGCAGGCAGTGATTAAAGTATTCGAAATAAATTTTATTACATAATATATGTGTATAAAGATCTGTATAAATAAAATATTACCTTAGTTTTACACTAGTTTTGCTTAATGATTAACGAAACTACTGAATGTATTTTAAATAAAAATGTCTTATATTGTAACATATTATTATATTATATTGGTCAAAAAAAAAAAAAAATAATACACGACTGAAAACTGCAACCCAAAATACAAGCCTTCGCTTATACTAACTTTTAACACACAGTCTTTTCACAGTCAGCCTGTGACCACGGCCGGTGCAACCTGATCGAAACGTCAGGCAAACCAGAGGTATGTAATACCCTAAATAAGAGATCGCGTTAATTCCCGTTAAATAATATTAAGCCTTCGCTTAGTTTGGGAGACAGTCTCAGTGCCCAAAGCACAATACATTTAATTGTGTCAAATTATAGGTGTGAACCCTTGTGAACTGTATAATTTTTGTGACAATAAAGATTAAAGATTATTAAGTCAATAAAGTGCTATCGAAGTCGAGGGTTGCAATTTTTTAAACCGTTTCGCATTTAAAAAGAATGTACTTAATTAAGTACCCGACGAGATGGCGAAAGCAATAGTGCACCTCCTTAAATTCAAGTACTCACATTGTACGAACATAAAGAATATGTGTTTGACCCAGACCATATACTGCACTCAGATGTTCTCTTTAACATTGTACACGGACTTAAAAAAAAGACACCTCTATGGTTTGTTTCGGCGTTTCTTCCCAGAGTGGGTCTTAGGAAATGCCGGCGCCTTTTAGCTTTAAAGTCCGACTTGTAAAAATATCTGAAAAAATTACTTGCAGAAATAAGCTGGAAGTCGTGGGTTCGATACCCACTCAGGACAAATATTGTGTGATGAGCACGATCATTTGTTCTATGTCTGGGGTAATTTATCTACAATGTCTAAAATTTCAGCAGATTGGTTACCGTAGTAGAAGCTCTGCCATGTTTGGGACCAGACTGGAGTGTGTGAGATGTGTGAAGTGAAGTCATACTTAGTACCACTGCACCACTGCACCACCAAGGCGGTTCATACTTAGTACTGTACGTGGTTGCACTCCGTTCGAACCGGCCCATGTTATTATGTGCAGATGCATGGCTCTCCCACGGCAGCGGCTCTACTGTTCGCAGCGGAACATATTTCTAATAGTTATCAAGTTATCATCTGCGGTATTTCCGAACCGATACGATCTATAAGCGTTCAAAAAAAGAACGTACTCCTTCCTAAAAGGGCGGCAACGCACTTGTGACTCCTGAGTTGCAGGCGTTCATGGGCGGCGGTAGTCACTTTCCATCAGGTCACCCGTCTGCTAATCTGCCTACTAATCTTCCATAAAAAAAATTGGCCGCGACATGTTGGGGCAGCTCGTCTAAGCGGACACTAACCCGGTCAGCGATTTAGTATGGTACTTTTTATTTAGTGGCAGACCACTTCCACGCCTCTTTTGAGTATTGAGAATTAATGATGCGATAAAAAAGGTAAGTTAAATGATTAGTTTGTTTTTACCGTGACTCGTAAGTAATTGAATAATGGTTCGAAGTGGATCAAGAGGTACGGTGACCGAAATCAAACCAGGTCACTCTTGACGTTAGTGTCAACTAAATGAGAACAATTTCTGAAGAACTAGTGCGAATATACTCGTACACAGATATGTATGTTCACCCCTCTGACTACCACATTGGAGATCCAAAGAAATAGTCAGAGGCGTATGACACGTCCTCATTTTGCCAAGTTTTTTTTATGGTATAAACGAGCAGACGGGTCACCTGATGGTAAGCAACTACCGCCGCCCATGGATACCTGCAACTCAAAAATCACAAGTGCGTTGCTGTCCTTGGAGTCCCTCCCGCTCGAGTCAGTGGGAGAAGGGGAATTAGGCTCCGGTAACCCCACTCAGTGAAACGCAACGAAAGAATTGCTTGACACCTGTTTTCTGTTTTACGTAATAAGGTCTGGTTAAAAACTAGTGCTTGACATCTGACAAGCAGACGCTGAACCAGGACCTATTCGATTGGTACTGAGGTACCTACAAGTAAAATTGTATTGTCGCTTAAGCCGTTTCTTTTATATTGTGAGTGTATGTTCTTACGTCCACGATTAAATTCCGTCAACCCAATATTTTAGTAGCTTCATGGGCAAATGATAGATAGAGGGCGATATTATACTTATGCGGATAGGGAAGTATAAACAATAGATCAAGCAGGGTCGCATACATTTAACTCAAAGTTGTAGAAAGTTCTTTAATCTATTTTAAGATATGATCAGGGCCTCAATTCTGATATTTTATGTTAACGTAGAAGCTACTGTCTTTCCAATGACATGCTATTGAGATGCGATTGACATCGGTCAAAATATAAGTATTCTACTAACATAAATTCACAGTGTCAATAGATTGTTAATGTGAAAATGGCTCATCAATGGTGATGTTAACAACGTGGCCATATCTGGAAAATTAAATATACCCATCATTTTCTTGTAAAATTAAAAATGTACCGTTTACTAAACTAGTACAAAGGCATCGACGACATTTGTATCAGTTGCAGTTAAATGACAAGTCATCGGTCTGACATACTAGAATACGAAAAGTGCAAAAGTATTCCGACGACAGTCAATCGAAAGTCTATTGATACAATAGTAAAAAAGCAGAATTAATCCAGCCGAGATATTAATCAAACCGCGTATGGTAGAACGCATAAAAATACTAACGTTTTTGGTTGATCTGTTAGAAATAGATTTAATTTTAGGGGAATGAAGGCTCGTATACTCGTTACAAAGGTATGGGCAGGTATGGGCGATAAACGGGTAACAACTGCATTCTGGTACTACAAGCTGAACCTAACTGCAATGAAGTTAATGGTGAGAGGGCGAGATGTTGAGTTTGCGGAATTTAACGATCAGTGAGATGTGAGATCAACAGAGTGTATTTCATTTACAAGATTTAGTCCGGTGGATGACTTTTGCCCACAATTCTTTAACATAAAACGTTTTGCTTTATATTGTAAAATAATATCACTTGTTCTATTATTGTTCACATTTCCTATAACACCATTACCAATGTAATTTACTGGAAAATATAGCTGATTTCGTACAGAAAATTACATATTATAAAATAACCATTCAGCTCATCTACGAATTTTCATAAGTATTACTTAACTTCTCCTTCCGTGCATGACTTGAAGTAGGTGATACTATTTTAAAGTTAATTATGTTCATTTGTTTTTGCATAAAGATTTCGTCATCATCAACAGTCCACTGCTGGACATAGGCATTTCCTTACAATGGACTTTTTGGCCTATGAAACCACGCTGGCCAGACGTGTTGGTATAGAGTTTGATTCAAGTTTTCCTTCTTTCTGCAGTGCTGTTGTCCTGCAGAGTTTGCTCCCTTACGACACCCACGGGATGAATAGGGGTGGTGACAATATGTATTCTTAATCCACCACACGAACAATGTAAAAGATACTTCTTACCACACGGATAAAAAAACTAAAAGCGTTCAAAACTCTATTTACGCTCTTTACTAAAACGTTAAGAGAATTAATAAGATAGACGATACTTTATTTGTACACTAGGGTTTCTACCTTTTTCGCTTCTTAGAGCAATCTCTTCTAGGCAACCTTATGATGGACTGGAATTAACTAGTGATAATTACAGCTCAAGCAATAAATGCGGTCTTAAACTCATCATACATTAACATTATTATTACTGCCATTTACAATATACAAATTTCATAGGCCACTTAAATCTTGTTCGTTCACCTAACCTACGTATGCTTTTAACGTACAAAAATAGTACTTACATTGCTCAAATAGGACACGCATTCTATGTGGTTACAACTGCAGACATGAATTCTATATTTACTATGCTTTTACGATGGTTTAGCTAAGAGGTTAAGTGCTTAAGCCCTCAGTAACTTACTAAACAGCTTTTTCTATCTCTGCAATAAGTTTTTTTTGTATGGTGCAAACGAGCAGACGGGTTACTAGATGGTGAGTGGTTACCGTTTCCCATGAACACCTGGAACTTAGGGTGAGGAACGTGAGGAGGGGTTTGGCTCCGGTAAACTCACTTACTTAATGAAAAGCAACTAAATAATTGCTTAGCAGGGGTTTTCTGTGAAGTCGTGGCATCATTTCTGTAGAACCAACCCATTTATGCTCCATCACGTACAAAGTGAGGTAAGCATTAAAAACTTATAACAACACAAATGTGTTGGGTTATAAAAATTGCAACCTATAAAGCTCTCAAGAAGACGAGTTACCGACGACTTTACGACATTATACATATTTTGGAAATTCTCGATTTTTTTCTACTGTAATATGCATGTATAACATTTAAAAATTCCCCTTGCATCAGTTTGAAAAATTTCCTTTTCCAGTTTGAAAAATCTAAGTACAGGAACGGAAAGCAGCTTAACTTTATACCATGTTAAGGTAAAAGTCCTATTATTATTCCTCTAAAATCTGTCCGATCCTATACAATACTGCTGAAGCAAAAATAATTTTAGCACATACCTATCATCAGGGCCTCAATTCTACTATTGTAATATTGTATCAATAGACTGTCGATTGAATGTTGTCGGAATCGTTTTGCACTTTTCTTATTCTACTAACTATGTAAGACCAATGGCCTCCCGATGACTTGTCAGTGACAAGTTGTCACTGATACAAATGTCGTCGATGTCTTTGTTGATGTGTTTGGTAAAGGGTACATTTTAAATTTGTAAGAAAATTATATATTTAATTTTCATGATATGGCAATGTTGTTGATATCACCATTGATAACCTATATTACTATATCGACAGTCTATTGACACTTTGCATTTATGTTAGTAGAATAGTGATAATTTCAATGGCGTCTCAATGGCATCTCAATAGCGTGTCAATTGAATGACAGTGCCTTGGCGTTAACATAAAGTAGCAAATTGAGGCCCTGGTTCGTGGCATGTTCGGGTGTCTGTTAGGAGCGGCGAGGTACATAGATAGATAAATACTTTATTTGTACACCAATGTTTTACAGACATTATACAGTAATTAACGACCGATGTAATGTACAAAGGGCGGCCTTATCGCTTTTCTTCCAGGCAATTTATTCCAGGCAACCTTTGGGTGGATTCATTTTCAACTGGTGATAGGTATACATAAATTAGAGAAGTAAATAAGGTCTTAACCTATGAAATATTTTTTTTACGTAAATACTACTAAGTAATCTATGTTTATACATAAATACTATACATACATACGCTAATTTTCAACTATTAGAGACAGATAATGCTCATATAGCATAGTCTTGAAGGTGGTTACGGATTGCGCACGTCTGATAGTAACCGTATGTTATGTTCTAAGGTAGGTATGTTCTAAGTCCCGTAGTACACTATAACGTCTACAAATATTTGAGTCATGCGGGTGCCTACTAACTCGTTATTCTTGAATTAAATAATTTATGCTGTGTCTGAGTTAGATACTTTTTTATCTTTATTTTCTTCAAATATGTATCAAATATTGGACTTGACTTTTTTTTTAAATGACAATTACCTCTAGAAATATATCCTGTAACGGGGGACCTTACAAACATATATACATGAAAAGGATGGTGGTTTGTGGATCATACATAATGTTGTTCCATGTGGGGACCGAACCCACAACACTCTTTGTCGTAGAAAGCGACCGCGACGACTTCTATCCATGCAGAACGCTGCTAAAATTTGAAATCAGATTTAAATTTCAGTTTACCTGTGGTCTATACGATTTATAAAATTATTTTTGCTTTAGATAGTCTTTCTACTGGGGTGGAATATGGTCGTAGTGTTCGTATCGGTCGATCTATAGGTAACGTCACGCTATTACGCGTGGGATCAGTGCAGTGACTTTTAACCTGGATGCGACTATACGTACACATCTATACTAATATTATAAAGCTGAAGAGTTTGTTTGTTTCTTTGAACGCGCTAATCTCAGGAACTACTGGTCCGATTTGAAAAATTCTTTCAGTGTTAGATAGCCCATTTATCGAGGAAGGCTATAGGCTATATATCATCACGCTAAGACCAATAGGAGCGGAGCACCAATGAAGAATGTTTCAAAAACGGAGAAAATTTATTGCTATTGAGAGACGCAGACGAAGTTGCGCGGGTCAGCTAGTATAATATAACCATATTAGCTGTAGTTCTGTAGATACTTATACCTATAAACTTATTATGGTAGCCTAATAGATAACTGTAAGCATAGGTTTAAAATAATTATATTTTCTAAATAAAGTACGTTACGAGTATATATTATCTTTTTTACAGGTTTTATCATAGGTTTTATAGGTACTACGGTTGCGTAGACCGGCCATATGCTAATTATGACCCGTTTAATGGCAAGCGATAGGTATGGACAACACACTTCGACTTAAAAATGAATTTACTTCATTCAACAATTTTCAATATGAATAAATACTTTAGGTAGGTATCTTTTAGATATAAACCTGCGTGACAAACCGGCGGAGAATGGCAAATGGGGACCTTTGCAACAAGGTCGCTTGCTTAACTCTCGAAGTCTACTATTTATGCTTATGAATCATAGGTAATAAATATTGAACCTCATGTCCTGTTCAATGTAAGAACTTTTGAAAGTGTATCTTCGTGATACACTTTCATACCACGATGCTAAAAAAACAAATTCGAATTTCGAACAATTCGAATAACATTTGGCAAACTTGATTCGAGATTCAAAACTAAAAAATTAAGATAAAATACTTAAATGAATCCTAATTATCTAAGAATGACGGAACACGTCGTAACAGTATATTAAATAGTTTATTTATGTAAACAATAGTATATAGTTAATATGATAATGTGGGCTACTCACAGTAAAAAAGGTCATTCAAGATCTACACGTGACGTTGCATCCTGAACTTTTAGTTCACAAAAACGAGCTTCTTGTATGGTACCTACAAGGTGTGTTCAAAATCGTACAAAACCAGAGGTTCACAGCACAACACAATACCGTTACTTTAACAAATTGACATCACAGAAAACAGACTAAAGTTACACAAAGATACACTTAACACCACTACACAATTAAACATAAATTTACATAATTATTTTTATGTAATATTTCGATATTCCTTTTTTACGATATTTCAATTATAACTTAATTAAACTCCTTGTAACCCACCGCCGTGGAATTTAGCTCAACAACTGACAACTTATGTTTACGTTATGTTCCATTGCCATGATTGTTACTATCTTTTTCCAACTCGTAGTTTTACGTAATGAAAGAAAGAGAAAGATGGACATTTAACTGTAATGCATTTAATTAATGCAACTACAGCGCCTCTGTTGACATAAAATAGAACTATTAAGTAAGCAGGTTTCGATTTGGTTGAGGAATCGCTTGAAATAATTATTCCTCAATAGATGGCGCGCTTTTTAGTGACAGAACTGGCAATGTAGTTAATATGTTGACCGATAGATGTCATCAGCTTACTTAAGAATCTAAAATAAAACTATTACTGTTCAAAAATTGTATATTTGTCTAAAAATTGACAAATCAGTTTTTTATGTTGAGAAATAAAATAATGTTTACTCTATGGAAGCGGTCACCGTAGCCTAAAGAAGTTTTATTCACTAAATATTAAAAAAAATGTTAAAACCAAAACAGATATCCATTATGGACATTGACTTAAAACAATCTAATAATGGGTATATACCTAATAGGTATAAAGAGTGTCTTACGTCCCTCTAACAGAGAGAGACTGTCCTCTCTTATGACCAGGCGAAGTGATCATACTTAGCAAATAGCGGCTGAGCGGTTGATGTTAGGCCCTAATTTAACGAAGACATACCGAAATATTTAGTCCTGAATCCCGCAATAAAAGTTGTCGCTCGGATTAGTATAGAAAATATACAATTTCATCATAGTTTGGGAATTGTATATTATGTATTATACAATGAATCTTAGAATTCTTAATAAATAATAAACAATTCCCCACTATTTATCAAGTTATATATTATTTTAAATTTTTAATTCCCGCGGTCCCGAATTCTCCTTATAGATACAATAATTATATTACTTTTGATAATTGGGCTGCCATTTTTGAATAATTCAGCGGTTTCGAAAAACAGTCATATTTGTGTAACCTACATTTGTTTTTACTGACCGTACTTTCCATAAGACATAAATAAATTATTGTTTTTTTATTAGTGGTCCCAATACACTACCATAAACAATTATTGTATCCATCCACCACCGTTGTAATAGAAGGGATCCGGGAACTGCTGCGACAGCGTCGAACTTCAAACTAACTAGTTTGAAATTCGACGTTGTGGCAGCGATATAGCGTCGAATTTCAAACGAACTTAGTTTACAGCAGTATGCAGCACTGCATAGAGAAGGAAAACTTGAAACAAACCTCCACTATGCGGGGTTCGACACGTAGTATTGTTTAAAAACTGTCAACGAGTTTAAGTGTTTTCAAACTAATCAATAAGCAAAAAAAGATATAATAATATAATACTACAAATAAAATTGAAACGTCTGTTTGTAATTTCAAAATAATAGGTTTTTTTTCATGCTCACACGGTTGTTTGCATGATACTTATGTCTAAAGAGCAGTTGAAATATTTTTTGTCTGTCTGTTTGTTTCGGTTAATCTTCAAAGCGGCTTTACCTATATTGATAATATTTTACTATCAGGTGGCTGTAACTGTAACTGTAAGGAGTAACTTAGACGATTTTTCCTCTCAGAAAAACCCTATAAAATATAGCCCGGTACGGGAATCGAACCCGACTCGTCATGGACTGCAGTTGCTTACCGTACTAAGGCAGCGCTCTTCAAATTTCAGGCGAACGAAGTCGCGGGTACCAGCTGGTAATAAATAAATATAGAAAAATACGGAATCTTTTAATTTCGTCAAATAATTTCAAAGAAAAGGGCATTGAATTACAAAAAAAACACGTGACGTCACTTCAGCCATCGCTCATCGACTGCCACTGCCACTGGGAACGGATCCGATAACTGCGCACGCGTCGATCATTTCACTCTCTATAGCCATTGGTAAACAACATTTATCTTAGATATTAATATATTTTAAACAAAACAGTTTACTGGTAGTTATTTGTAGCTTAAAATACGGATTAGGTTCGTGCAGAACACATCAAGATTTAAAAGAAGTTTAAAACAAGAAATTTTGTTTATAAAAAATATTTTTGTACCCATCTCAAAAGTGGTGACTCCCGCTCCGGCTCCTTTCTGGTGTAAAGGATGTCCGTTGCAATTCAGCGAGGCAATGCTGCCGGTATCATGGGCACCTTTGCACCGGGAGCGACGCGGGGCGGGTTATATGATCTGACTTGAATAAAAAATAATAATAATTGTAATTTAAATGTACGTAATCCAATAAAAAAAATATACATAAAAATAAATAAATCATTTCCTCAAAAAATGTAATATATTTTCAACTACCGATATTTATACCGGTGCCAATGGCCACTCGATGGCATCTCAATAGCGTGTCAGTGGTATGACAGTGGCTTGGCGTAAACATAAAATAGCAGAATTGAGGCCCTGGTTGGTTCCCAGGCTACTGGTACTCGTGACGGCCTGGGGTTTTTAGTCGATTTGAGTCTGAAAAAACCAACCCACCAGTGGGACCACCCACGGTTATGGTCTGGTTATGTCCCGGCAATCCTGATGAAGCGGAAATCCAATCTGATACCAATTTAAGGGGATTTTCGTATAGAAAAAAAGAGAGCGGCACAATGTGGCAAATTATTATTATTATTATACACATATATACTTAAATGTCAAATTAAATCAACTCTGATAAAAATTTAACGCAATTTAATCTTTTTATACCGACCCGTCTGGCCAGCGTGGTATAGTAGACCAAACCTCCTTTCTAAGGAGAGGCCTATGTCCAGCAGTGGACTATTAAAGGATGATAATGATGATGATGATGATGAATCTTTTGAAACAATTAACGCATAAATTTAACTATGTTTGTGTTACATAAATAGTTGACACTGGCTATTAAACCCACGGTATTAGACGGTGTAGTTACTTAGTTAGTTAAATTGGCAAAATGTAAATAATCTGCTATGAATGTAATAAACTGCACCATTAAGTTGATTCAGAATCAAAGGAGGATTATTGTCGTCGTCATCAACAGCCTTTAAAAGTTTACTGCTGGACATAGGCTTCTCCTTAGAAAGGAGGTGTTAGCCTACTATACCATGTTGGATAGGAGGGTTGGTAAAGAAAGGAAAGAGCTTGTCCACAGATGATAATTAGAAAAATAAATGACGAAAAGACACCTTCTTAATAATTTTTAACAGTGCTTGCGTTAATGAAAATTTGTTTTCCAGCATGAAAAGTCGTCTCTGTACTGTTGTTAATTAATCTTTCCCTGTAAAAAAAATCCTTCAAATCTGTTACGCCGTTTTGACGTGATTGAGTAAGAAACATCCATTAAAATCTAGATATTGAAATTTAAAATATTTTAAGTGAAAAGTGTGTAAGTATGGAGAAAATTTATTTAAATATTACGTGAAAAACTTGTACAATGACAATGAAAATTAACCTCAAAATTTAATTCTAATTTAAAGGAAGATAAAAATTCGATTACTCAGCGGCGTGGTAAGGTTTTATAAGGCATTTCTCAAAAATATGTCATCATCATCGTCAACAGCCTTCAATTCAACTGCTGGACATAGGCCTCTTCTTAGAAAGGAGGTATTGTTTTTTTTTTAAACGGAATGGTTTGTATCAAATTATTTGCAGTGCGGTTGTCCTGCAGAGTTTTGCTTCCTTAGTCGGCCCATACACACCCACTGGATGAATAGGGATTGTGACACTCCGTATTCTTAATCCGTCTCCACATGGAAAAATCCTAAACAGAATCAATGCAATGCCTTCAGAAGTATTCGCAAAACTGTATGTGTGTACGAGTATACACAAAAAAAAATATAAACTTTCTAATGAATTGAAAATATTTTGTAAAATTTCATCATTCCTAACCTTTAAGGCTTCCCTTGCTTTGTGGTGTTTACATAAAGAAAACTTTCTTGGCTTTAATACATGACACAACAATCAAATGAAGCGAACATTTGAAAGACTTTTACCACAATTTCTTTACTACGTAACGTGTAAATTAACCATTGTCAAAGCAATTTCCTTCCTACAAAAATACCCTTACAAAATGTTGTCAACCTCCCACCATTTTCCCGGTGGGGGCAATAGGCGCCGGCGCACCACGGAAAAAAGTAAAAATACTATCGTTAGTCGTTAATAACAACGCAAGCGCAGAGCGCACTTTTTTCAGACCATTTCTAATTCCGCCAGCAAAACGGCCGCACGTGTTTCAAAAAAAAAAACATTAAATTTTTTAATTCAAAAATCGAACCAAAGACTTTTACCGCTTTTTTATTGGCCGTTACGATGATTAATAGTGATGTTTATGAATCGTTAAACGTCGATACGTATCGTCGCGTAATTTAACGTAATCGTAATCGTAAATAACGTATATCCTGAATGAATGGAGTGTAATGATAATTGTTGTCGTGTAAAATAATGAGTATGAAGCGTGTTAACTGTTGCGTTTTAATTGTATTCTTAGCCTTATTTATGGACAATAGTGACGGTTATAGCCCACGAGGTAAGTGTTTTACTTATTATTAACGAAGTTTTTAGTTTTTAAAGTCTGTAGTAGCTTTTTATCAACACCCCCACAATATAAAATTAATTATGTTCTAACGTTACTGTCAATTTATTTAACAACGATGAATAATTAAGGGTACTTTAAACATGACAGCTGTGTTTGTTTACCCAGCAGGAGTGTCTTCACCTATGTATTTCAGGGACTGTTTTTCGTAATGTATGTCTTTCTATATATGTTTTTTAATAAATTTTTTAAGTAACTTCATTAAAATTGGCGTTATATAATACTTTGTGATGTCGGATGTTTACATCAGGATCTGTTTTTTTTTCTTTTCTTTTTTTTATTTCATATGTTAGAGGGGGCAGACGAGCAGGGTCACCTGATGGAAAGTGACCATCGCCTCCCATGAACGTCTGCAACTCAGGAGTCACAAACGCGTTGCCGGCCTTTTCTGTATGATTTATTTTACACGATGATTCTTTTGATTGTTGTAACATATTATATACATAACAGATCTTAATTAGACCATAGGGAACGTAATTTCGTTAAGGTCTTTTTCGCTTAAGTCAATTAAAAATTTGTCCTTTTAATTTTTCTTACCCCAGTTTGCCCTTGTTTCCGTTGGTTCATCTTTCGAATAAAGGAAGCATTAAGGCATTATTAGAAATCCATATGTATATATAAAACGACCGTAACGATTTGAATCACGAATTACGATTTGAAATTTGTATTCAGGTGTCAATTTAGAAAAAAAATACAATTTGAAGGATGTAATAAAAAATGGCGGGAGAAAAATTGTTTCGGCCCTGTAAATAAACCCGTGTGGTGACGGATTAAAATTACGGAGTGTCACTACCCCTATTCATCCCGTGGGTGTCCTAAGAGCGGACTAAATAAGCTAACTCTGCAGGACAATAGCACTGCAAAGAGAAGGAAAACTTGACACAAATCCTATATCAACCCGTCTCGCCAGCGTGGTATAGTAGACATAAACCTCCTTTAACGAGAGGCCTATTGGACTATTAAAGGCTGTTGATGAAGTGTATAGTTTCACAGTTGTTAAAAGGTTATTGATTTTGACACATATTCGGCTGAAGTAAAGCTTTAACTCTGTATAACTAACACGACACTACACCTATACAATAAATAGAAGTCGATCTAAAATCTTACTATTTTGAAGGTTTAGCATACTGCGCACAACATTGCTTTTGGTATTAAAGGGATCAAAAGAGTACTCCTTACACAATTTATTGGAATCGCTGCTCGCTCGAACAATATATGAGTTTTTCTAGAGTTGGAGGAAGAAATTGGAATAGAAATCACCCATTTCATTAAATCTAATCGACTTATGGGGGGCATTAATTTTTTTATTATCTTCTACAGTTTAGTTTTTTATATCGGATACTATTTTTCATTTGTTTCTTTCTTTTAAACGCAAGTGTATTATGAGGTGAAAGTGTAATTACGGTAGCAAATAAAAAAGGTAAAAAAGAATACCTAAGTTTCTTTACTGAAAGCTTAAGAAATCTTGTTAAAAAATTTGTTAAGACTATTTCAAGTCACTGCTAGATCATATGATTCGCAGGAATTAAATATCCTGTTGGCCTTGTGTTTAGCAATGTTTGCTGCCTTGCCAGAGGCCGTGAGTTCGATGCCCACACATGCGAAATTGGTGTGATGAGTGCGACCATCTTTCCATGTAATTTTTCTATTTAATGTATGTATTTAGAAATTAATAAGTACGTTTATCAGTATGGTGCTATAGTACAGGCTTTGCCTGGTTTGGAGTCGAGTTACTTAAAAAAATAAATATATATGAATACAAATTTTTATTTTCAGAAATTTGCTAAAAATACGTAAGCAAAGAATTCAATTTGAAAGCAATCAAACTACATTTAAAAAAAAAATCGTCAAACGAAATCCACTAAACCAATTAATTATTATGAGTCAGCCATTTCTTTCAATAGCCTCTTAGCTCCCAGGTCTTAGATCATTTCGATTGCGTTAGCATCTCTCTAATAAATCTTTGATAACCCAATATTTACCTAATAAACTTTTAAATAAATGTTTAAACATGTATCTTGAATAATATTTAGTAAATCACTAAATATCTTCAGTGTTATTTTCGTCCGTTGACACAAGCAACCAAAATCAATCATAAAACTCCTTCTAAATCTTGTAAACAGAGAAGAATTAGATACAGTCAGAAATAATGCTTTCATTGATCTTTAATGTGCAATATTTAAAAAGTGTGGGTTTATATTTTACTGGTGTATAAAGCAGGGTATAGAACAGAAGCCTAAGAAAGGACAGTATAAATAAAATAAAAGCCGTTCAAAGAAAACTTGGGGGGATGAAGTTGAAAAACCGTAGGATAAACGCTAAGCTCAGAGTGCAAAGTAAGATCAACGATGACGGTGACTAGTGGATAAAATTGTCCTAGAATAGAGATTTGAGAGGAGAGGTAAAATCACACCCCAAATGCAATCAAGGATGAACATCAAGAACACTGCAGAGACGACTTGGGTGGACCTAGCAAGACCGGTTCATATGACACAATCTCTAGGAAGCCTACTTCAAATAGTTGAGAAGATATAACAGTTCTACCTTGAGGAAGTCGAATCAAATTACAGATAGAACAACAGCACTGGAAAGAGAAGGAAAACTTGAAACTAACCCGTCTATCCAGCATGGTATAGTAGGCCAAAACCTCCTCTCTAAGGAGAGGGCCTTTGTCCAGCAGTGGACTGTTAAGGGCTGTTGATGATGATGATGAATATAAACGATGCAAACACTGGTTATTTGATAAAGATGAACTTACGAGTACAAAACATACATATAACCTTATATTTACGACTTCAATAACAGGTAACAGAATAAATAGTCAGTAAATATCTTTATATAAACAATAATAGTACAGCAGAATACTTTAGGTATCTACACAAATTCGCAATTTCACTTTTCCAATCTCAATGTTTATATCGGGTCTTTGGTAGTAAACGAGCGGGTTTCCCTTTAAATGGTGGCAGACAATATCATAGTAAGTGGTGATCTGACGACCAAGCTGTCGTGCATTGGTTTACAAAATAGCTGAATATAATATGGCCGGTTTAGATGTCAAAACGTCAGTTATAGAAATGTTACAATCATTACAGGGTGTTATTTGAAAAGTCGTAAGAGCCGATTAAGGGAGCAAAAAAAGCAGCACAACAGCACTGCAAAAAAAGGAAAACTTGAACCAAACTCTATACCAACCCGTCTGGCAAGTGTAGTGTAGTAGGCCAAAACTTTCTTTGCAAGGAGAGGCCTATGTCCAGCAGTGGACTACTAAAGGCTGTTGATGATAATGAATCATAAAATATGCCAAAGAATACTTCATACTGTTCCTCAGAATACATAGTAGTCTACTGCTATTATGGAGTGCACTGAAGTTCTGGGTAAAATCAATTAAAAAAATATTGACTTTTGGATATAATCAGTCAATCAGCCTATGTCACACACAAACATAGACCTGTTCTAATTTGCGCCGTAGTACACGATCCTCCGCCTTCCGTATTCAGTCCGTCTTTAGGACGTCGTTTTAGTTTTCAGCTTCTTTAGGACGTCAGTCCATCTGGCTGGAGGGCATCATACTTGTTTTCCGATGCGCGGTCCACACTTTAGGATCCCTTTGTTTTAACGACCATCACTCCCACACCAGTCGTGATAGGGTTAGCACGACTGCACACTTCAACGTACGATCATTTAACAGTTAAAAACACGTTGCGGCAAAACTTATAAGATCATATTTAAGATAATTATATAAATACAAATCTAGGCCTACTATACCATTAAATATCTTTATCTCGTTATTAAGATTGAAGTAAAATTATCAGAGTTAATTAACATTAACTATTACAAAGATATAAAATTCAAATTAGCGCGTAATATCACACATCTGTGACATTCGTAACACATAAATGACACATTTTAGCGCATAAACGTTAATATCGCAATGTAACATTTAATTGCAGCGTTGTTTTCTTACATAATTGCCGAATATCACGATTTATTTTAGTGACTTAAACGTTTTTGCAAGTGTTACAGTGAATTATATGTCGTACACAATGACATAACATTTATATACGTCACGCCACTTCTTTATCTCTGAAGTCGAAAGCAGAGGCGTATTATCCCATTTACATAATAGGGCAAGTCTTACTGTCAATCAGGTACTTTAGGGCTTAAATGGGAAAAATTGTAGTCAATATAAAAAAGTGTATGTGTCAGCTCCGACGCACGGCTGAAGTTTACGCGTTAAGAACGATTCGGCTGCACACTAGTATACAAGTTTTACACACACATGGGAAAGGTGCGAAAAAAAACGTGACGAAGTCATTCGATCACTAAATTTTACTCTTCAAAACTTTTTTCATACCGATCGCCTTATAAGAAAATTGATTCTTTAGGAGTAAACTCTTAGATGGGAAAGCAATTGTAGTTACGCTATGAGACACTTAATAGCATCAGTAGATCAGCATTGCACTGTTGTTTTGTTTTCGTCACCTTTTTACTGAGCCACGGTTTTAAATGAACTCCGTAAATTACCCTAACAAAAGTTATGTATATTTTGCTTCACGTAATCATCAATTTCTTGCTCTTTTCCTATCATTGCCAAGTATTACAGCTGGTTTCTATTGTGACTGATGCCAACTCTTCTTGGTGACGTAATCAATTTCCAACGGAACAACGAAAGAAGCTAGACTGACTGATATATTACTTTTGTACTTTTTTTCTAGTAAATAAATACATATTATACGTAGAAACCACCCAAAATCTGAGAAAAATATTTGCAGATCATGCAAACATTCGGTCCGACCCGGGATTCGAACCCGGGACCTCAGCACAGCAGTCGTATACACTAAAAATGCACCACCGTGATCAATCACTGATAGACAATTTAATGAATTCTTAAATTTTAAGTTTTTAAGTTTTAGTTTTTCAACAGTACACAACAGTACAGAATTCTTAAATTATAAAAAATGCCTATAAAGCAACAAAATTTTCCCTGTGAGCGCAAGTTGTAACCTATTAAAGGAGAGGAAATAAACATGAAATACCGTTGTTTATTCATATTTAAGTATACACATTTCCGTTCAAGATGGATCGATTAAACAATCAAATATCCGGTTAAAAGCAATAATAAAAAATAAATACATGTCAATATTTAACTCAAACAATTGGTAATTGTCTTCACGGTATATTCTGAGATACGGGATCCAGTTTTCCCAATCTGGACAACCTACAACAACGGACCAAGCCACCTCTAACGGTATGACCAGTTCAAACTACTATTAATGTTTTTAAAACTATGTTAATTATGAAAGTATCGTGTTTGCTGTCAATAACGAAGATAGCAGAATAAGTGACTGCATCGAGTGCCAAAGGTTCGATAATCCAATAGAATATAATATTTAAGTGGGAAACTTATCTAATATGCATTAGCAACGCACCTACCCAAGTTTTGGCCTCGAGCCCTGGAACTTATGTAATAATTATTGATTTATAACCTCTGTTCTCTCACTTTCCTGCCATCTATGGTGGTCCGACGACTTGGTGATGGTCGCGGGAAGCCGATGGATGCGGGCAGTACAGGTCCGGTTGTTGTTGCGAAACTTGGGGGAGGTTTACGTCCAGCAGTAGACGTTATTCGGCTACGATGATGATAATGATAGTGATTTTGTAAACAGGGACGGAAGTGCGTAACAGGAAGCCGTGAAAGTGCACGCTATTTGATTTGACCAATGAGCTGTCAGTTGGCTTCAATTTCATATGCTACACATCATATTATGCGATTACTGTAAAGCTCACTCAGCTTTTTTCTTAAATTGTGCAAATCATTATCGTTTGAAAAGTTTGAGTGTCGTTCGTAACTAATTTCTTTTTTGTAAACGGAATTTCTAAAATACTCTATTGTAAATTATAGCGTTCCTGTAAAATATTATGACTATTCAGAAATACAAGCATAATATTATGCAAGTAGCCGTCCCCTGCCCATTTATTGATTGTACCGAACATGTACATTGATACCGAATTCTGCTGTGTCTAACCTAGTTCCAAAACGGAACTAGCTTTATACAAATTCTGACTCTAGTTAACTCTATCAGCCAATTCAATTCTCACACGATAGTAGTCCGTTATTCGATAACAAAAGTGTTATTGATGAGTTGTACAACAAAAACTACACCAAACTTTGTTTACCGTTCGTCATTGTACGACGAATTATCGAATTCATTGTCACTGTTACATTTATTACGAAACACGAAATGTTTGCGAGGAAAGCTGCTGTGCAAAAACGACGCCCGCGCATTGGGCTCCGTGACGTCACAATAGATCAATTTCTCGATTGGCACCGTTCCACTATGGTCCAGGTGATTCGTACTGTTTCGTGATCAATACAAATTATTTTAGGTTTACGGTTTACGTTTAAAAAATGGTGGCAGTACGGAAATTGTCAGTTGCTGTTATTTAATTAATTTAACTACTGTTACTTGAGTTTAATCCACTTTTATATCCAAGTTCGTGTTTATTGATATCAGAACAAAGTACTTATAAAATCACCAAGTTCAGTATTTTAATCAATTTTAAAGTTACGAGTTAAAGGAGTACAGAACTGCTCTACCTTGGGTTTTAGGTAGTAACCATGTCCTGGGCTAGCTTAAAGCAAATGCAATAGCATCATCTTGAAGCTAATCTTGTTTTGGGGGTGAAAGAAAGGAAAACACATAGGAAATAGAATTTGTTATTATATGCTGTTTATAAAGATATCTTTGCAGCACAACTGTCTTTGATGAAATAAAAGTACACTTCGTGTATTAATGTCGTTTACGAATTGTGGACAATAGTTTTTTTTAAGATAGAGCAAAAAATTGCTTTATTTATGTAAATACCACGCAAATCTGAAGTAGATATAAAATATTTCAAACAACTGACGACCGGATGGCGGCGTAGTGGTTTGTGTAACGGACTGTTATTCCAAAGGTCGCGGGTTCAATTCCCGCTCAAGTCACACATTTGTGTGAACGTCTTAATACGTACGTTAATGTCTTACTTGGTCTGGGTGTTTCTATGTATTATATATATATGTATTTACATAACAAAAGTATATAAGTATTTATATCAGTTGTCTAGTACCTATAGTACAAGCTCTGCTTAGTTTAGGACTAGATGGCGTTGTGTGAATGTGGCAAAATATTATTATTATTGAATAGCTTATCTGAGTACCATTTTATTGGTTGTAAATAATTGATATGCAATTTATCTACTGCCAACCGTGTTGTGTTTTATTTATTAATAAATAACTTAATATAATAAATATGTAGTTTGACTGCACGAATTTCGTAGTGGTTTAAGCGGTCGCCTTGCTTTTACAGCGCTGAGTGTTATGGGTTCGATCCCCACATGGGACAACACTTTGTGTGATCCAATAATTGTTGTTCTGAGTTTGAGTATAGCTTGTGTCCGTTTCATGAATGTTTTCAAGTTCCCTACGGCACAGGATGTATACGAGTAACTAGTGCGGAAGTTGTATTTTAAATTTTTAATTTGAAATCAATTCAATTTTATGAAGTCTTAAAGTATTTACAACATTATACTGACAATGTTAAGTTCCAAGCGGATTAAACCTTGAGCCTTCGAATCAATCACATTTATTTATTTCTACAAAATAGCCGTTTTATCTGGAAGAATTAGTGCCACTTTCACATGCTCTAAGTAAAATGAAATAAGTGATGATTGCCAAACAAATTAATTATATTATATAAAAATTACGCTGCATTAGGAGAATGAAGGAAACTAGACGCTTTTTTTTAAGTGCTTTGTTAGTTGTTTAAGAGATTTTTATCGATGAATTCGCAAGTAAAAAGAAGATATATTTAATTGAATGTTGGAAGTGAAACGGTCGAAGTTTTTCAGTTTTATTACTCTCTTAAAACTCGCAACGTTGTTATGAGAAATGATTTGTGTTGGAAAATGTTACTTCAAATGTAATGTTTCTGTGGAACGGTTAACGTCTGCAGTATTTCTGGACCTTCAAACCTTCAAGAAAAGAGCGTACTCCTTCCTAAAGGCCGGCAACGTGTTTGTGACTCCTGAGTTGCAGACATTCATGGGCGGCGGTGGTCACTTTCCATCAGGTGAACCGTCTGCTCGTCCGCCCCCTCTAGCATAAAAAAAAACATTTTTGATGGAGAGAATCAGAATTTGAACTAATCCAGATTTTATACAACTACTACCAAGTACTACTACTACTAATAAGGTGTCAAATAGGCACACTACCTACTATTTTGTACTGTATATATTAGACATCTGTCTGGGAAATATATTTATGTTAAACATTTATTTATTTATCAACTTTATGCACATAAGTACAATGGCGGACTTAATGCCATAGGCATTCTCTACCAGTCTACCTTAGGGTGGTCTGGAAATGAGTGTGGAGGTGCACTACCCTTTGGTTGAGAATTATAAAGTGGACATAAAAGAAGTAATGATAGCAATACTGAGCAAAAAGCAATGAAATAATATATAAATACCAACGTATACATACAAGAATACATACATTCATATTCATATATATTGTGTTATATATATACACATACATATATACCATAATATATAAGGTATCATATTTGTGATGATTCCGCTACATTTCGGTCAAGAAGAGCCCGCACCTTCGCCCTAAACGAATTACGACTGGTCGCCATTCTGATATCCATGGGAAGAGCATTCCATAGAAGTACAGATTGAGTGAGGAAGGAAGAATGAACACACGTAGAAGTGTGGGCAGGGCATAAGAGTAGAAGATTATTTGTAGAGCGAAGGGTTCTGTTATGATTGGAGCACAAGAACTGGAAGGAGGATGTCAAGTATGTGGGCGAGTTAGGAGAGTTGAGAATAGTGTAGAGAGTCGTTAGTGCCCGCAGGTGACGACGCTGACGAATTGGGAGCTAATTTAATTTAAGACGAAAGGAGGAAATATGATCATATTTACGAAGATTAAAAATGAATCGAATGCAGTTATTTATCAAGTGGTAAACAGCATTTTCGGTTCATACTATGTACGAAGAACGACTAAATCCCCAAGAAAGGTTTGTGATGGCGGCCCGCTACAAAAGACAAAGATAAAAAACATTTTGTAATGAAATGTAGAACTGTATGAAAGAAGATTTGATCAGAAAGGAAGTAGGCAGTGCTTCGTTGAGAGAGAGAATGGAAGAATTAAACTCATTATGCCGACCCCAAGTAAATTTGGGAAAAGGATAAGTAGATGATGATGGCAGGCCGTCGGCAAAACATGGGCGTGATACATTTCTTGCTATTCCTTCGGGGATGACTTGAGAGCATCATAAACATGGCCGAATGAGGCCGGAGTGTACTGGAGTGAACTTTCATTACTTTTTCATCATCATAAACAGTCTCAAATAGCTTTAAATAATCCACTGCTGGACATAGGCCTCTCCTTAGAAATGAGGTTTCGGCCTACTATACTACGTTGGCCAGACGGGTTGGTATAGAGTACATTTCAAGTTTTCCTTCTCTTTGCGGTGCTGTTGACTAGGGGTGAATAGGGGGGTTGAAACTCCGTATTTTTAATCCGTCACCACATCAATATTTCTTTTTTCCAAGCTAAATTGTAGGTATATTTGATTTAATTTAACGTTTGTGTGTATTTGTCGGCTACACACAATGCTTCTAAAACTTGATAACTCAATTTTGTAAACCCCCAATATATTAAAATATCTTTAAAATTACGGTATTTTAATTACCGTATTGTACGTTACAGTTTATATGTTCACAGACCTCTCTATTATGGTATCGAACATAGAATTTTTATCTAAAAGGTTGCCATTCAACACTTACATAAGAGCTTTCATTTACACACCATATAAAAACAGTCCTCAGCTTGCACAGTCCTTTCACACTTGTCCACAACAAAACCACTCAAACAATTGATACATAAAATAAAGTTCAATACAAAGCAATCTGTCTGCAAACAAAGACAACACGTTTCCCCGGGCGTTTCTTGCACATTATCCATGTCAGATACTATTGCAAAAAATGGTGATTGTGTAATTTGTATGACATGAATGTGTTTATGTGAAACCCGGGTCGGCACCTGCGAGTCAAGAGTCAAAGCAGAACTCCCCCTTAATACTAGTTTTCTGTGAAGCCGTGGTATCACTATGATCGCGCCACCCCATTTGTGCCGAAGCCTGACTCTCCGGTGGTAGCTCAAAGAGCTCAGGTTTAGGTACCCGTATGTAAGTCTTGTTATATGAGATGATATCAGGAGAGGGACCTCAACATGGTGTAGTAAGTGGAAATATTCCTAGAACTTATTACCGAAACAATTTCAGAAATTCATGGTTATAATCTCACTTTCGTTGTAATGATGAAGCCATTACCGCCGCCGCGCCGTAGTCAGCGGCAGTTTACAAATGTCTGATAATTACATTATTAAATAATATTTATGACATACTGTTATAGCATATTGTTATGTTATTATATACAATAGAAGTATTATTACAGGAATGGCGTCAATATTATATTATTGTTAGTGTCGTGGGAATTCTGATTGTTTGATTCGTAAATGTTATATGCAAAATCAATAAGGATTTAAAGAAAAATGCCACCTGAATATTACTAATCGTAAATTTCTCCATATCTTTTTACTTTCCAGGATAAGAAAAAACAAAGCATTTACCAAATCCTGACACCTTCACTCGGTATGGTAGTAGATGTCACTAGGACTCCTCCAACTACAAGACAGACATACGAATATTCCAGTTCAGTCAAGTTTCTCCAATCGGGATTTAGGGTATTCCTTAATATATTCTAGCTGAGGGAGCTTCCTATTTCTTTTCTTTACTCAAATTCTCTTTCTTTCTTTATCACGTCTGTAAAAACGATTACATTTTCAAGGAGGGTTGATGTAAGGCAGGCGCAGGCAACTCAACTCGACAACGTGGCTGTTCCACGATGAGATAAGGAAGTGTTTTCTTGAATTATATTTTATTTTTATGATTCAAATTAAGTATAAAATTAAAAGTAAACATGATAAAAACAAAGTTAAACAATAGGAAGAACATCAAACAATCAATAAAGGAATTTGAAATAGCATGTCAATCCAAAAAATAATTAACTCTTAAGTATTTTTATCTTCTAAATAATCTAGTGGGTTGCAAAACAACGCAGGACAACAGCACTGCAAAGAGAAGGAATACATGACAAAAAGCCTATACTAAACCGTCTGGCCAGCGTAGTATAGTAGGCCAAAACCTCCTTTCTATGGCCTATGTCCAGCAGTGGACTAGTAAAGTAGACAGTAGTTTACTCCCTTAGTACCTACGGGATGACGTGGTGACACTCCGTATTCTTAATTCGTCACCACACGGACAAATAATTATATAGCAGACTTTATATTAATCGAGGCAATGGTAAGTTTGTTAGAATTAGGCCATAGCACCCAGTTTTGTTGATCCCATTCCTGAGTGGATTTCCTCATGTTAACTGGACATCTTAGAACCGTGTTAACTTGATTCGCCTAAATTTTGTAATGTGTGCAAGTGCGTGTGAAAGTAAGAATACCACGGAGACAGCCTTGACCGCAAACTCTGTTATAACCAAACGACATAAATGTTAGATGCTCATAACACTTACATTGGTACTAAGTTATAACAATATGTAACTTACTAGACAGGAGTAGACTGCCACCATATTAAATAAATCTATTTTTTAAATATCATTTTGTGTCTATTGCTGTCGAAATTATCCTCATCAGATGCCCAGAGATAACTTGATTTGTTACATTATTCAAAAATAGACTCCGCAGATAGTTAATTCTATAAGGATGCAAGCCGTTGGAGAGCCATGCTTCGGCACGAATGGGCCGGCTCGACCGGAGTGATACCACGGCCTCACAGAAAACCGGTGTTAAGCAATTCTTCCGTTGCCTTTCACTGAGTGAGTGAGGTTACCGGAGCCCAAATCCACCCTCCCGCTGACTCGAGCGGGAGGGTCTCCAAGGGCGGCAACGCACTTGTGACTTTTGAGTTGCCTTTTTGGTGATCAATGGCGGCGGTGGTTGCTTGCCATCAGGTGACCCGTCTGCTTGTTTGCCCCCTTATACAATAAAAAAAAAGCTCAGTTGTTTCTGCCTGTTTATATATGTATAATAATAATTATTGTTTACAGTTTTGTTTTGTATAGAAAAAAAAACGATAAAACCCACTAAAAAAGTAAAAAAGGCGTTGAGGCATTTTGTCTTCAACTTATATATTCATATATATCTTGAAGGAACAACGGTTTCACTGCCGTATATTTTTCGGGGATTCCCGACATTTTTAAGCCCTGACAGCTATGTACATACATTTATTTCTAAATATATAAATATTATAGAAATATCATTACACTCAGACAGAACAAAACAAAATAAAGTTAAGAAAGTGTAATCAAATAAGTTTCATGTATGGAAGTTGACGGCTATAAGTGTCAATTATATGTCATGAAGGGGAATCGAACCCACGATCACTAAATCAAACCTAACAATCTATAGATTAATCGCTTAAAAACCATAAATTAATTCACATCAACAATCTTTAATAGTCCACTGCTGGACAAAGGCCTCTCCTTAGAAAGGCGGTTTAGGCCTATTACACCACGATGGCCAGATGATTTTAGTCGGTCCGATTCCGACACACTACCCCGCCGCAAACCCCGGGGGGGCGACGGCCGGAGTAGGTACGTAGGTTAAAAAAAATAAAAGGGTTTTTGTCAAGTCTTCCTTCTTTCTGAATTAATTGTTAAAATATAATTTTAATATCTACCTTTTTATAAATTACCATATGCCAGATACAGGCTTCTTAAAATACAGAGTAGATAACTCCGTGATAGACCTTGTAACTCTGCCTATCGTGAAACGTGAGAGGTAAATTTTCCTCCGCCTAAACCATAGTTATTCCTTGCCAATATATAGAAAATAAATTTACAGACTAATACAATACGAATCCAAACAATCCGACCGCTAGTAATACTAGATGTCGATTTCATAACTTTCTCTCGAAGGTCGCGGGTTCGACGCCTGCCCGATGACATAGCGACTATGCAGCTCATTTCTTGGAAAAGATTATACATTGTTTATGGTGTTATAGTGGCACTTTAATGTTTTTACGTTGCAGAGTTATAGCGAGAATAAGGTTTTAGTGTAATTAATAACTTATTATCTTGGGTGGCTCAAGATTTATAAAGGGTTATCTTACGGGTACCTCAAAGTTTGAATGTTAGTTTTTTACTCAATAACTCCAGAACGCTGAATCTGGATGATGAGAAATAAAGAACTTTTTTATAGTAGGCAAAGAGGGACAAATGAACAAATGAGTCACCTGATGGTGCTTCACTAGTGCAGTGCTGCCCTTTAAGTCTCTCCTCAGAAAGTCAGGGGAAGGGGAGTTTTGAGCTCCAGAACCACACTCATTCAGTAAAAAGCTATTTAACACTGGTTTCTGTGAGGCCGTGGTATAACTCCGGTTGAGTCGACCCAGTTGTACCAAGGCATGACTCTCCCAGTCTGAAGTAGTATCTATTATGCATTACCACTGCCCATCAGATGAACACAAACACTCGCTAACTATAAAAAAATATTGGAGGAGCATATCCTAAATTGTTGAGCGATGAGAGGACATCTTATTCCTACATTTGAATTTATCCTATCTTGTGTAGTGCATAATATGTGTGTCTAATAGTGTGTGTGTAATAGCGTGTGTCTAGTAGTGTGTGTGTGTGTGTGTATTTAGTGTGCTATGTTGTATCAAATTGTAAAACTGCAACTCCCCATGCCATCCTTAATTTCCTTCTCTATCCAGCGGTTTCTTGAAAGAGATCGCAAACCTCGATAAGGCCGCAATTTGTATAACTTTTTTATAAAACTAGTTTTACTTTCTTTGTGTAACTGTCCCTAGATTATAAACTCATTCAAAAGTATACAAATAGTTCTATATTATTGTCCGTATTTTCTTGTATAATAAAGAGTTTTCTATCTATCTATTCTGTAGCAAATGCTACAAATTGATTGTCAGAATCGAAACGAAGCCACGGGCAAAACAGCGTACTCTCACTTTAAAGGCTAACAACGTACTTGTTGCTTTTGAGTTGCAGACGCCCATGGGTGGCGGTACTCACTTGCCATCAGGTGACCCGTCTGCTTGTTTTCCCCTTATACCATAAAAAGAACACAAAAGTCACCCGAAACTGGAATAATCAAAAATATGAATACAAGAATCACTCGCCTTCGCTTATTCACTTAAACCTTAACAAGAATTCCTTTCAATTCAGTAGAAACAATATGTTACGTAATACTACATTACCGCAGGTCGTTAAAGGTTATAATCCTAAAACAAAATACCAATTACTGTAATGTTGTAACCTTTAAATAATTCAAGTATCATGACTTCTGGTCGCTCGTTCCATTTCCTATGTTACGTAAACAAGTAATGAAGGGTTCGGACCAGCTGTATGTATGGCACGTATGCTGCGCGCAATGGAACGTATTTTCTCTAAGCTTCGTGACTTGGCTTTATCATGTGGTTTGTATTGCAAACGGAAGCGATTTCTAACGCGACTTAAAAAAAGACAGAAGTGGTTGGCACTGATTTAAAAAAATTAGTGCCAACCACTTCTGAACTTTTTTATTATGGTGATAGATATAATTTTTTTAAATTGGTTTGCTTAAATTTACCCGAGAAATATATTTCTGAATATAATAATTATATTAAGATGCAAGACTATTAACTTACCAATGAAATTGTAAGAGCGATAGCTTACCATAAATATACGGCAAACACATTTGCAAGAATTAGAGGCTAAGGATTTGTTTAAAAAGATAAAAATGGTTAGCCTCAGGAGATAGACATATACCATCACGGACTTTTTTGTAGACCTTTTTAAAGATATACAATTCCAGAGACCGGTGTCGCAGTCCATAGTGCTAGTGTAGTAGTGGTGTAGTAGTAGTAGTGTTAGTATTATTAGTATGAATTAAATTAAATTTGTTTTATATTCTACTTAAAGCTGCTCCTACTAAATGTTTATGAAAAGGGCAGTCGAATTATGTACATTATTATTATAGTGTACTCGGTCGTCAGAACCTACATTACGACAGGAATCCATTCCCTAAATGAGAAAAGAGTTAATCCGTAACTTAACTAGAATATATATAATGTGTATTATAATAGGTTAACTAGAATATTAATAATGTGCATTCCGTGTGGTGACGGATTAAGAATACGGAGTGTCACCACCCCTATTCATCCCTAAACTAACTAACTAACTACACAGGACAACAGCACTGCAAAGAGAAGGAAAACTTGAAACAAACCCTTTTTCTTTTTTTTTTTAACGTGTGGAAATCCCCTCGGACCGTCACCCCACCGGGGTTTGCGGCGGGGTGGTGTGTCGGACTCGGACCGACTAAAACCACACGGTGTGCCACTCTGCGCCTGTAACAGGAGGGATCCGGGAACAGCTGTTATTAAGACATCCGGACCCCTCCTAGCGCCAGCCCGCTCCTGGTGCGGGCTCCGGCTCTAAATTTTCCTCTCTTTAGGCGACGTCCGGCACACGCGGACGCCGCCCCCTCGCGGCTGGCCAAACTAATGCGGGTGGAGGGGAAACCCACCCCGTCCACCCGCGGCCACACTCAGGGCGGCATGAGGCGGTGATAGGCGCGCCTCCGCCGCCCGGTTCGCCGGCGGCGGATCGGGTCCGAGTGGAGGTCGTCCTCCCGGGCGCTCTCCGCCGCCTCCTTCTGCGAGATTACTTCCTCGCAGAAGGTTGCGACCGCGGTAAAACAACTGTCGCTACCGGCCATGGAGCGTACTACGGCCGGTAGCGAGAGATCCACTCCGATGACTGCAGTGAGGGCCCGGCGCTGCGTCGCCCATGCGGGGCAGACCGCCAGCGTGTGCTGGGCCGAGTCCTCACTGCAGTCGCAGTGGTGGCAGGCGGGACTCAGTTCCCTCCTAGCGACCGAGTGCAGGTACTTTCCGAAGCAACCGTGCCCGGAAAGCACCTGCGTCAGCCGGAAGGTAAGGGTCCCGTGCTGCCGCCCTGCTCACTCGGCGATGACCGGTTGGAGAGCCTCCACGGCGGCGAAGCCAGCGCGTGGAGTCTCCAGCCGGAACGACCAACGAGCCATCGTGGCTCGGCGAGCGGCTTCGCGCCACTCGCGCACATCCTCGGGCGGAGGGCGAAATCCGCTCTCCGCCCGGGAGTCAGCCACTCGCCGATAAACTTCGGCGAGCACTTCCGCCTCCAAATCCCACGGGGGCGTTCCGGCCAACGCGCACGCCATCTCCGTCGACACGGTGCGGTAACCGCGTATGGCTCTGACCGCCATTACCCTCTGAGGGCGCCAGGCGTGCCCTATTCTAAACCCTATACCAACCCGTCTGGCCAGCGTGGTATAGTAGGCCAAAACCTCTTTCCTAAAGAGAGTCTATGTCCATCAGTGGACTATTTAAGGCTGTTATAATAATGTGCGACCCACGCTACAAAAAAAGGGGCTAGCTACCTTCTTATCACTTGGACCATAATCAATTACACCACAATCCCATTACACGTGCAACGTGCATAGAACTGTTATGGTGCATGCGCCATGAGCTTACGTCACAACTTGCCATTGTATAATTAATAAATGACCATGAACGATTATTAATTATTTTTGACATGACATGACGGGGAAATATTTTGAAAAATGTTCTTTATGTTGTAGGTTTTATTTATATTTAGGTACATTTTGCTAATTAAAAAGCTGGCTCGTAGATTACCGTGTCGTAGTTTCCTAAGTAATCACAGGAATAACATAAGAGTCTACAGTCCCGGCTTCTCCGAGCTCCCGCAGTCTCAGATCAATTATTTTTTGAAGTGAAAACTTCTTTACAAACAAAATAATGTACTTTTTGAGATGTCAAAAACCATTGAACTCGCAACACTGTTATCGTTACCGACACCTCTGTATATATGTTGGATACTTATATACAGAGGTGTCATACACATATTATATTGGCGCCGTTTACACGAGAGTTGAGTTTGGTTGAAATACATTGAAAATATAACTACCTATATATAATATAAATATATATTGTGTATATACGTACAACAGAGATATATTATATTAATATCGGAACTTTTCGAATCTAAAAAACAACAAATAAAATCCTGTTACAATCTTTTTTTTTTAATTTTCAAGTTTTCACTTTTGTCCACACACCCGTAGTGCCACTATTTTTGTTATGGAATGGGTGGAAACGTGCAGATGTGTCACCTGAAGGTAAGTAATTACCGCCGCCCATTGACACCTGCAAATCAGGAAACATAGGACGTTGCCACCTAGAGTCACCTACAGAATCAGTGGGAGGAGGGAGGGTTGAGAAACCAAACACTCACTTAATGAAAAGCAAGGAAAGAATAGCTTAGCACCGGTTTACTGTGAGCCAGTACCAAATACCAATGTCCATACAAATATAAATTTATGCATTGTTCAAAGGTTTTGGTATCATCTTATTTATTATTATTACTTCCTCTACTCGTGATGTCCTTAGCATGTCATTCATCATAGCCGATCCATCATCACTATATCACGTCGTCATTACATCATTACCTGTTCTTCCTGGGCTATCGACCTTCGGTAATCGAATCCCGACAGTATCTATTTCACTGACAGAAAGTAAAAGGCAGGAGGAGGTGCTCTAGCGCAAGTGAGATGGAAAGCGTGTTCAACCAGGTTTTCCGATCACGCGCATATCTGCGCAAGATTTGATTTGCGCCGCCCCGTTTAGCTGTGTTTGTTGAGCAGGTTTTTGTTGTGGAAGAAAACTTTTATGTTCACGGAACTTTTTTTTCTACATAAGAAACGTTTCATTGGCATGTTCTTAGCTCAATAACAATTAAAACGAGCTCAATAACTTCAAATAACTGAGGACGTTCTCAATTCGTGTCTATGAACCGATTTGTACTTTTTTTTATTTGGAAGGGTAGAAACACTTCACGTTTGGTCCTATTCCAATTTGACGAAAATATACAATCCCTATGTCGTAATAGTCGTTATGTCATTTATCCTGGATAGCTGGCCCTTTAATATAATTACGTGACATCTTTCCTCTCTCTTTCTTACGAATCGTTAGACTGATTTTGGGAAAAGGGACGGAGTATCTGCTGCAGATGCAGTGCTGCAGTATGTCGTCAAATCGTAAATGAGATAGATTTTCTTTCGGTGTATAACAGCTTTCTGGGATATTAATTGCCTCGGTGGTGCAGTGGTAGCGTATTGGACTGCTGAGTTGAGGTCTCAGGTTCGAATGTTTGTATGGTCTGCAAATATTTGGTTCAAAGTTTGGCTGTTGTCTATGAATAATATGTTTGTATTTACAGTAAAAAAAGTATTAAAATATTCTATTAGTCAATCTAGCTTTCATAGTAGAAGCTTGCCTTAATTTAAAACTAGATGGCGTTGTGTGTCAGATGTCCGAAGTATTATGTCCGAATTATTATATGAGGACGATGGTTCGTGGGATTGTAATGAAATTACATTTATGATATAAAAATAATAAACTCACGTTATTTTTTCCTTTAAGTAGCAAAAACAAAACAAATTACAATAAAACAAAAAGAAAGAAAATGGAAACCGGACACGAGTAAATCACTTACAACAACAACGTAACCAAATTACACAATAATTTTATTTATTGCATAACGAAAACGTGTAATTATTATATACCTCAAAAATATTGTTCATAACCTCAGTCAATTCTAGCTGCTGCGGTCACATACCTTCTAAATGAAACTTTCATTGAGCTGTCACGGAATGCTTCCAATTTTGTTTTGTCATAAAAATACGTAATGGATGATTGACAATTTAAAATTATTGCTTTGTTAAGTTAAAATAGATTTTATTAAATAAGTATTTGATTGCCTTTGACGTTTCAGTTTTTATATTTCTTATTTTAGATCGAAACTGACTTAAATCGCGTTTATAACTTGACAATGATTTTCAGTAGAGATGAAACGAATATTATGTAACTATCCGATCATCATCAACAGACTTTAATAGTCCACTGCTGGACATAAGACTCTCCTTAGAAAGGAGGTTGTGGCCTACTATACCACGCTGGCCTGACGGGTTGGTATAGGGTTTATGTCAAGTTTTCCTTCTCTCTTCAGTGCTGTTGTTCTGCGTAGCTTTCTCCCTTAGTTCGGCTCTTACGACACCCACGGGATTAATAGGGGTGCTGACACTCTGTATTCCTAATCCGTCACCACACGGATAACTTCGATATCTGGCGTATATTGGCAGAATTTACGTTGAAGTGAAATCACATATACCTAACTATAAAAGTATTGTTTTCATATGATACACTTCAGACGAAGGTCTTTAGCTGCATAAACTGCTGCTGAGTTCATTTTTTATATAAGTTTTGATAAACTTAACTACTTAGTGAAGTATCTCTTACTTAATTAAGTTTAGCAGATATCGTTTCAGCATTAGATGATCACGAAATTAAACCGTGTCGATTGCGAGTAATTCTCACTGATTTTAAGTAAAAATCAATTTTTAATGCCTTTTTACTTGATCGTGAGATTGTTATTGCGGTTGACTCTTAAACTTTTATTTTCGTTTGCTACCTCATTGAAGCATTGCAGATCAAGATGGCGAGAAATACAACACTAACATAAGTCTAAATGATCCCATCCAATGTCCATATTTTTAATTTTTATTTTTTTATTTTAATAATTTATTTAGATCTTTTTTTATAATTTTTATATTTTATTATTTAATAATTTATTTCTTTTTTTTTTTAATGTTATTTTAATTTATTTATTTCTTTTAATAATTTATTATAATAAAAACAAATAAATCATTGCCTCAAAAATAGTAATATATTTTCAACTACCGATATCTATACCGATGCCAATGGCTACTCGATGGCATCTCAATAGCGTGTCAGTGGTATGACACTGGCTTGGCGTAAATATAAAATAGCAGAATTGAGGCCCAGGTCTGTGATTAGTGACCGTGACTGCTGAGCTGTAAGGTCTTGGGCTCGATTCCCAGTCAGGACAAGTAATTGTGTGATGAGCACGATCATTTGTTCTATGCCTCGGTGTTTATCTAGAATATGTATGTATTTAGATAGATATATATAAGTAAGTTTATCAGCAGTCTGGTAAACATAGTACAGGCTCTGCCTAGTTTGGGATCAGACCGCCGTGTGTATACCTATACATATATAAATTATTTTTATTCTATCAGTCAGTCAAGCTTCTTTCGTTGTCTCGTTGGAAATTTATTACGTCACCAAGAAGTCTGCAGTAACGTCTGCAGTAGTTATTATTGTAGACTTATACAGTTGCCAGTTTTATAAACATTATCAGATTACTCAGCTAAAATAAAAGTTTGGGATCAGACGACCGTGTATAACACGTGTCAAATTACTCAAAATATTTTCTATTCATATTAAATTATTTGCCTGACTCAGTGATTTAGGATAAGTGATGTGGAGCCTAAATCTCTGGGGTTACAAACTTGAAATTTTGGCAGTTGATGCTTTTATGTTGTAAGCACGCAACACGCTAAGAAAGGCCTTTTGGAAATTTCCCCCTAATGGGGTAAATTAGAGGTTGTATTGAAGTTCGTTATTTTCAGTTAGAAACACGAAATATTCATGCGAGCGAAGCCCCGGACTAGCGTAATAATAACAATAATAATTGATTTATTCACCATAAAAACATGAACAAGTAAGTTTATGTAATTACAAATCCAAATGAGATTATGGTGGGTTGACACCTGAACTAGGAAGGTTCCAGTATCTCAGGTTGGCAAACCCCCACCCCATAAAGTGGCCTTATAACCATTTCACAATATTAAACAAGAAGTGGCAGAAAAAAAAAGAAAATAAAAAACCAATAAAACACAATATT
Organism: Arctia plantaginis; assembly: GCA_902825455.1. NCBI lineage: Eukaryota > Metazoa > Arthropoda > Insecta > Lepidoptera > Erebidae > Arctia > Arctia plantaginis. The sequence continues at coordinate 1,638,418 of CADEBD010000275.1, read as the reverse complement.
AATTATTGTTATTATTTTCTGTGTATTATATTTTTTTTCTCAATTAAGTACTAAATTTATTAACGAAATACATACAAAGGCGTCAAATACAATCAGATAAAATGATTAAACACAGTTTAACCGCAACCAACATCCGGCAGGTGAGCCAACTTGTCTGTCACGTCATCACGTAACAACTCCAGTTACGAAATGTCAGTAATCCCACTAATTACTTTTAAATTTGTATCTTTTTTACTTGGATACTTTTGTATTTCTTTAGATTTCACCGCCATTCTTCTTTAAATTTGACTAAAAAGGTGATTGGTTGCTGCAATGATGGAGTAATTTGTCCAGTGATGTCTTTGTTAACGAACAATTACTATGGTTGAGTTCGAAAGCTGTCGCAATACTGTGATTTTGACGAAAATAGAGATATTAAGCAAGATTTTTTTTAAAACCCATCTATTAGATGAATTTACTAAGCATCCTAACGATTCTGTCTTATGTCGGCTAAATGACAGAGCTCAACCGTAGTGATACCACGACTTCATAGAGAACCGGCGTTAACATTTTTTTGTTTCCTTTTTTTCACTATGGTTACGGTAAAATCCATACATTGTGCCGTAAACCCCTGTCCTTTTGCCCCTAAAGACCTGAGTGTGACCAGGTGTCCTGAGCAGGCGTTCATGGACGGCGGTAGTATGTATGAGTAGTATGTGTGTAATATTCTGTGTAATGTTCTGAATCAAATCCAATCCTGTTGGTCTAGTGGTTTTTTTTAAATTTATTTAACACTTAAACAATGTAGGTAAATAACATTTTTGGTTTTTTGATTCTGTAAAACCACTAAGGTTTATAGTAATTACTGTTAGTTCATGTACAGAAAATGGTCAATACATAGTATTTGAGAGATACTTGGTTAGTGACCCTGACTGTTAAAATGGAGGGTTAGATTACTACCCAGAACAAATATTTGTGTTATGAGCACGATCGTTTGTTCTGTGTCTGGGAGTTATTTTTCTATACTTAATATGTATGTATTTAGAAATATATAAGTATGTTTATTAGCAGTCTGGTTACTATAGCACAGGGTCTGTCTAGTTTGGGATCAGACAGCCGTGTGTGAGATGTGTGAGGTAAAAAAAAAAAAAAGAAAGATTCTATGCTCTGATCGTCTTCTTGTCAAGAACGATTACTTAAGTAGGAACTTACTACGCATGACAGTTAATTAAAACTAGCTATGCCCGCCCTCCCCTTAGTTCGTTTTTCTCAAAAAATAAAGCTATTTCTAATATATCCTCGCAAAAAGAGTTAAGGACTTTTGTGACAGAAGAATTTTACATATATTCGTTGATTTATGACCACAGTGAAAGCAGATCGTCATTACGATGACCTGTGATGATTGATGGACTGTCAGTGGCATGAAGAACTTCCGTCTCCAAATACCTACTAATTGTTGTTGAGTATGCGATTGGCATTCAAAGCACTCTGCTTAGTAAAGTCATAGTTCTGAAGCGTTATAAAGCTGTGGTTTAACTGATTGTTTTTTTTTAGAATAAATACCTTCATTGGTATTTATTAAAACATGACTAGGAATATTCGGCAACGAATGGTTTAATATTGCCTACTGTTCGACGGAACACCAAATAGTTTCACTAGAAATATACCTAAATAATATTCTAAAATAAGTGTTTTTTTTAAATTTAATGGTGTCATTTCGTAAAGCTTTTTGCGAATGCGATATTTTAAAGATCATCGTATATGGTTTAAGATCTTTATTTCCTCATAAGAATTACAATGATTCACTTACTGAGAAACAATATTCACTAGATAAACTAATTAATAATAATTAATTAACTTATTATTACTAACTTTACGACTGCCTTTGTTGTTTACTCTTAGTATTACAACAAAAGTACTCGTATGCTACATGAAAGGTATAAATTCCATTAAAAGCTACAAAGTAATATTGCAGTCACTTATTTTATATTTACTGCGACTATGCCTTTAGCTGTCCAGAGTTTGGAGAGGCTGGTAATCTGTAATACAGTGTACTATGTACTCCTCCTAGTGCAGATTCCAGTCTCCCACAGAGTATTAACTAATGATTTACATACGCTGTACTATTCAATCTATACAAATAAATACAATTGGAGTGTCTGTTTGTAATATTAAAATAACCGATTTTTACTAAATGCATATGTATGTTTACACGGTACATATGCCAAAATAACATTTTTTACAATTTTTGTCTGTCTGTTTGTTCCGGGTAATCTCTGGAACGGCTGGACCGATTTCGACGGGACTTTCACTGGCAGATAGCTGATGACATAAGGAGTAACTTAGGCTTTTTAGACTAGCGTTGCCCGCGGTTATAACAACAAACGCGGGTAACACCGCGGGTCTCAGCTAGTATTATATATGATTGTAAACTGTGTGAGAGAAAATATTAAAGTTATTTGTATTTGTATTGCAAAATAGTTCTATCGAACGCTCGAATGTTGTCGACAATACACGTCAGTCATATTAAAAGTAACAGTATCATGTGAGAATACTAGGAAACAACAAATAAAATGTGTTGTGACACAAGTTAATCCCACGGCCCAAGCCGTCGTCATCTCAAGTACATCTTAACGGATGCTGGATTAAACCTGTCATCTGCGAAACTGTACCTACGTGTTGGCGAATATTCGGTGCTTCTTCCAAGAGTCCTTATTCGGCCAAATCACTATATGTGGCTTCTCTAGTATTTATATGTATTTATTATAGAAATACAGTATTTCGGGTGTAGGTTAGATCCTGTCAACCGACTGACCATATCCGAGTTACAGGTGACTCTCACCTTCCCCAGGTATTGCTCACACTCTCTAATTTATGTGTTTAAGCAATCCAATTACTCTCCAATCAACCCGTAATGACGGGTAAATGGGGAATTCTATATAAAAGTAAAAGTGGATAAGAAAGAAAGGCAATGATTGAATGAATATTGCTTCTACGTATGGCTTGGGGAGTGTAAAAAATACTTCAAGGAAGTCACGTAACCTGGCCAACCCACGTCACTCCTATTGGCTATTGCAGAAAGGCCTGAAGTCTCTCTTCAAAATTTCAGGATTCAGGATTTCCTTCCAAAATAATTAGTGGTTTCAACATCTCTATAAAATACTATGCATTGATTTTTACAAGTATGAATTTGCCAGCAACATTCCTAGTAACAAAAAGCTGCTTATAAAAGAGGCCATCACAGATAAAGATGAACGGTAAGTAACAGCTAATTGCTGAGATAATGCTGGTAACAAATTAATATTAATGCTGGTAACAAATTAATATCTCGAGATGACAGGGTTATTTGATGAAATCATTTACTTGATAAGACATCTTATTTAGTTCATTTTTAATTGCTGTGGCGTTACAACCAGTTTATAATTTACAATTCAATTGTACTTTTTAACGTTAGTGCATTGTGTGCTGAGCACGACGTTTTGTTCTGTGCCTGGGTGTAATTTATCTATATTATGCACATGTTTACCTATACCATCTGTGTGGTGACGGATTAAAGGGCACGTGTGTGAATGTGGTAGAATATTATTATTATATTATTTAAAGGGCAGGCAGTCAGGATGTCGGCAGTCTAGTTGCCTGTACTAGTTTCACCTAAGTGAGGTTCAGATGTGTAATGTGTAACGGATGCGTCAAGATACTTTATGCTTTACAAGAGCTGCAAGTGATGGTGTGATTTTACAAGACCTATAACCTTTCTCATTTAACATTCTGTTCAATACAATAAGAATTTTTCCACTGCGACGATCTATGCGTGTAAGTCGCGAAAGCTCACAAACCGATAGCTATTATCGCCTAATAACTTACACGATAAATGCCACAGTATTACTAGAACCATGACCAAATAACAATTACATGGAAATTGATTTAAGAATTTACATAAGAGCCCTTCAAATGTAACGAAATGAGTTTGACATAATCGATTACACAATACAAACGCCATATTGCTGCTATAGATGCGTATGCGCAGTGAAAGTACATCATTATACTGATGTGATGTTGATGAGTTCGATGACAGGGCAACCGCAACACTCGCTACCTATTATTGAGTGTTGCTTAGGGAGCTTCGTTTATAATAATAAGGACTTTATCTCACATATGGCCTTCTGATAACGAACTAGGCAGAGCTTTGCTATGCTAACCAGACAGCTTGTAAACATTATTCATATATTTTACATGTTTGTAATTATAACCTTGTTAGACACAGAAAAATCAAAGTCTTCATAAAACGATTATTTGTCCCGGGTGGGGGTCGAATCCACGATTTATCACTTAGCAGTTAGGACCTCTAACTACTATCCCCACATAATATATTGGGGTCGCAATAAGGTGTTGTTATATACAGTAGTTGTACTCAAAAAACTACATTTCTTAACATTAAGATCATTTTCTATTACGATAAAACAACGTTAAGTTTTAATAATATTCTAATTCATGTGAGATTTGCCAGTAAACACCACTTAGCTTGAGATTCTCAAGAGACTATTGGACGACCCTTATCATAGGCCTAACTGCCGAACTAATATTGTAAATATAAAAGTTGTTTCTTAGTTACATATTGACGCCTTAATCACTTAATTGATCATCCTGAAGAATATACTTTTTCTCGATTACAGTTAGGAATAAATAGAAGAATGGTCATAGAAAGTCGTTACGAAAAGGTTACTGATTCCGAGGGACAGGCAAATAGACCAAAACGACGTTGACGAGAGCAGAGCTGCGGGCGAAAGATGGTGTATGATAAATTATAGGCTTTCATATTGCAGAGGTTGTTCCTACACTCTTTCTAATAACTGTACACTACAGTTAACGAAGGCTTAAGCGACGCGACAGTAGTGTTTTGGATTTCCTGGACCTTGGCTTTTGAGTGTCTGATAATTTTCATATTGCTCACACAGTCTAGATTGACCTTATTATGGAGGGTTTCTTATCACATGGTCTTCTTCAGAGCCTGAGGCCAGGCGTTGGTTTAATTTTAGTGGAAACACCACATACTCCTGGCTCCTGTATCTGACGATACTACGCCCGACGATACTACCTTGTATATAATCGTGACACGATTATGTCCACAAGGTGCCGGAGATCTGAAGGGATCCACTCTGTCATCAAAAGAAAAAGGTTGATGTTGTCAACAGCATAAACGCCAGGAAGACATTTTAATCTTCATGTGTTTAAAGAACACGTTAAACTCTACTTAATTTTATAAAACTGAGTTTGTGTGTTTGGTTGAACGCGCTAATCTCAGGAACTACAGGTTCGAATTGTAAAATTCTTTTAATATTGGATAGCCCATTTATCGAGAAATGACATATAACATCACATTCAGACCAATAGCAGCCTAGCATCAATAAAAAATGATGCAAAAACGGGGAAAAATTATTTCTTTTGTAGGAGGCAAACGTAATTGCACGGCTCAGCTTGTATCTACATAAAAATAAGACAGTTGTTATGCATGTCAATACATGTACATATATATAATAGATTATGTAAAAGTAAAACTATTCAAATTAGTATTTTAAGAACCGTTGAGTAACAAATATAGGCAAGTAAAGGTGAGCGACATCAGTTAGGAGATAGGATAAACTGCTAAGCTATGCGTGCATATACGGATAACATAAAATAAAGAAGATGAGTCTTTTATCTAGAAGGATCCTGAATTTATCTGCTGCTGCTGGACATAGGCCTCTCCTTACAATGGAGGTTTTGGCCTACAATGCCACGCAAGCCAGACGGGTTGGTATAGGGTTTGTTTAAAGTTTTCCTTCTTTTTGCAATGCGGTTGTCCTGCAGAGTTTGTTCCTTTAATCGGCTCTTACGACACCCAAGAAATGAAATTCCGTATTCTTAATCCGTCACCACACGGATAAACATGTAAAATATAAAATCTTTTAATTCTTATCCAATTTAAATAGTCTATTTGTATTATTCATTTAATTCAATCTAAAATATACCTAAAAAACTTTACCCTCTGTCTTAGTACACGTTATACCTAACCGCCCACTCAATTATGCAAAGCGTCCACTTAACAAAAAAGCTAACAAAACATAGGTGAATATGTCACAATTTCACTTTCGTACAACTTGTTTGTACTGTGACGGAGCGTTACACAAAATATTTGGACGGATACTTTCCATGTTAATTATCTATAACACTAAGTATAACTTATTATAAAAGGTTTTACGCGTGCAGCTTGTGGGAGAATTATTAGCTAGCATCAAAATGGGGCCCCATAATGCCTTTTGGAGACTGATGGAGCTGTCCTGGCGCTGCAGTGCCTCGGGAATGTTTGCAGAGGCAAGAGTTGACTGCTTTTACTCCACGATACCCAAACGAGCAGCATCATTGTCGCGGGTAAGGGGCAGCTCCAACAGGGTCCTAGCCTTGATAGCCGACAGAATGTACTGCACATATATGACTCGATGCTGTAGGGTACACACATCTTTTTGTAATTATGTACCTTAATACTAACATAGGCTAAGTTTAAATGTGCTACTGACAATTATTATGAGTCACAGTTACTCGAAATAAATTTAATAACATCGGTATTGCTGTACTCTATTAAACAATTAGGGCTGGATACATCGGGGGAGATAACATCTTTAATTACTATCTCGATATCGATTTGATGCGCTGGAGACGAAGTTTGCTTTTCTAAAGAGTGTCAAATTTTTTCACTGTGCCCGTATGCCAAGCTCAAGCGCATATAAGACGTCTCAGAGCGATACTAGATACTAGCAGAAAATGGTTGCTAAGCAATTCTTTCGTTGCTTTGAGGTTACCTGACCCACCCTCCCTCGTCCTCTTATGACTGCACGGATGGCGTAGTGGTTTAAGCGGTTGCCACGCCGCTCCTACTACACCGAGTGTAGTGGGTTCAAACCCCACATGGGATGACATTTTTGTATGATCTACAAATTGTTGTTCTGAGTCTGGGTGTACTTTGTGTCCGTTTCATGTATGTTTGTAAAGTCCAACGTGACACAGGATTTATTCCTAGTGCGTTAGCGTTAGTAGTAGGGAGGGGGGGGGGGGGGGGGGGTTGGTGGTCACTTTCCATCAGGTGACCCGCTTATTTGCCCCCCAAAATATAAAATAAAGCTTCCGAATTACGTAGTAACTAGTTGTGGTGACATAACACACAAAATTACGACATACTAAAAGACAAATCTTAATGTTAGTGACCGACAAACACAGTGCGACAAAAATCGCGCCGTCTCGTCAAACTGCAATAAGCTTCGTGTTAACATGACTATTATAACGTAACAGACATAATGTATTTGATACATTACACCATTTTTTCTGCACACTTGAGTAAACAGCTTGTTCCGTGTTCCGCAGTATGCTTCCGCATATTGTGTGCAATTAATCAAGAGTGTCTTTTTTATGTTCCGACACTTGTATGGAGAATTGAGGGGATTTCCTAGAAGCATCGTAGAAAGCGAAACTAAAATAAATACAAGGAACTTATAGAGGACGCAAAGCGTTACTAGGCTACTAGATGTATTACTGTTTGAAACTAAATTTGGTAGAGACCATTGATTAGTTGTCCTATTAATGTGGCTTACTAGCAGGCAGACTTTTAGCTTGTTTCGAGAGCAAGTTGTATGAATAAATATAACCTGTTAAGTATCGGACGAAACATAACGTTGTTTTAAAATAATCTATACTAATATTATAAAGCTGAAGAGTTTGTTTGTTTGTTTGAACGCGCTAATCTCAGGAGCTACTGGTCCGATTTCAAAAATTCTTTCAGTGTTAGATAGCCCATTTAAAGAGGAAGGCTATAGGCTATATATCATCACGCTAAGACCAATAGGAGCGGAGCACCAATGAAGAATGTTTCAAAAACGGAGAAAATTAATTGCTATTGAGAGACGCAGACGAAGTTGCGCCGGTCAGCTAGTATTTAATAATTGTACAACATAGTGAACGAGAATACAAATATTTTCTCTTACAGTGAAATGGTATCTATTACAAATATACGAGTATTTGTATTACATACGTTTGTATGTTGTTGTTTATGATTTTTTACAACTTGTACCCCATTTATGTATTGATGTTACTGGATAAGCTTAATCAGTTTCGTAACTGCATTTCCTACTTTTATGTAAAATGCATGCCGTGGCAGCCTTTCATTAAGAAAAATATGGTTACCTTAACATGTAAATTAATGTAAGCCTTGTTAGTTGTTCTTAATAAAATAAATTAGTTTTATGCTACACATACAACTTTAAACAGGTATTTCAAAATAAAATACAGTATAGAGCTTTTTTACCGTAATTACAAGTATTCCCGTTAACCCCTCCCGCTAAGCTAAATTGCTTGTGTTAGAAGTGGGTTCACGTCGGTAGTGTACTGGTCAGGATTCGAATCCACGACCTCATGAACGCAGGTCCAATGCCTTAACCACTAGGCTACCGCCGATATTTAAAACTAGCTGAGACCCGCGGTGTTACCCGCGTTTGTTGTTATAACCGCGGGCAACGCCGCGGGGCGAAGCTAGTCTAAAAAAAGTAGCCTAAGTTACTCCTTATGTCATCAGCTATCTGCCAGTGAAAGTCCCGTCGAAATCGGTCCAACCCTTCAGAGATTACCCGGAACAAACAGACAGACAGACAAAAACTGTAAAAAATGATGAGTAAATAGCGGTTATTTTAATATTACAAACAGACACTCCAATTTTATTTATTTGTATAGATAAATAATCTATAAAGGACGCAATAGCATCTAGCCTCTGAATCGTTTATTATTAAGTGGCTGGAATGTTGGTCTAGTGGTTATCGGTTCTGATTGATTCCAGTGGTCTTAAGTTCGATTTCCACCTCGGACAAATATTGTTGTGATCAGGATTGGTTCTGTACACGGGCGTAAGTGGGACTAAGACTGCACTAGCGCAAAGAAAGGCCGGGTCCCCTATCCACATGCTTGACCTGTGATTTGAGAAGCTTCTTCAATAGGAATATCGACTGTCGCTATTTTAGTGTATAGCGCCTGAAATAAAAGAAAAGCCTAGAAAAGGCCTGATTTACACAGGGTAACTGACTCCAAATCAATTTACACTACGTAAGTATCGGGTCGGGTTCGTAACTACGTAAGTGGATGCGATAAGCCCATAAAACCTTTTAAAAAAAAAATTTAACCGACTTCAAACAACACCGACAAAGAGCACTAAAAATTAAAAAATAATTACAAATCTAAAAAACTATAATAAGTATCCTCAATGTAACAGGTAACATTATAATACCAATAGTCCCTTCTAGTTGGTCCACAATTGACGGAGAAATCGCGGAACAAACATACATGAAAAAAAAATACAGACTAATTGAGAACCTCCTCTTTTGTGTTTTGGAAGACGGTTAAAAATCGATCTAAGTGGCGTGCAATGGGAGAGGCCTATGTCCAGCAGTGGACTGCGATAGTTTGGAGTCGGTTACTAACCATGTGTAAATCAGGCCTATATATAATAGTTGACCACAATCGCTTATCGTTCCCACTGAGGACTCTATCTATCGAACCGCGAAGAATTGCGTGTGCATTGAGTTCCTCATACTTGATACAACTGAGCAATACATAATGTATGATAGACACATTGTTCCTTAAACGATTAATCGTTGTTTTTGTACGTACTTATGAATTGCATGCTAGGATTACAAAACGTTTATAACTTCAACTTAGAGTTATTAGCTTTGTCATCACATTGATCAATTATAGTTTTGATAAGAAAGGTATAATAATAGTATTATGAAGTGGAAAGTGATTATTTAATTACTGTGAGTTTGAATTACACCTTCCCATTAAGATTTACGGTATACTTCTTTTTTTTCCTGTGCGGAAATCCCCTCGGATATCACCCACCGGGCTGATTATGTCGGACTCTAACCGACTAAAAACCGCACGCCGTCTCGGGTGCCAGTAGCCGGGGAACCAGGTGTATCCTAGAAAGGAAATCCCTGGTACCCCGACGTACCTCGGGCCATCCACGGCGTGTAGATGGCACCCTCCTGTGGGGGAACAGCCATGTTCCCTTTGTGCTCCCAAAAGGGTGCGCGCGCTCGGCAGCGCGTCTCGTGGCCACTAACGGTATACCCTAACCTAGTTCCCTCGCCCTGTCCGTTTGCGTGTGAGCAGATGTGCGTAAGTGCGTGTACATGTGTGCCTGTGTGTGTGCGCGCGTGTGTGTCTCTTTCTCTGTATGTGCGTGTGTGTGTGTGTGTATATATTTTCCTTCACGGAGTATTTTCCTTCCTTGAATTATAAGTTAAATGAATTTTTAATATTTACAACTTTTTACTTATTTTTTTGGAAAAAAATTCAGCTCGGACTAGTGCATTTTTCTCTGTTCTTAGATTCTATTATTATAATATTCAGCAACTAAGTACCTCTACTGGTTTCTTGTTATATTTTTTTGTAGTAGCATAATTTAAAGATAGAAGAAGCAAAAATGAGACTACATTTCTCTATTGATGATGATGTTCATAGAGTTCATAGAGGGTTCACTTTGATTTCTCCAGATTGTGGTGTACCGTTGCGGCGCCACACTCGACAACCGCGGGAGAGGACGCCAGGACAGCTTCGCATCATCAAAGGCCGGGAATCAAAACGAGGAGCTTGGCCATGGCAGGTGAGTCCACATCTGATTCCCTCAAAATGGATAAATTGGTCCCCTTTTTGCAAGATTTTTCATTGATGCTTTCCTCCTATTGATAGTTGCGTGATGCTCTTTAAAGGGATATCTAACATTAACACAATTTTTAAATTCAATCCAAACAAATTCTTCAATTTTATAAGACATACGATAACATATCAATTAATATTTCTATGCGTAAATTAAATTTAATGTATATTAAATTGTTTGGCAATTAATTTGGTGTAAATGTTGACTTTAAATCACATCGTGTAGTATACAAGTATATATACATCATACATACATCATTTTTAACTCGCTTTTATTAGCTTGGTATGTATGTATCTATGTATGTAACGGAATCTTTGAACGTGATTTTGACCCATTTCAAAACGTCGAATTAAATTTAACCCCATGCAGTTTTACGATAAAATGATTTTTCTTTCTGAACTTAAAGAGAATTATTTTTTACATTTTAGTTCAGCGTGTTTTAGTTTTTTTAAACTACAATTTATTTGGCTCTTATCCCAATTTTATTTGGGGTGGTGCAACGTACAGATTTGCAGAAGAGTTTTGCCTGGTCAGCCTGATTCATGGGAATGTAATCGTTTTTGAGGGGACAAAGGAAGAAGGGATATCTTAATAAGGAGCAAACAAGCAAAAATGAGGGGTATCACAAGTTACAGATAGATAGTTACAGATATGGGACTAAGACTAAGGCTGTGGTCCTGCACTCATATGATTGTGTTGTGTTTGTATTGGACTCTATTTTAAGCAGAACTCTTGTTCAATTTCCAGGTGTCTCTTCAGCTGCTGCACCCGAACTACGGGTTGATCGGGCACTGGTGTGGAGGAGTGCTGGTCCATCCGATGTGGCTGCTGACGACAGCACACTGCATACACAAGTAATTATTATATTTTATTAAAAAAATATGCATTTTCTGCCGATGACGTTTTTTTTGGTTTTAATTAGCATACAGTCACACGGTCAACCAGATAGTAAGCAGTCACCATAGCCTAACAGGATTTGCAATATTAAAGTTACTTTTAAAGGACTTTATACTAGAGTAAACCATGAGAGAGAGATTATTGCAAAGCATGTTCTAACTGGTTGCAATAACTGGTGTTTGTATGTGTTTAAAAGTTTTGGTAACAGTATATGGGCACCTATTAACTGATTAACATAAAGAGGGCTATTTTTTTGAAAAATTTTTGGTAAATAATTGGTATGATCTTTTTTCACGTAAGAAACGAGAAATCGATTAGATTAATTTTTTGCTCAACTTATGTGCATGATAGTGTTTATTTTTTTTAGTGAAATGTCTGGTCACGTTATGTTGGTTTCACCAAACTGAAGGAGATGATTTGGAAGTTAGTTAACGCCAAATCATTGCTCACGATTAAAGTCCTTTAAAATCTTCTATTTATGAAATAATTTGCTCGCCAGTCGGGGCTTTTCAGAATTTCAATGACGAAATTGTTAAGATATGTACTCGGAGCAAAGAAAGAACGTACTTTGGGACTTTTTAATAGCATAGGAGGCAAACCAGTAGATGTGCTTTGCCGCCCTTTTAGTCATCATCAACAGCCTTTACTACTTTGCTTCCGTTCAAAATTAGGCCGAGGAGGGGGCGGGGTAGGGGGAATCATCGTCATCACAGCGTTAATCTTTTTTGCTTTTTAACATTTATTTCCAATATTTCAGTGAGCTTTTCAACCTACCAGTGCCTGCACTTTGGACGGCGGTCCTCGGTGAGTGGGACCGCGCTGAGCAGAAAGGTGCCTACGTTCCTATTGAGAAGATTGTTCTGCATCATCGGTTCCATAACTACCAACATGATATTGGTAAGAATAATTGTATTGAGTCACCTCTATGGGTTTTACATAGCTTGTATTTCTGTACTAGTCTAAAAACTCCTGTTTAGAACATTGTGAGAAAAGCACACACACACACACACACACACACACATAAAGGAGATTTTACTAAACTTGCTACTCAAATCTTTGAATATCTATTTGATGTATATGACATGACTTAATGAGTTTGGCTAAAAGTGCATATATACATATAACTATATAGTATGTATGTATTGTAATAAAATATAAGTACCTGGAAGACCGAGTTTTTTTGGTAAATTTTCTAACAATGAAGCTTAGCTAGATCGATTAATCGCCCCCGAAACCCCCTGCGTACTAAATTTCATGAAAATCATTAGAGCCGTTTCCGAGATTTAGATTAAACCAGAATTAGAATATACATATAAGAAATAGTAAAGGCGCCAACAACAAATTTTGAAAATCGCTAGTTTATAATATTATGCTCAAAAAAGATTAGGTAATTATTGGAATAAGAATCTTGCGCGGCTACACAATCAACGCAATATTTACGCCAAACGTATAATTAGGAACCCTAGAATTTAAGGAGGTTGGTCAAAATTGACTTGGGCAATTACCTAGTACAGAAATAATCGTATCGAGTACAACGTTAAATTTATTCGTTTATTCTTTGTTTTTAAACAAAATGTAAATTTCATGTTGCAGCATTAATGAAGTTAACCAAATCAGCTGACGTGAGCAAAAGCAGTCGAATTCGTACAATCTGCTTACCTCCTTTCGAACCACCGCTAGCAAACTTCGACACAGATAAAATAAGCAATACGTTTTACATGCCACCAGAATCACATATCGAAACCTCTCGACGAAAATCAAAGCCATCAAAACCAAACCCGGATACCGCAGTAAAGTATTTGGAGAAGCTTAATAATCTAACGAAGAATATGTTCTCAGGGTTTGTGAATAAGAAACACAAAAATTTAAGATATAACGTCAGAGTTTCTAATGATTCAGATAGAGAAGAAGATAGAAAAACTGGTGAAGAACTAAGAAAATCTGACAGTGAAAGAGGAAACAATGATTTAATTTACGATAGCGCGACCTTAGATAGTGTTGTTAAATTAATCAGAACCAGACTTCTTAAAGAAGACTACAAAGTTAATATAAACAGAAGTGATAAGAAGTTGATGTTTGGTGAAGAAATAGATCCTTTTATTGATGATAATAATAGGTTAGACTTCAAAGATGAATGTTATGCTACCGGTTGGGGAAGAGAACAAACAAATGGAACTTTGACAGATGTGTTGCTTGAAGCAGAAGTACCTGTACTGCCGCTGCATATATGTAGAGATAGGTATGCTTTGACCCTGCCTCTGAATGAAGGACATTTGTGTGCTGGGAGTACTGATGGAAGTACCGGAGCTTGTGTGGTGAGTAATAGGAATTTAAATTAAATGTAAAAATTAAAATTTAAATGGTTGAGAATAAATAATGTGTATAAGGTGTTTAGTAAGCAGTGATACTATCACCGCCCCTGGTAAACTGCTGTTTAAGAGTTGCAATTGCATTACCGCCCTTGAGTCCCCACCCAGAATAAGGCTGAAAGATTGGGCTCTGGTAATCTCAATGGCTTGGTGAATGGTAACAATAAAATTATTCTACACCGGTTTATTGTGAGGTGGTGGTATCACTCCGGTCGAGTCGGTACATATGCCGAAGCATGGCTCTTTCACGGCAGGCAATATTCTTCTCCCTTACAATGCCTTTCCGTCGCACATACTTTTCCTTTTATATTGAACTAGCGCTTCGCCCCGGCTTCGCACGGGTGCAATGTATGCCGTATTTACTGGGAGTAGGTAACATATGTAATGATTTACATTCACATTTTGACTTCTAGCCAACCGCTGGTATTCATAATATTCATTTTACTTTTAAATTCAAGCTTCTAATCATACAAAGTAATAATTTCTTCAAAGTCATTAATCGATAGTCATCTGGCTGTAAAATTTTCAATCGATATCGAGACACTCTTATCGGAGATCAAAATTTAACTGTTTTAAATTACTTAATTGATTCTTGCTTCTATCTGATGTTTATCTCAAAGATTGTAGTTTGCCACCATCGTTAAATACAGTAAGAACTATTTCAATGTCTATACTACCTATATTTAATTGTATCATGTATTTATTGATTCTGTGGAGCCATTAGGCTTATTGCTGATTTTCGTCTGCTAACGATTGATCATGATCATCGTCACCAGCCCCTAATAGTGCACTGCTGGACATAGGCCTCTCCTTAGAAATAAGGTTTTGGCCTACTGTACCACGCGATCCAAACGGGTTGTTTCAAGTTTTCTTTCTCTTTTCTGAGCTGTTTTCCAGCCTAGTTTGCTCCCTTAGTCGTCTCTTAAGCCACCCATGGGATGAAGGTGACACTCCGTATTCTTAATCGTTACGTTACGGCTGATAAAGGATAGCAAATCAATGTATTGTTAACTGTATTTAAGGTAACGTAGTGCTTCATTCTAAATATTCTTCTTTGTTTCATAATTGTCACGGTTATATAGCGTCCATGCGCGTTTGTTTTGAAAATGCGTGCAAAGAAATTTCCTCACGTATGAATGCTTAGATATTATTAACATCTAATATTTTGAAGACGGGTTTTTTATACTTACTTCAGAAACTTTACAGCCATTCATATTGTTTAAAACATGATCGATAGTTCGGTACCAGCTGATACTATCAGATATATCTACTCTAACGTTTTAATATTGCTCTTATTAATTCTAATAAATGACATCCTTGGTCAGACGGGAAAGTTCAATCAATATTCTTCAGCTTTCACTTATCACGTTTAATATTTTAAAAGCATATTGGATATTTTTAGATTGTGAGTCTTCAAACAAACTGGAATAAAAAGAATAGAAACATATGAACACACTCGAGTTAGCTTTTGCCGTGATGGAATAAAATCACAATCGCATGTGATAAATCATAAAGCAGTGACTAATTTACTAAACAACTGCGAATAATTATCATCATTAGCGCCTGGTCGCGAAAGGTCTTTAAAAAAAGGTAGTACTTTTGATGAAAATAATTTTATTGATTTTGGTGGCACTTGTCTATGACCAAATTTCAATCACAGGTGAAATCGCACTCCGAAGTGCTTACAGTAGTAAAAACCATGAAAAAAAAAAGATTATACTCGTGACAGGTTTTTTTTCGATTCTACATGAATATATATCTATGTTGTACGTATATACACAATATATGTTTATATTGTATTTCAACCGAAACTCAACTATCGTGTTAACGATATATGTACATAATTATATACCGAGGTGTCGGTAACGGTAACAGTGTCGCTAGTTCAATGGTTTTTCCCCATCTCAAAAAATGCATTCTTTTGTTTGTTGTTCAAAAATGCCCAACGCGCCTAAAAAAAGTTTCCACTTCAAAAAATTGGTCCTGCCTATCTTGCCTGCTAAGTCAGAGTTCTTTTCCCGCCAAGTACAAATAATTTGCCCGTGTGGTGACGGATTAAGAATACAGAGTGTCACCACCCCTATTCATCCCGTGGGTGTCGTAAAAGGCGACTAAGGGAGCAAACTACGCAGGACAACAGCACTGCAGAGAGAAGGAAAACTTGACACAAACTTTATACCAACCCGTCTGGCCAGCGTGGTGTAGTAGGCCAAAACCTCCTTTCTAAGGAGAGGCCTATGTCCAGCAGTGGACTAGTAAAGGCTGTCGATGATGACGATGACAAATAATTGTGTAAGCAAGGTCATTTGTACTATTTGGGTTTAATTTACCTGTTATAGTAAATGTGTTTAGAAATGTATTTAAGTATGTTTATCAGCATATGTTTATGAGCGTATGTTTCCAGGGTGACAGCGGCGGCCCGCTCCAGTGCCGGTCGGGCGGGCGCTGGGAGCTGCGCGGGCTGACGTCGTTCGGCTCGGGCTGCGCGCGGCGCGGCGTGCCCGACGTCTACACCAACGTGGCGCACTACGTGGCCTGGATCTACGCGCACGTCTACGCCACCTAGGACCACCATGTACCCGCGGCTGGGGACTCGATGGGCGGCGTTCATGGGTAAACCCTATACCAGAAACAATCCGTGTCTGTGAGAGTGCCTTGTTTATTAGTTTTTTTTATATAAGCTTGATTATATAGGCATTCTTTGCTCGTTTATATATTATTATAATGCTTTGTAAATATGTCGTTTAAGGTATAAAATAACTTTTATGTACATACGTTGAGGGAACAATATTAATATCTCTGAAAAATAGTTATGGAATTCGACAACTATGTCACGAGGTTAAATTAATTAATAAAGATTTTTATAGGGTACATAAAAAGTTACATTAATTTAAATTATAATGATTATCTTAAGAAATAAACAAATATATACAGTAATAATAAATTAATCAAATACAATGAAGTAACAAAGTTGTTCATATAATGCATGTGATGTATTCGTGTAATAATAATATATCTCCATCTCACACACGGCCGTCTGATCCCAGACTAAACAGAGCCTGTACTATGGTAGCCAGATTGCTGGTATACATACTTACATATTTATAAATACATAATATATTATAGATAAATTACACCCAGACACAGAACAAATGACCGTGCTCAACACACAATATTTGTCCTGGGTGGGAATCGAACCCACGACCTCCGGTTTAGCAGTCAGGGTCACTAACCACTAAACCAACAGGCCTGTCAAATGTAAGTTTATTCTGACTGTCAGACTAAACCCTGTTAACTTCTTACAAAGATCGTCAAACAAAATTTGAATTAAAATGTACTTTAGTTGCCAAACAATGACAAAAGTAAGTAGTTAGTTAAACAACTATCAACAAACATGTGATAATACACTTATGTCATAATTATCAACAATTTGTAAATATATCCTCTAGTCTTTATTTAATTTTAATTTATTTAATGAAGAGTAAATCCGTGACGTGACGGATTAAGAATACAGAGTGTTACCTCTCCTATTCATCCGACTAAGGGAGCAACCTCGCAGAACAACAGCACTGCAGAGAGAAGGCAAACTTGACACAAACCCTATACCAACTCGTCTGGTCAGCGTGGTACAGTAGGCCAAAACCTCCTTTCTAAGGAGAGGCCTATGTCCAGCAGTAGACTATTAAAGGCTGTTGATGATGATGATGATGAATGAATAGTAAGTGACTACTATATACCTTCAATAAGGTGACCAAACTCACATGACACTATACATTTTCTGTATATTTACAATATTTAATTATCTTGTCTCTTATGTATAATAAAGATAATTTACTCTTAATAATATTAATAAATATACAAAAATACATTATTTTTATGTTTAAGTTAGCGATAGATATTAAAACCCATTACTTGTTAGTATTATTAAATTGTATTCTTTATAAAATTTATTTTAAGACTAGAAGGAAACCGTTATTATTTTCATTCAATATATTTTAAGCTTCCCAAATCAATTATTGATTTAAGCGAGAGCGCGTACGAGTGACTAATATCACCATAGATAATACACTAATATAAGTTACAGTGAGTATCACAGTGAATATCACAGTGAGTTTTCTTACTCTCGTCAGAAACCCAAGTGCGAATTTATTTCACATATACCCACCATATACCACGTTCAGCGCTGTCATTAGCCCGCACTGAAATCTGCACCAATTGCAACGCTGAACGCGCTCTCGTTTCAGAATTAAGCTTCAATTCTACAGCTACCGTTAGTTCACTTATGTAATTCTAAATATCTAGAAGTTAATAAAAAGTTGTGTCATTTTTTTTTATATCGCCATCGGCAGTTCAGTTTATTCATTATTCGTTCGATCCGAATCATTCGATAATTTCTTCCATTCATAGTGGCTAAGTTGAGATAAAAAACTTTGTTCAGTAGTATTAACAATTCAGTTCATACTAACTTTTAAACTTTCGCGTTCCATGATAATTAATATTATTTAACGGGAGCCTGTGACCACGGCCGGTGCAACCTGGTCGAAACGTCAGGCAAACCAGAGGTATGTAATACCCTAAATAAGAGATCGCGTTAATTCCCGTTAAATAATATTAATTCAGTTCATTCAGCCACCGTTGCCTTAAACACCTAAAACGGCTAACACGCTGTTAAAACGGCTTACACCTAGCTAAAACGGCTAACATAAGTTAAAATCACTAATCCATAGCTCCGTAATTTAAAATAATTAATAATTTAAAAGTGATTGCGCGGGTTAAACCTATACCGCCGTAATTTAAAAGTTACCTAAATGTACAGTGATTTTAAAACGTCAGGTTTAAATGTGTTAATATGATTTCTTTGTTTAAGCCAGGAGTATTGATAATATTTATTTATAAGTTATGATTTATGCTAGTTTTACATATATTTAAGAATGATTTTCGCATGTAACTACTCAAATAAACTGTGATTTAATTAGTTTTATTTATTTTTTCCTATTATATCATTTACTATCGGAATGTGAAAACTAAAAACTCCAATGTTGCAGAAGTACAAAATAAGATAAACTGGACAGGGATATTGACAAATTTTCAGAATGATATTTGTTTTAGAACAAAGAAAAGTATTGTATTGAAAATCCTAAGCCGAAGAAAAAGCAAAACAATTTTTTTACGGCAGTGGGCCATACGAACCACCTGACACCTGCTTCTCAATACATACATATACAAGTAGGTACGTTGTTGCCCTACGAATGCTCCGTCCCAAAGTCGCACTCGATGAAAAGCTTCAATAAAATAAACTAACAACGAATAAAATAACAACAGACGATCAAATAAACTAGTTTATTTTAGATGAAAAGTAGGTGAAAGGGCTACGGTTTTTTTTGGCTCCAGTAATATGCCTTATTCATCAGCATCATTATCATTTGCGTATTTATGACGAGGCAAATATTCGCCTTGCCTCGTATTACACATATGTTCAGTTTTGACATACCTACATTTCAGGTTTAAATAAATTAAAAAAAATGAACGTAAATATTTAACAAAAGTTACTCATCAGTCGCTGTTTTAAAGAAATAAAAAGAAAAATAACATTTATTTCTAAATCACTGTTACAGTCTGTGGCTAAGCCTTCCCAGTAAGTAAACTTTTCATACCTGTGTTAAGAATGACTCCAATCTTCCACTCGGGTTTGCTTAGATTTAATCAATTTACTTCATTTACATATGGGTGTGTGTGTGTGTGTGTGTGTGTGTGTGCATGTGTGTGTGTGTCTGTTTACTGGCACGGCCTACGGAGACCTAATTCCTTGGGATCGGATATTGTTTAGCCACACACAGGTATGTATTTTAAGTATTGTATTGATGAATACTCGTATAATCTATGCAGTATTGATGAATATAATAAATGTCTGCAGACTGACATCTAAATTGACGTTGAGCGAAAGTGATACAGACGGGAATTGTGGGAGGTACTTTATCTTTTCTTCTTGTCTTTTGTGTTATGATCAAATGAAATCAATCTGTGAAGGGTTCATGTGAGATTTAGTACGTACAATATCCTGAACGACAGAAGATTGCAGGTCATGTATAGGGTGTTCGTGGGAACCTATAGGGCTTTAAGAACATGACCTTTTAAAAGCGATTCTTGTGTTCTTCCTTATGTTCATGGGTTTCACAATATTTTTGTGTTTTTATGTGTATGTTTTTATGTGATATATATATATTTCAGACAATCCCTGCAGCATGAATATATATTCTGTATCCCGGGGGACTTTACATACATACATGAAACGGACACAAAGAACACCCAGATTCAGAACATCAATTTATGGATCACACAAAGTGTTGTCCCTTGTGGGGATCGGACCCACAACACAGCGCAGTAGGAAGGGGCGAGGTGACCGCTTAAACTACTACGCCACCTGTGCAGTCAAATACACAAAGATATCTGTATAATTTATTTAGAAATAAAAAAAAGGTATTTAAAAAGTATTATTTAATTCAATCCTGTATAAAATTATAAACAGATCACCTCAGTCTATTAAATTAAATATTTACAAAATCTATAACTAGTACTTAAACTAATATCACAAGTTGTAATAATGGCTAAGATTCCCCTTACACTTAATAACTTACTAAAAACTAAATTATTCCAAAATGTATAATTTGCTCGTGTTCTCAATCGACACACTTATAATGGAAAACCGTATGTTTTATCGTATGCTTTAGGTATTTCTTCATAACACTTCACCTGAACAATAAGATTCGCATGAAGTCCTCATAATTATTTTCAAACTAGGTTGAAGTCAGTTTTTTTTTACGTGAAACGACTGCCATCAGACGCAACCCAAGTAATCGAAGTTCGTAAGACTGTTTTCGGACTTTTTAGGGTTCCAACGATTGCCACAGATGTTTTATGGCAACCGGGACCAACGGTTTAACGGACTCTATGAGGCATGGGAGGAATCTTATTGTGTTGAAGCATCACCCATCCTTAGACTGACCTGGCTAGAATTGCTTAACTTTGTATTGTGCTAATCTACTCCGTTAGCTCCTTTATAATATTCACATGAAAGTAAATTTAATAAATTCGTGTAAATTGAATATTACAGAAGCTATAAAATAAATAACATCAAGACTTGTTTGATGACAATAGGATCACAATTCAAAATACAAATTATGTATTTTTTGAATGGCAAGAAATATATAATTAATAAAATTACGATTTTAGTTTCCAATTCCAAAATCTATTTTTATAAATAATATTATAATTGAGCATTTATTAAAACGACGAAATGAGAATCCCTACCCGTAATGAATATTTGTATGAGAGGGATGACCTTTTTAATTCAATTAATTATTATAATTATCAATTAAATACGGTGAAACAAAACCACTAAATTTAAGAACTAAACTTATTAACTAACAAAAATTGATAATACCAACATGGAATTTATTTTTTCTTTTTGTAATCTGCAATGAAATAAATGGCTTTTTTATTAATATAAACATAATTTACTACTTGGTTGTTATAATAATACAAAATTATCATAAAAGTGTTTTGTGTTTTTTTTGTTTTGTTCTGCACTGTTTGGTCATTATTTAATGACCAAACAGTGCAGATTCAACACAGAGTTTTTAGATATGACAGAAAATAGCGTATAACAAAGTTTTCATAATTGTTCTCTTGGAGATTCCTTTAATATTTTTTTTCTATGAATGTAACATTTCGAAACTAAATATATATTACATAGTCAGCAAGCATGATTCGGTATTAATAACTACAAAAACCAGAAATAGACAGAAATCAGCTGACTTTTGCACATACAAACTTACAAAAGCACAGTGATACTCTGTAAATTTTTGTTACATGTTTTAATATTTTACTAATTTTTGAGTGGTGTTGGTGTTGTCATATTTAAAAGTTGTAGGGACCTCGTATATGAAAAGATATTATTTTTAAATGTCGCTAAAGCTTCACAAGAAGAGGGCAGGGCATCAATAACACTATACGTATGTTGATGAATGTCTAGATTTGTCTCAAAATGTCAATATAAAACGACAAAATATTATAAACGATATAAGAATTTTTGAAATAGGAACAAGAAATAATCTACCAAACTGTATTTTCAACATCCATTTTCATGTCAACTCAATTGTTTTTTGGTTCTAAAGATATTTATGTTATTTCTTATAAAATGGCAAACCAATGTTGCCAATGCGTTTATTTCCTCTGATTTTGGGAGGAACATACAGTTTTCAATCAGATAAAAAAACCATGTTTTACAAGGTGTTACGTAAGTAACATGATTTGGCAATTAATTGCAAATTATGATATCTAATACTGATAGGAAACAAGTTACTGTCAGGTGCTATATTATCTATTTACAGCCAATAATTAAAGGCCGGATTACGGGGCTATCGCTCAAGCTAATCGCGGCAATGATTTATACATTTTTTATTAAAATCTCCTTCTTCGCTCAGCAGTGAGGGTACGATAAGAAACATATAACAATTTCAATATGAATTAATAGGAATTATGTTGGTGTGTAATGCAACACAAATCCAAAATCTTTATCTAAAATTGCTTTAATTGTATAATTTTTTTCTGTGTGTAAAATACACTGAAAAGTTTTAGCAAATAATTGCAAAACTAATTGTATTTATGTGATATTTACACACCCAAACATAATATCGCCAATGTCAGTATCAGTACCAACCGAGTCACCTGAAGCTCGTCTTAGTAACTTAATTATTGTTTTACTTAAACTATTTTTACCAGCGTCTGTTTTAAATGCTGATGATGTCATTAGACACCTGGATTCACTAATATTTTAAATGCTCTCACTCCACACTTCATTACAAAGTGTTGTCGTCACTATCTCAAAAACCATGGAACTATAACTTTTACGATCTCACTCTAGCTCATTCTCATCACATATCAGTAATTCAACAAACTCATTATCTTCTTCATTAATAGCTAATAATGAGACAGCTTCTCTAGCCGTCTCACTATCGTCTTTGAAGCCAATGTTTTCATGGACAGAACTTCTCCTTCTTTCAATACTTTTCTTTCTGATTATTGGAGCTAATGATTCAACAGGAGGAATGATTTTGTATTTAGGTTTCCATACGCGGTAGAAGCCCTGGGCTACGAGGATAAGGCCTGCGATGAAGAGAAAAACCAAGCAGGTTATGTATAGAGGAGGGCCGATGACTAAACGGAGTCTCAGGAGTGTGATGATTTCTGGTGGTGGCATAGGACAGGCCTGTAACATAAGAACAACTTAATCAGAAAATTAAAATATTATCATTGTTTGGGGTATTTTTTAAGATAAGGTAGTTTTTTCCGATTTCGAGAGAATCTATACAAATAAATAAAATTGGAGTGTGTGATTGTGTTTGTAATATTAAAATAACCGCTTTTTACTAAATGCATATGCATTTTTACACGGTACATATGCCAAAATATCATTTCTTACAATTTTTGTCTGTCTGTCTGTCTGTTTGTTTGTTAATCTCTGGAACGGCTTGACCGATTTCAACGGAACTTTCACTGGCAGATAGCTGATGACATAAGGACTAACTTAGGCTACTTTTTTTAGACTAGCTTCGCCCCGCGGCGGCTAAAACCGCGGGTCTCAACTAGTAAGGAATATAATACTTAAAATAACCGTTTCAGTTGCTCTGTACACATATTTTTAACAGACTTCAAAAACACAAAAGTGGAGTTTATCACTTCGTCTGTATTTTACGCGATATCTTCGTCGATTGTGAACCGATGATAAAATTATTTTTGTAATCGAAAGGGTATACTTCTGAGGTGGTACCATTACCACCAAGTCAAGAACTGATGATGGGATGAGAAATCGAGGGAAACCCTCAAATTTTACATCCCTGACAACGTGTTTCAGGTTATTTCCCTAGCTTTATAGGTATTTGCGTTTAGTTTAGTCGTTTTATCATGTTGCTGAGCTGATGATGGAAGGATCCTGGACCTTGTTTTTTTCTTTCAAGATATTTGTAAGGTGTTTGTGTTGGGTTACAGAGATATGTGCTCAAGAGAGTAATATATGGGATTACAAAACATTTAGACAAAAAAAAATGTTTTCATGCTTGTTACCTCAAAACTCTTATTTGTATTGAATTGATTGATTGATTGATTGTTTTTTTTTATTGCGCTAATATAAAGCTCACAAAGACCTGTATTACTTATTGTGCATTGGGCTTGGCACCGACTTCAAACAGACTAGAAGGGAATATTGCTATTATAATGTTACCTGTTATATTGAGGGTACTTATTATAATTTTTTTAATTACATTTGTAATTATTTTTTTTAATTTTTAGTGCTCTTTGTCAACTACTTATTATAATTTTTTTACTTAGTATACTGGTACTTATTATAATTTTTTTAATTACATTTGTAATTATTTTTTTTAATTTTTAGTGCTCTTTGTCAATATTGTTTGAAGTCGGTTCAACTTTTTTTTAAAGGAGATTTCCTGTAGAACTTGAAATTGAAAAAGGTACATAAAAATTACAAAAATCTAACCTATAACACAGGTACAGGCAAAGATGATCTGATTGTAACCGACGATCAACAATTACTTACCACTTCGAGCCACATGAGAGGCAAGACCTTGTCTTTTAGCGGTGCCGTGATGGGGTTCCCGGACGACGTCCTAACAGCCAAGTTGATCTGGATCCTTATTGAAAATTTCACAGGAGCTCCTATAGTCTGTGAACAAGGAGCAGGTATTTATATTTTCACCGTAGTCAACTAGTATTTCACGGTACATTTAATTTTCATCATCCTTTAATAGTCTACTGCTGCACATAGGTCTCTCCTTAGAAAGGAGGTTTTGGCCTACTATATCTACCACGCTGGCAAGACGAGTTGGTGCAAGGTTTGTTTCAAGTTTTCCTTTTCTTTGTAGTGCTGTTGTCATGCGTAGTTGACTCTCTTAGTCGGTATAGGGTTGGTGACATTCCTTATTTTTAATCCTTAATATCCATACTAATATTATAAATGCAAAAGTGTGTCTGTCTGCTTGTCTTTCTGTCTGTTAACTCTTCACGCTTAAACCCCTGAACCGATTTAGTTGAAATTTGGTATAGAGATAGTCCGAGTCCTGGTTAAGGACATAGAGTAGTTTTTATCTTAGAAATCATCCTTTAAGTGGGGAAATGGGCGGCTTAAGTTTGTATGGGGAATAAATAACCGCTCAACTGATTTACATGATATTTGGTATGAAGATACTTTCATTCTTGAGAATAGAAAATAACGAAATACATAAATTTCTCTAACAAGTATTAGCGACGTATGTTTATGGTGTGCGCGAGATCGCTGGTACCCTAAACACAAGTCGAATCCTATTCTGGGTACCAGAGTTTATCGTAAATACTGTCAATATCGTGTTTGTTACGCTGTTTATGTATTTTTGTGACATATTGTGAAATAAATCATATTATTATTATTATTTTACCGCGATAATCTACATTCACGTGCGCAGAGCCGCAGGAAATAGCTAGTATATTATAGATTAATGACACCCAGACAAAGAACAAATGATCGTGCTCATCACATAACTATTTGTCCTAGGTAGGAATCGAACCCACGACCTCTGGCTTAGCAGTCAGGGTTGCTAACCAATTATACCCACACCAAAAGACTAACAATATGCAAAAATTATGTTATGTTTGCCTTGTAATTGAGGTCAGATACTGCTACATTACTTTATAACTCACCGGTTCCAGTAGGTAAACCGAGGTATGGTTTTCTTTATTTGGTGTCATTCCTTCGAAGTACGACTGTTGTACAGGATCTACATCCATAAAATGTGGTTTTGTCAGAATGATGGGGAACCCTGGAATCAACACGTAAAATAATTAAGTTCTTGTCAAAAAGACAAATCCCGATTTATTTCGAGGATCTGGGTCGGGCAACAATCGATTAGCCACTCATCTAGAGTGGCTAATCGATTGTTGTTGGCTTAATATACGTTCGCATCACCAAGGCTGTCACTCATCTGTTGTTAGTTTAGATTTTTTTTCTTTTACTTTACACACATATATAACACGTACACAAAGTACACCTAGATTCAGAACAACAATTTTTTGATCACACAAAACGTTTTTCGACTGAGGATCGAGACCACAACACTCAGCGTAATAGGAAGCAGGGGGCCACTAAAACTAAAAAGTCTGCCCGATATCACCAGCAATATTGGTAAAGAACGAAAACCAATAATCTCATGATAATACTACGTACAGATAATGGTGTTGTCAAAATGTGGTTGATTTATACTACTCTGCGTACCCCTTGAGGAATACAGGCGTGAGAGTTTTTGTACATTCATACTTATATTATTAACTAGCTTTTGGATTCGGCTCTGCCCGCGTGTATATCGGTTATATCAGTTAAAGCTTATGTCGTTCCTCAAGAATCGAACTATCTCCATATTAAATTTCATATAAATTGGTTCAGCGGTTATTGATTCCTCATACAAACTTCCACCCGCTTAAACGACGATTTCTGCGATAAAAACTTTCGTATGTCCTGGCTCGGGATTCAAACTATCTCCATAACAAATTTTATTTAATCGGTTCAGCGCTTTAAGTGTGAAGAGGGAACAGACAGACCGACAGACCCACACACACTTTCGCATCCATACCAATAAAGTTTGAATGTGAAAGTGAGTTTGTTTGTTTGTGACCTTTTGCGCCTAAACTACTGAACTGATTTTAAAAATCTTTCACCAATTTCCGTTTATCTACTCATGTGCTAATGGATAGTTTTTTATAACCAACATACACGCCGCCGGAGCCGCGGGCAAAAGCTAGTATAGATATACATAGTTTGGTTGCATGCGAAACAAGAATACGTTATTATTTACCAAAATTAAAGTTCTTACCGTAGTAGCAGCCATGAATGTCAATACATCCTTCTGGAGGGCAGTCATCTGAGCAGCTGCAGGCGAAAGGAGAATTCCGGCTAAAAGCATTATCTTCCATCTGGTACCTGGAATAAAAAAAAAGGGAATTGGTAACACAGCAAGTATGTTCATTTGCTAATCTGTACTAATATAAAAAGCTGATCGTTTTTATTTGATTCTTTAAACGCGATAGTATTATACACATTTGAATAATAATTTTTGAATTGGATATATAAGGTCGATTCCAAATAGTATAAAAATCTTAAGTATAAACAAATTTAAATCCACAATAAAACGTAAAAAATGTCAGAGAGCTTATTACTCAATTGTGGATTACATAGAAGACAAGAATGATTGGGATGGATTTAGCATAGGCTATTTCTTAGTGGAAATGTGATGTGGGCTTGTGTGCCTTTTACGTATTTTTGCCATTTTTAATGTTTCACTTCACTTTTTTTTAAATTGATTATTATTGCCTTATTACCTTTTGGTATATTAGGTTTTGGGTTTTGGTTGAGGTATTATTTAATGATGCCATTGTATCTATCTGTTCTAATTCTTAATCTAATTTTTTTTTATGAAATAAAGATATTTTGAGTTTGATTTTGATTTTAGGCAACGTTTGTCTGTTATCTGGGTGTAATTTTAAATAATATTGTGTATATATTTAGAAATATGTAAGTATGCTTACATTCAAATGATTATGTCTAAATTACTCTAAAATGTGGGCGTTTAGTTCATCTCTGCGTACTCCTTCTTAGATAAAGCCGTGATTGTATGTTATGTTCACTTACTTATAAGCATTAAAGCCATAATCCGTAGTAGTTTCTTCTATAAACTTGAATGGAAAAGACCTGCAGGCTTGCTTCCTAAAAATAGTAATGTTGCGACCCTTCTCAAAATTTGCGGGCAGCATCATACCTTCGTATGTACCCGCAACTCTGTTGCACGGAATGCTAAAAGAAGAACATTTTATTAGAACAAAAAATATAGCCGTCTTGGCTATATCTGGGTTTTTCCCAATGACTCTAAATAAGGACACAGCTGTGATTTATAATTTGTTTTATTTTATTCTTTTTGCACAAATAGAAATTCATTGTACAATGGCGGACTTAATGCTTATGCATTAAGTCCGCCATTTCATTTTCTTTTTGGCATTTTCTCCGAGTTTACCTTTGGGTGGTGATTCCTCTTTTCTCAACGGCTACAAGTATATTGCTTTGCAAATCTGTTTCTCATGGTTCATTGGTTTACATTGGTCATTTTGCCTTTCGCTGTTAAATATTTAAATCATAGCTTTGAAAGGGATGAGATAGGGGAAAAACTCGGCTGAACTAAAATTGTTGGACTAGACTAGTATATTCACTCAACCCTATTGAGATGCTATCAGAGATACCCTCATAAACCTTTTCTTTTATTTTCCGTGCGGAAATCCCCTCGGATACCACCTATCGGTGGCATGTCGGACACGAACCGACTAAAACCGCACGCCGTCTCGGATACTAATAGCCGGGGAACCAGGTATACCCTAGAAAGGAAGTCCCTTGTGCCCCGACATACCTCGGGCCATCTACAGACCAGTAGACGACCACCCCCGTGTGAGAACCCCATGTTACCTCTACTCCCTGGAAGCGAGAGCGCTTCGCAACGCGCTCGCTGCCACCCCGGCCTGCTTCTGCTAGGGTGACAGATGGCCTCAAATGTCACCCTCAGGCCTGCGCTTATGGAGGACGGAGGTCGTTCTGCGACCTTCAGCGCCTGAGTCGCCTTCGGTACCTGGCCCGTTCCCGGGCCTGGCGGGCCGGGAGAGTTCTAAACCTCTCCCGGTCCCGCTCCGCCGTCTCCTTCGCGAGCATAACTTGCTCGCAGAAGGAGACGGCAGAGTTCCACGCACTCTCGCTCCGCACGATAGCCGCAATCAGGCTATCGAGCGAGAGAACTCCCACTCCGATGGCCGCCACGAGGTCTCGCCTCTGCTCAACCCCCACCGGGCACTCTGCCAGCGTGTGGAGAGCCGTGTCCACGGTCTGGCCATCGCAGTGGTGGCAGCGTTGGCTCCTTGCGGATTAGACACAGGTGATAACCGAAACATCCTTTCTCAGTGATCACCTGCGTCAGTCGGTATGAGAGGGTCCCGTGACGCTTCTTGAGCCAATCCTCCGTAACGGATCTTACCGCCGCGATGACGGCGTGCCCACCCTAATAAACCCTATCAGAGTTTGTATCACATCACATCATCATCATCATTATCAACAGACTTTAATGGTCTACTGCTAGACATAGGCCTCTCCTTAGAAAGGAGATGTTAGCCTGCAATACCTTGCTGGCTAGACGGGTTGGTTCAAGGTTTGTGTCAAGTTTTCTTCTCTTTGTAGTGTTGCTTTACTTTCAAGAGCAAATTTCGAGGATACAGAAATGTGAAGAGTCTTCTGCTCGACCTTTACCTGGTATTCCAATCAGTGTATCCTTGTTCGACGAGTCCGGTGCGGTTGTTCCAAGTGTTGACGGAGTATCGCCGCTTAGCGTCTTTCAGCTCAACCTCGGCTGACTGTACCCTATCTGTATATATCTGAAGAGAAGATGAGCATCGTGAGTGTTTGAATAACATTAATAATAAATAATATTTTACCACATTCAAACAACGGCATCAAGTCCCAAACTAAGCAGAGCTTGTACCATGGGTACTAGACAACTGATATAAATACATATATACTTTTTTTTGTAAATACATACATATTATACATAGAAACAGAAAGACCAAATCAAACATTAAAAGTTCAAGCACACAAATGTCTGACTTGAGCGGGAATCGAACCCGCGGCCTTTGGAATAGCAGTCCGTTACACAAACCACTACGCCATCCGGTCGTCCGGTCGACATTTGTTACCAAGAAGATGATTCAAATAAATTATCATTGCACTACTGAAAGTTAACATTAAATTATAATAAACTGTATTCTTTATTAGGGATATTGTCTTTTTTCTTAAAATTTGATTCAACACAAACAGGAAGTTAATATAAATTATTACATAAATATTACACTAGCTTTTGTATATCACACTGTCTCTTAAGATACAGGTAACTCACCTAGTTTAAGAGACAGAGTTTCACATCTTAAATACAAAATTGTAAATTCCTATCAACTGTGTATTCGAATATGTATATCTTTGCGTAAATAAAGTATTATTATTATTATAGGGCTTCGCCCGCGTGTATTTAGGTTATCGCGATAAAAACTATCTCCTTAGCAAATTTCATCTAATTCAGTTCAGCGGTTATTGGGTCCCCAAACAAACTTTCACCTCCTTGAAGGATGCTTGTTGGGATAAAAGCTGTCCCATGTCCTTTAACGGGACTCAAACCAGCTCTATGACAAATTTCATCTAAATCGGTTTAGCGGTTTAAGCGTGAACAGGTAACAGACAGTCTTTACTATTTATAATATTAATGCCGGAGTTCTGAGGTTTGTTACCTCCTAAAAGAAAAATACGCACCCGATCAAGTACTCCAAGTTTCTTGAAGTCGATCCACCCCGGGAGCAGTCCGTTGGCCACTGTCACCACTGGGTCGTAGTATCCCCAATTAACATCATGCACAGACAGAGTCTTAAATAGCTTAGAACCCATCGTCTTCATGGAGTAGTACACGCCGACGTTGGGAAGGTATCCTACCTTGTCAGCCGCTAAAGTACTGATAGCCTGGAAAAAGAAGATATAGGTAATTCTTTAGTTGTACTAGATCAGTGATAAATAATTTTTTTTTTCACCCTCATGGGTATTTATCCGTGTGGGGTAAGGTATATCGTGTATCCCGCCGGTGATGAGGGCCCACTAAAGGAGGAAGCTATGAAGAACAACACCAATGCAAAGAGAAAACTTGACACAAAGCCTTTCTTTAAAGTGTGACAACCCCTTCTGACCATCACCCCACATGTGATGTGTTCAATTAGACTTGTATTAAAGCTGTGTCAGACAGAATAATGTACTATATTTTTGAAAGAGGTTTATTCCAAAATGGTCCCATTTAAATTTCATATAAAACCGATGATGAATTTCGGTAACAGACAACGGAACTCTTCAAAAACTGACAGCAATTCAACCGCCATTGCTGCTAGGTTTTAGTGCTCTTTGTTAGTACTGTTTGAAGCCGGTTCTACTCCTTTTTTAAAAGGATTTATTAGATATGAGTATTTGAATATGACACGGACCCATCAAGGTTAAATGTCTGTCGGTTTAAATTTTTAAAACTTGTATTATGAAATAATAATGAGAGAATATGTAAATGTTAATCTATATATCTAAATTGTTTTTATATTCGAAAGCTTATTTTGTTTTCGTGTGAAAACCCCCGCGGCCCAAAGTCACCATCATCATCAACAGCCTTCAGTAGTCCACTTCTGGACATAAGTTTCTCCTTAGAAAGGAAGCCCCCGTACCATGGCCGCAATCATGATACGGAACGATATAATATACCACCCCTAAACTGTGGCAAATTAAGGAATGATACAATATAACATTTTATTGTTGTTTTAATAAAAATCTGCAGCTCTCACCTGTGTCAAAAATTTTAAAATTATAAATATGATCTGGATTATTATAATGTTTATCTAGATATTGTATTAATTCAGGGAACTATTTGGTCTATAAGTACATACAAATATGTTTGCAAATGACTGTTTGTTCCTCAATAAAAAAAAAGAAAAACAATGATAAAGGGCCCATCAAAGTTGGCGATAATTTTTACAAATTGACTTTTATTTTTCTTTTTAATGGAATCTAGTTTCCTTGTCAGTTCAGGTTATTTTAATCTCAATATCATAACTTTAAATTATTAGTACATAAAACGTAGCCGTAATAAATTCCTACTAAACAAAAATCGTAAGTGTGGACTTAATATATTAGTCTGATAACATTTTTGCATATATTTGCATTTTAAGTAAATAAATCATTATACAGATATAACAGGAATAAGATTTTTTTTATAATGCTTCTAAATTATTATATGATAGCTCTAATATTTAAATCGACACTATTTTGCTGTCAGTGACCTATTAAAATTGATATATAGCTAAATGATTTAATAGCTAAGGTGGAGAAGTTCCTGGAAGCAAAATTTTATTAATTCATTTAAATATTCAAAACATTATTAAATATAAAGGTCCGTCGAAGGTTAGGAAAAAAACTGTTAACATTTTATAACATTAACGGATTAATAATACAGAGTGTCACCACCCCTATTCATCCCGTGGGTGTCGTAAGAGCCGACTAAGGGAGTAAACTATGCAGGACAACAGCACTGCAAAGAGAAGGAAAACTTGACACAAACCCTATATCAACCCGTCTGGCCAGCGTAGCATGGTAGGCCAAAACCTCCTTGCTAAGGACCTATGTCCAGTAGTGGACTAGTGGTGGGAATCGAACTGCCCATTGAGTGTCCATTGCTGTACAATTGTAGGAGGTTAGGAACGTCTCTTGCTCGTACTTGTTGAAAAGTAACGAAAGAGCTGCTTTAGACTTGAATTAGTCTTGTTTATTTTATTTTTTACTTGTTATTACAGTTTGTTTTTATGTAAACATCATCAATTAATAAACCTTGAAACTGATAGTCAAACAGTTTTAACTTTGCGACAGTTGACCTGCGATGGTCATTTGTTAGATTCCCACACAGAGCAATTAATTGTATGATGAGCACAATTATTTGTTCTGTCTGTGTGTAATTTATCAGCTGTCTGGTTTCCATAGCACAGGGTGTGCCTAGTTTGGGATCAGACGCCCGTGTGTGAGATGTGTGAGGTATATATATTATTATTATTATATTAAATAAAAATAAATATAATATATTCTACCACACAACGCCATCTAGTCCCAAACTAAGCAGAGCTTGTACTATGGGTACTAGACAACTGATATAAATACATATATACTTTTTTTTGTAAATACATACATATTATACATAGAAACACCCAGACCAAATCAAACATCAAATGTTCATGTACACAAATGTTTGACCTGAGCGGGAATTGAACCCGCGACCTTTGGAATAGCAGTCCATTACACAAACCACTACACCATCCAGTCGTCAAATCAAGTCAATAATATTATAAAGCAAATTTTGTTAACAATATAATTAAAACACAATTAACAATTAACGAAATTAACATAATTTATGTTAAAAGTTAACATTCCATTAACACATTATCAAATTTACAAAAAAAAACTGTTTATGTAAATTTAAGATAGTTAATTAGATCAGTAGCACTATTCGCACAAAAACATCAACATACTAATTAATAACATTAATTAATATGTTTTATAACATGTGACATAAGTTATCATACTTGTTAATTGGATTTTCTTTAAGCAATGTAAATAAAACATGTTCATGCATGAAAAAAAAATTGCTCTAGGCGATAACGTTTACAGTGTGAGTCTTTATGGCCTCGGCACTTAAGTCATTTTATTTCTGGTATAGATCGGACGTCCGACCGGTCACACGATGGTAAGTGACTACCGCCGTATCAGCGAGCTCCGGTTACCTCATTCATCATCATCATCATCATCATCAACAGCCTATACCACTGCTGGACACAAGTCTCTCCTTAGAGAGGAGGTTTTTCCCTACTATACCACCAGACGGGTAGGTATAGGGTTTGTTTCAAGATTTCTTGCTCTTTGCAGTCTTGATGTCCTGCGTAGTTTGCTCCCTTTGTCGGCTCTTACGACACCCACGGGATGAATAGGGGTGGTGACAACTCTTTCTTAATCCGTCACCACACGGATCATTACCTAATATGGTAAAAAGCACCAAAAAACTGCTTGCTTAGTAAAATAACTGTAATATTCTTAAGTAAACTCTACCAGTAACGTATTATTTATATTATGAATCTGACTAATATTGTGATGACCACAATTTATAGAATTGTACATATTTTTATAATCAAATATATGCAATACATTCATAAAAACCAAAATTACCAACATACGATTCAAGTCACTGACATATTTTACAATATTTTCCAGAAATACCCAACGGATGTGAATACTCTAATACACCTTCCATTATTTCATTCAATACCTACTGGCAAACAAACAAAAACTGCTTCATAACAGTTTAATATCATTTAATAATACTATTCAAAAGAACGTCATTCACACTTTAGTCCTAACAAGTAAAAAAACTAACGTTATGGTGGCAAAAAGTTATATTTCTACCGTTCTCATTAACAGCCTGCAAGAATGGCGTAGTGGTTTAAGCGGTCGCCACGTCGCTTCCTACTACGCTAAGTGTTGTGGGTTCAAACCCCACTTCGGACGACACTTAGTATAATCCATAAATTGTTGTTCCAAGTATAGGTGTTCTTTGTGTCCGTTTCATGTATGTTTGCTAATAATGCGGGAGTTGTCTTTTTAATAAAAAAAAGCCTTTAATAGTCCTCTGCTGGTCATAAGCCTCTCCTTAGAAAGGAGGTTTTGGCCTACTATTATTATTCTTCTATTGTAACGCCTGATTTTTTTTTACTAGCAATAACTTATTTTCAACAGTTCATGCTACAAATAACCTAATGAAATTGACCAATTTGATAAATTAATCATTAAGGTCTTGTGCCTCTGGAGAATTAATTGTTGTTAATTGGTTTATTGTAATTAACTTGTTATTTAGGGACTATAGCATAGGCTGAGTTGTGGCCCTTTAGTCACACACAGTGATCATTTTATTCTTTTGTACTTGTTTGTTTTTGTTATTGTTTGTGATATTTTTCAGTTGTGCAAATTGTTTCTTTTCTTTTTCTCATCAATGTTATATCTGTAATCCCTTTTTTGGCTGTGTTTGTGTTGTGACTAATAAACGTATTTTCTTTCTTTCTTTTCTTTCTTTCATTTAACGAGAAAGAGACTAAATGTGTTAAGTTTGTCACACACAATGTTAGACAAACTACATCAAATGTAATTATTACGTACTTCGCGTGGAGTATGAAAAGCGCTGTCTTAGTGGGTCCTTTAAATTTTAAAGGGTTTTCCTGGTTCCTGTAACCTGGTAGTAAAATATTATCGAAATCGGTCCAGCCGTTTAGAAGATTACCCGGAACAAACAAACAGACAAAAAATTTGAACTGGTTTATAGGCATAGATATAGTGAAAATAACCGTGTGAGCATGAAATAAACCTATAATTTTGACATTACAAACAGACACTTCAATTTTATTTATTTGTACAGATGAGGAACTGGACGTGGTCACTACAACGGTCTTTTTGGGTATAACTTTTGAGAGTAAGCAGTATGGTTCTCATATAGCTAATCCCTGGAATATACTCAGTTCTGCAGTTTGCGCTATATATAAAATCCGTGAGTTTACGCATTCAGAAATTACTAGATTACTATTTAAGTTAGTCTAGTTGTGGTCTGGTTGTTAGTGACCCTGACTGCTACGCCAGAGGTGGTGGGTTCGCTTCCACCCAGGACAAATAATTGTGTGATGAGCACAGTCATTTGTTCTGTGTCTGGGTGTACTTAATCCACAATATGTATGTATTTAGAAATATATACGTATGTTTATCAGCAGTCTGTTTACTAGGCTCTGCCTAGTTTGGGACTAGATGGCCGTGTGTGAGATGTACGACGTTATTATTATTGTTGTCCTGGTCTGTTGCAGTCAAATCAGATACGAAAGACCACAAACCGATAAGGCCTATATATGTCGTGTGTGTCATGTATGGGAAATAAAAATTAAATATTACTGGTTATACCTCCAGAGGTTGGCTGGTAGATAATGCCCTGGGTATTAAGTCCGTCGATGTCAACAAGGGATCAGACGGCCGTGTGTAAGATGTGTGAAAATATTAAAATGTCTTATTGTATGTTATTGTGGGACAGTGCTGCTGCCAACATTAGTAATACTACTTTTGTACTGCAGAAGAAACTTCCAACCCCCCTTTTCACTCTCTTAAAGTATGATTTCTGATATAAAAACTATCCTATGTCCTTTCCCGGGACTCAAACTATGTCTATTCCAAATTTCATCTAAGTTGGTTCAGCGGTTTAAGCGTGAACAGGTAACAGACAGACAGACACAAATTGGCATTTATAATATTAGTATGGATATATAGGTACTTACAATGAGAGGCAGGTTTGGCATGACGACTTGAAAATCCTTAGGGTCACCCACGGACCCTTCCTTGATAAACTCCAGAGTGATCTTTGGATTCATGGTCAACACTCCTCGTTCCCGATCTATACGAAGGTTCTCGTTCGTCCGCACTTCTCTGGGGACAAATCATTATGGTGAGTTGGATGCGAGAAGTCGACAATCGATAGAAGTGGCGTGCGATGGAAAAGGCTTATGTCCACCAGTGGACGGCAGATGATGATGCAACCATTATGATGGTAAATAAATCTTACTTAAAATTACTTAAACTCAAATATTTTGTATTGAGTAGACCTTTTTAATGTACAGTTTTAAATGTCAGTGGCATACAAATAACATCATATGAAAAAAAAACAAGGCACTAGAACAATAGAGATGAGATGACCGGGATAATCTAAGTAAAGGTCAAAAGAGTCACAAAAATATATTTATAGGTAAATAAATATTGCAAGGCCTAACATAGACTAGTCTGCCGTCACCAAATGGCCTTAAAACTAAAGCTATGCGGGTTTCTTCCGTCTAGCGGCATGCCGATCTGTATAGATACCCGTCCTTATTTAATTTATTTATTTATACATTTAAAAATAATAAGATACCAGATTACTATGGGCCAAGAGACGGATGGATGGCGTAGTGGTTTAAGCGGTCACCTCGTCGCTTCCTAGTGCGCTGAGCGTTGTGGGTTCGATCCCCACATAGGACAACAATTTGTGTAATCCACAAATTGTCGATCAAAGGCTGGGTGTTCTTTGTATCTGTTTTATGAATATTTGTAAAGTGCCTCGAGGCACAGGATATATTCCTAGTGAGTTGTCTTTTAAAAAAAAAAAACACTTTCTTTTATATTTAATAATCTGGAATTACAATCTAAATTATTTCATTTTACAAGCTTTATTCTAGATAACATATAAAATGAATGGCCTTGAATGACCGCTTGATTCATCAACGCAGAGCCTAAACCAACTTGAAATTTTGACATTTGATGCTTTTTATATTTTAAGCACCCACTAAGACAAGATTTTTGGAAATTTCACCCATAAGCAAGGATAAACGGTTATATGGAAATTGGTCATTTTTAAAGTTAGAGACAGGAAATCCATACTAACATTATAAATGCGAAAGTGTGTCTGTCTGTTACCGCTTCATGCTTAAACCGCTAGGCTGATTTAGATGAAATTTGGTATAGATATAGTTTGAGATATTTTGTGTTGGGAGGGACATAGGCTTTTACCGCGATAACTGAAATACACGCGGGCGAAGCCATGGGCAAAAACATAATAAGAAATAATCACACGAGTAAAGCCGTGGACAATAGCTAGTAAGAATTATTTATTATTAGTGTTTTTAGATTAAGAATTCGACGGTTGGCGTATGATTAAACACATTATGAGCAAAATTTTAACCATTAGTAATAATTTACCGTTAAAGAATTAATCAAATTCGCTCAACATCCCAAACTTATTACTATTCCGTTCAAGTTTGTCGAGAACCAAGAAAAGCCGATGTAAGGCTGTTTTAAAATATGCGGATTCGTGGTCACGATATACGTTCTGTATGAGAACTAATAATAAACTGTTGGTAAATGGATCATAAATATGAGTTGAAGGATTCGTTAGCGGAGACATGGATATATCTGTCAATAGACTAATCATTATATGTTGGGACATCTTTCTGCGTATCTCATAAGGAAAAAGAAAGGTAATTGCTAAGCTATCTGTCGCTTACGAATGTGGAGTCCTCATCAGTATTAAATTGAAATGAATATCAGATAAGTCTATGGTCCTTTGAATCCAAAATATATTAAGTTCGTAAGTCAGCAAAGTCAGTTATAAAATTACTCGTATTGTCATAAGCCTTAAATTTTAGCATTTGTCAAAATTTCTAAGTATTTTTACGGTTCTTCCCATTACTTACATTCATTTTTCATTAATCATTACTTACCATTACTTTTTAGCCAAGTGCTTGAAATAATTACAACACAAGTAACAATAATACATAATAAGTTATTTTGTTGTATCATCATCATCATCATCAGCCTATCGCAGTCCACTGCTGGACATAGGCCTCTCCCATTGCACTTAGATCGATTTTGGGCTTCTAGCATCCAGCCACTGCCAGCCATCTTGTCACTCCACCTGGCCTACACTACGTTTGCCGAGACGCGGTCTCCACTCAAGAACTCGTTTTCCCCAACGGCTGTCGGGTCTGCGGCTATATGGCCAGCCCACTGTTGTATATCATATAAAAAAGCAAATTTATATGTTGTGCTTACAGTGTACATATATCGGTGTATGGAGGAGTATTTGTAAATGCCAAAGTAAAGTTTGAATCCGAAAAAAATCGGCAAAAACATGGATGGACAACCTGTCTACATCTACAAGTTTGTACAGAGCCCTTAGTCGGTGAGATAGCCTTTATTTTGCCTGAACGCGTAGATTTTGGGGGCTTACCATTCAACTTTATAAATACACACGAGTAAAACTAAAAAAATGAATTTTAAAAGTTGTCTTTGTATTAAGGTTATCTTGGTTTAGGATTTAAGTTTTAACATTACTGCTGTAAATTTGAACTTCATTCCTAAATTAAGTTTTGTAATCCTCACATTACTAGTCCATGTAACATAGGCTGTTTTTACAATTGATCTTTGACGCCTCTCAGCGTAAAAAAAAACATAACCTGTTAGAAATATATTTGTCTGTTTATCTACACAAAACTCTTAGGCATGTTCTGTACCTTGTATTTTTTTATTTAGTTTACATGGGTTTGTATGTAAATAATTTTTATCCGTCAGGAAGTTTTTGTTTATTTGCTTTGTGTAAACATCTGACAGGAAACGTGTCTACGTCACGAACAATCTGAGAAATACTTAGTATGACAAATAAATGGGAAATTATACTAAGTCGGCATAAAGGTATTGTTAATAATGGTTTGAAGCGGCTGTAGCCTACTGGTTAAGGTATTGGACTAGCGATCAAGAGGACGTGGGTTCAAATCCTAACAAGTACCTGGCAAGAACCCACTTCTGAATAAGCAATTTAGCTTAGTGGGAGGGGTTAACGGGAATACTAGTATTTTCGGTTGCTAGTAGACCTTTAAGAAAAAGACCAAAGTCATAGGCAAAATTACTAGTAGGTTGCCACAAACCAGACATTTAGTTATGCTTGTTTTAGTTTGTGGATAATAGAAGATATCCTCAGATAAAAACGGATACCAAGATTAAGTAAAACGATTAAAAATAAGATGTGAGTAAGAATGAACGCTTGTAAATTTTATATCACATCAACTGCCTTTGCTAGTCCACTGCTGGACATAGGTCTCTCCTTAGAAAATAGGTTTTGACCTACTATACCACGCTGGTCAGACGGGTTGGTATAGGGTTTGTTTCAAGTTTTCCTTCTCTCTCCAGTGCTGTTGACCTGCGTAGTTTGTTCCCTTAGTCGCCTCTTACGACACCCACGGGATGAATAGGGGTGGTGACACTCCGTATTCTTAATCCGTCACCACACAGAATTCCGTGTGGTGAAGTTTTGTATACCAACGGACAACGATGTGGAAAACGCAAATGTATTTATTCAGTAGTTTACACTTTATTTATTTCAATTAAAAGAGATTTAATTGTGTGATATATTTGTACTTACTTATATCTAAAAGGTCCGACTTCTGAGACTTTCAAAACTTTCTCAGCACCGCTCAGGTAGGCTTCGGAATTGGTGTAGTTGAACAATCGGACGTTAGTGAACATCTCATAAGTTGGATTGGCCCACATGTTGTAAATAAACGAGCCCTCTTTCATGTCCATAACCTGAAGACAGAAAAAATATTTTAATTATTTTTAAATTTCTGAACACATGTGGAGTCCCACAGGGAAGCATATTAGGTCCAATACTGTTCCTTTATACGTGAATAACATTTCAGAGGTAATCAATCATAATTGTAATGCAAAAATCGTATCGCCTTCTTATAACATGTTTAAAGCAAATAAATAAATTTTTATTGTTCCACATGGTGATATGTGCAATAAATGTTTGCGCTTATACTCAATACTTTATTGCTTCCATAATGTGAATACATAGGTGACAACAATTCAAGCGGCAACAATTATGGACCCTGTCGGGCGCAGCACAGTTTGTTTGGGAGAGAGGAAGATAACACAACCACATATACAGTAGAATATTTT
This sequence comes from Arctia plantaginis, assembly GCA_902825455.1. Classification (NCBI taxonomy): domain Eukaryota; kingdom Metazoa; phylum Arthropoda; class Insecta; order Lepidoptera; family Erebidae; genus Arctia; species Arctia plantaginis. Next base: position 1,598,187 of record CADEBD010000275.1, on the reverse strand, counting down.
GAAAAAGAAGAATTTTGAAAATCCTTCTATATATGATAGAGTTACGCAAGAACATACATAAAAAAATACAAACATCCGAATTGATAACCTCCTCCTTTCTGAAGTCGATTAAAAAGATTCGGTGTAGGTATATTTTTATCATTAAATAAGATCTAAATTTGTAGTAGCATTAAGGATCTTATGTCAAATTGTACATCGGACAATAACAAAAACATAAATGTAATTTACAAGTGGTAAAACCGACCAGTTTAATAACAAAATGGTAATAAGCCCCTGTGTTTGTAGATTTTTAAATTTATAACTTAACAGCAATTGATGTCATCCAGTCAGTTAATATTATAAAAGTTTATTCAAACCAATATTATAATGTCAGTTTGTAATACTTGTATCCTTTAATTACTTGACTGATTTTTACGAAACTCTGCATAAACTTTGTCAAGGATATTTATTTTATTTTACTTCTCAACAGTGTGGTCCTTAATTACTATAAAAAACATGGTTACTTTTGTGAACTCATTCAGGGAACAAGAAAAAATTACAATATTTTGTGCCACCTTGTTTAGCGTAACAAGTGTCCTCGTTAGAGTCTTGCTCAACAAATTTTTCCTAGCAGATGCTACGGCCAGAAGAGAACACAGGCAAATAACATATCTTATGTCCAGAAACGAGGAATGTTGAAGAGAGAAACTTCTTTATTCGCGTTGGGCATTTTTGAACAGCAAAATAACGCATTTTATAAGAAAAAACAATTGAACTCGCGACCTGTTACCATTACCGACACCTTTTTATATAAGTTTTTACTTCTGTAGGCCCTCCTGGAGTGCCACTGTTTTTGAAGTGAAAACTTTTTTAGGCGCGTTGGGCATTTTATGAGCCTGAAGAAAACAATTGAACTCGAGACACTGTTACTGTTACTGACACCTCTGTATATAAGTATATAAGAGACTGCCACTGTTTTTTTAACCCTTACGCTACCGTTTGCCCCTACCGTCGTAATGTACACCTGCAATTTAAGAGTTACAACTGCGTTACCGGCCCTTGTAGCTCCCAAAAGGCTTTCCCAAATATTGATTGAGTGACGGATATTATTTTTATATTCCATTCAACTTGCATGTTTGGTGACGGATTAAGAATATGGATTGCCAACACCTCTATCTAACCCGTAGATTTCGTAAGAGCCGACTAAGGGAGCAAACAAGGGACCGCCGACGAGGGACAACAGCACTATAATAAGGTAATCAAACAGCCGATGCCAGAGCGCCCGCGCACCGAAAACGTGGTCCCTAAAGTGACTTATTTTTATTTTAGATACTTTAAGTTAAAATTAAAATTATTTACAATTTCAATTGAAGAAAAAACTGTCTGTTTATTAGTTAAATACAGCTAAACGAGTTTAGATGAAATGTGGAAAATAATGTATAAATGCAAAAAAATGATTTTTCAGAGAGGCCTCCACCAAGTTTTGCCACAACAACGGCCCTGTGTCGGATGGTCGGTTTCCCGCGACTTCATCAGGTCGTCGGACCACCTCTGGCCAAAAAATTGTTTGACACCGCTTTTCTCCCCTCCTTCACAGGCCGAGGTACCTCTCTGGTGGAGACGGCCTATATGTGCTGAAGGATGACTCTCCCGTAGTAATCATCTATCTATCATCATCATCAATATGTAAATTATGTAATAGCATGCTACGTGATTCTGTTAATTCTGGTGTATGTACAGTCAACGATAAAAGTAGATGATCAAAAACGAATTGTCAAAACTACTGAACGATATTTGGATCAAAACTATGTAGTGATACAATGTTACAAAACTAAGTGATTAAATAAAGTACCCATAAATTCACATCTACAGCCTTAACTAGTCCACTGCTGGACATAGGCCTCTCCTTAGAAAGGAGGTTTTGGTCTACTATACTACGCTGGCCAGACGGGTTGGTATAGGGTTTGTTTCAAGTTTTCCTTCTCTCTGCAGCGCTTTTGTCCTGCGTATTTTGCTTCCTTAGTCGCCTCTTACAACACCCACGGTATGAATAGGGGTGGTGACACTCTGTATTCTTAATCCGTCACCACACCCACACCCATAAATTAGCTGATTGAATTGTCAGCAAAAGTTTATGATCAAAGTCGTTGCAAAACAATTAGCTGGTTGAACTAATACCAAAAGTTAATGAACAAAGACGTTTCGAAACAAATTAGCTGATTGAACTGTCGCCAAAATTTGATGATCAAAGGTTTTGATCATCTCCTACATAATTATATTATTCTTGTATTTTAAATTATTTCAATCTAGTTAAATATCGGATGATTGTACGTTATTTGTAGTGCATTCATTCGTTGGACGATCAAACACACTCGAAACGGTTCCTACTTAAAAAGTGTTAAGTACGTATTCAAGTTTATGTTCCGCACTTATACACGGCAAATAATCCTTTCGGATGTGTACGCAAATAACTGTTTGAAGTTATAACGGTTTGTTTGCAAAACGAATTGTGTGTTAAGGTCGTGGGTTGGCATTATATGTTTCTTATAAAACACCTTCCCTTTTATGAAAATAACTATTTATCATACAAAACAGTTTTTTTTTTCAAATATCGTTTTTTTATCTTTTGTTTATTCAGAATTTATTTCTTGCAGCTATTAAGTTAATGATTTCGCTGTAAAAACTACCACGGGTACTCATAAATGCGTAAGAATTTTCTTAATATATCAGACAGTCAATTTCACTGATATGAAACGGTTTTATTTAAAAAATGTACCATAACATGCAAAATACATTTTTTAGGATATTTTAATTAAAGTGTTCAGAAAAGTACAGTATTTTTTTAAGAACGATATGTTCCTCTAACTTAATTAAGTATTTTTTTACTTCGAAAGACTGCAGTAAAAGCATACCTACAATAGATTGGAATTGTTTTTGTTAAAATGGTGCACCATGTTTTAAAATAGTATTATCTCTGTACACAGGAATGATTAGGGGGAAGTCCCGTAGCGCCGGACGGCACCTAGCACCGGACACTCATACTATTTTGACAAACGTCAACGCGATCTATTTATAAATCGGTGAAAGGGGTGCGGGGGAACGTAGCGAGACAGGATCACGCAACGCGATTTGCCAGTGAGACGCACAGTCGTGGTGGAAGCGGTGAATTGCTGTTTTTGGTGGGAAAGCGTTGCGTCACGTAAATTTCAAGTAAGTATTACAGCTATGGTTTTAGCCTTAATTGTTTTTGTTATTTGTTAATAAAGACAGTGTTTCACTATAATTATTATATTGTGAAAGTTTTTATTAAATACCTAAACAGTTTTAGTATGAAATACGTAATTTTGGACGTTTCCTGTCCCCTACTTTCGGACACAAAGGTGTCCCTTACCACCGGACAGTTTATAGGTTAGCTTTTTTATGAAGCATTTGTACTTATTGTAATGATGATTGTTTGTTGTTTTACAGGATAGAAGGAGAGAGGTATTTGAAAATGCAAGAGAGAAAAAAAAAGGAAACTGGGATCAGCAAAGTTTAAAAACTGCGATGAACAAGATTTTGTCCAAAAAAATGAGTTTGAGGGCAGCTTCGTCACGTTACAATGTACCAAAAAGTACTCTACATGATAAAATAACGACATTGAACAGTGGAAAAGAAGTCACGTTGCAACCAAAAGTTGGTAGATTCACAAAAACCTTCTCACCCGAGTATGAACAAGTTTTAGTGGACCACATAAGAGATTTGTCTAATAGATGTCTGCCCCTGATGAAAAACGAGTTTTTGAAGTTAGCTTACGACTTGGCTGAAGCTATGAAGATTCCCCATGAGTAAACAAACCAAACGTGGCAATAACGACAACAAAAAGGAGCCGTTAACTGAAGTATCAAATATAGAAAAAACGACTTGTGTAGTGTGTTTAGAAGACCACGACGAGGACTGGATACAATGCTCCAGATGCCAATAATGGGCTCATGAAGCATGTGCAGACGTTCCAGAATGTGGAGATGCCTACATATGTGATAGATGCTAAAAGTTTTAGAATGTCCGGCGCTTGGGGTTTGAAGATTAACCCGTCCGGCACTAGGTGCCAATGTCAAAGTCCTTTATTTTTTTACCAAAACTTATTTAACATTCCTAAACTATGTTTACGCAGAATTTGTATTTTTGTTATTTGATTTTGATTTTATGTTTTGTTAATTTAAGTAATTCATAAATAAATACATATTTCTCGATGTAGTTTTAATTTTATTTCCTGAAAACCTTATGTGTCCGGCACTAGGGGACTTCCCCCTACTCATATCAATCCTGTATTTATTTAGTTTGACATCTTCAATGTTTTCCTGTCAATTTCACAACTCTATTTGGGGTCAAGTCAATTTATAAACTGCAATGAGTTTTGGCTCTTCCTGTTACTTTCAAGATGGTAAATTTAAGTCTGGAAAACGGGTAAGACGAAATAGTAACGGATATCCTAAGTCTCGGATCTGAAACGAGACTAAAACTGCAAGACTGCAGTAACTCGAAAGCCCGATCGCGTAGCCTAAGGAAGAGGTTTTCGAGCTAATGTAGTCTTAGTCCCAATTTAGAGTTACAAAACTTAGAGTAGCCCATACCTCTCTTGCTTACCTTAAGTCACCTTCTTCCTTTGAACTTCTTCCTATAACAAATACGTATATCACTAGGCGTACATGTCAAAACATAAAAAAAAATATCACAACTTACACACGGCCGTCTGATCCCAAACTAAGCAGAGCCTGTACTATGGCAACCAGACTGCTGATAAACATACTTATATATTTTTAAATTCATACATGTTATAGATAAATTACACCCAGACACAGAACAAATAATCGTGCTCATCACACTTATATTTATTCTAGGTGGGAATCGAAGCTTGCGGTAAGACCCGTTATGGAGGATTGGCTCGAGAGGCGTCACGGGACCCTCTCATACCGATTGACGCAGGTGATCACTGGGAAGTGCGTGGAACTCTGCCGTCTCCTTCTGCGAGCAAGTTATGCTCGCGAAGGAGACGGCGGAGCGGGACCGGGAGAGGTTTAGGACTCTCCCGGCCCGCAAGGCCCGGGAACGGGCCAGGTACCGCAGGCGACTCAGGCGCCGGAGGTCGCAGAACGACCTCCGTCCTCCATAAGCGCAGGCCTGGGGGTGACAGGTGAGGCCATCTGTCACCCTAGCAGAAGCAGGCCGGGGTGGCGGCGAGCGCGTTGCGAAGCGCACTCGCTTCCAGGGAGCACAGGGAACATGGGGTTCCCACACGGGGGGGGGGGGTCGTGTACTCGTCTGTAGATGACCCGAGGTATGTCGGGGCACCAGGGACTTCCTTTCTAGGGTATACCTGGTTCCCCGGCTATTAGTACCCGGCGAAGGCGTGCGGTTTTAGTCGGTTCGAGTCCGACATGCCACCGACAGGTAGTATCCGAGGGGATTGCCGCACGGAAAAAAAAAAAAGGTGGGAATCGAAGCCACGACCTTCGGATTAGCAGTCAAAGTCACTAGCTACTAGACCATCAACCCGTCAGAACTTCAAGTCAGGTAATCAAAGAAACCAGCTAAAATCCTTCGCAATACCCCCAAATTGAAATTAGAAAATATTTAAATTGAAAGAGCAGAAAAACGACGCTGATTATATCATTAACTTCTTTACTCCTTAACTCCAGATTAAAATTAGGCAAAAACATATCATCTTAGTATGAAGTAAAATTTTCTTACATTAATACTCGTAAGATGCTCGTGCGCACATAGATAAATCACAACCAAATAGTCAGTCGTTAATCTTAAAAATTCAATCACAAGCATTTTTTATCTTATGACGTTAAATTTGTTCTCATAGGCAGGCATTTGGAGTCAAGTTTTTATTACATTTTTTCAACATTCCAATAGATACATTATTAATTGGTTTGCAGAAAAAATCGGTTACTTCATTATTTTAGTGTAATTGGTTTGCCATTAAAAATTGCATGACGTCAATGCTTTTTGTATAAGCGTCACTTTTTCTTATATACCTCATAAGATACTTCATCATCATCAACAGCCTTTAATAGTCCACTGCTGGACATAAGCCTCTCCTTAGAAAGGAGGTTTTGGCCTACTATACCATAAGATACTTAGTTTTACTTGAAGGTAGACTATCCGTTTGAGGAAAGAAATGTACTAAACCCCTAAAAGAGGCTTTTAAAGAGTGGATGGACGGCTGTTATGTTTCTCCAATACAAAGGGAGGCTTCTTGGTATTTGTAACAATCTTCTACTTCCTTGTTGATTAATTTATAGGGTTTACTCATCATGTTATTCACCATTGATGTAACTGCATGGATACCTCAGATCTTATTTTTCTTTATTTAAAAGACTTTACAAACATATGTATGTTTGTAAAGTCTTTTAAATGTTTAAGTGTCCGTTTCATGTGAAACGGACACAAAGACTACCCAGACACAGGAAAACAATTTGTTGATGACACAAAGTGATGTCATATGTGGGGATCGAACCCACAACACTTAGCGTTGTAGGAAGCGGCTAGGTGTCTGCTTAAACCACTACGCCAGCCGTGCAGTCAAATCACGACGTTTGACCAAACTTCGCGACTTCCCAAACTAAATAAATAAAATTCTCTGACACTTACCTATGTGTACCTTGAGTTCATAGTAAACTATGTCAAATATGTGCTAACACTCCTTAATCTATACATGTCAGCCCCTTTTCTTCTATTGCATCCTCTAATAAGGTGATGAAAAGATATAAGAAGAAATGGAAAGTTAACCTTTCATTTTGAATGTACTCGTAATTTTCCCGACATAAATCTCAGGTTTACGTTTTACGTTTACGTTTACGTTTACGTTTGCGTTTACGTTTTACGTTTACGTTTTACAAATTATAAAACAGTTGGTAAAGAGTAGGTGTTTATTTTAATGAGCACATCCCTTAGGTGATAATGTCGTGAGTTTAAGTCTGTACACGATACCAGTAGAGACCTATTAGTTTTAAAGTATTCTATTGTATTTATTTTAATGTAGGTATTTCAATAGTAAACCCACTTTAATTTGAATGTGTTCTGGATTAGTCCATACAGAAATAGAAGTCGGGGCGGTGATACTGACGCTTGAAATAGAAGCAAAAATTATTTATAAATCAAAGGGTTTTATTTTTAACCTGCACTTATTGCATAAAATAAGAAAGGAAGAGAAGGAAAAAGATTTTAGAGAGGTTTATACTTCTCAAAAGTTTCCATAAAAAGTCTATTAAGAAATAAAAAATAGGGAAACTATTATTCTACTAGAACTCTTTATAAATAAGATAAGTTTATCAGAAAATCATTTGACTGCACGGATGGCTTAGTGGTTTAAGCGGTCGCCACGCCGCTTACTACTACGCTGAGTGTTGTGGGTCCGATCCCCACATGGGACGACACATTGTGTGATCCACAAATTGTTGCACTGAGTCTGGGTGTCCTTGTGTCCCTTTCATGTATGCTTTTAAAGTCCCCCGCGACACAGGATTTGTTAATAGATCGGGAGTTGACTTAAAAAAAAAAATTACATGACACAATACACAATTCTTCATTGGACATCCTGGTTCTTCCATGAGTTTAACAAATATGACTTCCTAGCTGAACCCAGCAATCCTTCGTTGTGGCTCATTGTGGATTTATCAAGATTGCATTGATTAAAAAGTAGGAACAAAACGAAAAAAATAATGTTTAAAGCGGGTTGTATATCGTGTCAAAATCTGAGCTCAATTGGTTCAGAACTTTTTGAGTTTATGAAACGTGCACAAACAAACTTAACATGTTATAAATATAGATAATATATTAATTAATGTCTTATAACTGTCTGTACGATATTGATATCTTAATATTGATGAACGTAAATACAATTGTGTTACGATACTCATAGACACAAAAACCTTGTAAATTATCTGTCATTCAACTTGAACTTTTTGTGGGATGAAATGACGTTTGACCCCGATAAATCTTTTTATAAATGATCAAATTGATTGGAATGTAAATAAATAATGATTAATCAGTGGGCAAATTCCTTTTATAGAGATGATACAATGGGCACAAAGTTAATACATCAGTCAGGTTGAAGGTTCGTAAAAGTTCTGTGATTCATGTGATTGTAACTACTCTAAGTGTTTAAACAGCCTTAGTAGTCCACTGCTGGATATAGGCATCTCTATAGAAAATTTTCCCTAGACGTGGTGGTATAGGATTTATTTCAAGATTTCCTTCTCTTTACAGTGCTGTTGTTTTGCGTAGTTTGCTCGTAAGTCGACTCTTACGACAACGGATGCATAGGGCTGGTGACACTCCGTACTTTTAATCCGTTAGCTCACTGTACCAATGAAATTCGCTTATTTTAATTAAAGACATTCGATGTTTATGTTACAAGTTACATGTTTGTTCTTCATGACCGTGACTCTCATTCTTTGCAAAGCATCCGAAGAGAATAGACTTTTAAGGCCCTAGGACTCATTCCCGCTTCTAATACAAGGTACTTCTACCTGATCGCTGGTGTAAGGCAACTTGTTCGTTGCTGTTCACGTTTGAGTGAGATTAAAGGAAGTTATTATCTCACTGATTCTGGGGAAGTGACTCGTGAGTCGTCGTTGTCAATGGCCAACGCTAGTCATCTTACCACCAGGTGAACCATCTGGCTGCTCAAAAGGCTCAACTCCAGAATTTGCCCCCCCCCCCCAAATTCTGGGGGGCAAACCCCATTTACATTGTGACTAGAGTGACCCGTTTGCTCGTTTCAAAACGCAAGAATATTGCTGACGAACGATTTTATCGTACCTAACCATAGTCCATAGGGCAACACGGTATTCGCCGGTGGCCTGTGTTGCTCTATGCTTACGTCAGTTCATATTGTGGTTCCCCACATAAACAATGATTAAACTCAAGTCTAAGTAAGTACTGTAATCACTCATAATCGTTAAGAGGTACGTTAAGTTAAACAATTATTTGTACCATAATAACATTATATGTCGTATTTAATGACTCGGTGAGAGGTCCTGAGGTCGGAGGTGCGGTTCTCACGTCATATTGTATACTTTTTTCCATGATTGTGTGACTAGTTATACAGAGTGTTGTATATAGTGAGTATACAGACTGTTTTAAAGATAATTTGCGTTCGGTAGCGCGGTAGCCATGGCCAGCTTTTCCTTTCATGTCAGAATATCGTTGTGATACCAGCAGGTAACTACACTTAAACGAAATCGGAATTCGCGTAGATTTTATATTTTTTTACCGCTTAATGCCCCTGTCATACGTCGCTTTCAGTTCAGTTTCTAATTAAGCAGAGCTTGTACTATGAAAGTTAGGTTGACTGATAAAACACTTACAAATATTTGCAAACCATACAAAAATTTGTCTGACCCGGGAATGGAACCCGAGAGCATAACATTGCAGTCACATACATTACCACTTGCACCACCAGGCGTTTCTAGATTTTGATGCTATATAGATTTTTATCGGTTATTTGTTAGAATTAAATGAATTAAAATTTAAAAAGTATTTAGTTTGAAAAAAACTGCATTACTTAGTATGTTATTTTGCCAGGTCATGTTCGGTATGATTAGTGTTTGTTATATTTCCTCCTAGGGTTTTTGTAAGTGGAAAGATTTGGTCGTATTTCGCTAACCAATAATCGGCGATAAAAAATTATGATTTAATATCCACACTTGATTACATTTAGTTAAAAAAACAGATATTATAAGTATAATTTGTATTTGTATTGGCATGCCGTCTGCTTAGTTTCGGATACAGTCAGTATGACCAAACAAACAAAATAGACAAAACGAATTATCTATATAGGTATTTATTATATTTCAAAATTCGAAAGGGAACAAAAAATAAAGAACAACTGGTGACGATCTAATTAAAATTATTAAACAAAAACGAAAAACCTGACTGCGTGAAAATGTATCACATTACATCAAAAGCCTTTACTAGTCCACTGCAGGACATAGGCCTCTCCTTAGAAAGAAAATTTTGGGCTACTATACCACGCTGGCCAGACGGGTTGGTACAGGGTTAGTTTCATGTTTTCCTTCTCTTTACAGTGCTATTGTTCTGCGTAGTTTGCTGTGTGAGAATATTGTATTCACATCATACATCAACACATCAACAGCCTCTAATAGTCCACTGCTGGACATAGGCCTCTCCTTAGAAAGAAGGTTTTGGCCTACTATACTACGCTGGCCAGACGGGTTGGTATAGGGTTTGTGTCAAGTTTTCCGTCTAACATATTGTATTATATTATTTTATATATTTCAAACACACAACCCTCCTAAAAACATTGATTTATATCCGATCAACGTAGACTTTTGCAACAAATCTTTTTGGCAACTTATGCATGCTGGTTTGAATAATGGCGCAAGCGCATATCATGCGTTGCTGAGAAATACCGAATAATCAAACAGCTACTTGGAAATGAGGTAATCCTAAACGGAATCCTAGTAATCTTATAAATAACTAGCTGGTACCCGCGACTTCAAATTTAAATGTTATCGTACCTTAGTGGTGTAGTACGGTACGCGACTGCAGTCACTGAGGCCTCAAGTTCTATCCCGGACCGGGCAAAGTTTTATAGTATTTTTCTGAGAGGGAAAAAAGCCTAAGTTACTACTTATATAGACAGCTACCTGGTACCAAACTATTATGGAAATCGGACTAGCCGTTTTGAAGATAACTCGGAACAAACAGACACAAAAAATATTGAACATGGTTTTTAGGCATAGGTATCGTGTAAATAACCGTGTGAGCATGAAAAAAACCTATTATTTAGACATTACGACCAGACACTTTAATCTTATTTTTTTGTGTAGATTTCATATTTCTTAATATAAAAAATGTATTTACAAAACATTCTTAGATATTATCTCGTCAGGCTACATGTTAATCTATGGACTTGTTTAAAAATATTTAATAGGTTTTTTATGGCACATGTCATAAAATATAAAAATTGTACATGTATATTCATAAATTATAAAGTTATAGTTTTTACGCCCTATTCAGAGCAAAAACACCTGTTTCGATTTACTCATACTAAATTAACATATTTTAAGCATAGACAAAACAGCAGCTTTTTTAGTAGTTAGGTATAATTGCACACTAGATATTAGGTGTTAAAACAAACAAAAAAACAGATTATTTATGTTATGTTCTAAAGTTGAACCTTCATTTGGTTTTAATCAGGATTTAACTTTTTTTTCTTGTATGTCTTTTAACGGTCATAATCTCCAAGTACCTACCTATCAAGTTTAAAATGAACTAATATTAAAATAAAAAAGGTAAGTTATTATTAAGGATCTCAATTTTGAAACACACATTATACACCTAGCAAATCGAGTACGAAAACTCATCTAAATTTTTAAAGCACTTCGACATATTGGCAATTGTCTTACATCATTCGTACCGTGTATTATCCTGTGTCAGTCAATTATTTGCTGCTGTATAACAATTTGGGGTGGTGCCGCCAAAACGCTTTTACACACAGCTCAGAGAGCTGTTACTAGTTGATACTTTTCGCCTGATACGATATCCCACTTTGGCATTATATCAAAACATCAACGTTCTCACGGTTCGACAACTGTTCATACTGAGCACTACACCCCAACAACACACACATGACCAGGCTACACCTAAACGAAGAATAAAAGTGTTTAGTACACCTCACATTTAATTTACTTTCATAAAACGATTCTTTTACTACCTAGGACTATTTCTGTATGTTAAGGAAACCAAATTCCTCTTATACCTCTCTCAAATTACTCAATATGTCTCGAAGAAAACCTATAAATAATATAAGTATGGATGTGAAATTGTGTTTGTTTGTTTTTTCTTTCACGCCTAAACCAATACACCGATTTTAAAAATCATTTCACAAATGGAAAGCTACATTATCAACAAGTAACACACAGTGAGAATCACACAATATTTTTTTCCGAGGAGAGGAAAACCCACGACCTTAGCAGTTCGGGTCACTTATTACTAAACCTGGTAGTACTATTAGCATATTGATTAAGAACCACCATGTCCATTTAATATTGTTAATTAATATTTTAGACAATGCTTTGACCTATTTACATCACGAATTTCGCATAAAATTTTAAGACCAGCCTTTTGCATTTTAAGCTTCTATTAAATTCGCATAAACTTTAAACAATAAACAACACCTGCGATCATGCGCAGTCACGGGGCCAGAAGGTCTGGCTGCTAGACCTAATGCACCTATTGACATCTGTCATTCACTACGTGAACTAAGAATTGGTCGTAATTTATTATTAAGAGTACATTACTTACTCTTTGTAAAATGTTTGACTTTATATGAAAGGAAACTAAGCAATGAAAAGGATAAAAAGACACTGAGAAACTATTTTTTAAAATAGGTACAAGTAATTAGGTACTTATTAGCAATTGTCACATGTTTCATCATATGTTTCTTTAAAACAAATTATAATCTTGGTTTTTCTTGATTATCATTGTGTTAATGATACAATGCTTTAAACTAATCGATCGTCTGACGCAAGGGGTCGCAAATCCTTACTTCAAAAATAAAAAGCCCGGGGTGTCGTGGGACACCCGATAGGAACGAAGTTGTGACGATCGAGTAAAACTGATTCGACACGATTTTAATTACAACGCCATCTATGAAAGCGGCTATTACCTACATATAGTTCAGTTGGTTTCTAATTAAAACAATTTATACATTGGTAAAATCTCCTTGAGAAATGATTTCCTATCTATTCGATAGATGGCGCTGAATGACTGACAAGTGACAATTCAAAATAAATACTGAGATGAAAAGTAATGATTTAATATCTATTCGATAGATGGCGCTGAATGACTGCAATAAAAAGTGTCGTTACAACTTTTCGTGAGATTTTTTTCCGTCTAGCCCTTTTTCACAACGCGCGATAAGGAACTTCGTTCCAACTAACGCTAGTAAATGCTCCTGTCGTGACAGGCTATCCAATCACAGGACAGTCATATGGATATTAGGCCTCGGCTTCTTCGACCTACAGCAGTCGCAGACCCATTTTTCACTCCTGAGATTTGCGGTATACCCTATTTCCCTCATCCTATCAGTTTTTCTTAAGAAAATTGTTATACTCTTTTCTCTACTACTACACTACTCTTCTTTACGCTTCTGATAGAGATGCTAACGATCCCAAGGAGGCATGGTTGGAAGTTGCCTTCAGGCAAGCGACCTGGACCTCAATTCTGCTATTTTATGTTTACGCCAAGCCAGTGTCATACCACTGACACGCTATTGAGATGCCATCGAGTGGCCATTGGCATCGGTATAAATATCGGTAGTTGAAAATATATTACGTTTTTTGAGGAAATTATTTATTTGTTTTTATTTTAATAAATTATTAAAAGAAATAAATAAATTAAAATAATTTATAAAAAAATAAAATTAAAAAAAAAGAAATAAAAATTTTTTTTTTTAAAGAATAAAATATAAAATGTTTTTTATTTTAATACTTCATTTATTTCTTTTTTTATAATTTTTGACACTGGCTTGGCGTAATAGCAGAATCGAGGCCCTGGCCTAAAAATACCAACTCAAACTGATTGCAAAGTAACACCTTGCGACGAATAAAATAAAAATTGCAATCGTCGTTAACGCATTTGTGAGGAATAGTTTTAAAATTACTCAAACTAACTAAAAATGACATAAATAATTCAATCAACGTAATAAATAATATATTTTATTGTGAAATTATGGCCCTTATAATATAAATATATTAAACATATAGGGACTCTACAAACATACATGAAATGGACATAAAGAACACCCAGACTCAGAACATTAATTGGTGGATCACATAAACTGGTGTCCCATGTGGGAACCAAACAGACAACACTACCACCACCACTACCACAACCACTACGCCATCCGCGTAGTAATTATAACTACTTTAAAACTAATTGCTATTTTCATGGGTATTTAAGCATAAGTGTTATCTGACGCTTGTCTATCAGACTTATCAGTTTAATCAAATGTTTTTTGTGTGTATTAATAAATTTAAACTGTTTGAATAGAATTCACTAAGTCAGACATATACTAATTGTATTATAATATAAAAAACATATAAATGACTAGCTGACCCGGCGAACTCTGTTCCGCCTTAAAGGCAACAAATAAGCCGATTTTCGAATTTAGTAAGTTAATTTTTTTCTTAGAAAAAATCTTCCGTCTTTGAAAATTCTTCGATGAAGCATTCCAAGTATAATAACGTGGCATCTCCGAGTAAAGCAAAGTTCGTGCAAACTTTGTTTCTTTTTTTTTCGGAATAAATAGTATCCTATGTCCGTCTCCTGGCTCTAAGCTACCTCCTCACCAATTTTCAGCCATATCGGTAAAGCCGTTCTTGAGTTATAAATAGTGTAACTAACACGACTTTCTTTTATATATATAGATTACGGTAGAGTTATTTTTGTATGATTTCATGAATAACATTAAACCGATCATCTGGAAATTTTGTATTCACGTTTTCTGTGATAATGAAAAGATTAGTTTTTTTGGCGAAGGATATAATATATTACATATACCTACTATTTATATTATCATGCGTTCACTCCTGCTTATCATATCATACTACAGGGCATATCTACAGGGGTAGGTAGAGAGTACCAGGGATTTCCTTCTTAGGGTACACCTGGTCTCTCGGCTACTTGTACCCGAGGAGGGTCGTGCTGTTTTTAGTCGATTCGTATCCGAAGTATTTTGTATCTGTGGAAGCTAGTTATTGGTATCTCATCAACTAAATTACTGATGTACTTGTACTGAAGCTGTAGGCTCCGAAATAAAAAAAAATAAAAATAAAAAAATACTGATACTACCCCACCTATCTGGTATCTGAGAAGATTTCCTCACATAAAAAAGGGGTAGGCAGAGAACCGCCTACACTTTGCCAACTATAGTTTTAGTTGTACATTTAGCAGGAAGTTTATCGAGGTCAAATAGGCATTTTAGGGATTGTTAGGCTCTTTAGATTAGGAATTAACCGAGCCCTTTAATCCAATATATTACCAAATAACTCATACAAATATGGCGGCTACAATAATTAGAAGCAATTTGATTGTCAGGTTAATAACCCTGTATGACATGGCAAGAAATTAATTACATCCTAACACGTGTATTCTGCTGTAAAACATACATAATTGGCACTTTTTATGTGTTATTAAGATATATATTCATGCTTAAACATCGAAAACTATGTGATATAAATCATTGTTGATTCGAAATCTGCAAAAAAGTCCAGATCATCATAGACTATGAATAAACATACTTAAATACAGGTAGGTTTCGTTTACATATAATACCTAGAAATACCCAACTTAATGCTAGTACAGATATTACGCAGATATTTGCACTGAAAATTGAACCCATGACCCTTTCATATTGTAGTCGATTTCATTCACTTGTAAACTAACAAGAGACTTGTTTAAATCTATATATATAAAAGAAAGTCGTGTTAGTTACACTATTTATAACTCAAGAACGGCTTTAGCGATATGGCTGAAAATTGGTGAGGAGGTAGCTTAGAGCCAGGAGACGGACATAGGATACTATTTATTCCGTTCGACAGTGTTCCCGTGTGACTTGACATAAAACATCAGTCACTATAAAACGTGGTATAAAAAAAAGAATCAAACTTGGAATAACAAAACACAAATGACAGCTATGTAACAATAATAAATGATTAATGTAATTCATTTTTTTTTCTAAGAAAAAAATTAACTTACTAAATTCGAAAATCGATTTATTTATTGCCTTCAAGGCGGAACAGAGTTCGCCGGGTCAGCTAGTACTTGATAAAAGGTTTTATTTACTCTCATCTAAAGACCTTACCTTATCGTCGTTATTCTAATAAGGTCCTACCTAAAACAACTTAAGAGTTACAAACTTAAGAACAACAACTTAACTTAAGTGTCAATTTACAAATTGTACATGTATTTAAGAGTTCATTTTAGCGTATTTTTTTTATTAACAACTCCCGCATTAGGAATATATCCTGTGTCGCGAGAGTCCTTACAAACGTACATTAAACGACAAAAAGAACACCCAGACTCAGAACAACAATATATGGATCATACAAAGTGTTGTTTCATGTGGGAATCGAAACTACAACGTAATAGGAAGGTAACCACTATGCCATCCGTGCAACCATTGGTGGGCGACTTGGTGCGGGCAGGGCATACACACAGAATGACCAGATAGGCAATGTACTTAAAAGCCTAAGAGCTGATGAGATGATTATTCTGGATAGTATGGACAATGTGGTCACTCATCTACTGAGTGTCGTAAGAGCCGAGAAAGGGAGCAAACTACGCAGGACAAGAGTTTGACACAGACCCTATATCAACCCGTCTGGCCAGGGTGACCAAAACCTCTTTTATAAGGAGAGGCTTATATCCAGCAGTGGTAGTACTATGCAGCTGTCGTTGATGATGATTTTCGGTCAAATAAAAAAGCACTCGAAACCGACAAGCGTGTATGAAAGGTCTGATGAATGTGGAAGTTGAATGTCAGGATCCTTTGTAAATGGTGTTTCATCGTCACTGCCTATCCCGGACGGGAATGAGGCGTGAATATACGTAGTAACAGGCGACGACAATAGGTGTATTAGATATACAAACGCCACCGATTAGCATATAAGATAAAATTTCCCAATATCAAACTTAGGTCATGATCATCTCCCATGATCAGAGGAACTTCCTCTCTGTTGGAGGAACATGACACCCGTTCCTCCAAAATACTTCCCACGTATTAGAGTTGCATTATCTTAGGGAGGATTGGAATAGGGCTGATATTAAGGTAAACAAACAAAGATATTGCCCATATCCTGGATCTTAGAAGACACTATTACTATTGTTTTTTGAACCGTATCACTAGCAATTGTAAATAATCAAGATTTTTCATCATATAGTGTTTTTATCACGGTATGTAATCTAAGACGTAATTTTGAAAGTAAATGTTTGTTGAAATTGTTACGTGCGAATCGTTTTTTTTCAAACACTAAGAAATACCCTGTAATTTTATTGATGTAAGAATTTTTTTATAAAATTAATGTGCTGTTGTTAAAAGAGCTAATAATAACGGACTACAGGTATTTGTTAGTTTTAATATTACTTGACGAGCGGATGTAGCGTTTATTTATTTTTTAGATTTTTGTGAATTAAATTATGTGTTTTTAATGACTCGTTACGGGTAGTTGGAGAAGTCTGACAACAGTCTTTGTACAGAACTTCGATATCACCTCGCACTTGGGACGCATTTGCGACTTTCGAGTTGTAGGTCTCCAGGGCGCCAATTCTGCTATTTCAATATTGTATCAATAGACCGTCGATGGTCTCTCATCGGAATAGTTTTGTTTTCGTATTCTATTAACTAAGAACAATGGACGCTGACTTTTCACTGAACTGTTACTGATGCAACTGTCGTCGATATCTTCGTAATAGTTTGGTAAACGGTTATTATCCAGATATGGTAAAGTAATGTAAAGTATAACTAAGACTAGCAATTTTCGGTTACAATACGATATAATCACATATACGATATAATTACAATCAACGTTGGATATTTACTAGTTTACTACGAAAATACCTTTTATGGTATTTTTGAGATCGAAAGCCGATCGGAACTTGAATTGAGACCGAAGTTTTATTACGAGAATTGGCCTTCTGATCGTTTGCTTGCTACGCCATACAATAAAAAAACATTCGCTATTATACTTGTTATTTTCTGTATTTTTTCTGTCCGTGTGGTGACGGATTAAGAATACAAATTGTCACCACCCCAAATCATCCCGTGGGTGTCGTAAGAGCCGACTAAGAGAGCAAACTAAGCAGGACAACAGCACTGCAAAGAGAAGGAAAACTTGAAACAAACCCTATACCAACCCGTCTGGCCAGCGTGATATAGTAGGCCAAAACCTCCTATCTAAGGAGAGGCCTATGTCCAGCAGTAGACTAGTATAGACTGTTGATGATGACGATGATTGATGATTATACTTGTTATTTTCTGTATTTTTTAAGGATACACAAATAATAATACTTCGAACATTGACACAACGCCATCAAATAAGTAGTAATTAGGAAAAACCCTGGTGTTCTATTAGCCTGCTTAGTTAGCCATTGTATACGATTCACATTACTTATGTTTGTGTGTGTGTTTTGTATTTTAAAAGACAACTCCCGCACTAGGAATAAATACTGTGTCGCAAGGGACTTTACAAACATACATGAAACGGACACAAAGGACACACAGACTTAGAACAACAATTTGTGGATCACACAAAGTATTGTCCCATTTGGGGATCAATACTTTGTGTGATCAAAAGAAAATATAATATAATAATAAGTATAATAATATTCTACCACATTCACACAACGCCATCTAGTCCCAAACTAAGCAGAGCTTGTACTATGGGCACTAGACAACTGATATAAATACATATATTATACTTTTTTTTTTTTGTAAATACATACATATTATACATAGAAACACCCAGACCAAATCAAACATTAAATGTTCATGCACACAAATGTTTGACTTGGGCGGGAATCGAACCCGCGACCAGCACCAATAGCAGTCTGTACAATATACATTTGAATTGCCTGACGTTTCGAGGATGTTGGTCATGATTACATTTTCTTTCTTTTAAGGAGTACTCCCGCTCTAGGAATATAATCTAGGAATAAAATGTATGATTAGGCAATTCAAATGTATGTACTCGTAGTACTATTAATTGTGTTGCTTCCCGAAGTTAATATTTTGAAACGCAAAAGCTAACACACCTAGTTACTTACTTTTTAAAGAGTACAGCGTCAGTGATAACAACTATTAATTATTAATGAAATTTCGTCCGTGTCAAGTGTTATCATAACTTTTTTTATCACTCATACTCTACTAACATAATATGACACACAAAAGTATTCTAACTATTCAGATAAACAACAAAATAGTACTAAAATAAATATTTATCGTTGATATACGTATACTCTAATAAATAAGTGGCACAATTTCGATTCTTTACGAAATTGTGAAGAAACTAAAAAAAATAAAAAATAAAACAAAACTATATATACTGTATTCAGATAACTTCTGTACTTACTTATTGTAACATAATATCTAATAAATATTATTATTACACAGCACTAACTAGACTCAAAGTCAACCTTTTACAGAAGACTAGTTATACAGTTAGGTGTTTTAGATACAGATATTGTTGGGACTTCCACATACAACAAAAACATACCCCACCGCCATCTAACGAAGACACACCGAACCGCAGAGTTACTATTAATCTAAAATCGCGCTATGAAGGTTCTCACACCGATTAGTATATGTATACTACTTGTCAACATCGACAGTCGGGGTGCGGCCCTTGCCTGCTCTGCCCGCCTCCACCTCGGGTGGTAGGAAGATGTTTAGAGAAAGTGTCACCTTCTCTGAACATCACTTCACGTCACTTTCAAAGAAGTATGGACCAATGATTCCACCGTACCATAAACCACATCAAACTGTTATTTTTTGTGGATGCAATGGTGATTCATGAACCACACGTGGATTTGACTCACTCCAGTAGTATTTTGTTTATTAACAAATCCATTGAGCCAGAAATGGGCCTCATCTGAGAAGATGATTTTACGTTGAAAATCGTCATCGGCTTCCATCATTTCCAGTGCATAATCGGCAAATTCATGACGGATACAATGGTCGGATGGCTTCAGTTCTTGTGCTAAAACAATTTTGTATGGGTGTAGGACCAAATCCAACCGCAAAATACGCCAGGTGGTCATTGGAGAGAGCCCTAACTCTTGTGAACGGCGTTGAACTGATCGATTTGAATTCGCATCAACACTGGCCTGAACGGCTGCGATATTCTCTCCACTACTGGCATTTCTTTGTCTCACAGGCACAGCAGTATCGTGGAGAGTGAATTCACTTTCAAATTTTGTTACTATGCGATTTATAGCGCGCACAGAAGGAGCACTATGACGACCGTTTTTTGCGCGAAGCACTCTTACTGTAGCGGTAGGAGAACGCGAATTTGCGTACTAATTTTGGACAATTTCCAAGCTTTGGTTTAAAGTGAAACGTGACATGATAAAATGGCAAACCTTACTGAACACAAATGTCAAGAGACGTCAAAGATCCATCATCAAACATGGCCGCTATGAGCTGTCAAAACCAGGTCATCCCTATTGGTTGACCCAGTATTGATACAAGATTAAAATAGCAGAATTAAGGCCCAGGTCTTCGCTATTAACTTTGCTAGTTACGGGGACATGAGAAGAATGGAATGCCTTAAAACACTCCCTTGTTGGTTTACTTGAAAATGAAGTCCACCTTGCTTATTGTGCGTGCACAATGTTGCTTTTAGCATTAAAATACATTCTCTTAGCCTTATATTCCCCGTGACCGATATTCCTTGTAAACAACGTCTGTTTTCATATTAGATATTCACTCTTCTCCAAATCATATAATCAGCCTCTCAAAATATTTTTTTACTGTAATTAATAGAAATGACTTACGGGGTAACTGGGTTACACACTTATAAATATTACTGTCGTTGTTTACATACATTTGATGTTTGAACTTTCTACAAAAGTTTTATCATATAATTACACGCTTTATATTAGCTTCACTTGTATGTTTGTATGATTGTTTGTAACCGACTCCTTTGGGCGTGATTTTGACTGACTTTAAACGGTCAGAATTCGTTTAAACTTTGTAGATATATCGAGGACCGATGACAATACACTAATTAAAAAATAATAATAATAACAGTTAAAAAAAAACTAAAAAACACGCTTTGAAAAAAAGGCGACGGGTGCTTTTTACTATTGACAACAGGTACCCAACGCTTTTTTCAAATTTATTAAAACTTATTTCCTATTTTTTAGTTTGGTTTTCTATAAAAAGCGTGTTTTTTAGTTCTTTTAACTATTTTTTTTATTAGTTTCAGTTAGGTTCGCGTGGTTACGTGCTGTTGCTCTTGTTACACCACCTTGCTGAGAATCGTATCTTAATTATTATGATATAAAACTGGGCTAGCATGTTCATCACAGACTTAAATCACTTGCAACAGTGTGGTAACTTTGCAAATTTACGACATTACGATACGACGAAGAAAAGAGCGTACTCCCTCCTCCAAGGCTGACTACACGCTTGTGACTCCTGAGTTGCGGGCGTTCATGGGTGGCTGTACTCGCTTTATATCAGGTGACCCGTCTGTTTGTTTGCCCCGTATTCCATAAAAAAAGTACCAAAAGTAAAAAGTATAGATAATTTTGTCATAGCAACAATGGGATAGATTTCAGTTTCTATCTTTGTATGTTAAATATTTATGAAGATAATACTAATAATAATAATAAAAACTATGGTTAAACAATTCTTTTAGTGCTTTTCATCCACTTAACGAGGTACTAGAGAAAGACTGTAACAAATAAATACAATACAAGAAGCGTTAGAGAGAATATGTTGGTTAAACCAAAGGTGTCCAACTATTACGGAGAACGAACGTCGAAGTTTTTAGTACCTAAAATTTTTAATGAAATGAGCTTATTAAGAAAAAATACTAAGATAAACAAAGGTGTGCTGAAAACAAAATTGAGGGATTTACTTCTCGATGACCAGGGGAATGTCGAATCCACTGTCAGCGAGGGATAGGTCCGCATTAATGTTAACGTTTTGTATAATTATTATTTAAGAATATAATATAAGATTGTATAATTTTGGTAGTAAGTAGTATTAATTTAGTGTTATCTGTATAAAAAAGGGCGCATCTCGCCATCAAACGTCAAAGTTTGGCGAGTTTAGTATTAAGGTAACTAGTGTAAAACAGTTGATTAATAAATAAATAAATAAATAAAAAAAAAAAAAAAAAAAACTCCCCCCCCCCCCGATCACGCAGAGGGGGGGTCTCGTGTGTCCTGAGTTCCAGGTGTCAATGAGTAACTGTTGCAACTTACTATGGAGACCCTGGATTTGAAAGGCCTGTTTGTCTAGTGGATGGTGATCCTGACTGCTAAGCCGGAGGTAGTGGGTTCGGTTCCCACCCAGGATAAATAATTGTGCTATGAGGGCGTTCATTTTTTCTAAATATTAACTGTGTTTATCAGAAGTCTGGTTACCATAGTATAGGCTCTGTCTTATTTGAGATCAAACGGCCGTCTGTGAGATGTGTCAGGTTATTATTGTCCTACATCATTAAAAAAAACTAGGCCACTTAATTGTATTATCTAATTTTAATGTACATTAAATAAACAATTTGAAATCGGTTAATCGATTAATATCAAATCAATTCTCGTCCAAGGGATCTTAATAGAATTTCATTATCGATATATTATAAGTTTATCGATGGTTCGATCAGATCGAAGTATGTATGATATGTGTGAAGTTAATATTATAACCTTTCTGCTCATTTTTAGAGCATTGCAAAAATTGCAGGCCGCTTGTATTATCTAATCTAAATGTATACAAGAAAAAAAAATTGAAATCGATTAACATCACATTAATTTTCGACCAAGTTATCTCAATCGATTTCTATTAATATTTACGAAAGTCGAATCGAGCACGATGAAGGAATCGAATTGAGACTAGGTAACTAGATATTTTGAATAATGGGGATAGATCCATATGAAACTGTTGATACCATGTCCATGCCGAGAGAATAATGTTCCTCGAGTGTATGTCAGTATGTTTGTTTCGCACGCTATGTAGCCTAAACTGCTTGATCGATTTTGACGTTTGTGATGTTGTTGGATTTGTCAACAAATAAAAGAAATATACACACACAGACAACAAAAATTGGTTTTGTCTAGGTGTGTGTATTTAGATATATATGAGTATCTCTACCATCGGTCTGAATTAGGATTTAGGATCAGATAAAAAGAAAAACTCCATGTCAAAAATATTAACTTCAATTATGATCATTCTCACTACACAATTATTTGTCCTTGGTAGGAATCGAACCCACGACCTCTGGCTTAGCAGTCACGATTACAAACCACTAGACCAACATACACTATGTATATATACCTACATAACTTAATTGGGTAGATGACTGTCAAGTCAAATCACTATCTTGCTTTAAACGTCAAAACGCTTTTTGTATGAAATACTATTTTGTGACGTCACAAGTAGCTACTGTCAAATCATTTATATTTAATGTTGATATTAAGATATTAAATCAATAAAATGATTGACTTGGTAATGGGGGACAATTCAGGCTCTACTTTAAGATGTTACATTTAATTATTGAGGCGAAATGATTTATTTTATACCTAGGCATCTACCCTATTCATATATCGGTCTCTTTAATAGTATTTTAATTAATATTTATTAGTGAATAATTTTGTTAGCGCCATGAATATTTATTATCAGTTTGATATTCATTTTGACATCTACCTGTTTATTAACGCAGTTGTTTTTTTTTGTTTCGTTTTTGTTTCTGTATCATAAGGAAATTTGTGTTATTATTTACAACTCTGGTATTGCGTAACCGAATTTAGACGTCATAGCTGATATATATGTTCGGTTAGACTTATTATTACCTGGTCTGGTCGAGTCCTTCACGAGATAAGACAGAAAAACACCAAAGGTAATCGCTTAAGTCGATTGATATCGGTTACATATCATACGCCAAAACTTAGTTACTAAAATGCACAACACACAAACTGCATGCAGGAGCGTACATAAACTAAAAAGGTACAATTTAAAAACGAAAAACAAAAATACACAACACTAATTAATAAAATAGTCCGTATAGTGACGGATTAAGAATACAGAGTGTCACTACCCCTATTCATCTCGTGGGTGTGGTAAGGGAGAAAACTTCGCAGAACAACAGCACTGCACAGAGAAGGAAAACTTGACATAAACACTTTTTTTTTTTTTTTTTTTTTTTAACGTGTGGAAATCCCCTCGGACCGTCACCCCTCCGGGGTTTGCGGCGGGGTGGTGTGTCGGACTCGGACCGACTAAAACCACACGGTGTGCCACTCTGCGCCTGTAACAGGAGGGATCCGGGAACAGCTGTTGTTAAGACATCCGGACCCCTCCTAGCGCCAGCCCGCTCCTGGTGCGGGCTCCGTCTCAATATAGATGTTCCTCTCTTTAGGCGACGTCCGGCACACGCGGACGCCGCCCCCTCGCGGCTGGCCAACTAATGCGGGTGGAGGGGAAACCCACCCCGTCCACCCGCGGCCACACTCAGGGCGGCATGAGGCTGTGGTAGGCGGGCCTCCGCCGCCCGGTTCGCCGGCGGCGGATCGGGTCCGAGTGGAGGTCGTCCTCCCGGGCCCTTTCCGCCGCCTCCTTCCGCGAGATTACTACCTCGCAGAAGGTTGCGACCGCGGTAAAACAACTGTCGCTACCGGCCATGGAGCGTACTACGGCCGGTAGCGAGAGATCCACTCCGATGACTGCAGTGAGGGCCCGGCGCTGCGCCGCCCATGCGGGGCAGACCGCCAGCGTGTGCTGGGGCCGAGTCCTCACTGCAGTCGCAGTGGTGGCAGGCGGGACTCAGTTCCCTCCTAGCGACCGTGTGCAGGTACTTTCCGAAGCAACCGTGCCCGGAAAGCACCTGCGTCAGTCGGAAGGAAAGGGTCCCGTGCTGCCGCCCTGCCCACTCGGCGATGACCGGCTGGAGAGCCTCCACGGCGGCGAAGCCAGCGCGTGGAGGCTCTCCAGCCGGAACGACCAACGAGCCATCGTGGCTCGGCGAGCGGCTTCGCGCCACTCGCGCACATCCTCGGGCGGAGGGCGAAATCCGCTCTCCGCCCGGTAGTCAGCCCACTCGCCGATAAACTTCGGCGAGCACTTCCGCCTCCAAATCCCACGGGGGAGTTCCGGCCAACGCGCACGCCACATCCGTCGAAACGGTGCGATAACCGCGTATGGCTCTGACCGCCATTACCCTCTGAGGGCGCCAGAGGCGTACCCTATTCTGGGCGGTCAGAGCCGCCGCCCACACCGGTGCACCGTACAGTGCCATTGACCGGACAACCCCCGTGTACAGCCGTCTTGTCGCGACGCTGGGTCCACCCATATTGGGCAAAAGTCGCCCTAGGGCAGACGCAGCGCCGACCAGCTTTGGAGCAAGCTGTCGGAAGTGCTCGTCGAAGAGCCACCTCCCGTCGAGGATCAGGCCCAGATATTTCATCTGGGCCCGAACCGGTACGAGGACCGAGTTGACCACGATTGAGGCGCCAGGGGGTGGACCACGACGGGGCCCATGGAATAACAGGGCCTCCGTCTTATCTAGGGCCACCCGTAAGCCCAGCGCCTCAATGCGCCCGACCACCAGGGAGACTCCCCCTGTGGCCAGGCGCGGCCGCCTCTTGGAAGTTTTGCCCCCCGGGCTGTCACGAGGGTATCGTCTGCGTAACAGATTACACCCAGCCCGGGGGGGGAAATCGGCGCGAAGGGCCCAGTCGTACCCTATGTTCCACAAGAGGGGTCCAAGAACAGACCCCTGTGGAACACCGCACGACATGGGCCGACTCCTCAAATTACCTTCTCGGTCCTCGTACACGACGGTACGCTCCTCTAAGTAGTCTGCCACTAGCCGCCTCAGGTACTTTGGCACCCCATGATAGTGGAGTGCTTCCCTGATGCAGCTGAATGGCAGACTATTGAATGCGTTGGCGATGTCCAGTGACACCGCCAACAGCACGCCGCCACAGCTCACGGCCTCTTCGGTCACGGCCCTCAGGCGCAACACGGCGTCGACTGTCGAACGCCCCGCCCGAAAACCAAACTGGGCGTCCGACAGATCGGGGCCCACCTCGCAGAGGTGCCGGACGATGCGGGCAGAAAGAACCCTCTCAAACAATTTGCCCGCCTCGTCCAGCAGCACGATGGGCCTATAGGCCGCGACCGAATCGGCTGGCCGTCCCGGCTTCCTCAATAGGACCAGCTTCCCGCTTTTCCAGCACTCAGGGAAGCGTCCCGACGCCAAGCTAGCGTCGAACACCTCCCCGAGGCGGTCTGCCATGTGGTTGAGGGCCAGGGCCAGCACTCGGGCCGGTACCCCGTCTGGCCCAGGGGCGGTGTTCTTGGAACGGATCCGTAGAACAGCCGCCCCTACCTCCGAATCCCGGACGGGCGGAACATTGTCCTCCCCGTGCTCCCCGTCGTCTCCGGCCAGGGAGGCCATCGACGGGGGAGTGTGTTCCGCTCGTTGTGGGAAAAGGCCCTCAACCACTTCTCGCAGGAAGCTGGGCTGGAGAGTCTCCGTAAGGGGGGGGCCCGACGCGCGGAGCTTTTGGTCGCACCGCGCGGTAAGGGCGACCCCAGGGGTCACGATTAAGACCCTCCAGCATCTCCTGTCTCTTTTCCTCTTTGGCGCGGCTAATGGCCAGCTTCAGAGTTTTCCGCGCCCGCCGGTACTCCTCATGAAGCCGGTCCTCCTCACCGTCTCCACGGTGACGCCGCCGACTGCGTGTGTAGGACCTCCGGGCACGTGTACAGGCCGCACGGAGGTCCGCCAGCTCCTGGGACCACCAGTAGACCTCCTTCCTTGGAGGCCGACGACCTCGAACGCGGGGCATGGCCGCATCGCATACATGCGTAATCGCATCGCGAAAGCGGCCCGCCCCCACGTCGACCTCCTCGGTCGGAGCCTGAGGGAGACAGCCACGAGTGAATTATGGCTGCCCTCCTCTAGTAGGTCCCGGTTCAGCCTGGCAACAGCCCACCGCGGAAAGCGGGATAAACGCCGCGCCACGTGACCCCTACTGGAGTCCTGGGTCCGGGAGAGCTCAAATCGGATATACAGGTGATCCGAGAGCGTCTCAACCTCTTCCAGGACACGCCAGTTCCTTACTCGTGCGGCGAGGGCAGGGGTAGCGAACGAGAGGTCCACTATCGACCCCCCCTGCTGTCGCACGCACGTGTTGGTGGAGCCTCTGTTTAGGAAGACAGAGGCCCACCGAGGCCGCCCACTCCTCTACGGCCTCGCCCCTGGCGTCCGTCCTGGGGGAACCCCACGCAATGGACTTTGCGTTGAAGTCCCCCAGCACAAGGACGTGCCCAGTACGCTAGTCGCCGTATCGAGGTCTCCAAGCTGATTAGGAAAACCTCGAAGTCGTTTCAAACTCCGGCTGGGGGAGAAATAGACACCATATATGGTGATCCCCCCCCACTCGACGGCAACATATCCAGTGCCCTTGTCTCTTAGCGACAAGGGCGGGGAATGAGCCGTCGTGGAACCGACGACTGCCACGGAGCCGTCCCAGTCACCCATCCAGTTTGGACGGGGAGGGACAGAATAGGGCTCCGCGACTACGGCAACACCTATCGACCACTGTGCCATGGTTTGCAGGAAGAGATCCTGCGCCGCGGCACAGTGGTTCAGGTTCGTCTGGACCAGGAGGTTGGAGACTTGATCCATTACTGGATCGTCTCTACAACCTCCTCCATGGGCGACGACGTCGACGCACGAACTACATCGGAGGCAGCCTAAACCCTATACCAACCCGTCTGGCCAGCGTGGTATAGTACGCCAAAACCTCCTTTCTAAGGAGAGGCTTATGTCCACCAGTGGACTATTAAAGGCTGTTATTAATGTATTAATCATTTAAAAAAAAGTGTGTTATTGGATCGTTAATAAGATATGTATGTCTTCACTGTGCATTCATGGTAGCATCCACTTCGAATAATTAAAAAAGTACAAAAAAGGTTGAAATTGTTACGTGACCACTTTGAAGACTTACTCGTACTGGAATTTATCCAATAAGTAAAACTACGTCAAGGTAAACCAGTCTACACGATAAGTATCGATTTACGAGTGTGACGGGTGCATCGAGCTGTATATAATATATTTCATATATTTTTACTCCATATTAGGAGAATACGACACTGTAATTATGACATGTGCACATCACATAATTACATGTAATTAATAACTCATGCTTTTATAGGTTGTGGGATATTATACATCATTGAATTGGGGACGACCGTATGGCGTAGTGGTTTATGTCGGGTCGAATCCCGCTCAAGTCAAACATTTGTGTGCATGAACATTTAATGTTTGATTTGGTTTGGGGTGTTTCTTTGTTGAATATGTATATATTTACAACAAAAAAGTATATATTTGTTTTTATATCATTGTCTAGTACCCGTAGTACAAGCTCTGCTTAGCTTGGGACTAGATGGCGTTGTGTGAATGTGGTAGAAGAATATATATATATATACCATAGTCCCATTCATGTAATATAGTACCCTCTATATATATATCTAGACTATTGCAACCGAAAAAGAACGACATCGGCAACGCATTTGTGACTCTTAAGTTGCAAACCTACGTCATAAAAAAGTGTGATATGTGTTCTAAGGATAACCGCCGACACATTAGTCAAAATTTATTAAAACGTCAATAAATAACATTCACAAGTTATTAGCTGACTTCAACATTCACACACTTTTTATAGAAATTAAATTTCTAACTTTTCAAATTATTTATATTCAATAATATACATGTCAATATACATCTTAAGAAAAGGGGATTAACCTTTAAGAAACTTGTTCGTGTAGCTTCAAATTAGAATTTAAAAAAAAATAACGAGCATCTGCTTACGTCACGACGAAATCAGTTCTGAAGACCGGTATTCTCTTGACGTACATACCTACGTAAATTTGTTACATATTTATGTCGATATATTTGTTGTTTGACACGAAAAAAATCTTATCATAAAGCTATAGAAAAAAATCAAGGCTCTATATATCCGGTTGAAAATAAACGAAATCTACATTCTATTAGTCCTTTTTTAAAAAAATTGAAAGGATTTCTAACAATACGTGTACTAACAAAGAACGAGAAAAACCTAGTAGCAATCGCGGTTGAAAACGGCAAAAAACGGAACCCTTATAGATTCGTCATGTCTGTCTGTCTTTTTGCCGAAACTATAAGATAATACATCTACTTACCAAGTTTTAACAGTATAGTTACTATACTGTTAAAACTTGGTAAGTAGATGTATTCTCTGAACCGCATTAAGATTTCCACACAAAAAAAAAAAACAATTTTGGGGTTCCCCATACTTAGAACTGAAACTCAAATATATTTTTTTATCAAACCCATACATGTGGGGTATCTATGGATAGGTCTTCAAAAAGGTTGAGGTTTTTAATATCATTTTTTTCTAAACTGAAGAGTTTGCGCGAGAGACACTTCCAAAGTGGTAAAATGTGTCCCCCCCCCCCTGTATCTTCTAAAATAAGAGAATGATAAAACTAAAAAAATATATGATGTCCATTACCATGCAAACTTCCACCGAAAATTGGTTTCAATGAGATCTAGTAAGTAGTTTTTACCCGCTTTATATTAGCTTCACTTGTATGTATGTTTGTTTGCATGTTTGTATGTTTTTAACCGACTCTTTTGAATTCGTTCAAACTTTGTAGAAATATCGAGGACCGATGACAATACACAATTTTTTTTTTTTAGATAGACCTTTTAAAAAAAAAATAGTTTTAAAAAACTAAAAAACACGCTTTTTATAGAAAACCGAACTAAAAAATAGAAAATAAATTTAAAAAAAACCGTTGGGTGCCTGTTGTAAATAGTAAAAAGCACCCCACGCTTTAAATAGTTTTTTTTAATACGTCATAAATCGTAAACCGCAATTTACCTTTCATTCAATCAACTCAAATATATAAAAAACAACATTTAATTTTATAAACATAAACCTTATGGATAAACCGTGAACCATTATTTTCTAATAATAAATCTGTAATAGGTGCCTAAGTAAATAATAATTATAATTGTGGCTTGACCGGTAGCGGGTGCGGAGCGCGCGGGGGGCACGTTCAAGAACTTTTATATTATGTTACTTGCTGCTACAGAACCCTTCATGGGCGAGTCCGACTCGCACTTGGCCGCTTTTTGAAGAGTGCCGTTTTCTGTCTCAGAAACTCATCATCAGATCTACATGAAAATTAAATTGGACCATTTCGGAAAAAACACCCTTTCAAACAAAAATATCTTTTAAATGACATCTGCATCTGCTTACGTCACGACGAAATCAGTTCTGAAGACCGGTATTCTCTTGACGTACGTACCTACGTAAATTTGTAACATATTTATGTCGATATATTTGTTGTTTGACACGAAAAAAATAATGATACCATAAAGCTATTGAAAAATATCAAGGCTCTATATATCCGGTTGAAAATAAACTAAACCTATACCATATTATAAGACCTTTTAAAAAAAAGATGAACTGACTTCTAACAATACGTGTACTAACAAAGAACAAAAAAAAAAACTAGCAACAATCGCGGTTGATTTGCTGTCATTTTTTGAAGAGTTCCGTTGTCTGTCTCCGAAACTCTTCATCAGATCGATATGAAATTTAAATGGGACCATTTTGGAATAAACCCCTTTCTAACAAAAAAATAATTTTAAAAAGCCGTCTATATATGACGGAGTTATGGCCGAACATACATAAAAAAAAAAAATATAACATCCGAATTGATAACCTACCCCTTTTTGAAGTCGGTTAAAAACGTAAAGAATTTTTTTACAACTTTTTTACTTTTAAAATAAATAGAATTTCATAAGAATGTATTATATGAACTTATGAAGTATTTCGGCTCTTCCACATATTTGAAATGTCACATTCCTGTGTGCTTTTGCTTAAAAATTATTACAAAGTGTGGCGACTCCCACATACAAAGAAATAGAAACATACTACAGCGCCGTCTAACGAAGACACACCGAACTACGGAGTAACTACTGAATGAGAATTACTAATCCTGTATCGCGATATGAAGAATTCTCTCGCAGATTAGCATATATACAACTGCCCAACATCAACCGTTGGGCCGCGGCCCGCCAGGCATGATCACCTCGCCTGGTCGGAGGATCCTCCCGTTGTGCTGGAGGGACATGTTCGATTGCCACTCAAGTCAAACATTTGTGTGCATGAACATTTAATGTTTAATTCGGTCTGGGTGTTTCTGTGTATAATAAGTATGTATTTACAAAAAAAAAGTATATATGTATTTACATCAGTGGTCTAGTAACCATAGTACAAGCTGTGCTTAGTTTTGGACTAGATGGCGTTGTGTGAATGTGGTAGAATATTATCTATACTAATATTATAAAGCTGAAGAGTTTGTTTGTTTGTTTGAACGCGCTAATCTCAGGAACTACTGGTCCGATTTGAAAAATTCTTTCAGTGTTAGATAGCCCATTTATCGAGGAAGGCTATAGGCTATATATCATCACGCTAAGACCAATAGGAGCGGAGCACCAATGAAGAATGTTTCAAAAACGGAGAAAATTTATTACTATTGAGGGACGCAGACGAAGTTGCGCGGGTCAGCTAGTATTGTATATAAATATTTTTATGAATTGGCACTATTTTATACAAATTTAATTAAGTACTCATAAAAGCAACTGTTAGTAATTACAGGATAAATGTGATAACGACATTGCATTCTGTGAGAATCCATTAACGGCTATTAAATTATTTATATATTTTAATTATTTATAATATTATTAATAATGTAATAATCAATATGTAATTGAAGGAGCAAATAACTTGATAAGTTTTTATTAACAAGGAACCTTTAATTAAACATCTCACACAGGACCGTCTGATCCCAAATTAAGCAAAGCCTGTGCTATGGTAACCAGACTGCTGATCATCATCACACATCACATCAACAGCCTTTAATAGTCCACTGCTGGACATAAGCCTCTCCTTGGAAAGGAGTTTTTAGCCTACTATACCACGCTGGCCAGACGGGTTGGTATAGGGTTAATGTCAAGTTTTCCTTCTTTTGCAGTGCTGGTGTCCTGCGTAGTTTGCTCCCTTAGTCGGCTCTTACGACACCCACGGGATGAATTGGGGTGGTTAATTCCGTATTCTTAATCCGGACTGCTGATAAACATACTTATATATTTCTAACTACATACATATCATAGATAAATTACACCCAGACGCAGATCAAATGATCATGCTTATCATACAAATATTTGTTCTGGTTAGGAATCGAAGCGTAACTGGGCCATGATTACTAGTCTATACTAATATTATAAATGCGAAAGTGTGTCTGTTTGTCTGGTACTCTTCACGCTTAAATCGCTGAACCGATTTAAATTAAAATTGGTATAGAGATAGTTTGAGTCCAGGTAAACTTCATGATAGTTTTGGTGAAAGGTGAAAAGGGTGGATGTCTGTATGAGGAATCAATAACCGCTGTACCGATTTAGATGAATTTTGATTCTTGAGGTAGGAGATAGGCTACTATTAACCGCGATTACCGACATACACGCAGGTGGAGCCGCGGGCAAAAGCTAGTATGTAAATAAATAACATTTACATACTTAATCTTTTTTTAAACAATACTGTACATCTACGTAAAACTGACTTTTACTTGTACTTATATTAGTTACTTTTAAAAAGGGACTAAAAGCCTTGGACTCAATACTCCAATTAATATTAGCTCTAAATTTAAACACTTGAATTGCCTTTTAGTTTTACTTTATGTCTTTTTAAGATTAGAAACATATAATTTTTCACCGCGTTCGGTTTAAAATAGATTTATCCATCAATTTAGATATAATTGAATCCAAATGACTATTAAAAACTTAGCTTAAACCATTACGCCATCCGTGCAGTCGAGGTAAAGGATACAAAAGACGAGGAAGACCAAAGAAAAGGTGGATGCAGTCCATCCATCCATGTGAGTGAGGATATGGTTAGTAAGAGAGTAAACAGTGAAATGACGAATCACAAAGTAGAATGAAAGAATCATACTTACTGCACCGATCCCAAATAAAATTGGGGTAAGGGTAGGCAGATGGTGAAATGCAGACGGAACTGCGTGGGTTAAAATTTAATATCATTTCTTTCTGTAGTTAAGGTTTGAAAATGTAAACAAACAAACTAACAAACACATTAACAGTATTAGTTTAAATTAAAACCAGTTACGGAATTGGTCTAGACCGGATCTTGCAATAGCTGTTTGACATTTAGCTTAAATCTAGGTGAACTTAATTAAATTCTCCTAGTTGGCTACGCTGGTTTACGATTTATTTATTCTTCATAAATATATTCTAAAATTGAAGAGAGATTAAAGAGATATTAAATTATGTCAAACAACTTAGATATCTTGATGATTTGTTAGAAACGAATCGAGTTGAAGACCGGATGACGGTGATCACGGATCATGATGCTTCATCTGTGTTCATATTTGACTATGGCGCTTGGAAATTGAGTATTTAAGGCGATACAATATACCAAAGTAGTAGAGAAACTGCTTTATAAGTTAAGATAGTGAATCCCTTAAAATAAATAAAACTGTGTGTGTGCAATTCACACATGGCAGAAGTAACACTTCCAATTTTTTTTTATTGCAGAAGAACCCTATAAACTTTTGCCCGGCCTGGAAATCGTTCCCACTAACGCAGCGTTTTTCAAATTTGCGGGTACGCGCTAATCTATACAAATAAATAAAGTTGGAGTGTCTGTTTGTAATATAAAAATAACCGCTTTTTACTAAATGCATATGTATGTTTACACGGTACATATGCCAAAATAACATTTTTTACAATTTTTGTCTGCCTGTCTGTTTGTTCGGGTAATCTCTGGAACGGCTGGACCGATTTCGACGGGACTTTCACTGGCAGATAGCTGATGACATAAGGAGTAACTTAGGCTACTTTAACGCGGCGTTGCCCGCGGTAATAACAACAAACGCGGGTAACACCGCGGGTCTCAGCTAGTATTTAATAAAAAGATAAAAATGTTTACACTGTCAAAGTATTACATTAAAATAATGTGTAATGTATTCTATCTCATTCTATCGCCGACTTAATCCTATACATTTATGTGTTTGTTTCTTTATCGTGACGTATTTTCGTTTCATCGAGTTTCAAATCACAAAGAATTTTACTTCAATAATACTGATAACTTCACACATTATATCACACATGCCCGTCGGATCCCGAACTAGGCAGTCTGTGCTATTTTAACCAGACTGCTGATAAACATACTAATATATTTCTAAATACATACATATTATAGATACAATTAAAATAAATTTGAAACTCAAGATAAATTAAAAGTTGTGTAGAAACTTTTAGGTTATAGTAACTTTTGACTACATAATTTTCTGTTATCAAGTTATTTAATCGTCTAATGCACGATTAAAAGAATTAAATTAAATAATAAAAAAAAATGTAATTATGTAAGCCGGCTTTGTTTTAAATAGAGAAAGTTATCCAAACGGTTGTGCGTTTTTAAGAATAAGACAAATTAAGAAAAAAACAATTCTCAAAGGGTTGAAGCAAGAATCAAAGGTAAAGTACCCTCAGGAATGAATTGCAGTTGTCTTAAAAAAAATCGGTTGTCTGTAAAGTCGGTTTACTTACGATAGTTGAACGTGACAACGTCATAAGAAAATACTAATGGAATGGTTGCATTTTTCAAAAGAAAATTTTAATTTTATTTGTTAGACAGATGTCGAACGCTGCCGAACGCGGAGGCCGATTGTGCCTCTTTGTCGCTCGTTCCGCGCTCTCGCTTGCACTTCATACCTTAAATGGAACGCCTCAAAGCGAGGTAACGCCGCATGAGTCATGTTTTTTCGTGCGTGCAGCCGGCTCCATCGAATTATAAGACGTTGTCACGTCAAAAAAAGGATCTGTGTATCAGACAACAGTAGCACGGCAAGGCCAGGATACAGTAGTCTTATGCCCTTCCGTCCGTATTCGAGACGCCACTAGGATAACTAACTGACCACTCTGTTGCGTTATTTGAATGTTTTACAAGTTGAGATTTATTATATTTTTAACCACATTTAACAAAATGTGACCGGAAACTATTAGTTTATCTGTTCACCTATTTATCTAATGTAGATATCTGAACCTTGTAACTCATCACTAGTCTGTTGATCTCGTAAAGTGCATATTAAGCTTTTAGTTAAGTTTTATTTGTATGGTAAGGTTGCTATTTTGATTTTTTATAATTATTATGTTGTCTATTTGTGAATGCTGTGCATATTTGTAATTAGAGTAGCACGTGAAATAAGTTGAAATAATTATATATATTCTTAATCCGTCACCACACGGACTACCACACACGGACGACCACACGGACGGTCCGTGTGGTGACGGATTAAGAATACGGAATGTCACCACCCCTATTCATCCCGTGGGTGTCGTAAGAGGCGACTAAGGGAGCAAACTACGCAGGACAACAGCACTGCAAAGAGAAGGAAAACTTGAAACAAACCCTATATCAACCCGTCTGGCCAGCGTGGTATAGTAGGCCAAAACCTCCTTTCTAAGGAGCGGCCTATGTCCAGCAGTGGACTGTTATAGGCTGTTGATGATGAATTATGTATATGAATGTTTGTGTTTATTCTGTAAATATGCCTTAATAAATCAATAAAATAAATCACTCATATTTTAAACCAATTTAGATATACCTCTAAAATGCAAAATTTATTTCGCAGGAAGGATTGACAAGTGTCTAACCGTAAATGAAATCAGCCAAAGACTATGCTGTAACATTGGCGGGCCTATTGGTAGAGTGGTTAGTGACCCTGACTACTAACCCGGAGGTCGCGGTTTTGATTCCCACCCAGGACAAATATTGTATGATGAGCATGATCATTATTTCTATGTCTGGATGTAATTTATCTATAATATGTATGTATTTAGAAGTATATAAGTATTTTCATCAGCAGTCTGGTTACCATTACACAGGCTCTGCCTAGTTTGGGATCAGACAGCCGTGAGTGAGATGTTTTAAATTATTATTATTGCGCCGATTGCAATTAAAATTGACGAAAATGACTTAAAAATGTTGACGATGACATTTTTGAAAATCAACCCAACGTTAAAGCCACAGATCAGGTTATCTTAAATCACATTCCGAAACAGACTATGACGCATGGTATTGGATAACAACAGCAAACTTAATTACATTCCATATTTTGTGCCAAAACACCTTGTCTCGTTTACGCTTAAGATGAATGTCAACTTGTTTTTTTTTACCCACGGAATCCGAGGTTTAAGGGACTTGACACCGATCAACGAAATGACCAGTGTTTACCTTTTCAAAATTTATCGATTCCAAATTCATTTTGGTTATGGCAATAAATAAGGGGTGTATAGAGCGTTTCACAAAAAAGTATGATTGTTCTTTAATGTATACATAATATATGATAGTGGGTCGAACGATTTTGGAAATCTTATTTTGAAATTGACAAAAAAATAGAATTTAAAAAGTGATTTATGAACCAGATAATTGGTATGGATGAGTGTTGTGATTGAGACTACATGACATGTTTACAAAACCGAGGACATCAGTGGAGTGAAGATTTTTTGAAATAGATTAACAAATGAAAACATGAAAATTTATAATACAGTTCATAAATGTACATGAGGAAAAGCATTTTCCGAAAAAAAAAGAAAATTATTTTCTCTAAGCTAAATCAACTACTTGCGACCGCAAATACCACTCCTATAAATCGACCGCACCTATCTATAACATCCTGTGTATAATCAGACGATTTAATGTCAGATTATCATAATCTATAATAATTTATTGCTTTAAAGTCTATTTATTAAAGGCTATAAAGGCTATTTTAATTTTTTTATGAAATAAAAAAATAATTTAAATCGTCTTTTGTGTAGACTCTAAAGTCATAGTTCACGCACAATGGCAACAACCTCTGTTTTGTCAAATAGTAAGCAAATAAATTTAATC
The DNA here is from genome assembly GCA_902825455.1 of Arctia plantaginis. Lineage (NCBI taxonomy): Eukaryota > Metazoa > Arthropoda > Insecta > Lepidoptera > Erebidae > Arctia > Arctia plantaginis. Next base: position 1,561,434 of record CADEBD010000275.1, on the reverse strand, counting down.
TTATAAAAAAATCTATGATATGCCTGTGCCGATCTACAACCGCCCGTTTCCAAGGGGTTGATCCTCACGAGAAGAAAGGGCAAACAAACTCATGTTCACTCTTTTGCAATTCACAGATATATACAATAGCATTATTAAATGTACCACAACATTATTTTGACGTATGCCTAAAAGGTAAAAATCGAATAAAAGCGAAAATGATGTGAAACAAAAAAAAATTGAAAAATAATAAAAAGCTCTCTGGCCCACACCACATTTTTAATTAAGAAATTGCCTGCGCTAATTAAGCCCAAGCATTTTTGTCTTCTATGTAATCAACAATTGAGTAATAGGCCTTCTGACACAATCCACGTTTTATTGCAAATTTAAATTTGTTAATACTTAAGTCTTGAAAATTATTTGGAATATTATTATAAAATCGAACACATTGACCTCGAAAAGACTTGTTTATCTTTTGGAGCCTAGAAGCAGGTACAACAAGTTTATTTCTATTTTTGGGATTTACAGAATGAACATCAGTTCTTTTCAAAAACCTAACTTTGTTTTTATGAACATATTTTACATTTTCATATGTATTGACTTGCTACTGTCGTTATGTTTATTTCTTTAAATGTCTGCCTCAATGTACAACGATTGCCTAAATTATAAAGTGCTCGAATAGCTCTCTTTTGCAAAAATAGTTTGAGTGTCCGCAGCATTCCCCCACAGTAGAATACCGTACGTAAAATAACTGAAGTAAACAAGTCGTGCTGTATCAACATCAGTCAACACACGGATTTTTCTTACTGCGTAAGCTGCTGAGCTGAGTCTACTCGATAATTTTTTAATATGTGGGCCCCACAGTAGCTTAGAATCTAGTGTTATACCTAAAAATGTCGTAGTTCCATCAAGGTCTAACCCGACATCCTTAATCATCACAGTAATTATCACTGGCTTGACGTTTAGCGTAGAGAAACGTAAACACTCACGTTTTTTGTTCATTTAAAAGCAAATTGTTGACGTCAAACCAGTGAACCACTTTCGAAATGGCGCTGTTTACGTCTGTAAAATTAGGAGGGGCCGTTTTAGTCTAAATAATAGTGTTGTCCTTGACAAGTGAGGTAAGTCGTTAATATATATTAAAACAAAAAAGGGCCGAGAATAGAACCTTGTGGAACGCCCATTTCTACCACAGTGCTTGGAAACCGCTCACCATTAATATCAACTTTCAACTTCAAATCATCACTTTGTGTGATCCCCAAATTGTTGTTCTGAGTGTGGGTGTTCTTTGTGTCCGTTTCATGTACGTTTGTAAAGTCTCCCGCGACACAGGATATATTCCTAATGCGGGAGTTGTCTTTAAAAAAAAAACCTAAAGTTGGCATTCATTAGTCAAGCTAAAATCTATTTTAATCTTATTAAGCTCAACAGTTTGTTTGTTTGAACGCGCTAACTTCAGGAAGTACTGGTTCAAATTGAAAAAACATCTTTTGCAACTGTTTTTTTTCTTTTAAAAGTACTGAAATTACCTACTTCATCATTTGAGATTCGATTACTTTGTTGTGGTTGCAAGACAATTCATGGTCATATACGGTACACAGTGAAGTGGCGTTGATGGTGCAGTACAAGGGGAACTGCACGTCCCTGTATCAGATTTAACAATATTTTTGGAAACGCCATGAGCAAGTTGACCTTAGAGTATTGGAAACTTAAAGAAATACATATCGATTTACTGAAAAACTTGAAAAAAAGGTGGAGGTTGTCAAATCAGTTCACTTTTTTATTTTTGTGTATATTTTTGACTTTAATCATCTTTATTTTGTTTTTGTGTATATCTGCCCCACTGTTTATCTCCATCTCCTCAATTAAGTTTATTTATTAGGTTTTTAAAATAAAACTTAACTTCTAGTGTCTACTCAGACACTTTCCCACCAACCAAAGGAAAATACCTGTGGCTGACTTTAGTCCGTCATTATCCAAGGGACTTGTAATTTGTGCATAAAGAAGAAAAGATATTTAAAAAATAAAACGTAATGACAAAAGTAACAGACAGCTTCTCCACGAGGATAACAACATATAAAAAGCATCACGTATTTCATAGCTTGGTTTTTTACACGAAAGCGTACGCAAGCAAGTACAGCCTTAATGGTTTTATAATTGAAATCATTCGATAGAACAAAAATGTAAGACAATATAATTGTGAACGTTTGTTTTTGTTCAAAGAGGAAAAACATTGACATTGGTATATATATAGTTTGTTACAGAAAGGTAGTAAAATTTTAAGAAAATTTCATTAAATTCTAGAAGTCATGTAGCTGAAAATGAGTTCCTTTAGTTTGAAAATGTTTTTTCTAGTGTAGTTGTACGTTCACGTTTAATGTTATTATTGCATTATCTAATAGTACATTATATATTTTTATGTCAATTTTGTGGTTCTTATTTTTTATGCAATCCGCTTTAGAAATATCTAGTAATCCCATTAAATTCTATTCATTCTTATGAAATACTGCATTTTTCAAGTTCATTTTGTTAGTGTTAAAATGAGACCACTGTTTTAAAAACACTCAAAATGTGGTATTTTGAGTGTTTTTAAAACAGTGGTCTCAATTTATTGTTAGCATTTTACGCTAGTCAGCCGGTCTACAAGCCCATAATATGAGCGCTTTCAGTAACACCCTGTATATGGCTTAAAGTTTAATTTTAAGTCATGATAGGTGTTGCAAAAAATTAAAAGTACAGCAATTTGCCGCCTATTACAACTTTTTCGTGTCAGTTATTAGTATATAATATGTTTAGACATGGTCTGCAAAAATATTTTAGGTACAAAAACTCTAAATACCTGTGTTCAATTTTAATAACAATTTTTAACCGACTTCAAAAAAAGGAGGAGGTTCTCAATTCGACTGTATTTTTTTTTTTTTTTTTTTGTATATTTGTTACGCGATTACTCCGGCAATTATAAACCGATTTGAATAATTCTTTTTTTATTTGGTAGGTCATACGTCAGAGGTGGTCCCATTGTCACCAGGTCAGGATCTGATGATGGGATCCTGGGGAAATCGAGGGAAACCCTCAAATTTTGTAGGCATATACACTGTTTATCAGAAATTATCTTAATCTATGTAGATTTTTGCATCTAATGGTCACCATCTGATGTTGCTGAGCTGATGATGAAGCTGTTGATGAATGGTTTAGGAGTATGGGATCTCTGTAACAAAATTATGTAATACCATCGAATTTGAATGTGTTTGAGTCTAATTAATAAGAACTCCGATCCTATGTGATATTCAGGGTCTGATGATGGAGACGGTAAATAGCCATGGGAACTCTGTAATAAAATAAAGCAATTCCGCCTTGTTTGTGCTCATTTGATTCGTCTCGACTAGGAGCTTCATGCTAGTCGATTTTTAACCAACATCAAAAAAGGAGGGTTTTTGATTCGACAGTATGTTTTCTTTTTAACCGACTTCCAAAACACAAAAGAGGAGGTTCTCGATTCGTCTGTATTTTTTTTTTATGTATGTTTGTTACGCGATTTCTTCGTCAAAGGGTATGCTCCCGAATTGGTCCCATTACCACCAATTCAGGATCTGATAATGGGATCCTAGAGAAATCGAGTGAAACCCTCACAATTATTGGGAATTTGACAGCCCCGACAACGTGTTTTAGCTACGAGTATTTCTTTAGCCAAACAAACCATGGCAACTGTCAGAGACTGCGCGATGTGATGCGCAGAGAACTTGCAGTATTTATGTCACCACAGTAATTTTCGTTGTATTATGAAGAAAAGGTTGAAATTTTCATTCTATCTTGTTAAAATAATTCGGATAGACGTTTTGTTGCTATGGATGGCATCGCATTTCGTTTGTAAGTAATTTTATACTTAATTTATTAAAATAGTTCTGGAAAAAACTCTTAAATTTTGGGTGGGTCAACTAGGTTAATTTCTAACATACTAGTATTAACCCTTCTAGTTGGAACTCCTTCTATAAAATATTGAGCATATTTCTTGAGTAGTCTCACTAAAGCTTCCCTATCTTCACCTTCGAGATCAGTGTCAATTGAATCGGAAGTTATTTTGTTCGGTTGCAACTCACAAGAATTTGACTGTTTCTTAGAAAAGAATTTAAGCTGATCTTGATCAGTTTGGACGCCAATGTCATTTTCATATCCTACACTAAAAATGGTAAAATAAACCCTTTTTAAAAAAAAAGTTGAACCGACTTCAAAAAACACCGACAAAGAGCACTAAAAATTAAAAAATAATTACAAATCTAAGTAAAAAACTATAATAAGTACCCTCAATGTAACAGGTAACATTATAATACCAATAGTCCCTTCTAGTCTGTTTGAAGTCGGTGCCAAGCTCGATGTACAATAAGTAATACTGGTCTATGTCAGCTTTATATTAGCACAATGAAAAATTAAGAATTCAAAATAATTCTAATGAAACATCGAAGATTTTGTTAATTAATAAAGACCAACCAGATCAATTAGAATTCAAAATAATAATATAATTGGAGATGTGCGTCCACTTAAGCTCGTTCATCATGTTTTGCGCAGCATGAAGACTGTTGCAGCTGCCGCGCTACATTCTACCATGCCTATCAAGCACCTATTTGGCTTGGCACCGACTTCAAACTGACTAGAAGGGACTATTGGTATTATAATGTTACCTGTTACATTGAGGGTACTTATTATAGTTTTTTACTTAGATTTGTAATTATTTTTTAATTTTTAGTGCTCTTTGTCGGTGTTTTTTGAAGTCGGTTCAACTTTTTTTTTAAAAAGGGTTTATTGTTAAATAATACGCAGGACAACAGCACTGCAAAGAGTAGGAAAACTCGACACAAATCCTTTTTTTTTTTTTTTTTTTTAACGTGTGGAAATCCCCTCGGACCGTCACCCCTCCGGGGTTTGCGGCGGGGTGGTGTGTCGGACTCGGACCGACTAAAACCACACGGTGTGCCACTCTGCGCCTGTAACAGGAGGGATCCGGGAACAGCTGTTGTTAAGACATCCGGACCCCTCCTAGCGCCAGCCCGCTCCTGGTGCGGGCTCCGTCTCAATGTATTTTCCTCTCTTTAGGCGACGTCCGGCACACGCGGACGCCGCCCCCTCGCGGCTGGCCAAACTAATGCGGGTGGAGGGGAAACCCACCCCGTCCACCCGCGGCAACACTCAGGGCGGCATGAGGCTGTGATAGGCGGGCCTCCGCCGCCCGGTTCGCCGGCAGCGGATCGGGTCCGAGTGGAGGTCGTCCTCCCGGGCCCTCTCCGCCGCCTCCTTCCGCGAGATTACTACCTCGCAGAAGGTTGCGACCGCGGTAAAACAACTGTCGCTACCGGCCATGGAGCGTACTACGGCCGGTAGCGAGAGATCCACTCCGATGACTGCAGTGAGGGCCCGGCGCTGCGCCGCCCATGCGGGGCAGACCGCCAGCGTGTGCTGGGCCGAGTCCTCACTGCAGTCGCAGTGGTGGCAGGCGGGACTCAGTTCCCTCCTAGCGACCGTGTGCAGGTACTTTCCGAAGCAACCATGCCCGGAAAGCACCTGCGTCAGCCGGAAGGAAAGGGTCCCGTGCTGCCGCCCTGCCCACTCGGCGATGACCGGCTGGAGAGCCTCCATGGCGGCGAAGCCAGCGCGTGGAGTCTCCAGCCGGAACGACCAACGAGCCATCGTGGCTCGGCGAGTGGCTTCGCGCCACTCGCGCACATCCTCGGGCGGAGGGCGAAATCCGCTCTCCGCCCGGAAGTCAGCCACTCGCCGATAAACTTCGGCGAGCACTTCCGCCTCCAAATCCCACGGGGGAGTTCCGGCCAATGCGCATGCCACCTCCGTCGAAACGGTGCGGTAACCGCGTATGGCTCTGACCGCCATTACCCTCTGAGGGCGCCAGAGGCGTACCCTATTCTGGGCGGTCAGAGCCGCCGCCCACACCGGTGCACCGTACAGTGCCATTGACCGGACAACCCCCGTGTACAGCCGTCTTGTCGCGACGCTGGGTCCACCCATATTGGGCAAAAGTCGCCCTAGGGCAGACGCAGCGCCGACCAGCTTTGGAGCAAGCTGTCGGAAGTGCTCGTCGAAGAGCCACCTCCCGTCGAGGATCAGGCCCAGATATTTCATCTGGGCCCGAACCGGTACGAGGACCGAGTTGACCACGATTGAGGCGCCAGGGGGTGGACCACGACGGGGCCCATGGAATAACAGGGCCTCCGTCTTATCTAGGGCCACCCGTAAGCCCAGCGCCTCAATGCGCCCGACCACCAGGGAGACTCCCCCTGTGGCCAGGCGCGCCGCCTCTTGGAAGTTTGCCCCCCGGGCTGTAACCAGTGTATCGTCTGCGTAACAGATTACACCCAGCCCGGGGGGGAAATCGGCGCGAAGGGCCCAGTCGTACCCTATGTTCCACAAGAGGGGTCCAAGAACAGACCCCTGTGGAACACCGCACGACATGGGCCGACACCTCAAATTACCTTCTCGGTCCTCGTACACGACGGTACGCTCCTCTAAATAGTCTGCCACTAGCCGCCTCAGGTACTTTGGCACCCCATGATAGTGGAGTGCTTCCCTGATGCAGCTGAATGGCAGACTATTGAATGCGTTGGCGATGTCTAATGACACCGCCAACAGCACGCCGCCACAGCTCACGGCCTCTTCGGTCACGGCCCTCAGGCGCAACACGGCGTCGACTGTCGAACGCCCCGCCCGAAAACCAAATTGGGCGTCCGACAGATCGGGGCCCACCTCGCAGAGGTGCCGGACGATGCGGGCAGAAAGAACCCTCTCAAACAATTTGCCCGCCTCGTCCAGCAGCACGATGGGCCTATAGGCCGCGACCGAATCGGCAGGCCGTCCCGGCTTCCTCAATAGGACCAGCTTCCCGCTCTTCCAGCACTCAGGGAAGCGTCCCGACGCCAAGCTAGCGTCGAACACCTCCCCGAGGCGGTCTGCCATGTGGTTGAGGGCCAGGGCCAGCACTCGGGCCGGTACCCCGTCTGGCCCAGGGGCGGTGTTCTTGGAACGGATCCGTAGAACAGCCGCCCCTACCTCCGAATCCCGGACGGGCGGAACATTGTCCTCCCCGTGCTCCCCGTCGTCTCCGGCCAGGGAGGCCATCGACGGGGGAGTGTGTTCCGCTCGTTGTGGGAAAAGGCCCTCAACCACTTCTCGCAGGAAGCTGGGCTGGAGAGTCTCCGTAAGGGGGGGGCCCGACGCGCGGAGCTTTTGTCGCACCGCGCGGTAAGGGCGACCCCAGGGGTCACGATTAAGACCCTCCAGCATCTCCTGTCTTTTTTCCTCTTTGGCGCGGCTAATGGCCAGCTTCAGAGTTTTCCGAGCCCGTCGGTACTCCTCATGAAGCCGGTCCTCCTCACCGTCTCCACGGTGACGCCGCCGACTGCGTGTGTAGGACCTCCGGGCACGTGTACAGGCCGCACGGGGGTCCGCCAGCTCCTGGGACCACCAGTAGACCTCCTTCCTTGGAAGCCGACGACCTCGAATGCGGGGCATGGCCGCATCGCAGATATGCGTAATCGCATCGCGAAAGCGACCAGCCCCCACCTCAACCTCCTCGGTCGGAGCCTGTGGAGACAGCCACGAGTGTATTATGGCTGCCTCCTCTAGTAGGTCCCGGTTCAGTCTGGCAACAGCCCACCGTGGAAAGCGGGATAAACGCCGCGCCACGTGACCCCTACTGGAGTCCTGGGTCCGGGAGAGCTCAAATCGGATATACAGGTGATCCGAGAGCGTCTCAACCTCTTCCAGGACACGCCAGTTCCTTACTCGTGCGGCGAGGGCAGGGGTAGCGAACGAGAGGTCCACTATCGACCCCCCCTGCTGTCGCACGCACGTGTTGGTGGAGCCTCTGTTGAGAAGACAGAGGCCCACCGAGGCCGCCCACTCCTCTACGTCCGTCCGTCCTGGGGGAACCCCACGCAATGGACTTTGCGTTGAAGTCCCCCAGCACAAGGACGTGCCCAGACGCTAGTCGCCGTATCGAGGTCTCCAAGCTGGTTAGGAAAACCTCGAAGTCGTTCAAACTCCGGTTGGGGGAGAAATAAACACCATATATGGTGATCCCCCCCCACTCGACGGCAACATATCCAGTGCCCTTGTCTCTTAGCGACAAGGGCGGGGAATGAGCCGTCGTGGAACCGACGACTGCCACGGAGCCGTCCCGGTCACCCATCCAGTTTGGACGGGGAGGGACAGAATAGGGCTCCGCGACTACGGCAACACCTATCGACCACTGTGCCATGGTTTGCAGGAAGAGATCCTGCGCCGCGGCACAGTGGTTCAGGTTCGTCTGGACCAGGAGGCTGGAGACCCGATCCATTACTGGATCGTCTCTACAGCCTCCTCCATGGGCGACGACGTCGACGCACGAACTACATCGGAGGCAGCCTGGGTCGACTGGCTAGCCCCCGATGCTTGCTGAGAGTTGCGGGGAGGCTTGCAGCCCCCCTTCCATTCTGGTGATTGGCGGGCTTGTTACCCGCCGCACACACCGGGCAGTGAGGAGCCGCAGAGCATTCCACCGCCACATGCCCCGGTCGACCACAGCGGAAACATAGTCCGCTGCAGTCGAAGCAGCTTTGGCACTTGACGCGCGTGTGCCCCGATGCTAGGCATTTGTAACACCTCATCGGTCTCGCCGCCAGGACTGTGATCCTAGCGCTCACGAAACTGATGAGCAGCCTGCCGGCGTCAGCCAATACTTTGGCCGACGCTACGGGACAGCTGACCCACACGGCGCCAAGCCCCCCTGGACCGGGGCGGATGGTGCCAACCCTGACGTTGTCCGCGCTGCACCCCGTCTTCTCCCGGATTACAGCGCGGACATCTTCGGCCGTCACAGAGTCGTCCAGGCCCGAGATGCGCAGCTCCGCGCACTTGGTAGGCCTGGCGATCTTGACACCATCTGTGGTCGCGAATAAACCCCGCGGCCTCTCAGCGAAAGTGTCCGCCGTCTTGGCGCCTTCAGCCCCTGGGAACTCGAGAACTCGAGCTCCCGTTTGGGCGAGGCGCATTTTGACCCCCACCGTCCCAAAGTCGTTGGCGAGGCTGTTCCGGGCCTTTTTAAAAACGGCCGCGTAGGACAGCCCGCCGTCAGCCGCCTCCGGGGACACGGTCACAACTACAGCCGCGGTTTTGGGCGGCTGCAGCTTCCGCGGCCTCTTTGCAGAGGCCGTTGCCACCGGTGGCGAAGGCTGGGCTTGGGCTGCTTTTTGGGCAGCCCTTCTGGCCCGCCTTCGGGACTTCTTGGAGCCCCTCGCCTCCTGCCAGCCCTCGTTGGAGGGGGCAGGTGCGGAGGGGCCCGGCAGGGGTGTCGGAGTGGGGAGCGGAGGGCATGCCACTCCGCTCCTCGGCGCCGTTTTAGGCCCCGTCTTGGCCGGCACTTTGGCCTGCGCCTTGGCCGGCGCCTGGGACGGTGCCTTGGCCGGCGCCTGGGCCGGTGCCTTGGCCCCCCTCCTCGGCTTTTGGGGAGCCGATGGAGTCGGGGCAGACGCCGCCGCCGCGTAGGAGACGCGGCCTCCCACTACGGGGAGCGCGGTCGGAGCGGCGGCCTTAGGCCGCTGTGCCGACCCGAGCGGGGGGCGCACAACCGGCGCAGGGGGCAGTCTCGCCTCCAGCCCCGCCAGGCGTCCGTCCAGCATATTCCCAACTGCGATGAGGATTTCACGCAGTTGGGAGTCAAATGCCCCTGAGTTGGTGGTAGGGGCAGGCTGGGACGCGGACGGGGCTTCCCGCTCGGGGAGGTTCGCCTGGAAGCGGGCGAACTGAGCGCTCAGCTCGTTCACCCGCTCCGTCAGCCTCTCGTTGGCCACCTGCAGGCGAGAGACGTCGCCCGCTAGGCCCTCCACGACCTCCGACAAAGCGGAGGAGGAGTCCTTAAGGGCCCTCACAAACGAGCCCTTAAGGTTCACAGACTTGGTGGCCACCTTGTGAATGACGGCCACCGCCGCTTTCGCCCTCTCCTGCACGGACACGGGAGCCTGGGGGGCATTTCCCCCCACCGGCTCCCGAACCTTGAGCAGGAGATCCGCGATCTCCTCCTCCGCTACGGCGTCGCCGTCAACCCGTACGTTCCTGTACGACTCCGCGTTTGAGAACGCGGAGCCTGACGGGGTCGAGACCGGGGAATCCTACACCAACCCGTCTGGCCAGCGTGGTAGCACACGCTGGCAATTTGCCAGGCTTGGGCGTCGCAGCGTCGGGTCCTCACTGCAGTCATCGGGAGAGATCTCTCACTACCGGCCGTCATGCGCTCCATGGCCGGTAGTGATAGTTGTTTTACCGCGGTCGCATCCTTCTGCGAAGACATTATCTCGCGGAAGGAAGCGACGGAGAGGGCCCGGGAGGATAATCTCCACTCGGACCCAATTCGCCGCCGACGAACCGGGCGGCGGAGGCGCGTTTACCAGCGCCTCATGTCGCCCTGAATGTGGCCGCGGGTGGACGAGACGGGTTTTCCCCTCCGCCCGTCATAACGGCCAGGGGCGAGGAGGCGACGTCCGCGTGTGCCGGACGTCTCCTAAATAGAGATTATACCCAAAGGTTGCGGGCAGGCGCTAGGAGGGGTCCGGATGTCTTAATAACAGCAGTTCCTATTACGTGTGGCACACCGTGTGGTTTTAGTCGGTCCGATTCCGACACACCACCCCGCCGTAAATCCCGGTGGGGTGACGGCCCGAGGGGGTTTCCACACGTAAAAAGAAAAAAGGCCAAAACCTTCTGTCTAAGGAGAGGCCTATGTCCAGCAATGGACTATTATAGGCCGTGGGTGTGTTAAATAGTAAAAAATGGACAAGGCCAAGTGTAACTCACGCGCTGAGGGTTTGGAAGGCGAACAAATTTGTATTTAAATACTCGTAGTTCATTCATGACGGGATTTGAAGCATAAAGATTATTGACAGTTTACTTTGCAAAAAATAAACTTTGTAGTGCCAAATCCAATATGATATTGCAAAAATATTTTTGTGTCACATAACAAAGGAACAACTTTCGGTTTTTTCCTTTAATTACGATGTGAGACCTTGTTTCATGTTAAATTTCATGATTCTAGGTCAATGGGAAGGATCTTAAAAGTTCTGATTAACATACGAAGTGTTTAAATTGGTAAAAATTAAGATTGATTTCTGTGTCTTTTGATCGTGTTGTCTTAGAAACTTGTGCTGTGAGTGTAATTAGATAATTACTATTCTTAAACTCCCTGCATTAGAGTAGAAATTTCATTGCATCATACTTGTCATAAAATCAGATCCCAATTCTGTGTTAGGGTATGCGCACACTATGTTACAATTTACAATGAAGTGGCAGCGGTCAGAAGTGCAATTGCAATTTATTTTCAAACGATTTTAAGTTTATTTTCAATGCGATAGTGCATAGTATCACTTTGACGGACACTCATCTCCGACTTTTAAACGATGTAGATAAATCTGAAACTGATATTACAAGCCGATACGTCACCGACCGCTGTCACTTCAGTGTGAATTTACCCTATGAGCTTTATAAACAAGTTTTAACTCGTTGCAGACTTATCGGAATAAAATAAAATAAAGTTAACTTAAAAAATCATTCGTTACATGACATTGAGGAACATTATTGTGCTCGGTAAAGGTGTGCAATTACTGCTCATAGTGTGAGCCTACCTTTATACTGGCTCACAAGTAATTGGAACTCAAAATTGGTGGAATAAGGTATCTTTTTGTATACCTACTCAAACATGGACTTGTGAACTTTAAACGATGCCGTAAATATTTGTTTTCTGGAAGCTAAGAATAAATTAAAGTGTATATTTCTAATGACAAAATAAACTCACCTTTACTATCAAAAACTATTTTTTAAATGTTTGTCTTTTAATTCGTCCTAAACCTCATAATAGATGGACTAATTTCCATGGTACTCTCATCAGTGCATAGTCGCTGATGTGAGGAGTAATATAAATAAAGAGAATTAGGGTGCCGCACATCCGCCATGCAGCTATTATCTAATTTAAAAAATTCTAAAAAACTTACATAGTTTGTTATGATTTCTATGGGGTTGATGGCTGCTATCACTGTTGCTATTACCAGCAGGAGTACTCCATAAGCCAGCTTAATCACAGAATCTAAAACAAGACAAATATATTTAAAATTACTAGTTTTCGTGCAATGGGCAAAGTTTGAATCGTGATAAATTTGTAATAAGCTGATTTCGTCATCCCTTTATTTTAGGATAAAAGAATTTATTCTCAAAAAAGAACATAAGAATATTAAAATGGTAACCAAATCTTTCAATGACATCAACAGCCTTTAATAGTTCACTATTGGACATAGGCCTCTCCTTAGAAAGGGTTTAGGTTTTGGCCTACTATAACACGCTGTTTTGAAGAAGGTTTTGGCCTACTATGCTACGTTGGCCAGATGGGTTGGTTCAAGGTTTGTTTCAAGTTTTCCTTCTCTTTGCAGTGCTGTTGTCCTGTTTAGTTTATTCCCTTAGTCGGCTCTTACGACACCCACGAGATGAATAGGGGTGGTGACACTCTGTATTCTTAATCCTACACCACACGGATGATTTTTTTAATTTTAAGTTTTTTTTATAATTTTGATTAAAAGTTGAGTAGGTTTATTTCAATTAAAAACAGAATGATTGAACTCCTATTTTCTTTTTAAGTTGGTTAAAAGGTGTTATACTATATATTATACTAATAAGTAAACCTGTTTTGTTTTTATCTCTGACACATAAGTTACCGAACAGTGTGTAATTACATATATATGTTTTATGTCTTTATTATGATGATCAAACATGATAATTATAAAAAAATAATTTCAATGATATTTTAATGAACTACTGACGGATTAAGAATACGGAATGTCATCACCCCTGTTCATCCCGTGGGTGTCGTAAGAGGCGACTAAGGGAGAAAACATACACTCGTAAATTAGATGTCTACAAAATATTTTTAGTTAATTTTTGAGTTTGAGTATTATAATTAAAAAAAAAGATGGTGCTCGTGTAATGATTCATCTCTTTTTGAAATTGATTAAAAGGTGTTTCGTCTTTACCTATCTATACAAATATCTGAAGCTAAAGAGTTTATTTGTTATAATTTCAGGAACTACTTGTTTGTATTGAAAAATTATAAAAGTGTTAGATACCCCATTTACCGAGGAAGGCTATGTGCTATATAACATCACATAATCACCACCATAACAAGGAGACGAGAAAGAAGAGGATTGGTGAAAAATGTTGCAAAAACGGGGGCAATATTCGCAGATGAGTTTGCTCGGCTCAGCTAGTAACAGTCATTTATAATACGCGTTAGGTTTTTCTTCCATAGTTTTTGAACGATGTGTATAATTGTATGTTTTTATGTCTTCATTATGATATGCAAATATAGTAATTAAAAATAGTTTTAATGACATTTTAATTCTTTTGATAAATTACTATCCTGGACATAAAATAAATAAAATATGTATGTTTTATATCTTAATCTTTATATTAGACTATTAGTGAATTAGATGTCTATAAAAGATTTGTAGTTAATTACAATTCATTTGAAGAAACACCGCGTGTGTTTGGGTTTCCACATCAAAAAAAGGTCATCCCACATGTTTGTTTTTTTCTTTGCACACATTAACATTTTGTTTAATTGCAAAGCATACAGTTTTAAAATGAGATGGCATTTGAAAATCTTTTTTAAAATAATTAACTTTAAAGAAGGAAGCACAACTTGATTAAAGTTGTTTTTTTCTTTCCAGAAACATAAAATTTTAACAACTGATGCTTTTTATGTCGCAAGCACGAACTAAAAATGGATTTACGGAAATCTCACCCCTAAGAGGATAAAATATGACATGAAAAGTTATTCAGAAGTGCGTCATTTTCAAAGTAAGAAATAAGAAATAACCCTCCGAGCGAAGCCGTAAACAAAAGCTATTTTAAGGCAAAATAAAAATTAAATTTCTTAATGCTTCGAATACTGGAGAAAAGAATAAGGAGATAATATATAAAGATTTTGTACATTAAGATGACAAAATTATAGTATCTTCGTCTTGTGTAACAGGCTTTAATGTGATTTACGAAATTGCAAATTACGAAAGACCCAAATGTGCAGAAATGTATGACTGCAGACACTGAGTGTTGTGGGTCCGATCCCCACATGGGACGACACTTTGTGTGATCCACAAATTGTTGTTCTGAGTCTGGGTGTACTTTGTGTCCGTTTCATGTATCTTTGTAAAGTCCAACGCGACACAGGATATATTCCTAATTTGGGAGTTGTCTTTTCAAAAATAGAAATTCTATTTTTAATCCGTATTTAAAAAATTAAAGTAATTATTTGATTTATTATACGTTGATTTATTCGTCCTGACTCATACGTCGATAAGGTTAAAATAAAGATGAAGCAGAGATATTTACTTACGACGTTTTTGGACTGTAAAATTTTGAATCTTCATTATAGATATTCGCCCCTTACTGGGTACATGCTGAAGGGTGCCCACAACCATCCTTCAATTTTCTGAAACAAAAAAAATGAAAATCTTTAGTCGATTGTTTATATAGGGGGAAGGCGTATTTAAGTGGTAACAGAGTAGGTTAACACATTGCAAAGTTAAACAATCCCAGCCTGGACAGCCTATGGATGGGTGACCATTTCTTAACACATTAGGAACTCTCCGCACATGGGAGAGCATCCCATGTGCGGTTAAGCAGTCTGTCTCGTTTGTCATACGATCATCTGTGTGGTTGGAGCCCTAAAAGTCCGACAACAGTCTCTCAACTTTTTTTTTTAAATATTACAAAAGGCTATTGTTTATTTGAGTTTAAGAAACTGTTTTGAATAAAATTAAAAGTTGCTTGTTTATTAAAGGTTGATAAACTGTTTTAATGTTGTGTGTTGTATAACTTAAATTAATTTCTCAGCAGATAAACAGCGGAATACAACACACACTAATTGATTACTACATGCACATAATTGAGTCAAGAAAGATGCTTAAGCTTAATATGTCATATAAAATTATTTAATTTAATAACATTAATAATTATTGCAATTGAAATCCAAATGAAATTGAAATTGTACCAAATAATCGTCGCTCTAGATAAGCGAAATCACACGGAATTTAAACTCTGACAATAATAAAATTACCTATGCTATCTTGTATGCCATTGTAAACTCCAACATATAAACATTCGGCCAAACAATAATAAAATTATAGTAAATAATTTTTATCCCTTGAAAATATTCGTTTAAAGAAGATTCTGCCAAGTGTGTTTTGCGAAATGAATTTCGGAGCATAAAGATTCTGCCAGACAGAGGGTCCCCCTAGTAAAATAAATTCAAGGTTATCAAACTCGATTCTAAAAACAAAAAAACTCAATTTTTTCCTAGCCTCAAAGCATTAAAGTCCAAAATTAAAAACTTAGAGGCCCTGATTTTTAATTAAAATTACAACTGGTTATAAAATTCGGACTCAACTTTTTTCAAGTCTTTTGGAAGGCCATTTAAGACCTGTTTCACGGGTTTTGATTTATGATTGATCTTATTACAGAGGACATCACGTGCAGTCAGGACTTAATATCAGACATAATATTAGTTTTTTCTTCTTATCACAATTTCACGATAAAAAAATTGTGCACGTGTAAGTTATTTTTACGTATTTAGCCAATCTCCACTGTATCACATGTTGAAGAGAATCTGTCTTTTTCACATTTATATAAGTATGTCCGTGTGGTGACGGATTAAGAATACAGAGTGTCACCACCCCTATTCATCCCGTGGGTGTCGTAAGAGGCGACTAAGGGAGAAAACTACGCAGGACAACAACACTGCAGAGAGAAGGAAAACTTGAAACAAACCCTATACCAACCCGTCTGGCCAGCGTGGTATAGTAGGCCAAAACCTCCTTTCTAAGGGGAGGCCTATGTCCAGCAGTGGACTATTAAAGGCTGATGATGATGATGATAAGTATGGAAGTATGTATATGTAACTGATAGGAAGTATAACAAAAAGTATAGAAACTTGGTGGTATTGTTTAGTTGAAGTAATCGTTTCCATGTTGACTAAGAATGCGGTATGTCCCCACCCCTAATTATTCCGTGGGTGTCGTAAGAACCGACTAAGGGAGCAAAATACGCAAGACCACAGCACTGCAAAGAGAAGGAAAACTTGCAACAAACCCTATACCAACCTGTCTGGCCAGCGTGGTACAGTGGGCCAAAACCTCCTTTCTAATGAGAGGCCTATGTCCAGCAGTGAACTATTAAAGACTGATGATGTGATGATGATGATGTGAATTATTTGCTAAAATAGTTTCATGAGTAAAGGCTTTTTTAACTATCACTCTGCATTGTTCTTGACGGATTAAGAATCTGGAGTGTCACCACCCCTATTCATCCCGTGTTTGTTGTAAGAGCCGTCTAAGGCAGCAAACTACGCTGGACAGAAAAGGAAAACTTGACACAAACCCTATAACAACCATATTGGAGCCTGTTGATGATCATGATGATACAGATAAACTTCAAAGTAAGTATTACCATCAAAATATAAAGTGATACCAAAAAAAAATCTTTTTACATGAAATAACAAGAAGAAACAACATTTTACTATTTATTTTTTTTGACTCAAATTTCTTGGTTCTTGTTTATGATTCATATCCGAAATGATAAAAGATAGATGATTAAAAATTTGCCATTAATTAAATTAAGCCGACTCAGAAGTATGAAATGTTTTTAGCTTCTAGACACCGCAGACCGTTATTGATATTATTTTAAAAAGCATTGGATCACACGTTGCATAGAAATTGTCTTGGTAGACAGTCGGACACCGAAGTGATGATTTAAGGGCTCCGAAGTAATGATATATAAACCAGTTTAGAATGTTCATGCCTAGCCAAGGATTTAAAGACAGCCCAAAAATGGAAAGTTATAAGGGTTCCTTGTTAGTATGACGGAATCCTAAAAACGACATTCGAATATTATCGTACTTCTATATTTTTTGTCACTGTTAAATGTTTTATTACAAAAATAAACTTATGGTTAGAGATGATACCGACATTCGATTAATAACATACTGTTCAGGCGCCCAATGGTAACCGCACCGCAATATATCTAGCAATTAAACGTTGCCTGTCATCTGTGTCACCAATATAGTCGGTAGCTTTAAGTTTAGTTTTAAATGTTGACTTGCACTACGACTCTGGAGCTTTTTACAAGGCAGTACACGCTCAATCCATATATTTGCTGTTTTATTTCCGGAATCCGTGCTAATTCTTTACATGGTCCTTACCGAAGCCGGATTTATCAACAGTTATTAAGGATTAGCAGTTATTCCCGGAAATCAGAATATATTGAAGCTTTTTTGAAATTTTCAAGAAACGAGAAATATTAACGGCCACTGGATTGGGTATATTTAACAACGGTGTTAAGTTTATTTCTTCTGATATCGTCACCCAACACTCAATCAGGTATTATTTAATCTAAATTAAGGATATTAAAAGGTTAGTGTATAAATTTTATACTTACTTTTTCATTAGGTACCAACTACGTAGTAAAAGAAAAAAAAGTCAGATTGATTTTGTGTGTTTCATTTATTAAAAGGAATTTACAGTATTTATACTTATAATAGTATAGTAGACAGTTAGGGCTACATATTTTATTGTAATTTGCCATTATTTCATCTAAATTAATTTATATTGTATTTTTGTATAAAACAATTATTAAGCAATACTTACAGTATTTATGCTTAAAATAGCATAGTAGACAGTTAGTGCTACATATTTTATTGTAATTTGCTCTAATTTTATCTAAAATAACTACTGAGATCCAAATTTTATTAATTATACATATAGACGTAGGTAGGCAAATACTTGGTACAATATTGAGTGTTAGATATTTGTAAAACTTGTTAATTCAACTGTGTTAGTGTACAATTAGGCAATTGCTTTGTAATTAAATATAGTTAAGTTTATTCTTATATAAATTCCAGATCGACGACACTCGCTTCCCAGTATGTGCGATGAACAGGAATTAGTGAAAAAGCGAGGGAGTTTTAAGGGTCGCTTAACCATTTTTATTAAACATCTTGATGGATTAAGCGGCAAAAAATTAAGCAGTTGTGACATCACAGAGTTACAGCTACGCTCAGGGAAGATCGAGTCGTTGTACGAACAATACGATGAGGTACAGTTACGTCTGGAATGTATTACTGATGATGTTACTATTCAGTTAACCGAGCGGTCGGAATTTGAATCCATATACTACAATGCCCTGTCTAGGTCACAGGAAATATTAAATAAATATAACAAAGATCATGATTCGTCAAACAGTGAAAAGGGTACCCGCGTTAGTGTTTGTAAGCCGGTTAAGTTACCCACTATTCAACTGCCTAAATTTAGTGGGTCTTATAGCAATTGGTTGGAGTTCCGAGACACTTTTACTAGCCTCATTCATTCTAATGATGAGATAGATGAAATTAATAAGTTTCATTACTTGAGAGCGTCTCTGGAGGGAACTGCTGCTGTCGTCATACATTCAATTGAGTTCTCTGCTAGAAACTACTCAGTGGCGTGGCAGTTACTGTGTGAGCGATTCGATAATAAGAAATTATTGATACAAAACCATATAACAGCATTATTTAATATAGAAGTGATCACTAGGGAATCTTCTTTTGCTTTAAAGCGTTTAATAGATGAATTAAATAAAAACCTACGGGCCTTAGAATCATTAGGTGAGCCTATTAAGTACTGGGATACGTTATTGATTTACATTATGACTCGTAAGTTAGATCAAAAAACTTATCGTGAGTTTGAAGAGTACAAAGGCCGGTTAGATAAAGACAGCACAATAACATTAGCGGTATTTCTTCAGTTCATACACACACGAGCTGATTTACTCGAAACATTGGAGCTGTCAAGTCATAATATGTTACATACGGTTCACACACAATCACAGAATAAAAATTCTAAAATTCAAACAATGTTTACAACACAAAGTACTTATAATAAAAATGTAGGTAAAACCGAATCATCTTGCAAACCGTGTCCTAAATGTAAGGATAATCATAAGTTGAATGATTGTCCAGAGTTCCTTGCATTAACCATTGACGCTAGGCTTAAATTATTATCTAGTGTCAAGGTCTGTTATAATTGTTTCCGCACAGGACATTTTGCCAACCAATGCAAGAAACCAGGTTGCAAGTTATGTAAACGGAGGCATAATACATTAATTCACACATCAGAGTTTAAAAATAGTTCACACACTCGTAACAATTATGAAAACACGACATGTAATAATTTGTTATCGTCCCCATCAACGTCTTCGCCGTCCGTCGTCACAGGGCCGAATAACGTGACATTGTCGGCACATATTGCATCGCCCGAGCCCGGCGGTGAGTGTCAAAATAGTAAACAACACCAAGTGTTGTTGTCTACCGCTTTAATAAAGGTATGCGACAATAATAATCGCAAATATATCGTGCGGGCCGTGCTTGATAGTGGCAGCACATCCAGTTTCGTGACAGAAGGTCTTTTTAAGCGGTTGAACTTAAGTAGTCACACTGATAGGTCCATAATATATGGAATTAATAACAAATCTTCTTGTGTAGGTAAAACATGTAACATTCAGATTGCGTCGCTTAGTAACAGTTACAGTACAAAGGTACGTTGTTTAGTTTTACCGTCGATTACGAGTGTCGTGCCCTGTCGTGAAGTTGATGTATCGAAGTTCAACATTCCTAATAATCTGCATTTAGCTGACCCTTCGTTCTACAAGCCTTCTGAAGTAGAAATTTTAATTGGTGCCGATTTATTCTGGGACTTGTTGGGTACACAAAGGATACAGTTGGGCAAGGGAAAGCCAGTATTATGTAATACCAGGTTAGGCTGGATTGTGTCTGGCCCCATTGGTCGTGTTGTTAGTAAACGTCCTTCAAATAATATTAAATGTAATTTCGCTCAAGGTAGTGCTCAAAGTGAGTATGAATTAGAGAAGGTTCGTTCCGATTTAACACGGTTTTGGAATATTGAGGAGATTGTTTCACCGTCTGATGAATATAATTATTCGCCAGAAGAGAAGTTATGTGAAGAACATTTCGTTCAACATACGACGCGGTTACCTAGCGGTAGATTTTGCGTACGTATACCCCTGAAACAGGATCCTTCGGTTCTAGGAACTTCGTTCGATAGAGCTTCGAAGTGTTTATTTTCCCTAGAACGGAGACTGAAGGCCAACCCTGACCTTGGTAGGGAATATCATAACTTCATGACCGAATACGAGTCGTTAGGTCACATGACAGAGAATAAAGACCTTGGTTGCAGTTCTCGTGGATATTTTATTCCTCACCACGGGGTGCGTCACGAGTCTAGTAGCACGACTAAACTGCGTGTGGTTTTTAATGCCAGTTCGCCAACGTCATCGGGTAGTTCTCTTAATGACATACAGATGGTAGGTCCTACAGTTCAGGACGATTTGGTGTCCATACTTCTCCGGTTCAGGCAACACAAATATGTCTTGTCAGCCGATGTGGAGAAGATGTATAGACAAGTGGCTGTTCATCCATCTGATACGCACCTACAGCAGGTTCTTTGGCGCAGAAATACTGAGGCCACTGATTCAGTCAAGGTTTTTACGCTTAATACGATTACATACGGTATGACCAGTTCTCCATTTCTTGCAACACGCTGCCTGAAGCAAATTGGCAATGAATGTAAGGACGATAAGGTCGCTGAGGTTATTAAGCGTGATTTCTATGTCGACGACATGCTTACGGGTGGGGATGATTTGAAGGAAGTGATGCGACTCCGTAAAGGGGTGACTGATGCGCTCGCTTCAGCTTGTATGCCACTCAGGAAATGGAGATCAAATGAGCCGACATTAGTTTCGGGAGCTGCTCAGTCAGCCCTAGATTTAAGCATGGGGTCTAGCGAGCCTAATAAGTTGTTGGGACTTGATTGGTACGCGAATACTGATGAACTAGGTTTCTTGAGCAGTACACCGTTACCGCCTAGGGGTAGCACAAAGCGGGAGTTACTTTCTGTAATTGCCCGCATTTTTGACCCCTTAGGCCTTCTATCCCCTTTCGTGATACTCATGAAAATGCTATTGCAGAGCATGTGGTTGGATAAACTGTCTTGGGATGAACCCTTAAGGCCTGAACTGCTCCAAAAATGGGATACCATTGTCGAGTCTTTACCACTCGTAACTAAATTTCGTGTTCCTCGACTAGTCGTTTGCGACTTTTACAAGGTATTCGAACTCCATGTCTTCACGGACGCCTCTGAGCGCGCGTATGGTGCGTGCGTCTATATTCGTAGCGTAAACGCTAGCGGTGAAGCCATGGTTCGGTTGTTAGTGTCTAAAAGTCGCGTGGCCCCCCTGAAGCCCACCACGATCCCCAGATTGGAGTTGTGTGGTGCTTTATTGGGAGCTCGTTTGTATGAAAGGGTTTGTACGTCCCTGCGAGTCAAGATCAGCAGTTCTTACTGTTGGACTGATTCAACAATAGTTTTAGGATGGTTACAAATGTTACCTTCCAGACTCCAACCGTTTGTGCGTAATCGCGTTGCAGAGATCTTAGATAAGTCAGGTACATGTACATGGAGACACGTACCAACAGACAAAAACCCCGCGGATTTAATTTCACGAGGTGTCGATATTGGCACCCTGCAGGGCTTACCTTTATGGTGGAGTGGTCCCGACTTCCTAAAGCTGGACCAGGTTAAATGGCCGTCTCAACTCTGCTACTCGGAAACAGAGTCATTACCCGAAACTCGATCTCATGTTTCATTGAGCACTGTTGTCACCAATCATATTTCTAATACACTGATAGAGTTTGAGAGATTTTCTAATTATTCAAGACTTGTGCGCTGCATGGCTTATGTACTCCGGTTCATTACACTTTGTAGGAAACGGCGGGCATGTGGTGGAATTTTGACACAAGACGAGTTACAAACTGCTTTAAATGTTTTAATCACTAAGTCTCAAATGCAATCAATTCCCGAGTACAGTTTATTAATTAAAAAACAAAATATCCCTCCAAAAAGCACTCTGTTAAAATTAAACGTTTATTTAGACCACAATGACATTCTTCGTGTCGGGGGGCGCTTAGATAACTCCCTTTTCTCTTACGACAAAAAACACCCTATTCTGTTACAGTCTAGCCATGCATTTACAAAGTTATTGTTTGAGTTCGAACACAGGCGATTGATGCATGCTGGCCCCCAGTTACTGTTGTCATCGATTAGAGAGACATATTGGCCGTTGGGTGGCCGAAACTTAGCGAGGGCTTGCTTCCATAAATGTATCAGATGTCGTCGTATAAAGGGGAGTGTTGTTACTCCCATAATGGGCAACCTACCGCAGCAGCGGCTCCTTCCAGGCGGGCATCCTTTTGAAACCTGTGGCGTAGATTATGCTGGTCCGATCTTATGTGCTAGCCGACAAGGGCGCGGATGTAGGTTAGTAAAAGTGTATATAGCTATATTTGTTTGTTTCGCCACAAAGGCTATTCATTTAGAGCTAGTGGGTGACTTATCCAGCCAAAAGTATTTACTGGCCTTAAATCGGTTCATTTCGCGGAGAGGTAAACCGGTCAACATTTATTCCGACAACGGTACATCATTCGTGGGTGCGTACAACGACCTTTCGAAATTTTTGAAAGCAAACTGTGAGTCTATGGCAGAGAGGGTGGCAAATGATGGGGTTAATTTTCATTTTATTCCTGCATATGCGCCACACTTTGGCGGACTCTGGGAAGCGGGGGTTAAGTCGACGAAATATCATCTACAGCGAGTGTTGGGAAACTGTCACTTAACCTACGAAGAACTTAACACCACGTTGACCCAAATCGAGGCGGTCTTAAATTCTCGCCCATTAACGCCGCTGTCATCTGATCCTGCCGACTGTACACCGCTCACTCCGGGACATTTCCTAGTGGGTCGTCCATTAACATCAATACCTCAATCGGAATATCAGCACCAATCCGTGAACCACCTGACTCGTTATCAGCGAATTGAACAGCTCCGCCAACATTTTTGGACTAGGTGGAGCAAGGAGTATGTCGCTGAGCTGCAACAGAGAACGAAATGGCGTTCCTGCAAGGATGAATTGAAGCTGGGTACTTTGGTGGTCGTCAAGGAGGACAACATGCCCCCTCTGAAGTGGCGTTTGGGGAGAATCGTGGCTGTGCATGCTGGAGAGGATGGGGTTGTTCGCGTTGCTGATATCCGGACGTCTGTGGGCGTCATTCGAAGGGCTTTTAATCGGATCTGCCCGTTGCCCGTGTGTTCCACTGATGGTTGAAAGGGCACCTTTCAACGTCCGGGGGTATGTTCAGGCGCCCAATGGTAACCGCACCGCAATACATCTAGCAATTAAACGTTGCCTGTCATCTGTGTCACCAATATAGTCGGTAGCTTTAAGTTTGATTTTAAATGTTCACTGGCACTACGACTCTGGAGCTTTTTACAAGGCAGTACACGCTCAGTCCATATATTTGCTGTTTTATTTCCGGAATCCGTGCTAATTCTTTACACATACCTCAAATGATTAATTGTCTATATTCTTTTCTGTAAAATGATATCTGGCTTGTATTTATTTATGTAAATAGTATAATATAACATAGCAAAAACTTTAGAAGTTGAAATATATTAAATTCACATCATTTGTCATAAATAATTTCAACGCAATATTTACTAAGGGTGCGTTTCCATTGAGGCGGAGCTGGGCGGAGTGGAGCGAAGAGGAGCAGTGAAAAGTGATATTTGTTTCCATTGAAACGGAGCGGGCGGAGTTGACCTGAGTAGACCAAAGCTGCATTGAGCCGTGTCCCGATAAGTCAAATTCCATCTCTTGTAGATATCACACGTTATGTTGTCAGTAAAGAGCGTTTTTACATCTTTCTCTTCTAGAAGAAGAAGATTCAGAAGCATGTGAAGTAGAACTTATTGCCACATATTATTTGGATCATCATCATCATCAATCAGCCTATCGCAGTCCACTGCTGGACATAGGCCTGTCCCATTGCACGCCACCCAGATCGATTTTGGGCTTCTTTTCTCTTCATCGCATTATTTGGATACAAAGAGAAAACCAAGTCCAGCTTCCCTCCGCTTCGTATCCTCCGCTCGGCTCCGTTATATACAGCCCGGGGCAGCGTGTTCTTGTATTTCAGTTTAAAGTCCACTTAGCTTTGCTTCGCTCCGCTTACAATATTATTTATTATTGGAACGAAGTTCCTTATCGTGCGTTGTGAAAGGGGGCTAGACGGAAAAAAATCTCACGAAAAGTTGTAACGACACGTTTTATGTTGAATTGTCACTTGTCAGTCATTCAGCGCCATCTATCGAATAGATAGGAAATCATTACTTTTCATCTCAGTAAAATTAAAATTTATGTTCTTAGGTTGAGCAAAAAATATTGTATTCGACATCATTTCTCAAGGAGATTTTACCAATGTATAAATTGTTTTAATTAGAAACCAACTGAAAAATATGTAGGTAATAGCCGCTTTCATAGATGGCGTTGTAATTAAAATCGTGTCGAATCAGTTTTACTCGATCGTCACAACTTTGTTCCTATCGGGTGTCCCACGACACCACACGGCTTTTTTTATTATATTACTATAACGAGAGATGAATGTCCGTAATGTAAGCTTATTTGAAAATAAGTTATCTTCGAGAATGGAATATATAAGTGCTAAACCGATATGATTATAGCTATCCACCAGGGAAATTGTGTTTATAAAGCTACACAATAAATAAAACAGTCATAAAAAAAATATTATATTTCTTTAGTTTCATCATCATCATCAACAGCCTTTACTAGTCCAATGCTGGACATAGGCCTCTCCTTAGAAAGGAGGTTTTGGCCTACTATACCACGCTGGCAAGACGGGTTGTTATAGGGTTTGTGTCAAGTTTTCCTTCTTTTTACAGTGCTGGTGTCCTGCATTGTTTTGCGCCCTTAGTCGGCTCTTACGACACCCACGAGATGAATTGGGGTAGTGACATTCCGTATTCCTTATCCGTGACTACACGGGCAGTCTTTAGTTTAGCTTGATAATATATTATATTCAACATTATGTAATTGCAATAATGGCACCGATATGTTCATTGTTATTTAACTGACTTTTAGTAAAAAATTGTCTACAGAAACTACTGTTTTGCATAGTTTAATCAGATTAAGAATGATATTTTGTTATAACAAATTAATTAAAATATGTAAAAAGACATTTTAAAAATAAGAATATAACCGTTATTGTTATGCTTAACAATAATGGTTAAATTCTTATTCTGTTTATTCCTATTTAAATTAAAAAATAAATATTACACTAAACAAAAAATTTAAAAATATAGAAAATAGTAGATCATCTACTACTAAGACACTGGTTGTTAGGGCCCAAATACAGAAGCCTCATAACTACACGGGCCGTGTCAAGGAGAACTGCTTTTTGCATTAGGCACCTAAATCCAGCTGCCTAATGCGAGCCTCTAAAAATGTTGATCGAGGCTTGTGGCTATCAATTCATGAGCAGATACGACTATCAGAACAATTATCACCGAATCTACCTCAAACCTGTCGATAATCTCGTGTGCCAAATCCAAATACGTTGCTTTTTCATCTTTTTCAACTTTCAAGAGATTGAAATCATGTGGAATGGTAATAATCGGTCTCATCATCATCATCATCATCAACAGCCTTTAACTGTCCACTGCTGGACATAGGCCTCTCCTTAGAAAGGAGGTTTTGGCCTACTATACCACGCTGGCCAGACGGGTTGATATAGGGTTTGTGTCAAGTTTTCCTTCTCTCTGCAGTGCTGGTGTCCTGCGTATTTCGCTCCCTTAGTCGCCTCTTACGACACCCACGGGATGAATAGGGGTGGTGACACTCTGTATTCTTAATCCGTCACCACACGGATCGGTCTATTACCAGTATATTAGGTTTATTGGCAACAATAGTCCTGTCAGTGGAATAGAGCGATCTCAGTACAATGTTGCACTATTTCCAATAACTGAGTCTGGCACATATTTGTAGTACGGTAACTCCACAGTCACTAGGTTATACTTAGAAGCAAGTTGTTGATGGACTATCCTGACCACTTGGTTATGTCTATGCACGTACTCGCCTTAACAAAACGGGCAAAATTATTAATTGAATTATTATCATTGTGATCCTTCAATAAAACTAAGTTAAAACTGGATATTGGTAAATAACGGAAGGGATGGCGTAGTGGTTTAAGCGGTCGCCACCCCGCTCACTACTACGCCGAGTGTCGTGTGACCACATGGGACAACACTTGTGTGATCCACAAATTGTTGTTCTAAGTCTGGGTGTTTTTTGCGACCTTTTCGTCTAAAGTCCCCCGCGACACAGGATATATTCCTAATATGGGAGTTGTCTTTTTAAAAGAGAAAAAAAGAGAAAGAGAAGAAAGTCATATTGCTCATTATTGTACTGCAGAGTTGATTATTTGTTCTAATAATAATGTATGTCAATAAAATTGATTAAAATTACATGTGTAAGATAATGTTTAAACAAGTAAGATCCCGATTTTTCTGTAAATAAATAAATTTGCATAATAATTTAATGGGTTTGTTGGTTTCTCAGTGAGCCTGATTTATCACCCATCGCAGTCCACTGCTGGACATAGGCCTCTCCCATTGCACTCCACTTAGATCGATTACTGAGCCTGATTACTAAGTCAAAACTCCAGGGTTCGATTCCCACCTAGAATAAAGAACTGTTTATTGTTCTTTGTAATGATTACTTGTTCTGTGTCTGGGTGTAATTTATATAAATATATTTAGAAGCAGTTAGATTACCATAGTACAGTAGTGAATTAATAATGATTACCGTTAGTAGGATACAATAAAATAGTTATAAAAGATTCTAGATAATCTATTTTTCTTAATTAAAAATACAAATAATTACCTAATAGTAATAAAAGATAATGGTTGGTAATAATTAAATAGCTATGGACCGGTTGTATATATTAAAAACTAGCTGACCCGCGCAACTTTGTCTGCGTCTCTCAATAGTAATAAATTTTCTCCGTTTTTGAAATATTCTTCATTGGTGCTCCTCTCCTATTGGTCTAGCCTATAGCCTTCCTCGATAAATGGGCTATCTAACACTGAAAGAATTTTTTAAATCGGACCAGTGGTTCCTGAGATTAGCGCGTTCAAACAAACAAACAAACAAACTCTTCAGCTTTATAATATTAGTATAGATTGGTGTTTTGTGTGTATTTTCTGTTATTCTCCGACTGGGTCACGTGTGCCACCATGCGGCTACTGGCTTGGTATTATTCTTATTGATAAAAAATATTTTCTTTTAAAAAGACAATGCCCGCGTTAGGAATATATCCTGTGTCGCGGGGGACTTTACGAACATACATCTAACGGACAAAAAGAACAACCAGACTCAGAACGACAATTTGTGGATCACTCAAAGTGTCGTCGTCATCCCATGTGGGGATCGAATCCACTACACTCGGCATAGTAGTAAGTGGCGTGGCGACCGCTTAAACCACTACGCCCTTCGAGCGGTCAATATTAAGATTTTTCAAACGAGCATTACAACATCCGCATTAAGAGTTTTTTGTAATGTAAATAAAAATACAAATTACATTACTTTTGCTAAAAAATTGCCAATTTTGTAAATCTAAGTTTCATGTTTTCCTTGTTTGCTATTAAAAATCTGATTTTTAAATAACTACTCTAGCAACATACCTATAGTTTCTGTGTTTTGTACTTAATGGTCAAAAATTCAAAAAAAAAAAACTTTTAAAAAGCATCACCGACTTTAAATCGTGATATTGATGATAATCTATCTTCATCCCTTAGCTTTCGATCCATAGAGATGGAATATTTTTCTCAAACTGAAATGGGACCCACATTGATTTAATTCAATTTAAAAAAAAAAATCGGTTTACAGATGATAAAGAAAGATTTATTATATTTCCAACTCCTTAAATTTTCTTCTGATTAATTACACTGCGGGTTCCAAGACAGTTAAAACTTTTCCTGGGACTTCCTAAGTGTAACTCTGTGTGTTCGTGGGTCATTGCTGGGTCACTGCTGGGTGATCCTAGTGTACAGGAATTATACTAATGGGCGTGTGGGAGGGTCCATTAAACAAGATTATGAAGTAAGAAATATTCGGGTGATTTGAGAACCTTTTTTAAAATTGGTTTAAATACACAAGTTTTAACACAGAACCATAAAATTAAAGAAAGTTTGAAGTTTGAAGACGAGAGTGTGATACTCCCTGTCACTTTTTACCTCCGAAATCTCCGGTCCAGTAATGATCTGCAACTGACAGGAATCGTTACCTAACCTGTTGCAATAATTCCTACTAATTTTACAAATACGAAAGTAATTCTGTCTGTCTGTTTTTTATGGTATAAGTGGGCAAACGGGTCACCTGATGGTAAGCAACTAAAGCCGCCCAGTAGTCGTAAGTCGATATGTAAAATAAATCAACAATATCTTACTTTTATAAATAAATTAATATAATTAAAAAAAAATTACCTACGAACTATTCATATACATGCGTCGAAATGCCTACCTACCACCACCAACAGCCTATAACAGTCCACTGCTGGGCATAGGCCTCTCCTTAGAATTCCTACCTATCGCCGCTTAATGGTAGCATTGCTAATACTAACAACACCGGCAAATTGACTGAGAATTTAATTGTCTGTGCTAGAAAAAGGCCCGCCTTTTGCTTAATTGTTTCGAAATATCCGAAAATCTTACCACATACCCCTACTACTATACTAACCCATAATCATCAACAGCCTATGATAGTCCACTGCTTGACATAGGCCTCTCCTTAGAAAGGAGGTTTTGGCCTACTATACCACGCTGGCCAGACGGGTTGGTATAGGGTTTGGGGTGCTGGGCTAGAAAACCTCCTCGTGGTGCACCCTGGAAACGCTGGCGATGGTACTGTTCCCTCCTTGTCCTCTTGGAGGAGAGGATTATCGCCAGCGGCCAATATTCTAGCAGAAGAGGCAGCCGTTCATCGGCTCTCGGGCAAGGCCTGGTCCAGCAGGGTGGGCGTGTCTGCCGGTTGCCCTGCTGGCTCTTCGCTCTTCGGAGCATGGAGGAGGAAACCTCGGTAAAAAACCTGATGGCGGGGCCCTGTAGGGGCCACAGTTTCTCCGCTGACAGCGGTGGAGAAAGGAGGACGGGCTCGGCGTGTACTCACACTACCACCGAGCAGGCAGGGGGACGTAGTCTCCCTGTCAACCGTCGGCATATCGTAATCCCGAGAAGAGCGCTGTGGTTAAGTCTCGCGGCTCTGATCGGGGGCGAGGGTCTTGGCTTAACCGCCCGGACCGCGAGGAAGATAACCTCTCTAAAAAATTCCCCGAATCCCGTGTTCTGGTGCGTGGCCAGGGGATGCATGGCTGATGGGAAGTTCAGTCGCGAGCGCACTCCAAGCCGAGGTACCTGCGGACCCCTCGGTTGGGTTAAAAACTTACGCTTGCCCGGGTAATGGGGGATCTCTGCCCGGGTGGACCTTTAGTTCTCCCCCACTCGTGGGATTATTATGGAAAATATTAATTTAACTAAAAAGAAAACGATCGGAAAGAAAAACACACAACAGACAAAGGCAAGCCTAACGGACAATGAGACGAAGAGGAGGAATAGTGGAGTGGATGGGTCATCCACGGAGGGTGAGATAGCGTCGGGAACGCCTATCTCGATGGGGCTCCCAGAAGTCAGTCTGACGCTGGTCTCTGGGAGCCGAAGAGCATCGGATCGTATTCGTTCCGGATCCGCCGTCTCCTCGGATGGCGCGGAGGCCATGGAGGCGGAGCGAAGCGACAGCCGAAAACGCGGACGCTCAGGGGACGTGGAAACCGACACGTCCGGCGAAATGATGCCACCAAAGGTGGCAAGCAGTCGCCGAGGGAGGGCGCGTAAACCGGCCTCGGTCTCGACCCCGTCAGGCTCCGCGTTCTCAAACGCGGAGTCCTACAGGAGCGTGCGAGTGGACGGCGAGGCCGTAGCGGAGGAGGAGATCGCGGATCTCCTGCTCAAGGTTCGGGAGCCGGTGGGGGGAAATGCCCCCCAGGCTCCCGTGTCCGTGCAGGAGAGGGCGAAAGCGGCGGTGGCCGTCATCGACAAGGTGGCCACCAAATCCGTGAACCTTAAGGGCTCGTTTGTGAGGGCCCTTAAGGACTCCTCCTCCGCCTTGTCGGAGGTCGTAGAGAGCCTAGTGGGCGATGTGTCTCGCCTGCAGGTGGCCAACGAGAGGCTGACGGAGCGGGTGAACGAGCTGAGCGCTCAGTTCGCCCGCTTCCAGGCGAACCTCCCCGAGCGGGAAGCCCCGTCCGCGTCCCAGCCTGCCCCTACTACCAACTCAGGGGCATTTGACTCCCAACTGCGAGAAATCCTCATCGCAGTTGGGAATATGCTGGACGGACGCCTGGCTGGCCTGGAGGCGAGACTGCCCCCTGCGCCGGTTGTGCGCCCCCCGCTCGCGTCGACACAGCGGCCTAAGGCCGCCGCTCCGACCGCGCTCCCCGTAGTGGGAGGCCGCGTCTCCTACGCGGCGGCGGCGTCTGCCCCGACTCCATCGGCTCCCCAAAAGCCGAGGAGGGGGGCCAAGGCACCGGCCCAGGCGCCGGCCAAGGCACCGGCTAAGGCGCCGGCCAAGGCACATCCCCAGGCGCCGGCCAAGACGGGGCCTAAAACGGCGCCGAGGAGCGGAGTGGCATTCCCTCCGCTCCCCACTCCGACACCCCTGCCGGGCCCCTCCGCACCTGCCCCCTCCAACGAGGGTTGGCAGGAGGCGAGGGGCTCCAAGAAGTCCCGAAGGCGGGCCAAAAAGGCTGCCAAAAAAGCAGCCCAAGCCCAGCCTTCGCCACCGGTGGCAACGGCCTCCACAAAGAGGCCGCGGAAGCTGCAGCCGCCCAAAACCGCGGCTGTAGTGGTGACCGTGTCCCCGGAGGCGGCGGACGGCGGGCTGTCCTACGCGGCCGTCTTCAAAAAGGCCCGGGACAGCCTCGCCAACGATTTTGGAACGGTGGGGGTCAGAATGCGCCTCGCCCAGACGGGAGCTCGAGTCCTCGAGTTCCCTGGGGCTGAAGGCGCTAAGACGGCGGACACATTTGCCGAGAAGCTGCGGGGACTCTTTACAGCCACGGATGGTGTAAAGATCGCCAGGCCTACTAAGTGCGCAGAGCTGCGCATCTCGGGCCTGGACGACTCTGTGACGGCCGAAGATGTCCGCGCTGTAATCCGGGAGAAGACGGGGTGCAGCGCGGACAACGTCAGGGTCGGCACCATCCGGCCCGGTCCAGGAGGGCTTGGCGCCGTGTGGGTCAGCTGTCCCGTAGCGTCGGCCAAAGTATTGGCCGACGCCGGCAGGCTGCTCATCGGTTTCGTGAGCGCCAGGATCACAGTCCTGGCGGCGAGACCGATGAGATGCTACAAATGCCTAGCATCGGGACACACGCGCGTCAAGTGCGACAGTTGTTTTGACTGCGGCGGACTGTGTTTCCGCTGCGGTCAACCGGGGCATAAGGCGGCAGAATGCTCTGCCGCCCCTCACTGCCCAGTGTGTGCGGCGGGCAATAAGCCCGCCAATCACCAGATGGGGCAGAGAGGCTGCAAGCCTCCCCGCAGTTCTCGGCAGACGTCGGGGGTTAGCCAGTCGACCCAGGCTGCCTCCGATGTAGTTCGTGCGTCGACGTCGTCGCCCATGGAGGAGGTTGTAGAGACGATCCAGTAATGGATCAAGTCTCCAACCTCCTGGTCCAGACGAACCTGAACCACTGTGCCGCGGCGCAGGATCTCTTCCTGCAAACCATGGCACAGTGGTCGATAGGTGTTGCCGTAGTCGCGGAGCCCTATTCTGTCCCTTCCCGTCCAAACTGGATGGGTGACTGGGACGGCTCCGTGGCAGTCGTCGGTTCCACGACGGCTCATTCCCCGCCCTTGTCGCTAAGAGACAAGGGCACTGGATATGTTGCCGTCGAGTGGGGGGGGATCACCATATATGGTGTCTATTTCTCCCCCAACCGGAGTTTGAACGACTTCGAGGTTTTCCTAACCAGCTTGGAGACCTCGATACGGCGACTAGCGTCTGGGCACGTCCTTGTGCTGGGGGACTTCAACGCAAAGTCCATTGCGTGGGGTTCCCCCAGGACGGACGCCAGGGGCGAGGCCGTAGAGGAGTGGGCGGCCTCGGTGGGCCTCTGTCTTCTAAACAGAGGCTCCACCAACACGTGCGTGCGACAGCAGGGGGGGTCGATAGTGGACCTCTCGTTCGCTACCCCTGCCCTCGCCGCACGAGTAAGGAACTGGTGTGTCCTGGAAGAGGTTGAGACGCTCTCGGATCACCTGTATATCCGATTTGAGCTCTCCCGGACCCAGGACTCCAGTAGGGGTCACGTGGCGCGGCGTTTATCCCGCTTTCCGCGGTGGGCTGTTGCCAGGCTGAACCGGGACCTACTAGAGGAGGCAGCCATAATTCACTCGTGGCTGTCTCCTCAGGCTCCGACCGAGGAGGTCGACGTGGGGGCTGGCCGCTTTCGCGATGCGATTACGCATGTATGCGATGCGGCCATGCCCCGCGTTCGAGGTCGTCGGCCTCCAAGGAAGGAGGTCTACTGGTGGTCCCAGGAGCTGGCGGACCTCCGTGCGGCCTGTACACGTGCCCGGAGGTCCTACACGCGCAGTCGGCGGCGTCACCGTGGAGACGGTGAGGAGGACCGGCTTCATGAGGAGTACCGACGGGCGCGGAAAACTCTGAAGCTGGCCATTAGCCGCGCCAAAGAAGAAAAAAGACAGGAGATGCTGGAGGGTCTTAATCGTGACCCCTGGGGTCGCCCTTACCGCGCGGTGCGACAAAAGCTCCGCGCGTCGGGCCCCCCCCTTACGGAGACTCTCCAGCCCAGCTTCCTGCGAGAAGTGGTTGAGGGCCTTTTCCCACAACGGGCGGAACACACTCCCCCGTCGATGGCCTCCTTGGCCGGAGACGACGGGGAGCACGGGGAGGATAATGTTCCGCCCGTCCGGGAATCGGAGGTAGGGGCGGCTGTTCTACGGATCCGTTCCAAGAACACCGCCCCTGGGCCAGACGGGGTACCGGCCCGAGTGCTGGCCCTGGCCCTCAACCACATGGCAGACCGCCTCGGGGAGGTGTTCGACGCTAGCTTGGCGTCGGGACGCTTCCCTGAGTGCTGGAAGAGCGGGAAGCTGGTCCTATTGAGGAAGCCGGGACGGCCTGCCGATTCGGTCGCGGCCTATAGGCCCATCGTGCTGCTGGACGAGGCGGGCAAATTGTTTGAGAGGGTTCTTTCTGCCCGCATCGTCCGGCACCTCTGCGAGGTGGGCCCCGATCTGTCGGACGCCCAATTTGGTTTTCGGGCGGGGCGTTCGACGGTCGACGCCGTGTTGCGCCTGAGGGCCGTGACCGAAGAGGCAGTGAGCTGTGGCGGCGTGCTGTTGGCGGTGTCATTAGACATCGCCAACGCATTCAATAGTCTGCCATTCAGCTGCATCAGGGAAGCACTCCACTATCATGGGGTGCCAAAGTACCTGAGGCGGCTAGTGGCAGACTATTTAGAGGAGCGTACCGTCGTGTACGAGGACCGAGAAGGTAATCTGAGGTGTCGGCCCATGTCGTGCGGTGTTCCACAGGGGTCTGTTCTTGGACCCCTCTTGTGGAACATAGGGTACGACTGGGCCCTTCGCGCCGATTTCCCCCCCGGGCTGGGTGTAATCTGTTACGCAGACGATACCCTCGTGACAGCCCGGGGGGCAAACTTCCAAGAGGCGGCGCGCCTGGCCACAGGGGGAGTCTCCCTGGTGGTCGGGCGCATTGAGGCGCTGGGCTTACGGGTGGCCCTAGATAAGACGGAGGCCCTGTTATTCCATGGGCCCCGTCGTGGTCCACCCCCTGGCGCCTCAATCGTGGTCAACTCGGTCCTCGTACCGGTTCGGGCCCAGATGAAATATCTGGGCCTGATCCTCGACGGGAGGTGGCTCTTCGACGAGCACTTCCGACAGCTTGCTCCAAAGCTGGTCGGCGCTGCGTCTGCCCTAGGGCGACTCTTGCCCAACATGGGTGGACCCAGCGTCGCGACAAGACGGCTGTACACGGGGGTTGTCCGGTCAATGGCGCTGTACGGTGCACCGGTGTGGGCGGCGGCTCTGACCGCCCAGAATAGGGTACGCCTCTGGCGCCCTCAGAGGGTAATGGCGGTCAGAGCCATACGCGGTTACCGCACCGTTTCTACGGAGGTGGCATGCGCGTTGGCCGGAACTCCCCCGTGGGATTTGGAGGCGGAAGTGCTCGCCGAAGTTTATCGGCGAGTGGCTGACTTCCGGGCGGAGAGCGGATTTCGCCCTCCGCCCGCGGATGTGCGCGAGTGGCGCGAAGCCGCTCGCCGAGGTACGATGGCTCGTTGGTCGTTCCGGCTGGAGACTCCACGCGCTGGCTTCGCCGCCGTGGAGGCTCTCCAGCCGGTCATCGCCGAGTGGGCAGGGCGGCAGCACGGGACCCTTTCCTTCCGACTGACGCAGGTGCTTTCCGGGCACGGTTGCTTCGGAAAGTACCTGCACACGGTCGCTAGGAGGGAACTGAGTCCCGCCTGCCACCACTGCGACTGCAGTGAGGACTCGGCCCAGCACACGCTGGCGGTCTGCCCCGCATGGGCGGCGCAGCGCCGGGCCCTCACTGCAGTCATCGGAGTGGATCTCTCGCTACCGGCCGTAGTACGCTCCATGGCCGGTAGCGACAGTTGTTTTACCGCGGTCGCAACCTTCTGCGAGGTAGTAATCTCGCGGAAGGAGGCGGCGGAGAGGGCCCGGGAGGACGACCTCCACTCGGACCCGATCCGCCGCCGGCGAACCGGGCGGCGGAGGCCCGCCTACCACAGCCTCATGCCGCCCTGAGTGTGGCCGCGGGTGGACGGGGTGGGTTTCCCCTCCACCCGCATTAGTTTGGCCAGCCGCGAGGGGGCGGCGTCCGCGTGTGCCGGACGTCGCCTAAAGAGAGGAACATCTACATGGAGACGGAGCCCGCACCAGGAGCGGGCTGGCGCTAGGAGGGGTCCGGATGTCTTAACAACAGCTGTTCCCGGATCCCTCCTGTTACAGGCGCAGAGTGGCACACCGTGTGGTTTTAGACGGTCCGAGGGGATTTCCACACGTTAAAAAAAAAAAAAAAAAAAAAAAAGGATTTGTTTCAAGTTTTCCTTCTCTTTGCAGTGCTGTTGTCTTGCGTAGTTTTCTCCCTTAGTGGACTTTTACGACACCCACGGAATGAATAGGGATGGCGACATTACGTATTCTTAAGCCGTCACCACACCACACTAACCCATAAAGTCCGTAATATCCCGTAAATCATAAAAACTAATAATGAATTCGTTATTAAATAGAAAGACATATTTTCGGCAAACGAGCGCCGACCTTTGAAACTGTCCATCAATTTATTAGGTGTTTACCGACATCGTCGTGACATTGAAAAAGCATAACTTTGGCGTCACTTCCGTAAAAAACACGCATTTATTTACACACCCATAGAGAGTCGGAAATATTTACATCATAGACAAATACTGACGGTGATCAATGAATCTGGCTCTTTGTTTTACTTTTTAATTTATTCGCCTTCTCTTAGTAGAAAAATAATTTTCCACGAAGTTTAACATTAGTTTTTCTTAATCGTTAATATTTCTGCGTCTTTGTACTTCTTTGAAGGAATAAGGTAATAAAAAAAAAGTATAAAAAAAAAAACGTGGGAGAGACTTACTTCGTCAGGTATGGGTCGGCTCGATTAGTGTTACCACGGCCTCAAAGAAACACAAGTATATTTAGTTATTTAACTGGGGAGTGAGGGGGGAGGGGGGACGATGGGCGGCGGTAGTCTTACCGTCAGATGACCACACTTAAACCGCTGCAACGATTTACATGAAATGTGGTATAAAAATAGTTTGAGTCCCGTGAAAGGACATAGGATAGTTTTTTTTGCAGAAATCATCCTTTAAGGGGGTGAAAAGGGGGGTGGAAGTTTGTATAGGAAATCAATAACCGCTGAACCGATTTAGATGAAATTTGGTATGGAGATCGTTTGATTCTTGAGGAAGGACATAGGGTACTATTAACCGCGATTACCGACATACGAGTACACGCAAGTGGAGCAGGTGGAGTGGAAGTTGCACCAGGGACTTCCTTTCTAGGGTATACCTGGTTCCCCGGCTATTAGTACCCGAGACGGCGTGCGGTTTTAGTCGGTTCGACTCCGACATGCCACCGACAGGGGGTATCCGACGGGATTTCCGCACGGAAAAAAAAAGAAAAAGAAAAAAAAAAGTGGAGTGGAAGTTATGGAGTATCACCCTGCGTGTAAAGAGGGCTGACTATAGGTATTTCTTGCCAAGAAGGTTGATGGAATGGATGAAAAAAAAATCGTCCTGAACAATTTTTTTTAAATACATGTATAAAAAAACGGAGAACGTGACATAAATACAAACATTACAAATATGCAGTACAACTGTTTAAAAACATTAACATCTAAGTGTATATTACGAATATTTTACATACTGCTGTTAAATTTAGCAGTTGACAAAAATCTTGTAGCCAAGTACGGCGTCTAAGTAATTACATTTTATTACGTGCGAAATAAATGGGTTCATAAACTTGTCATGTTTACAATATTTTATCAATACACGGGTTACTGTATCAGACAGAAGCTATACGACTCGTATACTCACGCCTTTATCCGTGAAGAAGGGGTAAACAGAGGCGTAATGAACGCCTACATTTTGCAGTATATACTTTTAGTCCCGCTTACTTCCAAATACACATACTAAATACTAACATATTATAGATAAATTAGACGTAGATATAGAATAAATAAATGTGCCCATCACACTGTATTTTGTTGAGTTCAAATCCAACCCACGACCTCTTAGGCCCGTATTTTAAAAGGTGTCTCAGTTGTGAATCTAGTCTTAAAACTAATTTTAAGTAGAGATTTTATTATTGAACGTCACTTAAAACGAGATCCACCGATCCATACTCAAGTGAGTGATAGCTTATTTTAGAACGATGTTTCTGTCGAAATCATTACTCAGGTATAGATTTTGACAGCTGTGGTCTTTGTGCCCATCACACTGTATTTTCTTGAGTTCAAATCAAACCCACGACCTCTTAATTTACTGTCTTAATGTGACCTGTGATTTCTTAAAGCCATAATTTCATACTTGTATTCAAAATATGTAAGTGAGTTTCTTTGTTTGTTACACTTTCACGCCTAAACCACTAAACCAATTTAAAAAATTCTTTCACCAATGGAAAGCAACATTATTAGCGAGTAACATAGGATACTTTTTACGATAACCGGCAAACACGTGGGCGGAGACGCGGGCAAAAGCTAATAACACTATTAATTTAAAAAATAAATATGTTTTTTTTCCGTTCATTGTTCCTTTATTTGATAATAACCTTTAACGCTAACAGAATATCTAACAAGATACACTTGAACCAACGAACTTATTTATTTTATGATTCATTTCATACCCATATTTGTTGAGTCGCACCTCAGCTAAAAACATAATACAGAAACTGTTTATCATCTCAAGGGAAGGTCGCGGGAGTTCCCTGCTCAATATTTGAACATAATCACGGACCGCAAAGAGTGTTATGTATATACATATATACATATATATATTATACATGGTCGCCAAATTTGTTTGTTGTTAAACAAATTATTTAAATTTTAACGTCATTGTAGTAGGTCGTTGTAACGTCAATGTAAAACCAATGATATTTAATACTAGCTGGTACCAGCTACTTCGTTCGTGAAATTTGAATTTTTTTATAAGGTTTTACTGAGAGAAAAAACTGCCAGAGTTATTCCTCATATAGACAGCGTTTAGGTACACCGTTTAGAAGATTACCAGAAACAAACAGACAGACCGACAGAGAGACAAAAAATATTTAAACTGGTTTTTAGGCAAAGCAATCGTGCAAATAACCAAATAACATTTTTTTTATGAAATAAATATATTTTGAGTTTGAATAAACAAAACCAAGTCATGCAGTGATTTTTAATATCTGATATTACCAGCACTGTTTTCGTTCGATGTCATGTCCTCAAATCGAATACAAAACCGGTATCGAGTTACGCTAAATTATTATAAAAATTGTATCATTTAAATTACATCACTATAGTTTATAATTGGATCCTTTCATTTTATTTTGGCAT
Source organism: Arctia plantaginis (assembly GCA_902825455.1). Taxonomy (NCBI): domain Eukaryota; kingdom Metazoa; phylum Arthropoda; class Insecta; order Lepidoptera; family Erebidae; genus Arctia; species Arctia plantaginis. The sequence goes on along the minus strand of CADEBD010000275.1, from coordinate 1,523,235 downwards.
TCATACTTTGTGATATTCAATTTTGTTTATTTAAAGAACATTCATATTCGATTCAGTTCTAATGTTAGACCTATCTCGATTAAGACGCGCTGTTCGGTCAGGCACTTTTATGACTAAATATGGTTACACAAATTATCGTTCTATGCATACAATCACTCCCCTGCCCCCGGCTTCGCTAACGTAGCTAAAAAAGAAACAGTTTTTATGTGTTAATTCATAAAAATTGATATAAAACTGTTGTTATATCATAATAGAGGTTTTTAAGTACAATAGGACTAGTCAAACGTAGTGTGGTCTACATTATATTTATAAAATTTCAAACACAATGTAAATTGTTTATGAAATAAATACAAAACAAGTGTAGGATGCTCACAGGCCAGGTTGAGCGACGAGCTGCGCAAGATGGCTGGCAGAAGTGACGTGCAATGGGAGAGGCCTATGCCCAACAGTGGACTGCGAAAGGTTGATGTTGATGATGCAGTGCAATAAATGCGTAATCCATTGTTTTCATATAACTAGCCGTTGTCATAAAATTTGAGACTTTTAATCAGGCCCAGGATATTCATGTCAACAGCCTGCTCGAGTCACAGGTACACGACCTTGGCTTATTCGAGCTATATTGCCTATATTCCCCAATCCATTAACATTTCTTTTCTAGCTTTGCCTCGTCTCCTTAGCTATTTTTCCTTTTAGAATGCTTCAGATTTACCCATTAATTAATTCCCAAACTGCTAGGGTGATGACAATAGGATTGTTCCTATAATGTGAGTGGTAACAAATTATTATCATTATCATCAACAGCCTTTAATAGTCCACTGCTGGCCATATGCCTCTCTTTAGAAATGAGGTTTTGGCCTAGGATACATAGGGTACGATGGCTAGGCTAGAATTGCGTAACTTAGCATTTATTATGTGTATTATCCTACTCGGTGGTCACGAGCTCAACCGTACACGTCTATTGCAAAAATAAGTGCTTCAATCAGAAATCTTAAACCTGAGAACAGTATGTTTAAAACAAACAAATTAATTAACCTTTCAAATTCATGTAGGTCAGACATTATTAATTATTAAAGGTAATTTTTAAGATAGTAGGAAATTTCCATGGGAAAACATTCGTGAATTTAATTTCAGTTATTTATAGACAGATATGCATATTAGCTTACAAGGTGTATTAAAGATTCTAATATATTCAAAATATGCTTTATAGTGTTATTTTTAGATACAGCGCTTGATTGTATACCTATGTAATTAAGTTCAATGACTTCTAATTATATAGAGGATTAGCTTTTGCCAGCTTTGAGAACTAAAGTATCTCCATACCAAATTTCATCTAAATGGGTTCAGCGGTTAAAGCGTGAAGAGGTAACAGACAGGCAGACAGACAGACTCACTTCTGCATTTATAATATTAGTATGGATTCCTGATTTGATAGTGGGAGAGACATGCTTGGCACCTATGAGCCAGCTCGATACCACGGCTTTACAGAATCTAGCGTTAAGCCATTCTTTTGATACTTTTCACCAAGTGAGTGAGGTTTCCTGACCTCCACTCCCCTCCTCCAACCATGAGCGGGGTAGAAACACTAACCATCAGGCAACCCGTCTGTTCGTTTATTCCATTATGCAATAAAAGAATTAAAGTTCGAGACATTATCATTCATTATAGCTGCCTAATACTAAAACTGACCTTTAAATATTGATAATTATTTACCTGTTATAAACACATAGGTAATATTCTGAAATCCGAATCTTCTTTTTGCATCCGTTACTAATAAGACATAATTTGCACTATGTATGCTAAATTTAAAAATGTTAATTTTCGCACAAATTGTGATATTAGACTCACTGTGGACGGTTTCGTCCAAAACGTCCGCACCCTTACGGAATACTAAATGAGTGAGGCCCGACAGGAGTTATGTTGTATATTAGTACTAGATTCTATCTTTATTCATGAATGACATTTGAAAAACGCTTACAAAATAATTTATTTAAGATCCTGAGCTGATCCAACCAGGTTACTAATAAATATACGTATTATACATTGCTACATCTTATACTAGCTGACCCGCGCAACTTCGTCTGCGTGTCTCAATAGTAATAAATTTTCCCCGTTTTTGAAACATTCTTCATTGGTGCTCCGCTCCTATTGGTCTTAGCGTGATGATATATAGCCTATAGCCTTCCTCGATAAATGGGCTATCTAACACTGAAAGAATTTTTCAAATCGGACCAGTAGTTCCTGAGATTAGCGCGTTCAAACAAACAAACAAACAAACAAACTCTTCAGCTTTATAATATTAGTATAGATAGAAAATTCTCGTGTCACAATGTTCGTTCCCGTACTCCTCCGAAACCGCTTGACCGATTCTCATGAAATTTTGTGTGCACATCGGGTAGGTCTAAGAATCGGCCAACATCTATTTTTCATACCCCTAAATGGTAAGGGTGACCAATCCCTAATTTTTTTTTGTTTTGCAATACAAGCTAGTACATACATATTATAGATAAATTACACCTAGATACAGATGAAATGCTCTGGAATGAGAGTCTCATCTGACATGTTTTTTTTTATGTATTTAGAAATATGTATTTAGTATGTTTATCAGCAATCTGGTTACCATAGTACAGGCTTTGCCTAGTCTGGGATCAGACGGCAGTGTATGAAATGTGTAAGGTTATTATTATTCTACTGGGTATTTATAAAACCTGTTGCTAATTCTGAATAAATAACTAATAGACGAAATTTAACCCATCCCAATCCAAGCCTAACTGTTTACGATTTGGTGTCGAGAACGTTATAGGCGTAGGCAAATAAAATGTGTACAATTGTTATTCATATGCTGACCTTATCACGACACTTTAGCTTCGATACCCAAGTTTTTAGTTTTTAACTTAGTTTATATAAATTATGTAATTGAATGTACTTAGGAAGGACTTTACAAACATACATGAAATGGACTCAAATAACACCCAGACTCAGAACAACAATTTGTGGATCACACAGTTCAGGATCGAAAGTTTCAGCTTAGTAAAAATACTTAATAATATTCACATCAACAGCCTTTAATAGTCCACTGCTGGACATAGGGCTCTCCTTAGAAAGAAGGTTTTGGCCTACTATACCACGCTGGCCAGACGGGTTGGAATAGGGTTTGTGTCAAGTTCTCCTTCTTTTTGCAGTGCTGGTGTCCTGCATTGTTTTGGGCCCTTAGTCGGCTCTTACGACACCCACGGGATGAATTGGGGTAGTGAGATTCCGTATTCTTAATCCGTCACTACACGGACATACGGACACAATAATATTGCCCAATAATAACTACACGGACATAATAATATTGCCCAATTATAACTATTTACATAGTCTTACAAACTTGCTAATTCTATCTAATTGACCATGATCGCGGGTCAACTATGCAATCGAATTGCACAGATGACCCGTAGACACGATCGCAGCAATTCGATTAAATAGTGGGTCAAGAAAAAGTGTGTAGATGTTTTTATTACTTTTTTAATTTCACATTTTAAAGGTCTGTCGTCACCTTCACGATTAAGTGTTTGATAAAATTTGATTCTACTCATATTTCTATATTTTTTTTTAAATTAAAAAAATAAGGATTAAGGGTTAAAGGTTTGAGGATAAACCTCCTCATTGCAAAGCAAACAGTATGTGCTATGCTTAGTTTAGCTTTGTAAAGCGTACCCTAAGTTTTTAAAATAACCTCCTCGCACATCTCACACACTGCTGTCTGATCCCAAACTAGGTAGAGCCTGTACTATGGTAACCAGACTGCTGATAAACATACTTATATATTTCTAAATACATACATATTGTAGAGAACACCCAGACACAGAACAAATGATCGTGCTCATCACACAAATATTTGTCCTGGGTGGGAATCGAACCCACGACCTCCGGCTTTGCAGTCTGGGTCACTAACCACTAGACCAACAGGCCCCATCATGTACAGAGAAGAATATTCCCAAATAAACAATTTTAATATTTATCGCAGGAGTTATTCAAACATTAATATTACATAATAGCATACTTCGGCTGTAGGACTTATATAAACATTTTAAAATAGTTATTTCAGCATTTAAAATAGGTTTTTAAGATCCATTTTATTTATTATATTCTTTTTTGTCTTAATATTTTTTTATTTCTATTCGAGTAGATTTTGTAATTGCAATCGTAGTCGAATGATTATTTGCAATAAAGAGAACTTTGATTGTTAATAATCCAAAGTTATCATCATGAATCGTATTTTGTGTCGAAATTATGATGAATGGATTGAAATGTTCGAATATTTTAGAGATGATTTTCAAATAAACTTCTAAGCAATCTGTTTTGTTATAATTTGACAACACTGGAAAAATAATTTAGTTTACCAACAGTTTATTCGGAAAACCGGTGAATCCAGTTTATCTTTAAACTGTGTAGATTATGTTTAAAATTACGGTTGAAGTAGTCACAATTCAAAACCTGACCTATGACAGACTTCCGTTAAGATAAACACTCTTAATCAATAACGGTTTATTCAATTTATGCAATAAAATCTGGTGTAACACAGCTACATGCAATAAATAAACGTCTATGCCTGTGTCGGTCATCGCATCTGCGTCTGTGTGTGCCAGTGTGTGCGTGTATTTCTGTGCTTGTGCGTGTAAGTGTGCGTGTGCTTGTGCATATGCATGTACGTTTATGTATGCTTAAGCATGTGCTTATGCGTGCGTTTAATTTAATACCGTTATGGTTAGTAATAAGATTTTAAAAACACTGCACAGATTTATCGCTAATAATAATAATAATCTATATTTGGAACAAGAAAACACTATATAATTTAAAGATAACAGTTCGATAACAGCCATATTATTTATATATAAAACTGTGTCGTGGCTATTAACGTCTACCTCCAGGAAGGAGACGACAGCATCGTTCCATTGATTACAATAAAATTTGGGTATAGTGTGTGTTTGTGTGTGGTGTGTTTGTGTTTGTGTGTGTATGTGTGTGTATGTGTGACTGTACGTATTGCGCCCAGAATTTTCTTACCATGTAGTTAAATTCTCCAACTCTTCGTATGAGAATGAAGCTAGTATAATAGTATAGTAGTAATAGTAGTAATAGGCAGTCTTCTAAATAGTGGAGGTCACAGTCAGGGACTCCAATTCAACTGGACATTATAGAGCAGTAATCTCTACGTTGGTTTTACGTTAGCTTTTGGCTAAACACAAAACCTGTTAGCTACTTTTCTGTATCGAAGGATTGTTGACCGTTAAAATCGCAATTTACTGATATCAACAGCTGTTAGGTACTTGCTAACTTCACCTAACAGTATACGCCCGTGTTTCAAAAGCTCTCTTAACCTTGAATTGTAAGTGTTGTTACTACCGGTATTAAGTATATAAGCAAGTGGTATAAATCCGTTATGGATCTGTTATGTACATATATCGGTTAAGTACATATTAGTAATATTTATTTAACATTCATAATCCGGCGAAAATACAAACACTCATCTTAACTAAGCTAACGGTAGGAACTTAATTAAAAATGTGTGATCAGCACGAACATTTGTTCTGTATGTGGGTGTAATTTAGCTGTATTTATTTGTTTATCAGTAGTGTGGTTGTCGCAGTACATGTTACGCTTAGTTTTACAGCTATCTTTGAATAATTTTATCTTATGCACCTAGCAAAACGTTGCCTAAAGGAGGATATTTCTTGGTTACTTTTAGAAACTAAGAAAATTGATTACATAAAAAAATTGTATAATATTTACCATATTCTTTCTTTTTTATCCATCTTTTTAAAAAGACAACAGAGACAAAGAACACCCAGATTCAGAACAGCAACTCGTGGGTCACACAAAGTGTTGTCCCATGTGGGGATGGAACCCACAACACTCAGCGCAGTTTTAATCGGCAAGGTGACCGCTTAAACCACTGTAATACAATGTTAAGTATATGTGCAGTCAAGATATTATGTAAGACATCTGCTAAAATATTTTATAATGAGTTGTATTGCTTTAAGTACAAATAAAGTATTGACTTTTGAGAACATACACACTTCTTAAAGAGTAATTCTAATCTAGAAGAATTAATATTCCCACACTCACCGTAGGAACACAACGTTGGATTTCTGCCGGCGCCTATATTTAAAGTAACTATAAATATCTATACAAATAAATAAAATTAAAGAGACTGTCTATAATATCAGAATAATAGGGTTTTTTTTCATGCTTACACGGTTATTTGCACGATACCTATGCCTAAAAACCAGTTTAAATATATTTTTTGTCTGTCTGTCTGTTTGTGCCGGTTAATCTTCTAAACGGCTGGACCGATTTTGATAACACTTTACTACCAGGTAGCTGTCTATATATGGAGTAACTCAGGCAAAAAAAATCTCAAAAAAAACCCTATGAAATTTTGCCCGGTCCGGGATTCGAACCCACTAAGGCAGCGCTTTTCAAATTCCACCCGAACGAAGTCGCGGGCACCAGTTATACATTACTGATGAATTACACCCAGATACAAGAAATTATGAGCGTCATCACACAATTATTCATCCGGGAATTGAACTGAACTTGTTTTAGAATCAAGATTTTATCACGTTATCTAAGGTCAACAGAATCACTTAGGGTCTGAAGACGGCTAATTAATTGATAAAATATTAATGTTTATACGTAAATATCAATAGGTATACACGTATATATGGGCCTGTTGGTCTAGTTGCTAGTGACATTGACTACTAAGCCGGTGTGTTCGATTCCCACCCAGGACAAATAATTGTGTGATAAGGTGATGTGATTTGTTCTGTCTGGTTGTAATTCATCTATAATGTGTGTGTATTTAGAAATACACACGCCTTCAGAGTTAGCGAAACACAAAAAAAAGAAGAATTAATGTATTTTTTTCCTAACACTGGCCGGTTACATTACTTTTTTTTAACGGTCCCGGTTATGAATCCAATTGAACACGTTTTGGACATGCTAAAGACTACTCAAATCAAGAATGCAACTTTCCAACAATCTGGACGAGTTCCGAAACGTTACTTGAAGAATGGTAGAGATTGCCTCAAGAAATCATTGACAACATCATCCGCAGCATGCCCTAAATCTAAGAAAAATGCATTATGTTTACTTAATCTTTTAACTTTAAGTATGGTGTTGCAAAACATGTTAGTTTAATTGTTATTTCATGTTTAATTATTTTTTTTATTTTTTTTCATCAACAGCCTCTAACAGTCCACTGCTGGACATAGGCCTCTAGTTAGAAAGGAGGTTTTGGCCTACTATACCACACTGGCCAGACGGGTTGGTATAAGGGGTTATTTCAAGTTTTCCTTCTCTTTGCAGTGTTGTTGTCCGCGTAGTTTATACCCTTAGTCGGCTCTTACGACACCAAAGGGATGAACAGGGGTGGTGACACTCTGTATTCTTAATCCGTCACCACACGTTTTTATATTCCCCATTTTTTTTGTGCTCCGGTAATTCTGCCGATGCTTGTATATATTAAGCATGTTAATTAGTAGTCTGTGAGATGTGTGAAGTTATTAGTGGACAAAATTTATATAGTAACTAGCTGAGACCCGCGGTGTTACCCGCGTTTGTTGTTATAACCGCGGGCAACGACGCGGGGCAAAGCTAGTCTAAAAAAAGTAGCCTAAGTTACTCCTTATGTCATCAGCTATCTGCCAGTGAAAGTCCCGTCGAAATCAGTCCAGCCGTTCCAGAGATTACCCGGAACAAACAGACAGACAGACAGACAAAAATTGAAAAAAATGTTGTTTTGGCATATGTACCGTGTAATACATATGCATTTAGTAAAAAGAGTTTATTTTAATAGTATAAACAGACACTCCAATTTTATTTATTTGTATAGATAATACAATACATGTTTCATAATCCTTTACTGTCTGTGTAAACGAACATTGATTTGTTTTTACATTTGTAAATACTTAAGCATGTATGTTTAGGTCCTTTCTGTAAGTGGTTTTTAATGGTATTTGACTTCACCACGTGGGGGAGCCATGCTTCAGCATAATACGTCTTTACAGAAAAATGGTTGTAAGCAGTTATTTCATTGCCATTCACCGAATGAGAGAGGTCACCGCAGACCCCCCCCCCCACTTGTTCTAGTGGGAGGACTCAAATGGTACTCACTTACCATCAGGACACCCGTCTGATAGTTTACTCCTCTATGCCATTTAAAAATAAAAATTATGTAATGACAGACTGTGATCCATGCCACAACAGTTGAAAAAAATTGTTTCTCGATTTATGATCTTAATTTTAATTCAACCACGATTAAGATCGAATTGCTTTTGATCGTACTCATGGGCTGATATAAGTCATAGTCATATTTTGTTTCAAATCAGTATTTACAGAATATGCAAGTTCGGATTAAGAGCGATGTAAAATATTAATTAATTCTGCTGTGTCATAATAAATATTTTTTTCAATTTTTGTCAGTCTGTCTATCTGTTTGTTCCGGGTAATCTCTGGAACGGCTGGACCCATTTCGACGGGACTTTCACTGGCAGATAGCTGATGACATAAGGAGTAACTTAGGCTACTTTTTTTAGACTAGCTTCGCCCCGCGGCGTTGCCCGCGGTTATAACAACAAACGCGGGTAACACCGGGGGTCTCAGCTAGTAATTTAATATGCCTCTTTTTAGCCCATAACTTATAAAGATACTATATATATATGTAAATATACTATATTTAAGTACAAATTAAGTTGTAAATAATTCAAGTTGTTATTTTGTATGGACTCAGGGTTGCAGAGATTGCCTTCTCATATAAACAATAAATATTCAAATAATAACCTTTGACTGAACACTTTTTAAAATATTAGTTCAAAGTAAAATATGCCTTTATACAGGAAGTAGATTTAATAAATAATACCTGTTAAAGACCTAGATAATTTTAAAGTAATCTTGTTTTTTTTCCTTTTGTTTTGTCGGGATTATTATACGTTATACTTCTGTTTATGATACGTTGAAATTAACGATTTTGTGTTTCCTTGATTAACTGAAAATAATTGTAGGTGGGATTTTTTTTATGTTAGAGGTGGCAGACGAGCAAACGGGTCACCTGATGGAAAGTGACTATCGCCGCCCATGAACGTCTGCAACTCAGGAGTCACAAACGCGTTGCCGGCCTTGACCAGTCTAGTCTTATATTGGTGATTTATGTCTTCACTATCACCTTGATACCATCGAAATTCTCATGGTCTCAACATAAATAACCTTGTAAAACACATAAAAAAATAAAATTTAAATAATAATTGCTATACCTCGTTTGCCAGCTGAAGTTTTTTATAAAAAACAATCCCCAACTTGTATCTTTTATTGTTTTTTTATTTTAATTTGTTGACAAGCAATAAATCAAACGTTTTTAAAGTATGCTTTGGTTTTGGGAAGTTCATAAAACATAATCGAAAGTGTTATTACTTTTTAAATATTTAATATAATATTCTACCACATTCACACAAAGTCATCTAGTCTAAAACTAAGCAGAGCTTGTACTATGGCTACTAGACAACTGATATAAATACATATATACTTTTTTTTTTGTAAATACATACATATTATACATAGAAACACCCAGACCAAATCAAACATTAAAAGTCCATGCACACAAATGTTAGAGTGAAACTAGAGCGGGAATCGAACCCGTGACCTTTGAAATAGCAGTCCGTTACACAAACCACTACGCCATCAGGCCGTCAACTATGTATTATCTTTTAAAACTACCATACTATGTAATGACATATATATTAGGAACAAAATACACCCAGCCAAAGAACAATAATTGATCATGCTTGTCCTATTATTTGTCCTGGTTGAACTCGAACCCACGACATCCCAGTCAGGATCACTATGATTTGACATCCGGATGTCAAATCCGGTTTCATGAAAATAATTCTAAAATATGTTTATTACCAGATTTTGATTATCAATAATTAGACTAATAATAGTAATATTTTTGTTCTAAATATTTCGATTTGATTAATTTACGATCGATGTGACCGATCGCGGTCACGGCTCAATATATTTGTGTAGTTTGATCGAAAGGTGTCCGGTGTTTTGACATTTTCAGTATTCAGTTAGGAGCAACGACCTCTGTGGTGAGGCAGTAACGCATTTGAGTCACGCTGGAGATCACGGGTTTGGTTCCCACCCAGTGCAAATATTAGTATGCATAAATAAGCATAATTAAGAGGTTGATTTTTTATGCCTCCAACAATACCTTGAGACACATGACACATTGCTATCCAGGCCTAATTAAGCAGACCTTGTACTATGAACTAAAGAATACGGATTTATTTAAATACATACTGGATACTATACGAGAGACTCGTGACGAATAGGTTAACACATTGCAAAGTTAAGCAATCCCAGCCCGGTCAGTCTATGGATGGGTGACCATTCTTAACACACTGGGACTACTTCGTGCCTCGGAGAGCATGCTAAGCCGTCGGCCCGGTTGCCAAATGAACATCTGTGACAATATAAGAGATCCAGCACAGAGGTCGTTGGTTCGATTCTTACCCAGGACAAATATTGTGTGATGAGCATGATCATTTGTTGTGTCTGTGTGTAACTTATAAAATAACATCTCTAGATGAATAAAAATGTTCTATTAAAACACTATTTATATTTATTACATAATTTAAATGAAAATTCTTTTTGTTTTTAAAAAAGATATCAGGTTATCTCATTATTATAAAACTAGTTTTCGTAAAAACAACCTGATTTGAAAATTTATTATCAGATTTTTATAAATTAATTAAAAATAATTTATATAGTAGAAAACTGTTTTATTATTTATAGTAATTGATTGTATATAAAATTATTCATCGCGTTCAAGAAGTATATAAGAAGAAAATTGGCGACTCTTGTTCACCACAGAAACACATATTGTATTCTTCCTAGCAAAGTAAAAATAAAATATTTAATAACAAAATCTTTTAAAAAGTTTATCGACATATGTATAAATGCAACATAAAACAAACTAGGACATAGTAATATAGGCTATATTGCAAAAATTAACACACTCAACAATGACATTAGAGTCCTTTCAATAGAGTTTAAAACTGATTATAACTCTATTTAGGCACAAGTTGAGAATCGAAGTAACACTTTTTATTACATTCTTACGAAACTTTATACTTATGAATCGATACCGTCTCGGTTAGCCGGAGAACCGATTTCCGCACGGAAAAAAAAAAAAAAAAAAAGGTGTTCCCTAGAAAGGAAAACCCTGGTACCCAGACGTATCTCGGGCCATCTACGGCTATCATCTATCTGAAAATCAAATATATATATATATCATCATCATCATCAGCCTATCGCAGTCCACTGCTGGACATAGGATTTTAATTGTTTGTTTTTATATTATTATTTTTTATTGATTCCTTAGCGACCTTAAATATATAAATATTAGTTTTATCAGTCTTTGTGTAATCACTTTGCTATTTGTGTCGAGATTATTTTGTGACATACAAACATAAAATGTACCCTATATTTGTATATTTATTAATATTGATAACTTACTGATATACTTTCTTTTATAGTTAAAAAAATGTAAACAGATTATTTGTTCTGAGTTTGATTTTAATTTAGCCACAATATATATGTATTTAGAAATATTTAAGTATGTTTATCAGCTGTCTGATTCCTATAGCACAAGCTCGGCCTAGTTCTTGATCAGAGTGTGTGGCATGTGTGTAGTTATTATTATATCTACTTAGTAAATATAAATGTGCGCATTACATCATCATCAACAGCCTTTAACAGTCCACTGCTGGACATAGGCCTCTCCTTAGAAAGGAGGTTTTGGCCTACTATATCACGCTGGCCAGACGGGTTGGTATAGAGTTTGTGTCAAGTTTTCCTTCTCTCTGTAGTGCTGTTTCTCCCTTAGTCGGCTCTTACGACACCCACGGGATGAATAGGGGTGGTGACATTTTGTATTCTTAATCCGTCACCACACCACATGTCATATATTAGTATGTTTATAAATAAAATTGTATCAAGTATTGTCAAGGTGTAAACACTTTTACTTTTAATTATTAAACTGATTTTAATGAAATTTATTATTAATGAAACTTACAAATTTAACATTTTTTTACAAAAATATTAATATAGCCACTTTTACTATTAATTAATCATCATTTATTATAGCTATTATTTAATTACTAAAAAATCATCACGTAGTTTTTTCACCCATAAGACAAAATGGCTGTGTTTTACTAACCTTCATATTTTTTACTGGTATATTCATTACCATATCGTTTTCGCTATTATAATTTTGTAGTGGTCACAATCTCTAGAGATAGCAACAAAACATCTGCTTATTTACATACTAGCTGATACCCGCGACTTCGTTCGAGTGGAATTTGAAAATCCTAATGGTGTTGTAGGTACGGGTTGGTATGCGAGGCCTCGGGTTCGATTCCCGGACTGGGCAAAATTTCATAGGGTTTTTTTGAGGGCAGAAATAGCCTAAATTACCCTTTATATAGACAGCTACCTGGTAGTAAATATTATTAAAATTTTGTAGATTACCCGGAACAAACAGACAGACAGACAAAAATATTTAAATATATATATAATAGTGAGTGTAAAAAAATCTAATATGTTGACATTACAAGCAGACACTTTTATTTTATTTCGAATGCCTCAGTGGCGCAGTGATACTGTTCTGAGGTCTCGGGTTCGAATTCCGGGTCGGACCAAATATTTGTAAGCTCTGCAAATATTTGTTTCGGAGTTTGTCTATGTTTAATATGTATGTATTTACAAAAAAAAAAAAGTATTCTATCAGTCAATCTAGCTTTCATTGTACAAGCTCTGCTTAGTTTGAAACTAGATGGCGTTGTGTGTTAGATAAAAAAAAAGTTTAGATGTATAGATAAGAAAGATTCATTAAGACTTTGCCTAAACCTAGCTATGTATCTACAAAGTTTTACCTATAATAGTATTTAACGTATTAGCATTTGCTTGCAGCTCCGCCCTCGTAAATGTCGGTTCTCGGGGTATAAAATAAAGACCATGTCTTTCCTCAAAAATCAAAGTATCTCTATTACAAAATTCATTTAAATCGGTTTAGCGGTTATTGATTCCCCATACAATCTTCCACCGCCCTTTTCACCCCCTTAAAGGATGATGTCTGTAATAAAAACCTATGTCCTATACCTTATGTCCTTTCCCGGGATTCGGACTATCTCTATACCAAATTTCATTTAAATGGGATAAGCCGTTTAAGCGCGAAGAGTTAAAAAACAGACAGACACGCTTTTTTTATTAAATAGTATGGATGCATATTTTTTATTATTAAAAGAAAAACCAACCATCTTAATAATTAACGAAGCTCGGCACAAAACATAAACGCCATTACGTTACAAAATGTAAATAACCCGATTATGGCAACACGTCACCAGTTTTTTTTTTTAATGACATCATCAGAATGCTGAACGGATAGGGTCGTAGATTGCATAGATGAAGATGACAGGTTCAAGTTGTCATCTCACTACACAATACAGTATTAAGTGGTGTGAGTTCGATTCCCATATGTCACAATTACTCATGTATATAATTCACATTTTATACTAGTTTTCTTTGTGTAGGTTTTTATATCGTCTTTTATTATGTACGTTCCTTTTTTAAACCAAGTAAAATAAGGGTCGTGTTCTCTACGAGGAGGTAAATTAGATGAAGGTGGCAACACCGTGATTGTGACACCATCGGCGTTGTAATATATTATATTAACCGGTAACAGATTCTTATTTTTAACGAGCACTTAAATTTTGTAATATAATACATATCGGAGACAGTGAATTTCATATAATTTTGATAAATCTTTAACCGCCACTTTTTTAATATTTTAAATTTATTGAAAAATAAATGAAAATATTAATATAATTGATTATTAAATTTAACTGATTGTAAATTACACTAATTAGGTAACTAATAGATAAAATTTCACATGACATTAATTTTTTAATAAACTATTCACTATTCATTTAAAAATATAATTTTTATAATCAATTGATCCTAAAATGTGTTCACTAATTTATAAATAACTTAATAATTAATTTAAAAAAATAAAAATAAAATTACATACCTAAGTAACAAAATCACAAAACCACTTCCAAATATAAATGAAATAATGTTATATTCACAATATAAACACCGCTGTTTCACTACGAACCGATTTGTTAACGCGTGCATTGACTAAGAGTGAACGTGCCCCCGTCTGTCTTACATCTATATAGTCAACTTGCGGCTTTTGTTGACGCACATACATACCGTGTGAGATTAATATTGTGTAATTATACTTTGTAACATATATTTTGGGATCTCTGGAACAAGTTAATAGAGAAAAAGAGATAAAAGATAGTTGAAAGTGGATTATTAGGCGTTTTATTAGATATTTAAATTGTAACTTAAATATTGAGTACCTAACAAATAAACTTATAATTAAATATTAATAATTTCAGTAGTGTTTTTATAGCATAGAGCCGTATCAGGCTCGCTTCGCTGCGGCACATAGTGCTTACAAAAAAAAAGATAAAAACTATCTTTGTTGTGTCAAAATTTGAGCAGAAATTTTCGAGTTTTTAAAGCATACTCAAACCAACATAACATTTTTATATTTGTACATAGATATAAATTGCAACTTGAATATTGAGTAATAAATAATTATTCATTAAATATTAATAATTTTGGTAAAGTTTTTATTAGATAAATAAAGTGCCACTTAAATATTGGGTATTTATATTAATTAAAGATTAATAATTTTTTATATGTTTTTATTGGATATTTAAATCACAACACATTGTGAAAATATTAATTAAATTTAAAAAAGAAAAAAAAATGTGTAAAGAATCAATGCAGGATTAAGTAACGTTGTAAGACGCCCACAGATCGAGTAACGATTTGGGCAAGATGCCTGGCGGGAGTGGGATTTAAAAAGCCGAAAATCTATGGAAGTGGCGTGCAATGAGAGAGGCCTATGTCCAGCATTGGACTGCGCCAGGATGATAATGATGAATGTTTGTACCTAGTTTCTCTCCTTCTCAAAACATGTATTCAGGAGGATGAAAGCTGGTTCCAGCGATCATTCATATACTAAAATAAACAACGTACCTTAATTAGAATTTAAGATATGAAAAAAGCTATGTTTTTTTTTCAGTGGATGGAAAGGATGAACCAGCATATACTCCTGTGCTTTCCGCCTACGTGGCGTTCTCCTCAGGCTGACAACAGCCCCACTGCTAAAACAATTAGGCTTATCAATGAGTTTCTCCAGTGTAGTCCAGATGCAGATATATTTTTTGACTCCCAAAGCATAATTTTAAAAAATATACGAGTATTTGTGTATACAAACCAGTTTGAAGTAATTTACATTATCAATCCATTAGAACTTTAACATATGAACGTGCTGTGACTAACATAGTCAAGCGACTGCCTGAAACACAGGTCTCACACTTTCTTTTTTTTTCTTTCTTTTTTCGGGTAAACCCGGGCGTGTCTGGGACTCCCGGGGAACCGGTCTACCCACTAAACCATTCGGCGGCCTACCAGTTTGCCAAAGATTTTTTTACATTTTGATTTTATCTCTTTATATTCAATCTTGCATATTTTAGTTTTAGTTAGTTTGTTTAGTTTTATGTTAGCTTTAGTAACAAACTTTATATAAGAATCTAATGACAATAAGATAAAAATCATAAACAAAATGTAACCAAAACTTTTTTCTGATTCTGCAATTATTTTTTTTATATTTATCTAAATGTTAAAGAGAAATATTATAGTTTAGAAACCATATACCGTGTAATTATACTTTGTAACATATGTTTTGGGGTCTCTAAAACAAGTTAAATGATAGTTGAAAGTGGATTATTAGGCGATTTTTTTTATGAGAAATATCTCATATACAAAATTCTCGTGTCACAATGTTAGTTACATACTTCTCCGAAACGGCTGGACCGATTTTTATGAAATTTTGTGTGCATATCGGGTATGTCTGAGAATCGGCCAAAATCTATTTTTCATACCCCTAAATGACAAGGATACCTACCCCTAAATTTAATTAAAAATTTTGTCTTTTTTTTATTTTCTTTGTTTATTATGATTTAGCATTGAAAAACACATACAACAATAATATATAGATATATAAACTGCAACTTAAATGTTAAGTAAAAAAATAATTAATAATTAAATAACAATCATTTTAGTCGATGTACAGTTGTTTCTTTTCTGTCTCTCATACTTCTGTAGGTAACCTCTAATGTAGCCGTCGCGAACTCTTTTCGTAGTAAGTTATAACAGCGGTTGGTGGAAAAAAAACATTCGGAATAGCATCAGGTTTGAACAAAGTGCAACTCCGCCTTCTGGTTCAATGGCAGCAAATGGTACGCGTTTGTGACTCCTGAGTTGCAGATTTTCATCGGCGGCGATGGTCACTTTCCATCAGGTGACCCGTCGTCGTCTGCTCCCTCTAACACAAAAAAAGTATGTAAATATTCTATCAGTCAATGTAACTTTCATAGTACAAGCTCCGCTTAGTTTGAAACTAGATGGCGTTGTGTGTCAGATGTCCGAATATAATAATATTATAGGTTTCGGATCACCTGTCATGAATACATGACAACATTGAATTGAATTTAGATTTGCATCAGTATCCCGTAAACCTAGTCACAAGTGGAAATATACAGTTTAATAAACAATAAAGCGACTTTAACAATATTGTTTGTGAAAAAAAACTAATAAATATATTTTGGTTATTTGTTAAAATTTATTTACGTATAATTTTTTTAATAAATATGCAATATTGATGAAATAATTATCAAAACTTGTCCCTTACGTTTTACGAAAATTGCAGAGATACAAACATGCTTGAATATTTTGAAGTCGGTTAAACAATAACTATGCCAGAATTGATCAAATGTGAGCTTCTAGACCCTGTAGACCGAATGGCGTAGTGGTTTGTGTAACGGACTGCTATTCCAAAGGTCGCGGGTTCGATTCCCGCTCAATTCAAGCATTTGTGTGCATGAACATTTAATGTTTGATTTGGTCTGGGTGTTTCTATGTATAATATGTATGTATTTACAAAAAAAAAGTATATATTTATTTATATCAGTTGTCTAGTACCCATAGTACAAGCTCTGCTTAGTTTGGGACTAGATGGCGTTGTGTGAATGTAGTAGAATATTATTATTATTATTATAAAGTCGGACGGATTAAACTTCAGTATATTTAATTACATTTTTTTAATCTGGTTTTATAGAATTTACGTCTTCTTAAAGCCAGACTGGTGCGTGGAAAGTTTATTTTAATAAATAACCTTGTATTTTCACAGAAAAAAACAAAAGCAACATGTAATAGTACATCGACAGTGGAAGTACACATTTGTGTTCGAGTAAGGAAACGGTTAAAAAAAAAAAAAGAACGAACTTTAAGGAAGAGTCATAATAATACATTTATTAAATATGTTTTAAGATTCTTTTCCTCGAAAAAATTGCGGATATGCTGACAACACTTGTAATGTTTATAGCTACATAAAAGCTGTTACCAGCACTGGGGCGTGTTACGAGTTAATGGATAACATTTCGATACAAATATTGAATGTGCTTAAGTACGCTACTAGAATATAAACACATATCTCACACACGGCTTTCTGATCCCAAACTAGGCAGAGCCTGTGCTATGGTAACCAGACTAGTGATAAACATACTTAGATATTTCTAAATACATTTATGTTATAGATAAATTGATCCGTGTGGTGACGGATTAAGAATAAGGAGTGTCACCACCACTATTCATCCCGTGGAGGTCGTAGTCGGCACTAAGGGAGTAAACTACGCAGGACAACAACACTGCAAAGAGAAGGAAAACTTGACACAAAGCCTATACCAACCCATCTGGCCAGCGTGGTATAGTAGGCTAAGGCCTCCTTTCTAAGGAGAGGCCTGTGTCCAGCAGAGGAATATTAAAGGCTGTTGATGATGATGATAGATAAATTACACCCAGGCACAGAACAAACGATCGTGCTCGTCTCACAAATGGGTAGGAATGGCTCAGCAGTCAGGGTCGCTAACCACTAGACCAACAGACCCAGCAATTACATACTGGTATGATGTGGTTGAAACCAGGAAGGTAGGTCGTATCGTTAGACAGTCATCCTGCGGCACAAATGGGCCGGCTTGATAATGGTGATGGCATGGCATCACAGATAACCGGTGTTAGGCAATTCTTTATTTCCACCCAGTGAGTGAGAATACCGGTTTAGGGAGAATTTAAGCATACGAGGTTTCTTTTAAAGTTCAGAACAGCTGACGCCCATTGATACACAAGTGCATTTTGTAAACCTTTGAGCACCACCCCCATCAGAATCAGAGTGGGATCTCCAATAACCTCACTGACTCGGTGAAATGCGATGAAAGAACGCTTGATATCGTTTGTCTGTGAAGCCGTGGGATCACTCCGGTCGTGCCGGCCTAGGTGTGCCTCAGAATTGCTCAACTACGATCAACCTAAACTATATTATCTACATTAATCGGGGGTAAGCAGGGTAAGGGGGTTTGATTCTCACCCAGGACAAATAATAGCATGATCAGGACGACTTGTTGTTCTGTATCTGGGTGTAATTTATCTATTATATGTATGTATTTAGAAATATGTAAGTATATTTATCAGCAGTCTGGTTATATTACCAGAGCACAGGCTAATATCATGTCACAAATGTCTGTACCAGAATCAAAGAAGTCAGTGAACTGGGTAATAACCATGACAGAGTAGAATGAAAGAAAAAAACCTAGTCAATCGACCTTAATTATTTTAGGCAAAAGGAAGAACGTAATGATGATTACCTCAAAAATATACGGCTAAAAATAATATTGTCAGACTTTATTCAAGATGTAAATACCCTTGACTTTATGAACTTGATGCTTCGATTTATCAGCAAGCATTCACTGCTACGTAATTCAATTAACACTATACTCATGTTGAGTTGAGTTTCGTTTCGTCTTGAACGAAGTAAATTAGACATTATTTTAAACCGATACGACCTTTAAAGTTTCAAGAAAAGAGCGGAATCCTTCCTCAAAGGCTGGCAATGCGCTTTTGACTCCTGAGTAGCAGGCGTTCATGGGCGGAGGTAGTCGCATTCCATCAGGTGACCCGTCTGCTCGTTTGGCCCTTATTCCATAAAACTAAACCTAAAATAAGAATGCCTTGTACTATCATAAGTTCTAGAACATGGAGAAACAGAAAAACACAGATTGATACTAATAAAACTATCCTGATCAGAAATCTTGTACAAAGCAAGAATCAACCAGGTTTAAACATGGCAGAGTCTTGATTATAGTAATAAAATAAAATAATATGCTACCACATTCACACAACGCCATCTAGTCCCAAACTAAGTCAAAAGCTTGTACTATGGCTACTAGACAACTGATATAAATAAACACAAATATGTAAGGAATTTCTCGGAACGCCAAACCTCCCTTTAAGTCTGGGGGTAAGGACTGAAAGGGCAAAAGGCAGCTACCCACTGGCGACTCTTAAGTTGCAGGGGTCCATAGTCCGCAGAACGACCTCCGTCCTCCATAAGCGCAGGCCTGGGGCTGACAGGTGAGGCCATCTGTCACCCTAGCAGAAGCAGGCCGGGGTGGCGGCGAGCGCGTTACGAAGCGCGCTCGCTTCCAGGGAGCACAGGGAACAGGGGGTTCCCACACGGGGGGGGGGGATTGTCGTCTACTCGTCTGTAGACGACCCGAGGTATGTCGAGGCACCAGGGACTTCCTTTCTGGTATACCTGGTTCCCCGGCTATTAGTACCCGAGACGGCGTGCGGTTTTAGTCGGTTCGAGTCCGACATGCCACCGACAGGTGGTATCCGAGGGGATTTCCGCACGGAAAAAAAAAAAGGGGTCCATAGCCACTTACTATCAGATGGCAGAGTGCAAGTTTATTTCACATCGACTAGCTCTCGTTGGCAAGCGCGTTCAGCTTTGCGATTGGTGAAGACTTCAGTGCGGACCAATCGCAGCGCCCAACGCGGTCACCGTGAGGATCGGGTAGATGTCATGTAGTCACATCAGCTCGACTGCACGGATAGCGTAGTGGTTTTAGCGGTCACCTCGACGCATCCTACTGCGCTGAGTGTGATGGGAGATCACTTTGTGAGATACATAAATTGTTGTTCTGAGTCTGGGTTTCATGTATGTTTGTAAAGTTCCCCGCGACACAGAGATATATTCCTAATGCGGGAGATGTCTTTAAAACAAAAATAAAGAAAGAAGAAAAGAACTCGCTCTATAGCGAGCGCGTTTGGCGTTGCGATTGGTGAAGATTTCAAAGCGGACCAATCGCAACGCGGAACTTGCTCACCGTGACAATCGAATAGTATTTCACATCTATTCGGTCGTCATCCCACTCGCGGACGGGCCTCAAGTGATCCGTCTGCTCGTTTGCCCGCTCCACCATAAATCAAAACCAAAATCGTTATTACTGACGTTGCAGTCACAACATTATAGCGTAGTGTGCCGATCGAAGGCTTGCGAACTTAATGGACAATTTAAATACAATGATATTTACATAAATACATACATCTATGAATGCGTTTTAGAACAAAACCGTTAATACTGTATCTGTATAATTACTACACATAACTACACATAACTACACATAACTACACATAACTACACTTCACTACTACATTTAATTACACTAACCGGTATAATACCTGTGATATAATATTTCTTTATCGTTATTTATCTTTTTGTCGTAATGTGTGCGCTTTCGGAATACACAGGAAGGCATTTTATGAACTTTCTCAAATTAATTAGTACGTGCGCTTGCTCACAGTGGTCCTAATTGGGACCAATTCAAAGCACACGTTTTGTGCGTTGGTGACGTATCCACCTCTTCTTTGTATATAATATTATTGTTTAAATAGCAATGTCAGTATAGGCAGATTCGAATTTAGGAATTCACTGAATCCTAGATTTTGCCATAGCAACTGTCCAAGTCGGTATTCAGCTTTTTCCCTTGATTTCTTTGAATTAAATTGCTTCAGCTCAAACAAATGCATCGAAGTTGAATTTTAAGGGACTTTGCTACAGAGTAGCCGCCTGACCTGATGTAAAGGTTATCTGTATCTAAACATACTAACTTATACTAAACCGAACCATAGACGGAACATTGGTGACATCTCTTGTGTGATAACCTTGTCCCCTCTTATAAGAGTTCCGGTGATCCTAATTGCGAGTGTGAAAAAAGCAGAACAACGCTACTACTATCTAATCGAGGTAAACTAATTTCAGCGCCTTCTAGCGAAAATAAGCCGAACTACAAAGTAACAATTGCCGATCCTGTATCGCGCAATTTAAGTGCTCACTGATTTCATTTATTGCAATATTTAGCCTAAAATCATCTTTGGGCTTCGTCCACTAGGTATCTAGTCTGGTGAGAGAGAACTCCCTCTGTGCAAGAGTTACAAAAAATCCGTTCCTCAATTTGGAGGCTTTCCCAAGTAAATAGTTATTAAATATAATCATTGTTTATTTAAGTGTCACAGATTTAAAGACTTCCTGGCCCAAAGAGGTAATTAGCTCTTCTCCAATAATATGACCATATATGTTATAATTTAATTTAATACTTTAATGACAGAATTTACTTGTTGTTGCTTCCTTCCTGATGTAATTTATAAAATTCGTAAATAATAATAACCTGACACATGTCACACACGGTCGTTTGACCCCAAAGTGATCAGAGCCTGTACTATGGTAACCAGACAGCTGATAAACATACTTATATATTTATAATACATACTAACTGCCTCGGTCGTGCGACTGCTGTGCTGAGGTCTCGGGTTCCATTCCCGGGTTGGACCAAATGTTTGTATGATCTGCTAATATTTATAATTTACAAAAAAAAAGTATATAAGTATTCTATCAGTCAATCTAGCATCCATAGTACAAACTAAGCTTAGTTTGAAACTAGATGGCGTTGTGTGGCAGATGTCCGAAAATATTATTATTATATTAAAATCCATATTATAGGTAAATCATTGATATTGTTATTGAAAATTGTCCTTTGAGGTTGCAACCTTTGGGCACACTACGCTATAATGTTTCAACTGCAACGCCGGCCAGTCAATATTGTAATCAATAGAATAGAATATTCTCTGTTTTACACCAATTACAATATGTTAGATAAATATTACAGACGGATATGTACGATGGGCGGCCTTATTGCTAAAAGCAACCTCTTACAGGCAACATTTGGATGGACAAATCGACAGTAGATGAGAAGAAACAATGGGTAGGCAAAAATATCAGAAGCATACATTCACGTTATATCCACAAAAGGGTATATGCCATGTGTAATTGGGGTTCCATTTATGTAATAGGTGTCAAGCAAATAGATAGGAAAACTGGAAATATTATGAAAGAAAAGGAAAGATGAGAAACTGTTATTTCTTATAGTATATCATTAGTCACATAAATTATGTGTAACATCGGAGGCTCTTTGTTGCGTCTGCATAGGGAGGATTTGCCCATAATCGCTGGCAGGAGCTGGATGCGAGAAGCCCAAAATCGATCTAAGTGGCGTGCAATGAGAGAGGCCTATGTCCAGCAGTGGACAGGCTGATGATGATGATCTGAGGCCCTAGTGTAAGGTTATTTCATAACTACTGGATGAATTCACACTTGGTCCACGAAAAAATTATCACGGAGTTCGCCGCTCTTTAGTCAAGTCAAATAGCCCACGCTTTCCTGGCTCCCTGTTACACATTGTGTATGCAACTGCTGTGCTGAGGTCTCGGGTTCATTTTCTAGGTCGGTTTAAATGTGTGTGCGAAGTTTGGGTGTTTTCTGTATGTATTTACAAAAAAAAGGTATATAAGTATTCTAACAATCAATTTAGCTTTCATAGTACAAGCTCTGCTTAGTTTGAAACTAGATGGCGTTGTGTGTCAGATGAAAACATACTTCCAAACCTCTTCACGGTAACCAGATGACCCCACAGATGCAAAAATATTAAAGAAAATATATTAAATATCAGAATTGTTATCTAAATATGTTTATCAGCGATCTAGAATGATATTATAATAGTTTTGGTTTCTCTCTCGAATGGTCCACTCACCAAATTCTGAGTATAAATGTAAATGTACTCGTAGCTACCGCAAGGGCAATAAGTACATTTGCATTGCTGCGTTATGAATGCATAATTGTGACCCAGATAAATAAAACCTGGGCAAGCGCGGCTGGAACTAGCGTTTGTGGGTTCCTTTCAATATTTATTTGTGTTAATAGTTTTTAACTAATCGTGATACTAATTGACTATTTATCTTACTACTAATATAATTTTTTTTTTTTTTTTTTTTTTTTTTTTTTTATTATAAAAGACAACGCCCGCATTAGGAATATATATTCCTGTGTCGCGGGGGACTTTACAAACATACATGAAACGGACACAAAGAACACCCAGACGCAGAACAACAATTTGTGGATCACAGAAAGTGTTGTCCCATGTGGGGTTTGAACCCACAACACTCGGCGTAGTAGGAAGCGGCGTGGCGACCACTTAAACCATTACGCCATCCGTGCAGTCATTATCTATACGAAAGTATGCTCCAAAAAATTATTAATTGACTAATTCTTTGTGGTGAATAAAACCGCTTACGGAAGCTATTTAATAAACTGTTTATATGTGATACTTTACAAGGAGTAAATGATGATGAAACTTGATAAATTTAAGTTAGATTTGGTGAGAATTTAGCAATCGTCACCAGCGCTGAGTGTTGTGCATTCGATCCCCAATGGGGACAGCACTTTGTGGATTATATTCCTAGTGCAAAAGACAACATCCGTCTTATAAATGTTTTTTCATACTGTATTAAAATCATACTTCATCGTTAGTCTTATAGTAGGTGTAACTGCATGATAGAGAATAAAATAATGAAATAAAACGAAATTTGCGAAATTGCATGGTTCTCAGTCAACATCCGATGATATTATCTATACTAATATTATAAAGCTGAAGACTTTGTTTGTTTGTTTGTTTGTTTGAACGCGTTAATCTCAGGAACTACTGGTCCGATTTGAAAAATTCTTTCAGTGTTAGATAGCCCATTTATCGAGGAAGGCTATAGGCTATATATCATCACGCTAAGACCAATAGGAGCGGAGCACCAATGAAGAATGTTTCAAAAACGGAGAAAATTTATTACTATTGAGAGACGCAGACGAAGTTGCGCGGGTCCGCTAGTTCAAAATATAATCTCAACTCAAAATGTGAGGTAGAAATTCTGTGCTTTTCTGTAAGTAATGTTAATAATCAAGTTTTTTAGTAAAGTACCTTAAACTTTGATCTTTAAGTTTTTTTTATGTTAGAGGGGGCAGACGAGCAGACAGGTCACCTGATGAGTGAAAAGTGAATTTCTCTCTTTACAGTTTCCTGAAGACCGAGTAATGAACGAATGAATCAAACAGTACATCGATCCTATTTAAAAGTTTCGTTTTTTAATTTATTAATTTATTTTAAGGAACACAAACAATGTATTCTACAATAACGTCTTACGAACTAATATGCATAATGTTTTGATCTAGTACATACAAAACTATTGTGTCCACAGCTTCTGCTATTTTATGTTAACTACCTTGAGAGATAAAACAATTTAGAAAATTTCCATAATTGATAACTATTAACACTTTTAAGTTTGCATATTAACCAAATTCTTGAAGCGCATGTTTACATAAAATATACTTTTATTTACAAAAAAATATACTAAACATTTATTTTGGATACTTTTAAAATGTGCTTGTTATCACAAAATATATCCAGTTTGCCAAAATTCTTGGCATTTAAATAATTGTAAGTATTGCACATTCTTAAAATTGACAAATTGATTCCAAGATTAGTAAAACATCTGGGCAAAAACAAACATATTGGTTATGGGATGTCGGAGTGGTGAAGGTGGAAAAGATACCTTTAATTTTATTTTATCCAACAATTCGGTGTCAGTTATTTTTCCATTTACTATTTCATGTAGAAAATTTAAATCAGCTATTTTACATCGTTTGCTAAGTGTGCCTAACTTATAATGTTATAATCGGACCTTATAAGGAGCTCTTCGCCCAAACTTATGCTTCCAGGATAGATGTCGAGTAAAAGATCAAGAGAAGAGTACTTAGTGAGGATTTCAAGAGACACTAGCAAATTCTAATATACTTCTTACGAGACTTTTGTGCAAAAGGAGACTGGTTGTCACTTTCTTGAACTGTTTTGTATTTCTTTTAATGCGCGTTGATGAAATCGTGCGTCTTCTTAGCGGTTTTAGTAGTTATATTATCGGTATGAGAAATGAAATTTAAATTTCCATCAATCACTATTCCCAAATCATGAATCATAGATAGTTTTTCTAATTTTATATCATTAAATGCGTAAGCTCAATCAATGAACTGTTTTTACGGGTAAATTTAATATGAAAACATTTAGATGGATTAAGTCACATTTTGTTATTGCTTTGAGATCATCTTGTAAGCTATTTTTATCCATAATAACGTTAACCGCTCCAAACAACTTCAAATCATCGGCATAAAGAGAACAATGACTGTAACGTATAAATTAACAATGTCGTTGATAAATACAAGTAAGAGCTTGGGACCGTATATCGATCCCTGAGGCACACCGGAGAGAGAATAACAGGTATTAGACGTAAACCTCATTTACTACTAAATTTCATGATCTACCCGTAATATACGATTCAAACCACCTGTGCAATAAACCCTCTATACCATACAGATATAATTTCTGAAGCAGAACGGAATGATCGACTTTATCAAAGGCGCTTGAGAAATCGGTATATATTACATCAGCCTGAGATTCTTTATCTACCATTTCACAAACAAAATCTAAAAAAGAGACAAAATTTGTGGAAACTGACCTACCCCTCATAAACCTATGTTGTTTTGCTGTAATATGTTGGTCTATATGTAACCAAAAAGTGAGCTCATATCAAAATATCCTGCAATAATAACATCACCGACCCCCTGCATTACCGTCTCCACTGCATGTAAAAATGCATTGAGATGGTCAAGTTTCAATGGTGGTGGCAAATAAACTGCACATTGTCCTAGCGTTGCATTACAGCTGCCTACAGTGATATCAACGATTATCTTTAAACCTTCACAATTAGATTCAGAACAAGACATCCTAGCTGATTTGACATTGTCCTTAACTGCGATCACTACCTTCTTTTTTACTACTATTTAATGAATTACTACCATCCCTTCTATACACTGTTATAAATAATTTAATTCAAAGTCTCAAGACTTTTATCCAAAGACTCCTTTATCGTGTCAAATTTCTGACTGATAAAGTTCATAGAATCTCCAATCTCGTCAAGCTTTTTATTAATGGAGTCAAATACCTGTCTACTTATCTCTGACTTCGAGTTGTCATCCAAATTGCTTTCTTTGATCTATTTCTTGATTGTGCAGCTAATCTTTTTTTACCCATTTTATATAACCTTTCATTTTACATAAGAAGAAAAGTAAACAATAATTTTTATTTAAAATTCTTAGTACAGCAATAAATGCTTCCGTTCAATTTATTTACCGACGACGACGGACTGGCCTACGAGGCAACTCACAACCCACGATACCACTTCACGCAATTTTCCACGGCCAAAAGGTTGTAAGCGCCATTGATAATAAGGAATATATTTAGGAGGGGAAACTTATGTTACTGAATTATCCTTGTTTAAGTAAAAATAACATTTAAATAAAATGGCAACCACTTTACTTTTTCAAAATAGTTATTATTATACTTATTGTAAACAATATTTAAACTTAATAAGCAATTACTAAACACGACAATTACAAGACACATGTGTCACTCGCACGGTAGTCGCAAACAACAAAATAGTATGTTATATTTAAGTTTGTAGTTTGCAAATAAGCTGTACTGAAGTCGATACCAATATGTTTCCGACCGAAGCGACTGCACGGATGGCGTAGTGGTTTAAGCGGTCACCTCGGCGCTTCCCACTGCGCTGAGTGTTGTGAACACTTTGTGTGATTTACAAATTGTTGTTCCGAGTCTGGCTGTTCTTTGTGTCCATTTAATGTATGTTTGTAAAGTCCCCGCGACACAGGATATATTCCTAGTGCGGGAGTTGTCTTACAAAAAACAAAAGTTTCTTTTGCACTGATCCCTAAAAATGACTGGACTCATTCAAGTTGTATAAAAGCTCTGAATTTGTATAATGATGTAGAACATTATATAATGCTTAATGAATTAACTTAACACTGATGCAGATATTTAAATATTTTGGTTGTATTATAAGTTTTTATTATTATCGTAACGCCCGAATTGATTTAGTTCGAAAGAGGTTGACAGCGGATGGATGTCAACTGCCCGAAACTGTGATGCAGTAAATGTCGATAGGCTGATGATGATGTCTGAATGATTATGAAATCTAATATTTATGATTATGAAAGATTGAAAACAGTAAAAGCCCTAAAATTCTTGTTAAGTATGCAAAATATATGTAAAAATGCCTGCGCATCGTCACCTTACTGGTGGCATTCTTAGAAGGCTGACAGCATTGCCACTTTGGATGGAAATGCTAATTCTTTGTGCTAAAAAAGTTATGAATTCTTATCAGGAGAAGTATCGAAATTAAAATTTTAATGTAACCTTTAAAATTAAAACAACCAGAATTA
Organism: Arctia plantaginis; assembly: GCA_902825455.1. Lineage (NCBI taxonomy): Eukaryota > Metazoa > Arthropoda > Insecta > Lepidoptera > Erebidae > Arctia > Arctia plantaginis. The sequence goes on along the minus strand of CADEBD010000275.1, from coordinate 1,495,484 downwards.
AAAAAAAACTGATTTTAAAACATTAAGCATATGTTTCACTTATAAAGTGTCATTTGTAATTTTTTAGATACCCACAAAGAGGTACTTGGCATTTGATTTCACCAAATCAACGTACTTTGATTCCTGAGGGGTATTCAGAAAACTGTAAAAATTCACACAAGAATCATACTGAATTTGAAAACTTGAGCTATTTGGTAGACACATTTTGTATTTAGTCTGACCAATACCACCCATCCGACAACATTAATTCCGAAGAAACTGTAAAGTTTAGAGGAGAAACTAAACTAATATACAAAATAAGCCTGTTCCCAGTCCTTAAGGGTAGAATGTCAAGATAACCCTATTTAGTAAAAATAATTGAATCTTGGAACTTCCACTTTTTTCTTTCCGTCGCGTCCGTTAAAAACTGTGTGAACAGGTATTTAGTAGGTCATTACCGCGCACGTGGTATGCACGAAATCTGATTAAACGTAAGAAGATGAATGTTATTTTGCAACATTAGCAATGTAAAATTAGTACATCAGTGGTTCTATGTATATCACAAATATCATCATCATCAACAGCCCTCACTAGACCACTGCCTGACATAATCTCTCCTCAGAAAGGAGGTTTTGGCCTACTATACCACGCTGGCCAGACGGGTTGGTATAGGGTTTGTTTCATATAGAATATAGAATATAGTTCACCTAAAATAGAAGCGCAAAGAGGGCACACCGTGTGGTTTTAGTCGGTTCGAGTCCGACACACCGCCCCGCCGAATAGAGAACCCCGGCGGGGTGACGGTCCGAGGGGATTTCCAAACGAAAAAAAAAAAAAAGGGTTTGTGTCAAGTTTTTCTTGTCTTTGCAGTGCTGTTGTCCTGCGTAGTTTGCTCCCTTAGTCGGCTCTTACGACACCCACGGGATGAATAGGGGTAGTAACACTCCGTATTCTTAATCCGTCACCACACGGACAAGAGAATTTTACTATATCTCATAGGGTTAGCCCTATGGGTTTTATGATTAGGCATATTAAAGAATAGATACAGTTCAGTCACGCACATTTTTAGTCATCAGTACATACCTTTTTATATTCAGTGTAGAAGTAATCCAACCGTGATAAAGTCATGATTCGGTACAAATAGGACGCCTAGCCCAGAGTGGTGAAACGGCCTGGCAGAAAAATTGTCTGTTAAGCTTATTTTTCCTTGCTTTTCATCGAGTGAGTGAGGTAACTGCAACCCAACCTCCCTTCGCCAGTTTATATGTATAAAGTATAAACGTTAACGTGGTAAAAAGTAGCCTATGTCTTGAACTACAACTAATGTCTTTCTTTAAACTATGTCCATACCAAATTTCATCTAAATTAGTTCAGCGGTTATTGATGCCCCATAAAAACTTCCACCCCCTTCAAGGATGATTTATTGGATAAAACCTACCCTATGTCCTTTCCTGGCACTCGGACTATCTCTATACCAAATTTCATCTAAATCAGTTTAGCGGTTTAAGCGTGAAGAGCTAACAGACAGACAGACAGAAAGATAGACAGACACACTTTCGCATTTATAGTATTAGTATGGATGGGCGCCGGTAGTTACTTACCATCAGCTAACCAGTCTGTTCGATTTCCCCTGTAACAGAATGCCTATCCACGGTAAAGAAATTTAAAAATTCCTTTTGATTCGCCTGAAAATAACTGCATTTTCAAAGAACTTTTGCCATCAGTGACATATTGCACCGACCCTAAATAAAATTCGGTTAAGAGTATTTAGATAATAATGATGATCCTGATACTGTTTTATTCAATAATTCTGATGAGGGGGGCCTCGTGGTGACCGAGTACGTTAACGCATTGCAAAGTTAAGCAATCCTATCCAGGTCAGTCTATGGATGGGTTACCATTCTGAACACATTGAGACCCCTCCTTTGGAGAGCATGTTAAGCCGTTGATCCCGGTTGCCATACCAACATCTGTGGCAATCGTTACGGGTAGTTGGGACCCTAAAAAGTCCTACTACAGTCTTTCTACAGAACTTCAATATCGCCTAGTACTTGGGTTTGTAGTCTGATAGCAGCTAAAAAATCAAAGTTCAGCCGTATCGTAGTATACTAAAAGTCCACCCTATCATCATCATCATCATCATCAGCCTATCGCAGTCCACTGCTGGACATAGGCCTCTCCCATTGCACGCCACTTAGATCGATTTTGGGCTTTTCGCACCCAGCTCCTGCCAGCCATCTTGCGCAAATCGTCACTCCACCTGGCCTGTGGGCGTCCTACACTACGTTTGCCGAGACGCGGTCTCCACTCAAGAACTCGTTTTCCAGAACGGTTATCGGTTCTGTGTTTCACCCTAACATAATCGGAGAAAAAGGCTTAGAGCAAGAGAAACATTCTGATGAAAACAGGTATAGGTAACAGGTAACAGGTATAGGTAAGATATAGGTAAAAGACCTATATCTGTTAATGACTTTAATAAAACCTTGGTATTTCATATATCATTTTCCAAATGTGGGCTTTTTCTATTACCAGGCTTCCCAAGTCGTTTAATCCAATACTTCGTCTTCTGTAAGTTAGACAAGATTATAGATCCAAGATAACAAGTAGCACCAATTTTCTTCTGATTAATTTTGTTGCGGGTTACAAGACAGTTTAATTTCTTCCTGGGACTTCCCGAGTGTAATTCGGTGTGTTCGTAGGTCACTGCTGTGGATCCTGGTGTACAGGAGTTACAGTGGTGGGCGTGTGGATGAAATTAGTACCAAAAAAAAAGTAGCACCAAAGCGAGTACCTCGGTACCAAGACAAAACAAATGACCCAAAGTCGATTAGTTCATCTCGTTAGTTAAGAAGTTCCTATGGCCGTCTGGTGTGGTGTCCGTGTGGTGACGGATTAAGAATACAGAGTGTCACCACCCCTATTCATCCCGTGGGTGTCGTAAGAGCCGACTAAGGGAAAAAAAACTAAGCAGGACAACAGCACTGCAGAGAGAAGGAAAACTTGACACAAACCCTTTACCAACCCGTCTGGCCAGCGTGGTATAGTAGGCCAAAACCTCCTTTCTCAGGAGAGGCTTATGTCCAGCAGTGGACTATTAAAGGCTGTTGATGATGATGATGATGATGATGGCCGTCTTCTCGCTTAATCATCAGACCAGCTACATGATACCATTACCACTCAAAATCAAGTACACCAATTTCGTGCCTAAATGAACACCGAGAAGTGGTGCTGTGGCAAGTGACAGGAAGTGGCAAGTTAAATAAAAGACTGCAAAAATGGAAAAAAAATCGTTTAAAATTTACGACTTGTTTCTGAATAAATTAAACTATTAATATCCTTAGATCAACACCATATATCAAGTGGAACAACAACCTTTAGATTTGGTAAATACCTACTAAGTAGGACACAGAAATCCCACATTAATATGTATTCTTTAGTCTTTCGTCATTTTAGCACTGTAAACAGATCATTTGAAAACAAGCAGTGGAATAATATTATATAACTAGCTGCCAAGACAGACTTCGCTCTCTCAAAAGTTGATAGTCGCTGTCCAAAAAAAAACTTATTTGTGATCAATTTTTTCGTACTTTTTTTTGGGCAGGCATATTATCTAGAATAGTTTTATTTATTTTTATTTATAACTTTATGCACATTTGTACATCGGCGAACTTAATGCCCAAGGCATTCTCTCCCAGTCAACCTTTAGGTAGTGTAGAAATCGTGAGCGGTAGGCGCATATAAGTTATAACACTAATCACTAAGATATACACTACACAACACAACACACGTATACACAAGCAAATACACATATACATACATACACACACACACACACACACACACACACACACATACACATATATATACATACATCACACATCACATCAACAGCCTTTAATAGTCCACTGCTGGACATAGGCCTCTCCTTAGAAATGAGGTTTACATACACATATATATATATAAATACACATACATACACTATACATGTATATATGTATCTACACACATTCTAACATTTATTCGCATTATATTCGTACACCATATAATTTTAATACAACAGAATCAATTTGAAGGCATATCAAAGAAAATCCTATCCTTTGTTTTGTTTTGATTGACGCCAATGTTTGACAGCTAAGAATAGGTGTTTCAATTTATTTTGCCGTTTGTATGGGAATAGTAAGGTGTTGTTTTTATTACTTTAATAAATACCTTCCTTGTGCCTTAACGAAAGTATGAAAAATATAATCCCGAATCGGTGGAGACGTTTTCGAGTCATGCGCTTAGCAACACATTTGGCGATTCCTTTTTCAACTACAAAGATGACGTTCCTTAGTGGTCCTCGAACTACACTTTTATTATACCTGTATTACTACTTTAATAAGGATCCTAACGTGTTTTTGAAACTTATTTTATTTTACGGGTGAACTCCTTTTAATGGTAGGAAAATAGTATTGAAGAAGAATTAATAGAAAACAAGCTAATTTTTAACAGCCAAGCCATATATTTAGTATTAAGAGGAGCGGAGGAGGTTATTAAGAGGATTTGGGGAATGTAGAGTTAGAAGCTTGGCTCTACATGAAAACTGATAACTTTTTTAAAGTGCGAGCTATACGATCTCGTGTTGGCAAAATTTGAAATGAAAATGTTTTTGGTGATCGATACTTCTCTATTGTATAATACTTTAAATATTTTACGATTTGACCAAAACCTTTGAATCCATCCAAAGCAATAAGGCCTCCTTTTGTACTTTATCTGTCTGACACGTGTAAGAACGATATTACTATTGTGTCAAGTAGTAATTTAAAAAATCAAAAACCTAACTGCAAAAAGCAATTTTAAAGTAATGCACTAAAAGACCGAAACAGCACGAGACAAACATGGCCCATTTTTACGCTATCAATAATTTTTTAAACCAATTAAATATTCCGTATTAAATTAAAATATATAACCTATATATATTTTTGTAATCCACTTTTAATTTCCGTGATTCTTATATCCTATTCGATAGGTTTCATTATTTTTTACGAACCTATTATTAAGTACTTTTTCGCGCCAAAAATTCGCCATTTTGTATTGTCAAAAAGCCATCGGACGCTTGAGTTTTTGAGACGGATAAAACAATACCTTAACTGTCGAAATCCATCAAGTTATTTGCAAGAGGTACTAAAGAAATTTACAAACAAACCTACAAAACATAACCCTTCCTTAGCAGTCAGGTAAAAATGGTGTACTAATAAAATTATTTGATCTATCTATCTATTTATATATCCGTCTATAATTTTGATACTAACAAATTCGTTGCATTAGTTACCATTACCATTCTGAAAGTAAACAAGTCTTCGAGGTCAATTTATACTATTCCACAATGAAATTCCTAGTAATACATACTAAATACAATTTAAGGAAATTAGTATTATTTATTAGACTATATTAATAAATCATTCTAAGTTATCTAAAGCTTTTATCAATGGTATAACTATACTATTATAAATATGTACCTACTAACCTAATACCATAAAGTAACAGTTTTCGACCGCAGTATTACTTTCGTCAATATAAATTCACAGTCCAGGCAACCGCCACATTTTTTTTATTTATTTCTTTATTTACACATCATGCACATTTGGTGCATTGGCGGACTTAATGCCTAAGGCATTCTCTACCAGTCAACCATTGGGTGATGCAGAGAGAACAGAAAGTAGGTGCATTTTAGTTACAGTTGATTTAGACATTTAATATTGTATATATATACTTTGTACAAAATCATATAATATATACACATATACAAATCTGTCATATACTACACCTATACATATTAACATTACACATACGCACATACCTAATAATACATAAATACTGTATAAAAGTATATATTTTAATTAACGGTACTCTATATTCTACATGTACCCTTTATCCTGGCCCTGGTCATCTGTAGAAGCCATGATAATAGGTTGACTAGTTGATAGGCTAACAAACATTCGTTTTAATTATAACAGTTTAATTTAAATTTATGATGAATGCAATGTCTTCTAAAGTATCAATGGTTAAGTTCCATAATGGCTGCGAGTGTCTCTCAGCCAGAGTGGCTCTGATTCTAGGGATCGGCACCTGGAAGGTAATTGATAATCTTTATATAAAACAAGCTGAGAACAGCGGTGTTACCCGCGTTTGTTGTTATAACCGCGGGCAACGCCGCGGGGCGAAGCTAGTCTAAAAAAAGTAGCCTAAGTTACTCCTTATGTCATCAGCTATCTGCCAGTGAAAGTCCCGTCGTCCAGCCGTTCCAGAGATTAACCGGACAGACAGACAAAAATGGTAAAAAATGTTATTTTGGCATATGTACCGTGTAAACATACATATGCATTTAGTAAAAAGCGGGATTTTTAATATTACAAACAGACACTCCAATTTTATTTATTTGTATAGATGTTGCTAACAGATACTAATGACAAAAATATTAGAATGTATTTTTAACACGCTTTTATTAGCTTCACCTGTATGTTTGTTTGTTTGTTTGTATGTAACCGACTCCTTTGAGCTCGATTTTGCCCTACTTTGAACGATCAGATTTGATTCAAACTTTGCACACCTGTCAAAGGTCGATGACAATGCAATAATCCGATCAAAATATCCGATTATCCTAATTAGATTCGCCAGGATTAATTAATTTCTTTCCGCATCCTTTGCATGCGAGTAAGAGAGACAGGGCTAGTGCGCGAACTACGCATGCGTGCAGTTCCAGACTTGCTCTTTCGGGCGCCAGAAAAAACAACAACAAACCAAAACACAAAAAATTTAACTAAAAAATGAAAAATAAATAATAGTTTAAAAAAACTAAAATTAAAAACACGCTTTTATAGAAAATCCAACTAAAAAACAGAAAATAAAGTTTAATAAATTTGGATTAAGAATAGTGTAAATTTGATTAAGTTTGATTAAGTACAGTGTAAAAAAAAATGAATGTACATTATTGTAAAAAAAAGCGTGGGGGTGCATAGTGTCAATAGTTATAAACATTTATTGTCAGATGAGTAGAAAAATCATCACTTTGATAATATCATAAAAAGCACTTCAGATGCACCCCACGCTTTTTTACTGTAATGTACATTCATTTTTTTTTTACACTGTACTTAATCAAACTTAATCAAATTTACACTATTCTTAATCCAAATTTATTAAACTTTATTTTCTGTTTTTTAGTTGGATTTTCTATAAAAGCGTGTTTTTAATTTTAGTTTTTTTAAACTATTATTTATTATCTTTTACATTATCTGCTAAACGAATAAACGAAAGAAAAGTGAGGTTTAAGTTTGTTTCTAAAAACCGAACATCACAAACCTATTTATAGAATGTTTTTGTTTTTTAGAAAACAGATGAAAGAAAGATTTATTTTATAAGAAACATAAGAAATAATGAGCGCCGTAATCAGGTTATTTTCATTCATGTGGAGTTCTTTCAAATAGAGACTGTGAGAAAATGTGCCGTTTAAGTAAAATCAAAACAACAAAAGTTAAAATGATAGTATAATATAGTAACTGAGAAGGAACATCTCACACAGGGCTCTGGTCATCCAGACACATAACAAACGAGGGCAATCGAACCTTAACACTGGCTTAACAATCAGAATTACTAACCACTGGACCAACAGGCCCGTCAAATGAACCTGGGTCCTTTATTCAGTTCATTTTTCCACATACCACTTTTGTCGACTTTACAAACTGAGGCTTAGGTGTAAGTTTATTTCACACTAGCTTCCGCCCACAGCTTCGCCTGCGTGGATTTCGGTAACCATGATCCTTTTTTTCGTCCGGATTATATAGCATAAGATTTTTTTGCGACCTATTCAATAATAATCGTTGTATTTCAGTCAATTTACAAAAAACCATCTTGAGTGAAATACCTAAACCTTCCTCAGGAATGACACTACCTATTGGTGAAAACCGAAAAAAAATCCGAGTAGTTTTTGAGTTTATCGCTTTCAGACAGACAGACGCGACCGGAATTTTTTTTATAATTTGTGAGGATCTTCATGGTAATAATTGGCCTGTACTGAAATCTGCATCAATCACAACGGCGAACGCGTTCGCTGTCGAGAGCGAGTTGATGGTCTGGTGAGATGACCCGTGACACTTCCCACACGTCAGAAGAGGGATATTTACTCTTTGTGTCTAAGCAGTAAACATAACAGTTTGATTATTATATATTCGTTACTAAGAGTTTTTAACGAACCTAATTAAATAGATACACTCAGTACGACCTTGCATTTAGCCCGCCACGTTGTATCGCTTTGTTAAAACAGGTAAGTTCGATAATTTATGATCAAATTCAATATTTATTCAAACGAAAATGGAAATTTACTGTACGAGTACTTTTAAAGGTAAAAATGTTTATTTTGTGGGCCTGTTAACTTTATTTTCATAATTATTTGACACTTCTCCGTCCTTATAAATATATACATATATTTCCCTTCTATTATAGTCTAATTTATCATGTTTAAAATACATGTAAAAATATAAAAATAACATCATCAACAGCCTTTAACAGTCCACTGCTGGACGTAGACCTCTCCTTAGACAGGAGGTTTTGGCCTACTATACCACGCTGGCGAGACAGGTTGGTATAGAAAACCTCCCCGTGGTGCACCCTGGAAACGCTGGCGATGGAACTGTTTCCTCCTTGTCCACTTGGAGGAGAGGATTATCACCAGCGGCTAATATTCTAGCAGAAGAGAAAGCCGGCCAAGCACACGCTGGCGGTCTGCCCCGCATGGGCGACGCAGCGCCGGGCCCTCACTGCAGTCATCGGAGTAGATCTCTGGCTACCGGCCGTAGTACGCTCCATGGCCGGTAGCGACAGTTGTTTTACCGCGGTCGCAACCTTCTGCGAGAAAGTAATCTTGCAGAAGGAGGCGGCGGAGAAGGCCCGGGAGGACGACCTCCACTCGGACCCGATCCGCCGCCGGCGAACCGGGCGGCGGAGGCGCGCTTATCACCGCCTCATGCCGCCCTGAGTGTGGCCGCGGGTGGACGGGGTGGGTTTCCCCTCCACCCGCATTAGTTTGGGCAGCCGCGAGGGGGCGGCGTTGGCGTGTGCCGGACGTCGCCTAAAGAGAGGTTAAAATTTTGAGACGGAGCCCGTACCAGGAGCGGGCAGGCGCTAGGAGGGGTCCGGATGTCTTAACAACAGCTGTTCCCGGATCCCTCCTATTACAGGCGCAGAGTGGCACACCGTGTGGTTTTCGGTCCGAGTCCGACACACCACCCCGCCGCAAACCCCGGTGGAGTGACGGTCCGAGGTGATTTCCACACGTTTAAAAAAAAAAAAGGGTTTGTTTTAAGTTTTCCTTCACTTTGTTGTGCTTTTGTTCTGCGTAGTTTGCTTCCTTAGTCGGTTCTTACTACACCAACGGGATAAATAGGGGTGGTGGCACTCTGTATTACACACTCACGTAAAGAATAAATTTAAGAAAAATATGATAATATATTCTAAGACTTCAACGGTTTGTCGTCTTTTGGCCCTTAACCCAATTATAACACATCACATCACATCAACACCCGTTAATATTTCACTGCTGGACATAGGCCTCTCCTTAGAAATCAGGTTTTGGCCTACTACACCACGCTGGCCACGTTGGAATAGGGTTTGTTTCAAGTTTTCCTCCTCTTTGCAGTGCTGTTGTCCTGAAGAGTCTGCTCCCTTAGTCGGGATGAATAGGGGAGGTGACACTCCGTATTCTTTATCCGTCACCACACAGAACCCAATTATAGCAACTACAAAGGTTTGCGGTTGGTTTATATATCATACTAGCATGACGTAATCCTCGGCAATAATAATAATAAAGTAATAAAAACATCTCTACACATCTTACACACGGCCGTGTGATCCCAAACTTGGCAGATCTTGTACTATGGTTTTCCATACTAGTTTAGTAGTCAAGGTCACTAAGTATTAAACGAACAGGGCCTCAATTCTGCTATTTTATGTTCACGCCAATACCACTGTCATACCACTGACACGCTATTGAGATGCCATCGAGTGGCCATTGGCATCGGTATAAATATCGGTATCGGTAGAAATTGAAATACCTATTTCTAAACTCACTGTCTTACTGAACCCTTAACCAAGTGAGTGAGGTAACCGGAGTTCGAAACCTCTAAATCTAGGGGAGGGTGGGACTGAAAAGGCAGGCTCTTGGGTTGCAGGCGTTCATGCACGGCATCACTTACCATTAGGGTGACCTGATAGTAGCGGGACAAACTAGCACACTCTATACCATAAAAAAACTCATTACTAAAATCTGAATTGAGTTAGTCATGTAGAATAGAATAGAATAGAATAGAATAATCTTTATTGTACACCAATTCAGGATATTATACATACAATAGTATTTGAAGTTAATGGCCATGTACAAATGGTGGCCTTATCGCTAAAAAGCAATCTCTTACAAGCAACCTTTGGATGTACAAATAGACTGTAAATAAGTAATTTCATGTGCAGATTTGGTGAGAAAAAAAGTGTAAAGGAAACTTAAAAAAAATTTTTTTTTACAGCACAACAGCATTCCTTTGACAATTACAAAACAAAGTAGTGTTAATTATATACAGCAGTCATGTGTGTCATTATGTTCGGCCATTGAATTAATTTTAGACTACTTTAATAATAAATGAGATTTTGACCTTACTAATGTTCAATGATAAAAATTATTTTGAGCTTTAATATTGAATTTCTATTTTTAGACGTTTCTAGGAATTTAAAATTTGCAACATATTAGTTTGAATTCAGCCAATGGTGCTTATTCTGTTGTTCAAAATCTCTCTAAACTAAACTAAAAATCACTAAAAATTTGTTTAGTCCTGTCAAATAACGTTTCGTATTCTGAAAACATAGTACTTGACAGGGCTAAACCAATTTTTAGTGATTTTTAGTTTAGTTTAGAAAGTTTTCTTCTTCTTTTTAAATATTAACAGTTGAAACTAAAATCGATTCAGTCCTCTAAATACATTAATATTATTATTTTTTCATTATCATTATTATTATAGAAATGACTAAAAATTGCCCAAACGAATTAATTGATATTATGTTTGAACAACAAATGTCGGTTCTAAGAAATTATTTCAATAACTCGCTTCGTTCTTTTCATAATTACTGGTTGTACCCTGCCACGATTCGCTGTGTGGTTACATTGATAAGAAACGAGGAATTAAACTAATGCAAGAAATAGATAAAAATAATCTTTGAAACGTGTTGTATATTGAGAACTCATTAAGTTTTTGAAGCACACAAACCAACTTAACATTTTATATAAATATATAGATACTAGCTGACCCGGCAAACGTTGTTTTGCCATTTACATTATTTCAAAAATTTTGTAAAAAAAAAATTTGTGGTATGAAAAATAGATGTTGGCCGACTCTCAGACCTACCCGATATGTACACAAAATTTCACGAAAATCGGTCGAGTCGTTTCCGAGGATTTCAACCACGCACACCGTGACACGAGAATTTTATATATTAGATTAGTCTAGGTAGGATAAAAATGTTGATAACTAAATGCTTACGTATGCAAACTAGATGTTTTGTTTTTACGAATTAAATAGCTATGCAGTAGATTGTTCCGTTACCACGTCCTGGCACTTGTCTTGTCTTCGAAAACATTTCCTTGTTTCGGAAAAAATAAACATAAATATGTTTGTGTAATTACAGATTGACTGACGTCAGAAAGTTCCAAAGCAATGGACCTGTTTGTCTAGTCGTGGTTCAATTCCCACCTAGGACACTAATCATTGTATGATGATCTCTGTGTAGGTATTTAGAAAAATATGAGTATATTTATAAGCAGTCTGGTACCAAGGTAGTTTTAGATCAGACGGCCGTGTGTGAGCTGTGTAAGGTTGTTATAATTATATAAAGTATGTGTCTATTATCTACTGATCGCGATAGCCTTGCTAGTATTATAGCACAGATCTTCTTATTCTAAGTACAGCCTTATTTCAATCGTAAAAAAAATCTTATAGGTATTCATAACTCATATTTTGTACAATCTATAAAACGTATTTATAATTTTATGTCATGAAACTGGCAAGCTGAACTCAGTCAATTTATTTGTCATTTAAGAAGCGCTGACGCACTATTCTGCAATCTGAACAATGAGACCGGTATACTCTTGAACCAATCGGGGTACCATCTCAGGCTAACTTCTACTGCAGTAACTGGAAGCATCTCAAACGCCTGGTGCTTCTTCTTCTGGGCGGAAGACAACTGGCCCTATTCTATTATAAGGAAGGCCCTATTATAAGAAGGTTTTGGGCTACTATACGCTGGCCACACGGGTTTGTGTCAAGTTTTCCTTCTCGTGCTGTTGTATTGCGTAGTTTGTCCGTTAGTATAAGAAGACAGGTAACTAACTTTTGTTGTAAGTTTGGGTACGTTCGATAATTTATCGTCTAAAATTTCTCACCTGTATGATAATAACTAATACCATAATTACTATTTTTTCATCTTGACCCACGTGCTTACTAATATGCGGTACTAAAGGGGTTTAAGACAGCCGTTTCTAAATGGGAAGGCCCATTTAGAAACGGCTGTCTCAAATCATACAAAAATTGTAAATATTGAAATAAACATACACAGAAATATTGGAACAGTTTTCTCAACATAATTCCTGCCAACAATAACAACGCTCCGAAGGTCAGAGAAAACATAACATTCCTTTGTCAACTTTTGTTCAATTGGGCAGAAAAATTACCCCCAGGAGGTAAACTCCCCTGGTAGATCTGCTGGATGGCAGATCCAAGGATAATACGTCAAGGATGGGATTTATCGACCCAAGTGCAAATAAATACGACCGTGGCGCATCTCCACAGATAATGGGCCATTTGCTAACATGTCCCGTGGCCCAGAATCAAGCAAGGCCAAATGCCACTCGCGTCGCCAAGTACTGGGCCAAAACCGTCTAATGTGTTACGAGTAGAAGAAGAATATTGAAATGAATCGTATTTAATTTACATAGTTGTGAGCCACTCCGGTAGAGCCGGTCCATGTGTTCCGAAGAATGGATCACATCACACATCAGACCAAAGGCCTTTAATAGCCCTCTGCTGGACATAGGATATTAAAAACATATGGATAATTATTGTCAAATTGTGCATTTCACTTAAAGATTTATCCTTATCAGTCATTCATTTGACTGGCCAAAGGTCATGGGTTCGATTCCCAACCATGAACAATATTTGTGTGATAAGCACGATCATTTGTTCTGTATCTCGGTGTAATTTATCTAAAACATGTTTTAGATGACCGGATGGCGTAGTGGTTTGTGTAAAGGACTGCTATTGCAAAGGTCGCGGGTTCGATTCCAGCTCAAGTCAAACATTTGTGTGCATGAACATTTGATGTTTGATTTGGTCTGGGTGTTTTTATGTATAATAAGTATGTATTTACAAAAAAAGTATATATGTATTTATATCAGTTGTCTAGTAGCCAAAATACAAGTCCTGCTTAGTTTGGGACTAGATAGCGTTGTGTGAATGTGGTAGAATATTAATATAATATGTATGTATTTAGAAATATATAAGTATGTTTATCAGTAGTCTGGTTACCATAGCAAAGGCTCTGATATGTATAGTTATTATTATTATTATTCATAACAATGAACAATAATATTAGATACACAAAAAGCTACTTAAAAAGCTATTTGTCAAGTGAGAATAATTATTTCAAAATGGTTTAGTCATTGTCTGTAAACGATCAGTAATAGCTGAGTTTAGTTTAATGGAACAGCAAGCTAAAAATTTGTGAATGTATGCATAAACAGTATTTTATGTATAAACGGCAAGTCTTTGAATATCAGTAGATTCTGTTATGAAGAGTTTAGATACTATGCACGAGTTGCATAGTTCACAGTTGCTTAGTTAGCACGGCAATTCAGTTCTCTACATTTGTACTTCTTGAGTACGAAATTCATATTAACCATTAATCATTATTCATTTTTCGGATTAAGCATACGAAATGACACCACCCCTATTCATCCCGTGGGGGTCGTAAGAGCCGACTAAGGGACCAAACTACAAGACAACAGCACTGCAAAGAGAAGGAAAACTTGAAACAAACCGCCAACACGTCTGGCCGGCGTGGTATGGTAGGCCAAAACCTCCGTTCTAAGGAGAGACCTATATCCAGCAGTGGACTATTATAGGCTGTTGAGTGAGAGAGTAAGAGCTCTTCTGCTTGATAACCACTTGTTTGACGAGTTTTAAAGTCATCAATAACGAAAATGGAAGACTTTTTCTTATTATAATTATTTTCTTCTTATTAAATTATTTAATTACGGTTCAATTAGGATAATTTTGACCACTAAATGTAAATACTTGTATACTGTACAAGTGTAGTATTTTGAATGCTTTCGCATCCTTAAAACACACACACACAAACCTTAATACTAACTGCGACACTTTCTTAACCATCTACCGAGATCACCAACCCTATGACTCCTATGTAGCTTGTGTGACTCAATGGTGGTATATTTTCTTGCATATGTAACAATTGAACACCTTTATGGGTTTAAGTCTACCTTGTTCCTAATGCAATATATCATCTATACCTACGCAGCAGGTCGCTCCACAATGCATGAACGTCTGTTTGTGATGTAATAGCCTTTAAAAATATTGGTGTCATCAGCAAAGCAGAGTAAATTAGCAGATTGTAAGCAATTGCCGATCTTGTTTGCAAAGATTGTAAAGAGGAAAGGACCTAAGAGTGAACCTTGAAGAACGCCGCTAGGGACTGTAGTCCACACGGGGGGGGGTCGTCTACTCGTCTGTAGATGACCCGAGGTATGTCGGGGCACCAGGGACTTCCTTTCTAGGGTATACCTGGTTCCCCGGCTATTAGTACCCGGCGACGGCGTGCGGTTTTAGTCGGTTCGATTTCCGCACGGAAAAAAAAAAACTAAAGAAAAAAAAAAAAAAAGGGACTGTAATCCAACTGGAAATGTGGTTATTGATAGCTATCGCTTGCTACCTGTGAGAAATAATAATAATGTACCACATTCAAATAACGCCATCTAGTCTCAAACTAAGCAGAGCTTGTACTATGGGTACTAGACAACTGATATAAATACATATATACTTTTTTTTTGTAAATACATACTTATTATACATAGAATCACCCAGCCCAAATCGAACATTAAATGTTCATGCACGCAAATGTTTGACTTGAGTGGGAATCGAACTTGGTACATGATCTTAACAGATCTCCTCTTAACCCGAACGCAGCTTGTATTACTAATAATATCATAATAATGTACCGATACCGATGGGACACATTTTTTTTTATTTTAAATGTATTGTTTTTTTTTTTGTACTTAAATATATTGAAAAATGTAATTTTTATGTATATTTAATTAAATAAAGAGAATAATACTCGTAATATACCTCACACATCTTACACACCGCCGTCTGATCCCAAAACTAGGCAGAGCCTGTACTATGGTAATCAGACTGCTGATAAACATACCTGCTGATAAACATACCTACTCATATATTTTTTTAGATAAATAATAATAGTTAAAAAAAACTAAAAAAACACGCTTTTTATAAGAAATAGAAAATAAATTTTTAAAAATTTATAAAGCGTTGGGTGCCTGTTGTCAATAGTAAAAAGCACTGACTTTTTGAACACTTTTTGAAATGTATTAAATGGTTTTCTATATAAATGTATTATGTATTTATATTTTTTATTTTAAATTAGCATATTGTCATCGGTCCTCGATATATTTACAAAGTTTAAACGAATTCTGACCGTTTAAAGTGAGTCAAAATCACGCCCAAAGGAGTCGGTCACAAACAATCATACAGGTGAAGCTAAGAAAAAGCGTATAATTACACCCCGACACAGAACAAATGACCGTGCTCATAATTAAGGTGTAGTGGTCGATCCGGTCAAAAAATTTGCCATAATCAGTGTAAACGACATCGACCTGCTTACCCTGGCTTATATTCGCCGTGATGTAATTATCAATGTAGTATGAGATTCGAAATAGTCGACCTTTCCTTTATAAAACCGTGTTGATAACCATTAAGGCGACCCCTTAGTGCGTCGTATAAATGATTGTGTATTTTTTTGAATACTTTAGCGATTACACACAATTTGGAGGCCTCACCTTACTCTTAGAACCCTTTATGTGTATAAACTTATGGAAAGCCCCAGGTTCATTTCCCCAATTAAACTCGCTCTGCCTGGATACCCTACGCGTCTGTCTCTTTCTATGGGGAATCGTAATGAATTTAACTTTGCTAGATTTACACTAACCCACAATTTTTTACACAAACATATTTTAGTCAACCCACATTTCATAAATTAATTAATTAAACGGTTATATTTAATGTTTTTTTTTGTATTAATTTACTTCAAACTGTTACCAGAAATATATCATAACAAGAGCTTATAGTTAACAGTAAATAAAATAGTAAACAGTGTTATAATGACTTTAGTAACTTGAAGATTTATTACCAGAGTCCACGCAGGTTGAGATCAAAAACTGCTCAGTTTTACCGTAATCTGGCCTGCTGGTCTAGTGGTTAGTGACCCTGACTGCTACTCCCGAGGTCGTGGGTTCGAGCATGGTCATTTGTTCTATGTCTGGGTGTAATTTATATCTATACTAATATTATAAAGCTGAAGAGTTTGTTTGTTTGTTGGTTTGTTTGAACGCGCTAATCTCAGGATTTACTGGTCCGATTTAAAAAATTCTTTCAGTGTTAGATAGCCCATTTATCGAGGAAGGCTATAGGCTATATATCATCACGCTAAGACCAATAGGAGCGGAGCACCAATGAAGAATGTTTCAAAAACGGAGAAAATTTATTACTATTGAGAGACGCAGACGAAGTTGCGCGGGTCAGCTAGTTAAACATAAGTTAAGATTAAAATTACACTTTGATCCTTAATCTCGATGTTATTTAGAATACGGAATGTCATCACCCCTATTCATCCCGTGGGTGTCGTAAGAGCCGACTAAGGAAGCAAATTACGCATGATACCAGCACTGCAAAGAGAAGGAAAACTTGACACAAACTCTATAGCAACCCGTCTTTCCAGCTTGGTATAGTAGGCCAAAACCTTCTTTCTAAGGCAGTTGATGATGATTGATGAGAAGGCCCCATCTAGCACCGAGCTCTCTGTTACCAAGAAGCTAACCCCATGACAGAATGGTGAAACCCTTTACTCACTTTTTTTGCAAGTTATTCCTTCTTTATACACTTCTACTCTTAAATATAAGGAACTAACTGACCCCCGCTACTTTATTTGTGTCTCTGGAAAGAAATAATTTTTTCCCTTTTTTTGATCGTAGCTTGATATTATTTACCTTCCTCGATAAATCTTAAACTAAAAGATTTTTTCAATTCGAACTAGTAGTTCTTGCGATGATCGCTTTCAACCAAACAAAGAAACAAACAAGTTCGATATATTCTTGACAAATATTTTGAGATTTTCCATAATGCAAAAGATACAGTTGAAAAAATACATCCAGCAATCAACACACACGTCTCTCTATCTTCGACATTTACTCTTTACCGGTAGTCTTTGTTCTATGTGATAAACAAAATTAATTACTTTGATGCGACAAGTCTATGATCAAAACATATTTTGATGCTTTCTGCCGCTCCTTAAACTTGAACCTTTGACCAAATCATTTTTTACTCATGTTTACGTCTACACTAAACAAACAAAGGTGCCACTGCGCATGTATTTATTACAATATGCTAATATCAATTAATAAAATGAAACCCGTAATAGGTATATTGAATTTTAAGGCGTCTATTATATGTCAGTCATGAAGCTGTCTGTTCTAACACTTAGACTGGGTTTTCAAGGGACATGTTTTATTAATGATTGGCCGCCAGGGACACAGGATTCATTTTTAGGGCAAAAACTTCTCATCAATCATCAACAGCCTATACTAGTCCACTGCTGGACATAGGCCTCTCCTTAGAAAGGAGGTTTTGGCCTACTATACCACGCTGGCCAGACGGGTTGGTGTAGGGTTTGTTTCAAGTTTTCCTTCTCTTTGCAGTGCTGTTGTCCTGCTTAGTTTGCTCCCTTAGTCGGCTCTTACGACACCCACGGGATGAATTGGGGTGGTGACAATTTGTATTCTTAATCCGTCACCACACGGATCTGGTGTCTCAAAAACTTCTAATTCTGTTTAACTTTTATTATCAAGTTCTCGCCCCGCTAGAACTAGGTAGAAAACATTACAGACAAGGCTCTTTCTTTTTATCTTTCTACTATTGGTAAAAAATATAGCTAGCACGCTATAGCTAGCTAGGTTTAAGTGGCGATGAAGAACAATCTAAGTTGACTCTAAGCATTCAAATGAGTTCCTAAGTCAATAACCTATAACTTTAAGAAGTTGTATAATATAATTAGTTGTTTCGTTAACAGTGAAGACCTCGTTGGTTAGAACGCTTGAGAATTTCTCATGAAAATCTCGAATGTTTTTTTTACTGTTAAAGCACATTACGAAAGCTTGGCAGATTATTACCTAACACTCTTCAGACTGACCGGAGGTCAATACTGTTAATATTATCTTATATATATATATATTATTTTAATTTGCTTTAAATTATTATAAAGTTACTAATTTTAAATGTAAAATCATTTATAAACAAATAACATTTGGTCGGAGTCGTAATTTAAGTATTTCTAAGGAGAGGCCTATGTCCAGCAGTAGACTGGTATAGCCTGTTGATGATGATGATGTAATTTAAATTATTATTAAACTCTTTTTATTTCTGTATTTTTAAGAAATTTGCTAAAACCTAGCTGAAGTTTTATAAGTTAAGGTAAAGCGACTATTGTTCTTAAATGAACAGAATTAACTTAACAGTGACACTTCCTCAACGTTTTGGAATAAATATTTATGATGATCATTTTTCTCGAACATAGTTTACCGCAATGTGCTCGAGGCTCATTGAGTTTGCTGTTGCAGCAACAATCGCTTTTGATGCAGCGATTATTACTAGTCGAGCACGAGCCAAACGCTTGAAACGCGGTCGCTCCGTCCACAGTACATTATTGCCCCACTCGTGAACGGTACGTCTAGCGTAGACCCACCTTTAGATTGTCTCTAATACAAACCTTGGAAGGTCGAACGGACATAACTAAAATATCCTATCTATTTGGTTATTTCGATAAGTAATACAATCTATCCTCTCTTCTCCTCCTTAAAATATCAACGTTAAGACCTGAAGTATCTCCTGATTCTTTTTTTTCTTTGGGACTAATCCCACCCACACGCCCACCACTGTAACTCCTGTACACCAGGATCCACAGCAGTGACCCACGAACACACCGAGTTATGACACTCGGGAAGTCCCAGGAAGAAATTAAACTGTCTTGGAACCCGCAACGAAATTAATCAGAAGAAAATTGGAGGAGTTGGAAATACAGTAAATCCACTTCCCTCCTTAGCAAAGCGGGAGACAAAATGAAGTAAAATGGGCATACACCCTTTTAAACAGGGAAGCACCACGGCCACAAAAATTACGGGTCCTACGTGAGCTATGTTTGATTTCTATAATATGTATGGCAGAATCGCCTAAACGCACGGAAATTCACCCTAGTTGACACAAGATCCCCATAGTATACCGCCCCAGATGTCACCTGCAAGCTATTCAGCATTATATTACGTTCATTATACCAAAGACTACATTCCCAGAGGATATGATGAGCAGACTGTTCATAGTGAGAGTTAGGTGTTGAGCATTGACACAATGGTGACTCGACTAATTTAAATGAATAAAGCTTGCTCTTAAAGTTACCATGACCCGTAAGAAATTGAGCGACACAGTGATCCACCTCAAGCCATATCCTCGACAACCGTTCGCGAACAGATGGACAGATGGAACGCGATCTCCTGATTCTGGAAGAACTCAATAAGCCGTAACACACTTGTAACTCTCGAGTTGCAGACATTCAGGGATGGTGGTAGACGCTTACCACCATGTGTCCCGTCTGCTCATTTGCCCTTATCCATAATAAGTCTCAGTCTCAGTTGTAACAAATAAAACCAGTTTTATCAAACGCATTAAAAACTAGATATCATTATATTGATCAACGTAGATCGCTATAATAACACGGGGATTTATTCTGAATACATACGCATGTAAATAAAATCATAGTAATATAAAATACGTGCACAAATAATTAATATCAACGTACTTGCCATAAAAAAGGAATTATGACGGCGCTGACTCTGTGACCCCGTTCGGTGCAACTGGTTCTTGGTGAGACTTCAATCAGTTATACGTTAATAAACAATGCATGATTGGTACGACGATATTTGATTAAAAGAGTGTTATAAGAAAAAAAGTATTTTTAAATTAAGTGTAGAAAACTGCAGGTACGGATGGCAAACTACGCAGGACAACAGCACTGCAAAGCGAAGGAAATGTTAACACAAACCGTATACTAACCCGTCTGGCCCGTGGTGTAGTTGGCCAAAACCTCTTTTCTAAGGAGAGGCTCATGTCCAGCAGTGGACTAGTAAAGGCTGTTGATGATGTATAAAACTGAGAAGATAAACCTATAAATATATACGATAAATATATATATTTTACTGACTCAAGTTATTTTCATGTGTAACATGTTTTCTTTCGATTTCTTCCAATCTATAGTTCTAAGTTACTTCTCAAAAAATTAAGTTGAAGTGTGTAACAGGAAGATAAAAAATGAGTTAGCTGTCAGATGGTAAGATAGCAGCAGTTACGTTATTTCATTTTGTTTCTCAATTCTTCAAAATCTTCGCAATTCTCATTACAGAACGAATATTAAAAAAATAAAATAAAAAAAAAGACAACTCCCGCATTAGGAATATATCCTGTGTCGAGGGGGACTTTACAAACATACATGAAACGGACACAAAGAACACCCAGCCTTAGAACAACAATTTGTGGATCACACAGTGTCGTCCCATGTGGCGTTTGAACCCACAACACTCGGCACAGTAGGAAGCGGCGTGGCGACGCTTAAACCACGTCGCCATCCGTACAGTCATATTATGGACTAAACATACACACAACTAAATTACCTAATTACATTCACAAATACTTAAATCGTTATGATTATAATCATTATCAACAGCCTTTAATAGTCCCTTGCTCGAAGTGGCCCTCTCCGTAGAAAGGAGTTTTTTGTTTGTTACCGTATACAGGTTTACTATTGGAATATCAATGTTAGTAAGTTGGGTTCTGATTTATTTCAGACTAGTTTTAACCGACGGCTTCGCTCACATGTCTATTTCTTATTTCGTGTTTCTAACCTTGAAAATAATGAACTTCCATAGGACCGATCACCCCATATTTTACCCCATTAGCAGATTCATAACTTCCTTAAAGTTTTATATATTGTATTATATGTTTATATATGTATGTACGCAACTCAACAAGTTTGTATCTCAGTATGTATGTATATCTGTCACAATGTTCCCGTCCATCTCCCTAATTATTATTATCTCGTTGAAACAAAAATAAAAAATTTTTTAGTGCACCTGCTCAGACTTGCCCCATCACCTAAAAACTTAGACTGGAAGAAAATGCCTGTTGCATTAAGTCAGCCATTGCACAATCAACTATTATTTGTGCGAAAAGAATTAAATAAATAAATATATTTTTATTTATCTTGAAATATATTCGCAAGCCATAAAATTGTATAGTAGATGATCAAATCTAAATACAACTAAAACACTGCCGGCCAAGCGAATGAAAGAGGCCTAAGGGTTATGAACAAGAACTTAAAATGAAGAGTATATTAATAGTAGGAAAACGAGAAGGGAAGGCAAAGATACAAAGGGATATTCCTTTTGCAGATAGAAAGGGGAATGATAGGAAACCTCGAGAAGATCAGCAACGCAAACTTACCTGTAACTCTAAGACCAAACCCTCTGACCATGTACTATTTAGGTAATGCAAATCGTAGTTAGCCCGGAGTCCGTCGGGGCACCAAGAAATTCCTTTCTAAGTTACCTCCGGTTCTTTAGACGGCGGACGGTTTTAACCGGTTCGCGTCTGACATAATATCCCACAGGCCGTCCGATGTGAGGTATCCGAAGGGAATAGGCTAGTTAACTCAATTTGAAAACTTGGTTAATTATATATTTTAATATCTATTTTATAACAAAAAACCTACATTTTAAAGAAAAAGCAATACTTACGTACGTTTAAATTTAAAACAATTTAAATTTCCCTTAAAAACGCTGAATACTGTCATGGCGTCTTGAATGACGTCACAGTCTGCGAAACAAAACTGTTTACATCTGTGTCCAGTTTCAACTGTTCAAGTGTCAGTGTCAACTATTCAGTGTCAAATGAATTATTCGTATTACAAGCACTGTATAGTGCCCGAGTGTAAAAGCAGACCCATAAAAACGCCAGACAAATTATATATACCTACATATATGTTCCAAACCATCAACCCACACGTGGATAGCAAAAAGTGGTCAACACTTACTAGCAAGAGTTATCATTGTTTATCAATATCAACAAATAGAAGAATGTATTTTTGTGAAGATCATTTCGATGTAAGTACTAGACACAATATAATCTACCTAGGTAATGTAAATGTCAAAAAAAACTAATGTATTTTCTTCAAGACTATTAACATACTAATTAGAGGTTAGGTATTTCGTTTTAGGTTCATATTTAGAATCTTTAAGTGCTATATTCATTAAATTAAACTGTATTAAGGTGAGAAAATATGCTAAAAACGAAAAACAATAAGGAGCAACCTGCTCTGTTGTATGAAAACGTCAACAACAATGATGTTTTGCAACAACAAAGAAACGAGCAAAGCTCGGTCATCCAGGTATTTATCATTATTTATAAATAAACATTTCAACTATTATATCCTAAAAAAATTACAACTTTAGCAGTCAAAACCACTAACCACTGCACGTTACAGGAGCACGTCGACTTTTTGAAAATGAATTTTCCAGATTTAATTAGCTCTCTGTACTTAACCTGCTCTATTGTATGAAAACGTCAACAACAATGATGTTTTGCGTGGCGTGACGTAACACTTTCTGATTGGTGTTCGCTGTCACGTGACTTAATGCCTATTTTGTTCGAATTTATTTTCAAAAAATATTAATAATCTTTAACCTTTATGAGAAACAGACTGGTTTTTTCTTATCTATGTCTCTTCATTTATAATTTGAAACTATAATACAAGCAATTTATTATTAGTGGACACAAACCTATTCAAAAAGAAAGGGGTTACACGGTACTACTTATTATATGGTCCCGTACGTATTTAAATAAAACAGATTAAATAAACAAGTACATTACAGCGAAGGTAAGTATTTTATATACATTGCTAATTTATGATTACGTCATGTAAATTGCACGACCGTTCTTCGTATGAAAGGTTACATTCTGACCATAAATGTAACCTTTGAGGGACTTTTAAATTATATGTTCAGTGCAGACAAATGTACGTTATGTAAATGATGTTGATGGACAGGTTTTAATGGTTATGTTGTATGACGTGCGGTCTGATGATGCACAGTTTGTTGTTCAAAGTCTAAATGCGTGATTTGAGTTCAGCAAGGTAAATAGAAAGTAGTTTTTACATTTATAAGCGCTAGGTGTAGCCATAGAAATCAAATTAGCCCGAAAACAAAAATAGTTTTTCTAGCAAATGGACATATTTTTTAACAACATAATATCAATGTTCCTGTCAATTGTTGCTCTAGTGGTTAGGGACCCTGACTGCTAATACGGACGTCGTGGGTTCGATTCCCACTCAGGATAAATAATTGTCTAGGCCTGGGGGTGACAGGTGAGGCCGGGGTGGCGGCGAGCGCGTTGCGAAGCGCGCGCCTCGCCGGGAGCACAGAGGGAACATGGGGGTTCCCACACAGGGGGGGTCTGCGGCGGGGTGGTGTGTCGGAATCGGACAAACCTTGTATTCGGTACAACCGCACGGTATGCGACTCTGCGCCTAAAATAGGAGGCATCCGTGAACTGCTATTATTAAGACATTCGGACTAGCAGTCTGGTTACCATAGTACAGGCTCTCCCTTAGACCAGACGGACATGTGTGGGACGTGTAAAGTAGTTATTTATTTAATTTGTGTGTTTTTTATGTGTAAATTTATGAAGAGTTGTATATTACAATCTCACATATTGTGTTCTTTCTTGCGAAATGTTAGCTTCGTCGGTCCAGCCTGTACTGTGCTAAAAAGACCTCCTTTTTTTTTCCGTGCGGAAATCCCATCGGATACCACCTATTGGTGGCATTACGGACTCGAACCGACTAAAACCGCACGCCGTCTCGGGTACTAATAGCCGGGGAACCAGGTATACCCTAGAAAGGAAGTCCCTGGTGCCCCGACATACCTCGGGCCATCTACAGACGAGTAGACGACCCTCCCCCCCCATGTTCCATCTGCTCCCTGGAAGCAAACGCGCTTCGCAACGTGCTTGCCGCCACCCTGGCCTGCTTCTGCTAGGGTGACAGATGGCCTCACCTGTCACCCCCAGGCCTGCGCTTATGGAGGACGGAGGTCATTCTGCGACCTCCGGCGCCTGAGTCGCCTGCGGTACCTCGGTCGGTCGCTCGTTCCCGGGCCTGGCGGGCCGGGAGAGTTCTAAACCTCTCCCGGTCCCGCTCCGCCGTCTCCTTCGCGAGCATAACTTGCTCGCACCAGGAGACGGCAGAGTTCCACGCACTCTCGCTCCGCACGATAGCCGCAATCAGGCTATCACACTTTTATTCTTGGATTTCATAAACATTTTACATAAAACGAACACAAAAATTATTGTTGCTTTTGTGTGATCATAGATCAACACACACAAAAGCAACAATCTCTGTTTTGTCAAATAGTAAGCAAATAAATTTAACAAAAATGAAACCCATACAAAATCCATGATATGCCTGTGCCGATCTACAACCGCCCGTTTCCAAGGGGTTGAGCCTTATGAGAAGAAAGGGCAATTTAATTAAACAAACTCTGGTAGCAACTCATAAAACAGAAATCATATTTTGAATACCTACTCATAAATTATAACCTTATTAATGTACTTCATGAAGTTTTTTTTTTAATTTACGTTACATACTATAATTAAGTTTTTGCCTAATATTTGCATAGCCGCCAATTCAAACAAAGCAAAGGTCATTGCCAGAAATATATTTCTGAATTATAAATGGTCACCACAATATAAGTGGAATTTTATTTCAAGATTTCTGTTTATGTAATTTTTATTGTTCTAGAATAAATTAATTTGTTACGCATCAAAGTATTTACGAACAACAGCTTCAGAAAGTACAGCAGTTACTGCTTATCATGGTTTATTTCATCGATATTACGATATGATTTTCTGTTCTTCGGCAATTAAACTTTAAACGATAAAGTATCTATCAAAAAAAAAACTTGCGGGTAATTTGCAATTCTGAACCTCAACATTCCTGCAGGCCGCTTTTCATCAACAGCCTTTACTAGTCCACTGCTAGACATAGGCCTCTCCTTAGAAAGGAGGTTTTGGCCTACTACACCACGCTGGCCAGACGGGTTGGTATAGGGTTTGTGTCAAGTTTTCCTTCTCTCTGCAGGGCTGTTGTTCTGCGTAGTTTGCTCCCTTAGTCGCCTTTTACGACACCCACGTGATGAATAGGGGTGGTGACTCTCTGTATTCTTAATCCGTCACCACACGGACTTTTCAGAAAAACAAAATTACTTACTGTAAGTTTTTATTTTTTTATGGAATAGGGGGCAAACGAGCAGACGGGTTACCTGATGGAAAGCGACTACCGCCGCCCATGAACGTCTGCAACTCAGGAGTCACAAGCGCGTTGCCAGCCTTTGAGGAAGGAGTACGCTCTTTTCTTGAAGGTTTGAAGGTCGTATCGGTCCGGAAATACCGCAGCCGACAACTTGTTTCACAGATTCATAGTGCGAGGCAAAAAGTGTTTTGAGAAGCGCCAATTATCCAAGTATTGGGATGAAAATTTTGCCGTGTGACACGATGAAAAACAAATAAAAACTTTTTTTATTTATTTCTTTAATCTCTCTTTATATATATTGAAAAATAGACTGTTTGTCGGAAAACACCAACAAGTCTTTAATAAAATCAGCGAAAGTAGTCTTTTCAATCAACTGGACCCTACAAAGAAAGTTGTACCAAAATTTAGTACTACCATTTTTCATAAAAACAGCATGTTTATGTGTGTAAAGATTTATAAGAAAATACCCCAAAACACGGTACAATTATAATACAGTACTCCAACTTCATACAAACGGACGAAACGCGAGCTATACCTACGCGCCTCGATCTCGGGGTGCGCTCGGGGCGCAGACAATCACGGCTGTACCGCAATGTCGAACGGACGGTGTGTTGTTTTTTTTAACAATAACCGCGCGATTTTTTCGCTAAAAATCAGTTAATATGACGAGTAGGAAATATTGTGCTGTTTTTGGTTGTATGAATTCGTCAATAACGCATCCAGACATAAGTTTTTTTAAATTACCTGGAAACTCTGAAAGGTAAGACTATAAAATAATTTTACTTACTAGTAGGTAGGTACATAATGTGTGTCTTTTTAATGGATAAGTATTTCCTTTTATCTTACGAAAAAAAGGTGTTTGGATTAATAAAGCGAATAGAGTAACGGAAAGTTATTGAGACGAGTGAAATAGGTAGTTATATGCGGTTCTGAATGAATCATGATACGGTAGGTACCTACCTACTTACGCTTGTGTTAAAACTTCGGTGCATGTGTGTTTTGTTACTTTGCATAATTCAAAGTAAAGACGTGGTATTTTATTTTTAATAATATTTGTTTATTATCTGTGTGTATGAATAATACTAGAAACAATTTTTGCTACTATAACAACATATACCACTAAAAACTGGTTTCATTTTCTCGGTATTAACAACAACAGCTAGACTCATATATAATACTAGCTGACCCGCGCAACTTCCTCTGCGTCTCTCAATAGTAATAAATTATCGCCGTTTTTGAAACATTCTTCATTGGTGCTCCGCTTATATTGGTCTTAGCGTGATGATATATAGCCTTCCTCGATAAATGGGCTATCTAACACTGAAAGAATTTTTCAAATCGGACCAGTAGTTCCTGAGATTAGCGCGTTCAAACAAACAAACAAACAAACTCTTCAGCTTTAAAATATTCGTATAGATTTAGATGTTTGAGGGTTGTGATTTTAAAACATTCGTAGTCAGCTGTTCAGCTTTTTAATAATTAATTAATTGGTGACCAAAGAATTTTTGTTTTGAGTTGTTGCGAGTTGTAGGTAGGTACCTAATTTATGGAGATGTTAATAAGCTGAGATAAAATGTTACTTACTCGTCAGCTGTTTCTTGCATTCTAGTTGAGTAGGTAGGTGTTGGAGTTTCTAAGGATTGGAGTTTTGTAACGCGTAAGGAGAAAGAATTTTTTTTTATTCTATAGAAGGATTTTTAAGCTATTGCAGCTTTTATCGCGGGCTCAGTTCCTATTCAATATACAAAGTATTTCATTTATTTATATAAAAAGGATATTTACAATCACAAATCTAAATAGAAACAGAAAGTAGGCAAATATAATTAAAATGCTGGAGACGGGCAGCCCTAACGCATGTTTACGTACCGCGCGGCTGTAGGCATTTATTTCTATCATGCGGCCGAGTTACACTACTGTATTATAATAGTACCGTGCCCAAAATCTAAGAGAATTACTCCTTAAATTTTGCCAACTGAAAAATGCTTCTACACTGTAAAATAACTTATAGACTTTAAACATGTGTAGATATTCATTGTATTCTTTTCCTTCTTTTGTCGTAGTCTTAATCTTTAAATTATTGTATGTCCAACATGGGGTAATTGATGTTACTATGATATTATGTACAAATCAAGTGAAATCAAATGATATTTATTTTGTAAGTAAATATTTTGAGATATTTTTACAAGTCGGACTTTACAGCTAGATGGAGCCGGCATTTCCTAAGATGCACTCTGCGAAGAAACGCCGAAACAAAACAGAGAGGTGTCTTTTTTTTTTGTCGGTAAACAAAGTTAAGGAAACCTGTGCGAGTACAGTGTAGGGTCTGGGTAGGCCTTTTAAAGAAAGGGCCATAGTCTTGAGTCGGCCTGTCCATACAGACGGCATACGAGCCCCAGCCATCGTATAGCCTAACCGATATTAGCCAAGATCAACGACCCGAAACGCGACACTACCGCCAGCAGGACATTTGAATAGGCCGAGGAAACACTCAAAACCACCAGAAAGTTTCTAAACCTACCTGCCTACAACAACTGTATCTACTCAATCTAAACCACAAGGATTAATTGACTAGAGAACACGCACATAATTAGTCGGACACGTTTTGACTAAACACAATACACACAAAAAACATTTCCATCAATTCCTTTTCTTACCGAAAATAGGCATAGGTATTAACATCTTTTTTGGTGGTTGATTAAAAATCACAACTTGGTGTGTGTAAACAGTTTTTAACAAACATAGCCTTGAAACTTACGTCCGTATGAATTGCTAAAGAAATAATCGCTATTAGTTGATAAACACCAACAAATACTCTGTTACCTATCTTAAAAAGGAGTCGGACGAACGAGTTTAAATAATGCCACTACGAACATTGATGGTCCATTTTATACCTTTAGGAGGAGGATTCTCACACATCAACAGCCTTTTATAGTCCATTGCTGGACATAGGCCTCTCCTTAGAAAGGAGGTTTTGGCCTACTGTTCCCTAAATAGAGAATGTACCCGAAGGTGGTGCCCGCGCTATTGCGGGCAGGCGCTAGGAGGGTCCGGATGTTTTAATAACATTAGTTCCGGGATCCCTCCTATTACAGGCGCAGAGTGGCACACCGTGTAGTTTTAGTCGGGCCGATTCTGACCAACCACCTCGCCACAAACGTCGGTGAGGTGACGATCCGAGGGTGTTTCCACACGTAAAAAAATGGTTTGTGTCAAGTTTGCTTTCCGTTTTCAGTGCTGTTGCCTTGCGTAATTTACTCCTTTAGTCGTCTGCTGCGGCAAGGATTCTCATTTGTTCAAATCTATATAACTACAAAATATAAGTCTTTGGCATTTGGCATGAGACCAACCACATCCAATTGCACCCTAACCGCTCATTCAATGGAAGGACACTATCACAGGCCGGCATCGCTCTTGTCACTCTTGAGTTCTAGGTGTCTATTGTCGACGCTAGTCACTTTTCATCAAGTGCTATTCTGCTTGTTTGACTCCTACATTAAAATATATATAAGTCTGTTAATCCCACAGAAAACAAGGTTAATCTACATAAGTCTAAAACGTCGTTATACAGACATAATTGGTTCCTGATCTACGAGACAATTAAATTCATCAATGAATTAGGTTTTACTGACGATAATAATTGAATGACAGATAATGGTTGACCTAATCACACGAGCAAGTGTATTGTAACGTCACAATACATTAAAAGTATGGTGATTAATCAGCTAAGCACAATATCATGTACTCACGACTATCTCAGAAGAGGTAGGCAGCGGCAGAGGACACACATTTTGCCGATGACATTAAAAGATTAGGGATAGTCTAAAGGAAGGTAGAAGAAGTATTGGAAGGAAATTTTACAACTAATAAATTAGTTAGGAAGTGTGAACATTACCTCAAAGAGGTTCAGCGGTTTACACCTCTTGCCAATCGACTAATTTAAAAATATTGTAAATATGTTTTCAAAGGTAAATAATGCCTTCTCAAATTATCTTGAAATCCGACTGGTTGTTTCTTAGAATTGTCAGCCTAATGTTTCAAATACAAATATGAGTTTATTTGTGTGTTTGTTGCGCTTCATCATCATCAGCCTTTACTAGTCCACTGTTGGACTTTGGCCTCTCCTTAGAAAGGTGGTTTTGGCCTAATATACAACGCTGGCCAGCCGGGTTGGTATAAGGTTTATTTCAAGTTTTCCTTCTCTTTGTAGTGCTGTTTACTCGTAGTTTACTCCCTTAGTCGCCTCTTACATACGCCAAATTAGTAAAAATTGCATACACATTATTCCAGACACAGAAAAGATAAATTATCCAGAAGATATAGCTGGAAACGCTACGCAAACGCCCTTATATTCTGTACCTTTATTTTTTTTTTTAAAGTTACAGAATATAAGGGCGTTATCTTTTCTGTGTCTGGAATAATGTGTATACAGTGTGGTATCTTTTTGCGCACTTCATAAATTTATGTTGCCAAATTTTTCCATCTGTTCTTGATGACGTGTTTGATGACATCTTTCAAGATTCTTGGGAGTCGCACAATACAATACTAATATAATTACTCATTGAGAAGGGGAAACACATGTCTCATATTGGATTTGATAACGAAGAATTGTAAATGACTATAGATTGTTTCTGAGATTTCCAAGTACCGCGAAACACCTGTCGAATCAGTTGAAGGATATAATATCAGCGAATAGTTTTATACATTACGGCATTATAAGCAGTTTATTCCGCTCTATCTAATACCAAAACATTACAATTAAAATTGCAAGCAAGCAAAATAAGAAAAGACAATCTTTTATTTTTTTGGGAATTAACTCGTAATAAATGTTACATATCTTCGAACTCCCTGACGTTTAGTCTAAACAGGCTGTGGTCACCGTCATACAGGTTGATAGTCAGTCCATATTATTCCATAGAATAAGTGCTAATTCTGGACCAATAATAATTATAATTATAAGAATTCTATTCTATACCTGGGTCGCAGGTGCTAGGCGCTGTGTTGCCCCACAGAAAAATGAAAGAAAAATGTTCTTCGTATTACCCACATTAAGCTCATTGCTGTAGGTGGGAGCCAACTATTTAGGAGAGCTATGCTAGTTCAAAAATGGAACAGATTGACCGGAGATATTACCATCTAACAGAAAACCATTGTTATGCAATTCTATCATTGCTTTTATTGAGTGAGTAAGATTTTCTGAGGCCTAAACTCTCTACACCCCTGTAATTGTAGCTTTCGAAGAGACTACTTACTACTCACCATCAGTGTGTCGCGGGGGCCTTTATAAACATACATGAAACGGACACAAAGAACACCGTGTCCGTGTGAGTCTGGACTCAGAACAACAATTTGTGGATCACGCAAAATGTCGTCCCATGTGGGGTTTGAATCCACAACACTCGGCGTATGAAGAAGCGGCGAGGTGACCGCTTAAACTACTACGCCATCAGTGCAGTCAAGTATTATTATAAGTATTTGATTACAGTGCAGGACACGTGACAAACGTGATTAGCTCAAAGGTGAGCTAATTGCGTGACGTCAGTGTTAAGTTGACGATATAAAACAATAAGATTACACCTGTTATTAAACTTGCTACACGGATGGCGTAGTGGTTTAAGTGGTCGTGGTGTCAGACTCACCACGACCGCTGAAACCACTATACACTATACTATAACACAAACATACATGAAACGGACACAAAGAACAACCAGATGTGCTTTGTGTCCGTTTAATGTATGTTTGTAAAGTCCCCCGCGACACAGGATATATTTCTAATGCGGGAGTTCTCTTTTTAAAAAAGAAAAAATAAATTATTAATATGTTGTTGGTTCACTATTTGATCTGCAATTTATTAATTTTTTTTTTTATTAAATGATAAAATTTGTTAGAAGTCTAACTTCTCGCTTTCAAGATTACGTTCTTAACTGTCTTTTATTGTTATCTATATTGTGTACTATCAAATCGAAATTCTCAAACTTCCCAGTTGTGAACTATAGGCCTAGTCCTCTTTTAAATGACTATACTATGCACTATTGAGATTAACACTATCTATGCGTACTCAGTAGGCAAGACTGTATGACTCTATGTAAGGAAAGAAACTTGACACTTTAATAGCATATGGAGATTTTTAATAACAACATCTGAATATAATACAGACCCTATCCCCATCAGGTTCCACACCACCTTAAGGTAGACAGGGAGAAAAGGCCTGTAGCATTAAGTCCGCCATTTTACATTTGTGCATATAAAAAAAAAAAAACATTTGAATTATTCTTTAGTTGATTTTGATCTAATGATTGAGGTTACCGGAGCCCAAACCCACTGATTCTGGAGAAGGGCCTCAAAGAGCGGCAGTGAATTATTTTCAGATGTTCATGGACGGCGGTAGTCACTTGCTTATAGACCGACAGATATCCAGACCTACATGACTGAACCAGAAGAAGACCTACATGACTGAACCAGAAGAAGACCTACATGATATAATACTGGGAAAAGTTACCGGAAGAAGAGGTGTCGATCGCAGAAGAAAGTTATGGTTACGCAACATACAGGAATGGACGCGAATCAAGAGTGCTGCCGATCTCTTTCGCTTCGCAAAAACAAGAAGAAATACAAATCTAACTGGTACCTTTCGCTAGTCGCAAAAGGCATTTTCAGAAGAAGGATTTCTTTAGCCTTTTTTCACCGATGGCCTTTCAAAAATCTAGTATATTCTAAACCATAAAATACCTATATGTATAAGTGGAAGTGAACATATGCTAGTTACAACTGATAAAATAGCTACAAAAATGTCCATGACCTGTTCTCAAAATATACTTTGCTCTAGTTTGTAATTGATAGAAAAACAAACATTTCTTTGTATACAAAGAAGCCTAGTCTGCATATTAATAGTTTAGATACCGTCGTACAATGGTGCAGTCACTGAGTGACCTTGATTGATACAATTTTGTTTACGTATGTCCCAAATCGCTGTACTCTGTCCATTCATAAACGTGTTCATACAAATAAATAAAGATTATCTTAACTTAATTTGTTTCCCTTTTGAAGAGAATATAAGTAGTCAGTTAATGATCACATAACACGGTCTTAAAGTTCATGCAGAAGAGAGAGAGATTTTTTTTATGGAAGAGGTGGTAGACGAGCAGACGGGTCACCTGAACGACTATGAACGAATGAAGTGACCATAAACGTCTGTCAGCTCAGGAGTTACAAACGCGTTATCAGCCTTTTAGGATCCTTCCTAAAAGGCTGGTAACGCGGACTCGCTCGTAAGAGCGTACTCCTGTACGCTGTTTTCTATAAGGTTTGAAAGTCGTATCGGTCTGGATATACCGCAGACGATAACTTGTTCCACAGATTGGTTGTGCTAGGCAAAAAATGTCTTGAAAAGAGCGCAGTGGTGGAGCACCAATTATCCAAGTGATGGTGAAGGATGAAAATTTTGCCGTGTGGAACGATGGCGGAAAGTTGCGGACGGTACTAGTCTGAACAAT
Source organism: Arctia plantaginis (assembly GCA_902825455.1). Taxonomy (NCBI): domain Eukaryota; kingdom Metazoa; phylum Arthropoda; class Insecta; order Lepidoptera; family Erebidae; genus Arctia; species Arctia plantaginis. The sequence continues at coordinate 1,462,233 of CADEBD010000275.1, read as the reverse complement.
TCCTCGGAGCACTCTTCATGGTATATACTATACGATAGAGAATGCAGAGTGAAGCTATATCTCTACGCAACGCCAAGGGATTGAGCTGATCGGATATCTTTGGGCTATCGATGATTCGAGTTGAGTAGCGTTAAAGTCTAATTTTCTGAGAGTATTTTACAAAAATTTGAAACTGAACTCCTAAATCTATGTCAATTGCCAATTTTTTTGTAACTTCTATGTATGTTCTATGTTTACCATACTTATATTGGTTTTAGTTTTAATTTAATTCTAAGTGTTTATCTTATTGTAATGTTAAAAACCTGTTGTAAGTTTATTTTTGAATTTCTATTTAACCAACTAAGCTATAAAACCCATGTAACTACTGAGCAATGTGTAATCACTTGGTTGCCGCGATACAAGCTACGAGCTTAGTGCGGAAACCGCTGTTAATTCCAAATTTTTGTAAATTGTTTTATTGTAAATGTATTAATAAATAAATAAATATTATGGCCAGTTAATATCCGTATAATTGCAGCTTTTTGAATCAGATATTTCTTTTCAAATTCCCTTTCTCAAGAAGTAAGAATAAACATTTTTATTGATGAAAAACGTCTAGACGGCACTGCCGACTGATTTGATACCTGCATTCTCTTTCCCTCGCTAGGGACGTGTTATTTTCTGGTTGAACCCCACACTGGTCTTCATTTTCTCAGATAGCTTTAGTGTTTTATGTGCTACACTCAAAAAAAAACTAAATAAGTACTTGTAAATGTTTTGATTTTGATTATACATGATACCCTATTATTTTTGTTTTATTGTGGTTGTAGACAATTAACAAAGAAATAAAATATTATGACATTGTAATTGTAAAATTAAATTATTGCTATTCTTTTGTAGAATTTATTTGAGACTTATCAAGTCGGTGTATCCGGGTTCGAAATTCGGACTTTTCGATGTAAATGTAGTTTGTTTGTTTGGTTGATTGAACACGCTAATCTTAGAAACAACTGGTTTAAATTGAAAAATGATTTTAGTGTTGGATAGCCCATTCATCGAAGAAGGCTTATAGACTACATAACATTTAGGTCAATAGGAACCGATCACGCTGTTTATTCCTTCATCATACAGTAAGACATGTTTTATATATTTCTGACTATGGAAATCACATGAAAAAATTGCCGGATGTCTTAATAAAAGCTGTTTCTGAATCCCTTCTATCTTACTGCGGTACTGTATACTGCGAATGCACCCGACCAAAACTGAGGTTTTAGTATGTAGGTAGTAGTACAAATTTCATGTACAGTGGACGTTATTTTCAGTTCAGTCGTCATAGTCGTCAAGACGACCGAATGGTTTAGTGGTTTGTGTAACGGACTGCTATTCCAAAGGTCGCGGGTTCGATGCCCGCTCTAGTCAAACATTTGTGTGCATGAACATTTAATGTTTGATTTGGTCTGGGTGTTTCTATGTATAATAAGTATGTATTTACAAAAAAAACAGTATTTATGTATTTATATTAGTTGTCTAGTCCCCATTGTACAAGCTCTGCATAGTTTGGGACTAGATCCCGTGGTGTGAATGTGGTACAATATTATTTATATTTATTATATTATTAGTTTTAACGGCCTAGCTGGATGAGCGAGTGACAATAACTGTACATGAAATTTCTGATGGCTCTCCAGTCATTGCTCAAGATCAACGATAATGATCGGAACTACCAGCTAGTAGTCATCAACATCTTGCTTGCCCTTTTCTAAATCCTATTTGGGGTGTGCACAATGTGTAATAATATCAAATCTTTGCTGTATTCTTTTATAGCCGAACGCCTGCTCGAGGACAGGAACAGAGTCAAGGAAAATAAGTACATTAGCTTAACGATTAATATATCGGAAGTCTCGTATAGGGAACTGTGACTATAGTAGCCCAAAAAGGCTGGTGTCTTATACCATGCAAGTCCATCCCGCGATTAAAATTTTCTTATTATACTAGCTGACCCGGCAAACGTTATTTTGCCAGATACATTATTTAACGGTGAAAATTTGAAGTTGTATGTATTGTTAAATGTTAAATCATAATCAAATGAAAATAAATGTCTAAAAAATTTAAAATAAAATTTAGGGGTTCACCCTTATCATTTAGGGGTATGAAAAATAGATGTTGGCCGATTCTCAGACCTACTCGATATGCACACAAAATTTCATAAAAATCGGTCCAACCGTTTCGGAGGAGTTTAGTAACAAACACCGCGACACGAGAATTTTAAATATTAGATTTAACGATTTTCTTACATTCACAGTGTACGAATATAATGTAGATATGTATGTTTTTGTATATGTAAAAATATATAGGTGTATAAAATTAATAGTATGTATATATATATATATATATAAAAATCGGTCCAACCGTTTCGGAGGAGTTTAGTAACAAACACCGCGACACGAGAATTTTAAATATTAGATTTAACGATTTTCTTACATTCACAGTGTACGAATATAATGTAGATATGTATGTTTTTGTATATGTAAAAATATATAGGTGTATAAAATTAATAGTATGTATATATATATATATATATACATAAATGTTGTATTTATATTTGTATATACATCTAAGTATGTAGTTTTGTGTGGTGTATATTTTAGTTGAATAGTTATGCAACCTATGTGCGCCTACTAATAACGATTTCTATACCACCCAAGACCTGAAGAGAATGCCCTGGGCATTATGTCCGTCGTTGTACAACAGTGCATAAAGTTGTGTAAATAAATTAATAAAACCATGCTACTAGAACAGGGACATTAATGGCCATTTTGTTTAATTATCTTCATCAATCGATTTCGCTCGCTCAAATAGCTTACTTAGCCGCTCAGGTACAAGCAGTTTTGAAATAGTTTAGACGGGACACTTTTATTAAAAAATATGCTATTTGCAAAAACAATATATCTGTCACCCATAGATGAAAATTATACGCATTTATTACTGTTGTCATCCTCCAAAACTTTCCTTTGTTTTTTTTTATAGAGGAGGGGGCAAAAGAGCAGAATGGCCATCTGATAGAAAGTGACCACCGCCGCCCATGAACGCCACTAGACCTCAACAGCCCAAGTACTAGGCAATATCGAAGTTCTGTAGATAAACTGTTGTAGGAATTTTCAGGGCTCCAAGTATCAGTAACGATTGCTGATGGCTTAATGTGCTCTCCGAGGCACTTAGGACAGGGGTCAATGTGTTGAGAATGGTTACCCATCCATAGACTGACCTGTCTAGATTGCTTAATTTTGCAATGTGCTAACCTGATTGGTTACCACTTAGTCACGTGCCTCATGAACATATATTACTGTATGTTTAGTGTTTCACTGCACGGATGGCGTAGTGGTTTAAGCGGTCGCCACGCCGCTTCCTACTACGCCGAGTGTTGTGGGATCAAACATTGTTGTTCTGAGTCTGGGTGTTCTTTGTGTCCGTTTCATGTATGTTTGTAAAGTCCCCCGCGACACAGGATTTATTCCTAGTGCGGGAGTTGTCTTTTAAGACACTAAACACATACACAAATACAATTTATGTAATATATCCTGTGTCGCGAGGACACAGGATATATTCCTAATGCGGGAGTTGTTTTCTTTATTAAAAGAAAAAAAAATGTGTGTGGATTACTAATGTTAATATAATAAGTATATTTCATAGGTTAAGATTTTATTAATTTATCGAACTTGTATACAACAACCACCAGTTTAAAATGATTGCAGTCCATTTAAAGGTTACTTGGAAGAAATTGCTCTAAGCGATTAGACCGCCCTTTTGTACATTATTTTTGTTGTGCATTTAATCCATACTTAATGTCCATACTTTAATTATGAATGCGAAAGTGTGTCAGTCTATCTGTCTGTTACGCTTTTGTACGCTTAAACCACTGAACCAATTCATATGAAATTTAGCATAGAGATAGTCCGAGTCCGGGGAAAGGACACAGGGTAGTTTTTATCCCAGAAATCATATTTTAAGGAGTTGAAAAGGAGGTGGAAGTTTGTATGGGGAATCAATAACCGCTGAACCAAATTTAGATGAAATTTGGTATAGATACTTTGCATTTTCATTTTGACATTTACGTAGCCGAAGACGCGGGCAAAAGCTAGTCGATATATATAAAAATGTTAAGTTGGTTTACGTATACGGTTCAAAAACTCAAAATATTCTTTGCCTATTGAGCTCAAATTCTGATACGATAAATAACCTGCTTTAAATTTTGTTTTTATAATTTTTTTGCGTCAGTTTTGTTCTTATTTCTCATGAATGCATCCACGACGTGCCACGGCGAAGCTTTGCAGTATTAAATGTCTTTAAAAACCCTGGTGTACAAATATAGTATCTTATCTCTCTATCTAACCCTATCTAAAACGTAAAATCTCATGATGTTACGATGATTGGTACGGCAGCGTTCAAAAAAGATTTTAACGAACAAATAATGATACCAGTCACTATAATAGGTTATAAAATACTGTCATTTGCGTCTATTTTAAACTTAGAACAATAAACAGCAAAGTGCTATAGACAATTCTAGTACACCCACATTTTGTTCGTTCATTAATAAATAAGGATGAATTCACGGTTGTCGACAAAACCTGTAATTCAAATATAAATGATTGAAAATTAAACTTAAATAAAAAAAACGGATGAGGGGTCTATGGACCCCCGATCGGAACAAGTTTATTTCGCATTTTGGTTGACGTTTGCTATATACTATATGAAATATGAAAAACATGTGAGCGTAGACTCGCCAACTGAAGTGCCGGAAAAAAGGCTTGTTACACATTTTCCGGTCTCGCTCCCATCCGCACAGAGTGTAGAACAAGTAGTGTGCAGAACAAGTAACAACTTCCTATATTACGGGAGAGACATCCTTCGGCATATTTAGGCCGCTGGAACCGGAGTGATACTCTGCCTGCCTAGTTTGGAATCAGACGGCCGTGTATGAGATGTGTGAAAATATTATTATTCTTTTTATTGATTTTATAAACATATTAATTATGTTTTTACACATACAAAAAAATAGACCATCAACATCGGGGACAGGGACTAAAACACCGGTGGTTAGGACTCCAAAGATAGGAACCTCCTCAGTATACGGGCCGTATCAAGGAGAACTGCCTTCTGCACTAGACCCTTGATCCAGCCGTCTAACGTAATTATTATATACAAAATATCATTGAACGTACTTGTATGTCCTGAGTTGGAGATGTCCATTAGCGACGGTATTAAACCACCTCCCAAATTGATTTGTGGTTGGTGCAATTTGTTTTCTTCTTCCATTCTACTTAATCACTCGAAATCCTCTTTCACGCACTCTTTTATTTGCGAAATATTTATTTTATTTTATTCAATATTTTTCTAACTGACAACCACTTGACATTTTGACATTCTTTCGCATTATATCCCACTCATTCATAAAGTGTATGCATCATTTCATGATAACCAGTTAATCTCATATGTGACGACAAGACAAAACGACTTATGTCGAAAAGTGAGGTCGTGTCTTAAGATAGACAAAACGACTTATGTCGAAAAGTGAGGTCGTGTCTTAAGATAGACAAAACGACTTATGTCGAAAAGTGAGGTCGTGTCTTAAGATAGACAAAACGACTTATGTCGAAAAGTGAGGTCGTGCCTTAAGATACAATTGCGTATTGACGTCAATCTGTATTTTCTGAATAACCGACTAGGTGTTAATTGAGTTTAGTAAGAAGCATAGTCATAAACTGAGCTGTACCGGTTGTAAAGTATTTACACCATAACGGTTTTATTAGCGTCACCCTCATCTAACAAAATAACAAAGGAAAATTTTAGACAAGTAGATTTGCTTGTCTTGGTAATGACAACAATAAATATTCTGAACAGTTAATAATTAATAATAACAATAAAATTAAATAAAGCTTTAAAATCACTGCTCGAATGTAACAATCAACTATAGAGAGAGCAAAATGTGGGTGTTTTATACGCCTTTGTTTGTGTAGTGACGGAGTAAGAATACGGAGTGTCATCATCCCTTTTCATCCCGTAGAATAGGAAGACAAAGTTAGAAAACTACGCAAGAGAACAGCACTGCAAAGAGAAGTAAAACTCGAAACAAACCTTTTTTTTTTTTTTTTTTTTTTTTTTTTTTTAACGTGTGGAAATCCCCTCGGACCGTCACCCCTCCGGGGTTTGCGGCGGGTGGTGTGTCGGACTCGGACCGACTAAAACCACACGGTGTGCCACTCTGCGCCTGTAACAGGAGGGATCCGGGAACAGCTGTTGTTAAGACATCCGGACCCCTCCTAGCGCCAGCCCGCTCCAGGTGCGGGCTCCGTCTCGATGTTTTTCCTCTCTTTATAGGCGACGTCCGGCACACGCGGACGCCGCCCCCTCGCGGCTGGCCAAACTAATGCGGGTGGAGGGGAAACCCACCCCGTCCACCCGCGGCCACACTCAGGGCGGCATGAGGCTGTGGTAGGCGGGCCTCCGCCGCCCGGTTCGCCGGCGGCGGATCGGGTCCGAGTGGAGGTCGTCCTCCCGAGCCCTCTCCGCCGCCTCCTTCCGCGAGATTACTACCTCGCAGAAGGTTGCGACCGCGGTAAAACAACTGTCGCTACCGGCCATGGAGCGTACTACGGCCGGTAGCGAGAGATCCACTCCGATGACTGCAGTGAGGGCCCGGCGCTGCGCCGCCCATGCGGGGCAGACCGCCAGCGTGTGCTGGGCCGAGTCCTCACTGCAGTCGCAGTGGTGGCAGGCGGGACTCAGTTCCCTCCTAGCGACCGTGTGCAGGTACTTTCCGAAGCAACCGTGCCCGGAAAGCACCTGCGTCAGTCGGAAGGAAAGGGTCCCGTGCTGCCGCCCTGCCCACTCGGCGATGACCGGCTGGAGAGCCTCCACGGCGGCGAAGCCAGCGCGTGGAGTCTCCAGCCGGAACGACCAACGAGCCATCGTGGCTCGGCGAGCGGCTTCGCGCCACTCGCGCACATCCTCGGGCGGAGGGCGAAATCCGCTCTCCGCCCGGAAGTCAGCCACTCGCCGATAAACTTCGGCGAGCACTTCCGCCTCCAAATCCCACGGGGGAGTTCCGGCCAATGCGCATGCCACCTCCGTCGAAACGGTGCGGTAACCGCGTATGGCTCTGACCGCCATTACCCTCTGAGGGCGCCAGAGGCGTACCCTATTCTGGGCGGTCAGAGCCGCCGCCCACACCGGTGCACCGTACAGTGCCATTGACCGGACAACCCCCGTGTACAGCCGTCTTGTCGCGACGCTGGGTCCACCCATATTGGGCAAGAGTCGCCCTAGGGCAGACGCAGCGCCGACCAGCTTTGGAGCAAGCTGTCGGAAGTGCTCGTCGAAGAGCCACCTCCCGTCGAGGATCAGGCCCAGATATTTCATCTGGGCCCGAACCGGTACGAGGACCGAGTTGACCACGATGGAGGCGCCAGGGGGTGGACCACGCCGGGGCCCATGGAATAACAGGGCCTCCGTCTTATCTAGGGCCACCCGTAAGCCCAGCGCCTCAATGCGCCCGACCACCAGGGAGACTCCCCCTGTGGCCAGGCGCGCCGCCTCTTGGAAGTTTGCCCCCCGGGCTGTCACGAGGGTATCGTCTGCGTAACAGATTACACCCAGCCCGGGGGGGAAATCGGCGCGAAGGGCCCAGTCGTACCCTATGTTCCACAATAGGGGTCCAAGAACAGACCCCTGTGGAACACCGCACGACATGGGCCGACACCTCAGATTACCTTCTCGGTCCTCGTACACGACGGTACGCTCCTCTAAATAGTCTGCCACCAGCCGCCTCAGGTACTTTGGCACCCCATGATAGTGGAGTGCTTCCCTGATGCAGCTGAATGGCAGACTATTGAATGCGTTGGCGATGTCCAGTGACACCGCCAACAGCACGCCGCCACAGCTCACGGCCTCTTCGGTCACGGCCCTCAGGCGCAACACGGCGTCGACCGTCGAACGCCCCGCCCGAAAACCAAATTGGGCGTCCGACAGATCGGGGCCTACCTCGCAGAGGTGCCGGACGATGCGGGCAGAAAGAACCCTCTCAAACAATTTGCCCGCCTCGTCCAGCAGCACGATGGGCCTATAGGCCGCGACCGAATCGGCAGGCCGTCGCGGCTTCCTCAATAGGACCAGCTTCCCGCTCTTCCAGCACTCAGGGAAGCGTCCCGACGCCAAGCTAGCGTCGAACACCTCCCCGAGGCGGTCTGCCATGTGGTTGAGGGCCAGGGCCAGCACTCGGGCCGGTACCCCGTCTGGCCCAGGGGCGGTGTTCTTGGAACGGATCCGTAGAACAGCCGCCCCTACCTCCGATTCCCGGACGGGCGGAACATTATCCTCCCCGTGCTCCCCGTCGTCTCCGGCCAAGGAGGCCTTCGACGGGGGAGTGTGTTCCGCCCGTTGTGGGAAAAGGCCCTCAACCACTTCTCGCAGGAAGCTGGGCTGGAGAGTCTCCGTAAGGGGGGGGGCTCGACGCGCGGAGCTTTTGTCGCACCGCGCGGTAAGGGCGACCCCAGGGGTCACGATTAAGACCCTCCAGCATCTCCTGTCTTTTTTCTTCTTTGGCGCGGCTAATGGCCAGCTTCAGAGTTTTCCGCGCCCGTCGGTACTCCTCATGAAGCCGGTCCTCCTCACCGTCTCCACGGTGACGCCGCCGACTGCGCGTGTAGGACCTCCGGGCACGTGTACAGGCCGCACGGAGGTCCGCCAGCTCCTGGGACCACCAGTAGACCTCCTTCCTTGGAGGCCGACGACCTCGAACGCGGGGCATGGCCGCATCGCATACATGCGTAATCGCATCGCGAAAGCGGCCAGCCCCCACGTCGACCTCCTCGGTCGGAGCCTGAGGAGACAGCCACGAGTGAATTATGGCTGCCTCCTCTAGTAGGTCCCGGTTCAGCCTGGCAACAGCCCACCGCGGAAAGCGGGATAAACGCCGCGCCACGTGACCCCTACTGGAGTCCTGGGTCCGGGAGAGCTCAAATCGGATATACAGGTGATCCGAGAGCGTCTCAACCTCTTCCAGGACACGCCAGTTCCTTACTCGTGCGGCGAGGGCAGGGGTAGCGAACGAGAGGTCCACTATGGACCCCCCCTGCTGTCGCACGCACGTGTTGGTGGAGCCTCTGTTTAGAAGACAGAGGCCCACCGAGGCCGCCCACTCCTCTACGGCCTCGCCCCTGGCGTCCGTCCTGGGGGAACCCCACGCAATGGACTTTGCGTTGAAGTCCCCCAGCACAAGGACGTGCCCAGACGCTAGTCGCCGTATCGAGGTCTCCAAGCTGGTCAGGAAAACCTCGAAGTCGTTCAAACTCCAGTTGGGGGAGAAATAGACACCATATATGGTGATCCCCCCCCAATCGACGGCAACATATCCAGTGCCCTTGTCTCTTAGCGACAAGGGCGGGGAATGAGCCGTCGTGGAACCGACGACTGCCACGGAGCCGTCACAGTCACCCATCCAGTTTGGACGGGGAGGGACAGAATAGGGCTCCGCGACTACGGCAACATCTATCGACCACTGTGCCGTGGTTTGCAGGAAGAGATCCTGCGCCGCGGCACAGTGGTTCAGGTTCGTCTGGACCAGGAGGTTGGAGACTTGATCCATTACTGGATCGTCTCTACAACCTCCTCCATGGGCGACGACGACGACGCACGTACTACATCAGAGGCAGCCTGGGTCGACTGGCTAGCCCCTGACGTCTGCCGAGAACTGCGGGGAGGCTTGCAGCCTCTCTGCCCCATCTGGTGATTGGCGGGCTTATTGCCCGCCGCACACACTGGGCAGTGAGGGGCGGCAGAGCATTCTGCCGCCTTATGCCCCGGTTGACCGCAGCGGAAGCACAGTCCGCCGCAGTCGAAACAGCTGTCGCACTTGACGCGCGTGTGTCCCGATGCTAGGCATTTGTAGCACCTCATCGGTCTCGCCGCCAGGACTGTGATCCTGGCGCTCACGAAACCGATGAGCAGCCTGCCGGCGTCGGCCAATACTTTGGCCGACGCTACGGGACAGCTGACCCACACGGCGCCAAGCCCTCCTGGACCGGGGCGGATGGTGCCGACCCTGACGTTGTCCGCGCTGCACCCCGTCTTCTCCCGGATTACAGCGCGGACATCTTCGGCCGTCACAGAGTCGTCCAGGCCCGAGATGCGCAGCTCCGCGCACTTGGTAGGCCTGGCGATCTTGACACCATCTGTGGTCGCGAATAAACCCCGCAGCCTCTCAGCGAAAGTGTCCGCCGTCTTGGCGCCTTCAGCCCCTGGGAACTCGAGAACTCGAGCTCCCGTTTGGGCGAGGCGCATCTTCACCCCCACCGTCCCAAAGTCGTTGGCGAGGCTGTCCCGGGCCTTTTTAAACACGGCCGCGTAGGACAGCCCGCCGTCAGCCGCCTCCGGGGACACGGTCACCACTACCGCCGCGGTTTTGGGCGGCTGCAGCTTCCGCGGCCTCTTTGCAGAGGCCGTTGCCACCGGTGGCGAAGGCAGGGCTTGGGCTGCTCTTTGGGCAGCCTTTCTGGCCCGCCTTCGGGACTTCTTGGATCCCCTCGCCTCCTGCCAACCCTCGTTGGAGGGGGCAGGTGCGGAGGGGCCCGGCAGGGGTGTCGGAGTGGGGAGCGGAGGGAATGCCACTCCGGTCCTCGGCGCCGTTTTAGGCCCCGTCTTGGCCGGCACTTTGGCCTGCGCCTTGGCCGGCGCCTGGGACGGTGCCTTGGCCCCCCTCCTCGGCCTTTGTGGAGCCGATGGAGTAGGGGCAGACGCCGCCGCCGCGTAAGAAACGCGGCCTCCTACCACGGGGAGCGCGGTCGGAGCGGCGGCCTTAGGCCGCTGTGCCGACGCGAGCGGGGGGCGCATAATCGGCGCAGGAGGCAGTCTCGCCTCCAGGCCAGCCAGGCGTCCGTCCAGCATATTCCCAACTGCGATGAGGATTTCTCGCAGTTGGGAGTCAAATGCCCCTGAGTTGGTGGTAGGGGCAGGCTGGGACGCGGACGGGGCTTCCCGCTCGGGGAGGTTCGCCTGGAAGCGGGCGAACTGAGCACTCAGCTCGTTCACCCGCTCCGTCAGCCTCTCGTTGGCCACCTGCAGGCGAGAGACGTCGCCCGCTAGGCCCTCCACGACCTCCGACAAAGCGGAGGAGGAGTCCTTAAGGGCCCTCACAAACGAGCCCTTAAGGTTCACGGATTTGGTGGCCACCTTGTCGATGACGGCCACCGCCGCTTTCGCCCTCTCCTGCACGGACACGGGAGCCTGGGGGGCATTTCCCCCCACCGGCTCCCGAACCTTGAGCAGGAGATCCGCTATCTCCTCCTCCGCTACGGCCTCGCCGTCCACTCGCACGCTCCTGTAGGACTCCGCGTTTGAGAACGCGGAGCCTGACGGGGTCGAGACCGAGGCCGAGGCCGGTTTACGCGCCCTCCCTCGGCGGCTGCTTGCCACCTTTGGTGGCATCATTTCGCCGGACGTGTCGGTCCCCTCCTCCCTGGAGCGTCCGCGTTTCCTGCTGTCGCTTCGTTCTGCCTCCATGGCCTCCGCGCCATCCGAGGAGACGGCGGATCCGGAACGAATACGATCCGATGCTCTTCGGCTCCCAGAGACCAGCGTCAGACTGACTTCTGGGAGCCCCATCGAGATAGGCGTTCCCGACGCCACCTCACCCTCAGTGGACGACCCATCCGCTCCACTGTTCTGCTTGTCCTTCCTTCCTTTTGCTTTCATGTCCGTTAGACTTGCCTTTTTCGTTTGTTGGTTGGTTCCGATCGTTTTTTTAATGTTTGAGTTTTGAATTTTATCCATTATAAATCCCACGATAAACGAGTGGGGGAGAACTAAAGGTCCACCCGGGCAGAGATCCCCCATTACCCGGGCAAGCGTAAGTTTTTAACCCAACCGAGGGGTCCGCAGGTACCCCGGCTTGGAGTGCGCTCGCGACTGAACTTCCCATCAGCCATGCATCCCCTGGCCACGCACCAGAACACGGGATTCGGGGAATTTTTTAGAGAGGTTATCTTCCTCGCGGTCCGGGCGGTTAAGCCAAGACCCTCGCCCCCGATCAGAGCCGCGAGACTTAACCACAGCGCTCTTCTCGGGATTACGATATGCCGACGGTTGACAGGGAGACTACGTCCCCCTGCCTGCTCGGTGGTAGTGTGAGTACACGCCGAGCCCGTCCTCCTTTCTCCACCGCTGTCAGCGGAGAAACTGTGGCCCCTATAGGGCCCCACCATCCGGTTTTTTACCGAGGTTTCCTCCTCCATGCTCCGAAGAGCGAAGAGCCAGCAGGGCAACCGGCAGACACGCCCACCCTGCTGGACCAGGCCTTGCCCGAGAGCCGATGAACGGCTACCTCTTCTGCTAGAATATTGGCCGCTGGCGATAATCCTCTCCTCCAAGAGGACAAGGAGGAAACAGTACCATCTCCAGCGTTTCCAGGGTGCACCACGGGGAGGTTTTCTAGCTAGCACCCCAAACCCTATGCCAACCCGTCTGCCCAGCGTGGTATAGTAGGCCAAAATCCCCTTTCTAAAGAGAGGGAGAGATGATGTATAGTACGTTAGTATATAGTAGTAGTTATATTTTCAGGATAACAACAAAAACAAGAAAATCGAATTGAGATTGGAAACCGCGATCATTTGGTAAGTATGTAGTTAGCAAACGATCCGAGACATGTGACACTCGGATGCGGCCCTGGGGTTGTCGTGTAAGGCGGGGCGACTTTGCGCCTGTTACAGTGTAGAGCAGTGAGAGGCGCGTCAGCATTACCCCAGGGTGTGTCTCAGTCATGGAGTATGGCCGGGAGGACTCCAGAAGCCACCGATGCGTTTCTGGAGCTTTTCCGCCTGCCGAGGTAGGCGAGTAGTCGAGGTAGGTTTTTCGGCAGTCCTACGCATGCCCACCGTTTCCCCAACGGAGGGTATGGTGTGAAAAGCATTCCCCGCGTAAAAAAAGGTATGTAGCTAAAAATATTATAAATGCAGATGTACAGTGAAATAAGTCTCGAGAAATTTTTGCATATGTAGTGGTTTGTATATTACTCAGATCTTAGAGCGCGTTTCCACTATATCGTTCTGGCCTATACAAAAATGTTTCGATATCCTAACATTACTATTTAATTTTATACTTATCCCTAGCAACACTCTGATTTTTGTTTTCAATAAAAACAAGTTTTTATTTTAAAGAAAAAGGTTTTGACTTTATAAAAAAAAAAGGTGTGTGTGCGATTCACACACGATAGAAGGGAAACTTCAAAGAGGAGAGACCGATATTTAAATTATTTTTTTTTCCCTTTCATCTAGGTTTTTAAAACTCCGGGGGGCCTACGGGGGGTCAAATTTTTTGTTATTTTTGGCCTAGGACGCACCGTTTCCGAGATATTTCAATCTAAAGCAAAAAATCGTCACTTGATAGTGGAAAGTGGAAACACGCACAACCATACACTACTACAAACGCAAAAATTTCTCCAAGCTAATTTACCTGTAATCGTTATTAGTTTCCTGCACAAAATTGCTGTCTGACCTACAAAACCATTAATGTATGGAATTGATGATTGTATGGTACTTTATCAAACTATACAGCTTATATACTTTATGAGTTCCGATGACTTGACAATCGAATAGGATAGGAAACCGCGGTTAACATAACTGGTTGTACATAAAAAAAAAATCTCTATATAAAAATGTTAAGTTGGTTTGTGTACGTTTCAAAAACTCATAAAGTTCTGCACAGATTGAGCTCAAATTTCGACTCGAAATACAACCCACTTTAAAGATTATTTTCATCTAATTTTTGCGTCAGTTTTGTTTTTCATTTCTCATCAATGCAACCCTATATGCTATTGCATATATAATAATACAAACTAATCAACCCAAGAAGTTATTTTATTTTATAAATACAAATACCACATCCAGTGTCGCATAAAAACATAACATACAAATATTTATCTTGGGTGAGAATCGAACCCACGATCTCTGGCTTCGCAGTCAGGTTCACTAACCACTAGACGCATAAAACAGTCTTCATCTATACTTTATTAATGCCATGCGATGCTTTTCAGCAGTAATATGATCAAGATCACAATAAAAACATATTAAATGGTACAAGTAGTCACATCATCATCACATCAACAGCCTTTATTAGTCCACTGCTGGACATAGGCTTCTCCTTAGAAAGGAGGTTTTGGCCTACTATACCACGCTGGCCAGACGGGTTTTTATAGGGTTTGTTTCAAATTTTCCTTCTCTTTGCAGTGCTGTTGTCCTGCGTAGTTTGCTCCCTTAGTCGTCTCTTACGACACCTACGGGATGAATAGGGGTGGTGACACTGCGTATTCTTAATCCGTCACCACACGTCCGAGTAGTAATACAGTTTAATTGTAGTTTTAATTTTTACTTAGATTGACATCTTTCAACTTCATATATTGTGTCCGTGACATGTGCAAGCATATCATTAAATAAATTATAATTTATCGCATGATATGCTTACACATCTAAATGATTAACTAATAATTATTAGTTATTTAGATAGTGAACGTTAGTGTTGAGGAAAACTAATAAACATATTATAAACCTGTCTACAAATTACTACGTAATTGTATAGAGTTCTTTTTGTGTTTCCTTGTAAAATATCATATCATTTGAACCGTGGGGGGGGTAGTCACTTACCATTAGGTGACATTACTCATTTGTCCCGATGTGATAAAAAACATTCAATTGGAAGTAGACTCGAATTTATTATCAGGATATTTTATACCATACGTTAGTTGCAATTGAAGCTGTTTTTGTGTAACAACCCCCTTGAATTGTCACCTCACTACGGTCAAACGGTAAGACGTCAACGTCATCAGGTATTTTGCTGGAGCCTCAGGTAAAGCTAATAAATCCTTACTTGAATAATTTACATTATAAATGCAAAAATGAGAGTTTTTTTTTATAATACGTATAATAATATTTCGGACATCTGACACACAACGCCATCTAGTTTCAAACTAAGCAGAGCTTGTACTATGAAAACTAGATTGAGTGATAGAATACTTATATACTTTTTTTTTGTAAATACATAGATATTATCACTGCAGAGAAACTGCAAGAAAAACTTGACACAAACCCTATAACAAACCGTCTGGCTAGCTTGGTATAGTAGGCCAAAACCTAGCGCCCTCTGATCCGAGTCTTTACTGCAATCGCAGTGGTGCCAGACGGGACTCAATTCCCTCCTAGTGCAGGTACTTCCCGAAGCAGGCGTGCCCGGAAAGGAGCTGCGTCAGTCGGAAGGAAAGGGTCCCGTGCTGCCACCCTACCCACTAGACGATGGCCGCCTGGAGCGCCTCCACGCCGGTAAAGCCAGCACCCGGAGCCTCCAGCTTTGACGACCAACGAGCCATCTCTTCGGGCAGGGGCCGAATGCCGCTATCCGCCCGGAACTCAGCCGTCTGCTTACTATACTACTACGACAGAAAACTACTAGTAACTAATTAACAAAGCTCTCGAGTATGAGTTATTGCGAATCATTTTAATGAAGGGACTTGGTTATAATAGGTATACAGCTCAGGTTTTTTACATAGAATATAATTACCACCGTTCATAAACACTTGCAACTCGGACCCACGAGAGTGTTGCCGCCTTTTTTAAGTCTTTCACCGCGAATCAGGGGTAGAAGGGGTTTGGGCTCCAGTAACCTCATTCACTCGGTGCAACGACTCGGTGTGGTGACGGATTAAGAATACAGAGCGTCACCCCCGCTCTGTTCATTCCGTGGATGTCATAGGAGCCGACTAAGGGAGTAAACTACGCAGGACAACAGCGCTGCAAAGAGAAGAAAAACTTTAAAACAAACCCTATACCAACTCGTCTGGCCAAAGTGGTATATTAGGCCAAAACCTCCTTTCTAAACCTATCTTCAGGTCTGTCAAAAGCTGTTGATGATGGTTTTTCCCACGTAAAATGAAATCACCCTATTTAAAGTACCAGCCGTACACAAAGTGTAAAACATCTAATTTGTAATTCTAATCTATAAAGAACTAACACATACAAACATTGTTAGTTAAAAGTTTTTATAAACTAGTTTGGCGAGAGAACGTTTAATTCGCTAATATGAAAGTGTACAACCGTAATTTTCCATAACCTCATAACAAACTATAAATAATATTCATAATAATTATCCTTTATATTAAGGTCAAAGCCAAAATGATATTATTCATGTAGGTCACAATGTAGTACGTGAAGGTCCAAAGCTTCCGGTCAAAAATTAATCAATATTTCACATGGTACCAGTCATTTACTAGAAATCGCCTGACGGTCGGATTTTTATGTTTTCAATGTCTTGTTTTATTTAATTGACCAGTATAACATCACCATTTATAAGGGGAGGCCCATGTCTACGGGGGGGGGGGGTCGTCTACTCGTCTGTAGATGGCCCGAGGTATGTCGGGACACCAGGGACTTCCTTTCTAGGGTATACCTGGTTCCCCGGCTATTAGTACCAGAGACGGCGTGCGGTTCGATTTAGTCGGTTCGATTAAGACATGTCACCGATAGGTGGTATCCGAGGGGATTTCCGTAGGGAAAAAACAAAAGGGGAGGCCCATGTCCAGGAGTGGGCTATTAAAGGCTGTTGATGATGATTTTGATGACCAGTATAACTCGAGCTGTCCGGTATCATGAAATAACTATTTTCTTTTTGTCATATAACGGCAAATAACCCCTGTTTTGCAAACAAACCGATGTATGTATTGTTTGTCCAATTGCGCATAAAAACGAAGTTCACAATACTTTGAT
The DNA here is from genome assembly GCA_902825455.1 of Arctia plantaginis. NCBI lineage: Eukaryota > Metazoa > Arthropoda > Insecta > Lepidoptera > Erebidae > Arctia > Arctia plantaginis. The sequence goes on along the minus strand of CADEBD010000275.1, from coordinate 1,445,458 downwards.
TGGAACTTTAGACAATTCAAAGTTATGTTATGCCTACGAATATAAAATTCTCGTGTCACGGTGTGCGTGGTTGAACTCCACCGAAACGGGTCGACCGATTTTCGTGAAATTTTGTGTGTATTCGGGTAGGTCTGAGAATCGGCCAACATCTATTTTTCATACACCTAATTTTTTTTTTGACAATTTTTTTTGAAATAATATATATGGCAATTTGACGGGTCAGCTAGTAATATATAAAAATCTTATGCCAGTGTTTGTTATCGAACTCCTCCGAAACGGCTTGACCGATTTTTATGATTTTTTTGTGTACATTTGGTAGGTCTGATAACAGGTCGTAACGTATTTTTTATACCCCTAGGTGGTAAGGGTGACCCTCCCTAGATCATTCCGATTTGAGTAGTCTGATTTAATTCTGTTTGTTTATAATGCGCAGATGATATTACTTGTTTATTGAGGTTCAATTTTTATTAAAATGTTTAGACTGCTTTTTATTGCTTAAACGGGTTTAAAAGAATTTCCTACAAGATACATAGTTTTCATTAAAAAACAACGCAATAAAAAAATAAAATTGACTGTACATTTTGATCCTGTGAGGGTTATTAAAAACTGACTGGTGCCTTTTGGCAGCTTTCTTTCAACCAAAATCATTCAATCCAATCCAATTATTGTCTTTATGGTGGCTGGTAAACGAACGGAGGGGTCAGCTAGAGGTACCTGCAAATAAAAAGACGAAAATTGCTGTCCTGTAAAGTGGTCTTCTCTTGAGATTGAGGATGGGAGTTTGGGCTCCGGTATATTCACTCACTCGTTGATAGCAATAAACATAATTCCTCAACACTTAAATTCCCTCCCGCTCGAGTCAGCGGGAGGGGGGATTTGAGCTCCGGTAACCTCACTCACTCAGTGAAAGGCAACGAAAGAATTGCTTAACACCGGTTTTCTGTATGGCCGTGGTATCACTCCGGTTAAACCTTACCCATATATATCGAAATACGGCTCTCCCACGATAATGTTTCAAGATAAAAGGTTTCGCAGAACGCAAAAAGAATAGTCGGTAATTATCTTGTTTTTGTTTAAAATTTCAAGCTCGCTAAGTTTCCAGGAGCAAACTAAGCAGGACAACAGCACTGCAAAGAGAAGGAAAACTTGAAACAAACCCTATACCAACCCGTCTGGCCTGCGTGGTATAGTAGGCCAAAACCTTCTTTCTAAGGAGAGGCCTATGTCCAGCAGTGGACTAGTATAGGCTGTTGATGTTGATGAAGTTTCCATAATAAGCTTACCTTTGCATTAGGAGATAATTTATGATCATGACACACATGCTGTCAACATGATAACATTTCATTTTGTTTTTAAGTTCCATTTACTTAATGCTAACCTTACATAAAATTTGCTAAACTATATTAAAATTCATAAATTATGAAATATTTGTAAGTAATTAATTAGTAGGCATTAACAAATTTACTACTTATTTAAAACTATAAAAGTCAGTGGATGAATAATTGGGCGTCCTTTAGCTTTTATATATATGTAAACCTCCATGTATAATATATATCGATTTTGACAGATAATAAATTTTAACATGTGTAAAAACAGATAACAGCTATTTTTACAATAAAGATTTCATTAATCACTAAGTGATAAATTTAGTTATTTAAAAAAAAAAACAAATCTACCACATTCACACAACGCCATCTAGTCACAAACTAAGCAAAGCTTGTACTATTGGCACTAGACAACTGATATAAATACAGATATAGTTTGTTTTTTTTGTAAATACATACATAATATACATAGAAACACCCAGACCAAATCAAACATTAAAAGCTCATCCACAGAAATGTTTGACTTGAGCGGGAATCGAACCCGCGACCTTTTGGAATAGCAGTCCGTTACACAAACCACTACGCCACCCGGTCGTCAATATATGTTAGTAGTCTACAGTGTTACTGTTACTATAGTAACGTTCTGACCAGGTTTTTCATTACAGTCGAGACATATTTGTCGGCTATGATTCTTAGGATGCTATTGTTACTGTCCTGCACTCTTCTTAGAGGCAGTACGCTTGCGTATGATGGCATGGAAGCCATCAAGTCTATAAGTATATGACCTGAAAAAACTTTTTAGCAAAATTTGGCAATTGTTTGTAAATATACTTTGTTTATAGATTAGTCTTTGTTTATACCTCCTTTCTAAGGAGAGGCCTATGTCCAGTAGTGTCCTATTAAAGGCTGTTGATGTGTGTGTGGTAGATTAGTGATTGTGAATTCATGCTCTTAAAAACACATATTTAACTTAATTTTTAGTGCCAACTGTACCTAACTCGTTCAAATTATTATTGAAATTCCTTAAGGAATTCGAATCAATCCACCAAAATGTTTTATTAAATATTAAAATTCGATTTGCTTTGTCGATTTGTCAAAGGTCGAATTGATACACTAAAAAGGGGTGAGTGGTATATTTTATTTGTAGGGTCAAGATTCAGGGGATAAATAAGCCATAGACCGTTTTAGGCAGTTTTTTTAGAGTGACAACATAAAATTTACTGGCTACTGGTTACTCTTCAAGATACCTACTCTTGATTCCCGAGCTGGACGACGACCAGTTTGTACAGAACCTCAGGTGCGCGAGTCCGACTGACTTTTTTAAATCTTTATAGCGTTTTACGATTGACATTGCGCACTTCGTATTTCGAATTCGTCTACTTAAATAGGCAATGAATATTAAAATTGATGTTTTAAGTGCCCTATGAGCCACATTCGCTTATTTTAGCAGATCAAAGGTTATTTTTTTAGTCACTATTATTTTTTTATTAAGTTTGAACATATTTAAATATAATTATACTTAAGTCCTTGATACTTATCTTTTCGAAGATATTACAATATCTGTTGATCTGTGGATAAAAATACTTATATATTTCTAAATACATACAGATTATAGATAAATTACACTCAGACACAGAACTAATAACCGTGCTCATCACACAATATATGTCCTGGGTGGAAATCGAACCCACGCCCTCCGGCTTAGCAGTCAGAGCCACTAAACACTAGACCAACAGGCCCGTCAAGTACGTACTTGTGCGGTGCGGATTTAATTTTTTAAAGACAACGCCCGCATTAGGAATAAATCCTGTGTCGCGGGGGACTTTACAATCATACATGAAACGGACACAAAGAACACCCAGACTCAGAACAACCATTTGTGGATCACACAAAGTGTCGTCCCATGTGGGGATCAAACGCACACACTCAGCCAGTAATCCACTAAGACATCCGTGCAGTCACAGTACATTATTATTATTATTCAAGATGACCTCGAGAACATATGAGTTAAGTTGCACATTTCAAGATCATCAAAAGGTCAAATCTTCGGGTTTAGTTTTTTATAATTTATAAGTAACGTCTAACAAGATAACAATCTCATTTAGTAAACTTCCAAGATACGAAACCCTAACATTTATAATAATAATAATAATAATAGCATTTCGAATGCACCACCCACGTTCATCGGTTATGAGATTGTATATCCCGCGAAAGCTAGGGGGTCGCGGATTATTAAATATCAAGACCCTACACAATCGGGAGATTTGCAATCTCAGAGAATATTTTCTACATACCGATGTGGGAATGCATCGCAATGTAGTTGCAGTGGATATCGGATTCACCCCGCTCGCTCTGGCTAAAGAGAATTGGCGCAAACCTGTAGTATTTAGTACTAATGATCGTAGGGAAGTATGGAAGGGCAAAGAGCTCCATGGCCGGTTTTATCGGGCCCTAAACGGGTCCGATATAGACTTTAAAGCATCTACGACTTGGCTACGGTATGGTGATCTCTTCGGAGAAACTGAAGGTTTTGTTTGTGCGATTATGGACGAAGTTATCATGACGAATAACTATCGGAAATATATCCTGAAAGATGGTACGGTTGACATCTGTCGGGCATGTCACCGTCCTGGGGAATCAATCAGGCATATCATTTCTGGTTGTTCTCGTCTTGCTAACGGTGAATATTTGCATAGGCACAACCAAGTAGCCAGGATTGTACACCAACAGCTTGCCCTTAAATACCACCTTGTGAATCTAGAGGTGCCATACTACAGGTATGTGCCCGACCCAGTTCTCGAGAATGGTCGGGCCACGTTGTATTGGGATCGATCTATTATCACAGACAGGACTATTGTTGCTAATAAGCCTGATATTGTAGTGATAGATCGATTAGAGCGCCGCGCAATTATTGTTGATATCGCCGTTCCTCATGTCGAGAATCTCGTGAAAGTTGAAAAAGAAAAACAAATAAAATATTTGGATTTATCTCACGAGATTGTCGATATGTGGAATGTCGATTCAGTGATAATTGTTCCGATAGTCGTATCTGCTCACGGATTGATAGCCAAGAGCCTCGACCAACACCTTAAGAGGCTCACGTTGGACGGCTGGATCAAGGGTCTGATACAGAAGGCAGTCCTCCTTGACACGACTCGTATAGTGAGGAGGTTCCTATCTTTGCAGTCCTAACCACTGGTGTCTTGGTACCTGTACCCGATGTCGGTGGTCTACTATTTTTTATATTTTTAAATGTATTTTTATTTCTTTTGTAATATATTTAAAAATGTAATTAATATGTATATATAATTGAATAAAGAGAATAATAATAATAATAATATTTATTTGCTGATCAAGGGTATACAGTGGTGTTAACATTACATTTGAAATCGTTCTCCTTAATCTACCTTAACTGGCATGCAAATTGTTTTTTTTTTCTTTTTTAATAGGTACATGCATCAACTTTAAATTGGTATACGAGTACATTCATTTCAAAAAATATTTTAGGTCAATTACAATAGATAGTTCCAATGCATTCTAAAAATAAAAAAGTAACAGTACAATTTGATAGCAAAGAAACAATCAGAAAATCAAGTATTTCAGGATAATATATAAGTAAAATAATTAAATTCATTATATCAGGGCATGTCAATACAGGAATAAAATGTCAATATGTCAATCATGTCTAAAAATTGATAATAATAAATAATAAAATTATAATCATGTACAAACTAATAACAAAAAAAATATAAAATAATAATAAAATGTCAACAATATGTATGTCCAGAAGATAAATTTGATTGTCTAGCTATATTATTTACCTTCGAGAAAATCACTAATTTTGTAATAGGTTTTACTAACTAGAAAGTCATGTAAACGTTTTTTGAAAAGATAACTATTCAAGATCTTTAGTTCATCGGGCAACCTATTATAAATTTTTGGTGCCATGCAGTAAATACTCTTATGTAGTAGTGCTGTATTTGCTTTATGCAATCGTAATCTATTTTGGGTGTTTTTTCTCCTGTTACGAGTTACCGCATCCGCAAGGGTCTCAAAAAGTTCTGGATTTGATTTTGTAAAAGTCGCGGCTTCAAAAATGTACAGACAAGGTAACGTCAGGATTTTATATTGTCTAAAATAAGGCTCACAGCTATCTTGAATTTTAAGATTAAACATCGCTCGTATACACCTTTTTTGGGCTCTGAATACTAATTCTTTATTTGTAGAATTGCCCCAAAATATTATACCATATCTGAGATACGAAGCAGTAGCTCCATGATATGCTGTGAGTAAGGCATCAATATTAAGCACAGGTGCAAGTTTGAATAGCGCAAACGCTGTACTGCAGATTTTTTTACATAGTTCTTCTGTATGTGCTTTCCAATTTAGATTGTGGTCAATGGTTAGTCCCAAAAATTTGGTCGTCGTAACCTGGCCAATTTCAATATTATTATAGTTAATTTCCAAATCTTTAAATGTTGGTATTCTTTGAGTAAATTGTATTAGTTTAGTTTTATTTATATTTATCTTTAAATTATTATTATCTAACCAGTTTATAATATTCAATAATGTGGTATTTATGTCAGCTTTGTATTCGTTTTCATTTTTGCATTCAATGGCAACTGTACTATCATCCGCAAATAATGTAACAGGATGAGTGGTTACTTTAGGCAAATCATTAATATATAGGATTAATAACAGGGGGCCCAGGACACTACCTTGTCCCACACCATACTTTACTGTTCGCATGTGAGAAACGTATGTTTCTTCTATTTTATTAGCTTCATTTATGTGTTTTATCTCTACGAATTGTTTGCGATCTGTCAGATACGATCCTATAAGACTCAAAACATTTCCCCGTATACCACAGTGATCAAGTTTAGCAAGTAAGATTTTGTGATCTACGTAGTCGAATGCCTGAGTCATATCACAAAAGATACCGCAGATTGGTGCCTTAATATCCAACTTTGTGATTATAACATACAAAAAATCGTAAATAGCTCTATTTATGCCCTTCTTCTGCCTAAACCCTTTTTGCTCATTGGTTAGAATATTATGCTTCTCTAAGTAGCTGTAAACTTGTTTATGGATGAATTTTTCGAAAATTTGTAACTATTAATGTACAGTCAGAAGCTGAAATCTCGTACAATGAGTCCGTATTGTTTTAAACCATGCAATCAAAATGCTTTTTGAGTTTTAACACTCTTTTATCAAAAATAAAGAGCTCGAAACCTTCTTTCTCCTTATGCCTCTTCCTCTTTCTAAGCCTACGCAGGACAACAGCACTGGAAAGAAAAGGAAAACTTGACACAAACCCTTCTTTTTTTTTTTAACGTGTAGAAATCCCCTCGGACCGTCACCCCGCCGGGGCTCTCGTTCGGCGGGGCGGTGTGTCGGACTCGAACCAACTAAAACCACACGGTGTGCCCTCTTTGCGCTTCTAGTTTAGGAGGTGTCCAGGTAGCTACCTCCTTCTGGACCCCTCCCAGCGCCGGCCGACCTCTCTTTAGGCTGCGTCCGGCACACGCGGACGCCGCCCCCTCGCGGCTGGCCAAGCTAATGCGGGTGGAGGGGAGAACCCATTCCGTCCACCCGCGGCCACACTCAGGGCGGCATGAGGCGCAGGTGAGCGCGCGCCTCCGTGAGGGCGAAATCCGCTCTCCGCCCGGAAGTCAGCCACTCGCCCATAAACTTCGGCGAGCACTTCCGCCTCCAAATCCCACGGGGGTGTTCCGGCCAAAAACCCTATACCAACCCGTCTGACCAGCGTGGTGTAGTAGGCCAAAACCTTCTTTCTAAGGAGAGTCCTGTGTCCAGCAGTAGACTATTAAAAGCTGTTGATGATGATGATTATGATAAAAGAGCTTGATATGTAAGAAAAATTATGAATATGACATTTTTTTTTTGTGCTAGTTGCTAATTAATCTGTTTTACATTACAATGCAAAGTAAAGATTGTCTTTAACTTAGTAACTGATCAGTTATTAAAATAATTAGCTTCTCAATGTACTGTGTCAATATGACTTAAGATATTAATGCGTAGTAAACGTCATCCCATCAAAATTTTCTTTGATTGTTACACTTTCACGCCTTAATAACTCAAATGGTCATCGTAACATTTTACACACATTGTCAGAAATATAGAAAAGAATAGATGTACCATTTATTGAAAAAAACAAAACACTGCTTCCAATGGAGAGCAAAATGATGACTTTGATGCGAACAACACCGCGGGCAAAAGCTATTAATTTTTTACAAAATAAGATTTCAGTATTTATTGGCCTGTTGGTCTAGGGGTTAGTGACCCTGACTGGTACGCCAGAGGTCGTGGGTTCGATTCACACCCAGAACAAATAATTGTGTGATGAGCACATACATTTCTTCTGTGTTTGGGTGTACTTTAGCTATAATGTGTATGTATTTTAAAAAATATATAAAGTATTTTATATATATATTAAATACTTTATGTACTTAGTATATTTCGAAGTAGAAATATATAATTTTTTCAATTCTTTTTTCAAACTTTTTTTACAAAACGTGTTTTTACAAGAAAATTTTGGTATGGAATAAGTTAAGAATAGCAAATTAAACAAAATGTTATCAGTTATGAATAGAAAAAAATGAAAAGATGTTATGGGATGAATATGGAATAAAAACTGGGATCAGTTAAGAAAATGACGTACTGGAATGAGATTTGGTAGGCGGAAGTATTGAAGACGAAACAACCTAATATTATCACATATATGTACACAAATTCATATCTTTGAAGGGCTCAGGGTAAGCCTTTGCCTTTAACTGGCTACTTTAGAAATTAAAGATGAGAAAAAGATAGGAAGACAAGGAGGAAAAGGTACAAATCTATAAATTTTAAGTTGGTTTTTGTACGCTTCAAACACTCGAAAGATCGGCACCGATTGCGCTCAAATTTGACACGATATACAAATACACACTTCAATTATTGTTTTGTGTTACCTTTGTTCTTCATTTCACATTCATGCAACCACGATGTACCACAGCAAAGCGGAGCAGGGTACAGCTAGTTTTGAATTAAATATTGTTTATATTTTAAAAATATCATTAATAAAAATTTAGTTCAATGTTTTTGGATATGACTGTACATCGACTTCTGTTCAACACACATAATATACTAGACTTGACAGATATAAAAGACAAGAAAGAAAAAAAGTTACATTCCACACTCTAAGCCCATATAAGGATGACAGCTACGCTATGCCACATAAATCTTATTTATGCTTAAATATCAATGGTTTTGGTTTGTATTTGTTGCGCTGTTATACGTTTCATCTAAGCATCGTATAATTTTGCATACAAGGTGTATGATATAAAATTATACGATGGTTAGATGAAACGTCACGGAAAAAATCCAACCAGGATACTGCGAAGATTGCATCTAGAAATATTTGTGTAATGACTATAGAAGCTGTCTGATCCCAAACTAGGCAGAGCCTGTACTATGGTAATCAGACTGCTGATGGACATTCTAATGTATTTCTAAACACATACTTATATTTGAAATGTGAAAGTGAGTTTACTTGTTGGTTTGTTACGTTTTCACGTCTAAACAGTGAAACTGATTTTAAAAACTTAAAAAAAAAAACTTGACAATCAAGCGGGCGTTAGCGGACTCAAAACTGGTACGTACATATTTTATAATAGCTGCCGCGACTTAATGGGTTCGATGCCCGGACCGGGCAAAACTTTAAAGGGTTTTTCTGAGAGGAAAAATAGCCTAAGTTATTCCTTATGTAAACAGCTACCTGGTAATAAAATATTATCGAAATCGGTCCAGCTGATTAGAAGATTACAGACAGACAAAAAAAATTAAACTGGTTTTCAGGCTTAGGTATCGTGCAAATAACCGTGTGAACATGACCTATAATTTAGACATTACAAACAGACACTTCAATTATATTTATTTGTATAGATGTGAAAGGAAGTTTGCTTGTTGGTTTGTCACGTTATCACGTCTAAACCCTTAAACCGATTTTAAAAACTACTTTTTCAGCGAGTAACATAGGCTACTTTTTTACCGTTATAGCCGAAAATCAAGAGGGCGCTAGCTAGAACAAACATATTATAATATAATATTTTCACACATCTCACACTGCCGTCTAATCCCAATCTAGGCAGAGCCTGTACTAGGGTAACCAAACCGCTCATAAACATGCTTATTTATTTCTAAATACGTACATATTATAGATAAATTACATCCAGACACAGAACTAGCGATCGTGCTCATCACATAATTATTTGTCCTGGGTTTGACCTTTGGCGGAGCAGTCAGTGTCACTAACCACTAGACCAACAGGCCAGTCAAATTTAATCAATATTTAAGATAAATTACACCCAGACATAGGGCAAATGATCGTGTTCATCATACAATTTTATGGGCAGGGTACAAAAGAACCATCGACCTCAAGGGCCTCAATTCTGCTATATTAATGTTGTATCAATAGACTTTCGTCGGAATAGTTTTGCACTTTTCATATTCTACTAACGGGTCCTTTGGAGGCCATTGGTCTTACCAATGGCCTCCAAAGGTCATGGATGGAGGGTCATGTGATGACTTGTCACCGATACAAATGTCGTCGATGTATTTGTAACAGTTTGGTAAACGGTACATTTTAGTAGGTAAATTTGTAAGAAAATGATATATTTAATTTTAAAGGTATGGCAATGTTGTTGATATCACTATTGATGACCAATATTAGTCTATTGGCACAGTGAATTTATGTTAGTGGAATACTGATATTTTACAAACAGACAGACAGACAAAAATATTTAAACTGGTTTTTAGGCATAGGGATCGAGCAAATAACCGTTTGAGCATGAAAAAAACCTTTTATTTGGACATAACAAACAGACACTTCAACTTTATTTATTTATATAGATAGAAAGAGCCTACACAAAAACCTATTAAATATTGTACGAGTAAGATTGCTATGTAGATATTGACAGGCGCAAACAATTGTAGTATTTTTAATGGTAAGTGACTACCAACCGCCACCCCTGGACTCCTACAATTCAAGATACATAAGTGTGTTGCCGAACCTCAGTCACCAGGTGAACAGCACCGAAAGAATTGCTTAACAAGATCTTCCTGTGACTCCGAGGAAGAACTCCGGTCGAGTCGCCCCATAGATACTTGCCGAATTATGGTTCTTTCAATGTAATAAGGTAGATATAATTTACTTTTTGCTACATATTTGTATAATGGTAACCGAAACAAATGTGTGTGTTTAAAATATTATAAGAAGTTAGTGCAAAGGCAAGGCGAAATCTTTGTCAATATGAAAGAAAGTCGATTTTTTTTTTCATTGAGCAATGCTGATTGTTTCTTTTCCTTTTCTTTCTTTTGAAAAAAGACAACTCCCGTATTAGGAATATATCCTGTGTCGCGGGGTATTTTACAAACATACATGAAACGGACACAAAGAACACCCAGACTCAGAACAACAATTTGTGGATCACACAAAGTGTCATCCCATGTGGGGTATGAATCCACAACACTCGGCGCAGTAGGAAGCGGCGTGGCGACCGCTTAAACCACTACAGTGCAGTCATTAATTGAAAGGCAAGAAGATAGGTAAGCTACGGTGTAACTCATTCGATTTAATTGTAGACACTTTATATCGAATCACTCATCATCATCACGTCAATAGTCTTTAACAGTCCGCTGCTGGACACAGGCCTCTCCTTAGAAAGGAGGGTTTGGCCTACTGTACCACGCTGGCCAGACGGGTTGGTATAGGGTTTGTCTCAAGTTTTCCTTCTCTCTGCTGTGCTGTTGTTCTGAGTACTTTGCTCTCTTAGTCAGCTCTTACTCCTACGTCGGATCGTATATCGTATCCGTAATAATTAAATATTATAATATTCGAAAAGGTATACTTCCCATGTGTGATGCAATGTTATAGATTTTTTTTTAAATTTTAAAACACGAGAATTATGTTTAAATAACATGATAATCTACTTATTTTATATCTACGGCATTCTTGGGTGTACCTATACCAATATACATCATACAATAACATACTACATTGTCTAGTAAAATTTGTTATCATTTAAAAAGAAAAGACGGATTATCCGTGTGGTGGCGGATTAAGAATATGGAGTGTCACCACCCCTATACATCCGTGGGTGTCGTAAGAGCCGACTAACGGAGCAAACTACGCAGAACGACAGCACTGCAAAGAGAAGGAAAACTTCTCAAAAATCCTATACCAACCCGCCTCGCCAGCGTGGTATAGTAGGCCAAAACCTCCTTTCTAAGGAGAGGCATATGTCCAGCAGTGGACTATTAAAGGCTGTTGATGTTGTAAAGAAAAACGGGATAGAGGTAACCATATTTAACAAACATGGCGTGGCTCATTGCAAGGGTGATTCTCATGGTTCGGTGGGAACAGCATGATAATTTTTCTAAAGCGTCTGATTTAGGGTTCGGAACGCCCTAGGCCATGCCTGTGAAGTTAGTAGTCGTAATTTAAATAGCGTCCGCTTGATCATTGCACGCAAAAGCAAGACCTCATTGCCTTATTGATCCTGAGCTCAGAATCGAATGCCGAATAAACCTTCATTGATGAACTTTTCGCTAAAAACACACTTCTTCTAAAGTTGGTTCTACAAATTACTGTTGACCGATGAACCCACCCTTCGTTCGTAGTCGGTTCTTAAACTAATAGTTCACTATAATACCCGTTGCAGGGTCGACTATGATATCCTGCAACGATTGTTTCAGTCAAATTCTATTGAGGACGAGTACCGCCTCACTTATCACTATTATAATTATTTCTGACCTTTTAAATCAAATTGTGTTACCCTTTAAATATGGCGGTTTAGATTTCCAAACAAAATTGTGTCATTATATTATGTTTAACAACAAAAGTTACGACATAATTATGTATGTAGAATGAATCAGTATAAGTGTATTGTTTAATTATATAAATAAAACATGATAAGGTGCTAAAGTTCATTTAAGTGGGTCAGCTGATTGATTGCATTTCTTGTTTATTTGGGCCGACTTAAATGAACTCTCTCAGAAATGATTAAATATTAAAATTCAGTATTGTCAATTGATTGATTTGTTCAATAACTAGACTATTATCAGAAAGCCGTTTTGGCGTAATAAAGTAACAAACATTACCTACAATTTTGAAAAGTTAAAAAAATAGGTGTCCAATTTTTATTATTTTGGATAGAGAGAGTTTGAAATCAATAACAAAATTGCATCCCTTTTTAAGTGTAGGTAGTTTTGAAAAGATAGTGAACAACAATAAAGAGTATTTGCTGTCAGTTTGAAAATGCTACTACCAAAAATAACTGGTGGAATTAAAAAAAAATCCTTTCTTAGTGCATACCTATGTCACCTAAGAAACATTCTTCTCTGGTTTCGAGCTTGAGTTTTTTTTTTTTTTTTTTTTTATTTATTAATAAGTACTACCACATCATACATATTATACTTATAACTAGTTTTCACAATACGTGGCATTATACCTGATATGTATGACAATTAAGGTGTACATAGCATTTACTGTAATGTAGTAGTGTAAAAAGTAGTAAACTAATTACAATCAAACGAGAAAAAAAAAACTAACTAAAGAAGAGTATACTTAATAATAATAATAAACTGTTTGAATTAATACTACTCTAAATCTATTTTATATCTTATTCACATTTGTTTGGGGTTAAGGTAGATGGACACAAAACATTTGTTATTTTAGTTTTAAATTCATTATACGATTGGCGAAAGATGTCAATGTCAGGATCACGAGTTTGGATACTATTATATTGGTTAAGGACTCTATTTATTGGTGAATGTTGGCCTAAATTAGTTCTTGAAAATTGTGTGTGGAATATTTTAGTTATTCTATGTCTGGGATAAGAGTGAGGAACCTTCACTGATATTTTTTCTAATAAATAATTGTACTGTATATTATTATTAATTAATTTATGAAGAAAACAAAGGTCAAAAATGCGTCTGCGATTAGAAAGAGTGGTCATGTTAAACTTGGATAGCCGTGTGTCATACGGGCTCCTATGAGAAAAACCACTGCAAGAGTAGGCAAGGTTTCTGGTAAAGGCTCTTTGAATGCTTTCAATTCTTTGGGAATGAACAGCGTACCATGGTCACCATGCAGTACTCGCAAATTCGAGAATGCTACGGACAAGAGCATTGTACAGAAGTAATTTGGTATCTAGTTTTTTAAAATCTGAGCTATTTCTCCTCAAAAAAACCAAGCATTTGTGCTGCCTTAGTTACAGTTTTGTCCATATGCGATGTAAAAGTCAGCCCTGTATCGATGATAACGCCCAAATCACGAATCTCATTGACCTCTGCTAAATAAACCCCGCCAACCTCATACTTAGTAACAAGTGGTTTTTTTTTGCGGGAGTTGATCTATCAGTCAGTAAACCAGTCTGTCACTTTCTTCTTATATAGATTATTTAGTATAGTGTATGGAGCTAACTACGCAGAACAATAGCACTGCACAGAGAAGGAAATTTTAAAACAAACCCTATACCAACCCGTCTGGCCAGCATGGTATACTCGCTCGCTTTGCCGTCCTTTGAGTCTCTCTGTGTAGATTTAGGAGGAAGTGGAGTTTGGGCTTCAGTAAAGTTAGTTTGATAGTTGTTTCTCTGGTCGTTGTAGAAGGCCAAAACCTCCTTTCTAAGGAGAGGCCTATGTTCAGCAGTGGACTGTTAAAGGCTGTCGCTGATAATGATAAAGAATCAAATTGTATCGTCGTGTAGTAAAAAAATATAAAAAGAAAACGGCTTTTTTTAAATCTATGTTTAAAACAATTTTAATTTTTTGAAAGGCTAGGAAAAAAGATTTGATTATTATTTGATTAGTATTTGATTTTTTTAGTTACGCACTGCATTTTTTTTTTGTCTGTGGACTCTTTTTAAAAGAGTCTTTTATAACGTAGCTGCATAATATTGCCTTAATTTTATCTATGGCTCTTGACTTTTTAAATATATTTTTATGGAAGAGGGGGCAAACAAGTAGCCTGCAACTCAGGAGTCGTGGTTGTTATTTGAAATCGTCCATTGTCTTTATTTGTTAAATAATAATAATAAATCTCTTAATGTCCAATCACAGGGCCGAACGCGGTCACCGAAAGGACCGAGTATAAGTGAAATAAACCTACCCCCTCAGATTGGTTTATATTTTACGAATGCCAGATTAGTTGCGTACTAGGTTGACTAGAAGATTCCCTATTTTAAAGGAGTGGAGCGTCCTTTATGCTTGATGACAAGCATAAAGGTCTTCAGACGGGTTCGAAACTGGTCGGGAATTCCTGAAATATAAATGTGAGTAAAACAGTATAATTATATACTTTAGAAATATCTAGTTCTTTCATATTATGTACCTACTGTTTACACATTGTACACTCAAGTACCCTTGCTCAGTTAAAAGCCGTTGCAGCATTTTGTGTTTTAATTCAAATGACTCATTTCTACATTTTGTTGTGATGAACATTTTATAATTCAGCTAGACTGAAAATGAATATAATATGTTTTTATATAGTAGATAAAAATACAGAATTCTAATAGCACACACAGTTTTACTATCAGTACTTATGTTGTATTAAAATATAGTGTTGTGGTGACGGATTAAGAATACGGAAGGTCACCACCCCTATTCACCCCGTGGGTGTCGTAAGAGCCGACTAAGTAAGCAAGCTACGCAGGACAATAACACTACTGCAAAGAGAAATAAAACTTGACACAAACCCTATACCAAACCGTCTGGCCAGCATGGTATAGTAGACCAAAACTTCCTCTCTAAGGAGATGTCTATGTCCAGCAGTAGACTAGTAAAGGCTGTTGATCATGATAATTATGACAAAAAGTTACGAGTATAAGGCCATGTAAACAGGGGTTGCAATGAAATTGTAAAATGCAATGTTACGTGCACGTAATTTTAACTTTGAAACTTTTGCGTTCCCTGACTTATAATTATTAGTATTATATGCCTTTGGATTGCCTGACGTCTCAGATCAGGTTGCACTGCACACACACTCAAGTCACAGGCGAATACGGACACACATTACTAATTATCTGGTACATTTCAACCTATGTACTATGCATCACCATCCCGCCTCGCCCGCTGTCTTCCACCAGAGTTGCCGTCAGTACCTACTCATCCACTGCGGCAAATAAGTTTCAAAAAGACCTCTCAAGTCTGTCATCTTTCTTCTGGCAATGTCGAATAGGTCGGTTGGCTCGTACTGTCACTGATAGAGTGAGGTTACCGGAGCCTAAACTGCACAGATGGCGTAGAGGTTTAAGTTGTGAGTTCGATCCCCACATGGGACGACACTTTGTGTGATCCACAAATTGTCGTTCTGAGTCTGGGTGTTCTTTGTGTCCGTTTCATGTATGTTTGTAAAGTCCACCACGACCCAGGATATATTCCTATAAAAATTAAAAATAAAAGCTTGCCCTCATAAGTTGCAGGTATTCATGACCGGCAGTCACTAACTATCAGGTTATCCATTTGCTTTCCTGCTCTTCCACACCCCAAAAAAACTATAAAGTATTCAGAAAGAGCCTTTAAACACGAAACAGAATGACGTATTTCCAGTTTTTTTATCAGGTAGTGGTCCTGTTCCATGCGAATGCAGATTGCACATAAAAAGAAAGAAAAAACTGGTATTACAAAGGTGAGTGAATGGTCATTCACATCATACTGTCATATATATAGCTGTATCAGAACGTGGGATGAGTCAAGCAGAATTAAATTATTTTCCATTTGAAAAGGTCAGTTTCGATCACATAAACATACAGTTAAAAAAACTTAAAATAGAATTATTTGTTTTAACGGCATTACTACAACTAAGTGTGACACTCTTGTGAACCCTGGGGTCTGGACTCTTTACTAAGTGGACTCGCATTGGACTTGAGAGTAATTTCTCGTAATAAAAAATCGTTTAAGATACAACTTCGATCTACTCTGAATCTCACATATGCCGTTAAAGGTAATTTCGTATTACAATAGTAAAGTATTCTTAAGACTAGGAGGCTTTCTAAGGTACACATTGAGCCAAGGTCCTTTTTTTACGTGTGAAAATAACCTCGGGCCGTCACCCCACCGGGGTTTACGGCGGGGTGGGGTGTAAGACATCCGGACCCCTCGTGGCGACTGCCCGCAAAACGTTTACACCAACTCCAACTTTTCTATTTAGACGACGTACGGCACACGCGCACGTCGCCTCACGGAAGGCCATTATAGCGAATGGAGGGGAAAACCCATCCCCGTCCAACTGCGGCCACACTCAGGGCGGCATGGCATGACTGAGTAGGGCGCTAGTAAGCGCGCCTCCGTTGCTGACGACGAATCAGATGAATCGACGACGGGTCAGAGTGGAGGTTGTTCTCCCGGGCCCTTTCCACCGCCTCCTTCTGCGAGACGCCGTCTTCGCAGAAGGATAGAAGGATGCGACCGCGGTAAAACATCTGTCACTACCGGCCATGGAGCGTATGACGGCCGGTAGCGGCCCCCTCCGATGACTGCAATGAGAATGTGCAGCCATGTACAGCCGTCTTGTCCCGACGCTGGGTAAACCCAAATTGGGTAGAAGACGCCCAAGGGCAGACGCAGCCCCGACCAGCTTTGGAGCAAGCTGTCGGAAGTGCTCGTCGAAGAGCCACCTCCCGTCGAGGATCAGGCCCAGATATTTCATCTAGGCCTGAACCGATACGAGGACTGGGAGGGATAAGCCGGGCCACCTGTAAGCCTAGTCCCTCAATGCGCCCGACCACCAGAGATACTCCCCTGGTGGCGAGCATATTGGACCAACGTGTGAGATTCACTTGGCGATATGTTGGTAGTTGGTGACGACCCTGGTTGGTACACATTTAGGTAATAATTAAACGTGCTATATATGCTGCAAGAGATTAAACGTCCATCTTGCACCTCAAAGCACAATGCAAAATGTCTGTGTAGTCTATACCCTTATATTCAACACCTTAATATGTATACCTACACATGGTTGCAAAACAAATTATTTGATTGTATGATGTTTTGGCGCAACATGCTGGCCCAGAACCTTAGTCCAATGTGTACAGCGGCTTTGAAGGAGGTCAATGGTATTGGATGTTTATATCCACCGAAGAAAACCGTTTCCCAGATACATATGTATGTATATTTAGATTTTATATCTAGTCCAATGATCTGGTAGTAATTAGGCCAAAATGTATTTCTATTAGACAGAAAAAGCACCGAAAGAAGTGCTTCGCTTCATCATCATCATCAAAAGCCTTTAAAAGTCCTCTGCTGGACATCTCCTTAGAGAGGTTTTGGCCTACTATACCACGCTGGCCAGACGGGTTGGAATAGTAAAAATAGCAATAAGAATAAATATATTTTTTTAAATAAAAGAAAATGCTGAACAAGAGTGTTCTGTGAAGCCCTGGTATCACTCCGGTCGAGCCGATGTGCCGAAGTATGACTCTCCTGCAGCACATACATTTATGAGAGACAACAACGCTCTTGTGACTCTTGACTTTGATTGATTCATGGGCGGCGAAAGCCACTACAGCATCAGGTGACCCGTGTGCTCGTTGGTCTCCTTTATCATATAAATATCTGACCATCTTTGATCTCTGTACCAAATTTCATCTAAATCGCTTTAGCGGTTGAAGCGTGAAAAGGTAACAGACAGACAGGGAGACACAGTTTCACATTTATAATATTAGTGCTGAAAATATGGAATAATATTAGTATGGATAGACTGGAAGACACACGTCGATTCAGTCTGCAAAAGGATTAATAGTTTTGTCTACGTGCTTAACCGCTACTCAGCAGACAGTACTTCTCGCCTATCATGTACCATATTTCTGCAATTAAAGTATCATTTCATTTCATTTTATTTAATTTCATTTCATTTCATTGGATATATTTGTTCTGTGTCTGGATGTTATCTATGTATTAAAGAAGGAACTGACTGACTGATGCACTGACTGGTCGATCAACGCATAGCTTTAACCGCTAGGTGACAAAGGTAGGCCCGCCAGGCCCGGGAATGGGTCAGGTACCGCAGGCGACTCCGGCGCCGGAGGTCGCAGAACGACCTCCGTCCTCGATAAGCGCAGGGCTGGGGGTGACAGGTGAGGCTATCTGTCACCCTAGCAGAAGCAGGCCGGGGTGGCGGCGAGCGCGTTGCGAAGCGCGCTCGCTTCCAAGGAGCACAGGGAACATGGGGTTCCCACACGGGGGGCGGGGGGGGTCGTCTACTCGTCTGTAGATGACCCGAGGTATGTCGGGGCACCAGGGACTTCCTTTCTAGGGTATACCTGGTTCCCCGGCTATTAGTACCCGAGACGGCCTGCGGTTTTAGTCGGTTCGAGTCCGACATGCCACCGACAGGTGGTATCCGAGGGGATTTCCGCACGGAAAAAAATAAAATAAAAATATAATAAAAAGGTGACAAAGATGTGCTCTAAGAAAG
This sequence comes from Arctia plantaginis, assembly GCA_902825455.1. Taxonomy (NCBI): domain Eukaryota; kingdom Metazoa; phylum Arthropoda; class Insecta; order Lepidoptera; family Erebidae; genus Arctia; species Arctia plantaginis. The sequence continues at coordinate 1,426,657 of CADEBD010000275.1, read as the reverse complement.
GATTTAATTTTTTTTACCCATAAGGGTGCAAAATGGGGGTTGGAAATTTTTATGAAACTTCGTTATTTTAGGTAGTAGCGTATCCTTTACGATGTCTGATGTTGACCACCACGCTAATGAAGTCTCTAGAATAATCAAGTTTATCTATATTATGTACTAGCTGAGACCCGCGGTGTAACCCGCGTTTGTTGTTATAACCGCGGGCAACGCCGCGGGGCGAAGCTAGTCTAAAAAAAGTAGCCTAAGTTACTCATTATGTCATCAGCTATCTGCCAGTGAAAGTCCCGTCGAAATCGGTCCAGCCGTTCCAGAGATTACCCGGAACAAACAGACAGATAGACATACAGATAGACAGACAGACAAAAATTGTAAAAAATGATATTTTGTCATATGTACCGTGTAAACATACATATGCATTTAGTAAAAAGCGGTTATTTTAATATTACAAACAGACACTCCAATTTTATATATTTGTATAGATTTAGAAATATAAATAATATACACTTAAATAAGTAAGTTTGTTTATTGTACGTGTCTTGATGACGGCAATGGACATACCCCGACTGCACGGATGGCGCAGAGGCTTAAGCGGTCGCCATGCCGCTTCCTACTACGCTGAGTGTTGTGGGTTCAAACCCCACATGGGACGACACTTTGTGTGATCCACAATTTGTTGTTCTGAGTCTGGGTGCTCTGTGTGCCCGTGTCATGTATGTTTGTAAAGTCCCCCGCGACACAGGATATATACCCAATGCGGGAGTTGTCTTTTTAAAAAGAAAGAAAAGTATATATGAACTAAAACCGTAATTGTCAAAATGTGGGCGCACAGTACGCCTCTGTCTCTCTCTCTCATATGTGTTCAGGTCACCATAAATATTATGAATAAACTAGAAGCAGTTACTGGAGCTTACCATGGGTGTAAGTTTTAATGAAACCGACTCTAAAACTGTCCACTGGCAAAAAGTCAAGGACTCCAATGTTGGCAAAAAAGAAACAGCAGGATGCCAATATACCAAGTTATATTAAACAAGTGACAAATTAGTGTCTTGTCTTAAAGTCATAGCAATAAGGTACATTTTTAAATGAGATTAAGTTTATCAAGTGCAAAACTAGTCGGGTTATACACGCGTAACAACAAAACAAAGTTCACTTTTCAGTAAGGCGCGCGTCGCGGGCGAGCGAACACGTGAGCCGATTATATTCTTGTTAAAAAATGAATGTGATATCGTTAGTAATATGGACATTAGAGAAAAATTGTTTTATTGTGTACACGGCTATGGTTGTTTGCTTCATTGCGTTCACGTTGTTTCATAAAAATAAATTGGACGCATATTACAGAAGGACGGCGAAAAAGGATAAATTGGCGCGAATTGGAACAAGCGGGAAAACTGGTGAGTTTAAATTTTATTTTAGTCTTCAAAGTTTGGAAATGTATATTACAAAAATAAACAATTCATATTCATTCATTTTTTTAAATAAGGTTTAAGAAACAACAAAGTGATGTGGGTAGCTTTTTCTGCTTTATTCTCTATAAATCTTAGCTATCAAAAACATAATAAGAAACTAAAATATTCGAGTGTGTAATTATTACAGTCAACCTCCTTCTTGATCATAAGAATTGTTAAATTATAAAAAACAGGCAAAAATATTAATGACTTAAAATTCATGTCATGTTAAATACCTACTGTTAGACATAAGTATTATTAAACAGCATCAGTTAATAAAACTTTCAAGTAATTAGAATGTAAATAGAAACAGCCAACCAAACCTAATGATATTTTTATCAGTCAAAATACACCTTTTTAACTGATTAGAATGGAAATGACGTATCAAATCTCATAATAGGTACCTTTAGCCATCTCCATTAGGTTAAACTAGGCAATCATATTTACCTTTGTTTATGGTAGCGCAAACACCTGATGGTAAGTGACTACCGTGCCATGCACACCTGCAACTTAAGACATCGGCAACTGGTACCCGAGACCCCGAGACCCGTGCGGTTTTTGGTCGGTTCGAGGCCGACTTAACCACGGGTGGTATCTGAGGGGATTTCGGCCCATAAAAGGAAAAAAAGGGCGTTGTCCTGCCTTCCAAAGCCCTCCCACAGTTTAGGAGACCAAAACCTCCTTTCTAAGGAGAGGTTTATGTCCAGCAGTGGACTGTTAGAGGCTGTTGATGATGATGATGAAAGAAGAAGTTGGCTAAACTGTTAACTGGGTTCTAAACTTAGAATTCCACTACATATCTATTGATATTTTAAAAAGTGATTAAAGTTTACATGTAGTAAGTGTAAAAAGTAAAAAAAAAACATTATTAATACTAAAAAAAGGCATCATGCCACTATATGGATCCAGTATATATATATGTGTTTTGAACATTCATGGTAGTGGTGTCATGGAACGTGACCAATTCTAATCCCATTAATTGAAGTATATATATAAAACTAGCTCTATCCTGGTTGCACATTGTGGTTGGAAAAAAAAAAAACTTCTTTTAAATGTATATCGTGTCAAAATTTGATCTCCATCATTGGCAGAACTTTTTGGGTTTTTGAAGAGTACACAACTTAACGCTTTTGTATAATGTTTTCATATAAACAAAGTTCTTTTAACCACAAATATGGATACCCGTTGGACATCCAAGTTTAGAGCTTATCACAAAAGTACCCGTTCGACCTTATTTTTAGGTCTCTTTGGACCCTCTTAAAAATAAAATAATCAATTTGCCCATTGGACCTCTTTTTTAATACCCGTGGGGCTTTCAAAATTAATACCACTAAAAAGGCACCCGTTACACCTCTTTTTTATTTCCCTTTTGACCTTAAAAAATTGTGTTCATTTGGTATTCGTTTGATATTATTTTAGGAAGAAATATTACAGTTATCTTGAAAATTGTCAATCATGATATTCTCAATTCTACAGTTAGTAGATATATGGGTGAAGAAAATATATGCGCTTTGCGACACACTCTTTGCCCCGCACTAAAAATCTGTGGAACGGGTTATCGTCTGCGGTATTTCCGGACCGATACGACCTTCAAGAAAAGAGTGTACTCCTTCCTAAGAGTTGCGGACGTTCATGGGCGGCGATGGTCACTTTCCATCGGGTGACCCGTCTGCTCGTCTGCCCCCTCCAACATAAAAAAAAACTCCACACATCTGACACGCGGCAGTCTGATCACAAACTAGGCAGAGCCTGTGGCAATTCTAACCAGACTATTGATAAACTTACTTATATATTTTTAAACTAGCTGGTACTCGCTACTTCGGTCGTGTGGAACTTAAAAAGCGCTACCTTAGTGGTGCAGTCCTTGAGGCCTCGCGTTCGATTTTTCTGAGAGGAATAATAGCGTAAGTTACTCCTTATATAGACAGCTCAAAATCGGTCCAGCCGTTTTGAAGATTACCCGGAACAAACAAACAGACAGGCAGATAAAAATATTTAAACTGGTTTTTAGGTACAGGTATAGGTAAATAACCGTGTAAGCATGAAAAAAAACTATTATTTTGACATTACAAATGGACTTCAATTTTTATTTATTTCTAATAGATAAATAATATAGATAAATTATACCCAGACACAAACAAAATGATCGTGCTCAACGCACAATTATTTCTCCTGGATGGGAATCGAACCCACAACCTCTTGCTTCACAGTAGGCTAACAGGCCAGTCAAATAATACAGAAATAGTACAAAAATAAAATTGTTGAAAAAGTAAAACCAATATTTGTGTGCACGAAAATAAAATGTAATAGATACCTTCCGTGATCTGTAAGCAATTATTATATTTACTTGTATGGAATAAGATCGAAAATCGTATAACCTAACGTTTAATGTATTATTACCCAGATAGGCCTAAAATTGCATTTATGCAATTTCCGGAAATAGCAAGAGTAATCATTTTTTCTTTTTGTACTTTAGCTTTGTATGTTTTACGATTATAGTTATTACTAGCTGGTGGCCGCGTCTTCGTTCGCGGGGAATTTAAAACTCCCAATGCAGTCCATGAGGACTCGGGTTCGATTCCCGGACCGGGCAAAATTAAATATGGTTTTTCTGAGAGGAAAAATAGCCTACGTTACTCCCTATATAGTCAGCTTCCTGGTAGTAAAATATGTATAATCAAAATCCAGTCGTTTTGAAGTTACCCGAAACAAACAGACAGACAGGCAGACAAAAATATTTAAACTAATTTTTAGGCATATGTATCGTGCAAATAACCGTGTGAGCATAAAAAAAAACCTAATATTTTGACATAACAAACAGACACATCAATTTTATTGATTTGTACATGCATTTTCCATACATATTTTTATTTTATACGTACATTTACAAGTACTGATTCATCAACGCAGATCCTACACCGCAGGGGCTAGAAACTTGAAAGCCGATTTTTTTTTTATTGTTAGTACTACATAAAAAGGATTTTTGGAAATTTCACTTCTTTTGTTTTGGTGACAGGGTGGAAAATCGCAGACGCAGAATTTCACCCCAAAAGTTGGTCATTTTTAAAGTGTAGCGGGTAATAGCTTTTTATAGTATATAGGGGGCAAACCAGGAGACTCTAAACGGCTTGGTGGATATTGGTGTTCAAGGTTGCCTCAGATTCGTCTTAATTGTGAAAGTGGTACCAGGAATAGGTATATTTCTTATTATATTTATGTAGGTTTATGTATGTATGTGTGTTTATATATTGTGTATGTCTCTGGACCTAAATTATGTTAAATTTAATATTTTATTTTGCACTTACCGCATCATATTTCTACATCACCTGAAGGTGGACTGGGAGAGAATGCCTAACGGCATTAAGTCCGCCTTTGTACAACATGTGCATTAAGAATAAAATTAAAATCGCTATCTAGTTTGTAAGTTTTAAGTATCGTACTTATACAATTTAATCGCTTCGGATCTTTTCGTTTCATACAATAACTAGCCAGCAGACTCTGAAACATACATTTTGAACCATATTAGGGAATTCGTGTACTGGGCGATGTAACACATTGCGTCAGAGATTCGTTATCTGTTTCATGTGTTATCAGTTAGTTCATATATTTGAACA